>CM039089.1:31300235-33700235 GCA_022113865.1 Chimonanthus praecox | reverse complement strand
GTATGGATTAAATGAAGCCTTGGGTGGCTGGTTTTTAGACTTATGTGATTAAAAAAAAATGTTGATGGACTAAATGGGACCCACAAGACCTAGATAGTGAGGTTCGGCCATGGGGTATGGCCGAACCCCACTAAAATGTAATGTATGGGCTTAGAAATGGTTAAAACGAGGACTGATTATTTGTGTATAATAAGGTACCGGACATCGCAATCGGTGCGCGATCAGCGACCGGGATCGGGAACGGAAAAGCGTAAAGACGCTAATCGGTATTCGGTAGGATTCCTACCTTTTTGTAAGGCATGGATTGTGTGATGGTTTCTTTGATTTATTTTGGAAATTATATGGTTTGTTTTATGATGAGTTTTAAGATCATGATTTATGTATCTCTTATGGCATAATGCAAGGCTATGAATTATATGCTAAGTTATGAACTCTATATTAAGACTATGGATTATATATATTACATAGCATAATGCACCTGCATCTCATGCATGGCATGGGCGGGAAAATAAAGGAACCGGAGTCCATGCTCCGTCGGGGCCACCGAGAAGCAGACATGGGGATATCTTGATATGTGGAGATATAACCAGAGTCCATGCTCCGTTGGGGCGACCGAGAAGCAGACATGGGGATATCTTGATATGTGGAGATATAACCGGAGTCGATGCTCCGTCGGGGCAACCGAGAAGCAAACATGGGGATATCATGATGGTATGGATGATGGGTGGGACTCATGACATAGACACCCATGGCATAGCATTCATTTTATGGTTTTCATATATTATTATCTGTATGCTTGTTATCACTAATCCATGTGTTAGCCCTACTCGGAGTCCTACTGGGCGCGTTGTCTAGCCCTACTTTTACCCTAGCTGATGACGCAGGAGACAGCGGAGCAGAAGGATGAGACGGGAGCCGAGCTTAGGAGCTTGGGGAAGGCGGCTACTTAATTTATTTAGATTTGTTTTGGAAATGTATTTGAGTAGCCTAGCTTGTCGGAAATGTAATATTTTAGATTACTTTCTATGTTTTGGTTTTTATTTTTGGACACTGTGATGTTGAGGTATTTTGGTAATTAAATGAATGTTATCTTCCCTGCTATCTAAATCGGTAGGTTAGTCTCTATTTTTACTCCGCACTTAGTTTAAAATTCCTTGAGCTTATGTCTATGTGCGAACCGTTCTCGTGGACTTCATTCCAAGCGCACGTAGGGTTGGCCAGTTAAGGGCCGGGCTTTAGAGAGAGGAGGCTAAGGAAACCGACGGGAGTGCCGGAAGTCGGAGGAAACGACGGATTGTAAGTATTTTTTTTTAAACAAGAGTTTATATATGATTTTTAAGTGATTAAGAAGGGGGAAAAAATTTAAGGAGTTTAAATGAGAGAACCATGAAGGAAAAATGTACAAAATATGCAATGGAGAAGACTGACAGAACAGTCAGTCGACAGAATCATAGATTCAGTCGACTGAACTGGCGATAAACGAATCAGAAATGAGTTTCTGGGAGTTTCAGCCGACTGAATTAGGGATTCAGTCGACTGAACTAATGGTGGTTGATAATAAAATGAGTTTCTGGGAGTTTCAGTCGACTGAATCATAAGATTCAGTCAACTGAACACAAACTTCTCAGATAAGAAAAGGGTTCTGGAAGTTTCAGCCGACTGAATTTACGATTCAGTCGACTGAAGGAATGCTTATTAAACACGCAAGTGGGTGATTGAAAGTTCAGCCGACTGAATATATGATTCAGTCGACTGAAAATAAACTGACAGAACAAACAGATGATCTGATATAAAGTCAACCGACTGAATCTGTGATTCAGTCGACTGAAAGGGGTATGAACCATGTTTCAGCCGACTGAATGTGTAATTCAGTTGACTGAAACTGAACTGGCAGGACAAGTAGACACTCGGATTCGAAGTTAGTCGATTGAACTCGTAATTCAGTCGACTGAATTGAAATGTACAATATTGAACATCTTCAGAGGTCGCTGTTAATCCAGTAGAATGAATGGAGATTATGTTCAACTAAAGGGACTGATTTTAGTGATCCTATGTACGTTAGACATAAAAATTGGATACATCGCGAATGACTAAGTGAAACGGATAGATGCTGCGTTTTAGGCTCGCAAATCGGAATATTTAAAATGGCCAAAAAAATTGGATTTATGGATGCATTTTAAAACAATGGAAAAAGATACTAAAATAAGGGCGGTCTTATTATAATCTAGTGACACGATTAAAGATCATTAATGGACCTAGGTTTATGATCAATTAGAGATTTAATCATGAAATAAAATACGGACTAATACGGTAAATGTGTAATAAGGTACCGGATAGCGCGAGCGGTACGCGAGTCGGTAGCCGGATTGTCGGACGAAAACGAAATAGAGACGCGAGTCGGTATTCGGTAGGATTCCTACCTTTTTGTAAGCCATGGATATGTATGGTATTTGTATCTTATTTTGTGGACTATGGGATTTATCTTATGATGAGTTTGTTTTACGATTATGAATGTTATGTTTAATACTATGATTTATATTTTAAGATGATGCATTATATGCCAAGGCTATGTATGATAAACTAAAGTTATGAGACGTATATATTACATAGCATAATGCATTACATCTCATGCATGGCATGGGCGGAAAAAAATAAACAAACCGGAGTCCATGCTCCGTCGGGGCGACCAAAAACAGGCATGGGGACACCTTGACGAGGATTTGCCGTCAAGGGGGATATTTTGAGGTAGGACATGTCTTGACGAGGCTTTTCCGTCAAGGGGGATATTTTGAGGTAGGACATGTCTTGACGAGGCTTTTCCGTCAAGAGGGATATGACAGTATATGTCAGGAATGATGGGTGGGATTCATAATATAGACACCCAGGGCATGGCATACATCTTATGTTTTCACTACACGTGGTTTATCAATTTTCATTGGGTTATTATCAGTTTGCTGTTATTACTAATCTATGTGCTAGCCCTACTCGGAGTCCTACTGGGCGCGTTGTTCTAACGTTACTTCTACCCTAGCTGACAATGCAGGAAATGGCGGACCGGAAGGGCGAGACGGAAGCCAAGCTTAGGAGCTTGGGAAGGAGGGCTAGTGATTTTGTTTAAGTTGAATTAATTCATTTTGGAAATGTGTAATTATATAATTTAGCTTGTCGAAAGTGTAATAACTTAGATGGCTTGTTATTGTGTATACTTTATTTTGGACGGTACCGTTTAATGGCATTTTTGTAATTAAATGGATACTTGTTCCCTGCTATCTGAAAAACTTGTAGGATAATTCTATGATCATCCGCATTTATTTTTATGTTCCGTGAGCTTACTTGCTACGCGTGAACCGTACTCGTGGACTTATGTACCACGCACGGGTAGGGATGGCCAGTTAAGGGCCGGGCTTTAGAAGCTCGGAACTTAACTCGCGTCGTGACGTCCGTGCCCTTTGTCACTTTATCACTTAAAAAAAAAAAATGTACCCTGATTTTACGGTGAAAAGGGGCGGGCGTTACAAAAGTAGCGGCAGTAAAGGAGTGGAAAGCGCCGCTGAATGTGACCGAGATCCGCAGTTTTCTAGGATTGGCCAGTTACTACAGGAAATTCATTATGGACTTCTCCAAGATTGCAGCTCCACTTACCCGACTCACTCAGAAAGGAGTCAAATTTGAGTGGTCAGCTCTATGCAACCGGAGATTTGAGGAGCTAAAGGAGAGGCTTACAACCGCTCCTATTCTGATCTTCCCGGAAAGAGGCAGAAATTATGAGGTGTACTGTGATGCCTCAGGTGAGGGACTGGGGTGTACACTTAGTCAAGGTAATCGTGCGGTGGCGTACGGATCAAGACAGTTGAAAATTCATGAGCTCCACTACCTCACGCATGATCTGGAGCTAGCAGCAGTGGTCTTCGCTCTCAAAAGCTGGAGACACTACCTTTATGGTGAGCAGTTTGAGGTGTTCTCAGATCACAAGAGCCTGAAGTATTTATTTGATCAGAAAGAACTCAACATGAGACAGCGCAGATGGATGGAATACCTGGCGGATTATGAATTCGCACTTCGGTATCATCCGGGCAAGGCGAACAAGGTGGCGGATGCCCTCAGCCGTATGTCACATGCGACAGTAGCCAGTTTGATCAGGATGGAGTGGGAGGTATTGAATACCGTTAGAGAGTTTAAACTCTACCTCAACAACCAGGGGACCATATATAATCTGATCATACGATCCAACATGGTCTCCGAGATTGAACGGGAGCAACGGACAGATCCAGAGGTGGAGGAGATATGGACTAAGATGTCTACCGGTGAGGTTGTACCGAAGTGGGAATTACGACCAGGACAGGGTCTTATGTTCCGAGGCAGGACATATGTCCCTAAGAGCTGCAGAAGAGAGTTGTTGATTGAAGCACACCAAACCAACCTTTCTATTCATCCGAGCAGCACCAAGATGTATCATGATCTTAAGAGGCACTATTGGTGGCGTGGGCTCAAGAAAGATGTGGCAGAGTTTGTTTCTCGTTGCCTAACTTGTCAGCAAGTTAAGGCAATCAGAAACCACCGCGTTTGCTTGCACCCTTGCCAGTGCCAGAGTGGAAGTAGGAGCACATATCCATGGACTTCGTAACAGGGTTGCCAAGGTCATCAAAGGGCAATGATGCGATATGGGTCGTGGTGGACCGGTTGACAAAGTCTGCACATTTCCTTCCTATCAAGATGACAGATTCGTCGGAGACTTTGGGTCAACGGTACATCCGGGATATCATCAGACTACATGGTATTCCCCGGACCATTGTGTCCGACCGGGATGGCCGA
Source organism: Chimonanthus praecox (assembly GCA_022113865.1). Classification (NCBI taxonomy): domain Eukaryota; kingdom Viridiplantae; phylum Streptophyta; class Magnoliopsida; order Laurales; family Calycanthaceae; genus Chimonanthus; species Chimonanthus praecox. The sequence continues at coordinate 33,695,423 of CM039089.1, read as the reverse complement.
TTCACCGACAGAGTATGGCAGGGCATGTAGTCAGCTTTGGGGACTAATATATTGACTAGCACAGCATTTCAGCCACAGACTGATGGGCAGTCAGAGAGGACAATACAGACACTGGAGGATATGTTGAGAGCATGCATGCTCGATTTCAAGGGTGGATGGGAGGATCATTTGCCACTGGTGGAGTTCTCTTACAATAATAGTTACCAAACAAGCCTTCAGATTGCTCCATTTGAGGCCTTGTATGGTAGGCCGTGTAGATCGCCAGTGTGTTGGACAGAGACCGGTGAGCCTGCGCTGATTGGACCGGAGTTGGTTGCGGAGACTACAACGCAGATCAAGTTGATACGGCAACAACTACTCACCGCGCAGAGCCGTTAGAAGAGTTACGCAGACAAGAGGAGAAGGTTCCTCGAGTTTGAGGTGGGAGACTTAGTATTTTTGAAAGTCTCACCACGGAAGGGACACATGAGATTCAGGAAGAAGGGGAAACTATTGCCTAGATTTGTGAGCCCGTTTCCAATCCTGAAGAGGGTGGGGGGGGGGGGGGTAGCCTATCAGATAGCACTTCCTACACAGTTATCATCTTTGCATGATGTGTTTCATGTGTCCATGTTGAGAAAGTACAACCCCGATCCTTCACATGTATTGAACGTGCAAGACGTCGATGTGCAAAACGACGTGACGTATGTGGAGAAGCCGATCAGAGTGATCGGGAGAGAACAAAGAGTACTGAGGAACCGCGCTATTCAGTTGGTCAAGGTGGTATGGGAACGACATGGCAATGAGGAAGCCACTTGGGAACTTGAATCAGAAATGATAGCCACTCGTCCGGAGCTCTTTGTATGAGTTGTTTTGAACCTCTACTTCGCTCGAATTTTCGGGACGAAAATTTCAAAAGAGGATTGTATTGTAATGGCCCCGGACTTTTTAAATTAATATAAATGTGGATATTATTTATTTTAATGATGGAAATTGGGAAATTTGATGGAATAGATGGTAAATGGATCAAAGTTTGGACAAGGGCCCAAGTATGGCCCAATGGACCATGGATTGGATTTAAAATCATTTAAAGGGTCAAGGATGGTCAAATTGGGCCCAATACCCATTTGGGACCCAAAGGATCAAGATGATGTAAACTCTAAGGTGAATAGGTAAGAAATAAATTTAATTGGGCCATGGGCCTAATGGTGATCCAAGTAGTTGAAGATGGATTAAATTAAATCGCCTAAGTTAGTGATGAGTTGACCAAGGTGACATGGCCAAATGGGACCCACCTCCACCTCACCAAGTGAGGTGGCGTGTGGACCAAGGATTGGTGGGGCCGGCCACCATGGTTGAATTGGTCAACCATGGGTGAAGTAATGGAGAGGAGTCAAGGAATTAAAGGAGATAAAGTGGAAATTAATTAACTTAACCTAATGATCCAATTTAATTAATTAATTAAGCTAATAAAAAAGGTGGTCAAAGAGGGGAGACCAAACCACCTCACCTTAAGTGGTCAAAAACGTTGGCTAGCAACCACCACCATAAAGCATGAAAAATATCTCATGTGGGGTGGTTGGGAGACTTAATGTTAGAGTGTAACTTAAGTAACCAAAGAGATAAGATAAGTTTTCATCTCATTCTCTTCATTTCACCCTCATCTCACTCTCTCCATCTCTCCCACTCTCCAAAAACCGTCCCGCACCCAAGGAGAAGGAAAGGAAGAAAACCAAGAGAAAGAAGAAGAAACGCTTGGAAGAAAAGAGAGGAGAAAGGTGTAAGCTTGGCCATCACTCCAAGATCAAGCCATAGTATTTTCTTTCTCATCTCCATCCTCTCCTCTCCCTCTCTCAAATCTAACCCTACCATGGCCGAACCCAAGCTTGGAGGTTTTCACCATTGATCAAGCATTTTAGCCAACCAACAAAGGTGAAGGAGAAGAAGGAAGGTCAAGGAAGCCGACGGGAGTAACGAAAGTCGGAAGAGGCTCGGATTGTAAGTATTTTCTAAACAAGAGATTAGATTTTTTTAGGGTTTAAGAGGCTATGAAATCCATTTCTTGGATTTAGAGGTTGCCAAAACATCATGGCCTTGGATCTCAAATCCATCAAATGAAAGGAGGAAAAATGGGCAAACCCTAAATGGGTAAATTAGGGTTAAGAAAAAATAAATGGATTAAGGACATTATGTATTTAAATTATTTAAGCATGGATTTGTGTAATGTTGGAAGAAAATTATGGGCCATAGGGTTCGGCCATGTAGTATGGCCGAACCCCATGGTGGGTGATTAGGCAATGTATGAATTTTTTTAGGGTTTTATAAGAATGGAAGCCATGGAGAATGATTTAGGGTTTTAAGATTTTAATGATTAAATGTAGGTAATTTTTGAAGAGGTTTTTATGATGGAATCCATGGATGAATGTAAATGTTTTTATGGTCTAAAATGGCACCAATGGATAATGAACCATGAACCATGGGTTCGGCCATGGTGTATGGCCGAACCCTATGGTGATGTAAGAATGGTTTTGATGGGTGAAGAGATGGAAAAAGTGATTAAGAATGTTGATATGTAACACCCAAATTTCTCAATGAAGTGGAAAATTACGAAAATGCCCCTGAGTTATTAAATTAATTATTTTGTGATGTCAAAATAGGAAATGGTGGGCCCATTGCTCAGATTAAGGTCATATGAGCACATTATAAATATCAAATTTGATTGGATGAGTAATGAACATCAATTGGGTCGAAAATGGCTGAATGGGTCAAATGGCTCAATTGGACCCAATGGGTCAAAATGGATGATTTGACCATTGTGTAAGCTCAAATTAAATGGGGCCACGCTGAACTGATTGGGAATCAGGTATAGCAAAAATGGGTAGGCTTGAAACACAAGTGAAAACCAATTAGAAATGGCAAAATCAGCCCATGAATGGGTCATGTTGTCCAAACGGGTCAAGGAGCTAAAGCGGGACCGAACGGGTCGGGTTGACTAGTTTGACCACGGATGACCGTGTGGGCCCTCAATTGAACTCAAGTGTGAGTTAATTCAGCTTGAGTTGGACTGATTTGGAATAAGTTTGATTTAAGAAATGAGTTGACTCAAACTTGGTGCATTAAAGATGATGAGTTGGATGAGTTGGTTTAAAATAAAAATATCATAAGTTAAGTGAGTCAAGAGGAGGTAGAAAGGAGTTGTAATCTCACTCAACACCTGATCAAACTCATCACATCCGTTGAGTGTGAAGGGGTGCTTTGGCAAAGCCAAAAGACACCAAGGTTGGGCGGCACCTATTCATGAAGAGTTGCATTGGTTCATTTCCAAAGAGATGCAATGTTTGGCACCAAGGGGTGTCTTGGTTAACACCCTTTGCCCCATCGTTTTTAACAAAATTAATTGAGGGAATATGAATGGGAGTTGGGGGGGCTGAAACTATAAAAGAAAAACCTTACCATACATGGCCGTTTTTCATACAAAGAAATCCAAAAATTCCCATCTCTCTCTCCCTCTCTCCAATTCGTTTTCTTGGCTGAACAGCAGAGGCTTTTGGCACTAGTTAGTCAAGTATAAACCAGAAAGGAATTAAGGAAAGAAAGAAGAAATAAAAGGGAGAAAACAAGGATCAAAGACAAGGAGGAAGTTTGGAAAATTTGGTAAGTATCTATATGTTATTTTGGTTTAATAACATGAAACAAGTGAGGTATGTATTGGGCCATGGTCATGGCCGAATACACCAATGTTTAACCTTGATAAATGGAGGATTTAAAATGGTAAAAATAACCATTGGGTTCGGGCACCATGGAGGGCCGAACCCCATGTAAAAGATGGGTGGTTTTTCATGTTTTGTAACATGGAAACCATGGAGGTTTATGGACTGATTTTTGGGTTTTATTTAAGAATCAAATACATGTTATAGAAAGGATTATAAACATGGATCTGAATGACAAGACGGCTGAAGTTAACATCGTTTAAATCAATGGTCTAAAAGATGGAAAATATGGACCATAGGGTTCGGCCACTTTGGGTGGCCGAACCCCATGAAATTTATTTGTTTAAAGTGATGGTTTTTGTAAAATCATGGATTGTTTTTGTCTGATCTAAGATACAAGATAAAGGATTTTAAATCTTGGATTTGGATGGCATAATTCGGCATTGGAATAGCCAAATGCATTAAGGGTCTAAACCTTGGGCAAAGGTGATACAAATTGATAAAATAGATCCTTGGGTTTCGGCCACCTTACATGGCCGAACCCCATGATCTTGTTTGGATAATTGGATGGTTTTGAAGTGTAAAAACCATACAATATTATGCTGATTTTTACATGATTCAATGGACATATGATGTACGTTAAAAAGGGTCCAAAACATGGGCATAGGGTTCGGCCACCTTGGATGGCCGAACCTTGTTTGATAAGTTGGTATGGTTTTTGGAGAGATAAACCATACCAATGGTGGAGATTTTTATGTGATTGTTTACTGATTTTGGTCGGCCAATGTATGACTGAATCTTATTAATTTTATGGCTATGATGCATGATAAATGATGAAAGATTATTGGAAGGATTGAATCCAAAGAACCATGAGGTTCGGCCAAAATGTATGGCCGAACCCCATGGGTTTCTTTTATGGTTTTTATTTGGTTTACATAGGGTTATGGTTACTGATTGGGTTGTATGATTTTGATTCAAGAATCATGTATGTATTTATGTACTTAATATCAGTAAATAACCAAGCATGATAGATAAGGGAGTATGGGATAAAAAAATACATAGGGTGAGGTTCGGCCATGTAGTATGGCCGAACCCCACCAATGATTATTGATGGACCTTGTGCTAAGTCATAAGGAATGGGTTAAATAGGCTAAGCTTATGAGTAATAATTGATAATGGTTCTATGTTGATTTAAAAGGTTTAAAATACCCTAATAGAGAACCATATGGTACTGGATACAAGAACCATTGGGTTCGGCCAAATGTATGGCCGAACCCTATGGAGTAAGTTTGGTAGACTAAAGATTGGAGATTTAAGTGACAATATGATTTACTGATTATTGTATCACAAGGTGACGGAAGTTGAACGACGTGCGAGTCGTGACCGGGTGACGTGAAAGAAAGATCAGTTACTGAAATGAATTTTCAGTAGGTTTTCTACCTACTTGTAACCACAGTTTTACCCTAGTTTTTCTTATGATACTCTTGTTGATTTTATGTGGTTTCAAATGATATATTATGCATTAACAAATGGCATACAGGCATTGGCATCTCATGCATGGTCATGGGATGATGAATGAGGTTCTACAGTGTTCCAATTATGGGTTACGTCCTCCTTAGGCGATGAGAGTCCCTCCAGGAAGAGTAACATGATCATCATAGTCACAATGGTCTCGTTAGGCGATGAGAGTCCCGCCAGGAGGACTCATACGTGATATGAATCAGTCAGTGATGAAGAGATGAAAGTGTGTTGTAATTTACCTTGTCGGTGCAAGACACGTCAAGTGATGGCTATGAATGTACATGATGGGGGATGCTCATTGCATGTGCATACATCATAGCATTGTTTTACCTGTTTTGATGATCATGTATTATGGTATGTATATGCATGTTTTATATGCTAACATGTGGTAGCCCTGATTCGGGAACCTACTGGGCACGTTGATCTAACGCCCTAATTCTATCCTCAGAGGAGATTGCAGGTACAAGTAAAGGGAAAAAGAAGGTCGACGACCGGGAGGGGAGCCAAGTCTAAACGCTTGAATGATGAATTGAATTACCTTATATTACTGTCATTTGAATACTTTTGTTGGACATGTAATAATTCATTACTTGCTATGGTTTGATTAGGTTAATAACCTTTGGATTGTTGATTTATCTTAATTAATGGTTGAGACTGTTACTTGCTATCTAGTCTTTTTATTCCGCATGTTGTTGTTAGTTCCATGTGTGATTCATTATTATGGTCTAGTCCATGTACACATGTGTGGCCAGTTAAGGTTCAGACTTGGGTAGTTTGAACTTAACTCGCGTCGTGACGCCGCCCGCTCTCTTTCGATGTTTATTATTATTTAAAAAAAAAATTAGACTCTGAAATTCTCGGAAAGGGCGGGGCGTTACATGATAGATTGTATGGATTTTCAAGTATAACATATAATGTTTTAAAGGTGTGGAATTAGGGATGAACCATGAACCCCATGGGGGATGAACTTGGACTTAGACATTTTTAAAGGTAACCTTAAGTATGGATTAAATGAAGCCTAGGGTGGCCGGTTTTTAGACTTATGTGATTAAAAAAAATTGTTGATGGACTAAATGGGACCCACAAGACCTAGATAGTGAGCCCATGGCCGAACCCCACTAAAATGTAATGTATGGGCTTAGAAATGGTTAAAACGAGGACTGATTATTCGTGTATAATAAGGTACCGGACATCGCAATCGGTGCGCGATCGGCGACCGGATTCAGGAACGGAAAAACGTAAAGACGTTAATCGGTATTCGGTAGGATTCCTACCTTTTTGTAAGCCATGGATTGTGTGATAGTTTCTTTGATTTATTTTGGAAATTATATGGTTTGTTTTATGATGAGTTTTAAGATCATGATTTATGTATCTCATATGGCATAATGCAAGGCTATGAATTATATGCTAAGTTATGAACTCTATATTAAGATTATGGATTATATATATTACATAGCATAATGCAGTTACATCTCATGCATGGTATGGGAGGGAAAATAAAGGAACCGGAGTCCATGCTCCGTCGGGACGACCGAGAAGCAGACATGGGGATATCTTGATATGTGGAGATATAACCGGAGTCCATGCTCGGTCGGGGCGACCGAGAAGCAGACATGGGGATATCTTGATATGTGGAGATATAACCGGAGTCGATGCTCCGTCGGGGCGACCGAGAAGCAAACATGGGGATATCATGATGGTATGGATGATGGGTGGGACTCATGACATAGACACCCATAGCATAGCATTCATTTTATGGTTTTCATATATTATTATCTGTATACTTGTTGTCACTAATCCATGTGTTAGCCCTACTCGGAGTCCTAGTGGGCGCGTTGTCTAACGCCCTACTTCTACCCTAGCTGATGACGCAGGAGACGGCGGAGCAGAAGGATGAGACGGGTGTAACGCCTGCCCCTTTTCACCGAAATTAGAGTCTATTTTTTTTTTTGAAGTAAAGAGTGACAAAGGGTGCGGACTTCATGACGCGAGTTAAGTCTGAGCTTGTAAAGCCCGGCCTTTAATTGGCCAACCCTACGTGCGCGTGGAACGAAGTCTACGAGAACGGTTCACACGTAGACGTAAGCTCGGGAATATAACTTAATGGGGAACATTATAATAGAGACTATCATACCAGTTTTTAGACAGCAAGTAAGTACGGTGCTTAAATTACTAAAATACCCCTAAATTCATGATTACATCTCAAAATGATAATGTCCAAAATAAAATCCAGAACATCGCAAGTAATTTAAGTTATTACATTCCGACGAGTTAAGTTACTCAAAATTACATTTCCAAAATAAAACTCAAATAAACTAAACAGCTCACTTCCCCAAGCTCCTAAGCTTGTCTCCCGTCTCATCCTTCGTTTCCGCCATCTCCTGTGTCATCAGCTAGGGTAGAAGTAGGGCGTTAGACAACGCGCCCAGTAGGACTCCGAGTAGGGCTAACACATGGATTAGTGATAACAGGCACAATAAATAAAAATTTAATCAAAACCATAACAATAAATGTCATGCCATGGGTGTCCTATGTCATGAGTCCCACCCATCATCCATACCATCATGCGGCCATATCCCCCTTGACGGAAAAACCTCGTCAAGATATAAACAATCACAAACCATCCCCTTGACGGCAAAAACCTCGTCAAGATATAAACAATCACAAATCATCCCCTTGACGGCAAAAACCTTGTCAAGATATAAACAGTCATACATCATCCCCCTTGACGGCAAGGCCTCGTCAAGGTGTCCCCATGTTTGCTTCTCGGTCGCCCTGACGGAGCATGGACTCTGGTTATATCTCATAATATCCCTCTTGATGGATGAAACACATCAAGATATCCCCATGCTTGCTTCTCGGTCGCCCCGACGGAGCATAGACTCCGGTTTCATTTCATCCTTCCCATACCATATCCCTCCCATGTCATGCATGAGATGTAGATGCCATATGCCATATAATATATATGATCATAGTCATAAAACCCATCTTAAAACCATTACATGATTACCAAAATAAATCAAAGGAAAATCATCACATAATACTTAATCCAAAACCCATCTTAAAACATTCACATGATTTCCAAAATAAATTAAAGGAAAACATCACATAATACTTAATCCAAAACCCATCTTAAAACATTCACACTATTTCCAAAATAAATTAAAGGGAAACCATCATATAATACTTAATCCATGGCTTACAAAAAGGTAGGAATCCTACAGAATACCGACTAGCATCTTTTCTCGTTTCCGTCCGATAATCCGGTCACCGATCGCGTACCGCTTGCGATGTCCGGTACCTTATTATATATTACCAAATTAGTCCCTGTTTTTAACTATTATTATGTCCCTAATTCATGCCTTAGTGGGGTTCGGCCATACACCATGGCCGAGCCTCACTATCTAGGTTTTGTGGGTCCCTTTTAGTCCATTAAATATTTTAATCACATGAGTTTAAAAACCAGCCACCTTGGGCTTTATTGATCATACATAAGGTTGTTAATTAGAGTCCCTAAGTCCATGATCATTTCCCATGGGGTTCTTCATTTTGGCCAATATTTACGGTTTTGCCACTACCCTTCCATAGTTACTCATTCACTTAATCCATGTACATTTTGTTCATAATTGATCCATACACTAGATCCATTAATGTTCCATCAACCATGACATGCACATTAACAAATTAGTCCTTAAATTAATCTAAACCCCATTAATTTTAAACACATGCACACACCTTAAACCTTAGCCCAAAGATGGCTCTCAATGAGTCATGGGTTCGGCCATGGGACCCATGATGTCTTCTCCACATTTCCTTGGGTCTATTTCACCACACTTAGATCCATAATAAGTCCTAACATGAGGAGGTTTACACCATGCCTTTAAATTATCAATTTTGATCATTACTAACTACATTTAAAATTCATTGAAGTTGCCAACATTTCCTCACCATCACTATGGTCTAAGTACTTCTAAGTTCACCAATCATGTCATGGAATAATTAAAATCAACCCCTTTTAATTTAGCCTAATCCCCATTAATTTAAACACATACCTAAGTCTAACTTAACCCATAAAATGACTTGCAAAATGGGTTAAGGGTCACCTTCCTTTACCACCCTTGAGGCCATTAACATCATTCATATCTCCCATGCATTTCCTCATTTAAAATCACTACATTTAATCATCTAAACCCTAAAAATCATGATCATTCCTTCCATGATTTTCTCCACTAAGCTCCCTTTATAATTTACAAACATTTGACCCTTTTTAAACTTCCAAATTATTAATGCATTACTCCATATCTTCTATCCTTCTAAACCCATCTAAAACCACCATTACATCACCATAGGATTTAAAAACATTCCATCCATAAAATTATGAATACGTAACATAGGGTTCATCAACACCACCAACATTCCCCATTTATTTTTCCATTATTTTACATCCATCATCATTCCACATTCAAACCCCTTTTAAAATTTACCAACCTTTAATCATTTAAAATCCTAACATCATTAATCATTCTTTCATGATGCTAACCCTAAAAACTTCATTAAAGATCCTTAATTACATACATTTAACCATTAAAATCTTAAAACCCTAACTCATCCTCCATGACTTCCATTCTTTAAAACCCTAATTCATCACTTAATTATCTACCATAGTTCCTTCCAAAATTTTCATACATCCATTGCTTAAATAATTTAAATACATTATGTCCTTAATCCATTTGTTTTTTTTTTTCTTAATCTATCTCTCCCATGTTTGTATAAAATTTTAATACATAAAACCCTTAAAGCATCCTTTATTTTATTTTTTTCTTAATCTATCTCTCCCACTTTATCCATTTCTCATCTTTCCATTAGATGGATTTGAGATCCAAGGCCTATGATAATTTGGCCACCATTAAATCCAAGCAATGGATTTCATAATCTCTAAAACCCTAAAAAAAATCTAATCTCTTGTTTTAAAAATACTTACAATCCGACGGCTCCTCTGATTTGTCCTCCTCCTCTCTGGTTCTTTGGCCTTCTCTTCTCTTCTTCTCCTTGATCTTTGGTCGGTCAAGATGTGCTTGACCCAATGAAAAACATCAAGGCTTGGATCGGCTAAGGTAGGATTAGGTTTGAGAGACGGAGAGGGGGAGATGATGAGAAGGAAGATGGTAGCCCTTGACCTTAGAGTGGTGGACCAAAATTTCACTTCTTTCTTCTCTTCTTCTCTTCTTTTCTCCTTAGCTTTCTTCTTCTTTCTCTTCTTAGTGTGGGATGGCCATGAGAGAGTGAAAGATGGAAAAAGCAAAATGAGAATGGAATAAGAGATGGGGAAAAAAAATAAAGCTTATCTTATTGGTTAAGTAATTAATTCCCCCACTTACCATCCTAAGATATTTTTCATGCTTTATGACCCAACCACCACTATCCAACGTTTTATGTGTTAAGATAAGATGGCTTTTGGTTTTCCACCTTTTGACCATTTGACCCTCATTTGTTTAGTTTAGTTAACTAATTAATTAGATCATTAGGTTAATTAATTCCCATTTAACTTAATTCCATTTGCTTAAATTCCTTCATGCATCCACCCATGGTTGAGCAATTCAACCATGGTGGCCGCCCCCACCCATCCTTGGTCCACACGCCACCTCACTTGGTGAGGTGGAGGTGGGTCCCATTTGGCCATATTTCTTAGGTCTAATTAATACTAACTTAGGTGATTAAAAATCAATTCAATCCACTTCCCTTATTGGATCACCATTGGGCCCATGGCCCAATTAAGTTCTCTCCTATCCATTTACCTTAGAGTTTGCATTATTTTGACCCATTGAGTCCCAAATGGGTATTGGGCCCAATTTGACTATCCGTGGCCCAATTTGACCATCATAGACCATTAAGATAGATTAAATCAAATCCATGGTCCATTGGGCCATACTTGGGCCTTTGTCCAAACTTTGATCCATTTACCATCTATTCCATCAATTTTCCCAATTTCCATCATTAAAATAAATAATATTCACCTATATATTGATTTACAAATTCCCGGCCATTACAATACAATCCTCTTTTGAAATTTTTATCCTGAAAATTCGAGCGAAGTAGAGGTTCAAAAAATCTCATACAAAGTTCACAGGTGGTTTCTTCATTGACCAACTGAATAGCACGGTTACGCAGTACCCTTTGTTCTCTCCCGACCACTCTGATTGGCTTCTCCGCATACGTCACGTCACTTTGTATATCGACGTCTTGCACGTTCAATACATGTGAAGGATCGGGGTTGTACTTTCTCAACATGGATACATGGAATACATCATGTAGAGATGATAACTGTGGAGGGAGCGCCAACTGATAAGCTACTCCCCCCCCCCCCCCTCCCCACCCTTTTCAGGATTAGAAACGGCCCCACAAATCTAGGCGACAGCTTCCCCTTTTTTCCCGAATCTCATGTGTCCCTTCCGTGGTGAGACTTTCAAAAAACGCCAAGTTTCCCACCTCAAACTCGAGGAAACTTCTTCTCTTGTCGGAGTAACTCTTCTAACAGCTCTTAGGCACATACGTCCTATCTCGGAATACAAGACCCTGTCCCGGTCGTATTTCCTATTCCGGTACCATCTCGCCTGTAGATATCTTGGTCCATATCTCCTCCATTTCTGGGTCTACTCGCTGCTCCCGTTCAACCGTGTCAAGTACCTCTTAATTACATCACATCACTCATATCCACCTATGAGTTTCATTCTTGCAGAATTTACTCTGTCTCATGTTATCTCTTTTTTGCTCATGAACCCATTTGCGACCTTATGTAGATTAACGTATTCTATTTCACTTTACCCGCTACCAGTACATTTCCTATACGTACTCATTCAACACGTTCTTTCGTCTACTCTCTGTGTGACGTAGCCTGCCAGTACGAGCCTATGCTCAAGTCCTTTGCTATTCCATTTCAACTAGGTTTCTAGCTGCACTCTCCTGGAAGTCCATCGGCTAACTACAGAGTCAGCTAGCTAGACTAACTCGGAAGTCGCCTATAGCTTCCCGTTCAAGTTTCACTAGACTCTTATCCTTCCCATTAAATACATCTCCAAAACTTAGCACCTCTTCATTTGAACATAAGTCACTACGTGAATAACCCTTTTGTTCATAACTTTCACGATACCAATACCCGACATCAATCCAAACCACTATGGGAACCCTCATCCATGGTTATACACATCCATGGTTAATAACCATCCATGAATATAACCCTCCTATGGGTATAATCCATTCATGGGTATAACTAATACCTTCGTGGGACTATTCTGTCTATCATAGGGCTAACAGGTTTAACATATGACCAATGCGTCGATTGTGAATCAAAAATTTCTATCATAATGCCAATGTCCGGCATCAATCCAAATCACCATGGAAACCCCCATCCATGGGAAGATAGTATCTATCCATCGAATTGTCGCTTTTACCACAGAACCGCTGTATCTATCGGGGGATCGATATACCCACTAATGGTCGTCATCGTCTACCAATAGGGAATACTATAGTAAGTGTAGTGGACATTTGTTGTACTAAAATGCTAATAACATACGTGAAGGCGGTAGGTATAAGAGAGTGGAATGCTCCCAAATTAAAGATCGTATAAACATATGAACTACAAATTACTGCCATACCTTGGATTACCGAATGATCCATTGTTTCTGGAGGAGAAATCGTAGTATTCAGCTGTCCTGATTCTGTCGGAGTAGTTGCCCTTCCTATCGGGTCATGTGCTCTAGGTCCTTGTGACTGAGCTGATCGAGTTACACGACGGAAGGGACCCCTGAAGTGAATAGTTCTAAGGACACTCTCTTTTGAAATGCCCCTGCTGACCACACTGGAAACATGAACTTCCAGTAGAGGCTGAAGGTCTCCAAAAGTTGGGTCTGAAGCTCTTGTGAGGGCGAAAAGTATTTACCCCACTCTGACCTCTTCGGTCTTGTGTTTCATTTCCTTCAAGAGTTGTTGTAAAACCGAAGTGATTATAGCTTGCACTAAGTTTTGTAGCTCGGGGGTTATCACTGGAATATTCACGCTATTCTGCGCTTCCTCCTGATGAGGTGACTGTACCTCTTCCTCCGGATGAGACTGTTGTACTTCTTCTTCCACACATGGGTCTTGTCGGGTTCTTCTCTTTGGAGGCATTTTCCTAAGTCATAAAAAAAAAATTATTGGCTTAGTTCCTTCATAAATTCGTAAGTTGCATACTTCCTTAAAAAGTCATTCAAACTTCTATCATAATACAAAGGTTGGTAGGGTTAAAATAAACCCTTCAAATAACAAAATGTACCCACAACCCTTACAAAAATAACCCTCTTTGAATGACCTTTCTTACTACTCCCCAGTCTAGTCTTCCGTAGAAGACCCTGCATCAACCTCAAACACAAAGGAACTGTCAGGGCACAACATCGACATGTGACCCAATACACCACCTGTCAAACAAGGTATTATCCCTGGTCCTCCAATATAAGGACAATTAGTCCTTTCTTTCCCGTGTCCATGTAGTCCACAAACTGGGCATACTACTTCAAGAGGGTAGGGGCAGTATGTGCAGTTGTGCCCAACCTGGTTGCACAACTCGCACATATAATCGGTTTCTATTTCCCCTACCGACTCTCTTATCATCGGAAAGTCCTCCATATCCTCTTCAGGAAGAGATGTTAAATCCTATTCATCTTCCACGGGAGGTCCCTCCTGAAAGTCCATGCTAACTTCTATGTTGGAAGCAGACACCAAATCTATGGGACAGCTAGGGGTTCCCTTATTCCATAATTCCGTATACTCCACATCACTTGACATATCTGTATCATAGAATACAAATAGAATACAAAAATCATCAACAGCAGTTTCCAATAAAACCAATCTAGGTTTTGGGGAATTTCTTATGTAAAACACAATGTATTTTGGGGGAAATTTCCAAATTAGGACACTTAGTTTTGGAAAAAAAAAAAAATTCCTAAGTATCACTGTTTGCTCCATTTGGTGAGATCGGGGAAATTTTCCTACATGATAAATCCACCACTATTCCATCAATTTGGGGAAAATCTAGATTTGTTTTCTCATTTTGGGGAAATCACCAAATAATCATACTTAGTTTTGGGGAAAAATTCTTATGTATAGTTCAATGTATTTTGTTTGGGGGAAGTTGCCAAAATAAGCACACTTGGTTTTTCCTTTGTTTCTGGGGGGAATCTCGAAATTCCTATTGTTTGTTGTTCAAATTGGGGATACCGGGGAAGCACATCCTACTTTGCTACGTTTGATAAATCTACTACTGTTTCATCAAATTGGGGGGAAAAAACCTAGATGTTTTCTCATTTCTAGGGAAGTAAACCCTATCTTGCTATGTTTGATAATTCCAACTTAAATTGATTGTTCTTCCCTTGCTATCATTCCTTTCCGTCAAATGTTGTTCTCAGATTGAACGTTTCAATTTGAGACAATCGAAGTAAATTAACCCGGCCCTCGTGCAGCGGACTTCAAAGAGAAGGTCAGTTGGGATTCTTAGCTGTCAGTGAGACATGCAACCATCTTAACCTTAATTCGAGAGATTCATTCTTCCGATTTCGCTCTGATACCAACTGTAACGCCCCCCCCTTATCACCGAAATCAGAGTCTATTTTTTTTTTTTGAAGTAAAGAGTGATAAAGGGCGCGGATGTCACGACTCGAGTTAAGTCCGAACTTCTAAAGCCCGGCCTTTAACTGGCCAACCCTACGTGCGTGTGGAACGAAGTCCACGAGAGCGGTTCACACGTAGACGTAAGCTCGCGGAATAAAACTTAATGGGGAACATTATAATAGAGACTATCCTACCAGTTTTTAGACAGGAAGTAAGTACGGCGCTTAAATTACAAAAATACCCCTAAATTCATAATTACATCTCAAAATGATAATGTCCAAAATAAAATCCAGAACATCGCATGTAATCTAAGTTATTACATTCCGACGAGCAAAGTTACTCAAAATTACATTTCCTAAATAAAACTCAAATAAACTAAACAGCTCGCTTCCCCAAGCTCCTAAGCTTGGCTCCCGTCTCGTCCTTCGTTTCCGCCATGTCCTATGTCATCAGCTAGGGTAGAAGTAGGGCGTTAGACAACGCACCCAGTAGGACTCCGAGTAGGGCTAACACATGGATTAGTGATAACAGGTACAATAGATAAAAATATAATCAAAACCATAACAATAAATGCCATGCCATGGGTGCTCTATGTCATGAGTCCCACCCATCATCCATACCATCATGCGGCCATGTCTTGACGGAAAAACCTCGTCAAGATATAAACAATCACAAATCATCCCCTTGACGGCAAAAACCTCCTCAAGATATAAACAATCACAAATCATCCCTTTGACGGCAAAAACCTCGTCAAGATATAAACAGTCACACACATCCCCCTTGATGGCAAGGCCTCGTCAAGGTGTCCCCATGTTTGCTTCTCGGTCGCCCCGACAGAGCATTGACTCCGGTTATATCTCATAATAATATCCCTCTTGATGGATGAAACACATTAAGATATCCCCATGCTTGCTTCTCGGTCACCCCGACGGAGCATGGACTCCGGTTTCATTTCATCCTTCCCATACCATATCCCTCCCATGTCATACATGAGATGTAGATGCCATATGCCATGTAATATATATGATCATAGTCATAAAACCCATCTTAAAACCATTACATGATTACCAAAATAAATCAAAGGAAAACCATCACATAATACTTAATCCAAAACCCATCTTAAAACATTCACATGATTTCCAAAATAAATTAAAGGAAAACATCACATAATACTTAATCCAAAACCCATCTTAAAACATTCACACGATTTCCAAAACAAATTAAAGGGAAACCATCACATAATACTTAATCCATGGCTTACAAAAAGGTAGGAATCCTACCGAATACCGACTAGCGTCCTTTCTCGTTTCCGTCCGATAATCCGGTCACTGATCGCGCACCGCTTGCGATGTCCGGTACCTTATTATACATTACCAAATTAGTCCCTGTTTTTAACTATTATTATGTCCCTAATTCATGCCTTAGTGGGGTTCGGCCATACACCATGGCCGAGCTTCACTATCTAGGTTTTGTGGGTCCCTTTTAGTCCATTAAATATTTTAACCACATGAGTTTAAACACCAGCCACCCTAGGCTTTATTGATCATACATAAGGTTGTTAATTAGAGTCCCTAAGTCCATGATCATTTCCCATTGGGTTCTTCATTTTGGCCAATATTTACGGTTTTGCCACTACCCTTCCATGGTTACTCATTCACTTAATCCATGTACATTTTGTTCATAATTGATCCATACACTAGATCCATTAATGTTCCATCAACCATGACATGCACATTAACAAATTAGTCCTTAACTTAATCTAAACCCCATTAATTTTAAACACATGCACACACCTTAAACCTTAGCCCAAAGATGACTCTCAATAAGTCATGGGTTCGGCCATGGGACCCATGATGTCTTCTCCACATTTCCTTGGGTCTATTTCACCACACTTAGATCCATAATAAGTCCTAACATGAGGAGGTTTACACCATGCCTTTAAATTATCAATTTTGATCATTACTAACTACATTTAAAATTCATTGAAGTTGCCAACATTTCCTCACCATCACTATGGTCTAAGTACTTCTAAGTTCACCAATCATGTCATGGAATAATTAAAATCAACCCCTTTTAATTTAGCCTAATCCCCATTAATTTAAACACATACCTAAGTCTAACTTAACCCATCAAATGACTTGCAAAATGGGTTATGGGTCACCTTCCTTTACCACCCTTGAGGCCATTAACATCATTCATATCTCCCATGCATTTCCTCATTTAAAAGCACTACATTTAATCATCTAAACCCTAAAAATCATGATCATTCCTTCCATGATTTTCTCCACTAAGCTCCCTTTATAATTTACAAACATTTGACCCTTTTTAAACTTCCAAATTATTAATGCATTACTCCATATCTTCTATCCTTCTAAACCCATCTAAAACCACCATTACATCACCATAGGATTTAAAAACATTCCATCCATAAAATTATGAATACGTAACATAGGGTTCATCAACACCACCAACATTCCCCATTTATTTTTCCATTATTTTACATCCATCATCATTCCACATTCAAACCCCTTTTAAAATTTACCAACATTTAATCATTTAAAACTCTAACATCATTAATCATTCTTTCATGATGCTAACCCTAAAAACTCCATTAAAGATCCTTAATTACATACATTTAACCATTAAAATCTTAAAACCCTAACTCATCCTCCATGACTTCCATTCTTTAAAACCCTAATTCATCACTTAATTATCTACTATGGTTCCTTCCAAAATTTTCATACATCCATTGCTTAAATAATTTAAATACATTATGTCCTTAATCCATTTGTTTTTTTTTTCTTAATCTATCTCTCCCATGTTTGTATAAAATTTTAATACATAAAACCCTTAAAGCATCCTTTATTTTTTTTTTCTTAATCCATCTCTCCCACTTTATCCATTTCTCATCTTTCCATTTGATGGATTTGAGGTCCAAGGCCTATGATAATTTGGCCACCATTAAATCCAAGCAATGGATTTCATAATCTCTAAAACCCTAAAAAAAATCTAATCTCTTGTTTTAAAAATACTTACAATCCGACAGCTCCTCCGATTTTTCCTCCTCCTCTCTGGTTCTTTGGCCTTCTCTTCTCTTCTTCCTTGATCTTTGGTCGGTCAAGATGTGCTTGGCCCAATGAAAAACATCAAGGCTTGGATCGGCTAAGGTAGGATTAGGTTCGAGAGAGGGAGAGGGGGAGATGATGAGAAGGAAGATGGTAGCCCTTGATCTTAGAGTGGTGGATCAAAATTTCACTTCTTTCTTCTCTTCTCTTCTTTTCTCCTTAGCTTTCTTCTTCCTTCTCTTCTTAGTGTGGGACGGCCATGAGAGAGTGAAAGATGGAAAAAGCAAAATGAGAATGGAATAAGAGATGGGGAAAAAAAATAAAGCTTATCTCATTGGTTAAGTAATTAATTCCGTCACCTACCATCCTAAGATATTTTTCATGCCTTATAACCCAACCACCACTATCCAATGTTTTATGTGTTAAGATAAGATGGCTTTTGGTTTTCCACCTTTTGACCATTTGACCCTCATTTGTTTAGTTTAATTAACTAATTAATTAGATCATTAGGTTAATTAATTCCCATTTAACTTAATTCCATTTGCTTAAATTCCTTCATGCATCCACCCATGGTTGAGCAATTCAACCATGGTGGCCGCCCCCACCCATCCTTGGTCCACACGCCACCTCACCAAGTGAGGTGGAGGTGGGTCCCATTTGGCCATATTTCTTAGGTCTAATTAATACTAACTTAGGTGATTAAAAATCAATTCAATCCACTTCCCTTATTGGATCACCATTGGGCCCATGGCCCAATTAAGTTCTCTCCTATCCATTTACCTTAGAGTTTGCATTATTTTGACCCATTGAGTCCCAAATGGGTATTGGGCCCAATTTGACTATCCTTGGCCCAATTTGACCATCATTGACCATTAAGATAGATTAAATCCAATCCATGGTCCATTGGGCCATACTTGGGCCTTTGTCCAAACTTTGATCCATTTACCATCTATTCCATCAATTTTCCCAATTTCCATCATTAAAATAAATAATATTCACCTATATATTGATTTACAAATTCCCGGCTATTACAATACAATTCTCTTTTGAAATTTTCATCCTGAAAATTCGAGCGAAGTAGAGGTTCAAAAATGCTCATACAAAGAGCTCCGGATGAGCAGCTCTCACCTCTGACTCAAGTTCCCAGGTGGTTTCTTCATTGCCATGTCGTTCCCATACCACCTTGACCAACTGAATAGCATGGTTACGGAGTACCCTTTGTTCGCTCCCTACCACTCTGATCGGCTTCTCCACATACGTCACGTCGCTTTGTACATCGACGTCTTGCACGTTCAATACATGTGAAGGATCGGAGTTGTACTTTCTCAACATGGATACATGGAATACATCATGTAGAGATGATGACTGTGGAAGGAGAGCCAACTGATAAGCTACCCCCCCCCCCCCCCCCCCACCCTCTTCCGGATTGGAAACGGCCCCACAAATCTAGGCGACAGCTTCCCCTTTCTTCCCGAATCTCATGTGTCCCCTAAACCCTAAACCCCTAAACCATAAACCCTAAACCCTAAACGCTAAACCCTAAGCCACTAAAATCCTAAAAACCCAAAACCCGAAACCCTAAAACCCAAATCCTAAACCTTAAAACCCTAAACCCTAAAACCCAAAAACCCAAAAACCCTAAACCCTCAAACCCTAAACCATAAAACCTTAATACCCTAAAACGCTAAACCCTAAAGCCCTAAAACCCTAAATACTAAATCCTAAAACCCTATCTTAAACCCTAAAACCATAAAAGGCCCTAAACCCTAAACCCTAAAACCTAAACCCAAAATCCAAAACCTTAAAACCCTAAAACCTAAAACCAAAAACCCTAAAACCCTAAACCCTAAACCCTAAATCCTAAACCCTAAAAACCTACACCACTAAAACCCTAAACCCTAAAAACCTATACCACTAAAACCCTAAACCCTAAAATCCTAAACCCTCAAACCCTAAAACCCTAAACTTTAAAACCCTACAATCCTATACCCCTAAAACCCTAAACCTAAACCCCTAACACCCCTAAAACCCTAAAACCCTAAACCCTAATCCCTAAAACCCTAAAATCTGAAACCCTAAACACTAAACCACTAAAACCCTAAAACACAAAAACCCTAAAACCCTAAACCCCTAAAACCCTAAAACACTAAAACCCTAAATCTCTAAACCCTAAAACCCTAAAACCCTAAACCCAAAACCCTAAAACCCTAAAACGTAAAACCCTAAACCTCTAAAACCCTAAACCACTAAAACCCTAAACACTAAAACCCTAAAACCATAAAACCCTATACCCTAAAAACCCAAAAACCTAAAATCTAAATCCTAAACCCTAAACCACTAAAACCCTAAAACCCTAAACCCCTAAACCCTAAACCCTAAACCCTAAACTCTAAACCCTAAAATCCTAAACCTTAAACCCTAAAACCCAAAAAATCAAAAAGCATCAAACCAAAACCCTAAATCCAAAACCCTAAAACCCAAAATCCTAAAACCCTAAACCGTAAAACCCTAAACCTCTAAAACCCTAAACCCTAAACCCTAAACCCTAAAACCCAAAAAATCAAAAACCACGAACCCAATACCCTTAAACCCAAAAACCCAAAACCCCTAAACCCTAAATCCTAAACCCATAACCCCAAACCCTAATCACTAAATCCTAAAACCTAAACCCTAAACCCCGAAAACCCTAAACCATTAAAACCCTAAACCCTAAAACCTAAACTCTAAAATTCTAAAAAACCATAAAAACCTAAAATATAAATCCTAAACCCTGAACCACTAAAACAGTAAAAACCAAGAACCCTAAACCCTAAACACAAAACCCTAAAACCCTAAACCGTAAAACCCTAAACCTCTAAGACCTTAAACCACTAAAACCCTAAACCCTAAAACCCTAAAATCGTAAAACCCTATACCCTAAAAACCCAAAAACCAAAAATCTAAATCCTAAACCCTAAACCCCTAAAACCCTAAAACCTTAAACCCCTAAACCCTAAACCCTAAACTCTAAACCCTAAAATCCTAACCCTTAAACCCTAAAACCCAAAAAATCAAAAACCATAAACCCAATGCCCTTAAACCCTAAAACCCAAAACCCTAAACCCTAAATCCTAAACCCACAACCCCAAACCCTAATCCCTAAACACTTAAACCTAAACCCTAAACCCCTGAAACCCTAAAACCCAAAATCCTAATCCCCTAAACCCTTAAACCCTAAAGTCCTAAAGCCCTAGACCCCTGAACCCCTAAAACCCTAAACCCTTAAAACCCTAAACCCTAAAACCCTAAAAACCGAAAATCTAAATCCTAAACCCTAAAAACCTAAACCCAAAAATCTAAATCCTAAACCTTAAACCCTAAACGCTAAACTCTAAACCCTAAACCCTATAACCTAAAACCCAAACCCTAAACCCTAAACTCCTAAAACCCTAAACCCCAAACCCCTAAAACCCCAAAACCCTAAACACCTTAAACCATAAACCTAAAACCCAAACGCCTAAAACCCTAAACACTAAACACTAAAACCCTACTTTAAACCCTAAAACACAAAAAACCCTAAACCCTAAACCTGAAACCTAAAACCCTAAACCCCAAACCCTAAAATCTAAAACTAAACCCTAAAACCCTAAAACCCTAACCTTAAAACCATAAAACCGTAAAATCTAAACCTCAAACCCTAAACCCTAAACACCAAACCCCTAAAACCCTAAAACCCTAAACACCTTAAACCCTAAACCCTAAAATCCAAAACCCTAAGACCCTAAACACTAAACCCTAAAACCCTACTTTAACCCTAAAACCCAAAAAACCCTAAACCCTTAACCGTAAAACCCTAAAACACTAAACCATAAACCATAAACCCTTAACCCTAAAACCCAAAAAACCATAAAACCTTAACCCTAAAACCCTAAAACCCTAAAACCATAAAGCCTAAAACCTAAACTCTAAACTATAAACCCTAAACCCCTAAAACCCTAAACCCCAAACCCCTAAAACCCTAAAACCCTAAACACCTTAAACCCTATACCCTTAAACCCAAAAGCCTAAAACCCTAAACACTAAATCCTAAAACCCTACCTTAAACCCTAAAACCCAAAAAACCCTAAACCCTTAACCCTAAAACCCTAAAACACTAAACCCTAAAGCCTAAACCCTAAAGCCTAAACCCAAAACCTAAACCCTAAAACCTAAAGCCTAAACCTTAAAACCCTAAACCCTAAAACCCAAAAACCCTAAAACCCTAAACCCTAAACCCTAAAACCTATACCACTAAAACCTTAAACCCTAGAAACCTATACCACTAAATCCCTACACCCTAAAACTCTAAACCCTCAAACCCTAAAACCCTAAACATAAAAAACCCAAAAACCCTAAACCCTAAACCCTAAAACCCTATATCCCTAAAACCCTAAACACTAAAGCCCTAAACTCTAAAACCCTACAACCCTATAACCCTAAAACCCTAAACCTAAACCCCTAAAACCCCTAAAACCCTAAACCCTAAAACGCTTAAACCCTAAACCCTAAAGCGCTAAAACCCTAAACCTTAAACCCTAATCCTAAAACCCTAAAATCCGAAACCCGAAACCCTAAACTCTAAACCTAAACCCTAAGTCCTAATCACTAAACCCCTAAAACCCTAAAACACTAAAACCCTAAATCCCTAAACCCTAAAACCCTAAAACACTAAAACCCTAAATCTCTAAACCCTAAAACCCTAAAACTCTAAACCCTAAATCCAAAATCCAAAAACCCTAAACAGTAAAACCCTAAACCTCTAAAACCCTAAACCACTAAAACCCTAAACCCTAAAACCCTAAATCCGTAAAACTCAATACCCTAAAAACCCA
The DNA here is from genome assembly GCA_022113865.1 of Chimonanthus praecox. Lineage (NCBI taxonomy): Eukaryota > Viridiplantae > Streptophyta > Magnoliopsida > Laurales > Calycanthaceae > Chimonanthus > Chimonanthus praecox. Next base: position 33,672,659 of record CM039089.1, on the reverse strand, counting down.
AAAACCTAAAATCTAAATCCTAAACCCTAAACCACTAAAACCTTAAAACCCTAAACCTTTAAACCCTAAACCCTCAACCCTAAACTCAAAACCCTAAAAACCTAAAACCCTAAAATCCTAAACCTTAAACCCTAAAACCCAAAGAATCAAAAACCATAACACCAAAACCCTAAACCCTAAATCCTAAACCCACAACCCCAAACCCCAATCCCTAAACCCTAAAGCCTAAACCCAAAACCCTAAACCCCTAAACCTTGAAACCCTAAAATCCTAAAACCCTAAACCCTAAAACCCTAAAAACCCTTAAAACCTAAAATCTAAATCCTAAACCCTAAACCGCTAAAACCCTAAAAACCAAAAACCCTAAATCCTAAACCCAAAACCCTAAAACCCTATACCGTAAAACCCTAAACCTCTAAAACCCTAAACCACTAAAACTCTAAACCTTAAAACCCTAAAACCGTAAAACCCTATACCCTAACAACCCAAAAACCTAAAATCTAAATCCTAAACCCTAAACCACTAAAACCCTAAACCCCTAAACCCTAAACCCTAAACCCTAAACTCTAAACCGTAAAATCCTAAAACCCTAGAGTCCTAAACCTTAAACCCTATAACCCAAAAAATCAAAAACCATAAACCCAATAACTTTAAACACTAAAACCCTAAATCCTAAACTCACAACCCCAAACCCTAATCACTAAACCATAAAACCTAAACCCTAAACCCTAAACACCTAAAACCCTAAAACCCAAAACCCTAAACCCCTAAACCCTGAAACCCTAAAATCCTAAAACCCTAAACCCCTAAACCCCAAAAACCCTAAACCATTAAAACCCTAAACCCTAAAACCTAAACCCTAAAACCCTAAAAAACCCCAAAAACCTAAAATATAAATCCTAAATCCTAAACCACTAAAATCCTAAAATCCTAAAACCCTAAACCCTAAAGCCAAAACCCTAAAACCCTAAACCGTAAAACCTTAAAACTAAAACCCTAAACCACCAAAACCCTAAACCCTAAAACCCTAAAACCATAAAACCTTATATCCTAAAAACCCAAAAACCAAAAATCTAAATCCTAAACCCTAAACCACTAAAACCCTAAAAGCCTAAATCCCTAAACCCTAAACCATAAACCCTAGACTCTGAACCCTAAAATTTTAAACCCTAAAATCCTAAACCTTAAACAATAAAACCCAAAAAATCAAAAACCATAAACCCAATACCCTTAAACCCTAAAACCCAAAACCCTAAACCCTAAATCCTAAACCCACAACCCCAAACCCTATTCCCTAAACCCTAAAACCTAAACCCTAAACCCAAAATCCCTAAAACCCTAAAACCCAAAACCCTAAACCCCTAAACCCTGAAACCCTAAAATCCTAAACCCCTAAAACCCTAAACCCCTAAAACCCTAAACCCTAAACCCTAAAATCCTAAAATCTAAATCCTAACCCTAAACCACTAAAACCCTAAAACCTAAAACCCTAAAACCAAAAATCTAAATCTTAAACCCTAAACCCTAAATCCTAAACGCCAAACTCTAAACCCTAAACCCTATAACCTAAAACCTAAATCCTAAACCCTAAATCCTAAAACCCTAAACCCCAAACCCCTAAAACTGTAACGCCCGCCCCTTTTCATACTAAAATCAGAGTCTAATTTTTTTTTTTAAATAAAAGTGACAAAGGGCGCGGGACGTCACGACGCGAGTTAAGTCCGAGCTTCTAAAGCCCGGCCCTTAACTGGCCAACCCTACGCGTGCGTGGAACGAAGTCCACGGGAAATGGTTCACACGTAGAAATAAGCTCGAGGAATTTTAAACTAAGTACGGAGTTAAAATAAAGAATAACCTACCAATTTAGATTGCAGGGAAGATAACATTCATTTAATTACCAAAATACCTCAACATCACAATGTCCAAAAATAAAAACCAAAACATAGCAAGTAATCTAAAATATTACATTTCAGACAAGTTAGGCAACTCAAATACATTTCCAAAACAAATTTAAATAAATTAAGTAGCCGCCTTCCCCAAGCTCTTAAGCTTGACTCCCGTCTCGTCCTTCTGCTCCGCCGTCTCCTGCGTCATCACTAGGGTAGAAGTAGGGCGTTAGACAACGCGCCCAGTAGGACTCCGAGTAGGGCTAACACATGGATTAGTGATAACAAACATACAGATAATAATATAATGAAAGTCGTAAAATAACTGCTATGCCATGGGTGTCTTATGTCATGTGTCCCACCCATTATCCATACCATCATGATGTCATATCCCCCTTGATGGAAAAACCTCATCAAGATATCCCCATGTTTGCTTCTCAGTCACCCCAACGGAGCATGGACTCCGGTTATAGCTCAACCCATTAAAGTATCCCCATGTTTGCTTCTCGGTCGCCCCGACGGAGCATGGACTCCGGTTATAGTACATCAGGCTATCCCCATGTCTGCTTCTCGGTCGCCCCGACGGAGCATGGACTCCGGTTATAGCACATCAGGCTATCCCCACGTCTGCTTCTCGGTTGCCCCGGCGGAGCATGGACTCTGGTTTCTTTATTTTCCCGCCCATGCCATGCATGAGATGTAAATGCATTATGCTATGTAATATATATAATTCATAACCTTAATATATCATACATAGCCTTAACACATAATGCATAACCTTAAAATGTAATTCATAGCATTAACATATAATTCTCATAACCTTAAACCCATCATAAGACAAACCATATAATTATCAAAATAAATTAAGGAAACATCACATAATCCTTGGCTTACAAAAAGATAGGAATCCTACCGAATACCAATCAACGTCCTTTATGTTTTCGTTCACAAACCCGGTCGCCGACCGCGCACCGCTTGCGATGTCCGGTACCTTATTATACATTACCAAATCAGTCCATATCGTATCCATGATCAAGCCCCTAAATCATATCTTAGTGGGGTTCGGCCATACACCATGGCCGAACCTCACTAACTAGGTTTGTGGGTCCCATTTTCTCCATTACTTATTTTAATTACATAAGTTCATTACTTAGAGTCCCTAAGTCCATGGTCATCTCCCATGGGGTTCTTTATCTTGGCCCATATTTACAGTTTTGCCACTACTTTTTTTCCATGACTAATCACTCATTTACCCATGTACAGTTTTTGCTCATAATTGATCCATACACTTAAGTCCATTAGTGACCCATTTAATCATGTCATAACATCATTAAAACAACCCTTTTTCTTAACTTAATCTTCATTAATTAACCACCTACATAAACCCTTCCTTAGCCCATAAAAATGACTTATAATTGAATCATCATTCTTAGCCACATCTTGAGTCCATAATTGATCCATCAACCATATCACAAGATCATTTACATCAGCCATTTAATTAACCTAATCTTTATTTATTTAAACACACATATAGTCCCATACTTAGCCCATCAATTGTCTCATAAAATTGGGTCATGGGTTCGGCCATACACCATGGCCGAACCCATGATGTCTTTTTCCCATTTTCTTGGACCTTTGTTACACATTTAAATCCATCATAAGCCCTTCCATGAAGGGGTTTAATTCATACATTTAAACCATCATCCTTAATCACATTTAAGTCCATTAACTTAGCCACATTCCCATTACAACTATCAACACTAGGTTCATTTTGGTCCATCAACACCATCAACATTGTCCATTTATTTTTCCATTATTTTACATCCATCATCATTCCACATTCATCACCATAGGGTTCAAAAATATTCCATCCATAAAATCTTTCCATGGTTTTATTTTTTAAAACCTCATTTACAATGTTTAAAGTCCATTTAAAAACTGTTAATCTTCTCCATCATTTTCCATAATTTCACACCCATTAAATCCACCATTTCATCACCATAGGGTTCACCTTCATCCACCATTTTTGAGGTCATTAAAATCATCAATTTTTCCATGATTTTTCTCATAAAAATCCTTTAAAATTACCCACATTTAATCATTTAAACACTTAAAACCCTAAATCATTCTCCATGCTTCCATTCTTATGAACCCTAATAAATAAATCAATCATCTACCATGGGGTGTACTTGAGAGAGAGAGGGAGAGGATGGGATGGAAAAATTACCTCAAGCTTTGGTCTTGAAGAGGTGGCCCAAAGTTTGTACTTTTCTTCTCTTCTCTTCTAAGTTTCCTTCTTCTTTTTTTTTTTTTCCAAGCTTTTCTTCTTCTTTCTCTTCTTAGTGTGGGACGGATATGAGAGAGGGAAAGAGAGGAAGAGAATGAAAAGAAAACTCATCTTATCCCAAGGCTTGCTTAAGCTACACTTCACCATAAATTTTCCCACCAACCACATAAGATATTTTCTATGCTTTATGGTGGTGGTTGGGATAACCACCACTAGCCAACGTTTTGTGTGTTTGGAGATAAGATGGCTTTTGGTCTTCCCATTTGACCATTTGAACACCTTTTGAATAATTTAATAATTTAATTAATTAGTTAATTACCTTAGGTTAATCAATTCCCACTTAAACTAATTCCATTATTCCACCCATGGTTGATCAAGTCAACCATGGTGGCCGGCCCCACCAATCCTTGGTCCACACGCCACCTCATTTGATGAGGTGGAGGTGGGTCCCATTGGACCATGTCACCTTGGTCAACTCATCACTAACTTAGGTGATTTAATTTAATCCATTTTCAACTACTTGGATCACCATTGGGCCCATGGCCCAATTACATTCACCCTTACCCATTTACATTAGAGCTTACATTATCTTGACCCATTGGGTCCCAAATGGGTATTGGGCCCAATGTGACCATCCTTGGCCCAATTGACCATTTAAATGAACTTAGATCCAATCCATAGTCAATTAGGCTATACTTGGGCCCTTGTCCAAACTTTGATCCATTTACCATCTATTCCATCAAATTTCCCAATTTCCATCATTAAAATAAATAATATCCACATTTATATTAATTTAAAAAGTCCGGGCTATTACACCTAAAACCCTAAAGCCCTAAATCCTAAAACCCTAAACCCCAAAACCTTGAAACCCAAAAACCCTAAACCCCAAAAACCCTAAACCCACAACCCCTAAACACCTTAAACCCTAAACCCTAAAACCCAAAAGCCTAAAACCCTAAACCCTAAAACCCTAAACCTCTAAAACCCTAAACAAGTAAAACCCTAAACCCTAAAACCCTAAAATCGTAAAACCCTATACCCTAAAAACCCAAAAACCCAAAATCTAAATCCTAAACCCTAAACTACTAAAACCCTAAAACCCAAAACCCCTAAACCCTAAGCCCTACACCCTAAACTCTAAACCCTAAAATCCTAAAACCCTAAAACCCTAAACCTTAAACACTAGAACCCAAAAAATCAAAAACCATAAACCCAAAACCCTTAAACCCAAAACCCTAAACCCTAAATCCTAAACCCATAACGGCAAACCTTAATCACTAAACCCTAAAACCTAAACCCTAAACCCTGAAACCCTAAAACCCAAAACCCTAAACTCCTAAACCCTGAAACCCTAAAATCCTAAAACCCTAAACCCCTAACAACTAAAACCCTAAACCATTAAAACCCTAAACCCTAAAACCTAAACTCTAAAACCCTAAAAAACCCTAAAAACCTAAAATATAAATCCTAAACCCTAAACCACTAAAACCCCAAAAACCTAAAACCCTTAACCCTAAACACAAAACCCTAAAACCCTAAACCTCTAAGACCCTAAACCACTAAAACCCTATACCCTAAAAACCCAAAAACCAAAAAACTAAATCCTAAACAATAAACCACTAAAACCCTAAAACCCTAAATCCCTAAACCCTAAACCCCAAACTCTAAACCATAAAATTTTAAAACCCTAAAATCCTAAACCTTAAACCCTAAAACCCAAAAAATCAAAAACCATAAACCCAATACCCTTAAACCCTAAAACCCAAAACCCTAAACCCTAAACCCTAAATCCTAAACCCACAACCCCAAACCCTAATCCCTAAACCCTTAAACCTAAACCCTAAACCTTAAACCCCTGAAACCCTAAAACCCAAAATCCTAAACCCTTAAACCCTAAAATCTTAAAACCCTAAACCCCTAAACCACTAAAACCCTAAACCCCTAAAACCCTAAACCCTAAAACCCTAAAAACCTAAAATCTAAATCCTAAACTCTAAACCACTAAAACCCTAAAAACCTAAAATCCTAAACCCTAAACGCTAAACTCTAAACCCTAAACCCTATAACCTAAAACCTAAACCCTAAACCCAAAACCATAAACCCCTAAACTCTAGACCCCAAACCCCTAAAACCCTAAAACCCCAAAAGTCTAAACACCTTAAACCCTAACCCCTAAAACCCAAAAGCCTAAAACCCTAAACACTAAACCCTAAAACCCTACTTTAAACCCTAAAGTCCAAAAAACCCTAAACCCTAAAATCCTAAAACCTAGAGCCCTAAAACCCTAAACCCCAAACCCTAAAATCAAAACCTAGACCCAAAAACCCTAAAACCATAAAACCGTCAAATCTAAACCTTAAACCCTAAACCCTAAACCCCTAAAACCCTAAACCCCAAACTCCTAAAACCCTAAAACCTTAAACACCTTAAACCCTAAACCCTAAAACCCAAAAGCCTAAAACCCTAAACACTAAACCCTAAAACCCTACCATAAACCCTAAAACCCAAAAAACCCTAAACCCTTAACCCTAAAACCCTAAAAGCCAAAAAACCCTAAACCCTTAACCCTAAAACCCAAAAACCCTAAAACCATAAAACCTAAACCCTAAATTCTAACCCCTAAACCCTAAACCCCTAAAACCCTAAACCCCCGTAAAACCCTAAAACCCTAAACACCTTAAACCCTAAACCCTAAACCCAAAAGCCTAAAACCCTAAAACCCTACCTTAAACCCTAAAACCCAAAAAACCCCAAACCCTTAACCCTAAAACCCTAAAACCCTAAAACACTAAACCCTAAACCCTAAACCCTAAAACCTAAACCCAAAAACCTAAACCTTAAACCTTAAAACCAAAAACCCTAAGACCCAAAAACCCTAAAACCCTAAACCCTAAACCCTAAAAACTTTATACCACTAAAACTCTAAACCCTAAAAACCTATACCACTAAAACCCTAAACCCTAAAATTCTAAACCCTCAAACCCTAAAACCCTAAAACCCTAAAACCTAAACCCTAACCCCTAAACCCTAAAACCCTTAAACCCTAAAATCATAAACCATAAACCTAAGCCCTAAACCCTAAAATTCTAAACCCAAAACCCTAACACCCTAAACCCCTAAATCCCAAAACCCTAAACCTTAAATCCTCAACCCTAAAACGCTAAACCCTTAAAACCCCTAAAGCCCTAAACCATAAAACCGTAAAACCATAAACCCTTAAAACCCCTAAAACCATAAAACCTAAAACCCTAAAACCTAAAACCCTTAACACTAAACCCTAAAACCCAAAAACCCTAAAACTCTAAAGCCCTAAGTCCTAAACTTTAAACCCTAAAAACCTAAAACCCTAAACCACTAAAACCCTAAACCCCTAAACCCTAAAACCCTAACCTCTAAAACCCTACAACCCTATACCCCTAAAACCCAAAACCCTAAACCCCTAAAACCTCTAAAACCCTACAACCCCTAAAACCCTTAAAACCCCAAACCTTAAACCCTAAAACCCTACCCTAAACCATAAACCCTAAACCCTAATCCCTAAATCCCCAAAACCCTAAAACCCTAAACCCAAAACCCTAAAACCTTAAATCGTAAACCCTAAACCTCTACGACCCTGAACCACTAAAACCCTACAACCGTAAAACCCTATACCCCAAAAACCCAAAAACCTAAAATATAAATCCAAAACCCTAAACCCCAAGAACCCTAAAACCCAAAACATTAAACCCCAAACCCTAAACCCTAAACCCCAAAAACCCTAAAACCCTAAACACTAAACCGCAAACCCTAAACCCTAAACCCTAAGATCCAAAAACCCTAAACCCTAAACCCTTAAACCCTAAAACCCTAAACACTAAATTCCTAAGTCCTAAACCCTAAAATCCTAAGTCCTAATCCCTAAAACCCTAAGAACCAAAAACCCTAAACCCTAAAACCCTAAAATCCTAAATCCAAAACATTAAACCCCAAACCCAAAAACCTTAACCCCTAAAACCCTAAACCCTAACCCCTAAAACCCAAAACCCCTAAAACCCTAAACCCTAAACTCTAAACCCTAAAATCCTAAAATCCTAAACCCTAAACCCTAAACCCTAAACCCTAAACCCTATTCCTAAACCCTAAAACCCGAAACCCTAAACCCTAAACCCTAAACCCTAGACCCTGAATCCTAAAACCCTACCTTAAACCCTATAACCCTAAAACCCAAAAAACACAAAACCCTAAACCCTAAAACCCTAACACCCTAAAACCCTAAACCCAAAACCCTAAACCCTAAACCCTAAAATCTAAATCCTAAACCCTAAAACCCTCAAACCCTAAACTTTAAAGCCCTAAAACTGTAAAACGTAAACCCTAAACCCTTAACCCTCAACCCTAAACGCTAAAATCCTAACCCGAAAACCTAAACCCTAAAACCCTAAACCCTAAACCCTAAACCCTGAAACCCTAAAACCCTAAACCCTAAACCCTAAACCCTGAAACCCTAAAACCCTAAACCCTAAATCCTAAACCCTAAACAGTAAAACCTAAACCGTAGACCCAAATCCTTAAAACCCTAAAACCCTAAAAGCCAAAAACACTAAACCCAAAATTCTAAAACCTAAAAACCCACAAACACTAAACCCAGACCCTAAACCCTAACCCTAAGCCCTTAAACCCTAAACCCTAAATCCTAAACCCTAAAACGTAAAACCTAAACCCTAAACCCTAAACCCTAGACCCCAAACTTTAAATCCTAAACCCAAAACCTTAAACTGTAAACCCTAAACCCTAAATCCCTAAAACCCAAAAACCCTAAACCCTAAATTCTAAAAACCTAAAACCCTAAAACCCTAAACCCTAAACCCTAAACCCTAAAATCTAAATCCTAAACGCTAAACCCTAAAACCCTAAACCTTGAAACCCTAAAACCCTAAATCCCAAACCCTATACCCGACACACTAAAATCCTAACCCTAAGCCCTAAACCCTCACCCTAAGCACTTAACCCTAAACTCTAAACACTTAAGCCTAAACCCTAAAACTCTAAAACCCAAAAACCCTAATCCCTAAACCCTAAAACCCTTAAATCCTAAAACCATAAACCTTAAACCCTTAACCCTAAACCCTAAACCGAAAACCCTAAAACCCTAAACCCTTAAAACCATAAACCCTAAATCCTAAAATCCTACCCTAAACTCTAAAACCCTAAATCTCAAAAAACCATAAACCCTAAACCATAAGCCCTAACCCTAAACCCTAAATCCTAAAACCCTACCTTAAACCCTAAAACCCTAAAACCAAAAAAATTAAACCCCAAAATACCCTAAATCCTAAACCATAAACCCTAACCCTAAACCCTAAACCCTAAACCGTAATCATAAACCCTAAACCCTAAACCCTAATCCCTAAAATTCTAAACCCTAAAACCCTAAACCTTAAATTCTGAAACCTAAAACCCTAAAACCCTAAACCCTTAGCCCTAAACCCTAGACCCTAAACCCTATATACTAAATCCCAAACGCTAAACCCTAAAACCCTAAAACCCTAAACCTTACAACCCTAAAACTGTAAACCCTAAACCCTCAGCCCGAAACACTAAAATCTTAACCCTAAACCCATACCCTAAACACTAAACCCTTACCCTAAACTCTAAACCCTGAACTCTAATACCCTAAAACCCTAAAACCCTAAAATCCTCAACACTAAACCCAAAAACCCTTAAAGCTAATCCCTAAACCCTAAAACCCTTAAACCCTAAAACCATAAACCTTAAACCCTAAACCCTCAACCCTCAACCCTAAACCCAAAACCCTAAAAAACCCTAAAACCATAAACCCAAAACCCTAAACCCGTAAAACCCTAAAACCCTAAATCCCTTAAACCTTAAACCGTAAAACCCTAAAAGCCTAAACCCTAAACCCTAAAACCCTAGAACCCTAAACCCTAAACTCAAAACCCTAAACTCTAAACCCTAAACCCTAAACCCTAAACATTAAACCCCTAAAACCCTAAAACCCTAAACCCTAAAAGCCTAAACCTCTAAACCCTAAACCATAGACCCTAAAACCTTAAACCCCTAAAACCCTAAAACCCTAAACCCTAAACCCTAAAACTTAAACCCTAAACCCTAAACCTTAAAACCAAAACCCTGAACACCTAAAACCCTAAACCCTAAACCCAAAATACAAAATCATTGAAACCCTATAACCCTAAAACCCCAAAACCCATAAATCTAAACCCCTAAAACCATAAAACCCTAAACCCTAAACGCAAAAACAAAAACCCTAAATCCAAAACCCTAAAATCCTAAAACCCTAAAACCCTACACCCTAAAACCCTAAACCCTAAACCCTAAAACCCTGAACCCTAAAACCCTAAACCATAAAACCTAAAGCCTGAAACCATAAACCCTTAACCCTAAACCCTAAAACCCTAAATCCAAGAACCCTAACTTAAACCCTAAAACCATAAAACCTAAAAAACCCTAAACCCTAACCCTAACCCTAAACCCTAAACCCTAATCCCTAAAACCCTAAAACCCTAACCCTTAAATTCTAAAAGCCTAAAACCCTAAAGCCCTAAAACCCTAAACTCTAAACCCTAAATCCTAAATACTAAATCCTAAACGCTAAACCCTAAAACCCTAAAGCCCTAAAACCCTAAACCCTAAATCCTAAATACTAAATCCTAAACGCTAAACCCTAAAACCTAAAGCCCTAAACCTTACAACCCTAAAATCCTAAACCCTAAACCCATAGCCCGAAACACTAAAATCCTAAGCCTAAACCCTTACCCTAGACACTAAACCCTAAACTCTAAACCCTGAACTCTAATACCCTAAAACCCTAAAATCCTCAACCCTAAACCCTGAAAAGCTAAAACCCAAAAACCCTTCACCCTAATCCCTAAACCCTAAAACCCTAAAACCATAAACCTTAAACGCTAAACCCTAAACAATAAATCGTAAACCCAAAACCCTAAAACCTAAACCGTAAACCCTAAACCACCTAAAACCCTAAAACCCTAAACCCTAAACCCCTAAAAGCCTAAAACCGTGAAACCCTAAAACCCTAAATCCCTTAAACCTTGAACCCTAAAACCTCAAAAGCCTAAACCCTAAACCCTAAAACCCTAACCTAAACCCTAAAACCCTAGAACCCTAAACCCTAAACTATAAACCCTAAACACAAAACACTAAACCCAAAAACATTAAAACCCTAAAACCCTAAAACCCTAAACCCTAAACCCTAAACCCTAAAACCATAAATTCAAAACCCTAAGTCCTAAATTCTAAACCCCTACAACCCTAAAAGCATAAACCCTAAAACCCAAAACCCTAAACCCTAAACACTAAACTCTAAACCCTAAAACCCTAAACCCCTAAAGCCCTAAAACCCTAAACCCTAAAAACAAAAAACCCTAAACCCCTAAACACTATACCCTAAAGCCTAAACCCCTAAAACCCTAACCCTAAACCCCTAAACCCTAAATCCTAAAACCCTATACCCCTAAAACCCTAACACCGTAAACATTAAACCCTAAACCGTAAACCCTAAACTCTAAACCCTAAAACCCTAAACCCTAAAAAGCCTAAACCGTAAAAGCCTAAAAGCCTAAAACCCTAGACCCTAAACCTAAACCCTAAACCCTAAACCCTAAAATCTAAAACCCTAAACACTAAACCCTATCCTAAACCCTAAAACCCTAATCCCTAAAACCCTAAAACCCTAAACCCTGAAATCCTTAACCCCTAAAACCCTAATCCCTAAACCCTAAACCCTAAAACCCAACACCCTAAACCCTAAACCCTAAACCCTAAACCCGAAAAACCTAAAACCCTAAACCCTAAACCCTAAAACCATGAAACCCTAAGACCCTATAACCCTAAACCCGAATACCCTAAAATCCTACCTTGAACCCTAAAACACTAAAAGCCAAAAAAACCCTAAACCCCAACACCCTAAAGCCCTAAAACCTAAAACCCTAAAACCCTAAAACACTAAACCCTAAACCCTAAACCCGAAAAACCTAAAAGCCTATACCTTAAAACCCCAAAACCATAACACCCTAAACCCTGAAACCATGAAACCCTAAAACCCTAAAACCATAACAGCTTATAAGCCTAAACCCTAAACGCTAATACCCTAAAACCCTAAACCCTAAATCCCTAAAACCCTAAAACCCTAAACCCTAAATTCTAAAATCCTAAACCCTAAAACCATGAAACCCTAAAACCCTTCAACCTAAATTCTAAACCCTAAACCATAAACCCAAAATACTAAACACCTAAAACCCTAAAACCCTAAATCCTGAAACCCAAAACCCTAAACCCTAAACCCTAAACCCTAAAACCATAAACCCCTAAAGCCCATAAACCCTAAGCCCTAAAACCCCAAAACCCTAAACCCCTAAACCCTAAACCCTCATCCCTAAACCCTAACACCCTAAACATTAAACCCTAAACCCTAAACCCTAAACCCTAAACCCGAAAACCCTAAACCCTAAACCCTAAAACCCTAAACCCTAAACCCTAAAACCCTAAACCCTAAACCCTAAAACACTAAAACTGTAAACCCTAACTCCTAAACCCTAAACCACTAAAACCCTAAAAACCTAAAACCCTAAAACCTAAACCCTAAACCCTAAACCCTGAACTCTACAACCTAAACCCTAAACCCTAAACCCCTAAAACCCTAAAACCTAAACCCCTAAAACCCTAAAACCTAAACCCCTAAAACCCTAAAACCCTAAACATTAAACTCTAAACCCTAAAACCTAAACTCTAAACCATAAAACCCTAAAATCCGAATGTCCTAAACCGTAAACCCTAAAGCCCAAAACCTTTATACCTTAAACCCTAAACCCTACAACCCAAAACCCTAAAGCCTAAACCCCTAAAATGCTTAAACCCTAAAACCCTAAACCCTAATACCGTAAAATCCTTGGTTAAAATGTAAAACCCTAAAACCCAAAAAAACCCTAAACCCTAAAACCTAAACCCAACACCCTAAAACCATAAAACCCTAAACTCTATACCCTAAAACCCAAAACCCTAAACCAAAAACCCCAAAACCCGAAAACCCAATACCATAAAACCCTAAAACCCTAAACCCACCCTAAGCCCTGAAAACCTAAAACCCTAAAACCTTGGCACCCTATAACCCTAAACCCTAATACCCTAAAATACTAAACCCTAAATCCCAAAACCGTTAAAAACCTAAACCCTAAATCCTGAAACCCTACCTAAACCCTAAAACCCTAAAACACAAAAAAAAAACCTAAGTCAAAAACCCTAAAACCCTAAACTCTAAAACCCTAAAACACAAAAAAAACCAAAGCCAAAAACACTAAGCCCTAAAGCCCTAAAACCCTAAAACCCTAAAACCCTAAACCCTAAACCCTAAACACTAAAATCTAAACCCTAAACCCTAAACCCTAAAACCCTCAAACCCTAAATATTAAAACCCTAAATCCGTAAAACCTAAACTCTAAATCCTAAAACCCAAAAACCCTCAAACCCTAAATCTTAAAACCCTAAAACCGTAAAACCTAAACCCTAAACCCTAAACCCTAAACACTAAAATCCTAACCCTCATCCTTAAACCCTAAATCCTAAACCTTAACCCTAGATCCTAAACAAAAACGCTAACCTTAAACCCTAAACCGTAAAACCTAAACCCTAAACCCGAAACCCTAAACCCTAAACCCTAAACCCTAAACCCAAATCCTTAAAACCCTAAAACCCTTAACCCTAAACCCTAATACCCTAAAATACTAAACCCTAAATCCCAAAACCGTTAAAACCCTAAACCCTAAATCCTAAAACCCTACCTAAAACCCTAAAACACAAAAAATCCCTAAACCCAAAACCCAAAACCCTAAAACCCTAAACCCTAAACCCTAAAATCTAAACCCTAAGCCCTAAACCCTAAAACCATAAAACCCTCAAACCATAAATCTGTAAAAACTAAATACTAAAACCCTCAAACCCTAAATCTTAAAACCCTGAAACCGTAAAACCTAAACCTTAAACCCTAAACACTAAAACCTAACCCTCATCCCTAAACCCTAAATCCTAAACCCTAACCCAAGACCTTAACCCTAAACCCTAAACCGTAAAACCTAAACCCTAAACCCGAAACCCTAAACCCTAAACCCTAAACCCTAAACCCAAATACCTAAAACCCTAAACCCTAAATTCTAAAATCCTAAACCCTAAAACCCAACCCCAAACCCTAAAACCATGAAACCCTAAAACCCTTAAACCTAAATTCTAAACCTTAAACCCTTAACCCAAAATACTAATCTCCTAAAACCCTCAAACCCTAAATCCTGAAACCCAAAACCCTAAACCCTAAAACCATAAACCCATAAAGCCCATAAACCCTAAACCCTAAAATCGAAAAACCCTAAACCCCTAAACCCTAAACCCTAATCCCTAAACCCTAAAACCCTAACACCCTAAACATTAAACCCTAAACCGTAAATCCTAAACTATAAACCCTAAAACCCTAAACCCTAAACCCTAAACCCTAAAACCCTAAACCCTAAACCCTAAACCCTAACTAAACCTTAAACCCTAAAGCACTAAAACCGTAAACCCTCAATCCTAAACCCCAAACCACTAAAACCCTAAAACCCTAAAACCTAAACCCTAAACCCTGAACGCTACAACCTAACCCCTAAAGCCTAAACCCCTAAAACCCTAAAACCTAAACCCCTAAAACCCTAAACATTAAACCCTAAACCCTAAAACCTAAACTCTAAACCATAAAACCCTAAAACCCGAATGTCCTAAACCGTAAACCCTAAAACCCAAAAACTTTATACCCTAAACCCTAAACCCTAAAACCCTAAAACCCCAAAACCCAAAACCCTAAAGCGTAAACCCCTAAAAAGCTTAAACCCTAAACCCTAAACCCTAAACCCTAAATGTAATGGCCCAGAATTTTTAAACCAATGTAAATGTGGATATTATTTATTTTAATGATGGAAATTGGAAATTTTATGGAATAAATGGTGAAAGGATCAAAATATGGACAAAGGCCCAAGTATGGCCCAATGGACTATGGATTGGGTTTAAGTTTACTTAAAGGGTCAAAGATGGTCAATTAGGCCAAGAATGGTCAAATTGGGCCCAATACCCATTTGGGACCCAATGGATCAAGATGATGTAAGCTTTAAGGTAAATGGGTAAGATGAAAATGTAATTGGGCCATGGACCCAATGGTGATCCAATTGGAATGAATTGAATGGGTTCAATTCACCTAAGTCAATTTGAAGTTGATCAAGGTGATGTGGTCAAGTGGGACCCACCTCCACCTCACCAAGTGAGGTGGCGTGTGGACCCAAGGTTTGGTGGGGCCGACCACCATGGTTGAATTGGTCAACCATGGGTGTATGCATAAAGGCAATTTAAGCAAGTGGGATTAAGTTCAAATGGGAATTAATTAACTTAATCAAATAATCCAATTAATTAGTTAATTAAACTAAGCTAAAGTGGTGGTCAAAGAGGGGAGACCAAAACACCTCATTCCAAGCTTAAGAGAAGAAAAAACGTTGGCCAGGGTGTTGGGGTCAAAAAGCATATAAAATATCTATGGGTTGGTGGGAGAAGTAATGGGAAGCTTTATCTTAACCAATCAAGAGGAGATAAGTTTTATCCTATTTTCTTATCTTTTCCATCTAACTCTCATTGCACTCTCTCCCCTTTTTGCTCTCTCATGGCCGTCCCACCCTAGCAAGAGAAAGAAGAAGAAAAATTTGGAAAAAGAAGGAGAAGAGCTTAGGGAGAGGAAGAAGAGGTTGGCCCACCACTTCAAGGTAAAGACTTTGAGACACTTTTCTCATCTCCATCCTCTTCCCTCTCTCAATTCAAACCCTATTATGGCCGATCCTAAGATTGGAGGTTGTCACCATTGATCAAGCATCCTAGCCGATCAAACAAGGAGAGGAAGGAGAAAGGAGGCTAAGGAAGCCGACGGGAGTGGCAAAAGTCGGAGGAGGCATCGGATTGTAAGTATTTTCTTAAACAAGAAATTTTGGATTTTTAGGGTTTAAGATTTGGGATTCATTTTGTAAATTTAATGGTGGCCAAATGATTTTATGCCATGGATTTTAAATCCATCAATTTGAAGGACGGAAAGTGGACAAAACCCTAATGGGTAAATTAGGGTTAGGTTAAGGAAAAATAAATGGATTGAGTGCATTGTGTAATTAGGTATTAATCAAGCATGGAAGTGGGGGTTTTAAATGGATTAATGGACCATAGGGTTCGGCCATGTAGTATGGCCGAACCTGTAACGCCCTCCCCTTTTTACCGAAAGTCCGAGCCTATTTTTTTTTTAACAGTGACAAAAGGCGCGGACGTCACGACGCGAGTTAAGTTCCGAGCTTCTAAAGCCCGGCCCTTAACTGGCCAACCCTACGCGTGCGTGGAACATAAGTCCACGAGTACGGTTCACGCGTAGAAGTAAGCTCGCGGAACATAAAAATAACTGCGGATGATAATAGAACTATCCTACCAGTTCTTCAGATAGCAGGGAAGAAATACCCAATTAATTACGAAAATGCCATTATACTGTATTATCCAAAATAATACCTAAACCATAGCAAACTACCTAAATTATTACATTCCGAAAAGCTAACTATACAAATACATCTTTTCCAAAATAAACGTAAAACAAAATAATTAATCAGCCTCCCCAAGCTCCTAAGCTTGGCTCCGTCTCGCCCTTCCGTTCCGCCATTTCCTGCATCATCAGCTAGGGTAGAAGTAGGGCGTTAGAACACGCGCCCAGTAGGATTCCGAGTAGGGCTAGCACATGGGTTAGTAATAACCACATACAGATAATAACACAGTAAAAACTACAAACCACCATATACTGAAAATATAAGTAAATGATATGCCCTGGGTGTAAATGTTATGCATCCCACCCATCATTCCTGCCATATACTGTCATATCCCTCTTGACGGAAAAACCTCATCAAGATATGTCCAACTGCAAAATATCCCCCTTGACGGCAAAGCCTCGTCAAGGTATCCCCATGCCTGTTCTCGGTCGCCCCGACGGAGCATGGACTCCGGTTTGTTTATTTTTTTCCGCCCATGCCATGCATGAGATGTAATGCATTATGCTATGTAATATGTATATCTCATACCCTTAATATACCATACATGGCCTTACCATATAATGCATAACCTTAAAAATAATAAACCATAGTATTAAACATAATGTCCATAATCATAGAACAATTCTTTTTTTTTTTTAAGATCAATCCCAAAATCAACCAAAATAAGATGAATATACCATTACACATCCATGGCTTACAAGTAGGTAGAAATCCTACCGAATACCGACTCGCGTCCTTTTTCGGCTTCGTCCGATAATCCGGCTACCGACACGCGTACCGCTCGCGATATCCAATACCTTATTACATACACATAATTAGTCCATATTTTAACCATTTCTAAGCCAATACATCATATCTTAGTGGGTTGCTTCATTTTGATCAATATTTACGGTTTTGCCACTACCTCCCCTATAGTTAAACATTAACTTAATTATATACATTTCTTTGTCTAAAAATTCATTCATGGATTCAGGTCCATTAATGACCCATCACCCATATCTCAAGATCATTAAATCAGCCACTTAATTGAACCTAAACTCCATTAATTTAATCATATACAAACACATTAACCTTAGGCCAAACAAGTCTACATACATCACTTAGTTCCATCACACATTTGACTTATCATTTTTTTTATCATCATAAACTACATTTTTGGAATCCATGAATGTCCCCTTTAATCATGCCATATTCCTCATTTACTAATCCATATACATACACCTTCATCTTAGTCCTTAATTGGTTCACACAAAATGGGTCCATTGGTGTCTCCTTAACCATAATATAACAACACTAGAATTTAGCCATTTAAATATTCTAATCCTCATTCATATACATAACACCAAAATTAATCATAAGTTTACCCACAAATAGGTCATGAAATCCATTTACAAATCACTACATTCAATCATTAACTTCTTAAAAAAATCATAAACCCTCTTTCCCATGATTTTTCTTATAAAACCCCTTCAAACTTAATCACATTTAATCAAGAAATTTAAAACCCTAAACCATCCTCCATGGTTTTCCATTCTTCATAAACCCTAATAAATCATTAAAATGCCCAAATTACTTTGCATATCCTCCATTCCTTAAAACCCTAAAAAAAATCATACATTAATTATATAACCCTTAATCCATTTTTTTTTCCCTAACCCTAACCTATCCATTAGAGTTTCCTCCACTTTCCATCCTTCCATTTTGATGGATTTAAAATCCATGGCACAAAATTATTTAGCCACCATTAAATTTAACCAAAAAGAATTCCAATTCTTAAACCCTAAAAAAAATCCAAAACTCTTGTTTAAGAAATACTCACAATCCGTCGTCTCCTCCGACTTCCACCGCTCCCGTCGGCTTCCTTAGCCTCCTTTCTCCTTCCTTTTAATCTTTGGTAGGTCAAGATGCTTGATCAATGGTGGAAACCTCCAAGCTTAGAATTGGCCAAGGTAGGGTTTACTTGAGAGAGGGAAAGGAGGAGATGATGAGAAGAAGATGGTAAGTCTTGACCTTAGAATGGTGGGCCATGCTTGCACCTCTTCTCTTCTTTCTTCTCTTCTCCTCTTCCTTTCTTAATTTTTTTTCTTCTCTTCTTGGAGTGTGGGACGGTGGTGGAGAGCAAAATGGGAAAAAAATGAAATGAGAGAAAAGAGCATCGATGGAAGAAGATGGTTAAAAGAGATAAAGTTTATCTCAATTGGGTGGAGTAATCAATTCCTCCCACCAACCCCACATAGATATTTTCCATGCTTTTTTTTTTTTTGACCCCAACAACACTTGCCAACGTTTTTTGATGCCTTAAGATAAGATGGCATTTGGTTTTCCACTTTTTGACCATTTGACCCTCATTTGATTATTTTAATCATTTAATAAATTAACTAATTACCTTAGGTTAATTAGTTCCCACCTAATTTAATTCCATTTCTTAACTTCCTTCTATGAATCCACCCATGGTTGACCAAGTCAACCATCATGGCCGGCCCCATCAAACCTTGGCCCACATCCCACCTCACTTGATGAGGTGGAGGTGGGTCCCACTTGGCCACACCACCATTGTTTAATTCCAAATTACTTAGGGTGATTAAATTTCATTAAGCCCACTCTAAATGGATCACCATTGGGCCCATGGCCCAATTACATTTCCATCTAGCCCATTTACCTTAGAGCATAACCATCTTGACCCATAGGTCCCAAATGGGTATTTGACCCCATTTGACCATTCTTGACCCATTTAAATAAATTTAAATCCAAACCATAGTCTATTGGGCCACACTTGGGCCTTTATCCAATTTTGGCCCATTTACCATTTACTCCACCAATTTTCTAATTTCCATCATTAAAATAAATAATATTCACATTTATATTAATTCCAAAATTCCAAGACCTTACAGAACCCCATGGTAAAAAGGGTTGATGAATCTAATTAGGGTTATGTAATTAATGTGTAAATTTTTTAGGGTTTTAAGGAATGGAGGACATTATGTTATGTAGTTAAATTGATTAAGCAATGGATATATGTAAATATTTTTGGAAGTGAGGATTGGTGAAGGAATCAAAGGCCATAGTGTTCGGCCATGTAGTATGGCCGAACCCCATGGTAAATAATTGAGGAAATTTTAATGGGGTGTTAGGGTTAAAATTTTGAAGGATGAATTATGGTTTTAGGGTTTAATGATAAAATATTGGTAAATTGTTTTAAAGGGATGGTAAATGAAAAAATGCATGGG
The DNA here is from genome assembly GCA_022113865.1 of Chimonanthus praecox. NCBI lineage: Eukaryota > Viridiplantae > Streptophyta > Magnoliopsida > Laurales > Calycanthaceae > Chimonanthus > Chimonanthus praecox. The sequence goes on along the minus strand of CM039089.1, from coordinate 33,652,645 downwards.
AGAAGTGCATGATGTTGATGGCCTTAACAATGGTAGATGATGGAGTATTTTAATTAGGTTTTGTAAAAATGGAAGCATGGAGAATGTTTTAGGGTTTTGATATGGTTAATGATTGATTTGATGTAGGTAATGCTTGAGGAGGTTTATTATGATGGAATCCATGAATAAATGTGAGTGTTTTTATGGTAAAAAAGGGCACCAATGGAATAGTAGACCATGAACCATGGGTTCGGCCATGGTGTATGGCCGAACCCTATGGTGGTGAAGTGATGAAATTAATGGATATAGGGATATGGAAATTAATGGAGGAAATTGATGGACAAAGTGAACCTAATGTTGATTGTTGGGATGGAAAGGTGATTAAGGAATGATGAATCAAATGTAGGGTTTAGGTTCTCTCAATGGAGGGACTAATGATGAATCTAATGTGTAATCAAAGAGCAAGGAAAATAGGGATTTGGTTAAGTTAAAAGGGGTTGATTGTTAATGAACAAATGGTAGATCATTTTGGCCTAAGACTAATGTGTATATGTTAAATAAATGGACTTAGGTTAAAATTAAATGGCTGATGTCAGTGATCTTGTGATATGGGTGATGGGTCAATTATGGACCCAAGAATGTGCCTAAGAATGATGATTTAATTATAAGTCGTTTTTAAGGACAAAGGCTAAAGTGTATGCATGTGGATTTATTAATGGGGATTAGATTAAGTAAATGGTTATTTTTAATAATTTTTATGTCATGGTTGATGGGTCATGAATGGATCCAAGTCTATGATCAATTATGAACTTAGTTGGGCAAGGGGGAATGAGTCATTAACCATGGAGAAGAGGTAGTAGCAAAACCGTAATTAATGGCCAAATTCAAGAACTCCATGGGAGATGACCAAGGGCTTAGGGGCTCTAAGTATCAAGTCTATGTATGGTTAAATAAAACCTAGGATGGCTAATTTGTTTTAAATTCACAAATTAAAGGGGTTTAATGGATTAATGGGACCCACAAAATCTAAATGGTGACCGATTATTCACGTGGACTTGGAAATGATTAATGTGCTTGGAAATAGTTAGAAACATGGACTAATTATTAATGTGTAATAAGGTACTGGACATCGTAAGCGGTGCGTGATCGGCGACCGGGTCTGTCGGACGGAAACGGAAGAAAGAACGCTAGTCGGTATTCGGTAGGATTCTAACCTTTTTGTAAGCCATGGATTGAGTGATGGTTTCTATGAATTATTTTGGAAATTATATGGTTTGTTTTAAGATTGGTTTTGAATTATGTATTATGTAGGGGTTTTTACTTGATTTATTCTGGTAAGCATATGAGTGGTTTAAAATGGGTTTTAAGGCTATGATGTGATTATTGAAGCTTTGCTTGATCTATTTTTGATAATCAAGTTATAAGTTTTATTGATGGGATTTTTTTAAAATGTCATGGTTTGTTATTATATTCATTACATGGCATATGGCATCTACATCTCATGCATGGCATGGGAGGGATATGAAAGGGGAAGGATGAAATGAAACCGGAGTCCATGCTCCGTCGGGGAGACCGATAAACAGACACGGAGATATTTTGATGTGTTTGATTTATTAGGGATGTTGTATGTAATTATGATACCTTGATGATGGTTCTTCCATCAAGGGAGATAATGTGTGATTGTTTATACCTGAACAAGGTTTTGTCGTCCAGGGGGATGATGTGTGATTGTTTATACCTGGACGAAGTTTTGTCGTCCAGGGGGATGATTTGTGATTATTTATACCTGGACGAGGTTTTGCCGTTTAGGGGGATGATTTGTGATTATTTATATCTTGACAAGGTTTTGCCTTCAAGGGGGATATGATAGCGTGATGGTATGGATGATGGGTGGGGTCCATAACACAGACACCCATGGCATAGCATTCATTTTATGGTTTTTTCGTTATATTATTATTTATATGCTTTGTTATCACTAATCCATGTGTTAGCCCTAATCGGAGTCCTACTGGGCGCGTGGTCTAATGCCTTACGTCTACCCTAGTTGATGACGCAGGAAATGCTGGAGCAGAAGCACAAGATGGAAGCCAAGCTTAGGAGCTTGGAAAGGCAGACTAATTATTTTGTTGAAGTTTATTTTGGGAAATGTGTATTTGTATAATTTAACTTGTCGGAAATGTAATATTTTAAACTTATTGCTATGATTTGGATTTTATTGTAGACATATGATGTTATGGCATTTTGGTAATTAAATGATGAAATCTTTCCTGCCATCTAAAAATTGTAGGTTAGCCTCTATTGTAATTTCCGCACTTAGGGTAGTATTCCTCGAGCTTATTTCTGTGTGTGAACCGTTTTTCGTGGACTTCGTTCCACGCACACGTAGGGTTGGCTAGTTAAGGGCCGGACTTTAGAGGTTCGGACTTAACTCGAGTCGTGACGTCCGTGCCCTTTGTCACTTTAAAAAAAAAAATAGACTCTTATTTTGGGAAATGTGTATTTGTATAGTTTAACTTGTCGGAAATGTAATATTTTAGACTTACTGCTATGATTTGGATTTTATTGTAGACATATGATGTTATGGCATTTTGGTAATTAAATGATGAAATCTTCCCTACTATCTAACAATTGTAGGTTAGCCTCTATTGTAATTTCCGCACTTAGGGTAGTATTCCTCGAGCTTATTTCTACGTGTGAACCGTTTTTTGTGGACTTCGTTCAACGCACACGTAAGGTTGGCCAGTTAAGGGTCAGGCTTTAGAGGCTCGGACTTAACTTGCGTCGTGACGTCCGCACCCTTTGTCACTTTAAAAAAAAAAAAAATAGACTCTGATTTTCGGTGAAAAGGGGCGGGCGTTACAGTTGGTATCAGTGCGAACTCGGAAGAATGAATTTCTCGAAGTAAGATTAAGACGGTTACATGTCTCACTGGCAGCTAAGAATCCCAACTGACCAACTTTTCGGAGTTCGCTGCACAGGGTCCAGGTTAATTTACTTCAATTGACTCAAACTGAAGTATTCAATCTGAGAAAAGTGTCTGACGAAAGGGAATGATAGCAAGGGAAGAGAAATTCATTCTAAGTTAGATTTATCAAACATAGAAATATATGGCTTATTTCCCCCGAAAATGAGAACATGGTACTTTGATACTTAGGAAGTTTTCCCCAAAGCAAGGTATAATCAGTTAGAAATCTTTCCCCCGAATTGATGAAACAGTGATAGCTTATCAAACGTAGCAAAAATAGGATGTATTTCCCCAATATCCCAAAGTTGAACAACAAACAGTAGGAGTTTAGAGATTCTCCCCCCAAAAACAAAGGAAAACCAAATGTGCTTATTTGGCAACTCCCCCCCCCCCCCCAAATGGAAAGAAAAACAGTGATACTTAGGAAAATTTCCCCTAAAATGAGAAAACAAATCTAGTTTTCCCCAATTAATGGAACAGTGATGGATTTATCAAACGTAGGAAAATTTCCCCCATCTCACCAAATGGAACAAACCTTGGTACTTTAGGAATGTTATTCCCAAAACTGAGTGTGCCAATTTGGAAAATTTTCCCCCAAAATACATTGTGTTATGTATAGGAAATTTCCCAAAGTCTAGATTGGTTTTATTGGAAACTGCTGTCGATGATTTTTGTATTCTAGTTATGTTCTGTGATATAGATATGTCAAATGACGGGGAGTATATGGAACCGTGGGATAAGGGAACCCCTAGCTGTCCCATAGATTCGGTGTCTGCTTTTAGCATAAACAGTTAGCCTGGACTTTCAGGAGGGACCTCTCGAGGAAGATGAAGAGGATTTTGCATCTCTTCCTGAAGAGAATGTGGAAGACTTTTCGATGGTAAGAGAGTCGGTAGGGGAAGTAGAACCCTATTATATGCGTGAGTTGTACAATAAGGTTGGGCACAACTGTATATACTGCCCTACCCTTTTGAAGTGGTATGCCCGGTTTGTGGGCTACATGGACACGGGAAAGAGAGGACTAACTGTCCTTATATTGGAGGATTAGGGATAATACCTTGTTTGACATGTGGAGTGCTGGGGTCACATGTCGATGTCGTGCCCTGACAGTTCTTTTGTGTTTGAGGATGATGCAGGGTCTTCTACGGAAGACTAGGTTGGGGAGTAGTAAGAAAGGTCATTCAAAGAGGATTATTTTGTAAGGGTTGTGGGTATGTTTTGTTATTTTGAAGGGTTTATTTTAACCCTATCAACCTTTGTAATATGATAGAAGTTTGAATGACTTTTAAAGGAAATATGCAACTTACGAATTTATGAATGAACTAAGCCAGTGAATTTCTTTTATGACTTAGGGAAAATGCCTCCGAAGAGAAGAACCGACAAGCCCCGTGTGTGGAAGAAGAAGTACAACAGCCTCATTCGGAAGAAGAGGTACAACAACCTCATCAGGAGGAAGCACAGAATAGCGTGAATGTTTCAGTGATAACACTCAAGCTACAAAACGTAGTGCAAGCTCTAGTCACTTACGTGATTCAACAACTCTAGAACGGAAATGAAACACAGGACCGAAGAGGTCAGAGTGGGGTAAATACCTTTCACCCTCACAAGAGATTCAGACCCAACTTTTGGAGACCTTGAGCCTCTACTGGAGGTTCCTGTTTTCAGTGTGGTCAGCAGGGGCATTTCAAAAGAGGGTGCCCACAGAACGATAAATCTTCGCACTTCAGAGGTTCTCGCCGGTCAGCCTCTACCGGAAGTTCCTGTTTCCAGTGTGGTCAGCAGGGGCATTTCAAAAGAGTGTCCTCAGAACTTTAAAGCTTCTCACTTCAGGGGTTCCTTCCGTCGTCTAACTCGATCAGCTCAGCCACAGGGACCTAGAGCACATGACCCGACCGGAAGGGCACCTACTCCGACAGAATCAGGACAGCTGGTTACTACGTTTTCTCCTTCAGAGACAGTGGATCATTTGGTGATTCAAGGTATGACAGTAGTTCGTAGTTCATGTGCGTATGAGTTATTTAATTTGGGAACATTCTACTCTCTTATATCTACTGCTTTCACATCTGTTACTAGCACTTTAGCACAATAAATGTCCACTGAACTTACTATAGTATTCCCTGTTGGTAGACGATGACGACTATTGGTGAGTATGTCGGTTCCCCGATAGATACAGTTGGGCTCTATAAGTTAACACGTGAGTCTTATAATAGACATTTGATTTCGTAGTCAATGCATGGGTAGTATTTTAGACCTGTTAGCCCTACGGTAGACTGAATAGTCCTACGAAGGTATTAGTATGCCCATGAATGGATTTTACCCATAGGAGGGTTATATTCATGGATGGTTATTAACCATGGATGAGGGTTCCCATGGTGGTTTGGATTGATGTCGGGTATTGGTATCGTAGAAGTTGGGAACAAAAAGGTTAGTCACATAGTGACTTGTGTGCAGATGAAGAGGTGCTAAGTTTTAGAGATGTATTTAATGGGAAGGATAAGAGTCTAGTGAAACTCGAATGGGAAGCTATGGGCGACTGCCGAGTTAGTCTAGCTAGCTGACTCTTTAGTTAGCCGATGGAGTTCCAGGAGAGTGCAACTAGAAACCTAGTTGAAATGGAATCAGCAAAGGACTTGTAGGCTCGTATTGGCAGGCTACCTCACACAGAGAGTAGACGAGATAACGTGAGACAGTAATTTCTGCAAGAATGAAACTCATAGGTCGATATGAGTGATGTTGATGTAATTAAGAGGTACTTGACGCGATTGAACAGGAACAACGAATAGACCCAGAAATGGAGGAGGTATGGACTGAGATATCTACAGGCGAAGTAGTACTGGAATAGGAATTACGACCGGGACAGAGTGTTGTGTTCCGAGGCAGGTTGGATGTGCCTAAGAGCATGCAGTCGGCTATGGGGACCGACGTGTTAACCAGCACAGCATTCCACCCACAGACTGATGGACAGTCGGAGAGACCAATACGGGTATTGGAGGATATGCTGAGAGCATGTGTACTGGATTTCAAAGGTGGATGGGAGGATCATTTGCTGCTGGTGGAGTTCTTCTACAATAACAGTTACCAAGCAAGCCTCCAGATGGCTCTATTTGAGGCCTTATATGGTAGGCCGTGTAGATCGCCAGTGTGTTGGACAGAAGTCGGTGAGCCTGCGCTAATTGGATCGGAATTGGTTGCAGAGACCACAGCGCAGATCAAATTGATACGGCAACATCTACTCACTGCACAGAGCCGTCAGAAGAGTTACGCCGACAAGAGGAGGAGGTTCCTCGAGTTTGAGGTGGGAGACTTAGTGTTTCTGAAAGTCTCACCACGGGAAGGACACATGAGATTCGGGAAAAAAGGGGAAATTGTCACCTAGGTTTGTGGGGCCATTTCCAATCTTGAAGAGGGTGGGGGAAGTAGCTTATCAGTTAGTGCTTCCTTCACAGTTATCCTCTTTGCATGATGTATTCCATGTGTCCATGTTGAGGAAATATAACCCCGATCCTTCACATGTGTTAGATGTTCAAGACACCGATGTACAAAGCGATGTGACATATGTGGAGAAACCGGTCAGAATAATCGGGAGCGAGCAAAGGGTGCTGCGGAACCATGCCATTCAGTTCATCAAGGTGGAATGGGAACGACAGAGCAATGAGGAGACCACCTGGGAACTTGAATCAGAAATGAGAGCCACTCATCCGGAACTCTTTGTGTGAGTTGTTTTGAACTCTACTTCGTTCGAATTTTCGAGACGAAAATTTCAAAAGAGGATTGTATTGTAATGGCCCGAAATTTTTAAATCAATATAAATGTGGATATTATTTATTTTAATGATGGAAATTGGAAATTTTATAGAATAAATGGTGAAAGGATCAAAATATGGACAAAGGCCCAAGTATGGCCCAATGGACTATGGATTGGGTTTAAGTTTACTTAAAGGGTCAAAGATGGTCAATTGAGCCAAGAATGGTCAAATTGGGCCCAATACCCATTTGGGACCCAATGGATCAAGATGATGTAAGCTTTAAGGTAAATGGGTAAGATGAAAATGTAATTGGGCCATGGACCCAATGGTGATCCAATTGGAATGAATTGAATGGGTTCAATTCACCTAAGTCAATTTGAAGTTGACCAAGGTGATGTGGTCAAGTGGGACCCACCTCCACCTCACCAAGTGAGGTGGCGTGGACCCAAGGTTTGGTGGGGCCGACCACCATGGTTGAATTGATCAACCATGGGTATGCATAAAGGCAATTTAAGCAAGTGGGATTAAGTTCAAGTGGGAATTAATTAACTTAATCAAATAATCCAATTAATTAGTTAATTAAACTAAGCTAAAGTGGGGTCAAAGAGGGGACCAAAACACCTCATTCCAAGCTTAAGAGAAGAAAAACGTTGGCTAGGGTGTTGGGGTCAAAAAGCATATAAAATATCTATGGGTTAGTGGGAGAAGTAATGGGAAGCTTTATCTTAATCAATCAAGAGGAGATAAGTTTTATCCTATTTTCTTATCTTTTCCATCTAACTCTCATTTCACTCTCTCCCCATTTTGCTCTCTCATGGCCGTCCCACCCTAGAAAGAGAAAGAAGAAGAAAAATTTGGAAAAAGAAGGAGAAGAGCTTAGGGAGAGGAAGAAGAGGTTGGCCCACCACCTCAAGGTAAAGACTTTGCGACACTTTTCCCATCTCCATCCTCTTCCCTCTCTCAATTCAAACCGTATTATGGCCGATCCTAAGATTTGAGGTTGTTACAATTGATCAAGCATCCTAGCCGATCAAATAAGGAGAGGAAAGAGAAAGGAGGCTAAGGAAGCCGACCGGGGTGGCAAAAGTTGGAGGAGGCGTCGGATTGTAAGTATTTTTCTTAAACAAGAAATTTTGGATTTTTAGGGTTTAAGATTTGGGATTCATTTTGTAAATTTAATGGTGGCCAAACGATTTTATACCATGGATTTTAAATCCATCAATTTGAAGGATGGAAACTGGACAAAGCCCTAATGGGTAAATTAGGGTTAGGTTAAGGAAAAATAAATGGATTGAGTGCATTGTGTAATTAGGTATTAATCAAGCATGGAAGTGGGGGTTTTAAATGGATTAATGGACCATAGGGTTCGGCCATGTAGTATGGTTGAACCCCATGGTAAAAAGGGTTGATGAATCTAATTAGGGTTATGTAATTAATGTGTAAAATTTTTAGGGTTTTAAGGAATGGAGGACATTATGTAATGTAGTTAAATTGATTAAGCAATGGATATATGTAAATATTTTTGGAAGTGAGGATTGGTGAAGGAATCAAAGGCCATAGTGTTCGGCCATGTAGTATGGCCGAACCCCATGGTAAATAATTGAGGAAATTTTAATGGGGTGTTAGGGTTAAAATTTTGAAGGATGAATTACGGTTTTAGGGTTTAATGATTAAATATTGGTAAATTATTTTAAAGGGATGGTAAATGAAGAAATGCATGGGAGAAGTGCATGATGTTAATGGCCTTAACAATGGTAGATGATGGAGTATTTTAATTAGGTTTTGTAAAAATGGAAGCATGGAGAATGTTTTAGGGTTTTGATATGGTTAATGATTTAATGTAGGTAATGCTTAAGGAGGTTTACTATGATGGAATCCATGAATAAATGTGAGTGTTTTTATGGTAAAAAAGGGCACCAATGGAATAGTGGACCATGAACCATGGGTTCGGCCATGGTGTATGGCCGAACCCTATGGTGGTGAAGGGATGAAATTAATGGATATAGGGATATGGAAATTAATGGAGGAAATTGATGGACAAAGTGAACCTAATGTTGATTGTTGGGATGGAAAGGTGATTAAGGAATGATGAATCAAATGTAGGGTTTAGGTTCTCTTAATGGAGGGACTAATGATGAATCTAATGTGTAATCAAAGAGCAAGGAAAATAGGGATTTGGTTAAGTTAAAAGGGGTTGATTGTTAATGAACCAATGGTAGATCATTTTGGCCTAAGACTAATGTGTAGGTATATGTTTAAATAAATAGACTTTAGGTTAAAATTAAATGGCTGATGTAAGTGATCTTGTGATATGGGTGATGGGTCAATTATGGACCCAAGAATGTGCCTAAGAATGATGATTTAATTATAAGTCGTTTTTAAGGACAAAGGTTAAAGTGTATGCATGTGGATTTTTTAATGGGGATTAGATTAAGTAAATGGTTATTTTTAATAATTTTTATGTCATGGTTGATGGGTCATGAATGGATCCAAGTCTATGATCAATTATGAACTTAGTTGGGCAAGGGTGAATGAGTCATTAACCATGGAGAAGAGGTAGTGGCAAAACCGTAATTAATGGCCAAATTCAAGAACTCCATGGGAGATGACCAAGGGCTTAGGGGCTCTAAGTATCAAGTCTATGTATGGTTAAATAAAACCTAGGATGGTTAATTTGTTTTAAATTCACAAATTAAAGGGGTTTAATGGATTAAATGGGACCCACAAAACCTAAATGGTGACCGATTTTTCATGTGGACTTGGAAATGATTAATGGGCTTGGAAATAGTTAGAAACATGGACTAATTATTAATGTGTAATAAGGTACTGGACATCGTAAGCGGTGCGCGATCGGCGACCGGGTCTGTCGGACGGAAACGGAAGAAAGAACGCTAGTCGGTATTCGGTAGGATTCTAACCTTTTTGTAAGCCATGGATTGAGTGATGGTTTCTATGAATTATTTTGAAAATTATATTGTTTGTTTTAAGATTGGTTTTGAATTATGTATTATGTAGGGGTTTTTACTTGATTTATTCTGGTAAGCATATGAGTGGTTTAAAATGGGTTTTAAGGCTATGATGTGATTATTAAGGCTTTGCTTGATCTATTTTTGATAATCAAGTTATATGTTTTATTGATGGGATTTTTTTTAAATGTCATGGTTTGTTATTATATTCATTACATGGCATATGGCATCTACATCTCATGCATGGCATGGGAGGGATATGACAGGGGAAGGATGAAATGAAACCGGAATCCATGCTCCGTCGGGGCGATAGATAAACAGACATGGAGATATTTTGATGTGTTTGATTTATCAGATGTTGTATGTAATTATGATACCTTGATGATGGTTCTTCCATCAAGGGAGATGATGTGTGATTGTTTATACCTAGACGAGATTTTGCCGTCCAGGGGGATGATGTGTGATTGTTTATACCTGTACGAGGTTTTGCCGTACAGGGGGATGATGTGTGATTGTTTATACCTAGACGAGATTTTGCCGTCCAGGGGGATGATGTGTGATTGTTTATACCTGTACGAGGTTTTGCCGTACAGGGGGATGATGTGTGATTGTTTATACCTGGACGAGGTTTTGCCATCCAGGGGGATGATTTGTGATTATTTATATCTTGACGAGGTTTTACCGTCAAGGGGGATATGACAGCATGATGGTATGGATGATGGGTGGGGTCCATAACATAGATACCCATGGCATAGCATTCATTTTATGGTTTTTCACTAATCCATGTGTTAGCCCTACTCAGAGTCCTACTGGGCGCGTGGTCTAACGCCCTACTTCTAACGGGAGCCAAGCTTAGGAGTTTGGAAAGCCAGACTAATTATTTTGTTTAAGTTTATTTTGGGAAATGTGTATTTGTATAATTCAACTTGTCGGAAATGTAATATTTTAGACTTACTGCTATGATTTGGATTTTATTGTAGACAAATGATGTTATGGCATTTTGGTAATTAAATGATGAAATCTTCCCTGCTATCTAAAAATTATAGGTTAGCCTCTATTGTAATTTCCGCACTTAGGGTAGTATTCCTCGAGCTTATTTCTGCGTGTGAACCGTTTTTCGTGGACATCGTTCCATGCACACGTAGGGTTGGCCAGTTAAGGACCGAGCTTTAGAGGTTCGGACTTAACTCGCATCGTGACGTCCGCGCCCTTTGTCACTTTAAAAAAAAAAATAGACTCTGGTTTTCGGTAAAAATGGGCGGGCGTTACACTAAAACCCTAAAACCCAAAAACCTAAAACCCTAAATCCTAAACCCCTAAAAAGCTTAAACCCTAAACCCTAAACTCTAAACCCTAAAACCCAATACTATAAAACCTTAACCCAAAACCCTAAACCCGAAACCCCTAAAACCCTAAAACCGTAAACCCTAAACCCTGAAATGATGAAACCCTAAAACCCTAACACCCTATAACCCTAAACCCTAAACCCTAATGCCCTAAAATCCTTGCTTAAAACATAAAACCCTAAAACCCAAAAAAGCCCTAAACCCTAAAACCTAAACCCAACACCCTAAAACCATAAAACCCTAAACTCTATACCCTAAAACCCTAAACCCTAAAGCAAAAACCCCAAAACCCTAAAACCCTATACCTTAAAACCCTAAAACCCTAAACACTAACACCCTAAGCCCTGAAACCATGAAACCCTAAAACACTAAAACCTTTGCACCCTATAACCCTAAACCCTACTACCCTAAAATACTAAACCCTAAATCCCAAAAAAGTTAAAACCCTAAATCTAAAACCCTAAACCCTAAAACCCTAAACCCTAAACCCTAAACCCTAAACCCTAAAACCCTAAAACCCTCAAACCCTAAATCTTAAAACCCTAAATCCGTAAAACCTAAACCCTAAAACCCTAAAACCCTCAAACCCTAAATCTTAAAACCCTAAATCCGTAAAACCTAAACCCTAAAACCCTAAAACCCTCAAACCCTAAATCTTAAAACCCTAAAACCGTAAAACCTAAACCCTAAACCCTAAACCCTAAATACTAAAATCCTAACCCTCATCCCTAAAACCTAAATCATAAACCCTAACCCTAGACCCTAACCCAAAACGCTAACCCTAAACCCTAAACTGTAAAACCTAAACCCTAAACCCGAAACCCTAAACCCTAAACCCAAATCCCTAAAACCCTAAAATCCTAAACCCAACAACCTAATACCCTAAAATACTAAACCTTAAATCCCAAAACCGTTAAAACCCTAAACCCTAAATCCTAAAACCCTACCTAAAAGCCTAAAACCCTAAAACACAAAAAATCCCTAAACCCAAAACCCTAAACCCTAAAACCCTAAACCCTAAACCCTAAACCCTAAACCCTAAAACCCTAAAACCCTCAAACCCTAAATCTTACAACCCTCAATCCGTAAAACCTAAACCCTAAACCCTAAAACCCTCAAACCCTAAATCTTAAAACCCTAAAACCGTAAAACCTAAACCCTAAACCGTAAACCCTAAACACTAAAACCTAACCCTCATCCCTAAACCCTAAATCCTAAACCCTAACCCAAGACCCTAACCCTAAACCCTAACCCTAAACCCTAAACCGTAAAACCTAAACCCTAAACCCGAAACCCTAAACCGTAAACCCTAAACCCTAAACCCGAAACCCTAAAACCCTAAAATCGTAAACCCTAAATTCTCAAACCCTAAACCCAAAAACCCTACCCTAAACCCTAAAACCATGAAACCCTAAAACCCTTAAGCCTAAATTCTAAACCCTAAACCCTAAACCCAAAATATAAACCCCTAAAACCCTAAATCCTAAAACCATAAACCCCTAAAGCCCATATACCCTAAATCCTAAAACCATAAACCCCTAAAGCCCATAAACCCTAAACCCTAAAACCCAAAAACCCTAAACCCCTAAACCCTAAACCCTAATCCCTAAACCCTAAAACCCTAACACCCTAAACATTAAACCCTAAACCTTAAATCCTAAACTCTAAACCCTAAAACCCCAAACCCTAAACCCTAAACCCTAAATCCGAAAACCCTAAACCCTAAACCCTAAAACCCTAAACCCTAAACCCTAAAACACTAAAACCGTAAACCCTAAATCCTAAGCCCTAAACCACTAAAACCCTAAAACCCTAAACCCCAAAACCCAAAACCCTAAAGCCCTAAAACCTAAACTCGAAAACCCTAAAACCATAAACCTTAAACTCTACCTACCTTAAACTTATAACCTAAAACCCTAAACCCCAAAAACCATACACCCTAAAACCATAAAACCCTAAAACCCTAAACCCTAAACCCTATACCCTAAAATCCTACCTTAAACCTTATAACCCAAAACCCTAAAACCCTAAGACCCTAAAACCTAAACTCTAAACCCTAAACCCCAAACCTTAAACCCTAAAACCCTAAATCCCAAAAACCCTGAAACACTAAAAGCCTAAAACCCTAAACCCTAAAACCCTAAATTCCAAAAACCCTAAAACACTAAAAGCCTAAAACCCTAAACCCTAAACACTAAACCCCTAAGACAGTAAACCCCTAAACCCTAAACACCAAAACCCTAAAACCCTAAACCTTAAACACTAAACCCTAACTAAAACCTAAACCCTAAACCCTATATCCCTAAAAGCCTATAACCCTAAACCCTAAAACCCAAAAACCCTAAAACCTAAGCCCTAAAACCTAAGCCCTAAAACCTTAAACCCCTCCCTAAACCCTAAAACCCTAAGACCATAAAATCCTAAAACCCTAAACCCTAAACCCTAAAACCCTAAATCCTAAACCCTAATACCCTAAAGCCGTAAAACCCTAAACCATAAAAACCCTAAAACCCCAAACTCTAAACCCTAAACCCTTAAGCCAAGAACCCTAAAACCCTATAACCCTAAACTCCTAAACCCTAAACCCCAAGCCCTAAACCCAAAACCCCTAAGACCCTAAAACCTAAACCCTAAAACCTAAACCCAAAAACCCTACTCTAAACCAAAAAACCCTAAACCTATACCCTAAAACCCTAAACCGCTAAAACCCTAAACCCTAATACCATAAAACCCTAAAACCCTAACCCCTAAACCATAAAACCCTAAAACTCTAAAACCTAAACACTAAACCTTAAACCCTAAAAACTAAACACAAAACCCTAAACCATAAACCTTAAACCCCTAAAACCCTTAAAACCTAAAACCCCAAACCCTAAAACCTAAAACCTAAAACCCTAAACCCCTAAACCCGAAAACCCAACCCTAAAAACAAAGACCCTAAACCTATACCCTAAAACCCCTAAAACCCTAAGACCTAAACCCTAAAATCCTAAAACCCTAAACCCGAAAGCCCTACCCTAAACCCAAAAACCCTAAACCTATATCCTAAAACCCTTTTCCTCTAAAACCCTAAAACACTAAACCCTAAAACTTAAAACCCTAAAACTCTAAAACCCTAAACCCCAAAACCTAAACCCTAAACTCTAAACTAAAAACACTAAACCATAAACCCTAAACCCCTTAAACCCTAAAACCCTTAAAACCTAAAACCCTAAACCGTAAAATCCAAAATCCTAAACTCTAAAGCCAGAAACCTAAACCCTAAAGCCAGAAACCCTAAGACCTAATAACCAATAAACCCTAAACCCCTCAACCCTAAACCCTAAAACCCTAAAACCAAAACCCTAAAAATCGAAAACCCAAAAGCCCTGAAACCGTCAACCTAAAACCCTAAAACCCTAGAACACTAAACCCTAAACCCTAAACCCTAAAGTCAAAACTTAAATCTCATAACCCTAAAACGCTAAACCTCTAAACCCTAAACCCTAAACGCTAAATCCAAAACCCTAAACCCTTAACCGAAAACCCTAAACCCTAAACCTTAAACCCTAAAACCCTAAAACCTAAAACACTAAAACCCTAAAAGCCAAAACCCTATACCCTAAACCCTAAATCCCTAAACCCTAAACCCTAAACCCCTAAAACAGTAAACCACTAAACCCTAAACCCTAAACCCTAAACCTTAAAAGCCTAAAACCCTAAACCCTAAACACTAAACCCTAAATCCCTAAATGCCTAAACCCTAAAACCCTAAACCCTAAAACCCTAAAACCCTAAATCCCTAAATGCCTAAAACCCTATAACCTAAAACCCTAAAACCTAAAGCCTAAATCCTAAAACCTTAAACCCCTCCCTAAACCCTAAAACCTTAAACCCTAAAACCCTAAAACCCTAAAACCCTAACACCCAAACATCCTAAAACCCTAAGAACCAAACCGTAAAATCGTACAACCGTAAAACCGTAAAACCCTAAACCTTAAATCCTAAACCCCAAACCCTAAACCCCTAAAACCCTAAAACCTTAAACCACTAAAACATTAAAACCCTATACCCTAAACCCTCAACCCTAAAGCCAAGAACCCTAAAATCCTATAACCCTAAAACCCTAAACCCTAAACCCCAAACCCTAAACCCCAAAACCCTTAAACCTATACCCTAAAACCCTAAAACCCTAAAACCCTAAACCCTCAAACCCTAAAACTCTAAAACCCTAAACCCTAAACCCTAAACCCTAAACTCTAAACACAAAACCTTAAACCATAAACCATAAACCCTAAACCCCTAAAACCCTTAAAACCTAAAACCCTAAACCCTAAACCCCAAACCCTAAGCCCAACCTCTAAACCCTAAAACCCCATACCCCAAAAACCCTAAACCTAAAACCCAAAAATCCAAAACCCTAAAACCCTAAACCCTAAACACTAAATGCTAAGCCCTAAACCCTAAACCCAAAAACCCTAAACCAATATCCTAAAGCCTAAACCGATAAAACCCTAAACCCTAAAACCCCTAAAACCCTAAAACCTTAAACCCTAAAACCCTAAACCCGTAACACCCTAAACCCTAAAATCCTAAAACCCTAAACCCAAAACACTAAAACCGTAGAACCCTAAAACCTTAAAACACTAAACCCTAAATCCTAAACCCTAAACTCAAAACCCCTAAAACCCTAAAACCCTAAACCCTAAAGCCAAGAACCCCTAAACCCTAAACTCTAAAACCCAAAAACCCTAAACCCTAAAACCCAAAAATCCAAAACCCTAAAACCCTAAACCCTAAACACTAAACGCTAAACCCTAAACCCAAAAACACTAAGGGTTTAAGGGTTTTTGGGTTTTAGGGTTTTAGGGTTTTAGGGTTTAGGGTTTAGGGTTTAGCGTTTAGGGTTTTAGTGTTTTATGCGTTTAGGGTTTAGGGTTTTCAGGGTTTAGGGTTTAGAGTTTAGGGTTTAGTGTTTTAAGTTTTTTGGGTTTTACAGATTTAGGGTTTAGGGTTTAGTGTTTCAAGTTTTTTGGGTTTTACGGATTTAGGGCTTAGGGTTTAGGGTTTAAGGCTTTTAGGGGTTAGGGTTTTTGGATTTACGGATTTCAGCGTTTAGGTTTTTGGGTTTTTGGGATTAGGGTTTTAGGGTTTAAGGGTTTAGGGTTCAAGGGTTTTAGGATTTGGAGTTTAGGGTTTAGTCAGGTTTTATGGTCTAGGGTTTAAGGGTTTTTGGGTTTAGGGTTTAGGGTTTTGGGTTTCAAGTTTAGGTTTTAGGTTTTAGGGTGTAAGGTTTAGGGTTTTAGGGTTTAGGATTTAGGGTTAGGGTTTTAGGGTTTAGGGTTTTGGGTTTTAGAGTTTAGGCTTTAGGGTTTTAGGGTTTTTCGGTTTTAGGGTTTAGGGTTTTAGGGGTTTGGGGTTTAGGGTTTAGGGTTTAATGTGTAGGGTTTAGGGTTTTTGGGTTTAGGGTTTACAGTTTAGGGTTTAGCGTTTTTCGATTTTAGGGTTTAGGGTTTTATGGGTTTAGGGTTTCAGGGTTTAGGGTTTAGGGTTTACTGTCTAGGCTTTAGGGTTTTTGGGTTTAGGGTTTATGGTTTAGGGTTTAGGGTTTTAGGGGTTATGGTTTTAGGGGTTTAGTGTTCAGGGTTTATGGTTTAGGATTAAGGTTTTAGGGTTTAGGGTTAGGGCTTAGTGTTTAGGGTTTAGGGTTTAGGGTTAGGGTTTTAGTGTTTAGGATTTTAGTGTTTAGGGTTTGGGGTTTAAATTTTACGGTTTTAGGGTTTTATGATATTAGTGTTTTTGCGTTTAGGGTTTAGAGTTTAGATTTTATGGTTTAGGATTTAGGGTTTTGGGTTTTAAGGTTTAGGGTTTAGGGTTTCGGGTTTCGGGTTTTTTGAGTTTTAGAGTTTTAGGGTTTATGGTAGGGTTTTACGATTTAGGGTTTTAGGTTTTGAAGGTTTTTCGGTTTTAGGGTTTTGGGTTTTAGGGTTTTAGGGTTTAAGGGTTTTCAGGGTTTAGGGTTTAGCGTTTTAGGGTTTTAGGAGTTGAGGGTTTAGGTTTTAGGGTTTAGGGTTTAGGGTTTAGGGTTTTGGGTTTAGGGTTTAAGGGTTTATGGGTTTTAGGGTTTAGGATTTAGGGTTTAGGGTTTTTGGGTTTTTGGGTTTAGCTTTTGGGGTTTAGAGTTTTGGGCTGAGGGTCTAGGGTTTAGGGTTTAGGGTTTAGGATCTTTTTGTGTTGAGGGTTTTAGGGTTTAAGGTGGGGTTTTAGGATTTAGGGTTTAGGGTTTGAGGGTTTTTCGGTTTTAGGATTTTGGGTTTTAGGGTTTTAGTGTTTAAGGGTTTGAGGGGTTTAGGGTTTAGAATTTAAGGGTTTTAGGATTTGAGGGCTTTAAGGGTTTACCTTTTTGGATTGAGGGTGTAGGGTTTTAGGGTTTAGGATTTAAGGTTTCGGGCATTAGGCTTTTAGGGTTTAGCGCAGGTTTTTAGGCTTTAGGGCTAACGGTTAGTGTTTAAGGGTTTTAGGGTTTAGGGTATAGGGTTTTAGGTTATAGGGTTTAGTGTATAGGGTTTTAGGGTTTAGGGTTTAGGGTTTAGGGTCTAGGGTTTTTGGGTTTAGGGTTTAGGGTTTTAGGGATTTACGATTTAGGGTTTCGGGTTTTAGGGTCGTTTTAGGGTTTTAGGGTTTCGGGTTTTACTGTTTTTTGTTTAGGGTTTAGGGTTTAGGGTTCTAAGGTTTTAGGGTTTAGGGTTTTTCGTTTGTAGGGTTTTAGTGGTTTATGGTTTATGGTTTATGGTTTAGGGTTTAGGGTTTTAGGGTTTTAAAGTTTAGGGTTTTAGGTGTTTAGTGTTTTAGGGTTTAGGATTTAGGGTTTAGGGATTTAGGGTTTAGAGTTTAGGGTTTTAGGGTATTAGGGTGTTAGGGTTTTAGGTGTTTAGGGTTATAGGGTTTATGGTTTGAGGGATTCAGGGTTTTATTGTTTTAGAGTTTTGGGTTTTAGGGTTTAGGTTTTAGGGTTTTGGGGTTTTAGGGTTTTAGGGATTAGGGTTTAGGATTTAGGGTTTAGGGTTTAGGGTTTTGGATTTTAGGGTCTTAGAGTTTCGGGTTTTAGGGGTTTTAAGGGTTTAGTGTTTTAGGATTTAGGGTTTAGGGATATAGGGTTTAGAGTTTATGGTGTTAGGGTTTTAGGGGTTTAGAGTTTTAGGATTTCAGGGCTTAGAGTTTAGGGTTTAGGATTTAGCATTTAGGATTTTTTTGTTTTAGGGTATTAGGGTATTAGGGTTTTAGGGGTTTAGGGTTTTAGGGTTTATGGTTTTAGTGATTCAGAGTTTTATTGTTTTAGGGTTTAGGGTTTTAGGGTTTAGGTTTTAGGGTTTTGAGGTTTTAGGGTTTTAGGGATTACGGTTTAGGATTTAAGGTTTACGGTTTAGGGTTAGGGTTTAGGGTTTTAGGCTTTAGGGTTTTAGGACTTTAGGGTTTTAGGGTTTTAGGTTTTTAGCGTTTTAGTGGTTTAGGGTTTTAGTGGTTTAGGGTGTTAGGGATTTAGGGATTTAGGGTTTTAGGGTTTTTGGGTTTTAGGGTATTACGATGTTAGGGTTTAGAGGTTAGGGTTTAGGGTTTAGGGTTTTAGGGTTTTTGATTTTAGGTTTTAGTGTTTACGATTTTAGGGTTTTAGGGGTTTAGGGTTTAGGGTTTTAGAGGTTTTGGGTTTTAGGGTTTTAGGGTTTAGGGTTTAGGCTTTAGCGTTTTAGGGTTTTAGGATTTAGGGTTTAGTGTTTTAGGGTTTAGGGGTAAAGGGAGTTAGGGTTTTAGGGTTTTAGTTGTTTAGGGTTAAGGTTTTTAGGGTTTAAGGTTTATGGTTTAGGTTTTAGGGTTTATGGTTTAGTGTTTAGGGATTAGGATTTTAGGGTTCAAGAGTTTTTGGGTTTAGGATTTTGTCTTTAGGGTTTTATGCTTTTTGGGGTTTAGGGTTAAGGGTTTAGGGTTTAAGGTTTAGGGTTTTAAGGGTTTAGATTTTTTGGGTTTAGGGTTTAGGGTTTAGGTTTTAGGTTTAAGGGTTTAGGGTTTTAGGTTTTAGTGTTTTAGTGTTTTAGGGTTTAGGGTTTAGGGTTCTTAGGTTTTAGGGTTTTAGGGTTTTAGGGTTTAGGGGTTTCAAGGGTTTAGTGTTTTAGGGTTTAGGATTTAGGGTTTAGGGTTTTAGGCTTTAGGGTTTAGGGTGGTGTTAGGGTTTTAGGCGTTTAGGGTTTTGAGGTTTAGCGTTTAGGGTTTAGGGTTTAAGGTTTTAGGCTTTTAGCGTTTTAGTGGTTTAGGGTTTAAGATTTAGGGGTTTACTGTTTTAGGGTTTTGGGTTTTAGGGATTTATGGTTTAGGGTTTAGGATTTATTGTTTAGGGTTTAGGGATTTAGGGTTTAAGGTTTAGGGATTTAGGGTTTAAGGTTTAAGGTTTTTGGGGTTAAGGATTACGGTTTTAGCGTTTAGGGTTTTGGGTTTTAGGGGTTTAGGGTTTTAGGGTTTAGGATTTAGGTTTAAGGGTTTAGGGTTTTAGGTTTTTACGGTTTTAGTTGTTTAGGGTTTATGTTTTAGGGTTAGGATTTTAGAGTTTTAGGGTTTAGTGTTTTAGGGATTTTGAAGGTTTAGGGTTTTAGGGTTTAGGATTTAGGGTTTAGGGTTTTAGGCCTTATGGTTTAGGGTGTTAGGGTTTTAGGGATTTAGGGTTTTATGGGTTCTAGGTTTAGAGTTTTTGCATTTAGGGTTTTAGGGCTTTAGGGTTTTAGGTGTTTTAGGATTAAGGGTTTATGGTTTTAGGGTTTGGGGTTTTAGGGTTTTGGGATTTTAGGGTTTTAGGGATTAGGGTTTAGGGTTTACGGTTTACAGTTTAAGGTTTTGGGTTAGGGTTTATGGTTTTGGGGTTTAGGGTTTTAGGGGTTTAGGGTTTTAGGGTTTAGGGGTTCAGGGTTTTAGGGTTTAGGGTTTAGGGTTTAGGGTTTAGGTTTAAGGGTTTAGGGTTTTAGGTTTATAGGGTTTTAGTGGTTTAGGGTTTAGGGTTTTAGGGTTTTTAGGATTTAGGATTTAGGGTTTTTGGGTTTAGGGTTTTAGGGTTTAGGATTTAGGGTTTTTGGGTTTAGGGTTTTAGGGGTGTAGGGTGTTAGGGTTTTAGGGATTTAGGGTGTTGGGGTTTTAGGCGTTTCAGGTTTTAGGGTTTATCGTTTTATGGTTTCAGGTTTTTATGATTTTAGGGTTTAGGGTTTTAGGGTTTTAGGGATTAGGGTTTAGGGTTTAGGTTTTAGGTCTAGGGTCTAGGGTTTAGGGCTTAGGGCTTAGGGTTAGGGCTTGGGGTTTAGGGATTAGGGTTAGGATTTTAGTGTTTAGTGTTCAGGGTTTCGGTTTTACAGTTTTAGGGTTTTAAGGTTTTGGGTTTTAGTTTTTTAGTGTTTTAGGGTTTAGGGTTTTGGGTTTAGGGTTTAGAATTTAGGGTTTAGGGTTCTAGGATTTTAGGGATTAGGGTTAAAGGCATTTAGGGTTTTATGGTTTAGGGGTTTAGGGTTTAGGGTTTTAGGGATTTTAATGGTTTAGGGTTTTAGGGTTTAGGATTTAGGGTTTTAGGGGTTCTAGGTTTAGGGTTTAGGGTTTAGGGTTTAGGGTTTTTATTAGGGTTAGGATTTTAGGGCTTAGGGTTTAGGTGTTAAGTTTTAGGGTTTTAGGGTTTTAGAGGTTCTAGATTTAGGGTTTAGGGTTTAGGGTTTAGGGATTAGGCTTAGGATTTTAGTGTTTAGTGTTTAGTGTTTAGGATTTAGGGTTTAGGGTTTAGTTTGACAGTTTTAGGGTTTTAAGGTTTAAGCTTTTAGGGTTTGGTGTTTAGGGTTTGGAGTTTAGGGTTTAGGGTTCTAGGGTTTTAGGGTTTAGGGTTAAAGGGATTTAGGATTTTATGGTTTAGGGGTTTAGGGTTTGGGGTTTTAGGGATTTTAACGGTGTAGGATTTTAGGGTTTAGGATTTAGGGTTTAGGGATTTAGGGCTTAGGGTTTAGGGTGTAAAGGTTTTAGGGGTTTAGGGTTTTAGGGGTTCTAGGTTTAGGGTTTAGGATTTAGGGTTAGTGCTTTTGGGTTTAGGGTTTTAGGAGTGTAGGTGTTACGGTTTTGTGGGTTTGGGGTTTAGGATGTAAGGTTTAGGTTTAAGGGTTTAGGGTTTTAGGTAATTAGTGTTTTAGTGGTTTAGGGTATAGGATTTCGGGTATAGGGTTTTAGGGTTTTGGGGTTTTAGGGTTTAGGGTTTTAGGGGTTTTAAGGGTTTGGGGTTTAAAGGTTTATGATTTAGGGTTTAGGGCTTTAGGGCTTAGGGTTTAGGGTGTTAGGGTTTTAGGGGTTTAGTGTTTTAGGGCTTCTAGGTTTTGGGTTTAGGATTTAGGATTTAGGGTTTTTGGCTTTTGGGTTTAGGGTTTTAGGGGTTTAGGGTGTTAGGGTTTTAGGTGTTTAGGGTTTTAGGGTTTATAGTTTTAGGGATTCAGGGTTTTATGGTTTTAGGGTTTAGGGTTTTAGGGTTTTATGGTTTTAGGGTTTAGGGTTTTAGGGTTTTGGGGTTTTAGGGATTGGGGTTTAGGGTTTATGGTTTAGGGTTTAGGGTTTGGGGTTTTAGGGTGTAGGGTTTGATGGGTTTAGGGTTTTAGGGCTTAGGGTTTTGGTTTAAGGGTTTAGGGTTTCAGGTTTTTAGGGTTTTAGGGTTTTGAGGTTTGGTGTTTAGGGTTTAGAGTTTAGGTTTTAGGGTTCTAGGGTTTTTGGGTTTAGGGTTAAAGGGATTTAGGGTTTTATGGTTTAGGGGTTTAGGGTTTAGAGTTTCTAGGTTTGGGGTTTAGGATTAAGGGTTAGGGTTTTTGGGTTCAGGGTGTTAGGGTTTTGGGGGTTTATAGTTTAGGGTTTTTGGGGTTAAGGCTTAAGGGTTTAGCGTTTATGGTTTTGGGTTTTAGGGGTTTAGGGTTTTAGGGTTTAGGGATTAGGGTTTGGGGTGTAGGGTTTAGGTTTAAGGGTTTAGGGTTTTAGGTAATTAGGGTTTTAGTGGTTTAGTGTTTAGGATTTAGGGTTTAGGGTTTTAGGGTTTTAGGGTTTAGGATTATAGGGGTTTTAAGGGTTTAGGGTTTTAGGGTTTAGGATTTAGGGTTTAGGGTTTTAGGGCTTAGTGTTTAGGGTGTTAGGGTTTTAGGCTTTAGGGTTTTAGGGTTTTAGGGTTTCTAGGTTCAGCGTTTAGGGTTTTAAGGTTTTTGGGGGTATAGGGTTAGGGTTTAGGGTTTAGGTTTAAGGGTTTAGAGTTTACGGTTTATGGTTTTAGGGTCTAGGGTTTAGTGTTTAGGGTTTTAGGGTTTTAGGGGTTTAGGGTTTATGATTTAGGGTTTTAGGGTTTTTGGGTTTAGGGTTTAGGGTTTAGGGTTTTAGGTTTTTAGGGTTTTACTCATTTAGGGTTTAGGATTTAGGGTATACGGTTTTAAGGTTTTAGGGTTTAGGATTTTAGGGGTTTCAAGGGTTTAGGATTTAGGGTTTTGGGTTTTAGTGTTTAGAGTTTACGGTGATAGGGTTTTAGGGGTTTAGGGTTATAGGGTTAGGGTTATAGGGCCTAGGGTTTAGGGTTTAGGATTTAACGTTTAGGGTTTAGGGATTTTATGTTATAGGTTTAGGTTCTAGGGTTTAGTGTTTAGGGTTTAAGGTTTAGGTTTAAGGGTTTAGGGTTTTAGGTAATTAGGGTTTTACGGGTTTAGGATTTAGGGTTTTAGGGTATTAGTGTTTAGGGTTTTAGGTTTTTAAGGGTTTAGGGTTTTGGAGTTTAGGATTTAGGGTTTAGGTTTTAGGGTTTTAGAGGTTTAGGGTTTTAGCGTTTAGGGTTTAGGGTTTAGGGTTTTAGGGTTTAGGGTTTTATGGTTTAGGGTTTAGGGTTTTAGGGTTTTAGGGGTATAGGGTTTAGGGTTTAGGGTTGAGGTTTTAATGTTTTGGTTTAGGATTTTGGGATTAGGGTTTAGGGTTTATGATTTTAAGGGTATCAAGGGTTTAGTGTTTTAGGGTTTAGGATTTAGGGTTTTGGGTTTTAGAGTTTAGAGTTTACGGTGATAGGGTTTTAGGGGTTTAGGGTTTTAGGGCCTAGGGTTTAAGGGTTTAGGATTTAGCATTTAGGGTTTAGGGTTTTTATGTTAAAGGTTTAGGTTCTAGGGTTTAGTGTTAGGGTTTATGGTTTTTATGTTATAGGTTTAGGTTCTAGGGTTTAGTGTTTAGGGTTTAGGGTTTAGGTTTAAGGGTTTAGGGTTTTAGGTAATTAGGGTTTTATTGGTTTAGGATTTAGGGCTTAGGGTTTTAGGGTTTAAGGTTTTAGGGTTTAGGATTTAGGGTTTTAAGGGTTTAGGGTTTTAGGGTGTAGGATTTAGGGTTTAGGATTTGGGGTTTAGGGTTTTAGGGGTTTAGGGTTTAGGGTTTGGGTTTAGAGTTTTAGAGTTTAGGGTTTAGGGTTTTTATGTTATAGGTTTAGGTTCTAGGGTTTAGTGTTTAGGGTTTAGGTTTAAGGGTTTAGGGTTTTAGGTAATTAGGGTTTTATTGGTTTAGGATTTAGGATTTAGAGTTTAGGGTTTTAGGGTTCTCGGGTTTAGGGTTTTAGGGTTTAGGATTTAGGATTTAGAGTTTAGGGTTTAGGGTTTAGGGTTTTAGAGTTTAGGGTTTTAGGGGTTTAGGGTTTTAGCGTTTCGGGTATAGGGTTTGGAGTTTAGGGTTTTAGGGTTTAGGGTTAAAGGGATTTAGGGTTTTATGGTTTAGGGTTTAGGGTTTTAGGGGTATAGGGTTTAGGGTTGAGATTTTAGAGTTTTGGGTTTAGGGTTTTGGGATTAGGGTTTAGGGTTTAGGATTTTAGGGGTTTCAAGGGTTTAGTGTTTTACGGTTTAGGATTTAGGCTTTTGGGTTTTAGGGTTTAGAGTTTACGGTGATAGGGTTTTAGGGGTTTAGCATTTTAAGGCCTAGGGTTTCGGGTTTAGGATTTAGCGTTTAGGGTTTATGGTGTTTATGTTATAAGTTTAGGTTCTAGGGTTTAGTCTTTAGGGTTTAGGGTTTAGGTTTAAGGGTTTAGGGTTTTAGGTAATTAGGGTTTTATTGGTTTAGGATTTAGGATTTAGGGTTTAGGGTTTTAGGGTTTTATGGTTTAGGGTTTTAGGGGTTTTGGATTTAGGGTTTAGGATTTTTAGAGTTTAGGGTTTTAGGGGTTTAGCGTTTTATCGTTTAGGGTTTAGGGTTTAGGTTTGAAGGTTTAGGGTTTTAGGTTTTTAGGATTTTAGGGTTTTAAGGTTTAGGGTTTAGGGTTTAGGGTTTAGAGTTTATGGTTTAGGGTTCTAGGATTTTAGAGTTTAGGGGTAAAGGGATTTAGGGTTTTCTGGTTTACGTGTTTAGGGTTTAGGGTTTTAGGGATTTTAAGGGTGTAGGGTTTTATGGTTTAGGGTTTAGGGTGTTAGGGTTTTAGGGGTTTTGGGTTTTAGACGTTCTAGGTTTAGGGTTTAGGATTAAGGGTCAGGGTTTTTGTGTTTAGAGTTTTAGGGGATTAGGGTGTTAGGGTTTTTGGGGTTGAGGGTTTAGGGTTTTAGGGGTTGAGGGTTAAGGGTTTAGCGTTTTGGGTTTTCGAGTTTAGGGGTTTCGGGGTTTAGGGTTTAGGGTTTAGGGTTTAGGGTGTAGGGTTTAGGTTTAAGGGTTAAGGGTATTAGGTAAATAGGGTTTTAGTGGTTTAGGGTTTAGGGTTTTAGGGTTTTACAGTTTAGGGTTTAGGGTTTTGGGTTTAGGCTTTAGGTTTAAGGGTTTAAAGGTTTTAGGATTTAAAGTTTAGGGTTTATGGTTTAGTGTTTGGGGATTTTGGGTTTTAGGGGTTTAGGGTTTTAGGGTTTAGGGTTTTAAGGTTTAGGGTTTAGGTATAGGGTTTAGAGTTTAGGGTTTTAGGGTTTGAGGGTTTAGGGTTAAAGGGATTTAGGGTTTTATGGTTTAGGATTTTAGGGTTTTAGGGGTATAGGGTTTAGGGTTCTGGGTTGAGGTTTTAGTGTTTTGGATTTAGGGTTTTGGGATTAGGGTTTAGGGTTTAGGATTTTATGGGTTTCAAGGGTTTAGTGTTTTAGGGTTTAGGATTTAGGGTTTTGGGTTTTAGGGTTTAGACTTTACGGTGATAGGGTTTTAGGGGTTTAGGGTTTTAGGGCCTAGGGTTTGGGGTTTAGGATTTAGCGTTTAGGGTTTAGGGTTTTTATGTTATAGGTTTAGGTTCTAGGGTTTAGTGTTTAGGGTTTCGGGCTTCGGTTTAAGGGTTTAGGGTTTTAGGTAATTTGGGTTTTATTGGATTAGGATTTAGGATTTAGGGTTTAGGGCTTTAGGGTTTTATGGTTTAGGGTTTTAGGGGTTTTAAGGGTTTAGGGTTTTAAGGTTTTGGATTTAGGGTTTAGGGTTTCAGGGGTTTAGGGTTTAGGGTTTAGGGTTTTTAGAGTTTAGGGTTTTAGGGGTTTAGGGTTTTATCGTTTAGGGTTTAGGGTTTAGGTTTGAAGGTTTAGGGTTTTTGGTTTTTAGGATTTTAGGGTTTTAAGGTTTAGGGTTTAGGTTTAGGGTTCTAGGATTTTAGGGTTTAGGGTTAAAGGGATTTAGGGTTTTCAGGTTTACGGGTTTAGGGTTTAGGATTTTAGGGATTTTAAGGGTGTAAGGTTTTAGGGTTTAGGGTTTAGGGTGTTAGGGTTTTAGGGTTTAGGGTTTTAGGCGTTCTAGGTTTAGGGTTTAGGATTAAGGGTCAGGATTTTTGGGTTTAGGGTTTTAGGGGATTAGGGTGTTAGGGTTTTTGGGGTTGAGGGTTTAGGGTTTTAGGGGTTAAGGGTGTTAGGGTTTAGCGTTTTGGGTTTTGGAGTTTAGGGGTTTCCGGGTTTAGGGTTTAGGGTTTAGGGTTTAGGGTGTAGGGTTTAGGTTTAAGGGTTAAGGGTATTAGGTAAATAGGGTTTTAGTGGTTTAGGGTTTAGGGTTTTAGGGTTTTACAGTTTAGGGCTTAGGGTTTAGTGTTTTGGGTTTAGGCTTTAGGTTTAAGGATTTAAGGGTTTTAGGATTTAAAGTTTAGGGTTTAGGGTTTAGTGTTTGGGGATTTTGGGTTTTAGGGGTTTAGGGTTTTAGGGTTTAGGGTTTTAAGGTTTAGGGTTTAGGGTATAGGGTTTAGAGTTTAGGGTTTTAGGGTTTGAGGGTTTAGGGTTAAAGGGATTTAGGGTTTTATGGCTTAGGGTTTTAGGGTTTTAGGGGTATAGGGTTTAGGGTTCTGGGTTGAGGTTTTAGTGTTTTGGGTTTAGGGTTTAGTGTTTGGGGATTTTTGGTTTTAGGGGTTTAGGGTTTTAGGGTTTAGGGTTTTAAGGTTTAGGGTTTAGGGTATGGGGTTTAGAGTTTAGGGTTTTAAGGTTTGAGGGTTTAGGGTTAAAGGGATTTAGGGTTTTATGGCTTAAGGGTTTTAGGGGTATAGGGTTTAGGGTTCTGGGTTGAGGTTTTAGTGTTTTGGGTTTAGGGTTTTGGGATTAGGGTTTAGGGTTTAGGATTTTAGGGGTTTCAAGGGTTTAGTGTTTTAGGGTTTAGGATTAGGGTTTTGGGTTTTAGGGTTTAGACTTTACGGTGATAGGGTTTTAGGGGTTTAGGGTTTTAGGGCCTAGGGTTTGGGGTTTAGGATTTAGCGTTTAGGGTTTAGGGTTTTTATGTTATAGGTTTAGGTTCTAGGGTTTAGTGTTTAGGGTTTTGGGCTTCTGTTTAAGGGTTTAGGGTTTAGGTAATTTGGGTTTTATTGGTTTAGGATTTAGGATTTAGGGTTTAGGGTTTAGGGTTTAGGGTTTTAGGGGTTTAGGGTTTAGGGTTAAGGGTTTTTAGAGTTTAGGGTTTCATCGTTTAGGGTTTAGGGTTTAGGTTTGAAGGTTTAGGGTTTTAGGTTTTTAGGATTTTAGGGTTTTAAGGTTTAGGGTTTAGGGTTTAGGGTTTAGAGTTTAGGGTTTAGGGTTCTAGGATTTTAGGGTTTAGGGGTAAAGGGATTTAGGGTTTTCAGGTTTACGGGTTTAGGGTTTAGGGTTGTAGGGATTTTAAAGGTGTAGGGTTTTAGGGTTTAGGGTTTAGGGTGTTAGGGTTTTAGGGGTTTAGGGTTATAGGCGTTCTAGGTTTAGGTTTTAGGATTAAGGGTCAGGGGTTTTGGGTTTAGGGTTTTAAGGGATTAGGGTGTTAGGGTTTTAGGGGTTAAGGGTTAAGGATTTAGCGTTTTGGGTTTTGGAGTTTAGGGGTTTCGAGGTTTAGGGTTTAGGGTTTAGGGTTTAGGGTTTAGGGTTTAGGGTGTAGGGTTTAGGTTTAAGGGTTAAGGGTATTAGGTAAATAGGGTTTTAGTGGTTTATGGTTTAGGGTTTTAGGGTTTTACAGTTTAGGTTTAGGGTTTAGGGTTTTGGGTTTAGGCTTTAGGTTTAAGGGTTTAAGGGTTTTAGGATTTAAAGTTTAGGGTTTAGGGTTTAGTGTTTGGGGATTTTGGGTTTTAGGGGTTTAGGGTTTTAGGGTTTAGGGTTTAGGGTATAGGGTTTAGAGTTTAGGGTTTTAGGGTTTGAGGGTTTAGGGTTAAAGGGATTTAGGATTTTATGGTTTACGGTTTTAGGGTTTTAGGGGTATAGGGTTTAGGGTTCTAGGTTGAGGTTTTAGTGTTTTGGGTTTAGGGTTTTGGGATTAGGGTTTAGGGTTTAGGATTTTAGGGGTTTCAAGGGTTTAGTCTTTTAGGGTTTAGGATTTAGGGTTTTGGGTTTTAGGCTTTAGACTTTACGGTGATAGGGTTTTAGGGTTTAGGGTTTAGGGCCTAGGGTTTAGGGTTTAGGATTTAGCGTTTAGGGTTTAGGGTTTTTATGTTATAGGTTTAGGTTCTAGGGTTTAGTGTTTAGGGTTTCAGGCTTCGGTTTAAGGGTTTAGGGTTTTAGGTAATTGGGGTTTTATTGGTTTAGGATTTAGGATTTAGGGTTTAGGGTTTTAAGGTTTTAGGGTTTAGGGTTTTAAGGGTTTAGGGTTTAGGATTTAGGGTTTAGGGTTTGGGGTTTAGGGTTTTAGGGGTTTAGGGCTTAGGGTTTATGGTTTAGGGTTTTAGAGTTTAGGGTTTTAGGGGTTTAGGGTTTTAGCATTTAGGGATTAGGGTTTTGGTTTGAAGGTTTAGGGTTTTAGGTTTTTTAGGGTTTTAAGGATTAGGGTTTAGGGTTTAGGGTTTAGAGTTTAGGGTTTAGGGTTCTAGGGTTTTAGGGTTTAGGGGTAAAGGGATTTAGGTTTTTCTGGTTTAGGGGTTTAGGGTTTAGGGTTTTAGGGCTTAGGGTTTAGGGTGTTAGGGTTTTAGGGGTTTAGGGTTTTAGGTGTTCTAGGTTTAGGGTTTAGGATTAAGGGTCCGGGTTTTTGGGTTTAGGGCTTTAGGGGATTAGGGTGTTAGGGTTTTTGGGGTTGAGGGTTTAGGGTTTTAGGGGTTAAGGGTTAAGGGTTAAGGGTTTAGCGTTTAGAGTTTTGGATTTTAGGGGTTTAGGGGTTTAGGGTTTAAGGTTTAGGATGTAGGGTTTTGGTTTAAGGGTTAAGGGTATTAGGTAAATAGGGTTTTAGTGGTTTACGGTTTAGGATTTAGGGTTTAGGGTTTTAGGGTTTTAGGGTTTTCGAGGTTTTAACGTTTAGGGTTTTAGGGTTTAGGATTTAGGGTTTAGGGTTTAGGCCTTAGTTTTTAGGGTGTTAGGGTTTTAGGGTTTCTAGGTTTAGCGTTTAGGGTTTTTGGGTTTAGGGTTTTAGGGTTTAGGGTTTAGGGTTTTGGGTTTAGGTTTTAGGTTTAAGGGTTTAAGGGTTTTAGGATTTAAAGTTTGGGGTTTGGGGTTTAGGGTTTAGTGTTTATGGATTTTGGGTTTTAGGGGTTTTGGGTTTTGGGGTTTAGGGTTTAGGGTTTGGGTTTAAGGGTTTAGGGTTTTAGGTTTTTAGGGTTTTAGGGTTTTAAGGTTTAGGGGTCAAGGGATTTAGGGTTTTCTGGTTTAGGGTTTTAGAGATTTTAAGGGTTTAGGGTTTTAGGGTTTAGGGTTTTAGGGTTTAGGATTTAGGGTTTAGGGTTTTAGGGTTTAGGATTTAGGGTTTAGGGTTTTAGGGCTTAGGGTTTTGGGTGTTAAGCTTTTAGGGGTTTAGGGTTTTAGGGGTTCTAGGGTTAGGGCATTAAGGGTTAGGGTTTTTGGGTTTAGGGTTTTAGGGCTTTAGGGTATTAGGGTTTAGGGGTTTAGGGTTTTAGGTTTAGGGGTTGAGGGTTAAGGGTTTAGCGTTTAGAGTCATGGGTTTTAGGGTTTTAGGGGTTTAGGGTTTAGGGTTTAGGGTTTAGGGTAAAGGGTTTAGGGTTTTAGGTAATTAGGGTATTAGTGGTTTAAGGTTTAGGATTTAGGGTTTATGGTTTTAGGGGTTTTAAGGGTTTAGGGTTTTAGGGTTTGGGATTTAGGGTTTAGGGTTTTAGGGTTTTAGGGGTTTTAAGGGTTTAGGGCTTTAGGTTTTAGGATTTAGGGTTTAGGGTTTTAGGGCTTAGTCTTTAGGGTGTTAGGGTTTTAGGGGTTTAGTGTTTTAGGGTTCTAGGTTTAGTGTTTGGGGTTTAGGGTTTTAGGGGTTGAGTATATTAGGGTTTTAGGGGTTTAGGGTTTTAGGGTTTATGGTTTTAGGATTCAGGGTTTTATGGTTTTAGGGTTATAGGGTTTATGGTTTTAGGGATTTAGGGTTTTAGGGTTTAGGGTTAGGGTTTAGGTTTAAAGGTTTACGGTTTTAGGTATTTTGGGTTTTAAGGTTTAGGGTTTACGGTATACGGTTTAGAGTTTAGGGTTTAGGGTTCTAGGGTTTTAGGGTTTAGGGTTAAAGGGATTTAGGGTTTTATGGTTTATGGGTTTAGGATTTAGGGTTTTAGGGTTTTAGGGGTATACGGTTTAGGGTTTAGGGTTTAGGATTTAGGTTTTAGTGTTTTGGGTTTAGTGTTTAGGGATTAGGGTTTAGGGTTTAGGGTTTAGGGTTTTAGGGTTTAAGGGTTTTAGGGTTTAGGGTTTAGTGTTTTGGGTTTTAGATTTTAGGGGTTTTGGGTTTTAGGGGTTTAGGGTTTTTGGGTTTAGGGTTTAGGGTTTAGCGTTTAGGGTCTAGGTTTAATGGTTTAGGGTTTTAGGGTTTTAGTCGTTTATGGTTTAGGGTTAATGGTTTAGGGTTTGTGGGTTCAGGGTGTTAGGGTTTTTCGGGTTTATGGTTTCGGGTTTTAGGGGTTAAGGCTTAAGGGTTTAGCGTTTATGGTTTTGGGTTTTAGGGGTTTAGGGTTTTAGTGTTTAGGGATTAGGGTTTAGGGTGTAGGGTTTAGGGTTTTAGGTAATTAGGGTTTTGGTGGTTTAGTGTTTAGGATTTAGGGTTTAGGGTTTACGGTTTACGGTTTACGGTTTATGGTTTAGGGTTTAGGGTTTAGGGTTTAGGGTTTTAGGGTTTTTGGGTTTAGAGTTTAGGGTTTCGGGTCTAGGTTTAGGGTTTTAGGTTTTTAGGATTTTACTCGTTTAGGGTTGAGGATTTAGGGTATAGGGTTTAGTGTTTAGGGTTTTAGGGTTTAGGGTTTAGGTTTAGGGTTTAGGGTTTAGGGTTTTGGGTTTAAGTTTTAGGTTTAAGGGTTTTAGGGTTTAAAGTTTGGGGTTTAGGGTTTTGTGTTTAGGGATTTTGGGTTTTAGTGGTTTTGGGTTTTAGGGGTTTCGGGTTTTGGGGTTTAGGGTTTAGGGTTTGGGTTTAAGGGTTTAGGGTTTTAGGTTTTTAGGGTTTTAGGGTTTTAGGGTTTAGGGGTCAAGGGATTCAGGGTTTTCTGGTTTAGGGGTTTAGGGTTTAGGGTTTTAGAGATTTTAAGGGTTTAGGGTTTTAGGGTTTAGGATTTAGAGTTTAGGGTTTTTGGGCTTAGGGTTTTGGGTGTTAAGGTTTTAGGGGTTTAGGTTTTGGGTGTTAAGGTTTTATGGCATTAAGGGTTAGGGTTTTTGGGTTTAGGGTTTTAGGGCTTTAGGGTGTTAGGGTTTTAGGGGTTTAGGGTTTTAGGTTTAGGGGTTAAGGGTTAAGCGTTTAGCGTTTAGAGTCTTGGGTTTTAGGGGTTTAGGGGTTTAGGGTTTAGGGTTTAGGGTTTAGGGTGTAGGGTAAAGGGTTTAGGGTGTAGGGTAATTAGGGTATTAGTGGTTTAAGGTTTAGGATTTAGGGTTTAGGGTTTTAGGGTTTTAGGGTTTTAGGGGTTTTAAGGGTTTAGGGTTTTAGTGTTTAGGATTTAGGGTTTAGGGTTTTAGGGTTTTAGGGGTTTTAAGGGTTTAGGGTTTTAGGATTTAGGATTTAGGGTTTAGGGTTTTAGGGCTTAGTCTTTAGGGTGTTAGGGTTTTAGGGGTTTAGTGTTTTAGGGTTTCTAGGTTTAGGGTTTGGGGTTTTGGGGTTTAGGGTTCTAGGGGTTGAGTCTGTTAAGGTTTTAGGGGTTTAGGGTTTTAGGGTTTATGGTTTTAGGATTCAAGGTTTTATGGTTTTATGGTTATAGGGTTTATGGTTTTAGGGGTTTAGGTTTTAGGGTTTAGGGTTTAGGGTTTAGGTTTAAGGGTTTACGGTTTTGGGTTTTTTTATGTTTTAGGGTTTTAAGGTTTAGGGTTTACGGTATACGGTTTAGAGTTTAGGGTTTAGGGTTCTAGGTTTTATGGGTTAAAGGGATTTAGGGTTTTATGGTTTATGGGTTTAGGGTTTAGGGTTTTAGGGTTTTAGGGTATAGGGTTTAGGGTTTAGGGTTTAGGATTTTAGAGTTTAGGGTTTTAGGGGTTTAGTGTTTTATCATTTAGGGTTTAGGGTTTAGGGTTTAGGTTTTAGGGTTTAGGGTTTAGGGTTTTATGTTTTTAGGGTTTTAGGGTTTTAAGGTTTAGGGTTTATGGTTTTAGGGTTTTAAGGTTTTGGGTTTAGTGTTTAGGGATTAGGGTTTATGGTTTAGGGTTTATGGTTTTAGGGTTTAAGGGTTTTAGGGTCTAGGGTTTAGGGTTTAGGGTTTTAGGGTTTTAGGGGTTTTGGGGTTAAGGTTTTGGGGTTTTAGGGGTTTAGGGTTTAGGGTTTAGCATTTAGGGTCTAGGTTTAATGGTTTAGGGTTTTAGACCCTAAAACCCAAAACCACTAAAACCCTAACACCCTAAACCCCTGAAACCCTAAACCCAAAAACCTTAAATCCTAAATCCTAAACCCTAAACCCTAAACCTAGAAACCCTAAAACCCTAAGCCGCTAAACCCCTAACACCCCTAAACCCCTCAACCGTAAACCACTAAAACCCTAAAAACCTAAAACCGTAAACCCTTAAACCTAAACCCTAACCACTAAACCCAAAAACACTAAACCCCTAAACCCTAAAACCCTAAGCCCTAAACCCTAACCCTAAACCCTAAACCCTAAACCATAATCCCTAAAACCCTAAACCCCAAAACCCTAAAACCCAAACCCTAAAACCCCAAATCCTAAAACCATAAAACACTGAAACCCTAAGACCATAAACCCTAAACCCCTAAAACGTTAACACCCAAACCCCAACAACCCTAAACACAAAAACCATAAACCCTAAATCCTAAACCCTAAACCTATAAACCCCAAAATCCTAAACCCCTAAAACCCGAACACCCTAAATCCTAAGTCCTAAAACCCTAAACCCTAAACCCTAAACCCTAAAACCCTAATTACCTCAAACCCTAAACCCTTAAGCCTAAATACTAAACCCTAAACCCTAAACGCTAAATCCTAAACCCTAAACCCTAAACCCTGAAACCCTAAAACCCTAAATCCCTCAAACCCAAACACCCTAAATTCTAAACCCTAAAATCCTAAACCATAAATCCTAAACCCTAAAGCACTAAACCCTTAAAAGCCCTAAAATCCTAAACCCTAAAACCCTAGACCCTAAATCCTAAACCATAAACGACTAAAACACTAAAAACCTAAAATCTTAAACCATTAAACCAAACCCCTAAACCCCAAACCCTAAACCCTAAACACAAAAACCCTAAACCCAAAAACCCTAAACCCCTAAAACCCAAAACCACAAACCCTACCCCTTAACCCTAAACCATAAAACCCAAAACCTTGAAATCCTAAACCCTAAACCCTAACCCTAAACCCTAAACCCTAATCCCTAATCCCTAAAACCCTAAAACCCCAAAATCCTAAAACCTAAATCCTAAAACTCCAAACTCTAAAACCGTAAAAAAAATGAAACACTAAAACCATAAACCCTAAGACCCTAAACCCCTAGACCCTAAACCCCTAAAACCCGAACACCCTAAACCCCTAGAACCCTAAAACACAAAAACCATAAACCCTAAATCCTAAACCTAGAAACCCTAAAATACTAAAGCCCTAAAACCCGAACACCCTAAATCTTAAACCCTAAAACCCTAAACACTAAACCCTAAACCCTAAACCCTAAATCCTAAACTCTAAACCCTAAAACCCGAACATCCTAAACTGTAAACCCAAAAACCCTAAAATCCAAATACTCTAAACCCTAAACCCTAAACCCTAAACCCTAAAACCCTAAAACCTTTAAACCCTAAACCCTAAACCACTAAAACCTTTAAACCCTAAAAGCCTCAAGCTTAAACCCTAAACCCTAAAACCCTCAACCCTAAAATCCAAAACCCCTAAACCCTAAACACTAAATCCTAAAACCCTACCTTAAACCCTAAAATACTAAAACCCAAAAAACCCTAAACCCTAAACCCTAAAACCCTAAAACCCTTAACCCCTAAAACCCTAAAATCCTAAAACTATAAACCCTAAACCCTAAAGCCCAAAAACCCTAAACCCTAAATCCCTAAACCCTTAAAACCCAAAACCCTAAATCCTAACAACCTACCTTAAACCCTAAAAGACAAAAAACCCTAAAACCTCAACCCTAAACCCTAAAATCTAACTCCTAAACCCTAAACCATAAAACACTAAAACCCGAAAACCCTAAACCCTAAACCCTAAAACCCTAAACCCTAAAATCTAAACCCTAAACCCCTAAAACCATAACCCTGAAGCCCTGAACCCTAAACCCAAAAAACCCTAAACCCTAAATCTAAACCATAAAACCCTAAAACCCTAAACCAAAACCCCAAACCCTAAACCCTAAACCCTAAAATCTAAATACTAAACCATAATTCTTAAAACCCTAATCCCTAAAACTAGACCTGTAAACAGACTGAGTTCGGCCCGAGGTCTGGAGTCCGTTTACGATCCGGACTCTAGAGTCCAATTAGGACTCGCGGGCCGGATCTTACTGTCCGACAACGTACGCGGGAGGGCCGCGGACCCTCCGCGGACGGTCCGACGGACTTATATGAAATGTAAAACACAGTTTAGGGCAAGTGTTTTCTCTATACGCACGGTGTTCGCTCTCGCCTCTTTCTCCCCTCAGAAGCCTCTCTTGCCTCCCTCTCGACTCTCTGACTCTCTCCTTCGATCTCTCACATCTTCCCTCTCTCAGTTCACTCAATCTTCTCTCTCAATCCTCTCCCTTCCCTCAGCCTTGTCTTCTCTTCCCAGATTTCACTCTCTCTCTCAGTTTTCTCAATTCTTTCTTCTCTACTCGGATTTACAGCTGTCGCCTGGATCGCTCCTTGTCGTCACCTCACCCATCCGTCACAGGTAACCCTTGTTTTACTTAACTTATTTATTTATTTACTTTTATTGCTTTTTTCAAATAAAAATGAAAAAAACTGATGTCTTTTGAGATCTCAAATTTTTTTTTTTTAGAAAACTATTTAAGAAAAAACTAATTTCTTGTTTCCATAGATGCCTTGATCTTAGGGTATAGGATTTTTCGCCTCTTTTGGGTTTGGGTTTTGGGTTTTTAACCGTTTAGGACAGAGTCGGAATCTGAGGAGAATGGGGCTTAATAACAAGGGATTTGATGGAAACTATGGTCACAGAAAAGGGGCGAAACAAAGATTGGTCCTGGGTTTATCTCTTTATAGGGATAATAAGAGAGGGTCGATGCAGGATGGGACTGAGTTAAACAGAGATGAGGTGCGATGGTTTGGCTGGTTGAAAGAGGAAAAGAAGAGGAAGGTGATGGGGATGAAGCAAGACGGCTTACAGTAGATGGGTATGTTGTGCCAGGTTAGAACCGCAAGGCATCTGTGTTTTTTTTTGGATGTTTTGACTCCTATTTTTGAAATGGAGTAATGTGATGGTGGGGATTTTGATGCTTTCCCTCGTACATTTCATACACACCCAGTATTCATTTGTAAGTTTTTGATAAAACAAAGCAGAAAGACACTCAATCTTTGTGCAACCAATCCTCATAGCAAAGCCGAATACAGAAGTGGTCGTTGCAAACTTAGTATAATTACAGTAATAGTACAGGCTTGCAAACTTAGTTCACACATGATATGTGTGTCTTAAGATGCAAATAACCTGACATTTACTACATTCAGTGTATGAAACTGCACTCAGGTCAACCTTGAATTGTTAGTTCATCTGTTGATTTGGGTTGGGGTTGTAATACCTCGGAATTTTTAAATCAATGAATATGTGGTTATTATTTATTTTAATAGTGGAAATTGGAAAATTGATGGAGTAAATGGTGAATGGATCAAAATATGGACAAAGGCCCAAGTATGGCCCAATGGACCATGGATTGGATTTAAAATCATTTAAGTGGTCAATGATGGTCAATTGGGCCAAGGATGATCAAATTGGGTCAAATACCCATTTGGGACCCAATGGGTCAAGATTATGTAAGCTCTAAGGTAAATGGGTAAGGGTGAATTTAATTGGGCCATGGGCCCAATGGTGATCCAATAAGAGGAATGGATTTAATTAAATTTAAATCACCTAAGTTGGTGATGAATTGACCAAAGTGACACGGCCGATTGGGGCCCACCTCCACCTCACCAAGTGAGGTGGCGTGTGGACCAAGAATTGGTGGGGCCGGCCACCATGGTTGACTTGGTCAACCATGGGTGGATTGCAT
The DNA here is from genome assembly GCA_022113865.1 of Chimonanthus praecox. NCBI lineage: Eukaryota > Viridiplantae > Streptophyta > Magnoliopsida > Laurales > Calycanthaceae > Chimonanthus > Chimonanthus praecox. The sequence continues at coordinate 33,616,685 of CM039089.1, read as the reverse complement.
AGAGGGAATTTAATGAATTAAATTAAGTGGGAATTAATTAACTTAAGCTAATGATCAAATTAATTAAGTTAATTAAGCTAATCAAGTGATGGTCAAATGGTCAAATGGGAAGACCAAACCATCCATTTCAAACATGTAAAAAACGTTGGCTAGTGGTGGTTGTTCCAACCACCACCATAAAGCACAAAAAATATCTTATGTGGTTGGTGGGAGGAGTTAATTTTGGAGTATAACTTAAGCAACCTAAAGGATAAGATGAGTTTTCATCTCATTCTTTCCTTTCCACCCTCATTTCACTCTCCCCATCTTTCACTCCCACACCACCGTCGCACACCCAGGGAGAATGAAAGGAAGAAAACCAAGAGAAAGAAGAAGAAAAGCTTGGAAGAAAAGAAAGGAGAAAGGTGTAAGCTTGGCCATCACTCCAAGATCAAGCCATAGTATTTTCTTTCTTATCTCCATCCTCTCCTCTCCCTCTCTCAAATCTAACCCTACCATGGCCGAACCCAAGCTTGGAGGTTTTCACCATTGATCAAGCATTTTAGCCAACCAACAAAGGAGAAGTAAAAGAAAGGAGGCCAAGGAACCCGAGAGGAGAAAGAAAAGTCGGAGGAGGCGTCGGATCGTAAGTATTTTATAAACAAGAGATTAGATTTTTTTTTAGGGTTTAAGAGGTTATGAAATCCATTTCTTGGATTTAGAGGTGGCCAAAACATCATGGCCTTGGATCTCAAATCCATCAAATGAAAGGAGGAAAAATGGGCAAACCCTAATGGGTAAATTAGGGTTAAGAAAAAAATAAATGGATTAAGGATATTATGTAATTAAATTATTTAAGCATGGATTTGTGGAATGTTGGAAGAAAATTATGGGCCATAGGGTTCGCCCATGTAGTATGGCCGAACCCGATATGGGTGATTAGGTGATGTATGAATTTTTTAGGGTTTTATAAGAATGGAAGCCATGGAGAATGATTAAGGGTTTTAAGATTTTAATGATTAAATGTAGGTAATTTTTGAAGAGGTTTTTATGATGGAATCCATGGATGAATGTAAATGTTTTTATGATCTAAAATGGCACCAATGGATAATGAACCCTATGGTGATGTAAGAATGGTTTTGATGGGTGAAGAGATGGAAAAAGTGATTAAGAATGTTGATAGATTGTATGGATTTTCAAGTATAACATATAATGTTTTAAAGGTGTGGAATTAGGGATGAACCATGAACCTCATGGAGGGATTTATTTTAAAACTAAATATGGTAAATAGGCCTAAGAAAATAATGGGAAATTTGGATGGACTAAGTATTTTGGAACCATGGAAAACAAATGGGGAATGTAGCTAAGTTGATGGACTTAAAATATATTTAATGTTGATCAAAAGGAGTGATTTAAATGCATAATGTAAAACCCCTCATGGGAGGACTTATGATGGAGTCAAATGATGTAAATGGACCCAAGAAAAATGGAGGAAGGGACATCATGGGTTCGGCCATACACCATGGCCGAACCCATGACCCAATTGTAGATCATTCTTGGTCTAAGATTAATGTGTATGTATATGCTTGAATTAATGGAGTGTATGTTAAATTAAGAGGCTGATTTTAATGATTTTAAGACATGGGTGATGGGTCATTAATGGATCCAAATTTATGGGTCGATTATGGACAAAAATGTGCATGGATGGAAGAAGTATTAAACCATGGAAGAGTAGTGGCAAAACCGTAGTTATGGGCCAAAATAAAGGACCATACATGGCCGAACCCCATGGGGGATGAACTTGGACTTAGACATTTTTAAAGGTAACCATAAGTATGGATTAAATGAAGCCTAGGGTGGCTGGTTTTTAGACTTATGTGATTAAAAAAATATTGATGGACTAAATGGGACCCACAAGACCTAGATAGTGAGGTTCGGCCATGGGGTATGGCCGAACCCCACTAAGATGTAATGTATGGGCTTAGAAATGGTTAAAACGAGGACTAATTATTCGTGTATAATAAGGTACCGGACATCGCAATCGGTGCACGATCGGCGACCGGATTCGGGAACGGAAAAACGTAAAGACGCTAATCGGTATTCAGTAGGATTCCTTCCTTTTTGTAAGCAGTGGATTATGTGTATGTGATGGTTTCCTTGATTTATTTCGATAATTATATGATTTATTTTAAGATGGGTTTTAATGCTATGGATTATATTTTAATGCTATGAATTATAAATTAAGAATATGAATTATATATATTACATAGCATAATGCAATTACATCTCATGCATGGCATGGGTGGGAAAATAAAAGAACCGGAGTCCATGCTCCGTCGGGGCGACCGAGAAGCAAACATGGGGGGATAGCCTGAGGTGCTATAACCGGAGTCTATGCTCCGTCGGGGCGACCGAGAAGCAAACATGGGGATAGCTTGATATGCTATAACCGGAGTCCATGCTTCATCGGGACGACGGAAAACAAACATGGGGACACCTTGACGAGGCCTTGCCGTCAAGGGGGATATGACATTGTATGATGGTATGGATGATGGGTGGGACACATGACATAGGCACCCATGGCATGGCATTCATTTTATGGGTTTTATCATATTGTTATCTGTATGCTTGTTATCACTAATCCATGTGCTAGCCCTACTCAGAGTCCTACTGGGCGCGTTGTCTAATGCCCTACTTCTACCCTAGCTGATGATGCAGGAGACGGCGGACGCGACGGGAGCCAAGCTTAGGAGCTTGGGAAAGCGGCTACTTAGTTTATTTAAGTTTTATTTTGGAAATTGTAATTTAAGTAACTTAGCTTGTCGGCATGTAATAATTTTAGATTTCTTGCTATGGTTTGGATTTTATTTTGGACATTATGATTATGAGATATTTTAGTAATTTAATGATGTATCTTCCCTTCTATCTAAAACTGGTAGGATAGATTCTATTACAACCCCGCATTTTAGTTTAACTCTCCGCAAGCTTACTTCTACGTGTGAACCGTTCTTCATGGACTTAGTCCCACGCACACATAGGGTTGGCCAGTTAATGGTCGGGCTTTAGAAGCTCGGACGTCAGTCGCGTCGTGACGTCCGCGCCCTTTGTCACTTTTATTTCAAAAAAAAAAAAATAGACTCTAATTTCGGTGAAAAGGGGCAGGCGTTACAGGGTGGTCCATAATCACTTGATTGGATGGCTTCATAGGAAGCTGTTGATTTCATAATCTGGGTAAAGTTTCATAGGAAGTTGTTGTTTCATAAGCTATTTTGCCTAGTTTGCAAATAGTTGACATCATCGTCACCAAAGCTTGATTCAATTTATATGGGCTTAAATCTTTTTTGTTCAACCTCTCTTGAGCCATGTTTTATTTCAGCCTTGAACCAGCATGTCATTTCTCACTACCATATTTCAAATCCTTACTGATTGCCTCAAAGCATTTGTGCACATTGAATGCCTTCTTGTAAACATTCTTTATAAACATGATGAACTCCCCATTTTAAACACTTTGCTTATTTGAACATAACTGTTTATGCAGTACAATGTCTAATCCTAATGAGAGGAACGATTTTATTGCGGAGAATGAGATAGATACGACATCTAACTCTTCTAGATCCCAAAAAGATGTACACAGAAAAAGGACGTCGACTGTTTGGAATGATTTCCATTACGTGGAGATGAATGGAGTTGGGACTGCAATATGTAATCATTGTTCGGGATTATTTACAGGTTCGAGTAGTAGTGGAACTTCCCACTTGCGGCGCCACTTGCTTTCTTGTAAGAAATATGATCCAACACAATTGGGTGGCCATAATGAAACAGAGTGTGCCGATTTTCATTTAGAATTTGATCAACAACGTAGTATAGAGGATCTTGCGAGTATGATAATGTTGCATGGGTATCCTTTTTCAATCGTTGAACATCAAGGGTTTATAAAGTATTTGAGGAATCTTCAACCTCAATTCCAGCTTGTCTCAAGGAATACCATCAAGGGCATTTGTATGGGTTTGTATGAGAAGATGAAAGGTGAGTTATATAGGGATTTAGATTCCCTAACTAGTCATATTAGCCTTATCACTGATATGTGGACATCAATACAAACTCTAGGCTACAGTTGTTTAACTGCACACTACATAGATGCCGAATGGAATTTGCAAAAGAGATTACTCCGTTTTAAAGTAGAACATGTTCCTCATGGTGGAGAAAACTTATTCAATTCCATTTTCAAGAGCATGATAGATTGGAATATTGATCGGAAGGTATTTACAATAATAGTCGATAACCATAGAGTAAATGATTCTTTGGTTTCAAAGCTTCCAAAGCTTGTTGGGAAGTTGGGGGGGGAGCTTAGCACTTGGTGGTAGACTATTTCATATGCGTTGTTGTGCACATGTTTTAAATTAAATAGTGCAAGAAGGCATGAAGGTAATAAATAAGGATGTTGACAAGATTCGCGAAAGTGTCAAATATGTCAACGGGTCACAATCAAGGTTGAAAACCTTCAATGACATGTGTAGTCAAGCTAGAATAAATTCCAACAAGAAGTTGATCATGGATGTCCCTACAAGGTGGAATTCCACATATAAAATGTTAGATGTGGCTTTGAAGTATAAAGATGCATTCCAACGTTTGGAACATTTTGATGCCAACTATAAAGAGAAAGCGAGAGCTCCATCTTGGAGTGAGTGGGAGAATGCTGAAAAGATTTTTAAGCTTTTAGAATCATTTTATAGTGCTACAAATGTTTTTTCTGGTTCTAAATATCCCACTTCAAATTTATTTTTTTTCTGAAGTTTGTGATATTCGGTTACATTTATATAAACAATCAATCATTGCAGACGATACACTTGCCCCTATAGTGGATAAGATGTTTGGCAAGTTTGAGAAGTATTGGGACATTTGTAGCTTACCTTTGGCGATTGCACAATTCTTGGATCCTCAATATAAGATGAAGTTGATGGAGTTCTATTATCCAAAATTTTGTGGGCTTGATGTTGCTGAGGATCAAATGGCTAAGATTTTATGTGATATTAAAGCTCTTCATAAAGAGTATGAGGCTAAATTGCCAATGCATAGTGCAAAAAGTCAATCGCCCATTTGTGGAATTGCTTCATCGACATCACATGGAACAAAACGGGTGAAAAGATTTTCGAAGTTTCTTGCTGAAAGCTCAAGTTATGTTCGTAAATCAGATCTTGATTTATATTTGGAGGAACCCGTCTTTCCGGAGTCCGAGGAATTTGATGTGCTCCAGTGGTGGAAAAGCAATGCTCCCAAGTACCCTATTCTTACAATGATGGCCCGTGATATTCTAGCCATTCCGGTGTCGATTGTTGCATCAGAATCTACTTTTAGTGTTGGAGGTAGATTTCTTGACCAGTATCACAGCTCTCTGTATCCAGAAACTGTTGAAGGGTTGGTGTGTGGCCAAGATTGGTTGCGGAATCAAATGCAAGGTATTTTTAGTGTTTATTTAAATTGGTTGCCTTGTTTTCCATTTATTTGATTGAAGTGTGTAAGTATCTATATTTCTTATTTTATGTTAGGTGGAAAGAGTTTGGGCTCGCTTGAAGCTGGGCTTAGTAATATGAGTTTGGGTTCTATGTGGATTGATGAGTGGTAATCTTTTATGTCTTAAATAAATTTTACCGATCAATGTCTTTTGATTTTATGGTTTTTTTTTTTTTAAATTCTGACTTATACGATTGTTTTTCTAATGCAATGCTGTGGATGACATGGATGCCTCAACTTTTGCAACTCAACAATAATATTTGTGATGTTTGATTCTGATTTTGTTCAACTCTATTCTATTAACATGATTATCCAATGTTTGAACTCCTCCCTGACATGATTGTTTGCTTGTTTTATGGGATGCAGGATTTTAACATGGATCTTCTTGGATGGGTTGGTTGAAAAGGTCAAATTATAGATAGATGAGGGGCCTTGAATTTAAATGGAATCAACCCACATAAATCTTATGCACTTGTATGTTTTCTATTTATTTTCCTTTGTTTTTAAACTTCAAGCAATCTTGGACAAAGCCCTACACTTTTCACGATATGATTCTCATGTGAAGAAAGTGATACGATTGTTGATTTTAGGCTTTTGGTGTTTGGTCTGTTTGTTAATTTTTCAGTGTAAATTCATGTGGGCTTTTTTATCGGTTGTTTTCCATGTGAATTGCAGGTGAAGAGGAGGGTAAATTTGATTTATGGTGGAGGGAGTGAGATGTTTGAAACTTATAATTTTGGCAAAGGATCTCAAGAAATCTACAAAGATGAAAGAGGATATAGTAGAGAGCTCCAATTCAAAAATCATTTTAGTTGAGTTTAATTTTAGTGGATTGTAACATTATTATTATCATCATCATGTATATATCTCTCTCACAAAGACCTCATTTGAAGGAAATGATGCATATTAAATTTTTCTTTTTTTCTTTTTAATACTCAAAGACTTGATTGGAATTTAAAAAAAAAAAACCATCAATTGAAAAGTTCAAATATATCTTGTTTTTTCTTTAAAAATTATTTTAAGGAGCTATTTAATGTGCTTTAAATCCATATTTTGTTCAAAAACTTTGAAAACCTGAAAAAGAGGCAAACGGGCCTTTATCGGGCCGCGGACTGTCCGTTAGGCTTATCGGGTCGGGCCAGGCTTAAGACTAGTCGGACTGGTGTTATCGGGCCGGGCCGGACCTGGGTCCGTTTACAGGCCTACCTAAAACCCAAAACCCTAAACCCTAAACACTAAACCCTAACCCTAACCTTAAATCCTAAACCCTAAACCCTCAACCCTAAACCCTAAACCGTAAACCAAAAACCCTAAACCCTAATCCCTAAAACCCTAAAATCCTAAAACCGTACTGTAAACCCTAAAACCCTAAACCCTAAATCCAAAAACCCTAAAAGCCTAAAACCCTAAACCCTAAACACTACACCCCTAAATCCCTAAAACCCTAAATCCAAAAACCCTGAAACCCTAAACCCTACACCACAAACCCTAAATCCTAAAACCCGAAATCCTAAACCTTAAAACCCTAAACCGTAAATCCTAAACACGATACCCCTAAAATCCCAAACCCTAAAACCCTAAATCCTAAATCCTAAAACCCTAAACCCCTAGAACCCCTAAAACCTTAAACCCCAAAATCCTGAAACCCTAAACCCCTAGAACCCTAAAACCCCTAAAACCCTAAAACCTTAAACCACAAAAACCCTAGCCTAACCCCTAAGATCCCTAAAACCCCTAAAAACCTAAAACCTTAAACCCTAAAACCCTACCCTAAATCCTAAAACCCTAAAAACCTAAAATCTAAATCCTAAACCCTAAACCACTAAAACCCTTAAACCCTAAAATCCTAAACCCAAAAATCTAAACCCTAAACTTAAACCCGAAACCCTAAAACCCTAAACTCTAAAAGCCCACAACCCTATACGCCTAAAACCCTATAACCCTAAACCCCTAACACCCCTAAAACCCTAAAACCACTAAAATCCTAAAACCTTAAATCCTAAACCCTAGCCTAAACCCTAAAACCCTAAAACCCTAAACCCTAAGCCATAAACCCTAAACCCTTGAACTCCTAAATCCCTAAAACCCTAAACCGCAAAATCCTAAAAAACTAAACTGTAAACCCAAAAACCTAAACCCAAAAACCATAATCCCCTAAAACCCCAAAACCCTAAACCCCTAAAACCCTAAAATCCTAAAACCCTAAAACCCGAAAACCCTAAACTCTAAATCCTAAACCCGAAAATTCTAAACCCTTAAAACCCCTAAAATTGAAAATCGTAAAACCGTAAAACCGTAAAACCGTAAAACCCTAAACCCATAAAATCCTAAAACCCTAAAACCCTAAACCCTAAAGCCAAAGCCCTAAACCCTAAACCCCTAAAACTGTAAAACCCTGAAACCCCAAGCCCTAAGGCCAAAAACCCAAAAACCCTATAACCCTAAAACCCTAGAACCCTAAAACATTAAAACCTAAACCTTAAAACCCTAAAACCCTATACCCAAAATCCTAAAACCCAAGGACTAAACTCTAAAACGCTATAACTCTATCCCCTAAAACCCTAAACTCCCTAAAACCATAAAACCTTAAACCCTAAAACCCTACCCTAAAACCTAAAACCCTAAAAACCTAAAATCTAAATCCTAAATCCTAAACCCTAAACCCCTAAAACCGTAAAACCCTGAAACCTGAAACCCTAAACCCTAAACCCTAAAGCCAAAAACCCTAAAACCCAATAACCATAAAACCCTAAACCCTAAAACCTTAAAACCTAAACCCTAAAACCCTAAACCCAAAACCCCAAAACCCTAAATCCTAAAACCCTACCCTAATACCAAAAACCCTAAATCCTAAACCCTAAACCACTAAAGCCCTAGAAACCTAAAACTTTAAACCACAAAAGCCCTAAAAACCTAAAACCCTAAACCCTAAAACCGAAACCCCAAACCCTAAAATCCAAAAACCTTAAACCCTAAAACCTTGAAACCATAAACCCTAAATCCTAAACCCTAAGCCACTAAAACCCAAAAAACCCAAAACCCTAAACCCTAAAACCTAAACCTTAAAACCCTAAACCCTAAACCCCAAAAAACCGAAAACCCTAAACCCTAAACCCTGAAAACCTATACCCCTAAAACCGTAAACCCTAAAACCCTAAACCCTCAAACCCTAAAATCCTAAACCATAAAACCCTAAACCCTAAAACCCTATACCCCCAAAATCCTAAACCCTAAAACCCTAAACCCTAAAACCCTATACCCCCAAAACCCTAAACCCTAAAATCCTAAACCCCAACACCCTAAACTCTAAAACGCTATAACCCTATCCCCTAAAACCCAAAACCCGCTAAAACCATAAAACCTGAAACCCAAAAACCCTACCCTAAATCCTAAAACCCTAAAAACCTAAAATCAAAATCCTAAACCATAAACCACTAAAACCCTTAAACCCTAAAACCTTAAACCCTAAACCCAAAAATCTAAACCCTAAACCTTAAACCCTAAACCCTAAAACCCTAAACTCTAAAACACTACAACCCTATACCGCTAAAACCCTAAAACCCTAAAACCCTAGAACCCCTAAAACCCTAAAACCTTAAACCCCTAGAACCCCTAAAACCTCTAAAACCCTAAAACCTTAAACCCTAAAGCCCTATCCTAAACCCTCAAACCCTAAAACCCTAAACCCTAAGACATAAACCCTAAACCCTAAAACCCTAAAACCCTAAAAACCTAAACTGTAAACCCAAAAACCTAAACCCAAAAACCCTAATCCTCTAAACCCCAAAACCCTAAACCCTTAAAACCCTAAAATCCTAAAACACTAAAGCCCAAAAACCCTAAACCCTAAATCCTAAACCCTAAAACATAAAACCCTAAACCCTTAAAACCCCTAAAACCGTAAATCGTGAAACCACAAAACCGTAAAACCCTAAACCCATTAAATCCTAAAACCATAAAACCCTAAACCCTAAAACCAAAGCCCTAAGCCCTAAGCCCTAAACCCTAAACCCTAAACCCTAAACACCTAAAACCGTAAAACCTGAAACCCTAAACCCTAAACCCTAAACCCAAAAGCCAAAAACCCTAAAACCCTATAACCCAAAAACCCTAGAACCCTAAAACCTTAAAACCTAAACCCTAAAACGCTATAACCCAAAAACCCTAGAACCCTAAAACCCTAAATCCTAAAACCTGAAAACCTAAACCCTAAAACCCTAAACCCAAAACCCTAAAACCCTAAATCCTAAAACCCTACCCTAAACCAAAAAACCCTAAATCCTAAACCCTAAACCACTAAAGCCCTACAAACCTAAAACCCTAAACCACAAAAGCCCAAAAAACCTAAAACCCTAAACCCTAAAATCGAAACTCAAAACCCTAAACCCTAAAACCCTGAAACCATAAACCCTAAATTCCTAAACCCTAAGCCACTAAAACCCAAAAAACCAAAACTCTAAACCCTAAAACCCAAACCCTAAACCTTAAAACCCTAAAACCCAAAAACCGGAAAACCCTAAACCCTAAACCCAAAAAACCTACACCCCTAAAACTGTAAACCCTAAAATCCTTAAACCCTCAAACCCTAAAACCCTAAACCATAAAACCTTAATACCCTAAAACCCTAAACCCTAAAACCCTATACCCCAAAACCCTAAAAACTAAAATCCTAAACCCCAAAACCCTAAAGTCTAAAACCCAATAACCCTATCCCTAAAACCCTAAACCCTAAACCCCTAAAACCACTAAAACACTAAAACCCAAAATCCATAAACCCTAAACCCTAAAACCCTAAACCCTAAATCCCTAAACCGCAAAACCCTAAACCTCTAAAACCTAAACAACTAAAACCCTAACATCTAAATCCTAAACCCTAAACGGCAAAAACCCAAAAACCCTAACCCCAAACCCTGAACCATAAACCCCAAAAACGCTAAAACCCTAAACACAAAACCCCAAACCCTAAACCCTAAACTCCTAAAACCCTAAAATCCTAACCTTAAACCCAAAACCTTGAAAAGCTAAAATCCTAAAACCCTAAACCCTAAACCCTAAAACCCTAAAACCCTAAACCCCTAAAACCTAAAACCCAAAAAACCCTAAACCTTAAAGACCTAAAAACCTAAAATCGAAATCCTTAACCCTAAAAAATTAAAACCCTAAAAACCTAAAACCCTAAACCCGAAAATCTAAACCCAAAACCTTAAACCCTAAACCCCTAAACACATAAAACCCTAAACCATAATCCCTAAACCCTAAACCCTAAAACCTTAAACCCTAAACCCTAAACTCTAAATTCAAAAACCCTAAAACCTTAAAACCCAAAATCTTAAAACCCTAAACCGTAAAACCCAAAAACCCGAAAACCCTAAACCCTAAACCCAAAAAACCTATACCCTAAAAATGTAAACCCTAAAACCCTAAACCATAAAACCTTAAAACCCTAAAACCCTAAAACCCTAAACCCTAAAACCCTATACCCCCAAAACCCTAAACCCTAAAATCCTAAACCCCAAAACCCTGAACTATAAAACCCAATAACCCTATCCCCTAAAACCCTAAACCCTAAACCCCTAAAACCCTAAAATCCTAAAACCCTAAAACCCTAAAATCCTAAAACCCTAAAACTATACCCTAAACACTAAAACCCCAAACCCTAAACCCTAATCACTAAAACCCTAAAAATTTAAAACCCTAAAACCCGAAACCCTAAACCCTAAACTCTAAACCCTAAACCCTAAACCCCTAAAACCCTAAAACACTAAAAACCAAAATCCATAAACCCTAAAACCCTAAACCCTAAACCCAAAACCCTAAAACCCTAAACCGCAAAACCCTAAACCTCTAAAATCTAAACCACTAAAATCCCAAAATCTAAATCTAAAACCCTAAACCACAAATACCCTAAAACCCTAAACCCCAAACCCTGAACGCTAAATCCCTAAAACGCTAAAACCCTAAACACTAAACCCCAAACCCCAAACCCTAAACTCTAAACACTAAAACCTGAAACCCTAAACCCTAAACTCTAAACCCTAAACCCTAAACCCTAAACACTAAACCCCTAAAACCCTAAAACACTAAGACCGAAAATCCGGAAATCCTAAAACCCTAAACCCTAAACCCAAAACCCTAAAACGCTAAACCGCAAAACCCTAAACCTCTAAAATCTAAACCACTAAAACCTTAAAATCTAAATCTTAAAACACTAAACCCCAAATCCAGAATCCTAAACCCCTAAAACGTTAAAATCCTAAACACTAAACCCCAAACCCTAAACCCTAAACACTAAACCCTAAAACCTAAAACCCTAAAATCCTAAACCTAAAACCCTAAACCTTGAAACCCTAAAATCCTAAAACCCTAAACCTCTAAACCCCTAAAACCCTAAACCCTTAAAACCCTAAACCCTAAACCCTAAAAACCTTAAACCGAAATCCTTAACGCTAAAAACCTAAAACCCTAAACCCGAAAATCTAAACCCTAAACCCGAAAATCTAAACCCTAAACCTTAAACCCTAAACCCCCTAAACCCATAAAACCCTAAACCATAATCCCTCAACCCTAAACCCTTAAAACTCTAAAACCCTAAACCCGAAACCCTAAACTCTAAACCCAAAACCTTAAACTCTAAACCCTAAACCTTAAACCCTAAACCCTGAACCCTAAACCCCCTAAACCCATAAAACCCTAAACCATAATCCCTCAACCCTAAACCCTTAAAACTCTAAAACCCTAAACCCGAAACCCTAAACTCTAAACCCAAAAACCCTAAAAGCCTAAAATCCTAAACCCTAAAACCCTAAAACCCAAAAACCCTAAACACTAAACCCTATACCCTAAACCCTAAACCCTAAGTGCTAAACTCTTAACCCTAAACCCTAAAAACCTAAAACCTAAACCCCTAAACCAAAAACCCTAAACCCTAAACGCTAAACCCTAAGCCACTAAAACCATAAAAACCCAAAACCCGAAACCCTAAATCCCAAACCCTAAACCTTAAAATCCAAAAACCCGAAAACCCTAAACCCTAAACCCAAAAAACATACACCCCTAAAACTGTAAACCCTAAAACCCTAATCCCTCAAACCCTAAAACCCTAAACCATTAATACCCTTAAACCCTAAACCCTAAAACCCTATACCCCCAAAACCCTAAAAACTAAAATCCTAAACCCCAAAACCCTAAACTCTAAAACCCTATAACCCTATCCCTAAAACCCTAAACCCTAAACCCCTAAAACCCCTAAAACCCTAGAACCCTAAAACCCTAAAACCATACCCTAAACCCTAAAACCCTAACACCCTAAAACCCTAAAACCATACCCTAAACCCTAAAACCCTAAAACCCTATACCCCCAAAACCCTAAACTCTAAAACCCTATAACCCTATCCCTAAAACCCTAAGCCCTAAATCCCTAAAACCCTAGAACCCTAACACCCTAAAACCCTAAAACCATACCCTAAACCCTAAAACCCTATACCCTAAACCCTAATCACTGAAAACCTAAAAACCTAAAAACCTAAAACCCTAAAACCCGAAACCCTAAACCCTAAACCCTAAACCCGAAAACCCTAACACCCTAAAACCCTAAAACCATACCCTAAACCCTAAAACACTAAAACCCTAAACCCTAAACCCTAATCACTAAATACCTAAAAACCTAAAACCCTAAAACCCGAAACCCTAAACCCTAAACTCTAAACCCTAACACCCTAAAACCCTAAAACCATACCCTAAACCCTAAAACCCTAAAACCCTAATCACTAAAACCCTAAAAACCTAAAACCCTAAAACCCGAAACCCTAAACCCTAAACTCTAAACCATAAACCGTACACCCTAAACGCTAAACCTAAACCCCTAAAACCATAAACCCTCAACCCTAAATCCCTAAAACCCTAAACACCTAAAACCCTAAACCCTAAAACCCAAAAGTCCTGAAACCCTAAATACTAAATCCTAAAACCCTACCTTAAACCCTAAAACCTAAAAAAACCCTAAACCCTAAACCCTAAAACCCTAAAACCCTAAACCCTAAACCCTAAAACCCTAAAATCCTAAAATCCTAAACCCTAAACACTAAAATCCTAATTCTAAACACTAAACCCTAAACCCTAACCCTAACCGCTTAACCCTAAACCCTAACACCCTAAACCCCTAAAACCCTAAGCCCTAAACCCTAAAACCCTATACCCTTAAAACCTTAAACCCTAAACCCAAAACCCTAGACTCTAAACCCTAAACCCTAAACCCTTAAAACCCTAAAACCCTAAACACCTAAAACCCTAAACACTAAAACCAAAAAGCCCTAAAACCCTAAATACTAAATCCTAAAACCCTACTTTAAACCCTAAAACCATAAAAAGCCCTAAACCCTAAACCCTAAAACCTAAACCCAAAAACCTAAACCCCAAAACCTAAACCCTAAACCTTAAAACCCTAAAACCTAAAACCCAAAAACCCAAAAACCCTAAACCCTAAATCCTAAACCCTAAAAACCTACACCACTAAACCCTACACACTAAAAACCTATACCACTAAAACCCTAAACCCTAAAATCCTAAACCCTCAGACCCTAAAACCTTCAACCCTAAAAACCCTAAAACCCTAAACACTAAACCCTAAAACCCTATATTCCTAAAACCATAAACCCTAAAACCTTAAACTTTAAAACCCTACAATCCTATACCCCTAAAACCCTAAACCTAAACCCCTAAAACCCCTAAAACCCTAAAACCCTAAAACCTAAACCCTAATCCCTAAAACCCAAAAACCCTAAAACCCGAAACCCTAAACCCTAAACTCTAAACCTAAACCCTAAACCCTAAACACTAAACCACTGAAACCCTAAAAAACAAAAACACTAAATCCCTAAACCCTAAAATCCTAAACCCGTAAAACCCTAAAACACTAAAACCCTGAATCTCTAAACCCTAAAACCCTAAAACGTAAAACCCTAAACCTCTAAAGCCCTAAACCACTAAAACCCAAAACCCGTAAAACCTATACCCTAAAAACCAAAAAACCTAAAATCTAAATCCTAAACCCTAAACCACTAAAACCCTAAAACCCTAAACCCCTAAACCCTAAACCCTAAACCCCTAAACCCTAAACCCTAAACTCTAAACCCTAAAATCCTAAACCTTAAACCCTAAAACCCAAAAAATCAAAAAGCATCAACCCAAAACCCTAAACCCAAAACCCTAAAACCCTAAACTTCAAAAACCCTAAACCAGTAAAACCCTAAACCCTAAAACCCTATACCCTAAAACCCAAAAGCCTAAAATCTAAATCCTAAACCCTAAACCACTAAAACCCTAAAACCCAAAACCCCTAAACCCTTAACAACCCAAAAACCTAAAATCTAAATCCTAAACACTAAACCACTAAAACCCTAAAACCCTAAACCCTAAACCCTAAACCCTAAACTTAAAACCGTAAAATCCTAAAACCCTAAAATCCTAAACCTTAAACCCTATAACCCAAAAAATCAAAAACCATAAACCCAATACCCTTAAACCCTAAAACCCAAAACCCTAAACCCTAAATCCTAAACTCACAACCCCAAACCCTAATCACTAAACCCTAAAACCCAAACACCTAAAACCCTAAAACCCAAAACCCTAAACCCTAAACCCTGAAACCCTAAAATCCTAAAACCCTAAACCCCTAAACCCCTAAACCCCAAAAACCCTAAACCATTAAAACCCTAAACCCTAACACCTAAACCCTAAAACCCTAAAACCTAAACACTAAAACCCTAAAAAACCACAAAAACCTAAAATACAAATCCTAAACCCTAAACCACTAAAACCCTAAAAACCTAAAACCCTAAACCCTAAAGCCAAAACCCTAAACCACTAAAACCCTAAAAACCTAAAACCCTAAACCCTAAAGCCAAAACCCTAAAACCCTAAACCGTAAAACCTTAAAACTCTAAAACCCTAAACCACTAAAACCCTAAAACCCTAAAACCCTAAACCCTAAACCATAAACCCTAGACTCTGAACCCTAAAGTTTTAAACCCTAATATCCTAAACCTTAAACAATAAAACCCAGAAAATAAAAAAACCAAAAACCCAATACCCTTAAACCCTAAAACCCAAAACCCTAAACCCTAAATCCTAAACCCACAACCCCAAACCCTAATCCCTAAACCCTAAAACCTAAACCCTAAACCCAAAATCCCCAAAACCCACCCTAAAACCCAAAACCCTAAACCCCTAAACCCTGAAACCCTAAAATCCTAAAACCCTAAACCCCTAAACCCCTAAAACCCTAAATCCTTAAAACCCTAAACCCTAAAACCCTAAAAACCCTAAAACCCTAAAATCTAAATCCTAACCCTAAACCACTAAAACCATAAAAACCTAAAACCCTAAAACCAAAAATCTAAATCTTAAACCCTAAACCCTAAATCCTAAACACCAAACTCTAAACCCTATAACCTAAAACCTAAACCCTAAACCCTAAACCCTAAAACCCTAAAACCCAAACCCCTACAACCCTAAAACCCTAAACACCTTAAACCCTAAACCCTAAAACCCAAAAGCCTAAAACCCTAAACCGTAAAACCCTAAACCTCTAAAACCTTAAACAAGTAAAACCATAAATACTAAAACCCTAAAATCGTAAAACCCTATACCCTGAAAACCCAAAAACCTAAAATCTAAATCCTAAACCCTAAACCACTAAAACCCAAAACCCCTAAACCCTAAACCCTAAACCCTAAACTGTAAACCCTAAAATCCTAAAACCCTAAAATCCTAAACCTTAAACCCTAAAACCCAAAAAATCAAAAACCATAAACCCAATACCCATAAACCCAAAAACCCAAAACCCTAAACCCTAAATCCTAAACCCATAACCGCAAACCCTAATCACTAAACCCTAAAACCTAAACCCTAAACCCTAAACCCTAAACCCCTAAAACCCTAAAACCCAAAACCCTAAACTCCTAAACCCTGAAACCCTAAAATCCTAAAACCCTAAACCCCTAACAACTAAAACCCTAAACCATTAAAACCCTAAACCCTAAAACCTAAACTCTAAAACCCTAAAAAACCACCCTAAAAACCTAAAATATAAATCCTACACCCTAAACCACTAAAACCCCAAAATCCTAAACCCCTAAACCCTTAAACTCTAAAATCCTAAAACCCTAAACCCCTAAAAACCTAAACCCTTAAAACCCTAAGCCCTAAAACCCTAAAAACCTAAAATCTAAATCCTAAACTTTAAACCACTAAAACCCTAAAGAACTAAAACCCTAAACCCAAAAATCTAAATCCTAAACCTTAAACCCTAAACCCTAAACGCTAAACTCTAAACCCTAAACCCTATAACCTAAAACCTAAACCCTAAACCCAAAACCATAAACCCCTAAAACCCTAAACCCCAAACCCCTAAACCCCTAAAACCCCAAAACTCTAAACACCTTAAATCCTAAACCCTAAAACCCAAAAGCCTAAAACCCTAAACACTAAACCCTAAAACCCTGCTTTAAACCCTAAAACCCAAAAAACCCTAAACCCTAAAACCCTAAAACCCTAAAACCTAGAGCCCTAAAATCCTAAAACCCTAAACCTTAAAACCATAAAACCGTCAAATCAAAACCTTAAATCCTAAACCCTAAACCCCTAAAACCCTAAACCCCAAACTCCTAAAACCCTAAACACCTTAAACCCTAAACCCTAAAATCCAAAAGCCTAAAACCCTAAACACTAAACCCTAAAACCCTACCATAAACCCTAAAACCCAAAAAACCCTAAACCCTTAACCCTAAAACCCTAAAAGCCAAAAACCCTAAACCCTCAACCCTAAAACCATAAAACCTAAACCCTAAACTCTAACCCCTAAACCCTAAACCCCTAAACCCCAAACCCCTAAAACCCTAAAACCCTAAAACCATAAAACCTAAACCCTAAACTCTAACCCCTAAACCCTAAACCCCTAAACCCCAAACCCCTAAAACCCTAAAACCCTAAAACCCAAAAAACCCTAAACCCTTAACCCTAAAACCCTAAAACACTAAACCCTAAACACTAAACCCTAAACCCTAACCCCTAAAACCTAAACCCAAAAACCTAAACCCTAAACCTTAAAACCAAAAACCCTAAGACCCAAAAACCCTAAAACCCTAAACCCTAAACCCTAAAAACCTATACCACTAAAACTCTAAACCCTAAAAACCTATACCACTAAAACCCTAAACACTAAAATTCTAAACCCTCAAACCCTAAAAGCTAAACCCTAACCCCTAAACCCCAAACCCTAAAACCCTTAAACCCTAAAATCATAAACCATAAACCCTAAGCCCTAAACCCTAAAATCCTAAACGCAAAACCCTAACACCCTAAACCCCAAAATCCCAAAACCCTAAACCTTAAATCCTCAACCCTAAAACGCTGAACCCTTAAAACCCCTAAAGCCCTAAACCATAAAACCCTAAAACCCTAAACCCTTAAAACCCCTAAAACCATAAAACCTAAAACCCTTAACACTAAACCCTAAAACTCTAAAGCACTAAGCACCAAGCCCTAAACCCTAAACCCTAAAAACCTAAAACCCTAAACCCGAAATCATAAACCCTAAACCACTAAAACCCTAAAAACCTAAAACTCTAAACCCTTAAACCTCAAGCCAACATCCTAAACCCTAAACCCTAAACCATCAAACCCTAAACCCCTAAACCCTAACCCCTAAAACGCTAAGCCCCTAAAACCCTAAACCCTAAAATCCAAAACCCTAAACCCTAAAACCCTAAGACCCAAAAACCCAAAACCCTAACCCTAAACCCTAAACCCTAAAACCCCAAACCCTAAACCCTCAAACCCCTAAACCCTAAATCCTAAAACCCTAAAACCCTAAAACCCTAAACCCAAAATCATAAACCCTAAACCACTAAAACCCTAAAAACCTAAAACCCCAAACCCTTAGACCTCAATCCTAAATCCTAAACCTGAAACCCCAAATCCTAAACCTTTAAACCCCTAAAACCCTAAACCATAAACCCTAAAACCCTAAACCCTAAACCCTAAACTCTAAACCCTAAAGCCCTAAAATCCTAAACCCTAAACCCTAAAACACTAAGACCAAAAAACCCTAAACCCTAAACCCTTAAACCCTAAACCCTAAAACCCTAAATCCTAAACCCTAAAACCCTATACCCCTAAAACCCTAAACCCTAAATCCCTAAACCCTAAAACCCTAACCTCTAAAACCCAAAACCCTAAACCCCTAAAACCTCTAAAACCCCTAAAACCCTAAAACCCCTAAAACCCTTAAAACCCCAAAACCTTAAACCCTAAAACCCTACACCCCTAAAACCCAAAACCCTAAACCCCTTAAACCTCTAAAACCCCTAAAACCCTAAAACCCCTAAAACCCTTAAAACCCCAAAACCTTAAACCCTAAAACCCTACCCTAAACCATAAACCCTAAACCCTAAACCCTAATCCCTAAATCCCCAAAGCCCTAAAACCCTAAACCCAAAACCCTAAAACCTTAAATCGTAAACCCTAAACCTCTACAACCCTGAACCACTAAAACCCTACAATCGTAAAACCCTATACCCCAAAAACCCAAAAACCTAAAATATAAATCCTAAACCCTAAACCCCAAGAACCCTAAAACCCAAAATATTAAACCCCAAACCCCAAACCCTAAACCCTAAACCCCAAAAACCCTAAAACCCTAAACACTAAACCGCAAACCCTAAACCCTAAACCCTAAGATCCAAAAACCCTAAACACTAAAATCCTAAGTCCTAAACCCTAAAACCATAAAATCCTAAACCCTAAACCCTAAAACCCTAAGAACCAAAAACCCTAAACCCTAAAACCCTAAAACCCTAAAACCCTAAACCCTAAAACCCTAAAATCCTAAATCCAAAACCTTAAACCCCAAACCCAAAAACCTTAAACCCCTAAAACCCTAAACCCTAACCCCTAAAATCCAAAACCCCTAAAACCCTAAACCCTAAAGTTTAAACCCTAAAATCCTAAAATCCTAAACCCTTAAACTCGAAACCCTAAACCCTAGACCCTGAATCCTAAAACCCTACCCTAAACCCTAAAATACTAAATCCCAAACGCTATACCCTAAAACCCTAAGACCCTAAACCATACAACCGTAAAACTGTAAACCCTAAACCCTCAGCCCGAAAAACTAAAATCCTTACCCTCAACCCCAAACCCTAAAGCCTTACCCTAAACACTAAACCCTAAACTCTAAACCCTGAACTCTAATACCCTAAAACCCTAAAACCCTAAAATCCTCAAAACAAAACCCAAAAACCCTTAACCCTAATCCCTAAATCCTAAAACCCTTAAACCCTAAAACCATAAACCTTAAACCCTAAACCCTAAACCCAAAACCCTAAAACCCTAAAACCATAAACCCTAAACCCTAAACCCCTAAAACCGTAAAACCCTAAATCCCTTAAACCTTAAACCGTAAAACCCTAAAAGCCTAAACCCTAAACCCAAAAACCCTAGAACCCTAAACCCTAAAGTCTACACCCTAAACCCTAAACCCTAAACATTAAACCCCTAACACCCTAAAACTCTAAACCCTAAAAGCCTAAACCTCTAAACCCTAAACCCTAAACCCAAAACCCTTAAACCCATAAAACCCTAAACCCTAAACCCTAAACCCTAAAACTTAAACCCTAAACCCTAAACCTTAAAACCAAAACCCTGAACACCTAAAAGCCTAAACCCTAAACCCAAAATACAAAATCACTGAAACCCTAAACCCAAAAACCCTAAACCCAAAACCCTAAAATCCTAAAACCCTAAAACCCTAAACCCTAAAACCCTAAACCCTAAACCCTAAAACCTAAAGCCTGAAACTATAAACCCTAAACCCTAAACCCTAAAACCCTAAATCCTAGAACCCTACCTTAAACCCTAAAACCATAAAACCTAAAAAACCCTAAACCCTAAACCCTAAAACCCTAAATCCTAAACCCCTAAAACCCTAAAACCCTAAACCCTAATCCCTAAAACCCTAAAACCTTAAAACCCTAAACCTTAAATTCTAAAACCCTAAACTCTATACCCTAAACCCTAAATCCTAAATACTAAATCCTAAACGCTAAACCCTAAAACCCTAAAACCCTAAACCTTACAACCCTAAAATCCTAAACCCTAAACCCATAGCCCGAAACACTAAAATCCTAAGCCTCAGCACCAAAGCCTAAACCCTTACCCTAGACACTAAACCCTGAACTCTAAACCCTGAACTCTAATACCTTAAAACCTTAAAACCCTAAAATCCTCAACCCTAAACCCTAAAAGGGTAAAACCCAAAAACCCTTCACCCTAATCCCTAAACCCTAAAACCCTAAAACCATAAACCTTAAACGCTAAACCCTAAACCATAAACCGTAAACCCAAAACCCTAAAACCTAAATCGGAAACCCTAAACCACCTAAAACCCTAAAACCCTAAACCCTAAACCCTAAACCCCTAAAACCCTAAAACCCTAAACCCTAATCCCTAAAACCCTAAAACCTTAAAACCCTAAACCTTAAATTCTAAAACCCTAAAACCCTAAAGCCCTAAAACCCTAAACTCTAAACCCTAAACCCTATACCCTAAACCCAAAAACCCTAAACCCTAAAACCATAAACCCCTAAAGCCCATAAACCCTAAACCCAAAAACCCAAAAACCCTAAACCCCTAAACCCTAATCCCTAAAGACTAAAACCCTAACACCCTAAACATTAAACCCTAAATCGTAAATCCTAAACTCTAAACCCTAAAACCCCAAACCCTAAACCCTAAACCCTAAAACCCTAAACCCTAAACCCTAAAACCCTAAACCCTAAACCCTAACTAAACCTTAAACCCTAAACACTAAAACCGTAAACCCTAACTCCTAAACCCTAAACCACTAAAACCCTAAAAACCTAAAACCCTAAAATCTAAACCCTAAACACTGAACTCTACAACCTAAACCCTAAATCCTAAACCCCTAAAACCCTAAAACCTAAACCCCTAAAACCCTAAACATTAAACCCTAAACCCTAAAACCTAAACTCTAAACCATAAAACCATAAAATCCGAATGTCCTAAACCGAAAACCCTAAAACCCAAAACCTTTATACCCTAAACCCTAAAATCTAATACCCTAAACCCTAAACCCTAAACCCTAAACCCAAAAACCCTAAACCCTAAAACCATAAACCCCTAAAGCCCATAAACCCTAAACCCTAAAACCCAAAAACCCTAAACCCCTAATCCCTAAACCCTAAAACCCTAACACCCTAAACATTAAACCCTAAATCGTAAATCCTAAACTCTAAACCCTAAAACCCCAAACCCTAAACCCTAAACCCGAAAAATCTAAACCCTAAACGCTAAAACCCTAAACCCTAAAACCCTAAACCCTAAACCCGAACTAAACCTTAAACCCTAAAACACTAAAACCGCAAACCCTAACTCCTAGACCCTAAACCACTAAAACCCTAAAAACCTAAAACCCTAAAACCTAAACCCTAAACCCTAAACCCCTAAAACCCTAAAGCCTAAACCCCTAAAACCCTAATCATTAAACCCTAAAACCTAAACTCTAAACCATAAAACCCTAAAATCCGAATGTCCTAAACCGTAAACCCTAAAACCCAAAACCTTTATACCCTAAACCCCAAACCCAAAAGAGCCCTAAACCCTAAAACCTAAACCCAACACCCTAAAACCATAAAACCCTAAACTCCATACCCTAAAATCCTAAAACCCAAAACCCAAAACCAAAAACCCCAAAACCCTAAAATCCAATACCATAAAACCCTAAAACCCTAAATCCTAACACCCTAAGCCCTGAAACCATGAAACCCTAAAACCCTAAAACCTTTGCACCTTATAACCCTAAACCCCAAACCTTAATACCCTAAAATACTAAACCCTAAATCCCAAAACCGCTAAAACACTAAACCCTAAATCCTAAAACCCTAAAACCCTAAAACACAAAAAAAATCTAAACCAAAAACCCTAAACCCTAAAACCCTAAAACCCTAAACCCTAAACACTAAAATCTAAACCCTAAACCCTAAACCCTAAAACCCTCAAACCCTAAATCTTAAAACCATAAATCCGTAAAACCTAAACCCTAAATCCTAAAACCCACAAACCCTAAATCTTAAAACCCTAAAACCGTAAAACCTAAACCCTAAACCCTAAACACTAAAATCCTAACCCTCATCTCTAAACCCTAAATCCTAAACCCTAACCCCAGACCCTAACCCAAAACGCTAACCCTAAACCCTAAACCGTAAAACCTAAATCCTAAACCCTAAACCCTAAACCCTAAACCCAAATCCCTAAAACCCTCAAACCCTAAACCCTAAACCCTAAATCCTAAAACTGTTAAAACCCTAAACCCTAAACCCTAAATCCTAAAACCCTACCTAAAACCCTAAAACCCTAAAACACAAAAAATCCCTAAACCCAAAACCCAAAACCCTAAAACCCTAAAACTTAAACCCTAAACCCTAAACCCTAAACCCTAAAATCTAAACCCTAAGCCCATAAAACCCTCAAACCATAAATCTTAAAACCCTAAATCTGGAAAACCTAAACCCTAAACCCTAAAACCCTAAATCTTAAAACCCTAAAACTGTAAAACCTAAATCTTAAACCCTAAACACTAAAATCCTAACCCT
Source organism: Chimonanthus praecox (assembly GCA_022113865.1). Taxonomy (NCBI): domain Eukaryota; kingdom Viridiplantae; phylum Streptophyta; class Magnoliopsida; order Laurales; family Calycanthaceae; genus Chimonanthus; species Chimonanthus praecox. The sequence continues at coordinate 33,593,526 of CM039089.1, read as the reverse complement.
CATCCCTAAACCCTAAATCCTAAACCCTAACCCTATACCCTAACCCTAAACCCTAAACCGTAAAACCTAAACCCTAAACCCTAAACTCGAAACCCTAAACCCTAAACCCTAAAACCTAAACCCAAATCACTAAAACCCTCAAACCCTAAACCCTAAACCCTAATACCCTAAAATACTAAACCCTAAATCCCAAAACTGTTAAAACCCTAAACCCTAAACCCTAAATCCTAAAACCCTACCTCAAACCCTAAAACCCTAAAACACAAAAAATCCCTAAACCCAAAACCCAAAACCCTAAAACCCTAAAACCTAAACCCTAAACCCTAAACCCTAAAATCTAAACCCTAAGCCCTAACCCTAAGCCCATAAAACCCTCAAACCATAAATCTTAAAACCCTAAATCTGGAAAACCTAAACCCTAAACCCTAAAACCCTAAATCTTAAAACCCTAAAACCGTAAAACCTAAATCCTAAACCCTAAACACTAAAATCCTAACCCTCATCCCTAAACCCTAAATCCTAAACCCTAACCCTAGACCCTAACCCTAAACCCTAAACCGTAAAACCTAAACCCTAAACCCGAAACCCTAAACCCTAAACCCTAAACCCTCAACCCTAAACCCTAAACCCTAAACCCAAATCCCTAAAACCCTCAAACCCTAAACCCTAAACCCTAATACCCTAAAATACTAAACCCTAAATCCCAAAATTGTTAAAACCCTAAACCCTAAACCCTAAATCCTAAAACCCTACCTAAAACCCTAAAACCCTAAAACACAAAAAATCCCTAAACCCAAAACCCAAAACCCTAAAACCCTAAAACCTAAACCCTAAACCCTAAACCCTAAACCCTAAAATCTAAACCCTAAGCCCTAACCCTATGCCCATAAAACCCTCAAACCATAAATCTTAAGTCCCTAAATCTGGAAAACCTAAACCCTAAACCCTAAAACCCTAAAACACTAAATCTTAAAACCCTAAAATCGTAAAACCTAAATCCTAAACCCTAAACACTAAAACCTAAATCCTAAACCCTAAACACTAAAACCTAACCCTCATCCCTAAACCCTAAATCCTAAACCCTAACCCAAGACCCTAACCCTAAACCCTAAACCGTAAAACCTAAACCGTAAACCCTAAACCGTAAACCCTAAACCGTAAACCCTAAACCCTAAACCCAAATCCCTAAAACCCTAAAACCCTAAACCCTAAATTCTAAAATCTTAAACCCTAAACCCTAAAACCATGAAACCCTAAAGCCCTTAAACCTAAATTCTAAACCCTAAACCCTAAACCCAAAATACTAAACCCCTAAAACCCTCAAACCCTAAATCCTGAAACCCAAAACCCTAAACCTAAAACCCTAAACCCTAAACCCTAAACCCTAAACCCAAAAACCCTAAACCCTAAAACCATAAACCCATAAAGCCCATAAATCCTAAACCCTAAAACCGAAAAACCCTAAACCCCTAATCCCTAAACCCTAAAACCCTAACACCCTAAACTGTAAATCCTAAACTCTAAACCCTAAAACCCTGAATCCTAAACCCTAAACCCTAAACCCGAAAACCATAAACCCTAAACCCTAAAACCCTAAACCCTAAACCCTAACTAAACCTTAAACCCTAAAGCACTAAAACCGTAAACCCTAAATCCTAAACCCTAAACCACTAAAACCCTAAAACCCTAAAACCTAAACCCCAAACCCTGAACGCTACAACCTAAACCCTAAACCCTAAACCCTAGACCCCTAAAACCCTAAAACCTAAACCCTTAAAACCCTAAAACCCTAAACATTAAACCCTAAACCCTAAAACCTAAACTCTAAACCCTAAAACCCTAAAACCCGAATGTCCTAAACCGTAAACCCTAAAACCCAAAAATCTTATACCCTAAACCCTAAACCCTAAAACCCTAAAACCCAAAAACCCAAAACCCTAAAGCCTAAACCCCTAAAAAGCTTAAACCCTAAACCCTAAACCCTAAACCCTAAAACCCAACACTCTAAAACCTTAACCCAAAACCCTAATCCTGAAACCCCTAAAACCCTAAAACCATAAACCCTAAACCCTGAAACGATGAAACCCTAAAACCCTAAAACCCTAACACCCTATAACCCTAAACCCTAAACCCTAATGCCCTAAAATCCTTGCTTAAAACATAAAACCCTAAAACCCAAAACAGCCCTAAACCCTAAAACCTAAACCCAACACCTTAAAACCATAAAACACTAAACGCTATACCCTAAAACCCTAAACCCTAAAGCAAAAACCCCAAAACCCTAAAACCCTAAAACCCTATACCTTAAAACCCTAAAACCCTAAACCCTAACACCCTAAGCCCTGAAACCATGAAACCCTAAAACACTAAAACCTCTGCACCCTATAACCCTAAACCCTAAACCCTACTACCCTAAAATACTAAACCGTAAATCCCAAAAAAGTTAAAACCCTAAACCCAAAATCCTAAAACCCTACCTAAAACCCTAAAACACAAAAAAAACTAAACCCAAAACCCTAAACCCTAAAACCCTAAACCCTAAACACTAAAACCCTAAAATCCTCAAACCCTAAATCTTAAAACCCCAAATCCGTAAAACCTAAACCCTAAACCCTAAAACCCTCAAACCCCTAATTCTTAAAACCCTAAAACCATAAAACCTAAACCCTAACCCTAGACCCTAACCCAAAACGCTAACCCTAAACCCTAAACCGTAAAACCTAAACCCTAAACCCGAAACCCTAAACCCTAAACCCTAAACCCAAATCCCTAAAACCCTAAAACCCTAAACCCTACAACCTAATACCCTAAAATACTAAACCCTAAATCTCAAAACCGTTAAAACCCTAAACCCTAAATCCTAAAACCCTAAAACACAAAAAATCCCTAAACCCAAAACGCCAATCATTTAGGAGTACTACAAGCTAGTTCAGGATAGGTATGGAGAACACCCTTCCTTTCTTTAGGTTAGAATTCTTCCTCTATGTTTTAGCGTATTTAAATCTGTCTCCCTAAACCCTAAACCCTAAACCCTAAACCCTAAACCCTAAAACCATAAAACCCTCAAACCTTAAATCTGACAACCCTAAATCCATAAAACCTAAACCCTAAACCCTAAAACCCTCAAACCCTAAATCTTAAAACCCTAAAACCGTAAAACCTAAACCCTAAACCGTAAACCCTAAACACTAAAACCTAACCCTCATCCCTAAACCCTAAATCCTAAACCCTAACCCAAGACCCTAACTGTAATGGCCCGGAATTTGTAAGTCAATATATAGGTGGATATTATTTATTTTAGTGTTGGAAATTGGAAATTTGATGGAATAAATGGTGAATGGATCAAAATATGGACAAAGGCCCAAGTATGGCCCAATGGACCGTGGGTTGGATTTAAATTCTCTTAAAGGGTCAATGATGGTCAATTGGGCCAAGGATGGTCAAATTGGGCCCAATACCCATTTGGGACCCAATGGATCAAGATGGTGTAAGCTCTAAGGTAAATGGGTCGGAGGTGAGTGTGATTGGGCCATGGGCCCAATGGTGATCCAAGTAGTTGAAATGGATTTAATTAAATCACCTAAGTTGGAATTTATTTAAAACGTAGGTGACATGGCCAAATGGGACCCACCTCCACCTCACCAATTGAGGTGGCGTGTGGACCAAGGATTGGTGGGGCCGCCCACCATGGTTGAATTGGTCAACCATGGGTGTATGCATGAAGGGAATTTAAGTAAATGGAATTAATTAACCTAATGATCTAATTAAATAATTAATTAAGCTAATCAAATGCGGTGGTCAAAGGGGTCAAAGTTGGAAGACCAAACCACCCATTGCAAGGCATAAAAAACGTTGGCTAGTGGTGGTTGGGTCATAAAGCATGATAAAAATCTATGTGGTTGGTGGGGAGAATTTATGGTTGAGTATAAAGTAAGTAACCTTGGGATAAGATGGGTTTTCATCTTATCCCATCCTCATTTTTCACTCTCTCCATCTCTCCCACTTTCTCATGGCCGTTCCACACTAAGAAGAGAAGGAAGAAGAAAGCGAAGGAGAAAAGAAGAGAAGAAGAGAAGAAAGAAGTGAAATTTTGGTCCACCACTCTAAGATCAAGGGCTACCATCTTCCTTCTCATCATCTCCCCCTCTCCCTCTCCCAAACCTAACCCTACCTTAGCCGATCCAAGCCTTGATGTTTTTCATTGGGTCAAGCACATCTCGACCGACCAAAGATCAAGAAGAAGGAGAGAGGAGGCTAAGGAAATCAAGAGGAGAAAGAAAAACCGGAGGAGAAGTCGGATTGTAAGTAAATCCTAAACAAGAGATTTGGATTTTTAGGGTTTAAGATTTGGGATCCATTCTTGTTAGATTTGATGGTGGCCAAATGATCATAGGCCTTGGATCTCAAATCCATCAAATGGAAGGATGAAAATGGACAAAACCCTAATGGGTAAATTAGGGTTACGAAAAAAAAAAAAAAGGATTACACTATTATGTAATTAAATGGATTAAGCATGGAAGTAGGGGTTTTTGAGTGGATTGATGGACCATAGGGTTCGGCCATGTAGTATGACCAAACCCCATGGTAAGTGAAGTATGATTTTTAGGGTTTTAAAGAATGGAAGACAATGAGGGTGGCTAATGATTTTAGGGTTTTAAATGAATAAATGTGAGTGATTTTTAAAGGGGTTTAAATGAGGAAATTCATGGGGTATGTGAATGATTTTTATGGCCTCAAGAGGCATAGAAAATGATGGACCATGAACCATGGTGTATGGCCGAACCTTATGGTGATCAAATGGTGGATTTAATGGTTATGAATTATGAAAAATAAGTGGGGAATGTTGGTGGTTTTGATAGACAAAAATGATCCTAATGTGGATAGTTATAATGGGCTCCAATGTAGTTGAGGATGATGGCTTTAAGTGTATGAATTAAACCCCTTCATGGAAGGGCTTATGAGGGATTCAAATGTGTAACAATGGACCCAAGAAAAATGGAGAAAGAGGCATCATGGGTTCGGCCATGGTACATGGCCGAACCCATGACCCAATTGTAGATCGTTTTGGCCTAAGGTTAATGTGTTTGTATATGATTAAACTAATGGAGTTTAGGTTAAATTAAGTGGCTGATTTTAATGGTTTTAAGACATGGGTGATGGGTCATTAATGGACCCAAATCTATGAATCAATTTTGGACAAAGAAATGTATATGGTTAAGTGAATGTCTAAACATAGGAGAGGTAGTGGCAAAACCGTAATTAATGACCTATTTTGTGAACCATTTAAAGGGTTAAGTATGGGGTTTTGTATGGGTTTAAATGAATAAGGATTAGGTTAATTAAAGGGTTAATTTTTATGATCATATGACATGGTTGAGTAGGTGAATAACCATAGAAGGAATAGTGGCAAAAATGGTAAATATTGGCCAAAAATGAAGAACCCCACTAAGATATGATGTTTGGGCTTAGTAAAAGGTTAAAAACATGGACTAATTATTAATGTATAATAAGGTACTGACATCGCAAACGGTAAGCGGTCGGCGACCGGGTCTATCGAACGGAAACAAAAGAAAAAACGCTAGTCGGTATTCAGTAGGATTCCTACCTTTTTGTAAGCCGTGGATTACGTGTTATATGATGGTTTCCTTGATTTATTTTGGATAATTATATGATTTATTTTATGATGGATTTTAAGTTTATGAATTATGTGTTACGGCAATGATTTAAACTTTATATGGCATATTACATTTACAATGATTTAAATACTATATAGCATATCGCAATTACATCTCATGCATGGCATGGGTGGGAAAATAAAGGAACCGGAGTCCATGCTCCGTCGGGGCGACCGAGAAACAGACATGGGGATAGTTTGATATGCTATAACCGGAGTCCATGCTCCATCGGGGCGACCGAGAAGCAAACATGGGAATACCTTGAGGAGGCTTTACCGTCAAGGGGGATATGATATCATGATGGTATGGTTGATGGGTGGGACACATGACATGAGACATCCATGGCATTGCATTCATTTTATGGTTTTGTTTTATTTCTATCTGTATGCTTGTTATCACTAATCCATGTGTTAGCCCTACTCAGAGTCCTACTGGGCGCGTTGTCTAACGCCCTACTTCTACCCTAGCTGATGACGTAGGAGATGGCGGACACGAAGGACGAGACGGAGGCCAAGCTTAGGAGTTTGGGAAGGCGGACTACTTAGTTTATTTAATTTATTTTGGAAAATGTAATTTGAGTAGTGTAGCTCGTCGGACTGTATATTTCATACTTCTTGCTATGGTTTGGATTTTATTTTAGATGTTATCAATTTGAGATATAATTATGAATTAGGGGTATTTTCGTAATTCAAGCACCGTACTTCCATCCTATCTAAAAACTGGTAGGATAGTCTCTATTATAATGTTCCGCATTAAAATTATATTCCGCGAGCTTACGTCTACTTGTGAACCGTTCTCGTGGATTTCGTTCCACGCACACGTAGGGTTGGCCAGTTAAGGACCGGGCTTTAGAAGCTCGGACTTAACTCTCGTCGTGACGTCCGCGCCCTTTGTCACTCCTTATTATATAAAAAAAAAAATAGACTCTGAATTCGGTGAAAAGGGGCGGGTGTTACACTAACCCTAAACCCTAACCCTAAACCCCTAAACCGTAAAACCTAAACCCTAAACCCGAAACCCAAAACCGTAAACCCTAAACCCTAAACCCGAATCCCTAAAACCCTAAAACCCTAAATTCTAAAACCCTAAACCCTAAAACCCTACCCTAAACCCTAAAACCATGAAACCCTAAAAACCTTAAACCTAAATTCTAAAACCTAAACCCTAAACCCAAAATACTAAATCCCTAAAACCCTAAATCCTAAAACCATAAACCCGTAAACCCCTAAACCCAAAAACCCTAAACCCTAAACCCTAATCCCTAAACCCCTAAAACCCTAACACCCTAAACATTAAACCCTAAACCATAAATCCTAAACACAAAACCCTAAAACCCTAAACCCTAAAGCCTAAACCCTAAACCCTAAACCCTAAACCCGAAAACCCTAAACCCTAAAGCCTAAAACCCTAAACCCTAAACCCTAACTAAACCTTAAACCCTAAAACACTAAAACAGTAAACCCAAAATCCTAAACCCTAAACCACTAAAACCCTAAAACCCTAAACCCCAAAACCCAAAACACTAAAGCCCTAAAACCTAAACTCGAAAACCCTAAAACCCTAAAACCATAAACCTTAAACCCTAAAACCCTACCTTAAACCTAAAACCCTAAACCCCTAAAACCATACACCCTAAAACCATAAAACCCTAAAACCCTAAACCTAAACCCTAAAATCCTACCTTAAACCTTATAACCCAAAACCCTAAAACTCTAAGACCCTAAAACCCTAAAACCCTAAAACCTAAACTCTAAACCCTAAACCGTAAACCTTAAACCCTAAAACCCTAAATCCCAAAAACCCAAAAACACTAAAAGCCTAAAAGCCTAAACCCTAAATCCCTAAATTTCAAAAACCCTAAAACACTAAAAGCCTAAAACCCTAAACTCTAAACCCTAAACCCCTAAAACAGTAAACCCCTAAACCCTAAACCTTAAACACCAAAACCCTAAAACCCTAAACCCTAAACCCTAAAATCCTAAACCCTAAACCCCAAGCCCTAAACCCAAAACCCCTAAGACCCTAAAACCTAAACCCGAAAACCCCACTCTAAACCAAAAAGCCCTAAACCTATACCCTAAAACCCTAAACCGCTAAAACCCTAAACCCTAATAACATAAAACCCTTAAAACCCTAACCCCTAAACCCTAAAACCCTAAAACTCTAAAACCTAAACACTAAACCGTAAACCCTAAAAACTAAACACAAAACCCTAAACCATAAACCCTAAACCCCTAAAACCCTTAAAACCTAAAACCCCAAACCCTAAAACCTAAAACCTAAAACCCTAAACCCCTAAACCCGAAAACCCAACCCTAAAAACAAAGACCCTAAACCTATACCCTAAAACCCCTAAAACCCTAAGACCTAAACGCTAAAATCCTAACACCCTATATCCGAAAGCCCTATCCTAAACCCAAAAACCCTAAACCTATACCCTAAAACACTTTTCCTCTAAAACCCTAAACCCTAAAACACTAAACCCTAAATCCTAAAACCCTAAAACTTTAAAACCCTAAACCCCAAACCCTAAGCCAAGCCCTAAACTCAAAACTCAAAACGCTAAACCATAAACCCTAAACCCCTTAAACCCTAAAACCCAAAATCGTAAAACCCAAAATCCTAAACTCTAAACCCCTAAACCCTAAACCCTAAAACCCTAAAACCAAAACCCTATAAATCGAAAATGCAAAAACCATAAAACCCAAAACCTTAAACGCTGAAACCCTACCCTAAACATATAACCTAAAACCCTAAACCCTAAAACCATAAAACTCTAAAACCCTAACACCCTAAAACACTAAACCCTAAACACTAAACGCTAAAATCAACACTTAAATCTCATAACCCTAAAACGCTAAACCTCTAAACCCTAAACCCTAAACGCTAAATCCAAAACCTTAAACCCTTAACCCAAAACCCTAAACCCTAAACCTTAAACCCTAAAACCCTAAAACCTAAAACACTAAAACCCTAAAACCCGAAACCCTATACCCTAAACCCTAAATCCCTAAACCCTAAACCCCTAAAACAGTAAACCACTAAACCCTAAACCCTAAACCCTAAACTTTAAAAGCCTAAAACTCTAAACCCTAAACACTAAACCCTAAACCTTAAACCCTAAACCCTAAAACCCTAAACCTTAAACCCTAAACTCTAAAACTCTAAAACCCTAAACGCCTAAAACCCTATAACCTAAAACCCTAAAACCCTAAAACCTAAAGCCTAAAGCCTAAAACCTTAAACCCCTCCCTAAACCCTAAAACCCTAAAACCCTAACACCCAAACCCTAAAATCCTAAAACCCTAAGCACCAAACCGTAAAACTGTAAAACCGTAAAATCCTAAACCTTAAATCCTAAACCCCAAACCCTAAACCCCTAAACCCCTAAAAACATGAAATCTTAAACCACTAAAACCCTAAAACCCTATACCCTAAACCCTCAACCCTAAATCCAAGAACCCTAAAATCCTATAACCCTAAAACCCTAAACCCCTAAACCCCAAACCCTAAACCCCAAAACCCTTAAACCTATACCCTAAAACCCTAAAACCCTAAAACCCTAAACCCTCAAACCCTAAAACTCTAAAACCCTAAACCCTAAACCCTAAACTCTAAACACAAAACCCTAAACTATAAACCCTAAACCCCTAAAACCCTAAAACCCTTAAAACCTAAAACCCTAAACCCTAAACCCCAAACCCCAAACCCTAAGCCCAACCTCTAAATCCTAAAACCCTAAAACCCTAAAAACCTAAACCCTAAACCCTAAAACCCCATACCCCAAAAACCCTAAACCCTAAAACCCAAAAATCCAAAACCCTAAAACCCTAAACCCTAAACACTAAACGCTAAGCCCTAAACCCTAAACCCAAAAACCCCAAACCAATACCCGAAAGCCTAAACCGATAAAACCCTAAACCCTAAAACCCCTAAAACCTTAAACCCTAAAACCCTAAACTCGTAACACCCCAAACCCTAAAATCCTAAAACCCTAAACCCAAAACACTAAAACCGTAAAACCCAAAAACCTTAAAACACTAACCCTAAATCCTAAACCCTAAACCCAAAACCCCTAAAACCCTAAAACCCTAAACCCTAAAGCCAAGAACCCCTAAAGCCAAAAACCCTAAAACCCAAAAATCCAAAACCCTAAAACCCTAAATCCTAAACACTAAACGCTAAACCCTAAACCCTAAACCCAAAAAACCTAAACAATACCCTAAAGCCTAAACCGATAAAACCCTTAAACCCCTAAACCCTAAAATCCTAAAACCCTAAACCCAAAACACTAAAACCGTAAAACCCTAAAACCGTAAAACACTAAACCCTATATCCTAAACCCTAAACCCAAAACCCCTAAAACCCTAAAACCCCAAACCCTAAAGCCAAGAACCCTAAAACCCTATAAACCTAAAACCCGAAAGCCTAAACCCCAAACCCTAAAACCCAAAACCCGAAAACCCTACCCGAAACCCAAAAACCCTAAACCTATGCCCTAAAACCCTAAACCCTAAAACCATAAAACCCGAAAACCCAAAAATCGTAAAGTCTAAACCCTAAAAACCTAAAACTCTAAAACCCTAAACCCTAAACCCTAAACTGTAGACACACAACCCTAAACCATAAACTTTAAACCCCTAAAACCCTAAAACCCTTAAAACCTAAAACCTTAAACCCTAAAAGACTAAAACCCTAAACCCTAAAACACTAAATCCTAAAACCCAAAACCCAAACCCTAAAACCCCAAATCCTAAAATCCAAAATCCTAAAACCCTAAACCCTAAACCCTAATCCCTAAAACACTAAAATCCTAAAATCCAAAAATCCTAAACCCTCACACCCTAAACTCTAAACCTTAAACCCTAAAACCCTAAACCATAAACCCTAAAATCCTAAAATCCTAAATGACTAAACCCTAAATGTAATGACCCGACCCGATATTTCAGAGTTTTGGGGTCTTGGTAGCAGTGAGGAAAGTGTGGGCCCCGTGTTGGGTCCTGGTTTGCCCGATTTTGAGTTCGAACACTCGAAGGGCACTTTGGTAATTTTGAATCATTGAATATTTTATCATTTAAAAAGTTTGAAAATCACACGTTATCTTTCTCGATGTTCGACGTTTGATTTTTTATGAGTTTTAAACTATTTATTTATTTTTGGAAAATTTAAGATTTAAAAAAATAAAAAATAAAAAAGAAAAATCCTAAGTTAAAACCCCCTCCCCCAAAAACCCTAAACCTTCATACCCTTACTGCGCCGCACTGTAGCGAGTTGCTACAGTGCCGCCGCATCTCTTTCTCCCCCCTTTTTTCATCTTCTCCTTCCCTTCTCTCCTCTTCCCTCTCTTCCAAACCCTAACCCTAATTACCGCCGCCTCCTCTCTCTTCCCTTCCGATCTCCTTCCTCTCTCTAATTCCTTTTCTCTTCCCTCTCCTCGGTAAACCCTAATCTTCCCTTTCCCCCTAGGCATTGCCGCCCTTCCCTTCTCTCTCGATCTCCTCTTCTCTCTTTGTCTCTCCGCCCAACCCCTATCCGCCGCCGCCCTCCCTCCTTCTTGCCCCGAGCAGCCTTAGTTTTGTCAGATCTGCCGGATCCCAGCCTCTTGCCCGCCGTCGGAAGTCTGGTCTCAGGTACCTCTCCCTTTTTCTATCTTCTCCTTTCTCCGTTTTCCCTCTTTTCCTTCCTTTTTCCTCCCCTTTCCTTCATTTTCCTTATTTTTCTTTCCTTTCCCTGTTTGGCTGAGTCGCTGAGCCGACTCGATCGAGTCACCGAGTCGACTCCGCCGAGTTCAGTTTCAAATAGAGCCAGCCCAATTAGGTTCGGCCCAGTCCGACTCGGCCCAGGCCCAGGCCCAGCCCTCCGGCCCACTTCTGTTCGGCCCGGCCCGTTTCGACCCAGTTTCGGGCTCGACCCGATTTCAAACCTAGTTTCCAGTTTCGTGCTCAGTTTTGAGCTCGGTCCAATTTTGGACCCAGTTTTCAGTTTCGGGCCCACTCTAGTTCGGTTTGGACCCCGACTCGCTTTCGGGCCCGTTTGTGGTCCGGACTTAGTTTGACTCATTTTGCCCGATTACTTATCCTTGTGCTCTCGTTTCAACAGATCGAACTTCCTTCAACCCAGCGGACTCGTTTTCTCGCATTGGATTTCAAGGACACACACAGGTGAGGGAACTCATCATCGCTTTTAGCATGCATCTATGCATCTTACTTCTCTATCAAATGTGCGAGTACGGAATACGGCGAATGGGGGTCATCGGTGTTATGAGCCACTCGGCAAGGGAACTGTTTATACCATTATGTGGCGGGCCCCCATCCGGGTGTATTCGTATCCGATGCCCGCAGAGGCATATATGAATTGATTAATTGATGTCATAATTGATTGATTGTGTGGCGACATGATCAGAGTTTATTTTGGTTGATAATATGTTAAGATGTCAGCATGTGAATATGTGATATGTGGTGGTATATGTTTGATCATGGTGTGATGTAATCTAGTGATAAAATGCCATATGACTATATGATGAATAGTTTGGACTGCTAGACATTGTAACATGCTTGGATGTTAACATACCAACCCGTGATAGATAATGATATATATGCATCTGATTATTATACAATGAACTATGTTAATAGTATGTGTAGCGGTATTTGTGCATGCATATAGCTAGCATGTGTGGGATGCCGGTGGGGCATGGGTATAGGCCACATCATGATCTAGAGACTCCCCCTAGCTTGTCGGGTAGTTAGGGTGCGGATGTTATGTGGGACCGCACAGTGGACGCGGGGTTGGGATTCAGACTCCCTTGTGGTTCGAGATGGGTAGTCGTAACCCCTTGTATGGATCAAATGGTCGGTCCGTCTTGTATTTCCCGGACGTACCTATGATAGAGGCGTAATCTGATTTAGAGAACAAGGTGCCTTGGAGTCCCAGATGATGACTAATTGGGAAGTAATTATGTTGACCCTTGATAGGCCATCAGGCTGAATGTTGGTCCACCCAAGGTAACCTTAGAAGTCCCTTGCGGTTTCGATACCCGAATGTGTGACGGGTGAGGTGATCCCTAGATGACCGAGTAGGCTGAGGAGGTGCTCGCCTAGGTCGAGGGACGATGCGGTGAGGGACAGCTCCCGCTGGTATGGTTTGTGATTCCCTGGATGACCGAGTAGGCTGAGGAGGTGCTCGCCTAGGTCGAGGGACGATGCGGTGAGGGACAGCTCCCGTTGGTATGGTTTGTGATTCCCTGGATGACCGAGTAGGCTGAGGAGGTGCTCGCCTAGGTCAAGGGACGGAGCGGTGAGGGACAGCTCCCGCTGGCATACTTTGTGATTCTCTGGATGACCGAGTAGGCTGAGGAGGTGCTCGCCTAGGTCGAGGGACGATGCGATGAGGGACAGCTCCCGCTGGTATGGTTTGTGATTCCCTGGATGACCGAGTAGGCTGAGGAGGTGCTCGCCTAGGTCGAGGGACGATGCGGTGAGGGACAGCTCCCGCTGGTATGGTTTGTGATTCCCCGGATGACTGAGTAGGCTGAGGATGTGCTCGCCCGCTCATTGATCGAGGGTTGGTGCGATGTGATGTGATGAGATATTCCAGGCTAGGACACCTGTATGGTGGGGACAGCCTGTGGTGCGATGTGGTAGTGTGTTTACCCGCGGTTATGGTATTGGGGCTTATTGTTGAGACTTGTGTTGTGGGTGTTGACTCACCAGGAGTTTATGGGTACTTAACAAGTGAGTTCGGCCAACTCACTCGGTAGAAGACCTATAGAATTCTGTGGGAGGTGGGTACATCAGTTGTGTGGAGACCAGCACATAGGGTCCAAGGTTATGGGTTTGACTATCGAGACTCTGATGCTTGGTTGATGAGACCATAGATGAGTTTGGTTGGCAGTTCATTGAGGATTGGTGAGGTGGTTACTCCCGTATGGTAATCAGTTTGGGACTCTAGTGAGTCCGATTCTTGAGTTGGTCGTGGTATATGTGCGGGTTGTCATGAGAGGGTCATAGGTCTAGTTGAGGACTAGAGACCCCAATCTGACTGAGGATCAGTTTGCGTAACCGTGGATGGGTGGACTGTTGCGGTTGGGCACATAAGGGAGTTGCATTCGGTTGGTTAGAGGATGTCTTAGAGGCCCGGCTGACGTGGGCCTATGTGCTAGGGGTAGGGCACACGTTTGTATGGCTATGCATGTAGACGTCGTAGACATTGATATGTCCATATGATTATGTGCAGTGTATGCTTGATGACTTATGATGCATGTGTTACCCTCACTGGGCATGTAGAGCTCACCCCCTTGCCTCACAGGTACTTCATAGAGGGAAGGTTGGCGGGACCCTCAGTTGGACGTTGGGCGTAGAGTCGCAGTTTCCTAATTTCTAAGGGTCCCATCTTGTAATTGAGGACTTTCTGATGTATTTGAATTATGTGTACCTTTCTTTAAGTGGGATGAATGTAATAATGGGATGTTATAATTGATGCTTACGGTCTTTGATTTACTGGTGGATTGCTATAGTTAGTATCCGAAATTGTATTGGATTGTTTTTAGGAGTTTGGATCAGTTTTAACGTGCCCGTAGCGGGATGGGTCGTTACACTAAAACCCTAAACCCTAAAACCCTAAACCGAAAAACCTTAACCCTAAACCCTAAAATCCTAAAACCCTAAACCCTAAACACTAAAACGTAAACCCTGAAAACCTAAAACCCTAAAACCCTAAAACTGAAGCCTTAAATCCCTAAACCCCTATGACCCTAAAACCTAAAACCCTAGACCTAAACGCCAAACCCTTAAACCCCAAACCCTAAACCCTAAACCCCAAAAATCCTAAACCCTAAAACCCTAAACCCTAAACTGTAAAACTCTACCCTAAACCCTAAAACCCTAAACTGTAAGACTCTACCCTAAACACTAAACCATAAAAAAATAAAACCCTAAACTGCAAAACTCTACCCTAAACCCTAAAACCATAAACACTAAACCCTAAAAAAATAAAACCCTAAAACCCTAAACCTTAAACCCTAAACGCTAAACCCTAAAACCTAAACCCTAAATCCCTGAACCCCTAAAACCCTAAAACCTAAGACCCCAAAAGCTAAACCCTAAAACCTAAACTCAAAACCCTAAACCCGAAACCTAAAACCATAAACCCTAAACCCTAAACCCAAACGCCAAACCCTTAAATCCCAAACCCTAAACACTAAACCCCAAAAATCCTAAACCCTAAAACCCTAAACCCTAAACTGTAAAACTCTACCCTAAACCCTACAACCCTAAACACTAAACCCTAAAAAAATAAAACCCTAAATTGTAAAACTCTACCCTAAACCCTAAACCTCTAAACACTAATAAACCCAAAACCCGTAAAACCTTAAACACTAAATAATAAACCCTAAAACCCTAAACCCCAAACCCAAAACCTTAAAACCCTAAACCCCTAAAACCCTAAACGCCAAACCCAAAACCCTAAACCCTAAGCCCCTAAAACCCTAAAACCACAAATACTAAACTCTAAACCCAAAAACCTTTAAACCCTAAACCCTAAACACTAAACCTTAAACCCTAAAACCCTAATCCCTAAAACCTTAAAACCCTAAACCCTAAACCCCTCAAGCCCTAAAACCCGAAACCCTAAAACCCGAAACCCTAAAACCCTAAACCCTAAAACCCTAAACCCTAAAACCCTAAACCCATAACCCTAAACTCTAAACCCTAAAATCCTTAAACCCTAAAACCTAAACCCTAAACCCTAAACCCTTAACCACTAAAACCCTAAACCCTAAACCCTAAACCATAAACCCTAATACCTAAAACCTTAAAACCCTAAACCCTGAAACCCGTAACCCCTAAAACCCTAAATCCTATACACCTAAAATTCTAAACCTTGAAAACCAAAAATCCTAAACCCTAAGACCCTAAACCCCTAAAACCCTAAACCCTAAAACCCTAAACAATGAAAACTCTAAAACCTTAAACCTTAAACCCTAAAATCCTACCCTAAACCCTAAATCCGTAAAACCCTAAAACCCTAAACCTAAACCTTAAACCATAAAACCCTAAAACCTTAACTCTAAACCGTAAACCCTAAAACCTAACACTAAAACCCTAAAACCCTAAAACTGTAAATCCTAAAACCCTAAAACCGTAACCCCAAAAACCCTTAACCCTAAACCCAAATCCTAAACTGTAAACCCTAAAACCCAAAACCCAAAACCCTAAACCCTAAACCCTAAACCCTAAAACCCTAAACCCTAAAACCCTAAAGCCCTAAAGCCCTAAAGCCCTAAAACCCTAAACACTAAAATCCTAAACCCCTAAAACCCTAAACCCAAAACCCTAAACCCTAAAACCCTAACACTCTAATCCCTAAACCCCTAAAACCCTAAAACCCAAACACCAAACGTTAAAATCAAAACCCTAAACCTTAAATACTAAACCCTAAACCCTAAAACCCTAATCCCTAAAACCATAAACCCTGAAACCCTTAACCCCTAAAAACCTAAACCCTAAAATCCCAAAACCCTAAACTCTAAAAGCCTTAAACCCTAACACCTAAACCCGAAACCCTAAACCCAAAACCTTAAACCCTAAACCCTAAACACTAAACTCTAAACCCTAAAAGCCTATTCCCTAAAACCTTCAAACCCTAAACCCTGAAACCCTTAACCACTGAAACCCTAAACCCTAAAACCCTAAACCCTAGAGCCTAAAACCCTAATCCCTATTACCTTAAAACCCAAAACCCTGAAACCTGTGACAGCTAAAATCCTAATCCCTATACCCCTGAAATTCTAAACCCTAAAACCCTAAACCCTAAAACCTTAAAATCCTAAAATCCTAAAATCCTAAAACCCTAAACCAATACCCTAAACACCGAAAATTCTAAATCCTAAAAACCTACCTTAAACCCTAAATCCCTAAAACCCTAAAACCCTAAACCCTAAATCCTAAACCTAAACCCTAAAACCCTAAAACCGAACCTCTAAACCGTAAAAGTTAAACCCTAAACACTAAACCCCTAAAACCGTAAATCCTAAAACCCTTAAACCGTAACCCCTAAAACACTAAACCTTAAACCCGAAACCCCTAAAACCTTAAAACTCGAAACACTAAACCCTAAACCCGAAACTCTAAACCCTAAAACCCTAAACCCTAAACCCCAAAACGTAAAACCCTAAACCCCTAAAGCCGTCAAACACTAAACCCATAAACCCTAAAACCCTAAACCCCAAAAACCCTAAACCCTAAACCCCTAAAACCCCTAACACTAAATACTAAACACTAAACCGTAAAATCTAAATCCTAAGCCCTAAACACTAAACCCTAGACCCTAAACACGATACTCTAAACCCTAAAACCCTAAATCCTAAATCCCTAAAACCCTAACACCCAAAACTATAAACCCTAAACACTAGAACCCTAAACCCTAAACCCTAAACCCTAAATCCAAAAACCCTAAACCCTTAGCACTAAACAAACCCTAAAGACTAAACCGTAAACCCTATACCCTAAACCCTAGACCCAAAACTCGAAACCCTAAACCCTAAATCCCTGAAACCCTAACACCCAAAACCCTAAAACCCTAAAACGTAAATCCTAAACCCGAAAACGCAAAACCCTTAAAATCTCTAAAAACCCTCAACTCTAAAACCCTAAAACCCTAAACCCTAAATCCTAGACCAAAAACAACTAAAGCGCTAAAAACCTACCACTTGAAACCCTTAAACCTAAACCCTAAATCCTGAAACCCAAAAGACTAAATCCTAAACCCTAGAACCCTTAAATCCTAAAACCCTAAACCCTAAAACCCTAAATCATAAACCCTAAACCCTAAAACCCTGAACCTTACAAACCTAAAACCGTAAAACCCTAAACCCCAAACCCCTAAAACCCCAAACCCTAAACCCAAAAACCCTAAAATCCTAAACCCTAAACCCCTAAAACCCTAAACCCTAAAAACCCTAAAACCCTAAACCGATACCTTAAACCCCGAAAACCCTAAAACCTTAAACCCTAAACCCTAAAACCCTACCCTTAACCCTAAAACCCTAAACCTAAACTCTAAAACCCTAACCCTAAACCCTAAACCCTAAAACCCAAAACCCCCTAAAATCCTAAACACAAAATCCTAAAACCCTAAACCCTAAACCCTAAACCCCTAAAACACTAATACCCTAAACCCTAAAACCCAAAAACCCTAAGCCCATAAAACCCTAAACCCTAGACCCTAAACCATAAACCCCTAAAACCCTAAAACCCTAAACACTAAACTCTGAACCCTAAAATCCTAAACCCTAAAACCCTAAACACCTAAAACTCTAAAACCCTAAATCCCAAAACCCTAAAACCATAATCCACTAAAACCCTAAACCCTAAACCATAAACCCCTAAAACCCTAAAACCCTAAATACTAAACTCTAAAACCTAAAACCCTAAAAGCCTAAAACCTAACCCTAAACTCTAAACTCTAAACCCTAAAACCCTAATCCTTAAAACCTTAAAACCCTAAACCCTAAAACGCTAAACCATAAAACCCAAAAACCCTAAACCCTTAACTCAAAACTCTAAACCCTTAAACCCTAAACCCGAAACCCAAAAGCCTAAACCATAAACCCTAAACCCTAAACCCTAAACTCTAAACCGAAAAACCCTAAACCCTAAAACCTTAAAACCTTAAGCCCTAAAACACTAAACCTATACCCTAAACCCCGAAACGCTAAAACCTTAAATCCTAGACCCTGAAACCCTACCTTAAACCCTAAATCCCTGAAACCCTAAAACCCTAAACCCTAAACCCTAAAACCCTAAAAACCTTAAAACCCTAAAAACCTAAACTCTAAACCGTAAATCCTAAACCCTAAACACTAAACCCTTAAAAACATATAACCCTAAAACCTAAACTCTAAACCAAAAACCCTAAGCCCTAAATACTAAAACCCTAAAATCGTAACCCTAATAATCCTAAACCCTAAACCCTAAATCCCTAAAACCCTAAAACCCTAAAACCTAAACCCTAAACCATAAACCCTGAACCTTAAACACTAAAACCCCAAAACCGTAACCCATAAAACCCTAAACCCCTAAAATCCTAAAGCCCTAAACCCTAAACCCTAAACTCTAAACCTTAAACGCTAAATCCTAAAACCCTTCAACCCTAAACCCTTCAACCCTAAAACTTTAAACCATAAACCCTAAACCCTAAAACCCTAAGCTCTAAAACCTAAACCCGTAAAATCATAAAACCTTAAACCCTAAACCGTAAAACCAAAAAACTAAACGCAAAACTCTACACCCTAAAAACACTAAAACCCTAAACCCGAAAACCTAATCCCTAAACCCTAAACCCCTAAAACTCTAAAACCCAAAACCCAAGACCCAAAACCCTAAAGCCAAAATCACTAAAACCCTTTAACCCTAAAACAATAAACCCCTAAAACCTAAATCCTAAAACCCTAAACCCTAAACCCTAAAACTCTAAACCCTTTATAACCCTACCCTAAACCTGAAATCCTAAACCCTAAAACCTAAACCCTAAACCCTAAAACCCTAAACATTAAAACCCTAAACCCCTAAAATACTAAACACTAAATCCTAAAACCCTAAACCCTAAACCCTAAAACCCTAAACACTATATCCAAAAACCGTAATCCCTAAACCCTAAACCCTAAAACCCTAAACCCCTAAAACCCTAAAACCCTAAACCCTAAACCCCTAAAATCCAAAACCCTAAACCCTAAACCCCTAATACCCTAACACTAAACTCTAAACCCTAAAACCCTAAACCCTAAAACCCTAAACACCTAAAACCCTAAAACCCTAAACCCTAAATCCTAAACCCCTAAAACCCTAAAACACTAAACTCTAAACCCTAAAACCCTTAAACCCTAAACTCTAAACTCTAAACCCTAAACCTTAAACACTAAACCCTAAACCCTAAAACCCTAAACCTATACCCTAAACACCGAAAATCCTAAAACCTTAAATCCTAAACCCTAAAACCCTACCCTAAACCCGAATCCCTGAAACCCTAAAACCCTAAACCTAAAACCCTAAAACCCTAAAACCCTAAAACCTAAACTTTAAACTGTAAAAGCTAAACCCTAAACACTAAACCCCTAAAACCGTAAATCCTAAAACCCTTAAACTGTAACCCCTAAAACCCTAAACCCTAAACCCTAAACCCTAAACCCTAAACCCCTAAAACCTTAAAACCCTAAACCCTAAACTCTAAACCCTAAAACCCCAAACCCTAAACCTTAAACCCTAAAGCCCTAACCCCTAAAACCCTAAACCCCTAAAGCCGTAAAATACTAAACCCTTAAACCCTAAAACCCTAAACCCAAAAACCTAAACCCTAAACCTTAAACCCCTAAAACCCTTAACACTAAATACTAAACACTAAACCGTAAACTCTAAACCCTAAACCCAAAACCCTAGACCTTAAACATGAAACCCTAAACCCTAAAACCCTAAATCAAACCCTAACACCCTAAACTATAAACCCAAAACCCTAGAACCCTAAACCCTAAACCCTAAAACCCTAAAACCCTTAACACTAAACCTAAACTCTAAACCGTAAACTCTAAATCCTAAATCCTAAACCCTAGACCCTAGGCCCAAAACCTTAAACCCAAAAACCCTAAACCGTAAACCCTAAATCCCTAAAACCCTAACACCCTAAACCCTAAACCCTTAAAACCCTAGAACCTAAATCCTAAACCCGAAAACACTAAACCCTTAAAATCCCTAAAACCCTCAACTTTAAAACCCCAAAACCCTAAACCCTAAACCATAAACCATTGAAGCGCTAAAAACCTACAGCCCAAAACCCTTGAACCTAAACCCGAAACCCTTAATCCTAAATCATAAACCCTGAAACCCAAAACACTAAATCCTAAACCCTATAACCCATAAACCCTAAAACCCCAAACCCTAAAACCCTAAACCCTTAACCCTAAACTCTGAACCCTAAAACCCTAAAACCTAAACCCTAAACCCTAAACACTAAACCCTAAAACCCTATAACCCTGAAACCCTTAACCACCAAAACCCTAAACCCTAAAACCCAGAAACCCTAAACCCTAAACCATAAACCCTAATCCCTAAAACCTTAAAACCCTAAGCCCTAAAACCTGTAGCCCTAAAACCCTAAACCCTATACCCCTAAAATTCTAAACCCTAAAAACCTAAAATCCTAAGAAACTAAACCCCTAAAACCCTAAACAACGAAAACCCTAAAACCTTAAACCCTAAACCCTAAAACCCTACCCTAAACCCTAAATCCATAAAACCCTAAAACCCTAAACCTAAACTCTAAACCATAAAATCCTAAAACCATAAAACCCTAAAAAAACACTAAAACCGTAAAACCCTAAAACCGTAAATCCTAAAACCCTAAAACCGTAAACCCTAAAACTCTAAACCCTAAACTCAAAACCTAAACACCTAAAACCCTAAAACCCTAAACATTGAACACTAAATCCTAAACCAAAAACCCAAAACCCTAAACCCTAAACCCTAAAACCCGAAACCCCTAAAGCCTTAAAACAATAAACCCTAAACCCTAAACCCTAGCCGACTACATGCTCTGCCACACTCTGCCGGTGAACCGGCCATCTCTGTGGGACACAATAGTCCGGGGAATACCACGTAGTCTGATAATATCTCTGATATACCGTCGACCCAAGGTCTCAGATGAATTTGTCATCTTGATGGGAAGAAAGTGTGCAGACTTGGTCAATCGATTACCACGACCCATATCGCATTGTTGCTCTTTGATGACCATGGCAACCCTGTCACAAAATCCATAGAGATATGTTCCCATTTCCACTCCGGCACTAGTAAGAGTTTGAGTAACCCTGGTGGCTTCTGATGTTCCATCTTAACCTGTTGACAAGTTAAGCAGTGGGCAACAAACTCTGCCACATCCCTCTTGAGTCCATGCCACCAATAGTGTCTCTTCAAGTCGTGATACATCTTGCTGCTGCTCGGATGAATAGAGAGTTTGGTTTGGTGTGCCTCGATCAATAACTCTCTTCTACAACTCTTAGGCACATATGTCCTAGCTCGGAATACAAGACCCTGTCCTGGTCATAACTCCCATTCCGATATGACCTCACTAGTAGACATCTTAGCCCATATCTCCTCCACTTTCGGATCTGTCCGCTGCTCCTATTCAATCTTGGAGACCATGTTGGACCGTATAATCAGATTATACATACTCCCATGGTTCCTGAAATATAGATTGAACTCTCGAATGGTATTCAGCATCTCCCATTCTTTCCTGATCAAACTGGCCACTGTTGCATGTGATATGAGGCTGAGGGCATCCGCCACTTTGTTCACCTTGCCAGGTTGATATCGAAGCGCGAACTCATAATCTTGCAGATACTCCATCCATCTGCACAGCCTCATGTTGATTTCTTTCTGATCAAACAAGTATTTCAAGCTCTTATGATCTGAAAACACTTCAAACTTCTCGCCATAAAGATAGTGTCTCCAGTTTTTTAGAGCGAAGACCACTGCGGCTAGTTCCAGATCATCCGTGGGATAGAGGCGTTCATGAATTTTCAATTGTCTTGAACCATAAGCCACTACACGATGACTTTGACTGAGAGTACACCCAAGTCCCTCTCCTGAAGCATCGCAATGTACCTCATAGCCCTTGCCTCTTTCCGGCAAAATCAGGATAGGAGCAGTTGTAAGTCTCTCCTTCAATTCCTCAAATCTCTGGTTGCATACATCCGACCACTCAAATTTGACTCCTTTCTGAGTGAGTCGGGTAAATGGAGATGCATCTTGGAGAAGTCCATGATAAACTTCCTATAGTAACCAGCCAATCCCAGGAAGCTACGGATTTCGGTCACATTCTTCGGTGCTTTCCATTCTCTCACTACCGCCACCTTAGCCTGGTCCACGGCTATACCTTCTGCTGATATAACATGCCCCAAGAAGTTAACCTCAGATAGCCAAAATTCACACTTGCTTGCTTTGGCATACAGCTGGTTCTTCCTCAGGGTGTCCAGGACTATCCGTAAATGCTCAGCATGTTCCTCCTGACTTTTGGAATAGATTAGGATGTCATCAATAAAAACAATCACAAACTTGTCCAAGAACGGACGGAAGATCCCGTTCATCAGATCCATGAACACAGCCGGTGCATTGGTGAGTCCAAATGGCATGACTACATACTCATATAGTCCATACCGTGTCCTGAAGGCTGTTTTCTCTATATCCTCTCATCCCTAACCCGGATTTGATGGTAGCCAGACATCAGATCAATCTTTGAGAAGTGGCTGGAACCCCTAAGTTGATCGAATAGATCATCGATCCTGGGTAGAGGTTACTTGTTCCTTAGAGTCAGCTGGTTCAATTTTCGGTAATCCACACACGTCCGAAGTGTACCGTCTTTCTTCTTCACAAATAACACCGGGGCTCCCCAAGACGATGTGCCGTTCTGGATGCATCCCAGCCTGAGCAGTTCATCAATCTACTTCTTTAGCTCGAACATCCCAACTGGTGCCATCTGGTAATGTGGCAACGACACTGGAGTAGTGCCAGGGTGCAGCTTGATCTCAAAATTAATCTCTCTCTTGGTTGGTAAGCCAGGGAGTTCTGTTGGGAATACTTCCGCGTAGTCTTTCACTACTGCAGGAAGTTCAGCCACCAGTGCCTTGTCTAATCTGATATTGTTCAATACCAGATGGTTCAACTCTTCATACAGTCTTCTGGTGTAGGGATGCTCTGTTTGTCAGCATGCACCACATATCGCTTTCCCTCTGGTGACCAAAATATCACCCTGAGGAGATGGCAATCAATGTTGGCCTGAAAGTTAGCCAATCAGTCCATGCCAAAGATGATATCGTACTCAGCCATATCGAGTACTAGATAGTTGAACTCAAATCTGAATCCAGCGAGTTCAGTGTTTACCACTGTGCATATGAGTCCCAATGATGTGTCTCCGACGAGGGATACAACAGTAAGTGATGTGGACAACTTTTGTACTAGGGTGCCAGTGACAGCTATGAATGCAGCAGATACAAATGAATGGGATGCTCCAGAATCAAATAATGCAGAAGCATAGGAACTACCAACTACTACCATACCTTTAATCATGGAGTGATCCACTGCCTCTGGAGGAGCTAAGGTATACAGCCGTCCAGATCCTGTAGGTTTAGGTGTCGGTCCTGCCTGGTTGTATGCCCTGGTTCCTCGTGAATGAGTTGGTCTGGCTGGAGGGCGAAAGGAACCCCTGGAGTGAGAGGGTCTGTTAAGCTGTGGACAGTCCTTCTTGAAATGGCCCTGCTGGTCACAATGGAAACAAGTGCCCACACCTCGGGGAACTTGAGAGACTGATGTTGATGGGGAGGGCTGGTTGGGAGGAAAGCCCCCTGTTGACCAAATGGAAGGTGAGGGTCTCCCAAGGATAGGTCAGAACCTTTTGTTGGGACGAAATGTACTTCCCCCACTCTGACCTCGGCGGTTGTCCACAAACCGTACTGTCTCGGCCATCTCCTGCTCCGCTATAGTGGCTCTGCTGACCACCTCCGCAAGTGTAGGTGCCTTGAAGATGGTCTCACCTTGGCCCTGATGCTCTTTCGACGGCCCCGCTCAATCTTGTGAGTCCTTCAGTACTTCGGCACCGTCATGGTGCCTTGCACCAAAGATAAGAACACTTGAGTGTGGCGCTCCTTCTCCTCCTCGGGGAAGTAGTGGTCCAAAAACATAGCTGAGAACTGCTCCCATGTCATTGCAGTCCTTTCCCCTTCGAGAATGAGCTCCCGCTGTCGCTCTATTACTGCCCACCATTTGCCGGCATCGTCAATCAATTGTGAGGTAGCCAGCAATATCTTGTCTTCATGACTCGAGATCTTTATAGTGTCAAGATCTGAGTAATTTTCCTCAGCCAGTTTTTCTACTCCGACAGGCCCTTCTTTCCCTTTGAAGTAAGGGGGCGTTGCTGTTGGAAATCCTTGACCATCCTCCGGTCATTGGCCTCACTGGTGGTCGCATTTCCGTTCATGTGCTGTTGAAGAACAGAAGTGACCACCGCTTAGACCAAGTTTTGTAGTTCGGGAGGCACCACGGGTATGTTCACGCTATTTTGTTCCTCCTCCTGGTGAGGTTGTTGCACCTCGTCATCCATATGCGGGCTTTGTCGGGTTCTTCTTCTTGGAGTCATTTTCCTAAGTCATTGAAAACATCGTTGACTTAGCTTCTTCATAAAGTTTGTGTTTTCACATTTTTGGGGAAATTGTCAATTAAGCACTCTTTGTATTTCTTTGTTTTTAGGGAAACTTCCTAAGTATCAAGTTTTTGTTTCTCAATTTGGGGATATCAGGGAAATATCTCCTAATTTGCTATGTTTGAGAAATCCAATTTATAGTGACTGTCCTTTCTTTGCTATCATTCCTTTTTCGTCAGGTGTTGCTCTTAGATTGAATGTTTCAGTCTGATTCTAACAAAGTAAATTAATCCAGCCCCGTGCAGCGGACTCTGAAGAGTCGGTCAGTTGGGATTCTTATCTGTCAAAGAGACATGATACCGTCTTAATCTTACTTCGAAAGATTCATTATTCCGGTTTCACTCTGATACCAATTGTAACGCCCCGCCCTTTTACACTGGCCGAAAATCAGAGTCTATTTTTTTTTTTTAAATAAAAGAGCGAGAGCGTCACAACGCGAGCTAAGTCCGAGCTTCTAAAGCCCGGCCCTTAACTGGCCAACCCTATATGTACGTGGATTAAATCCACGAAAATGGTTCACACGCAAAAAGGCTATACATGCGGAATAAATCGTAGACGCTGAATTATAATAGAATAACTATCCTATTCCATTTTAGATAGCAAGGAAGTTCATCACTTAATAATAATTATCTTAAGTTAAAATATCCAAAATTAACATTCCAAACCATAGCAAATAATCTAAGTTATTACAGTCTCAAATGCTAGCTACTCAAATTACATTGTCCATGAATAATTTAAATAAAATGAAACTAAAACATCCAAGCTCCTAAGGCTCCGATCAATTCCTTCGTTTCGTCTGTTTCCTGCGTCATCAACTAAGTTAGAAGTATGGCGTTAGACAACGCGCCCAGTAGGTACTCCAAGTAGGGCCAACACATGGGTTAGTACAAAATCTCATAGATAACATAATATCAAAAACATGCAAGTCAATGTCATGCCATGGGTGCCATATGCCATGAGTGTCATATGCCATGAGTCCCACCCATCAGCCATATCACAATCACATACATCACGGTATCCCCACGAATGCCTTACGGACGCCCCGACGAAGCGTGGATCTCCGGTTACAAATCAATCATACATCCCTCTTGATGGATAATTCACATCAAGGTACCCTCACGAATGTCTTACGGACGCCCCGACGGAGCGTGGATCTCCAGTTACATTTCATTCTTCCCATGCCATGCATGAGATGCAAGTGCAGACATGCTATGTAATAATACAAATGATAGCATTAAAATCCCATCATTAAGACATATTATTTGATACGAAAATAATTCAAATAAAACATTCACATATACATAATACATGGTTTTCAATTAAGGTAGGAATCCTACCAATGACCAACTAATGTGTCCTTACATTTTTGTCCGAAAACCGCTCACCGATCGCTTCAAACCCATCATACACCGCTTGTGAGATTCCGTTACCATATTACATATTAATAAATCAAACCAATGCTTCATTTGATTTCCAACCATGCTTAAGTCCACAAACATATCTTAGTGGGGTTCGGCCATACAACATGGCCGAACCTCACTCACTTGGTTTTGGGTCCCTCTTTTACTCCTTGATCTTTTAATTAAATGTGGGTCCAAGATCATTCCCTCTTTTGATTTATTAACCAATCACACCTAAGTTAATCATTTAAAAACCCTAAGTCCAAAAAACATTCCCCATGGGGTTCGACCATGGTCCTTCATTTCCACCATATTGACATCTTAGCCATTATTTCCTTTCATAGCTGATCACCTATTCATTTACCCATAACTTAGGTCCAAAATATAGATCTATAGCTAAACATAACATGCATGGATCCACAATTGATCCATCAACATGGTTCATGGGGTTCGGCTGTAAGTGCCCCGGTTCGTTCGAGTCACCCTTATTGTCAATTACTTGATTCAGTTGGACTTGCCTTTGATGAATAAGAAGATCTACTATAAAGTTGGAGCGTATACACCAAATACGGTATTGGCACACAGGTAAGTGAACCGTAGGAGACCTTAGGCTAACTCAAATACCTTAGAAGTCAATTGGTTAAAAACTGGAAAATAAGATAATAAATGACTTTCAGCCTCGAGGCCTCATGCAGTCTGCCGAGGCCTCGCAGCCAGTTGTGCTGAGCTGTACTGAACTGAGCTGTGTCTAGCTGACCTTATGTCTTGTTGACTCAGTCTCCTATAGAATTAGGAAGTTAAAATCTGTGACCTTTTAATTGAGAGTTAATTATGGTAAATTGAATTGAAGTTAAAAATGGTAAAAGATTTATCCACATGGTGAGATGAATTATGGTAAATTGATTGGAAGATAATTATATTAAATAAATTTATCCACATGGTGAGTTTCTGCCACCTCACTTAAATTTGAATTTGAATACCCCTTGGGGAGTTGTCCATGATAAGTATGGAAAGGCTCCTCTATGAGTTGTAAGCCATCTTGCAATCTTCCATCTAATCCTTGATTGATGGCTGAGAGAAATCAACTGCAAATCATGTACGGTGGATATGAGTTGGCTGGTATCTGGCTGGATTCTGTTTGGATAGATTAAACTGCACATATGTGCTATCCTTGCAGACTTACCACTGGCGAGGCCTCATTGGAAGTTGCGAGGCCTCGCGGGCGTGACTTCCTGCAAAACTTCAAACTGTCTTATAAAATAACAGTAAGTCTTTTGTAAGAGGGACTGAATAAAGAGAGAAAAATAGGAAAAATATTATAGTGTGTCAGATCAATCAACCTTCCCTCTTTGCACCTTTTTCATCACCTCCTCAGTGAATGTTTGGGAAATCAATACCCCAATCCTGATGAAGAGTAAGGTGTTCATATAGGACTATAAAACCAGTCATACCCAAGTCCTACTACTGTGCCGATGAATACTTTGATGATGCTGATTTGATGGAAAAAAGCGCACAGATTCAGTAAAGAAGAAAAAGCTTAAAGGAAAACGATTAAAACCCAAGGCAAGTATTTCGTATTCGTTTTATTTCAAACATTGTAAAGTGGATTAGAACAGTGTGTTCGAACCAATCTAAAAAATAGGTATAAGAGGATTAGACCGATTGGGTTGAACCTCAATAAAAAACTAGGTTGTACTATTTGGGTGTGAGACCCATACATAGTATATTTGGGATAGGCCTAGAGAGGGTGAGTCCAATAGTGGATGTATGTTCAGGTGAACCGAACCACTATATATCATTGTGCATGTGTAGTTTGTATTAATGGTTTGATTCATTTGTTTATCACTTGCACACACGTTTATTCCACTGCACATATTGTTAAATCTGATTTATTTTTAAAAGGAAACTAAAATTGAAAATCAACCTATTCACCCGCCTCTAAGTCGTGCATACTGTAACGCCCGCCCCTTTTTCACCGAAATCAGAGTCTATTTTTTTTTTTGAAATAAAAGTGACAAAGGGCACGGACGTCACGACGCGAGTTAAGTCTGAGCTTCTAAAGCCCGGCCCTTAACTAGCCAACCCTACGTGTGCGTGGGACTAAGTCCACGAAGAACGGTTCACACGTAGAGGTAAGCTTGCGGAGAATTAAACTAAAATGCGGGGGTTATAATAGAATCTATCCTACCAGTTTTAGATAGAAGGGAAGTTACATCATTAAATTACTAAAACATCTCATAATCATAATGTCCAAAATAAAATCCAAACCATAGCAAGAAATCTAAAATTTTTACATGCCGACAAGCTAAGCTACTTAAATTACAATTTCCAAAATAAAACTTAAATAAACTAAGTATCCGCTTTCCCAAGCTCCTAAGCTTGGCTCCCGTCGCGTTCGCCGTTTCCGCCGTCTCCTGCGTCATCAGCTAGGGTAGAAGTAGGGCGTTAGACAACGTGCCTAGTAGGACTCCGAGTAGGGCTAGCACATGGATTAGTGATAACAAGCATACAGATAGCCATATAATAAAACCCATCAAATGAATGCCATGCCATGGGTGCCTATGTCATGTGTCCCACCCATCATCCATACTATCAAACAATGTCATATCCCCCTTGACGGCAAGGCCTCGTCAAGGTGTCCCCATGTTTACTTCTTGGTCGCCCAGACGGAGCATGGACTCCGGTTATAGCATATCAAGCTATCCCCCATGTTTACTTCTCGGTCGCCCCGACGGAGCATGGACTATGCAACCAACTCCAGTCCAATCAGCGCAGGCTCACCGGCCTCTGTCCAACCCACTGGCGATCTACACGGCCTACCATATAAGGCCTCAAATGGAGCCATCTGGAGGCTTGCCTGGTAACTGTTATTGTAGGAAAACTCCACCAGTGGCAAGTGATCCTCCCATCCAACCTTGAAGTCTAGCATGCATGCTCTCAGTATATCCTCCAATATCTGTATTGTTCTCTCTGACTGTCCATCAGTCTGTGGATGAAATACTGTGCTAGTCAATATGTCGGTCCCCATAGCCGACTGCATGCCCTGCCATACTCTGCCGGTGAATCGGCCATCTCTGTCGGACACAATAGTCCGGGGAATACCATATAGTCTGATGATATCCCGGATGTACCGTCGACCCAATGTCTCCGATGAATCTGTCATCTTGATGGGAAGGAAATGTGCAGACTTAGTCAACCGGTCCACTACGACCTATATTGCATCGTTGCACTTTGATGACCTTGGCAACCCTGTTACGAAATCCATAGATATGTGCTCCCATTTCCACTCCGGTACTGGTAGGGGTGCGAGTAAACCCGGTGGTTTTTTATGTTCCGCCTTAACCTGCTGGCAAGTTAGGCAACGAGCAACAAACTCCGCCACATCTCTCTTGAGTCCCTGCCACCAATAGTGCCTTTTAAGATCATGATACATCTTGGTGCTGCCCGGATGGATAGAGAGCTTGGTTTGGTGTGCTTTAATCAATAACTCTCTTCTGCAGCTCTTAAGCACATATGTTCTACCTCGGAACACGAGACCCTATCCTGGTCGTAATTCCCACTCTGGTACAACCTCACCGGTAGACATCTTAGTCCATATCTCCTCCACCTCTGGATCTGTCCGTTGCTCCCGTTCAATCTCGGAGACCATGTTGGATCGTATGATCAGATTATATATGGTCCCGTGATTATTGAGGTAAAGTTTGAATTCTCTGATGGTACTCAACACTTCCCATTCCCTCCTGATCAAGCTGGCTACTATCGCATGTGACATGCAGTTGAGGACATCTGCCACCTTGTTCGCCTTGCTAGGATGATACCGAAGTGCGAACTCATAATCAGCCAGATATTCCATCCATTTGCGCTGTCTCATGTTGAGTTCCTTCTGATCAAATAAGTATTTCAGACTCTTATGATCTGAGAATACCTCAAACTTCTCACCATAAAGGTAGTGTCTCCAGCTTTTGAGAGCGAAGACCACTGCTGCTAGCTCCAGATCATGTGTGGGATAGTGGCATTCATGAATTTTTAACTGTCTGGATCCATCCACCACCGCACGATTGCCTTGACTGAGTGTACACCCCAGTCCCTCACCTGAGGCATCACAGTACACCTCATAATTTCTGCCTCTTTCCGGCAATATCAGAATAGGAGCGATTGTAAGCTTCTCCTTTAGTTCCTCAAATCTCCGGTTGTACAGATCCGACCACTCAAATTTGACTCCTTTCTGAGTGAGTCGGGTGAATGGAGCTGCAATCTTGGAGAAGTCCATGATGAATTTCCTGTAATAACCGGCCAATCCCAGAAAACTGCGGATTTCGGTCACATTCGTCGGTGCTTTCCATTCCCTTACTGCCGCTACCTTAGCCGAGTCCACGGCTATACCTTCCTCCGATATAACGTGCCCCAAGAAGTTGACCTCAGATAGCCAGAACTCACACTTGCTGGCTTTGGCATATAATTGGTTCTTCCTCAAGGTGTCCAGGACTATCCGCAGGTGCTCAGCATGTTCCTCATGACTTTTGGAATAGATCAGGATGTCATCAATAAATACGATCACAAACTGATCTAAGTAAGGCCGGAATATCCTATTCATCAGGTCCATGAACACAGCCGGTGCATCAGTAAGCCCAAACGGCATGGCTATATACTCATATAGACCATACCGTGTTCTAAAGGTTGTTTTCTCTATGTCCTCCTCTCTGACCCAGATTTGATGGTATCCGGACATCAAATCTATTTTGGAGAAGTGAGAGGAACCCCTAAGTTGATCAAACAGATCTTCAATCCTGGGTAGGGGATACTTGTTCCTAACAATCAGCTGGTTCAATTTCCTATAGTCCACACACATCCGCAGGGTACCGTCTTTCTTCTTCACAAATAATACTGGGGCTCCCCATGCGGATGTGTTATTCCGAATAAAACCCAGTTTGAGCAGTTCATCAATCTGTTTCTTCAACTCGGTCATCTCAGTTGGTGCCATCCTATAATGTGGCAACGATACTGGAGCAGTGCCGGAAAATAATTTGATCTCAAAGTCTATCTCCCTTTTTGGTGGCAAACCGAGGAGTTCTGTTGGGAATACCTCAGCAAAATCTGCTACTATCATTGGAAGTTCAACCCCTGGTGCCCTGTCTAATCTAATGTTGTTCAAGAAAAGGTGGTTCAACTCTTCTTGCAGCCTTCTAGGAATGCCTTGTCTGTTAGCGGGCACTATATACCGCTTTCCCTCAGGTGACCAAAATATCATCCTACGAAGATGGCAATCAATATGGGCCTGATATGTAGCCAACCAGTCCATACCAAATATAACATCGTACTCAGCCATATCGATTACTAAATAGTTGAACTCGAATCTGAATCCAGCGAGTTCAGTGTTCAGTGCCGTGCATATGAGTCCCAAAGATGTGTCTCCGACGGGGGATATGATGGTAAGTGATGTGGACAGTTTTTGTACTAATGAGCCCGTAGCAGATATAAATGCAGCAAATATAAATGAATGGGAAGCTCCAGAATCAAATAATGTAACAACATAGGAACTACCAACTACGGCCATACCTTGAATCACCGAGCGATCCACCGCCACTGGAGAAGGCATGGTAAAAAGTCGTCCAGATCCTGTAGGGTTTGGCGCCCGTTGCCTCTGGTTGTAAGTCCTACATCCTCATGACTGAGTTGGTCTAGCTGGAGGGAGAAGGGACCCCTGAACTGAGAGGGTCTACTGATCTGTGGACATTCCCTCTTGAAGTGGCCCTGCTGGCCACACTGATAACATGTGTTCCCACCTTGTGGGTCCTGAGTGACTGATGCTGATGGGGAAGGCTGATTGGGGCGAAAGCCCCCTGTAGATCCAGTGGAGGGTGAGGGTCTGCTGAAGTTCAGGCGGAACTTCTCGTTGGATTGGAATGCACCCTGCCCACTCTGCCCTCGGCGGTTGTCAAATCGCACTATCTCATTCAGCCCTCGCTCCGCTATAGTGGCCCTGCTGACCACCCCTGCCAGTGTAGGTTCTTTGAATATTGTCACCCTAGCTCTGATGCTCGGCCGAAGGCCTCGCTCAAACTTACGGGCCCTCTAGTGCTCGGTATCCACCATATAAAATGCATAGACGGATAGACAAAGGAATTCCCTGTGGTACTCTGCCACCATCATATTGCGTTGTACTAATGATAGGAAGGCCTGAGTCTGGTCTCTCTTTCCTCCTCCGGAAAATACTGCTCTAGAAAAGTGGCTGAGAACCATTCCCATGTCATGGTAGTCCTCTCCCCTTCCGGTACCAGTGCTTGTTGTTTTTCCACCACTTCCCACCAATTACCGGCATCCTCGATCAATTGAAATGTAGCCAGTAAGATTCTGTCAGCAGGACTGGAAATCTGAAGCAGATTCAAGACTTAGGTGATCTTCTTCAACCAATGATCTGTTCCGACAGCCCCTTCATTTCCCCTGAAGTAGGGAGGGCGCTGTTGCTGGAAATCTCTAACCATATTCCGTTTGTTGGAGCTGCTGGTGGTCGCATCCCCATTCAAGTGCTGTTGAAGGACAGAGGTGACCACTGCTTGAACTAATTCTTCAACTCGAGAGGCACAACCGGCAGGTTCACACTATTTTGTCCCTCCTCCTGATGTGGTGGTTGTACTCCCTCTTGATGCGGTGGTTGTACCTCCTCTTGATGCGGTGGTGGCACCTCTTCCTCTACCCGTGGGTTTTGTTGGATTTTTCTCTTCCGAGGCATTTCCTAAGTCATTAAACAATATTTATTGACTTAGTTCCTTCATAAAATTGTCATGTTCATAGTTTGGGAAAATTTTTCCTAAGTGTCAAATATTTTCTTCAAATTGAGCGAGAATTATCGACTAAGTATACTTCATTTTTGGGGGGAAATTTCCTAAGTATCAAAAATCGTTTCTTTCCATTTGGGGAAGATTGCCAAATAAGCACACTTGGTTTTCGTAAAACTCCCTAAGTGTCATGTATTTATTTCCAATTTGGGGAAAAAAAAATTTCTAAGTATCAATGTTTGTTTCATTTGGTGAGATCGGGGAAATTTTCCTACGTTTGATAAATCCATCAATGTTCCATCAATTTGGGGAAAAATCTAGATTTTGTTTTTTTCCTCATTTTGGGGGAAGTAAGCCCTATTTGCTATGTTTGATAAATTCATTACTTATAATGATTGTCCTTCCCTTGCTATCATTTCTTTACGTCAAATGTTGCTCTCAGATTGAATGCTTCAGTCTGAGTCAATCGAAGTAAATTAACCCGGCCCCCGTGCAGCGGACTCCGAAGAGTCGGTCAGTTGGGATTCTTAGCTGTCAGTGAGACATGCAACCGTCTTAATCTTACTTCGAGAGATTCATTCTTCCGATATTCGCTCTGATACCAACTGTAACGCCCGCCCCTTTTTCACCGAAATCAGTCTATTTTTTTTTTTTTGGAAATAAAAGTGACAAAGGGCACGGACGTCACAACGCGACTTAAGTCCGAGCTTCTAAAGCCCAGCCCTTAACTGGCCAACCCTACGTGTGCGTGGGACTAAGTCCACGAAGAGCGGTTCACACGTAGAAGTAAGCTTGCGGAGAATTAAACTAAAATGCAGGGGTTATAATATAATCTATCCTACCAGTTTTAGATAGAAGGGAAGATACATCATTAAATTACTAAAATATCTCATAATCATAATGTCCAAAATAAAATCCAAACCATAGCAAGAAATCTAAAATTTTTACATGCCGACAAGCTAAGATACTTAAATTACAATTTCCAAAATAAAACTTAAATAAACTAAGTAGCCGCTTTCCCAAGCTCCTAAGCTTGGCTCCCGTCGCGTCTGCCATTTCCGCCATCTCCTGCGTCATCAGCTAGGGTAGAAGTAGGGCGTTAGACAACGTGCCCAGTAGGACTCCGAGTAGGGCTAGCACATGGATTAGTGATAACAAGCATACCGATAACCATATAATAAAACCCATCAAATGAATGCCATGCCATGGGTGCCTATGTCATGTGTCCCACCCATCATCCATACCATCAAACAATGTCATATCCCCCTTGACGGTAAGGCCTCGTCAAGGTGTCCCCATGTTTGCTTCTCGGTCGCCCCGACTGAGCATGGACTCTGGTTATAGCATATCAAGCTATCCCCCATGTTTGCTTCTCAGTCGCCCCGACGGAGCATGGATTCCGGTTCTTTTATTTTCCCACGCATGCCATGCATGAGATGTAAGTGCATTATGCTATGTAGTATATATATAATTCATATCCTTAATATAAAATCCATAGCATTGAAATATAATACATAGAATTAAAAATATCATCCATAGCATTAAAATATAATCCATAGCATTTAAAATATCATCCATAGCATTAAAGTATAATCCATAGCATTTAAAACCCATCTTAAAATAAATCATATAATTACCGAAATAAAACAAGGAAACCATCACATACACATAATCCACGGCTTACAAAAAGGTAGGAATCCTACCGAATCCGACTAGCGTCTTTTTTTTTCTTTTCCGTCCGATAAATCCGGTTGCCGATCGCGTACCGCTTGCGATATCCGATACCTTATTACATATGAATGATCAGCCCATGTTTTTAACCATTTAATCCATTAATTATTTTAATTATATGGTTCTAAAAACTAGTCTCCTAGGCTTCATTTAACCATACATAAGGTCATCTTTAAAAATGTCTAAGTCTAAGTTCATCCCCCATGGGGTTTTTGAATTTGGCCAATATTTACCATTTTGCCACTCTTCCTTTCCATGATTAATCACTCATTTAATCCATGCATAATTAAGCCATAATTGATCTATTCACTTAGATCCATTAATGACCATTAACCATGTTACAAGATTATAAAAAATCAGCCCTTAACTTAGCCTCATTTCCATTGATTTAAATACATGCATAATTCCAAATTTTAGCCCATTAAACATTCTAATTTTGTGAGCCTAAAATGCAGCAACCCTAGTCTTCATTTAATCACTCATAAGGTCATCTTAATACACCCAAGTCCATGTCCAACCTACATGGGGTTCGGCCATGTACCATGGCCGAACCCATGGTTCTTCATTTTGGCCAATAATTATAGTTTTGCCACTACACGTCCATGGTTTAATATTTCCTCCATCCATGTACATTTTTGTCCACAATTAATCCATATACTTAGACCCATTAATGATCCATTAACCATGACATAACATCCCTAAAAAAAATCAGCCATTTAATTTAAATCAAATTTTCCAATCATCTAATCCCATACTTAGACTTTAATTTTTAGCCCAAAAAAATGACTCACAAATGAGTCATGGGTTCGGCCATGGTGTATGGCCGAACGCATGATGTCTTATCCTTATTTTTTCCTTGGGTCTTATACCATATTTAGCTCCATAATAAGTCCTCCCATGAGGGGTTTAAGTCACACATTTAACTTATCATTTTTTGATCAACATAGACTACATTTGATCATCATAAACTACATTTGATCATCACCTTTGATCAACCTGAATTACATTTAAGCTTCATAAAAACTTCTTACCATTTCTCATCATCTCCATGATTTTTTTTCCTTATTTAAAACCCCTTAAAAAAAATCACTAATATTTACTCATTAACAACTTAACATCATAAATCACCTTTTCATGGTTTCAATCCTAAAAACCTCATTTAAATTTACTTACTTGCTCACCATGGGGTTCTGCCATGTAGCCTATAATTCCTTTAAACACCCATACCTCCATACTTAATTAAACCTTAATACACAGTGTCCTTAATATCCATTTATTTTTTTATTTTCTTTATTTTTTTTAATCCATCTCTCCCATTTCATCCATTTCTCATCTTTCCATTGGATGGATCTTAGATCCAAGGCCCATGATACTTTTGGCCACCTTCTAAAAAAGGGATTTCATAATCTCTTCTTAACCTTAAAAAAAATGTAAAATTCTTGTTTAAGAATTACTTACAATCCGACGACTCCTCCGGCTTTTCTTTCTCCTCTTGATCTCCTTAGTCTTCTCTTCTCTTCTTCTCCTTGATTGATCGGCTAAGATGAGCTTGATCAAGATGAAATCCTCTAAGCTTGAATTCGACCAAGATAGGGTTAGATTTGAGAGAGGGTAGAGAGGAGAGGATGGGGAAAAACACCTAGCCTCCTTGGTCTTGGGTGGTGGCTTTTGCTTGTACTTCTCTTCTCTAAGTCTTCTTCTCCTTTCCTCCTTAGTTTTTCTTCTTCTTTCTCTTGTTGGATGTAGGGGACAGTTTTGAGAGTGCAAGGGAGGGAGAACGTGTGAAATGGCAATGGGATTGGAAGATGAGATGAAAACTATCTCATCTTTGGTTTCTACCCTCAATCATTAGGTCCCCCACCTACCATACATGGATTTATGTGCTTAATGGTGGTGGTTGGGATAAAACCACCACTTAAGCCAATGGTTTTGTTTTGTGTTTCTTTAGAGTGGTTTGTGTTTGTTTGGGTGGTTTTGACCATTTGACCATGATTAGATTAACTTAATTAATTTAATTAATTTGATCATTAGGTTAAGTTAATTAATTCCCACTTAATTTAATTCCATTAAATTCCCTCTATGAAATCCACCCATGGTTGGTGGCCGGCCACACCAATTCTTGGTCCACATGCCACCCCATTTGGTAAGGTGGAGGTGGGTCCCATTCGGCCATGTCACTTTGGTCAATTCACCACCAACTTAGGTGATTTAAATTTAATTAAATCCATTCTTCTTATTGGATCACCATTGGGCCCATGGCCCAATTAAATTCACACTTACCCATCTACCTTAGAGCTTACATTATCTTGACCCATTGGGTCCCAAATGGGTATTGGGCCCCATTTGATCATCCTTGGCCCAATTGACCATCATTGACCATTTAAATGATTTTAAATCCAATCCATGGTCCCTTGGGCCACACTTGGGCCTTTGTCCATATTTTGATCCATTCACCATTTACTCCATCAATTTTCCAATTTCCACCATTAAAATAATTAATATTCACCTATATATTGATTTACAAATTCCGGGCCATTACACATACTTCTAGTAACGGAATTTCAATTGGTATCAAGAGCAAGGTTACTCCGTATTTGACTAAACCGTCTGGAGTTGATCCTTTTTACTAGAACTATATATTTGGGTGAAAGTTTAGATATAAATAGACCTCCTTACTTTGATGGCTCCAATTACAATTATTGGAAAATAAAAATGAAAATATTTCTAATTTCCTTAGACCCAATCGCTTGAGAAGTTATCATAAAAGGTTGGTCACATCCTATAGAAGAAGTGACCATAGATTCACATAAAATGATAAGACCAAAAATATTGAACCTATGGGATGACATTGAGAGAAGCATGTATAATGGTAATTTCAAAGCTCTCAATGCCATCATGTGTGCTGTTTCTGCTGATGATTTAAATGTAATCAAGACTTTTGAAACAGCCAAGGAGGTGTAGGAATATTTGGAAAGAATTTATGAATGTATAACTATTGATGAGAATTCTAGAATCCTCACAACCTCCAAATCTTATCATGAGGCAAACATAGACCAAGATCCTACACATAAAGCCCTTGTAGTACACACTACACTGAAAAATGATCTTGATGTAAAATCTGAGGTTTCTAAGAACACCATTCTAAATGGTACTAAAGACTCTAGAAACAAGATTGGTTTTGGTCACAACTTGGAAAATGTTGTTTTGCCCATCTTGACCCAAAAGACTAAAAAACATGTAACTTGCTTCTACTGTAACAAAACTGGCCATTTCAGACATGAATGTCAGTTAAGGACGTTGCACTTTGAAAATAAAAATATTGAAAATCATTTCAAAGGTTCAAAGAAAAAGAAAAATAATTTTAGAGGAAAATCACACCTTGAAAAGAGAAAGAAGGAAAGTTATTTTGCTAGTGTGAATTTCTCTAAGAAGAATAATGCTCCACACCATAGACATCAGTCCTACGTTGGTAAATCTTATGGGAATGTGACAAGACCTCAAAATATTATGAATTGGAATAATATAAAGAGGTTCTTATATCAAATTATCGGATCTAGGCTAAATATTCTAAGATGTGAAATCAAAACGTCCAATATCCGTAAATTTGAGAAGAAAGGACAGGATCAAAATTTCAAGTGGATTCAAAAGACTTAAATGATCCAGAATTCCAAATTAAATTTGTGCTATGGATGAAATGGTATGAATCTTCAAAAGGCACAAATTGGTGTGATTGAATGTTTATGCATACATAGTGTTGCATGATGTATTTATTTCTACGATCATGTATGGTATTTCGTTGAGAAATAAAATATTTGAATTATATGGTTATGATATTTTCACTAATATCGCTTTGAAAGGGTTGCCATATCATGCAATCAAATATTGAAAAGCAACATTTTCTTTGAGTTGTTCATTCTTTACTATCTTGTTGTGGTTGATTATGTGGAATGAACATTTATATATGATGCATCAATGTGAGTGTTTTTTCATTGTTCAAATGGATTGTGGCTAAATATTTAGAATAATGAATATCTAATGTCCAAATTCCAGTTTGAATAAAGGGATAAGATCAAAATTTAAAATAAGTTCAAAATTAAAAAATCTGAAAAATCCAATTTAATTGGTATCATTGTGATAATATTGGTGGTGGATCTTTCTTAGTTTCAAATATTGGAATAAGTGCTTACTTAAAACTAATGTTTTGTTAAATCAATTTTTCTATGATATTATTGTGTAATACCCTTTGTCAATTTATGACAAAAAGGGGGAGAAAAATGGTATTAATGTTGAGGGGGAGAAATTTCAAAATCCCACCTACTTGCCTATGTCTTTTGTAGGAATTTTTTTACAGGCATCATTTCAAGGGGAGAAAAAGAAAAAGGTGGAGAGAAGTGTTAGTGCAAGAAATTCAAGTCTTGATATGGTCATTGTTTGAGTTGTATTTTTTTAAGGACTTGCATTTCATTATAAAGGGGAAATTGGTGTAATGGGTAGATCTTAGATTTTGTCACGAAATTGACAAGGGAGGAGATTGTAAGTGCCCCGGTTCATTCGAGTCACCCTTATTGTCAATTACGTGACTCAGTTGGACTTGCCTTGGATGAATAAGAAGATCTATTATGAAGTTGACCGTCTACACCAAATACGGTATTAGCACACAGGTAAGTGAACCGTAGGAGACCTTAGGCTAAGTCAAATACTTTAGAAGTCAATTGGCTATAAACTGGAAAATAAGATAATAAATGACTTTCAGCCTCGAGGCCTCATGCAGTCTGTCGAGGCCTCGCAGCCAGTTGTGTTAAGCTGTGCTGAGCTAAGCTAAGTCCAACTGACCCTATGTCTTGCTGACTCAGTCTCCTATAGATTTAGGTAGTTAAAATCTGTGACCTTTTAATTGAGAGTTAAATATGGTAAATTGATTTGAAGTTAAAAATGGTAAAAGATTTATCCACATGGTGACATGAATTATGGTAAATTGATTAGAAGATAATTATGGTAAATAAATTTATCCACATGGTGAGTTGCTGCCACCTCACTTAAATTTGAATTTGAATACCCTTGGGGAGCTGTCCATGACAAGTACGGAAAGGCTCCTCTATGAGTTGTAAACCATCTTGCAGTCTTCCACCTAATCCTTGATTGATGGTTGAGAGAAATCAACTGTAAATCATGCACGGTGGATATGAGTTGGCTGGTATCTGACTGGATTCTGTCTAGATAGATTAAACTGCACATATGTGCTGTCCTTGCAGACTTATCGCTGGCGAGGCCTCATTGGAAGCTGCAAAGCCTCGCGGGCGTGACTTACTATAAAACTTCAAACTGTCTTATAAAATAACAGTAATCCTTTTGTAAGAGGGACTGAATACAGAGAGAAAAATAGGAAAAGTATTATAGTGTGTCAGATCAATCAACCTTCCCTCTTTACACCTTCTTCATCATCTCCTCAATGAATGTTTGGGAAATCAATACCCCAATCCTGATGAAAAGTAAGGTCTCATATAGGACTATAAAACCAGTCATACCCAAGTCCTACTGCTGTGCCGATGAATAATTTGATGATGTTGATTTGATGGAAAAGAGCACACAGATTTAGTAAAGAAGAAAAAGCTTAAAGGAAAACGGTTAAGGCCCAAGGCAATTATTTCTCCTTCGTTTTATTTCAAACATTATAAAGTGGATTAGAACAGTATGTTTGAACCACTCTAAAAAATAGGTGTTAGAGGATTAGACCGATTGGGTTGAACCTCTATAAAAAATTAGGTTGTACTATTTGGGTGTGAGACCCATACATAGTATATTTGGGATAGCCCTAGAGAGGGTGAGTCCAATAGTGGATGTAGGTTCAGGTGAACCGAACCACTATATATTTTGGTTTGCATGTGTGGTTTGTATTAATGGTTTGATTCATTTGTTTATCACTTGCACACACGTTTATTCCGCTGCATATATTGTTAAATCTGATTTATTTTTAAAAAGGAACTAAAATTGAAAATCGACCTATTCACCCCCCCTCTAAGTCGTGCATAGTTCTAGTAACGGAATTTCAATTGCCATACAACATGGCCGAACCCATGATGTTCATTTTCATCCTCCCTTTGCATCATTTACAACATTTAGACCCATAAATAAAGTCCCTCCATGGGGGGGTTTAATCATACACTTTGGTCATCATTTTATAACCCAAAGTCCATCAACATCCCTCCATAGGGTTCTTCACCTTTACAACATTTTAGGTCATGCTTTGCAACATTTAAGACCTACTTAGAATCACCAATATTCTCCCATCATTATCATCCTTTAAAACCTTTTAAAATCACTAACATACATCTATGATTTTCATCCTTTAAACCCATTAAAAATCACTAATATCCTCTCATGGGGTTCGGCCATACAACATGGCCGAACCCTATGGTTCATCATTTTCTTTTAAAAGATAGGCTCCTTTGATGGGGTTCGGCCATGATGCATCCAACCCTTCCTTTGTCCTTAATCATATCCATTAATCCTATGGGTAACCCTAATCACCCTTCCTTTGTTCAATCCATCCCATTCCTTGGATGGATTTTAAATCCATGGCCCATAGTATTTTGGCCAACTCTCCAATCCAAAAATGGGATGTTCTTTTAACCTCTTTTCTTACTTAATAAAATCTTATCAAGTACTTACCGATTCCGCGACTCCTCCGGTTTCTTTCACTGCTTCTTGCT
This sequence comes from Chimonanthus praecox, assembly GCA_022113865.1. Lineage (NCBI taxonomy): Eukaryota > Viridiplantae > Streptophyta > Magnoliopsida > Laurales > Calycanthaceae > Chimonanthus > Chimonanthus praecox. Next base: position 33,551,995 of record CM039089.1, on the reverse strand, counting down.
CTTCCGATCTTCTCCTTCCTTAGCCTCTTCTTCCTTCCTTCTTGATCTTCGGCCAAAGTGTGAGTTTGAAAAGGAGAGTGTCTAAGATGAAACCCCAAAGAGATGGTTCGGCCAAGAAGTGTAGGTTTGAGAGAGGGAGAGTAGCTTGAGATGGAAACTCTTAACTCCTTTCTCCTTTGTCTTAGAGAGAGGGATGGCCTTGAATGAGGGAGAGAAGCTTGAGATAGAAAATACTCCAAGTGTTTCTTGTCTTAAGAGGGGATCGTCCAATGGTGGTGTCTTTTGGGTGATGCCCCTTTGTAACAACTATAACTCTTCACCTCCTCATTAATATTTCCTTTGGAGTTTCATCCCATGAGATGAAACTCTCCAACCGTGTGCCCCTTGGGTTTCCATCATGAGATGGAAACCCTCCATCTCCCCAACGTGTACTATTGAGTATGTCTTCTGTAACAACAAAAATCCTTCACCTCCTCATTAATATTTCCTTTGGAGTTTCATCCCATGAGATGAAACTCTCACCTCCCCAACGTGTGTACACCTTGGTTTGGTCTTATGAGATGCAACTCTCCATCTACTCTCCTAACTCACTTAAGATGAAAGTCCCATTCAACTCACCTTAACTCAAATATTTGTAATTCTTTTAAACTCAAGACTTGTACTCATTCATTAACTCAATTCCTTGATTCCATTTTGAACTTACTCAATTGAACTTAATCCAATTTAATTCAGCCACACCTTAATTAAACTCGAACTCATTTGGTGGTTGACCAAGTTAACCATGACCCATTGGGTCCCAATTGGGCATTTGACCCAATTGACAACATTGACCCAATTAAATAAATCTTACCCATTTATTTCAATTGAACCTAATCCATAATCCGTTCGGTCTTAATTGAACAATTGACACAACTCCTTACCCATCTAAGGTCTATCTCCATTAATTCACAAATTAAATGGACAATTTTCATATATATTCATGAATTGAAAATCCAGAGTGTTACAAACCCTAAACTTTAAAACCCAAAAAAGTAAACCATAAACCCTAAACACTAAAATACTAACCCTAAACCCTAAATCCTAAACCCTAAAACCCTAAAACCCTAAAACCCTAAACCTTAAAATCCTAAAACCGTAAAATCTAAACCCTAAACTTTAAACCATAAACACTAAAATCCTAATCCTAAACCCTAAACCCTAAAACACTAAACCCTAAATCCTAAAACCCTATCTTATTCCCTAAAACCCAAAAACCCAAAAACCCTAAAACCCTGAAACCCTAAACCCAAAACCCTAAAATCTAAACCCTAAACCTTAAACTCTAAAACCTTAAAACCCTAAAGCTTAAACTAAAATACCATAAAACCGTAAACTCTAAACCCTAAACCGTAAACTCTAAACCCTAAACAATAAAATCCTAACCCTAAACCCTAAACCCTAAAACCCTAAACCCTAAATCCTAAAACCCTATCTTAATCCCTAAAACCCAAAAACCCAAACACCCTAAAACCCTAAACCCAAAACCCTAAAATCTAAGCCCTAAGCCTTAAACTCTAAAACCTTAAAACCCTAAAACCAAAACCCTAAAATCTTAAACCCTAAACCCTAAACTATAAAACCATAAAACCGTAAAACCGTAAAACCTAAACCCTAAACCCTAAACACTAAAATCCTAACCCTAAACCCTAAACCCTAAACCCTAAAACCCTAAACTCCTAAAACCCTAAACCCTAAAACCCTAACCCCTAAAACCCTAAGCCCTAAAAACCCTAAACACTAAACCCTAAAACATAAAACCCTAAAACCCTACACCCTAAACCCTAAACCCTAAAAAATAAATCCTAAACCCTAAACCCTAAAACCCTAAAATCCAAAAACCCTAAAACGTAAACTCTAAATCCTAAACACTAAAATACTAACCTTGAAACCCTAAACCCTAAACCCCTAAAACCCTAAACCGTAAAACCCAAAACCCCTAAAACCCAAAACCCCTAAAACCCTAAACACTAAATCCTAAAACCTTACTTTAAACCCTAAAACCCTAAAATCGAAAAAACCCTAAACCTTAAACCCTAAACCCGAAAACCCTATTACCCTAAACCCTAAACCCTAAATCCTAAACGCTAAACCCTGAAACCCTAAACCCTAAAACAATAAACCCTAAACCCTAAACCATATACCCTATACCCTAAAACCCGAAACCCTTTACCACTAAAACTCTAAAACCCTAAACCCTAAATACTAAAACCCCAAAACCTTAAAACCCTAAACCCTAAATCCTAAAACCCTACCTTAAACCCAAAAACCCTAAAACACAAAGAACCCTAAACCCTAAACCGTAAACCCTAAAACCCTAAAACTAAACCCCAAACCCTAAACACTAATATCTATATCCTAAACCCTAAACTCAAAAACCCTAAAACCCTAAATCCCTAAAACCATAAAACCCTAAAACCCTAAACCCTAAAACTCTAAATCCCTAAAACCCTAAAATCCTAAAACCTAAAATCCTAAAACCCTAAATCCCTAAAACCATAAAACCCTAAAACCCTAAACCCTAAAATCTAAACCCTAAACCCTAAACCCCTAAAACCGTAAAACCCTAATCCTAAACCCTAAAACCCTAAATCCTAAACCCTATACCCTAAACACTAAACCCCCAAAATCGTAAAACCCTAAATCCTATAACCCTAAATCCCTAAACCCTAAACCCTAAACCCTAAACTCCTAAATCCTAAACCCTAAACCCAAAAACCCTAAAACGCTAAACCCAAAACCCTAAAACCCTAAAAGCGTAAAACCTAAAACCCTAAACCTTAAAGCCCTAAACCTTAAATCCTTATACCCTAAACCCTAACACCCTAAACCCTAAAACCTTAAAATCCTAAACCCCAAATCCCTAAACCCTTAAAACCCAAAACCCTAAATCCTAAAACCCTACCTTAAACCCTAAAACCCAACAGAACCTAAACCCTAAACCCTAAACCCTAAAACCCTAAAACCCAACAGAACCTAAACCCTAAACAATAAACCCTAAAATCCTAAAATCTTAACCCTAAACCCTAAAATCTAAATCCCAAACCCTAAAACCCTAAAACCATAAATCCCTAAAACCATAAAACCCTAAAACCCTAAACCCTAAAATCTAAACCCTAAACCCTAAAACCTAAACACAAAACCCCTAAAACCGTAAAATCCAAAATCCTAAAACCCTAAAACCTAAATCCTAAACCCTAAATCCCTAAATCCTAAACCTTAAATCCTAAACCCTATACCCTAAACACTAAACCCCAAAAACCGTAAATCCCTAAAACCCTAAAATCCTAAACCCTAAATCCCTAAACACTAAACTCCTAAAACCGTAAATCCCTAAAACCCTAAAATCCTAAACCCAAAATCCCTAAAACCTAAACCCTAAACCCTAAAATCCAAAACCTAAAACCCTAAGACTCTAAACCCCTAAAACCACCATAAACCCTCACCAGTAAAACCCTAAACCCTAAATCCTAAACACAAAACCCCTAAAACCACCCTAAACCCTAAACCCTAAATCCTAAATACTAAAACCCTAAAACCCAAAAACAGTAAACCCTAAACCCTAAACCCAAAATCCCTAAAATCATAAAACCCAAAAACCCTAAACCCTAAACCCTAAACCTCAAAAACCCTAAAACCCAAAAACTCAAAACCCTAAACCCCTAAAACCCTTAAACCCTAAAACATTAAACCCTAAACCCTAAACCCTAAACACTAAACCCCTAAAACCGTAAAACCCTAAAACCCTAAACAATAAACCCTAAACCCTAAAAACCTAAACCCTAAAGCCCTAAAACTTTAAACCCCTAAAACCACCATAAACCCTAAACCCTAAAACCCTAAACCCTAAACCCTTAAACCCTAAACTCTAAATCCTAAAACCCTAAACCCTAAACCCTAAAATCCCAAAATCTTAAAACCCTAAAACCTAAATCTTAAAACCCTAAACCCTAAAACCCAAAAAACCCCAAACCCCAAACCCTAAACTCTAAACCCCTAAAAACCCAAAACCCAAAACCTAAACCCTAAAATCTAAATCCTAAACCCTAAAACCGTAAAATCCAAAAAATCCTAAATCCCTTAAACCCTAAACTTTAAAATCCTAAAACCGTAAAATGTAAATCGTAAACCCTAAATCCTAAAACCCTACCTTAAACCTAAAACCGTAAAACCCAAAAAATCCTAAACCCTAAACCAAAAACCTTAAAACCCTAAAACCATAAACCCTAAACCCTAAACCCAAAACCGAAAAAGCCAAAAAATCCTAAACCCTAAACCCTAAACCCTAATACCCTAATCCCAAAACCTCAAAATCTAAACCCTAAACCCTAAACTCTAAAACCTTAAAACCCTAAAACCGTAAACCTTGAAACCATAAAACCGTAGAACCAAAACCCTAAACCCTAAACCCTAAACACTAAAATGCGAACCCTAAACCCTAAACCATAAACCCTAAAACCCTAAACCGTAAAAACCCTAAACCCTAAGACCCTAAACCCCTAAAATCCAAAACCCTAAACACTAGACCCATAAAACCCTAAAACCCTAAACACTAAACCCTAAACCCTAAATCATAAAACCCTAAAACCCTAAACCCCTAAAACCCTAAAACCCCAAACACTAAATCCTAAAACCCTAAACACTAAACCCTAAACCCTAAACCCTAAACTCTAAACCTTAAAACCCTTAAACCCTAAACCCTAAACCCTAAACCCGAATCCCTCAAACTCGAAAACGCTAAACCCTGAAACCCTTAACCACTAAAACGCTAAGCCCTAAACCCCTAAAACCCTAAACCCTAAGGCCTAAACTCTAAACACTAAACCCCAAACCATAAACACTAAACCCCTAAAACCCTCAAACCCTAAAACCCTAAACCCTACACCCTAGACCCTAAACCGAAACACTAAATCCGAAACCGTAAACCCTAAACCCTAAACCCTAAGTTCTAAAACCTTAAACCCTAAAACCCTACCGTAAACCCTAAATCCAAAACACTAAAATCCTAACCCTAAAGCCTAAAGCCTAAAAGCCTAAACCCTAAACCCTGACCCTAAACCCTAACCCAAAACCCTAAACCGTAAACCCCAAACCCTAATCCCTAAAACCCAAAAACCCAAAACCCTAAATTCTAAAATCTTAAACGCTAAAACCCTACCGTAAACCCCAAAACCCAGAAACCCTAACACCCTAAATCCAAAAACCCTAAATCCTAAAACCCTAAACCCTAAAACCTAAAACATTTAAACACTAAAACCCTAAACCCTGAAACCCTTCCCTAAACCCTAAATCCCTAAACCCAAAACCCTAAACCCTAAACCCTAAAACCTAAATCCTAAACACTAAAACCCTAAAACCCTAAATCCCTTAAACCCTAAACCCTAAAACCTAAAACCCTAAGCCCTAAAGCCTAAAACCCTAAACCCTAAACCCTAAAACCTTAAAACCGTAAACCCTAAACCCTTAAAACCCTAAAACCCTAAAACACAAAAAACCCTAAACCCTATAACCCTAAAACCCTATTACCCTAAACCCTAAACCCTTAACCCTAAATTCTAAATCCTAAACTCTAAACCCTAAACACTAAATTCTGAATCCTAAATCCTAAACCCTAAAACCATAAACTTTAAATCCCAAAAACTGTCAAATGTAAACCCTAAAACCTAAACACTAAAATACTAACCCTAAAACCTAAACCCTAACCCTATACCCTAAACCATGAAACCCTATCTTAATTTCGAAAACCCTAAAACCCAAAAAACCCTAAAACCCTAAAACCCTAAAACCCTAAACCCAAAACCCTAAAATCTAAACCCTAAACCCTAAACTCTAAAACACTAAAACCCTAAAAACAAAACCCTAAAATCTAAACCCTAAACACTAAACTCTAAAACCCTAAAACCCTAAACCTTAAAACCCTACAACCGTAAAACCTAAACCCTAAACTCAAAATTCCAAACCCTAAACCCTAAAACCATAAAACCTAAAACCCTAAACCCTAAAACCCTAAACCCTAAAACCCTAAACCCTAAATCCTAAAATCCTATCTTAAGCACTAAAACCCTAAAACCCAAACCCATAAAACCCTAAAACCCTAAACCCAAAACCCTAAAACCTAAACCCTAAGCCCTAAACCATCTAAAAGCTTAAAACCCTAAAACCAAAACCCTAAAATCTAAACCTTACACCCTAAACTCTAAAACCCTAAAACCCTAAACCTTAAAATCCTAAAACCGTAAAACCTAAACCCTAAACCCTAACACTAAAATCTTAACCCTAAACCCTAAACCCTAAACCCTAAAACACTAAACCCTAAACCCTAGACCCCTAAAACTCTAAACCCTAAAACCCTAAGCCCTAAAAACCCTAAACACTAAACCCCTAAACCATAAAACCCTAAACACTAAACCATGAAACCTAAAACCCTAAAACCCTAAACGCTAAACCCGAAACCCTAAACCCTAAAATATAAATCTTAAACCCTAAGCCCTAAAACCCTAAAACCCTAAAATCCTAAAACCCTAAACTTTAAAACCCTAAATCCATAAAACGTAAACCCTAAATCCTAAACACTAAAATACTTACCCTAAACCCTAAACCCTAACCCTAAACCCATAAAACCCTAAACCTTAAATCCTAAAACCCTACCTTAAACCCTAAAACAGTAAAACCCAAAAAACCCTAAATCCTAAACCGTAAACCTTAAAACCCTAAAACCCTAAAACCCTAAAGCCCTAAACCCTAAACGCTAAACACTAAACCCCTAAAACCAAAAAGCCATAAACCCTAAACCCGAAAACCCTGAACCCTAAACCTTGAACCGAAAATCCTAAACCCTAAACCTTAAAGCCCTAAACCCTAAAGCCTTAAACCCTAAACCCTAAAACCCTAAACCTTGAACCCTTAAAACCCTAAACCCTAATTCCCTAAACACTTAAAACCCAAAACCCTAAATCCTAAAACCCTACCTTAAACCTTAAAACCACAAAACCAAACAAACCCTAATCCCTAAAACCCTAAAACGTTAAATCGTAAAACCTAACCCTAAACCCTAATCCCGAAAACCCTAAAACCCTAAAACCCTACTATAAACCCTAAAACCCGGAAACCCTGAAATGCTGAAACCCTAGAGCACTATAACCCTGAAAACCTAAAACCCTAAAACCTAAACCCTAAAACCTAAAACCCTATATCCTAAACCATAAAACCTAAACCCTAAAACCCTAAACGCTGAAACCCTTCCCTAAACCCAAAACACTAAATCCCTAAACCCTAAACCTTGAACCCTAAAAGCTAATGTAATGGCCCGGAAATTGTAAATCAATGAATATGTGAATATTATTTATTTTAAGGATGAAAAATTGGAAAATTGATGGAATAAATGGTAAATGGACCAAAATTTGGGCAAAGGCCCAAGTAGGGCCCAATGGACTATGGATTGGATTTAAGTTTACTTAAAGGGTCAAGGATGGTCAAATTGGGCCCAATACCCATTTGGGACCCAATGGATCAAATTGATGTAAGCCCTAAGGTAAATGGGTAAGAGGAAAATGTAATTGGGCCATGGGCCCAATGGTGATCCAATTGGAATGTATGGAATGGATTTAAATCACCTAAGTTAATTTGAATTAAGCCAAGGTGATGTGGCCAAGTGGGACCCACCTCCACCTCATCAAGTGAGGTGGCGTGTGGACCAAGAATTGGTGGGGCCGGCCACCATGGTTGACTTGGTCAACCATGGGTGGATTTCATAGAGGGAATTGAATGGAATTAAATTAGGTGGGGATTAATTAACCTAAGTTAAAGGACTTAATTAATTAAATAATTAAATTATTAAAATGGTGGTTAAAGGTGGTCAAATGGTCAATGAAAGACCAAAACCATCCATTGGAAGAAAAAAAAAAAAAAAAACACGTTGGCTAGTTGCTTGGGCCATAAAGCATGAGAAATATCATGTGGGGTAGTTGGGATAATTAATGTAAAGTGGAAATTAGGTAAGCAAATGGATAAGGCTTATCTTTTCTTCTCCCCTCTTTTCATTCTCATTTCTCTCCTCTCACTCTCTCATGGACGTCCCTACAAAGAAGAGAAGAAGAAAAAAAAAGTTAAGGAGAAAAGAAAGAAGGAGAGAAAAGGCTTAAGCTTGGGCCCTCCAACTCAAGGCCAAGAAAGTTAGACACCTCTTTATCCTCTCCTCCCTTTTCTCTCTCAAATCAAACCCTATCATGGCCAATCCTAAGTTAGGAGGGTTTCACCATTGATCAAGCATCTTGGCGTACCAAAGATAAAGAGGAAGGAGAAAGGAGGTTAAGGAAGCCGACTGGGGTGGCGGAAATCGGAGGAGACGACGGTTGTGAGTATTTCTTAAACAAGAAATTTTGGATTTTAGGGTTTAAAAATTGTGATTCATTTGTGTTAAATTTAATGGTGGCCAAATGATTTTATGCCATGGATTTTAAATCCATCAAATGGAAGGATGGAAAGTGGAGGAAGCCCTAATGGATAAATTAGTGTTAGGGAAAGAAAAAAATAAAAATAAATATAAATGGATAAAGGGTTATGTAATTAATGTGTGAAGTTGTTTGGGTTTTAAGGAATGGGGGACATTATGTAATTTAGCTAATTAAGCATGGAATTATGTGATTGGAAGAAAATCATGGGCCATAGGGTTCGGCCATGTAGCATGGCCGAACCCCATGGTGGGTGATTAGGTGTTTGATTTAATTGGTTAGGGTTTTAAAGAATGGAAGACAATGAGGGTAGCTAATGAATTTTAGGGTTTTAAATGAATAAATGTGGGTAAGTTTTAAAAGGGTTTTTATGATGAAAATGCAAAGGGGTTTTATGGACTTGAAAGGCATAGAAGAGAATGAAGTATGAACCATGGGTTCGGCCATGGTGTATGCCGAACCCTATGTTGTTGTGTGTGAATTTAATGGGTTTGGAAGGAGGTACTAACATATTTGAGAATGGTGATGGTTTTAAATGGACTTTAAGCATAGATTTAATGGTTTGAGTATGTTTGAAACCATGAAAAGATGAGGGGGAATGTTAGTAGTTTTGATGGACTCAAGAGATGAAACCAATGTTGATCAAATGGGTGATCTAAATGAATGATGAAATCCCCATATGGAGGGACTTGTGATGAATTCAAATGTGTAACAATGGACCCAAGAAAAAATGGGATAAAGGCATCATGGGTTCGGCCATGGTGTATGGCCGAACCCATGACCCATTTGTGGGTAAAAGTATGGATTAAAATTTGGTATTATGTGTGGGAGAAATGAATGAGGGTTAGAGTGTTTAAGTGGCTGCCTTTTCTAGTGTGGTTAGGTTGTGGTGGGTGATGAGACATCAATGGACCCATTTTGTGAATAAATTAAGGCCTAAGATTAATGTGTATTTGTATGTAGGTTAATGGAGTTTAAGTAAATTTAATGGCTAATTTTAATGGTCATGTGACATGGTGGAGTGGGTCATTAATGGACCTAAATCCATGAATGAATTTTGGACAAAGAAATGTATATAATTAAGTGAAGGTTTAACTATGGGAAAGGTAGTGGCAAAATCGTAAATATAGGTCAAAATGAAGCAACCCACTAAGACATGATGTATGGACTTAGAAATGGTTAAAACGTGGGCTGATTATGTTTATGTAATAAGGTATTGGATATCGCGAGCGGTACGCGTGTCGGTAGCCGGACTATCGGACGAAAACGAAAGAGAAGAACGCGAGTCGGTATTCGGTAGGATTCCTACCTATTTGTAAGACATGGATTAGGTGTTATGTGAATGGTTATTGCTTTATTTTTGGAAATTATATTTTTGGTTATACAATGGGTTATGAAATTATGGTTTATATGTGATTATGGCATATGGTTAACCTATGAGTTATATGTTAGTGATATGAGTAATATATGTAAAGGCTATGACCTAAATATATTACATAGAATAATGCATTACATCTCATGCATGGCATGGGTGGAAAAAATAAACAAAACGGAGTCCATGCTCCGTCGGGGCAACCGATAACAGGCATGGGGATAACCTGATAGGTTATAACAGGAGTCCATACTCCATTGGGGTGATCGAGAACAGGCATGGGGATACTTTGTCGAGGTCTTGCCGTCAAGGGGGATATGATATCATGATGGTAGGGATGATGGGTGGGATTCATAATATAGACACCCATAGCATGGCATTCACTTTATAATTTTATTATATGGTTGTTCACCAGTTTTCACTATGTTATTATCTGCATGCTATTATTACTAATCCATGTGTTAGCCCTACTCGGAGTCCTACCGGGCGCGTTGTCTAACGCCCTACTTCTCCCTTAGTTGATGGCGCAGGAGATGGCAGAACGGAAAGGCGCGACGGGAGCCAAGCTTAGGAGCTTGGGAAGGTTAACTGCTAATTTATTTATGTTTATTTTGGAAATGTACATTTGAATAGCGTAACTTGTTGGAAATGTAATAATTTAGATAACTTGCTATGTTTTGGGATTTTCGTTTACACATTATGATTTTGAGATATATTAGTAACTAAATGAATGTTTCATCCCTGCTATCTAAAAACTAGTAGGATAGTCTCTATTATAATATTCCGCATTAAGTTGTACTCCACGAGCTTACGTTTACGTGTGAACCGTTCTCGTGGACTTCGTTCCACGCACACGTAGGGTTGGCCAGTTAAGGGCCGGGCTTTAGAAGCCCGGACGTAAATCGCGTCGTGACGTCCGCGCCCTTTGTCACTTTTATTTTAAAAAAAAAAGATGTACTCTGATTTTACGGTGAAAAGGGGCGGGCGTTACAGCTAAACCTAAACCCTAAAGACTAAAACCCTAAGACCCTAAAACCCTAACCCTAAAACCCTAAACCCAAAAACCTTAAAACCCTAAACCCTAAAACCCTAAAACCCAAAAAACCATAAAGCCCTAAACCCTAAACCCTAAAACCAAAAAACACAAAAACCCTAAAACCCAAAAACCCAAAAAACCCTAAAGCCCTAAACCCGAAAGACTAAAACCACAAACCCTAAAACTCTAAACCCTAAAACCTTAAAACCCTAATCCCTAAATCCCTACCTTAAACCCTAAAACCCTAAACACCAAAAAACCCTAAACCCTAAACCCTAAAACCCAAAAACCCTAAAACCTAAACCCTAAAATCTAAAGCCTAAACCCTAAACACTAAAACCATAAACCCTAAAACCCTAAACATTAAAACCCGAAAACCGTGAACGTAAACCCTAAACCCTAAGGCCTAAACCCTAAACACTAAAATACTAACCCTAAACCCAAAACCCTAACCCTAAACCCTAAAAACCCTAAACCCTAAATCCTAAAACTCTACCTTTAACCCTAAAACCATAAAACCCAAAAAATCTTAAATCCTAAACCATAAACCTTAAAACCTAAAACCGTAAACCCTAAACCTGAAAATCCTAAAACCCTAAACCCTAAACCCTAAACATGAAAACCCTAAAACCCTAAACCCTAAACCCTAAAACCCTAAACAATAAACCCTAAACCCAAAACCCTAAACCCTAAAACCCTAAACCGTAAATTCGAAACCCAAAACCCTAAACCCTAAACCCTAACCCTAAAACAATAAAACCATAAACCCTAAGCCCTAAAACCCAAAAAATCCTAAAAACTAAACCCTAAACCATAACACCCTAAAACCCTAAAACCCTAAACCCAAAACCTTAAAATCTAAACCCTAAACCCTAAACTCTAAAACCCTAAAATCCTAAAATCCTAAACCTTCAAACCCTAAACCGTAAAACCTAAACCCTAAACCCTAAACTCTAAACCCTGAACACTAAAATCCTTTCTGTAAACCCTAAACCCTAAAACCATAACCCCTAAAACCCTAAACCCTAAAACCTAAGCCCTAAAACCCTAAACCCTAAACCCCTCAAACCCTAAACACTAAACACCTAAAACCCTAAAACCCTAAACCCTAAATCCCTAAAACCCTAATCCCTAAAACCCGAAAACCCTATACCCTGAAACCCTTAACAACTAAAACCCTAAACCCTAAACCATAAACACTAAACCCCTAAAACCCTAAAGCCGTAAACCCTAAAATCCTAAAACCCTAAATCCTAAACCCTAAACCCTAAACCCTGAAACCATAAAGCCCTAAACCCTAAACCCTGAAACCCTAAAACCCTTAACCCTAAACCCTAAACCCTAAAATCTAAATCCTAAACCCTAAACACTAAAACCCTAAACCCTAAAACCCTAAACTATAAAACCCGAAAACCGTAGAACGTAAACCCTAAACCCTTAACGCCCTAAACCCTAAATCCTAAAACTCTACCTTTAACCCTAAAACCGTAAAACGCAAAAAATCATAAACCCTAAATCATAAACCTTAAAACCAAAAACCCTAAACCCTAAACCCTAAAACACTAAAACCCTAATACCAAAACCCTAAACCCTAAACCCTAAACTCTAAAACCCTAAAACCCTAAACCCTAAACCCTAAACTCCAAAACCCTAAAACGCTAAACCCTAAACCCTAAAACCGAAAAAATCCTAAACCCTAAACCCTAAACCGTAAACCCTAAACCCTAAACCCTAAAACTCTAAACCCCTAAACAATAAAACCCTAAAAGCCAAAACCCCTACAACCCTAAACCGTAAACCCTTACCCCTAAACCCATAGAACCCTAAAACCATAAACACTAAACCCTAATCCCTAAACCCTAAACCCTAAAACCTATACCCTAAAACCCTAATCCCCAAAATCCTAAAACCCTAAACACTGAGACCCTTAACCCCAAAAACCCTAAACCCAAAATCCAAAACCCTAAAACCCTAAACCCTAAACCCTAAAACCCTAAAACCCTAAAACCCTAAACCTAAAACACTAAAATCCTAAAACCCTAAACCCTATATCCACTAAAACCCCCTAGAACCCTAAAACCATAAACACTAAACCCTAATCCCTAAACCCTAAACCCTAAACCTTAAACCCTTAACCACTAAAACCCTAAAAACCTAAAAGCCTAAAACCTAAAACCTAAACCCTAAACCCTAAACCCTAAACCCCAAAACCCGTAAACTCTAAAATCGTAAACCCCAAAAACCCTATACCCCAAAAACTCTAAAACCCAAAACAATAAACCCTAAAACCTAAACCCTAAACTCTAAACACTAAAACCCTAAGACCCAAAAGCCCTAAACCCTAAAACCATAAAATCGAAAAACCCTAAACTCCTAAAACCCAAACATTCAAAACCCTAAACCCTAAACCCTAAACCGTAAAACACAAAACCCCTAAACCCTCAACCCTAAACCCTAAACCCTAAACCCTAAATCCTAAAATCTTAGCTTAAACCCTAAAACCCTAAAACCGAAAAAACCCTAAACCCGAAAACCCTACAACCCTAAACCCTAAACCCTAAACCCTAAAGCCCTAAAACCCTAAACCCTAAAACACTAAACCCTAAATCCTAAACCATATACCCTATACCCTAAAACCCTAAACCCCTAAACCCTTAACCACTAAAACCCTCAAACCCTAAACCCTAAACATTAAAACCCCAAAACCTTAAAACCCTAAACCCTAAACCACTAAAACCCTACCTTAAACCCTAAAACCTAAACCCAAAAAACCTTAAAACCACCATAAACCCTAAACCCTAAACCCTTAACCCTAAACCCCTAAAACCCTAAGACCCAAAAACCCTAAACCCTAAACCCTAAATCCTAAACCGTAAAACCATAAAATCGAAAAACCCTAAATCCCTAAAACCCTAAAACCCAAAAATTCAAAACCCTAAATCCTAAACCCTAAAACCCAAAACCCCTAAAACCATAAACACTAAATCCGAAAACCTTACTTTAAACCCTAAAACCCTAAAACCGAAAAAACCCTAAACCTTAAACCCTAAACCCGAAAAACCTACAACCCTAAACCCTAAACCCTAAACCCTAAAACCCTAAAACCCTAAACTCTAAAACCCTAAACCCTAAAACACTAAACCCTAAATCCTGAACCATATACCCTATACCCTAAAACCCTAAACCCCGAAACCCTTAACCACTAAAGCCCTAAAACCCTAATCATTAAAACCCCAAAACCTTAAAACCCTAAACCCTAAACCCCTAAAACCCTACTTTAAACCCCAAAACCTAAACCCAAAAAACCCTAAAACCACCATAAACCCTAAACCCTAAAACCCTAAATCCTAAACCCCTAAAACCACCCTAAACCCTAAACACTAAACTCTAAATCCTAAAACCCTAAACCCTAAACCCTAAAACGCCAAAACCTTAACACCCTAAAACCTAAATCCTAAAACACTAAACCCTAAAATCCTAAAACCCAAAAAACCGTACACCCTAAACCCTAAACCCTAAAACCCTAAAAACACAAAACCCTAAGCCTAATCCTATACCCAAAACCCTAAAATCTAAATCCTAAACCCTAAACCCTAAAACCCTAAACCGTAAAAACTAAACCCTAAAACCCTAAAACCCTAAATCCTAAACCCTAAACCCTAAACACTAAACCCTAAACCCAAAACACTAAACCCCTAAAATCGTAAAACCCTAAATCCTATAACCCTAAATCCTAAACCCTAAATCCTAAACCCTAACCCAAAACCCTAAACCCTAAACCCTAAACACTAAACCGTAAACCCTAAACCCTAACCTTAATCCCTAAAACCCTAAAACCCTAAAACTCTAAACCCTAAATTCTAAAACCTTAAACCCAAAAACCCTACGGTAAATCCTAAAACCCGGAAACCCTAAAACTCTAAAACACTAAAACCCTAAACACTAAAACCCTAAATCCTAAAACCCTAAAACCTAAACCCTAAACACTAAAATTTAAACCCTAAACCCTAAACCGTAAACCCTAAAGCCCTAAAACCCTAAACCCTAAACCCAAAACCCTAAACCCTAAAATCTAAATCCTAAACCCTAAACAATAAAACCCAAAACCTTAAAACCCTAAAACCGTAAAACATAAAACCTAAACCCTAAACCCTAAATCCTAAACACTAAATTCCTAACCCTAAACCGTAAACCCTAAACCCTAAACACTAAAACTCTAAACCCCTAAACAATAAAACCCTAAAGGCCAAAACCCCTACAACCCTAAACTGTAAACCCTTACCCCTAAACCCATAGAACCCTAAAACCATAAACACTAAACCCTAATCCCTAAACCCTAAACCCTAAAACCTATACCCTAAAACCCTAATCCCCAAAATCCTAAAACCCTAAACACTGAAACCCTTAACCCCAAAAACCCTAAACCCAAAATCCAAAACCCTAAAACCCTAAACCCTAAACCCTAAAACCCTAAAACCCTAAACCTAAAAAACTAAAATCCTAAAACCCTAAAACCCTAAACCCTATATCCACTAAAACCCCTAGAACCCTAAAACCATAAACACTAAACCCTAATCCCTAAACCCTAAACCCTAAACCCTAAACACTTAACCACTAAAACCCTAAAAACCTAAAAGCCTAAACCCTAAACCCTAAACCCTAAACCCTAAACCCCAAAACCAGTAAACTCTAAACCCTAAACCCTAAATCCTAAAATCTTAGCTTAAACCCTAAAACCCTAAAACCGAAAAAAACCCTAAACCCGAAAACCCTACAACCCTAAACCCTAAACCCTAAAACCCTAAATCCCTAAACCCTAAAACACTAAACCCTAAATCGTAAACCATATACCCTATACCCTAAAACCCTAAACCCCTAAACCCTTAACCCCTAAAACCCTTAAACCCTAAACCCTAAACCCTAAACATTAAAACCCCAAAACCTTAAAACCCTAAACCCTAAACCACTAAAACCCTACCTTAAACCCTAAAACCTAAACCCAAAAAACCCTAAAACCACAATAAACCCTAAACCCTAAACCCTTAATTCTAAACCCCTAAAACCGTAAACCCTAAACTGTAAAACCATAAAATCGAAAAACCCTAAACCCCTAAAACCCTAAAACCCAAAAATTCAAAACCCTAAACCCTAAACCCTAAAACCCAAAACCCCTAAAACCATAAACACTAAATCCTAAAACCTTAGCTTAAACACTAAAACCCTAAAACCGAAAAAACCCTAAACCCGAAAAACCTATAACCCTAAACCCTAAATCCTAAACCCTAAACCCTAAACCCTAAAACCCTAAAACCCTAAACCCTAAAACACTAAACCCTAAATCCTGAACCTTATACCCTATACCCTAAAACCCTAAACCCCGAAACCCTTAACCACTAAAGCCCTAAAACCCTAAAACCCTAAACCCTAATCATTAAAATCCCAAAACCTTAAAACCCTAAACCCTAAACCCCTAAAACCCTACTTTAAACCCCAAAATCTAAACCCAAAAAACCCTAAACCACCATAAACCCTAAACCCTAAAACCTTAAACCCTAAACCCCTAAAACCACCCTAAACACTAAACCCTAAACCCTAAACCCTAAACTCTAAATCCTAAAACCCTAAACTATCCTAAAACGCCAAAACCTTAAAACCCTAAAACCTAAATCCTAAAACACTAAACCCTAAAATCCTAAAACCCAAAAAACCGTACACCCTAAACCCTAAACCCTAAAACCCTAAAAACACAAAACCCTAAACCTAAATCCTATACCCAAAACCCTAAAATCTAAATCCTAAACCCTAAACCCTAAAACCCTAAAACCCTAAACCGTAAACCCTAAACCCTAAAACCCTAAAACCCTAAACCCTAAACCCTAAACCCTAAACACTAAACCCTAAACCCAAAACACTAAACCCCTAAAATCGTAAAACCATAAATCCTATAACCTTAAATCCTAAACCCTAAACCCTAACCCCTAACCCAAAACCCTAAACCCTAAACCCTAAACCCTAAACTGTAAACCCTAAACCAAAACCTTAATCCCTAAAACCCTTAAACTCTAGACCCTAAATTCTAAAACCTTAAACCCAAAAGCCCTACCGTAAACCCTAAAACTCTAAAACACTAAAACCCTAAACCCTAAAACCCTAAATCCTAAACACTAAAATACTAACCCTAAACCCTAAACCCTAAAATTTAAACCCTAAACCCTAAAACCCTAAAATCCTAAACCCTAAACTGTAAACCCTAAAGCCCTAAAACCCTAAACCCTAAACCCAAAACCCTAAACCCTAAAATCTAAATCCTAAACCCTGAACAATACAACCCTAAACCTTAAAACCCTAAAACTGTAAAACATAAACCCTAAACCCTAAACCCTAAATCCTAAACACTAAAATCCTAACCCTAAACCCTAAACCCTAAACCCTAATCCCGAAAACCTTAAAACCCTGAAACCCTAAAACTCTAAACCCTAAATTCTAAAAACTTAAACCCGAAAACCCTACTGTAAACCCTAAAACCCGAAAACATTAAAACCCTAAACCCTTAATCCTAAATCCTAAAACCTTAAAACCTAAACCCTAAAACCCTAAAACCATAAACCATAAAGCCGAAAACCTTAAAACCTAAACCCTAAAACCATAAACCCTAAAACCCTTCCATAAACCTAAATCCTTAAACCCTAAAACCATAAAACCTAAACTCTAAAACCTAAACCCTAAAAACTAAAACCCTAAAACCCTAAATCCCTAAGACCCTTAACCTTAAAACCATAAATCCTAAAACCCTAAACCCTAAAGCCTTAAACCAAAAAGCCTAAAACCCTAAACCCTAAAACCTTAAACCCTAAAATCAAATACCTAAACCTCTAAAACCCTAAAACCCTAAATCCTAAAACCCTAAAACCCTAAACCCAAAACCTGAAAACCCTAAACCCTAAAACCATAAAACCATAAAACCCAAAACCCCTACAACCCTAAACCGTAAACCCTTACCCAAAAACCCCTAGAACCCTAAAAACATAAACATTAAACCCTAATCGCTAAACCCTAAAACCTGAAAACCCTAATCCCTAAAAGCCTAAAACCCTAAAGCCTGAAACCCTTAACCCCAAAAACCCTAAACCCAAAACCCAAACCCGTAAAACCCTAAAACCCTAAACCCTAAACCCTAAAACCCTAAGAACCCTAAACCGTAAACCCTAAAACCTATATCTAAACCCTTAACCACCAAAACCCTAAACCCAAAAACTGTAAACCCCTAAACCCTATACCCTAAAACCCTAAACACTAAACCCTAAACCCTAAACTCTAAACCCTAAAACCCTCACACCCAAAAACCCTAAACCCTAAACCCTAAAACCCTAAAACCTATATCCTAAACCCTTAACCACTAAAACCCCAAAAACATAAAAGCCTAAACCATAAACCCTAAACCCTAAACCCTAAACCCTAAAACACTAAACCCTAAATCTTAAACCATATATCCTATACCCTAAAACCCTAAACCCCGAAACCCTTAACCACTAAAACCCAAAAACCCAAAAACCCAAAACCCTAAAGACTAAACCCCCAAAACCTTAAAATCCTAAACCCTAAACACCTTAAACCCTAAAACCTAAAACCAAAAGACCCTAAAACCACCATAAACCTTAAACCGTAAAACCCTAAAAACTAAACCCTAAACACTAAACCCCTAAAACCACCCTAAACACTAAACCCTAAATTCTAAATCCTAAAACCCTAAATGCTAAACCCTAAAACCCCAAAGCCTTAAAACCCTAAAACCTAAATCCTAAAACCTAAACCCTAAAACCCTAAAACCCAAAAAATCGTAAACCTAAACCCTAAACCCTAAAACGCTAAAAACCCAAAACCCTAAACGTAAACCCAAAACCCAAAACCCTAAAATCTAAATCCTAAACCCTAAACCCTAAAACCCTAAAACCCAAAATCCCTTAAACCCTAAAACCGTAAACCGTAAACCCTAAACCCTAAAACCCTTAAACCCTAAACCCTAAAATGTAAACCCTAAACCCTAAACACTAAACCCCTCAAACCGTAAAACCCTAAATCCTAAAACCTTAAACCCTAAAACCCTAAAACTCTAAACCCCTAAAACTACCATAAACCCTAAACCCTAAAACCCTAAACCCAAAAGACTAAACCACTGAAACCACCTTAAACCCTAAACCCTAAACCCTGAAACCATAAACCCTAAACCCTAAAACCCTAAAACCCTAAACCCTGAAACCCTTAATCCCCAAAACCCTAAACCCTAAACCATAAAACATAAACCCTAAAACTCTAAACCCTGAACAATAAAACCCAAAACCCTAAACCCTAAAATCCTAAAACACTAAAGCCCTAAACCATAAATCCTAAACCCTAAACCACTGAAACTGTAATAGCCCAGAATTTTTAAATCAATAAAAATGTGGCTATTATTTATTTTAATGATGGAAATTGGGAAATTTGATGGAGTAGATGGTAAATGGATCAAACATTGGACAAAAGCCCAAGTATGGCCCAATGGACCATGGATTGGATTTAAATTCATTTAAAGGGTCAATGATGGTCAATTGGGCCAAGGATGGTCAAATTGGGCCCAATACCCATTTGGGACCCAATGGATCAAAATGATATAAACTCTAAGGTAAATGGGTAGGAGGTGAATGTAATTGGGCCATGGGCCCAATGGTGATCCAAGTAGTTGAAAATGGATTAAATTAAATCACCTAAGTTGGTGATGAATTGACTAAGGTAACATGGCCGATTGGGACCCACCTCCGTGGACCAAGGATTGGTGGGGCCGACCACCATGGTTGACTTGATCAACCATGGGTGGATTAATGGAGAGGAATCAAGAAGAATTAAGGAAATTAAATGGGGATTAATTAACCTAAGTTAAAGGACTTAATTAATTAAATAATTAAATTATCCAAAAAGGTGGTCAAAGGGGTCAAAAGATGGAAGACCCAAACCATTCCACTTTATCTAAGCAAAAACGTTGGCTAGGGTGGTGGTTTGTTACAACCACCACCATAAAGCATGAAAAATATCTCATATGGGTTGGTGCAGGAATTAAATGGTGGAGTAAAGTTTAAGAAACCAAAAGGTGTTGGTTTTTATCTTATCTCTCAAATTCCATTCTTATCTCATTTTTTTCCTCTCTTGCTCTCCACCACCGTCCCACACCAAGGAAAGAAAGAAGAAGAAAAACTAAGGAGAAAAGAAGAGAAGAAAAGAGAGGAGAAGTGCAAGCTTGGGCCCATCACTCCAAGATCAAGACCTTGGGTTAGTTATCTCCATCTTCTCCTCGCTTCCCTCTCTCAAATCTAACCCTATCTTAGCCGACCCAAGTATTGGGGTTTTTCATTGGGTCAAGCACATCTTAGCCGACCAATCAAGGAGAAGGAGAGAAGAGAAGGCCAAGGAATCCGAGAGGAAAAGGAAAAGTCGGAGGAGCCGTCGGATTGTAAGTATTTTCTAAAACAAGAGGTTAGTTTTTTTTTAAGGTTTATAAATGGGTCCATTTCTTGGATTTAAATAATGGCCAAATTGTCATGGGCCTTGAATTTCAAATCCATCCAATGAAAGGAGGAAGAATGGGCAAACCCTAATGGGTAAATTAGGGTTAAGAAAAATAAATGGATTAACGACATTCTGTAATTAAATTATTTAAGCAATGGATGTATGGAATTTTTGGAAGGAATCATGGTGAGTAATTAAGTAAATTGGAATTGGGTTTTTAAGATCAAAACCATGGAAGGGGGATTTATGATTTTAAGATGTTAATGAATAAATATTAGTGAAGTTAAAGAGGTTTTAATGAGGGAACCTTGCACTTGAGTATGCTTAAATTAAGTTGAACGGGATTTTGTTATTATTGATGATCTTATGTGATATTAAATTTCACAAGCATACTTGTATTGTGAGTGCATGTGAATATACATGTATTGAATTCTTATTGTTGAGTGTATGAAGTGGTGAAATGAGGAAAGACTAATAGTTATGATCATACTAATTAAGTGAGGAAAGAGTATGTAAAAAAGTGCAATGATGAACTACATGCATCAAATTATGATAACATGCATGAACGTTTGATGTGGGTTATATGTTGCATATGTTTATGAGTGAGATAAATGTGAATAAAAAGGGTGGGGAGTGTTTGATAATGTGATATATGGGTATACTTAGGGGATGGTACAATGGTTTTTAGAAATGGCTTTTATATTGGTGATGACTCATGGCTTGACAATTTGTCATGACCCAAGTGAAGAGATTTGTGTTGTGACATATAATGGGTGATGATGTAAACACTTTGTGAGGGGGTATAAGAGGTTCTCATATGAACAAAGTGCCCATTTGAGAGATGTTAGATAAACAATGTACTTGAAAGAGACCGGAATGCATGGGTTAACTTGCCACATGAAACTCGTGAGATGACGACACTATGAGGAGGGTGTGAAGGGTCTAGCTTGCAAAGACTAATATGTGGTATGAAAATCTTGTATTTATAATGCAATTGCATTCTCCCAATGTGTAGTGTAGATTATGAACTAGTGATGATAGGCCTTGAAATGGGAGTAATGGCCAGATTCAAAGTGCGGACCACGACATGGGGGTAGTGGCTGATTTTTTATGATGTTGTGTCATGGCTAAGGAGTCATTAAGGGATCCAAGTCTATGGATCAATTATGGACAAAGAAATGTATATGGTTAAGTGAATGTCTAACCATGGGAAAGGTAGTGGCAAAACCATAATTAATGGCCAAATTCAAGAACCCATGGAAAATGATCATGGACTCAGGGGCTCTAAGTAATAAACTTATGTATGGTTAAATAAAGCCTAGGGTGGCTGATTTTTAGATTCATGTGACTTAAATATTTGATAGATTAAATGGGACCCACAAAACTGCATAGTGAGGTTCGGCCATGATGTATGACCGAACCCCACTAAGGCATGAATTAGGGACTTAATAATGGTTAAAAACACGGACTCATTATTGATATATAATAAGGTACCGGACATCGCAAGCGGTGCGCGAACGGCGATCGGATTATTGGACGGAAACGCTAAGGAGTACTAGTCGGTATTCGATAGGATTCCTACCTTTTTGTAAGCCATGGATTAAGTATTATGTGATGGTTTTTCCTTTGATTTATTTTGGTCATGGATTAAGTATTATGTGATGGTCTTACCTTTGATTTATTTTGGTCATGGATTAAGTATTATGTGATGGTTTTCCTTTGATTTATTTTGGTAATCATGTAATGGTTTTAAGATGGGTTTTATGACTATGATCATATATATTACATGGCATATGGCATCTACATCTCATGTATGACATGGGAGGGATATGGTATGGGAATGATGGAATGAAACCGGAGTCCATGCTCCGTCGGGGTTACCAAGAAGCAAGCATGGGGATATCTTGATGTGTTTCATCCATCAAGAGGGATATTATGAGATATAACTGGAGTCCATGCTCCGTCAGGGTGACCGAGAAGCAAGCATGGGGACACCTTGACGAGGTTTTGCCGTCAAGGGGAATGATTTGTGATTGTTTATATTTTGACGAGGTTTTGCCGTCAAGGGGGATGCTTTGTGATTGTTTATATCTTGACGAGGTTTTTCCTTTAAGGGGGATATGGCAGCATGGTGGTATGGATGATAGGTGGGATTCATGACATAGGACACCCTTTGCATGACATTGCACCAAATTGCATGGTTTTGGATATGATATTATCTATATGTTTTGTTACCACTAATCCATGTGTTAGCCCTACTCGGAGTCCTACTGGGCGCGTTGTCTAATGCCCTACTTCTACCCTAGCTGATGACGCAGGAGATGGCGGAAACGGAGGACGAGACGGGAGCCAAACTTAGGAGCTTGGGGAAGCGAGCTGTTTAGTTTATTTAAGTTTTATTTTAGAAATATAATTTTGAGTAACTTAGCTCGTCGGAATGTAATAACTTAAATTACTTGCTATGTTTTGGACTTTATTTTGGACAGTACGATTTAGTGGTATTTTAGTAATTAAATGGATGTTTCTTCCCTGCCATCTGAAAATTGGTAGGATAGTCTCTATTACAATTTCCGTACTTAGTTTAAATATTCCGCGAGCTTACTTTTACGTGTGAACCATTCTCCGTGGACTTAGTTTCCACACACACGTAGGGTTAGCCAGTTAAGGGCCAGGCTTTAGAAGCTCGGACTTAACTCGCGTCGTGACATCCGCGCCCTTTGTCACTTGTTATTTCAAAAAAAAAAATAGACTCTGATTTCCGGTGAAAAGGGGCGGGCGTTACAGTTGGTATCAGAGCGAAATCGGAAAAATGAATCTCTCGAAGTAAGGTTAAGACAGTTGCATGTCTCACTGACAGCTAAGAATCCCAACTGACCGACTCTTCGGAGTCCGCTGCATGGGGGCCGGGTTAATTTACTTCGATTGACTCAAACTGAAGCGTTCAATCTGAGAACAACATTTGACAAAAAGGAATGATAGCAAGGGAAGAACGATCAATCTAAGTTGGAATTGTCAAACATGGCAAGATAGGGTTTACTTCCCCAGAAATGAGAAAACATCTAGGTTTTCCCCCAAAATTGATGAAACAGTAGTAGATTTATCAAACATAGCAAAGTAGGATGTACTTCCCCGGTATCCCCAATTTGAACAACAAATAATAGGAATTTAGAGATCCCCCCTCGGAAACAAAGGAAAACAAGTGTGCTTATTTGGCAACTTCCCCCAAACAAAATACATTGTACTATGCATAAGAAATTTCCCCAAAACTAAGTATGATTATTTGAAAATTTCCCCCAAAATACATTGTGCTATACATAAGAAATTCCCCAAAACCTAGATTGGTTTTATTGGAAACTGCTGTTGATGATTTTTGTATTCTATTTGTATTCTATTATACAGATATGTCAAGTGACGTGGAGTATACGGAATTATGGAATAAGGGAACCCCTAGTTGTCCCATAGATTTGGTGTCTGCTTCCAGCATAAAAGTTAGCATGGACTTTCAGGAGGGACCTCCCGAGGAAGATGAATAGGATTTAGCATCTCTTCCTGAAGAGAATATGGAAGACTTTTCGATGATAAGAAAGTCGGTAGGGGAAATAGAACCCGATTATATGTGCAAGTTGTGCAACGAGGTTGGGCTCAACTGCACATACTACCCCTACCCTCTTGAAGTGGTATGCCCGGTTTGTGGACTACATGGACACGGGAAAGAAAGGACTAACTGTCCTTATATTGGAGGACCAAGGATAATACCTTGTTTGACAGGTGGAGTACTGGGTCACATGTCGATGTCGTGCCTTGACAGTTCCTTTGTGTTTGAGGATGATGCAGGGTCTTTTACGGAAGACTAGACTGGGGAGTAGTAACAAAGGTCATTCAAAGAGGGTTATTTTGTAAAGGTTGTGGGTACATTTTTTTATTTGAAGGGTTTATTTTAACCCTACCAACCTTTGTAGTATGGTAGAAGTTTGAATGACTTTTTGAGGAAGTATGCAACTTACGAATTTATGAAGGAACTAAGCCAATAAATGTTTTTTTTTTATATGACTTAGGAAAATGCCTCCGAAGAGAAGAACCCGACAGGACCCATGTGTGGAAGAAGAAGTACAACAGCCTCATCCGGAGGAAGAGGTACAGTCACCTCATCAGGAGGAAGAGCAGAATAGCGTGAATATTCCAATGATAACCCCCGAGCTACAAAACTTAGTGCAAGTTATAGTCACTGCGGTTTTACAACAACTCTTGAACGGAAATGAAACGCAGGACCGAAGAGGTCAGAGTGGGGTAAATACCTTTCGCCCTCACAAGAGATACAGACCCCATTTTTGGAGATCTTTAGCCTCTACTAGAAGTTCCTGTTTCCAGTGTGGTCGACAGGGGCATTTCAGGAAAGAGTGCCCACAGAACGATAAATCTTCGCACTTCAGAGGTTCTCGCCGTCATCCAGCTCGACTAGCTCAGTCACAAGGACCTAGAGCACATGACTCGATAGGAAGGGCAACTACTCCGACAGAATCGGGACAGCTGAATACTACTATTCTCCTCCAGAGACAATGGATCATTCGGTAATTCAAGGTATGGCAGTATTTTGTAGTTCATATGTTTATGCAATCTTTAATTTGGGAGCATTCCACTCTCTTATACCTACTGCCTTCACGTATGTTATTAGCATTTTAGTACAACAAATGTCCACTACACTTACTATAGTATTCCCTATTGGTAGACGATGACGACAATTGGTGGGTATGTCGATTCCCCGATAGATACAACGGTTCTATAGTAAAAGCGACAATTCTATGGATATATACTATCTACAAGCGAGATGGTACCAGAATAGGAATTACGATCGTGACAGGGTCTTGTATTCCGAGGCAGGAATGATGTGCTTAAGAGCTGTCGAAGGGAGTTGTTGGTTGAGGCATACCAAACCAAGCTCTCTACCCATCCGGAATAGGAATTACCCTAAACCCTAAACCCTAAACCCTTAAAACCCCTAAACCCTAAACCCTAAAACCCTAAACCCCAATACCCTAAACCCTCAAACACTAAAACCCTAAAACCCATAAACCCTAAAACCCCAAACCCTAAATAACCCTCAAAATGAAAAACCCTACACTAAACCCTAAAACCCAAAAACCCGACACCCAAAATCCTAAACCCTAAAACCCTAAATCCTAAACCCTACACCCTAAACCCAAATCCCTAAACCCATAAACCCTAAAACCCCAAGCCCAAAACCCTAAACCCTAAATCCAAAACCCTAAAACCCCAAACCCTAAACCCAAAACCCTAAACCCTAAAACCCAATACCCCGAAAACCCTAAACCCCTAAACCCATAAACCCTAAACACTGAAACCCTAAAATCCTAAAACCCTAAACCCCAAAAGCCCAAACATCTTAAACCTTAAACTCTAAACCTTAAATCCCAAACCCTAAAAACACTAAATCCTTAAAACCCCTAAACCCTAAACCCTAAAACCCTAAAACCCTAAACCCTTAAACCTAAACCCTAAACCCAAAACGCTAAACCCAAAAACCCTAAACCGCTAAAACCCGAAACCTTAAACCCTAAACCGTTAACCCTAAACCCCAAAAACCCTAAAACCTAACCCCTAAAACCCTTAAACCCTAAAACCCTAAACCCTAAACCCTCAACCCTAAAGCCTAAACCCAAAACCCTAAAACCTAAACCATAAACCGAAAACCCTAAAACCCTAAACAACTAAAACCCAAAAGCCCTAATCCCTTTAACCGTAATCCCTAAAACCCTAAACCCTAAACCCTAACACCTATGACAAACCCTAAACCCTAACCCTAAACCCTAAAACCAAAACCCAAAACCCTAAAACCCTAAAACCAATAAACCCTAAAACCCTAAACCCTAAACCCTAAAACCTGAAACTAAAAAAACCCTGCACTAAACCCTAAACCCAAAACCCTAAAACCCTAAACCCTAAATCCAAAACCTAAACCCTAAACCCTAAACCCAAAAGCCCTAAAACCCTAAAC
Source organism: Chimonanthus praecox (assembly GCA_022113865.1). Taxonomy (NCBI): domain Eukaryota; kingdom Viridiplantae; phylum Streptophyta; class Magnoliopsida; order Laurales; family Calycanthaceae; genus Chimonanthus; species Chimonanthus praecox. Next base: position 33,525,551 of record CM039089.1, on the reverse strand, counting down.
CCAAAAGCCTAAAACCATAAAACCATAAAGCCAAACACCCTAAAACCCTAAACTCTAAATCCAAAAACCCTAAAACCAAAAACCCTAAAACACTAAACTCTTAACCCAATATCCTAAACCCTAAAACCGTAAAAGCCTAAAACCTACAACCCTAAAACCGTAAACCCTAAACCCTAAACCTTAAAACCCTAAAACCAAAAACCCTAACACTCTAAACCCTAAACCCTAAACCCTAAAACCTAAAACCGTAAAACCCTAAAACCGTAAAACCCTAAAACCTAAAAACCTAAAACCGTAAAACCCTAGACCCTAAACCCAAAAACCCTAAAACCAAATACCCTAAAACTCTAAACCCTAAACTCTAAACCATAAACCGTAAAACCCTAAACCCATTAACCTAAACCCTAAACCCCAAAACCAAAAACCCTAAACCCTAAAACCCTCAAACCCTAATACCCTTAACCCTAAAACACTTACCCCTCTAACCCTAATATCCTAAACCCTAAACCCTAAAATCCGAAACCCTTTCCCCTAAAACCCTAAAACCCTAAACCCCTAAACCCATAAACCTTAAAAACCTAAACCAAAAACCCAAATACCCTAAACACTAAAACCCTAAAACCAACAAATCCTAATACCCTTAACCATCAAACACTAAACCCTAAACCCTAGAACTCTAAAACCAAAAGCCCTAAAACTCTAAACCCTAAACCCTAAACCCTTAACCCCTAAAACCCGAAACCGTAAAACCCTAAACCCTTGAACCCTAAAAGCCTAAATCCCTAAAACCCAAAACCCTAAACCCTAATACCCTAAAACCGTAAACCCTAAGCCCTTAAACCTAAACCCTAAATCCTAAAGCCTAGAACCCTAAACCCTACAACTTTAAACCCAAGACCCAAAAACCCTAAACCCCAAAACGCTAAAACCCTCAACCCCTAATACCCTTAACCCTCCAACCCTAATATCCTAAACCCAAAACCCTAAAACCCTCAAACCCTAAACCCCAAAGCACTAAAACCCTAAACCCTAAAACCCTAAAACCATAAAACCATAAACCCAAAAACCCTAAAACCATAAAACGATAAACCCAAAAACCCTAAAACCTTAAACCCTAAAACCCTAAAACCGTAAACCCTAAGCCCTAAAACTCTAAAACCAAAAACCCTAAAACTCTAAACCCTAAACCCTAAATTTCTAAAAGCCAAAACCCTAAACCCTAATACCCTAAAACCATAAACCCTAAATCCAAAACCCTAAACTACTAAAACGCTAAAAACCTAAAACTCTAAACCCTAAAACCTAAACCCTAAACCCAAACCGCTAAGCCCTAAAACCCTAAACCCTCAAACCCTAAACCCTGAAACCCTACAACCCTAAACCCCTAAAACCCTAACACCCAAAACCCTAAAACCCTAAAACCATAAACCCTAAATCCTAAACCCTAAAACAGTAAACCCTTAAAACCCCTGAACCCTAAACCCTAAAACCCTAAGCCTTAAACCATAAAACCCTAAAACCCTAAAACCCTAAACCCTAAACCCTACCTTAAACCATTAAAACATTAAAAACATAAAACCCAAAACTCAAAAACCCTAAAACCCTAAACCCTAAAACCTTAAACCCTTAAACCCTAAAACCCCCAAACCCTAATACCCTTAACTAACCCTAATATCCTAAACCCTAACCCCTAAAACCCCAAAACCCTAAAACCGTAAAAGCTAAATCCCTAAAACCCTAAACCCTAAACCGTAAAACCCTAAAACCCTAAAAACCTAAACCCTAAATCCCTAAAACTCAAAACCCTAAACCCTAATACCATAAACCCTAAACAGTAAAACCCTAAACCCTACAACCCTAAAACCTTAAAACCGTAAAAGACTAAACCCTTAAACCTAAACACTAAACCCTAAACCCTAAAACTCTAAATCCTTAAAACCCAAAACCCTAAACCCTAAGCCTTTAACCATTAACCCCAAAAACCCTAATCCCTAAACCCTAAACAGTAAAACCCTGAACCCTAAAATCCTAAAACCCTAAACCCTAAATCCCTAAAGCCCAAAACCCTAAACCCTAGTACTAAACCACTAAAATGCCAAAAACCTAAAACCTAAACACTAAACCCTAACCGCTAAACGCCTAAAACCCTAACACCCTAAACCCCTACAACCCTAAACCCAAAAACCATAAACCCTAAATCCTAAACCCTAAAACCTAAACCCTGAAACTCTAAAACCGTAAACCGCTAAAACCCTAATGCCCTAAACCTTAAACCCTAAACGCTAAAACACTAAACCCTTAAAACCCCTAAACCCTAAACCCTAAACCCTAAACCCTAAACCCTAAAACCAAAAAACCATTAAACCCTAAAACCCTAGACCCTAAAACCCTAAAACCATAAACCCTAAGCCATAAACCAGTAACACCCAAAACCCTTAACCCTAAACCCTAAACCCTAAACCCAAAAACCATAAACCCCTAAAACCTTAAACTCTAAACCCTTAACCCTAAACCCCTTAATCCCTAAAACCCTAAACATTAAGCCCTTAATCCTAAAACCTTAAACCCTAAAACCTTAAACCTTAAACCTCAACGCTAACCCTAAACCCAAAACCCTAAAATCGAAACCATAAACCCTAAACCCTAAAACCCTAAACCTTAAACCCTAAACAACTAAAACCCTAAATCCCTTTAACCCTAAACCCAAAAACCTACCCTAAACCCTAAAACCCTAAAACCCTAAACCTAAACCCTAAACCCAAAAACCATAAACCCCTTAAACCTTAAACCCTAAACCCTTAGCCCTAAACCCCTTAAACCCTAAAACCCTAAACACTAAACCCTTAATCCTAAAACCTAAAACCCTAAAACCCTAAACCTTAAACCTCAACGCCAAACCCTAAACCCAAAACCCTAAAATCGAAACCATAAACCCTAAACCCTAAAACCCTAAACCTTAAACCCTAAACAAGTAAAACCCTAAATCCCCTTAACCCTAAACCCAAAAACCTACCCTAAACCCTAAAACCTTAGAACCCTAACCCTAAATCCAAAACTCTAAACCCTAAAACCCCAAAACCTAAAACCCTAAACCCTAAACCCTAAAACCTAAAACCCTAAAACCCAAAACCTCTAAAACCCTAAACCCTTAACCCCTAAAACCCTAAAACCCTAAAATCGTAAACATTAAAACTTAAACTCTAAAACCCTAAAACCAGAAACCCTAAACCCTTACCCCTAAACCTTATAGTCTAAACCCAAAAACCCAACACCCTAAACCCTAAAACTCTAAAACCCAAAAACCCTAAACCCTAAATCCTAAACCCCAAACAAAAAATCCTAAGAGCCTAAACCCTAAAACCCTAAAACCCTAAACCCTAAACAAAAAACCCAAAAGCCCCAAACCCTAAAAACCTAAAACCACCCTAATCCCTAAAACCCCCATCCCTAAAACCCTAAACCCTAAAAGCCTAAAACCTTAAACCCTAAATTGTAAGCCCCACAGACCCTAAATCCTAAACCCCAAACGAAAAACCAAAAAACCCTAAACCCTAAAACCCTAAAACAATAAAACCCTAAACCCTAAAACCAGAAACCCTAAACCCTTACCCCTAAACCCTAACAACCTAAACCCAAAAACCCGAAACCCTAAACCCTAAACCCTAAAACCCAAAAAACCCTAAACCCTAAATCCTAAACCCCAAACAAAAAATCCTAAAAGCCTAAACCCTAAAACCCTAAACCCTAAACAAAAAACCCAAAAACCCTAAACCCTAAAAACTTAAAACCACCATAATCCCTAAAACCCTAAAACCCTAAAAGCCTAAAACCTTAAACCCTAAATTGTAAGCCCCACAAACCCTAAATCCCAAACCCCAAACAAAAAACCCTAAAACCCTAAACCCTAAAACCCTAAAACCCTAAAACACTAAAGCCCTAAACCCTAAAACCTAAACTCTAAACCCTAAACCCTAAACCTAAACGTAAACAAAAAACCCAAAAACCCTAAACCCTAAAGACCTAAAACCACCCCAATCCCTAAACCCTAAACCCTAAAAGCCTAAAACTCGAAACCCTAAACCCTAAACCCTAAAACTCAAAACGCTAAACCCTAAAACCTAAAATCAAATACCCTAAACCATCAAACCCTAAAACCCTAAAACCCTAAAACCCATAAACCCTAAAACCCCAAACCCTAAACCCTAAACCCTAAACCCTCAAATTAAAAAACCATGCACTAAACCATAAAACCCAAAAACCCGAAACCCTAAATCCTAAACCCTAATACCCCAAATCCTAAACCCTACACCCTAAACCCAAAGCCCAAAACCCATAAACCCTAAAACCCAAAACCGAAAACCCTAAACCCTAAATCCAAAACCCTAAAACCCCAAATCCTAAACACAAAACCCTAAACCCTAAAACCCATTACCCCAAAAACCCTAAAACCCTAAACCCCTAAACCCATAAACCCTAAACATTGAAACCCTAAAACCCTAAAACCCTAAACCCCAAAAGCCCTAACACCTTAAACCTTAAACTCTAAACCTTAAATCCTAAACCCTAAAACCCTAAAACCCTAAACGCCTAAACCTAAACCCTAAACCCAAAACGCTAAACCCAAAAACCCTAAACCGCTAAAACCTGAAACCTTAAACCCTAAACCGTTAACCCTAAACCCCAAAAACCCTAAACCCTAACCCCTAAACCCCTTAAACCCTAAAACCCTAAACCCTAAACCCTAAACTCTTAACCCTAAACCCTAAACCCAAAACCCTAAAACCTAACCATAAACCAAAAACCCTAAAACCCTAAACAACTAAAACCCAAAAGCCCTAAATCCCTTTAACCGTAATCCCTAAAACCCTAAACCCTAAACCCTAACACCTACGACAAACCCTAAAATTCTAGAACCCTAAACCCTAACCCTAAACCCTAAAACCAAAACTCAAAACCCTAAAACCCTAAAACCAATAGACCCTAAAACCCTAAACCATAAAACCAATAGACCCTAAAACCCTAAACCCTAAAACCGAAAACCTGAATCTAAAAAAACCCTGCTCTAAGCCCTAAACCCTAAATCCAGAACCTAAACCCTAAACCCAAAAACCCTAAAACCCTAAACCCTAAAATCCTAAAACTATAAAACCATAAAGCCAAAAACCCTAAAACCCTAAACTCTGAATCCTAAAACCCTAAAACCAAAACCCTTAAAACTCTAAACCCTAACCCCAATATCCTAAACCGTAAAACCATAAAACCCTAAAACCTAAAACTCTAAAACCGTAAAACCCTAAACCCTAAACCCAAAAACCTTAAAACCAAAAACCCTAAAACTCTAAACCCTAAACCCTAAACCATAAACTATAAAACCATAAACCCATTAACCTAAATCCTAAACCCTAAACCCCTAAAACCCAAAACCATAAATCCTAAACCCTTAACCCTTAACCCCTAAAACCCTAAACCCTAAACCCGTAAAATCCTAAACCCTTAAACCCTAAATCCCTAAACCCTAAATCCCTAAAACCCTAAACCTTTAACCCTAAAACCGTAAACCCTAAATCCTAAATAGTAAACCACTAAAACACTAAAAAAATAAAACCCTAAACCCTAAACCCAAACCGCTAAACCCTAACACCCTAAACCTCTAAACCCTAAACCCAAAAACCATAAACCCGAAATCCTAAACCCTAAGCCCTGAACCCTGAAACCCTAAAACCCTAAATCCCTAAAACTCTAACACCCTAAACCTTAAATCCTAAAACCCAAAACTCAAAATCCTAAACCCAAAATAGTAAACCCTTAAAACCCCTAAACCCTAAAACCTAAACCCAAAAACCATAAAACCCTAAGCCCTTAAACCTAACCCTAAACCCTAAAGCCAAAACCAAAACCCTTAAAACCCAAAACCCTAAACCCTAAGCCCTTAACCCTTAACCCCAAAAACCCTAAACCCTAAACCGTAAAACCCTAAAACCTTAAAACCCTAAATACCTAAAACCCAAAACCCTAAATCTTAATACCCTAAAACCGTAAACCCTAAATCCTAAACCCTAAACCACTAAAACGCTAAAAACCTAAAACCCTAACACCTAAAACCTAAACCTGAAACCGTAAACCCTAAGCCGTAACCGCTAAACCATAACACCCTAAACCCCTAAAACCCTAAACCCAAAAACCATAAACCCTAAATCCTAAACCCTGAACCCTAAACCCTAAACCCTGAACCCCTAAAACCCTAAACCCAAAACCCCTAAAACCCTAACACCCTAAAACCTTAAACCCTAAACCCTAAAACAGTAAACCCTTAAAACCCCTAAACCCTAAAACCCTAAACACTAAACCATAACACCCTAAAGCCATAAACCCTAAACCCTAAAACCTAAACACTAAACCCTAAAACCATAAACCCTAAGCCCTAAAACAGTAAACCCGTAAAACCACTAAACCCTAAAACCCTAAAACCCTAAACCCTAAAACCTAAACCCTAAAACCGTAAAACACTAAACCCTTAAACCTAAACCCTAAACGCTAAAACCCAAAACCCTAAACCCTAAGCCTTTAACCCTTAACCCCTAAAACCCTAAACCCTAAACAGTAAAACCCTAAACCCTAAACAGTAAAACCCTAAACCTAAAACCCTTAAACCTAAACCCTAAACCCAAAACACTAAACCCTAAAACCCTAAACCCTTAAAACCCAAAACCCTAAACCCTAAACCCTAAGCCTTTAACCTTTAACCACTAAAACCCTAAAACCTAAACCCTAAACAGTAAAACCCTAAACCTTAAAACCCTAAAACCCTAAACCCTAAATCCCTAAAACCCTAAAACCCGAAACTCTAAATCCCTCCAAAACCCTAAACCCTAATATCCTAAAACCATAAACCCTAAATCCTTAACCCTAAACCACTAAAACGCTAAAAACCTAAAACCAAAAACCCTAAAACCTAAACACTAAACCCCAACCGCTAAACCCTAAAACCCTAAATGCCTAAAACCCTAACACCCTAAACCCCTACAACCCTAAACCCAAAAACCATAAACCCTAAATCCTAAACCCTAAACCCTAAACCCTAAACCCTGAAACTCTAAAATCTTAAACCCTAAAACCCTAACACCCTAAACCTTAAACCCTTAACCCTAAAACACTAAACCCTTAAAACCCCTAAACCCTAAACCCGAAAACCATAAAACCATAAAACCCTAAAACCTAAAACACTAAAACCCTAAAACCCTAAAACCCTAAAACCCTAAACCCTAAGCCATAAACCACTAAAACCCTAAACCCTAAACTCTAAACCAAAAAAACCATAAACCCCTAAAACCTTAAACCCTAAATCCCCAACCCTGAACCCCTTAAACCCTAAAACCCTAAACACTAAACCCTTAATCCTAAAACCCTTAAACCCTAAAACCCTAAACCTTAAACCCTCAACGCTAAAACCAAAACCCTTAAACCCTAAAACCTAAACCATAAGCCCTAAACCCTAAAACCCTAAAACCCCAAACCGTAAACTCTGAACAACTAAAACCCAAAATCCCTTTAACCTTAAACCCTAAACCCTAAACCCTAAACGCTAAAACCCTAAAACCCTAAAACCTAAAACTGTAAAACCCTAAACCCTAAACCCTAAACCCCAAACCCTGAAACTCTAAAATCCAAAACCTTTAAAACCCTAAACCCTAAACCCCTAAAACCCTAAACCCTAAACCCCTAAAACCCTAAAACCCTAAAATCGTAAACACTAAAACTTAAACTCTAAAACCCTAAAACCCGAAACTCTAAACCCTCACACCTAAACCCTAATACCCTAAACCCAAAAACCTTAAACCCTAAACCCTAAACCTTAAAACCCAAAAACCCAAAAACCCTAAACCCTAAACCCTAAACCCCAAACAAAAAACCCTAAAACCCTAAACCCTAAGACCCTAAAACCCTAAAACCCTAAACCCTAAACCCAAAACCCTAAACTAAAAACCTAAAAACCTAAAATCACCCTAATCCCTAAAACCCTATGACCCTAAAACCCCAACCACAAAACCCTAAACCCTAAAAGCCTAAAACCCGAAACCCTAAATCGTAAACCACTAAACCCTAAACCCCAAAAACCCGAAACCCTAAATCCTAAACCCTAAACCCAAAACCCTAAACCCATAAACTCTAAAACCCTAAACCCAAAACCCTAAAATCCAATACCCCTCAAACCCTAAAACCCTAAACCCATAAACCCTAAACCCAAGACCCAAAAACCCTAAAGCCTAAAACCCTCAAACCATAACACCCTTAACCCTATAACCTTTAGCCCTCTAACCCGAATATCCTAAACCCTCAACCCTAAAGCCCTAAACCCTAAACCCTCAAACTAAAAAACCCTACACTAAACCCTAAAACCCAAAAACCCGAAACCCTAAATCCTAAACCCTACACCCTAAACCCATAACCCTAAACCCATAAAACCTAAAACTCTAAACCCTAAATCCAAAACCCCAAAACCCCAAACCCTAAACCCAAAACCCTAAAACCCAATACCCCTAAAACCCTAAAACCCTAAAACCATAAACCCTAAAACCCTATACCCAATACCCAAAAACCCTAAACCCTAAAACCCACAAACCATAATACCCTTAACCCTATAACCTTTTACCCTCTAACCCTAATATCCTAAATCCTCAACCCTAAAGCCCTAAACCGTAAACCCCAAAACCCTAAAACACTAAAGCATAAAACCCTAAAACCATAAAACCATAAACCCAAACACCCTAAAACCCTAAAACCCTAAACCCTATAACCCTAAAACAATAAACAGTAAACCCTAAAACCCTAAAGCCAAAAACCCTAAAACTCTAAACCCTAAACCCTAAAACCCTAAAATCGTAAAACCCTAAACCCTTAAACCTAAACCCTAAACCCTGAAACCCGAAACCCCTAAAACCCAAAATCCAAAACCCTAAACCCTAAACCCCTAACCCTTAACCCCTAAAACCCTAAACCCGAAACCGTAAAACCCTAAACCCTTAAACCCTAAAACCCTAAATCCCTAAAACCCAAAACCCTAAACCCTAATACGCTAAAACCGTAAACCACCCTTAAACCTGAACCCTTAAACCTAAACCCTAAATCCAAAACCCTAAAAACCTAAACCCTACAACTTTAAAACCAAGACCCGAAAACCCTAAACCCTAAAACCCTAAAACCCTCAACCCCTAATACCTTTAACCCTCCAACACTAATATCCTAAACCCTAAACCCTAAAACCGTAAACCCCAAAACCCTAAAACCCTCAAACCCTAACCCCAAAACACTAAAACCCTAAACCCTAAAACCCTAAAATCATAAAACCATAAACCCAAAAACCCTAAAACCCTAAAACCGTAAAACCCTAAACCCTAAAACCGTAAAACCGTAAACCCTAAACCCTAAAACTCTAAAGCCAAAAACCCTAAAACTCTAAACCCTAAACCCTAAACCCTAAACCCTAAATTCCTAAAAGCCAAAACCCTAAACCCTAATACCCTAAAACCATAAACCCTAAATCCAAAACCCTAAACTACTAAAACGCTAAAAACATAAAACTCTAAACCCTAAAACCTAAACCCTAAACCCAAACCGCTAAGCCCTAAAACCCTAAACGCCTAAAACTCTAACACCCTAAACCCCTAAAACCCTAACACAAAAACCTAACCCTAAATCCTAAACCCTAAACCCTGAAACCCTACAACCCTAAAACCCTAACACCCTAAACAATAAAACCCTAAAACCCTAAAATCCTAAAACCATAAACCATAAATCCTAAACCCTAAAACAGTAAACCCTTAAAACCCCAGAACCCTAAACCCTAAAACCCTAAACCCTAAACCATAAAACCGTAAAACCCTAAACCCTACCCTAAACCATTAAAACCTTAAAAACATAAAACCCCAAAGCTCAAAAACCGTAAACCCCTAAAACCCAAAACATTAAACCCTTTACCCTTTACCCTAAACTCCTAAAACACTAAAACCCTATACACTAAACCCAAAACCCTATGACCTTAAAACCCCCAACCTAAAACCCTTAACCCCAAAAGCCTAAAACCCAAAACCCTAAATCGTAAATCCCAAAAACCCTAAACCCTGAACCCTAAAACACTAAACCCTAACCTAAAACCCTATACCCTAAACCCTCAAGTCCTAAAACCCTAAAACCCTGAAACCCATAAACCATAAAACCCTAAACCCTAAATCCTAAACCCTAAACCTCAAACTAGAAAACCCTACACTAAACCCTAAAACCCAAAAACCCGAAACCCTAAATCCTAAACCCTAAAACCCCAAATCCTAAACCCTACACCCTATACCCAAAACCCTAAACCCATAAACCCTAAAACCCTAAACCCAAAATCCTAAACCCGAAATCCAAAACCCTAAAACCCCAAACCCTAAACCCAAAACCCTAAAACCCAATACCCCTAAAACCCTAAAACCCTAAAACCCTAAACCCATAAACCCTAAACCCAAGAGCCAAAAACCCTAAACCCTAAAACCCTAAAACCCTCAAACCATAATACCCTTAACCCTATAACCTTTAACCCTCTAACCCTAATATCCTAAACCCTCAACCCTAAACCCCTAAACCCTAAACCCTGAAACTAAAAAACCCTACACTAAACCCTAAAACCCAAAAACCCGAAACCCTAAATCCTAAACCCTAAAACCCTATATCCTAAACCCTACACCCTAAACCCAAAACCCTAAACCCATAAACCCTAAACCCAAAACCCTAAACCCTAAATCCAAAACCCTAAAACCCCAAACCCTAAACCCAATACCCTAAAACCCAATACCCCTAAAACCCTAAAACCCTACACCCATAAACCCTAAAACCCTAAACCCAAGACCCAAAAACCCTAAACCCTAAAACCCTAAAACCCACAAACAATAATACCCTTAACCCTATAACCTTTAACCCTCTAACCCTAATATCCTAAACCCTCAATCCTAAAGGCCTAAACCCTAAACCCCAAAACCCTAAAACACTAAAGCATAAAACCCTAAAACCCTAAAACCATAAACCCAAACACCCTAAAACCCTAAACCCTATAACCCTAAAACAACAAACACTAAACCCTAAAACCCTAAAGCCAAAAACCCTAAAACTCTAAATCCTAAACCCTAAAACCCTAAAATCGTAAAACCCTAAACCCTGAAACCCGAAACCCCTAAAACCCAAAATCCAAAACCCTAAACCCTTAACCCCCTAAAACCCTAAACCCGAAACCGTAAAACCCTAAACCCTTAAACCATAAAACCCTAAATCCTAAACCCTAAATCCTTAAAACCCAAAACCCTAAACCCTAATACCCTAAAACCGTAACCCCTAAACCCTTAAACCTAAACCCTAAATACTAAACCCTAGAACCCTAAACCCTACAACTTTAAACCAAAGACCCAAAAACCCTAAACCCTAAAACGCTAAAACCCTCAACCCCTAATACCCTTAACCCTCCAACCCTAATATCCGAAACCCAAAACCCTAAAACCCTCAAACCCTAATTCCCAAAACACTAAAACCCTAAACCCTAAAACCCTAAAACCATAAAACCATAAACCCAAAAATCCTAAAACCCTAAAACCTTAAACCCTAAAACCCTAAAACCGTAAAACCCTAAACCCTAAACCCTAAAACTCTAAAATCAAAAACCCTAAAACTCTAAACCCTAAAACCTAAACCCTAAACCCTAAATTCCTAAAAGCCAAAACCCTAAATCCTAATACCCTAAAACCATAAACCCTAAATCCAAAACCCTAAACTACTAAAACTCTAAAAATCTAAAACTCTAAACCCTAAAACCCAAACCCTAAACCCAAACCGCTAAGCCCTAAAACCGTAAACGCCTAAAACCCTAACACCCTAAACCCCTAAAACCCTAAACACAAAAACCTTAAACCCTAAATCCTAAACCCTAAACCCTAAACCCTGTAACCCTACAACCCTAAACCCCTAAAACCCTAACACCCAAAACCCTAAAACCCTAAAACCATAAACCCTAAATCCTAAACCCTAAAACCTTAAACCCTTAAACCCTAAAACCCTCAAACCCTAATACCCTTAACCCTCTAACCATAATATCCTAAACCCTAAACCCTAAAACCCCAAAACCCTAAAACCATAAAAGCAAAAACCCTAAAATCCTAAACCCCAAAACCCTAACACCCTAAACCCTAAAACTCTAAAACCATAAAACCACAAACCCAAAAATCCAAAAACTCTAAAACCCTAAACCCTAAAACCGTAAAACCCTCAACCCTAAACCCTAAAACTCTGAAACCAAAAACCATAAAACTTTAAACCCTAAACCCTAAACCCTAAACCCTAAAATCGTAAAACCCTAAAACCTTAAAACCCTAAAATCTAAAATGCTAAAACCTAAAACCCTAAAACCGTAAAACCCAAAACACTAAACGCTAAATCCCTTAAACCAAAAACCCTAAAACTCTCAACCCTAAACCCTAAACCGTAAAACCCTAAACCCATTAACCTAAACCCTAAAACCCTAAACCCAAAACCCTAAAACCCTAAACCCCTAAAACTCAAAACCCTAAACCCTAAACACTTAACCTCTAAAACCCTAAACACTTAACCTCTAAAACCCTAAACCCTAAACTCTAAAACGCTAAAACCAAAAACCCTAAGACACTAAACCCTAAACCCTAAACCCTAAACCGTAAAACCCTAAACCCTAAAACCTTAAATCCCTAAAATCCAAAACCATAAATCGTAATACCCTAAAACTGTGAACCCTAAATCCGAAACCCTAAACCACTAAAACACTAAAAACCTAAAACTCAAAACCCTAACACCCAAACCCTAAACCCTAAACCCTAAACCCAAACTGCTAAACCCTAAAACCCTAAACACCTAAGACCCTAACACCCCAAGCCCCTAAACCCAAAAACCATAAACCCTAAATCCTAAACCCTAAAACCATAAACCCTAAATCCTAAACCCTAAAACCCTATAACCCTATAACCCTAACACCCTAAATCTTAAACCCTAAACCCTAAAACATTAAACCCTAAAACCCTAAACCCTAAAACCCTAAAACTTTAAACCCTAAACTATAAAACCCTAAAACCCTAAAATCCTAAACCCTAAACCATAAAACCCTAAATCCCTATAACCCCAAACCCTAAACCCAAAACTCTAAACTCTAAACCCTAAAACCCAATACCCCAAAAACATTAAAACCCTAAACTCCTAAACCCTAAAACTTTAAACCCAAGACCCAAAAACCCTAAACCCTAAAACCCTAAAACTTTAAACCCAAGACCCAAAAACCCTAAACCCTAAAACCCTCAAACCCTAATACCCTTAACCCTAAAACCCTAAAACCCCCAAGCCCTAATACCCTTAACCCTAAAACACCTAACCCTCAAACCCTAATATCCTAAACCCTAAACCCTAAAACCAAAACCCTAATACCGTAAACCCTAAAACTCTAAACCCTAAACCCTAAAAATGTAAAACCGTAAAATCGTAAAACCCTAAACACTAAAACCCTAAAACCCTAAACCCTGAACCCTAAAATCCTAAACCAAAAACCCAAATACTCTAAAACCCTAACCCTAAACCGTAAAACCCCAAACCCATTAACCTAAACCATAAACCCTAAATCCTAAACCCAAAAACCCTAAACCCTTAAAACCCAAAGCCCTAAACCCTTAACCCTTAACCCCTAAAATCGTAAAACCCTTAACCGTAAAACCATAAACCCTAAAACCCTAAACCCTAAATTCCTAAAACCCAAAATCGTAAAACCGTAAACCGTAAATCCAAAACCCTAAACCACTAAAACGCTAAAAACCTAAAACTCTAAACCCTAAAACCTAAACCCTAAACCCTAAACCCTAACCGCTAAGCCCTAAAACCCGAAACGCCTAAAACCCTAACACCCTAAACGCCTAAAACCCGAAACCCAAAAAACCATAAACCCTAAATCCTAAACCCTAAACCTTAAACCCTAAAACCCTAAAACCCTAAACCCATAAAACCGTAACACCCTAAACCTTTAACCCTAAAACCCTAAACCCTAAATCCTAAACCCTAAAACAGTAAACCCTTCAAACTCCTAAACCCTAAACCCTAAAACAGTAAACCCTTAAAACCCCTAAACCCTAAATCCTAAAACCCTAAACCCTAAACCACAAAACCATAAAACCCTAAACCCTAAACCCTAAACCCTACACCCTAAACCATTAAAATAGTAAAAACATAAAACCCTAAACCCAAAAATCGTAAACCCCTAAAACCCTAAACCCCTAAAACACTAAAACCCTAAACCCTAAACCCTAAACTCTAAACTTTAAAACCCTAAAGCCCTAAAAGCCTAAAACCCTAAACACTAAACCCTAAACCCTAAGCCCTAAACTCTAAACTTTAAAACCGTAAACCCTAAAAACCTAAACCCTTAAACCCTAAAACCCTAAATCCCTTTAACCCTAAACTCGAAATCCCTAAAACTCTAAACCCTAAACCCTAAACCCTAAAACTTATACTAAACCCTAAAACCCTAGAACCCTAAACCCTAACCCCAAACCCTAAACCCTAAACATTAAAACCCTAAAACCCTAAAACCTAAAACCCTAAACCCTAAACCGAAATCCAAAATCCTAAAACTCTAAACCCCATAACCTTGAAACCCAAAACCGAAAAACCATAAAATACTAAAACCAAGAACCCTAAAACCCCAAACTCTAAAACCCTAAACCCTAAACCCTAAACCCTAAAACCCTAATCCCCTAAAACCGTCAACCCAAAAACCATAAAACCCTAAAGCCGTAAACCCTAAACCCTAAACACTAAACCCTAAACCCTAAAACCCTAAACCCCTTATCCCTAAAACCTTAAAACCCTAAACCCAAACCCTAAACCCTTCCCCAAACCCCAAAACCTTAAAACCTAACCCCTAAAACCATAAAAACCAAAAACTAAAACGTAAAACCCTAAAACCCCAAAAGCGTAAAACACACCAAAACCCTAAGTCCCTAAACCCTAAAACCCAAAAATCCTAAAGCCCTAAACCCTAAACCCTAAACTCTAAACCCCAAACCTTAAACCCTAAACCCCAAACCCAAAACCCTAAACCTTAAACCCAAAACCCTAAAATCCAATACCCTTAAAACCTTAAACCCCTAAACCCATAATCCCTAAAACCCTAAACCCAAGACCCAAAAACCCTAAACCCTAAAACCCTAAACCCTAAACCCCAAACCCCAAACCCAAAAACCCTCAAACCCTAATACCGTTCACCCTTAAAATCCTTAACCCTCTAACCCAAATATCCACAACCCTAAACCCCCAAACCCTAAACCCCACACCCTAAAACCTAAAACTGTAAAACCCTAAAACCGTAAAACCCTAAAACTGCAAAACCCTAAACCTTAAACCAAAAAACCCTTAAACCAAAAACCATAAAACTCAAAACCCTATACCCTAAACCCTAAACTGTAAAACCCTAAACCCTAAACCCTAAAACCCTAAACTCCTAAACCCTAAAGCCTAAATAACTAAAAACCCAAACCCTAAAACCGTAAACCCTAAATCCAAAACCCTAAACCACTAAAAACCTAAGACTCTAAACACTAAAACCAAAGTCCTAAACCCTAAACGCCCAAAACGCTAACACCCAAGACCCTTAACCCTAAAACCCTAAAATCCTAAACCCTAAAGCCTAAATAACTAAAACCCAAAACCCTAAAACCGTAAACCCTAAATCCAAAACCCTAAACAACTAAAAACCTAAGACTCTAAACACTAAAACCTAAGCCCTAAACCCTAAACGCCCAAAACGCTAACACCCTAAACCTTTAACCCTAAAACCATAAAGACTAAAACTTAAACCCTAAAACAGTAAACCCTTAAAACCCCTAAACCCAAAAGCCCTAAAACCCTAAACCCTAAACCATAAGACCCAAAAATCCTAAAACCCTAAACCATTAAAACCATAAAAACATAAAACCCTAAACCCCTAAAACCCTAAAACCCTAAACCCTTAACCCTAAACCCCTAAAACCCTAAAATCCTAAACACTAAACCCTAAACCCTAAACTCTAAACACTAAACCCTGAAACCCTAAACACGAAAACCCTAAACCCTAAACCGAAATCCAAAATCCTAAAACTCTAAACCCCATAACCTTGAAACCCAAAATCCAAAAACCATAAAATACTAAAACCCAGAACCCTAAAACCCCAAAACTCTAAAAC
Organism: Chimonanthus praecox; assembly: GCA_022113865.1. Taxonomy (NCBI): domain Eukaryota; kingdom Viridiplantae; phylum Streptophyta; class Magnoliopsida; order Laurales; family Calycanthaceae; genus Chimonanthus; species Chimonanthus praecox. The sequence continues at coordinate 33,509,301 of CM039089.1, read as the reverse complement.
CCTAAACCCTAAACCCTAAAACCCTAATCCCCTAAAACCGTCAACCCAAAAACCATAAAACCCTAAAGCCGTGAACCCTAAACCCTAAACACTAAACCCTAAACCCTAAATCCCTAAACCCTTATCCCAAAAACCTTAAAACACTAAACCCTAAACCCAAACCCTAAACCCTTCCCCAAACCCAAAACCCTAAAACCTAACCCCTGAAACCATAAAAACCAAAAACTAAACCGTAAAACCCTAAAACCCCAAAAGCGTAAAACACTAAAACACCAAAACCCTAAGTCCCTAAACCCTAAAACCCAAAAACCCTAAAGCCCTAAACCCTAAACCCTAAACTCTAAACCCCAAAACCTTAAACCCTAAACCCCAAACCCTAAACCCTAAACCCAAGACCCAAAAACGCTAAACCCTAAACCCTAAACCCCAAACCCCAAACCCAAAAACCCTCAAACCCTAATACCGTTCACCCTTAAAATAACCCCCCTCCCAAATATCCACAACCCTAAACCCTAAACCCCAAAACCCTAAACCCCACACCCTAAAACCTAAAACCGTAAAACCCTAAAACCGTAAAACCCTAAAACTGCAAAACCTTAAACCTTAAACCCTAAAACCCTTAAACCAAAAACCATAAAACTCAAAACCCTATACCCTAAACCCTAAACCGTAAAACCCTAACCCCATTCACCTAAACCCTAAACCCTAAACTCTAAACCCTAAACCCAAAAACCTTAAACTCCTAAAACCCAAAACCCTTAACCTTAAACCCTTAACCCTTAACCCCTAAAACCCTAAACCCTAAAACCCTAAAATCCTAAACCCTAAAGCCTAAATAACTAAAAACCCAAACCCTAAAACCGTAAACCCTAAATCCAAAACCCTGAACCACTAAAAACCTAAGACTCTAAACACTAAAACCTAAGCCCTAAACCCTAAACGCCCAAAACGCTAACACCCAAAACCCTTACAACCTTAAACCCAAAAACCGTAAACCCTAAACCTTGAAACCCTAAAACCCTAAACCCCTAAAACCCTAACACCCTAAACGTTTAACCCTAAAACCATAAAGACTAAATCTTAAACCCTTAAAACCCCTAAACCCTAAAACCCTAAACCCTAAACCATAAGACCCAAAAATCCTAAAACCCTAAACCATTAAAACCATAAAAACATAAAACCCTAAACCCCTAAAACCCTAAAACCCTTAACCCTTAACCCTAAACCCCTAAAATCCTAAAATCCTAAACACTAAACCCTAAACCCTAAACTCTAAACACTAAACCCTGAAACCCTAAACACGAAAACCCTAAACCCTTAAACCTTAACCCTAAAACCCTAAATCCCGTTAACCCTAAACCTGAAAACCCTAAAACCCAAAACCCTAACCCCTAAAACTTACACTAAACCCTAAATCCCAAGAATCCTAAACCCTAAACCCTAAACCCTAAACCATAAAAACATAAAACCCTAAACCCAAAAACCATAAACCCATAAAACCCAAAACCGTAAACCCCAAACTCCTAAAACCCTAAAACCATAAACATTAAACCCTAAACCCTAAACCCTAAAATCCTAAAACCCTAAAACCCTAAACCCTTAAACCTTAAAACCCTAAAACCCTAAATCTCGTTAACCCTAAACCTGAAATCCCTAAAACCCTAAACCCTAAACCCTAAAACTTACACTAAACCCTAAAACCCTAGAACCCTAAGCCCTAAACCCTAAATACTGAAACCCTAAAACCCTAAAACGTAAAACCCTGACCATAAACCCTAATCCCTAAACCGAAACCCATAACCCTAAAACTTTAAGCCCTATAACCCTGAAACCCAAAACCCAAAAGCCCTAAAACCATAAAACCCCAAAACCGAAAACACTAAAACCCTAAAACCCTAAAACCCTAAACCCTATCCCTAAAACCCTAATCCCCTAAAACTGTAAACCCAAAAAACATAAAACCCTAAATCTGTAAAACCTAAACCCTATAAATCTAAAACCCTAAAAGCCTAAACCTAAAACGCTAAACCCTAAAACCCTAAACCCTAAACCCTAAACCCTAAACCCTACACCCTAACCCCTAACCCCTAAACCCTAAACCCGAAACCCAAAAAACCATAAACCCTAAATCCTAAACCCTAAACCTTAAACCCTGAAACCCTAAAACCCTAAACCCATAAAACCGTAACACCCTAAACCTTTAACCCTAAAACCCTAAACCCTAAATCCTAAACCCTAAAACAGTAAACCCTTCAAACTCCTAAACCCTAAACCATAAAACAGTAAACCCTTAAAACCCCTAAACCCTAAACCCTAAAACCCTAAACCCTAAACCATAAAACCATAAAACCCTAAACCCTAAACCCTACACCCTAAACCATTAAAATCGTAAAAACATAAAACCCTAAACCCAAAAACCGTAAACCCCTAAAACCCTAAACCCCTAAAACACTAAAACCCTAAACACTAAACCCTAAACTCTAAACTTTAAAACCCTAAAGCCCTAAAAGCCTAAAACCCTAAACACTAAACCCTAAACCCTAAATCCTAAACTCTAAACTTTAAAACCGTAAACCCTAAAAACCTAAACCCTTAAACCCTAAAACCCTAAATCCCTTTAACCCTAAACACGAAAACCCTAAAACCCTAAACCCTAAACCATAAACCCTAAACCCTAAACCCTAAAACTTATACTAAACCCTAAAACCCTAGAACCCTAAACCCTAACCCCAAACCCTAAACCCTAAACATTAAAACCCTAAAACCCTAAAACCTAAAACCCTAAACCCTAAACCGAAATCCAAAATCCTAAAACTCTAAACCCCATAACGTTGAAACCCAAAATCCAAAAACCATAAAATACTAAAACCCAGAACCCTAAAACCCCAAAACTCTAAAACCCTAAACCCTAAACCCTAAACCCTAAAACCCTAATCCCCTAAAACCGTCAATCCAAAAACCATAAAACCCTAAAGCCGTAAACCCTAAACCCTAAACACTAAACCCTAAACCCTAAAACCCTAAACCCTAAATCCCTAAACCCCTTATCCCTAAAACCTTAAAACCCTAAACCCTAAACCCAAACCCTAAACCCTTCCCCAAACCCCAAAACCCTAAAACCTAACCCCTAAAACCATAAAAACCAAAAACTAAACCGTAAAACCCTAAAACCCCAAAAGTGTAAAACACTAAAACACCAAAACCCTAAGTCCCTAAACCCTAAAACCCAAAAACCCTAAAGCCCTAAACCCTAAACCCTAAACTCTAAACCCCAAAACCTTACACCCTAAACCCCAAACCCTAAACCCTAAACCCAAGACCCAAAAACGCTAAACCCTAAAACCCTAAACCCTAAACCACAAACCCCAAACCCAAAAACCCTCAAACCCTAATACCGTTCACCCTTAAAATCCTTAACACTCTAACCCAAATATCCACAACCCTAAACCCTAAACCCCAAAACCCTAAACCCCACACCCTAAAACCTAAAACCGTAAAACCCTAAAACCGTAAAACCCTAAAACTGCAAAACCCTAAACCTTAAACCCGAAAACCCTTAAACCAAATACCATAAAACTCAAAACCCTATACCCTAAACCCTAAACCGTAAAACCCTAACCCCATTCACCTAAACCCTAAACCCTAAACTCTAAACCCTAAACCCAAAAACCTTAAACTCCTAAAACCCAAAACCCTTAACCCTAAACCCTTAACCCTTAACCCCTAAAACCCTAAACCCTAAAACCCTAAACCCTAAAACCCTAAAATCCTAAACCCTAAAGCCTAAATAACTAAAAACCCAAACCCTAAAACCGTAAACCCTAAATCCAAAACCCTAAACCACTAAAAAACCTAAGACTCTAAGCACTAAAACCTAAGCCCTAAACCCTAAATGCCCAAAACGCTAACACCCAAAACCCTTAAAACCCTAAACCCAAAAACCATAAACCCTGAGATCCTAAACCCTAAACCCTAAACCTTAAAACCCTAAAACCCTAAACCCCTAAAACCCTAACACCCTAAACGTTTAACCCTAAAACCAAAAAGACTAAATCTTAAACCCTAAAACAGTAAACCCTTAAAACCCCTAAACCCAAAAGCCCTAAAACCGTAAACCCTAAACCTTAAGACCCAAAAATCCTAAAACCCTAAACCATTAAAACCATAAAAACATAAAACCCTAAACCCCTAAAACCCTAAAACCCTAAACCCTTAACCCTAAACCCCTAAAACCCTAAAATCCTAAACACTAAACCCTAAACCCTAAACTCTAAACACTAAACCCTAAAACCCTAAACACTAAAACCCTAAACCCTTAAACCTTAACCCTAAAACCCTAAATCCCGTTAACCCTAAACCTGAAAACCCTAAAACCCAAAACCCTAACCCCTAAAACTTACACTAAACCCTAAAACCCAAGAATCCTAAACCCTAAACCCTAAACCCTAAACCCTAAACCATAAAAACATAAAACCCTAAACCCAAAAACCGTAAACACCTAAAACTCAAAACCGTAAACCCTAAACTCCTAAAACCCTAAAACGATAAACATTAAACCCTAAACCCTAAAACCCTAAAACCCTAAAACCCTAAACCCTTAAACCTTAAAACCCTAAAACCCTAAATCTCGTTAACCCTAAACCTGAAAACCCTAAAACCCTAAACCCTAAACCCTAAAACTTACACTAAACCCTAAAACCCTAGAACCCTAAGCCCTAAACCCTAAATACTAAAACCCTAAAACCCTAAAACCTAAAACCTTGACCATAAACCCTAATCCCTAAACCGAAACCCAAAACCCTAAAACTCTAAGCCCTATAACCCTGAAACCCAAAACCCGAAAACCCTAAAACCCTAAAACCCTAAAACCCCAAAACACTAAAACCCTAAAACCCTAAAACCCTAAACCCTATCCCTAAAACCCTAATCCCCTAAAACTGTAAACCCAAAAACCATAAAACCCTAAATCTGTAAAACCTAAACCCTATAAATCTAAAACCCTAAAAGCCTAAACCTAAAACCCTAAACCCTTAAACCCTAAACCCTAAAACCCTAAACCCTAAACCCTAAACCCTAAACCCTACACCCTAACCCCTAAACCCTAAACCCGAAACCCAAAAAACCATAAACCTTAAATCCTAAACCCTAAACCTTAAACCCTGAAACCCTAAAAGCCCTAAACCCATAAAACCGTAACACCCTAAACCTTTAACCCTAAAACCCTAAACCCTAAATCCTAAACCCTAAAATAGTAAACCCTTCAAACTCCTAAACCCTAAACCCTAAAACAGTAAACCCTTAAAACCCCTAAACCCTAAACCCTAAAACCCTAAACCCTAAACCATAAAACCATAAAACCCTAAACCCTACACCCTAAACCATTAAAATCGTAAAAACATAAAACCCTAAACCCAAAAACCGTAAACCCCTAAAACCCTAAACCCCTAAAACCCTAAACACTAAACCCTAAACTCTAAACTTTAAAACCCTAAAGCCCTAAAAGCCTAAAACCCTAAACACTAAACCCTAAACCCTAAACCCTAAACTCTAAACTTTAAAACCGTAAACCCTAAAACCCTAAACCCTTAAACCCTAAAACCCTAAATCCCTTTAACCCTAAACCCGAAAACCCTAAAACCCTAAACCCTAAACCCTAAAACTTATACTAAACCCTAAAACCCTAGAACCCTAAACGCTAACCCCAAACCCTAAACCCTAAACATTAAAACCCTAAAACCCTAAAACCTAAAACCGTAAAACCTAAAACCCTAAACCCTAAACCGAAATCCAAAATCCTAAAACTCTAAACCCCATAACCTTGAAACCCAAAACCCAAAAACCATAAAATACTAAAACCCAGAACCCTAAAACCCCAAAACTCTAAAACCCTAACCCCTAAACCCTAAACCCTAAAACCCTAATCCCCTAAAACCGTCAACCCAAAAACCATAAAACCCTAAAGCCGTAAACCCTAAACCCTAAACACTAGACCCTAAACCCTAAAACCCTAAACCCTAAAACCCGAAACCCCATATCCCTAAAACCTTAAAACCCTAAACCAAAACCCTAAACCCTTCCCCAAACCCCAAAACCCTAAAACCTAACCCCTAAAACCATAAAAGCCAAAAACTAAACAGTAAAACCCTAAAACCCCAAAAGCGTAAAACACCAAAACACCAAAACCCTAAGTCCCTAAATCCTAAAACCCAAAAACCCTAAAGCCCTAAACCCTAAACCCTAAACTCTAAACCCCAAACCTTAAACCCTAAACCCTAAACCCCAAACCCTAAACCCTAAACCTTAAACCCAAAACCCTAAAACCCAATACCCCTAAAACCTTAAACCCCTAAACCCATAATCCCTAAAACCCTAAACCCAAGACCCAAAAACCGTAAACCCTAAAACCCTAAAACCTAAACCCCAAACCCCAAACCCCAAACCCAAAAACCCTCAAACCCTAATACCGTTCACCCTTAAAATCCTTAACCCTCTAACCCAAATATCCACAACCCTAAACTCCAAAACCCTAAACCCCAAAACCGTAAACCCCAAAACCCTAAACCCCACACCCTAAAACCTAAAATCGTAAAACCCTAAAACCGTAAAACCCTAAAACTGCAAAACCCTAAACCTTAAACCCTAAAACCCTTAAACCAAAAACCATAAAACTCAAAACCCTATACCCTAAACCCTAAACCGTAAAACCCTCACCCCATTCACCTAAACCCTAAACCCTAAACTCTAAACCCTAAACCCGAAAACCTTAAACTCCTAAAACCCAAAGCCCTTAACCCTAAACCCTTAACCCTTAACCCCTAAAACCCTAAACCCTAAAACCCTAAAATCCTAAACCCTAAAGCCTAAATAACTAAAAACCCAAACCCTAAAACCGTAAACCTTAAATCCAAAACCCTAAACCACTAAAAACCTAAGACTCTAAACACTAAAACCTAAGCCCTAAACCCTAAACGGCCAAAACGCTAACACCCTAAACCCTTAAAACCCTAAACCCAAAAACCATAAACCCTGAGATCATAAACCCTAAACCCTAAACCTTGAAACCCTAAAGCCCTAAACCTTCAAACCCTAAAACCCTAAACCCCTAAAACCCTAACACCCTAAACCTTTAACCCTAAAACCATGAAGACTAAATCTTAAACCCTAAAACAGTAAACCCTTAAAACCCCTAAACCCAAAAACAAAAAAACCCTAAACCCTAAACCATAAGACCCAAAAATCCTAAAACCCTAAACCATTAAAACCATAAAAACATAAAACCCTAAACCCCTAAAACCCTAAAACCCTAAACCCTTAACCCTAAACCCCTAAAACCCTTAAATCCTAAACACTAAACCCTAAACCCTAAACTCTAAACACTAAACCCTAAAACCCTAAACACTAAAACCCTAAACCCTTAATCCTTAACCCTAAGACCCTAAATCCCGTTAACCCTAAACCTGAAAACCTAAAACCCAAAACCCTAACCCCTAAAACTTACACTAAACCCTAAAACCCAAGAACCCTAAACCCTAAACCATAAGCCTAAACCCTAAACCCTAAACCCTAAACCATAAAAACATAAAACCCTAAACCCAAAAATCGTAAACCTCTAAAACCCAAAATCGTAAACCCCAAACTCCTAAAACCCTAAAATCATAAACATTAAACCCTAAACCCTAAACCCTAAAACCCTAAAACCCTAAAACCCTAAACCCTTAAACCTTAAAACCCTAAAACCCTAAATCTCGTTAACCCTAAACCTGAAAAGCCTAAAACCCTAAACCCTAAACTCTAAAACTTACACTGAACCCTAAAACCCTAGAACCCTAAACCCTAAACCCTAAATACTTAAACCCTAAAACCCTAAAACCTAAAACCCTGACCATAAACCCTAATCCCTAAACCGAAACCCAAAACCCTAAAAGTCTAAGCCCTATAACCCTGAAACTCAAAACCCAAAAACACTAAAACCATAAAACCCCAAAACCGAAAACACTAAAACCCTAAAACCCTAAAACCCTAAACCCCATCCCTAAAACCCTAATCCCCTAAAACTGTGAACCCAAAAACCATAAAACCCTAAATCTGTAAAACCTAAACCCTATAAATCTAAAACCCTAAAAGCCTAAACCTAAAAGCCTAAACCTAAAACCCTAAACCCTTAAACCCTAAACCCGAATACCCTAAACCCTAAACCCTAAACCCTACACCCTAACCCATAACCCCTAAACCCTTAACCCGAAACCCAAAAAACCATAAACCCTAAATCCTAAACCCTAAACCTTAAACCCTGAAACCCTAAAACCCTAAACCCATAAAACCGTAACACCCTAAACTTTTAACCCTATAAAACCATAAACCCTAAATCCTAAACCCTAAAACAGTAAACCCTTCAAACTCCTAAACCCTAAACCCTAAAACAGTAAACCCTTAAAACCCCTAACCCTAAACCCTAAAACCCTAAACCCTAAACCACAAAACCATAAAACCCTAAACCCTAAACCCTACACCCTAAACCATTAAAATCGTAAAAACATAAAACCCTAAACCCAAAAACCGTAAACCCCTAAAACCCTAAACCCCTAAAACACTAAAACCTAAACACTAAACCCTAAACTCTAAACGTTAAAACCCTAAAGCCCTAAAAGCCTAAAACCCTAAACACTAAACCCTAAACCCTAAACCCTAAACTCTAAACTTTAAAACCGTAAACCCTAAAAACCAAAACCCTTAAACCCTAAAACCCTAAATCCCTTTAACCCTAAAACCCTAAACCCTAAACCCTAAACCCTAAACCCTAAAACTTATACTAAACCCTAAAACCCTAGAACCCTAAACCCTAACCCCAAACCCTAAACCCTAAACATTAAAACCCTAAAACCCTAAACCCTAAACCCTAAAACTTATACTAAACCCTAAAACCCTAGAACCCTAAACCCTAACCCCAAACCCTAAACCCTAAACATTAAAACCCTAAAACCCTAAAACCTAAAACCGTAAAACCTAAAACCCTAAACCCTAAACCGAAATCCAAAATCCTAAAACTCTAAAACCCATAACCTTGAAACCCAAAACCCAAAAACCATAAAATACTAAAACCCAGAACCCTAAAACCCCAAAACTCTAAAACCCTAAACCCTAAACCCTAAAACCCTAATCCCCTAAAACCGTCAACCCAAAAAGCATAAAACCCTAAAGCCGTAAACCCTAAACCCTAAACACTAAACCCTAAACCCTAAAACCCTAAACCCAAACCCTAAACCCCTTAATCCCTAAAATAAAAAAACCCTAAAAAAAAAACCAAAAAAACCTAAAAACCAAAAACTAAACCGTAACACCCTAAAACCCCAAAAGCGTAAAACACTAAAACACCAAAACCCTAAGTCCCTAAACCCTAAAACCCAAAAACCCTAAAGCCCTAAACCTTAAACCCTAAACTCTAAACCCCAAACCTTAAACCCTAAACCCTAAACCCCAAACCCTAAACCCTAAACCTTAAACCCAAAACCTTAAAACCCAATACCCCTAAAACCTTAAACCCCTAAACCTATAATCCCTAAAACCCTAAACCCAAGACCCAAAAACCCTAAACCCTAAAACCCTAAACCCTAAACCCCAAACCCCAAACCCAAAAACCCTCAAACCCTAATACCGTTCACCCTTAAAATCCTTAACCCTCTAACCCAAATATCCACAACCCTAAACCCTAAACCCCAAAACCCTAAACCCCACACCCTAAAACCTAAAACCGTAAAACCCTAAAATCATAAAACCCTAAAACTGCAAAACCCTAAACCTTAAACCCTAAAACCCTTAAACCAAAAACCATAAAACTCAAAACCCTATACCCTAAACCCTAAACCGTAAAACCCTAAACCCATTCACCTAAACCCTAAACCCTAAACCCTAAACTCTAAACCCAAAAACCTTAAACTCCTAAAACCCAAAACCCTTAACCCTAAACCCTTAACCCTTAACCCCTAAAACCCTAAACCCTAAAACCCTAAAATCCTAAACCCTAAAGCCTAAATAACTAAAACCCAAAACCCTAAAACCGTAAACCTTAAATCCAAAACCCTAAACCTCTAAAAACCTAAGACTCTAAACACTAAAACCTAAGCCCTAAACCCTAAACGCCCAAAACGCTAACACCCTAAACCCTTAAAACCCTAAACCCAAAAACCATAAACCCTGAGATCCTAAACCCTAAACCCTAAACCTTGAAACCCTAAAACCCTAACACCCTAAACCTTTAACCCTAGAACAATAAAGACTAAATCTTAAACCCTTAAAACCCCTAAACCCAAAAACCCTAAAACCCTAAACCCTATACCATAAGACCCAAAAATCCTAAAACCCTAAACCATTAAAACCATAAAAACATAAAACCCTAAACCCCTAAAACCCTAAAACCCTAAACCCTAAACCCTAAACCCCTAAAACCCTAAAATCCTAAACACTACACCCTAAACCCTAAACTCTAAACACTAAACCCTGAAACCCTAAACACTAAAACCCTAAACCCTTAAACCTTAACCCTAAAACCCTAAATCCCGTTAACCCTAAACCTGAAAACCCTAAAACCCAAAACCCTAACCCCTAAAACTTACACTAAACCCTAAAACTCAAGAACCCTAAACCCTAAACCATAAGCCTAAACCCTAAACCCTAAACCCTAAACCATAAAAACATAAAACCCTAAACCCAAAAACCGTAAACCCCTAAAACCCAAAACCGTAAACCCTAAACTCCTAAAACCCTAAAACCATAAACATTAAACCCTAAACCCTAAAACCCTAAAACCCTAAAACCCTAAACCCTTGAACCTTAAAACCCTAAAACCCTAAATCTCGTTAACCCTAAACCTGAAAAGCCTAAAACCCTAAACCCTAAACCCTAAAACTTACACTAAACCCTAAAACCCTAGAACCCTAAACCCTAAACCCTAAATACTAAAACCCTGAAACCTAAAACCCTGACCATAAATCCTAATCCATAAACTGAAACCCAAAACCCTAAAACTCTAAGGCCTATAATCCTGAAACCCAAAACCCAAAAACCCTAAAACCATAAAACCCCAAAACCGAAAACACTAAAACCCTAAAACCCTAAAACCCTAAAACCCTAAACCCTATCCCTAAAACCCTAATCCCCTAAAACTGTAAACCCAAAAACCATAAAACCCTAAATCTGTAAATGTAAAACCCTATAAATGTAAAACCCTAAAAGCCTAAACCTAAAACCCTAAACCCTTAAACCCTAAACCCTAAAACCCTAAACCCTAAACCCTAAACCCTAAACCCTACACCCTAACCCCTAACTCCTAAACCCTAAACCCTAAACCCTACACCCTACACCCTAACCCCTAAAACCCTAAACCATAAAACCCTAAAACCCTAAACCATAAACCATTAAAACCCTAAAAATATGAAGCCCTAAGCCCCAAAACCGTACACCCCTAAAACCCAAAACCTTAAACCCTAAACCCTTAACCCTAAATCCCCAAAACCCTAAAACCCTAAACCCTAAACCCTAAACCCTAAACTCTAAACCCTAAAACCCTAAAACCCTAAACCCTAAAACCCAAAAACCCATCACCCTAAACCCCAAAACCCTTAATCCCTTTAACCATAAACCCCAAACTCTAAACACTAAAACCCAACACACCTAAAACCCTAAACCCCCAAACCCATAAACCCTAAAACCCTAAACCCAAGACCCAAAAATCCTAAACCCTAAACCCTAAACCCTGAACCCAAAAACCGTAAAACCCTAAAACCTAAAACCCTAAAACCGTAAAACCCTAAACCCTAAACCCTAAACCTTAAAACCCTAAAACCAAAAACGCAAAAACTCTAAACCCTAAACCCTAAACCGTGAAACCCTAAACCCATTAATAAACACTAAACCCAAAAATCCTAAACCCCTAAAAACCAAAACCCTAAACCCTAAACCCTTAACGCTTTCCTCCTAAAACCCAAAACCCTAAACCCTAAATCGTAAAACCCTAAACCCTAAAACCCTAAAACCCTAAACCCTAATTTTCTAAAACCCAAAACCCTAAACCCTAATACCCTAAAACCGTAAACCCTAAGTCCAAAACCCTAAACCACTAAAATGCAAAAAACCTAAAACTCTAAACAATAAAACCTAAACCCTACACCTTAAACCCTAAACCCAAACCGCTAAGCCCTAAATCCCTAAAGGCCTAACACCCTAAAGGCCTAAAACCCTAAACCCGAAAACCATAAACCCTAGATCCTAACCCCTAAACCCTAAACCCTGAAACCCTAAAACCCTAAACCCCTAAAACCCTAACACCCTAAACCTTTCACCCTAAAACCCTAAACCCTAAATCCAAAACCCGAAAATAGTAAACCCCTAAAGCCTAAACCGTAAAATCCTAAACCCTAAACCCTAAACCATTAAAACCATAAAAACATAAACCTAAACCCAAAAACCGTAAACCGCTAAAACCCTAAACTGTAAACCCTAAACCCTTAAAACCTTAAAACCTAAACCCTAAACTCTAAAACCTAAAACCCAAAACCCTAAAACCCAAAACCCTTAGACCTTAAAACCCTAAAACCCTAAATCCCGTTAACCCTAAACCTGAAAACCCTAAAACTCTAAACCCTAAACCCTAAAAACTTACACTAAACCCTAAAACCCTAGAACCCTAAACCCTAACTCCAAACCCTAAGCCCTAAACAATAAAACCCTAAAACCCTAAAACCTAAAACCTAAACCCTAAACCCTAAACCCTAAACCGAAATCCAAAACCCTAAAACTCTAAAGCCTATAACCCTGAAACCGAAAACCCAAAAACCCTAAAACACTAAAACCCAAAACCCTAAAACCCTAAAACCCTAATCCCCTAAAACCGTAACCAAAAAATATAAAACCCTAAGGTTGTAAAACCTAAACCCTATAAATCTAAAACCCTAAACCAGAAACCCTAAAACCTTAAACCCCTAAACCCTAAAACCCTAAAACCCTAAACCCTAAACCATAAAACGCTAAAACACTAAACCATAAACCATTAAAACCCTAAAACGCTAAAACACTAAACCATAAACCATTAAAACCCTAAAACCCTAAAACCCTAAACCCAAAAACCCAAAAACCGTAAACCTCTAAAACCCAAAACCTTAAACCCCAAACCCTTAATCCCAAATCCCTAAAACCCTAAACCCTAAACCCTAAACCCTAAACCCTAAACCCTAAACTCTAAACTCTAAACCCTAAAACCCTAAAACCTTAAATCCTAAAACCCTAAACCCTTAAAACCTAAAACCCTAAAACCCTAAACCCTAAACCCTAAAACCCTAAATCCCTTAACCCATAAACCCTAAACCCTAAACCCTAAAACCCTCCACCCTGAAGCCCTAAGACCCTAAACCCTAAGGCCTAAAACCCTAAAACCCAAAAACCATAAAACCTTAAACCCTAAAACAATAAAACCATAAACCCTAAAATCCTAAAATCCTAAACCCTAAAACCCTAAAATGGTAAAACCCTAAACCCTTAAAACCCTCAAGCGCTAAAACCCAAAATCCTAAACCCTAAACCCCTAAAACCCTAAAACCCTAAAAGCCTTAAACCCTAAACCCAAAACCCTAAAATGTTCAAACCTTAAAACCATAATACCCAAAACCCTAAAACTGTAAGCCTAAGAAGCCTAAAACCTAAACCCGTAAACCATAAAACCCTAAAACCCTAAACCCTAAACCATAAAACCCTAAACCCTAAACCATTAAAACCCTAAAAACATAAAACCCTAAACCCAAAACCTTAAACCCTAAACCCTTAACCCTAAATCCCTAAAACCGTAAAACCCTAAACCCTAAACCCTAAACCCTAAACCCTAAACTCTAAACTCTAAACCCTAAAACCCTAAAACCCTAAACCATAAAACTCTAAACCATAAACCATTAAAACCCTAAAAACATAAAACCCTAAACCCAAAACCTTAAACCCTAAACCCTAAATCCCTAAAACCCTAAAACCCAAAACCCTAAACCCAAAACCCTAAACCCTAAACCCTAAATAAATCCCTTTACCCCTAAACCCAAAACCCTAAACCCTAAACCCTAAACCCTAAATCCCTTTACCTGTAAACCCTAAAACCCGATACCCCTACAACCCTAAAACCATAAACCCCTAAGCCAAAAACCCTAAAACCCTAAACCCAAGACCCAAAAACCCTAAACCCTAGACCCTAAACCCTAAAACCCCAAAACCATAAACCCCAAAACCCTAAAACCCTATACCCAAAAACCCCAAAACCCAAAACCCTAAACCGTAAACCCTTAAACCCTAAACCATAAAACCGTAAAACCCTAAAACCCAAACTCTAAACCCTTAAACCCTAAAATCCAAAAACCCTAAACCCTAAATCCTTTTACCCATAAACCCTAAACCCTAAAACCCAATACCCCTAAAACCCAAAAATCCTAAACCCCTAAACCAAAAACCCTAAAACCCTAAACCCAAGACCCAAAAACCCTAAACCCTAAAACCCTAAAACCGTAAACCCTAAAACCCTAAAACCCTATACCCAAAAACCCCAAAACCTAAAACCCTAAACCGAAAACCCTTAAACCCTAAACCATAAAACCCAAACTCTAAACCCTTGAACCCTAAAATCCAAAAACCCTAAACCCTAAACCCTAAAACCCAATACCCCTAAAACCCAAAAACCCTAAACTCTTAAACCAAAATACCTAAAACCCTAAACCCAAGACCCCAAAACCCTAAACCCTAAACTCTAAACCCAAAAACCCTAAAATCGTAAACCCTAAAACCCTAAACCCAAAACCCCAAAACCTAAAACCCTAAACCGTAAACCCTTAAACCCTAAACCATAAAACCGTAAAACCCTAAAACCTAAAACGCTAAAACCGTAAAACCTAAAACCCTAAAACCATAAAACCAAAAACCCTAAAACTCAAAACCCTAAACCCTAAACCATAAACCGTAAAACCCTAATCCCAATAACCTAAACCCTAAACCCGAAACCCTAAAACCCTAAACCCCTAAAGCACAAAACCTAAACCCTTAACCTTTAACCCTAAAACCCTTAACCCTTAACCCCTAAAACCCTAAACCCTAAACCGTAAAACCCTAAACCCTAAAACCCTAAACCCTAAATCCTAAATCCCTAAAACCCAAAAACCTGAACCCTAATACCCAAAAACCTGAACCCTAAACCACTAAAACGCTAAAAACCTAAAACCCTAAACCCTGAAACCTAAACCCTAAACCCCAAACCCTGAACCCAATCCGCTAAACCCTAAAGCCCTAAACGCCTAAAACCCTAACACCTTAAACCCCTAAAACCCTAAACCCGAAAACCATAAACCCTAAATCTTAAACCCTAAACCCTAAACCCTAAAACCCAAAAACCCTAAACCTCTAAAACCCTAACACCCTAAACCAAAAACCCTAAACCCTAAATCCTAAACCCTAAAACAGTAAACCCTTAAAAGACCCTAAACCCTAATCCCTAAAACCCTAAACCCTAAACCATAAAACCCTAAATCCTAAACCCTAGACCATAAACCATTAAAAACTTAAAAACATAAAACCCTAAACCCAAAAACCGTAAACCCCTAAAGCCCTAAACCCATAAACCCTAAAACCCTAAAACTCTAAACCCTAAACACTAAAACCCCAAATCCCTTTACCCATAAACCCTAAACCCTAAAACCCAATACCCCTAAAACCCTGAAACCCAAAACCCCAAGACCCAAAACCCAAAACCGTAAACCTTAAACCCTAAAACCGTAAATCCTAAAATCCTAAACCCCAAAACCCCTAAAACCCTAAACCCTAAAACCCTAAAACCATAAAATCATAAACCCAAAAATCCTAGAACCCTAAAACCCCCCTAAAAATCTAAAACCGTAAAACCTAAACCCTAAAACCTAAAAACCTAAAAACCAAAAACCTCTAAACCCTAAACCCTAAACCCTAAACCCTAAAACCGTAAAACCCTAAAACCATAAAGCCCTAAAACCTAAAACTCTGTAAAACCCTAAACCCTAAAACCCTAAAACCCTAAACAAAAACCCTAAAACTCTAAACCTAAAGCCTAGACCATAACCGTAAAACCTACCCATTCACCTAAACCTAAACCGACCCAACCCTAAAACCTTAAAACCCAAAACCCCCCTAAACCCTAAACCCTTAACCCTAACTTAACCCCTAAAACCCCTAACCCTTAACCCTAAACCCTAAAACCCAAACCCCCAAACCAAAACCTAAAACCCCCCAAAACCCTAAAACCTAACCTAAATCCCTAAAACCCAAAAACCAAACCCTACTAAAACCGTAAACCCTAAATCCTAAACAATAAACCACTAAAACGCTAAAAACCTAAAACCCTAAAACCCAAACCCTAAACGCTAAACCCTAAACCCAAACCGCTTAACCCTAAATGCCTAAAACCCTAACAACCTAAACCCCTAAAATCCTAAACCTGAAAACCATAAACCCTAAATCCTAAACCCTAAACCCTAAACCCTAAAACCCTAAACCCCTAAAACACTAACACCCTAAACCTTAAACCTTAAAATCCTAAACCCTAAATCCAAAACCCTAAACCCTAAACCCTGAAACCCTAAAACCCTAAACCCCTAAAACCCTAACACCCTAAAACCCTAAACCCTAAATCGTAAACCCTAAAACACTAAACCATTAAAAGACCCTAAACCATAAACCCTAAAACCCTAAATCATAAACCCTAGACCATAAACCAATAAAAACCTAAGAACATAAAACCCTAAACCCAAAAACCGTAAACTACTAAAACCCTAAATCTTAAATCCCTAAACCCTTAACCCCAAAACCCCTAAAACCCTAAACCCCTAAAACCCTAAGACCTAAACACTAAACCCTAAACCCTAAACCCTAAACTCTAAAAAACCTTAAAACCCTAAATCATAAAACCCTAAACCCTTAAACCCTAAAACCCTAAAACCGTAAACCCAAAACCTAAAACCCTAAATCCTTTTAACCAGAAACCCGAAAACCTTAAAACCCTAAACCTTAAACCCTAAAACTTACACTAAACCCTAAAACCCTAGAACCCAAAACCCTAAACACTAAAACCCTAAACCCTAAAACCGTAAATCCTAAACCCCAAACACTAAACCGTAAACCCTAAAACCCTAATCCCCTAAAACCGTAAACCCAAAAACCATAAAACCCTAAATCTGTAAACCATAAACCCTATAAATCTAGAACCCTAAACCCTAAACCCTAAAAGTCAAAACCCTAAAACCCTAAACCCCTTAACCCTAAAACCCTAAAACCCTAAACCCTAAACCCTAAACCCTACACCCTAAGCCCAAAAAAAACCCCTAAAACCAAAAAACCTAAAACCCTAAACCCTAAAACCCTTAAACATAAACCATAAAACCCTAAAAACCTAAACCCCAAAACCATAAACCCCTAAAACCCTAATCCCTAAAACCATAAAACCCTAAAACTAAACTGTAAAACCGTAAAACCCTAAAACCCGAAAAGGCTAAAAACCTTAAACCCCAAAACCTTAAATCCCTACACTCTAAATCCCTAAAACGCTAAAACCCTAAAACACTAAAACCCTCCCCCCTAAAATCCTCCCCGTAAAACCCAAAACCCTAAAACTCTAAACCGTTAAACCCTAAAACAGTAAACCCTTAAAATCCCTAAACCTTAAAACCCTAAACCCTAAACCCTAAACCATAAAACCCTAAATCCCTAAACAATAAACCCTAAATCCTAAACCCTTTAAACCCCTAAACCCTAAACCCTAAACCCTAAAACTCGATAACCCTAAACCCTAAACCATAAAAACCTAAACCCTAAAACCCTAAATCCTAAACCCTAGACCATAAACCATTAAAAACATAAAAACATAAAACGCTAAACCCAAAAACCCTAAACCTTAAACTAAACCCTTAACCCTAAACCCCTAAACCCTAAAACCCTAAACACTATACCCTAAACCCTAAACCCTAAACTCTAAACCCTAAAACATTAAAACCCTAAACCCTAAAACCCTTAAACCCTAAATCCTAAACCCTAAAACCTAAAACTCCTTAACCCTAAACCCGAAAACCCTAAAACCCTAAACTAAACCCCTAAAACCCTAGAACCCTAAACCCTAACCCCAAACCCTAAACCCTAAACACTAAAACCCAAAAACCCTAAACCCTAAAACCGTAAACCCAAAACCCCAAACCCTAAACCCTAAAACCCTAATCCCCTAAAACCATAAACCCAAAAGCCATAAAACACTAAAGTTGTAAACCCTAAACCCTAAATTCTAAAAGCCTAAACCCTAAAACCCTAAAACCTTAAAACGCTAAACCCTAAACCCTAAACCCCACACCCTAACCCCAAAATCCTAAACCCTAAACCCTAATACTTACACTATACCCTAAAACCCCAGAACCTTAAACCCTAACCCCAAACCCTAAACACTTAAGCCCAAAAACCCTAAACTTAAAACCGTAAACCCTAAACCACAAACCCTAAACCCTAAAACCCTAATCCCCTAAAACCGTAAACCCAAAAACCATAAAATCCAAAAGCCGTAAACCCAAAACCCTATAAATCTAAAACCCTAAACCCTAAACCCTTTAAACCCTAAAACCCTAAACACCTTAACCCTAAAACCCTAAACCCTACACCCTAACCCCAAAACCCTAAAACCCTAAACCCTAACCCCTTAACCCTTCCTGAATCCCTAAAACCATAAAACCCGAAAAACTAAAACCCTAGACCCTGAAACTCTAAACCCTAAAGCCTAAAACCTAAAACCTTAAAACCCTTAAACCAAAACCCTTAAACATAAACATAAAACCCTAAACCCTAAAACCCTAATCCCTAAAACCCTAAAACTAAACTGTAAAACCGTAAAACCCTAAAAATCGAAAAACCTAAAACACTTAAACCCCAAAACCCTAAATCCCTACACTCTAAACCCCTAAAACGCTAAAACCCTAAAACCCTAAAACCCTAAACCCTCAACCCTAAACCCAAAACCCTAAACCCTAAACCCTAAACCCCTAAACCCTAAAACTCTAAACCGTCACCCCTAAAATCCTCCACCCACAAACCCTAAAACGGTAAACCCTAAGCGCCAAAAGCCGCAAACCCTAAAACCATAAAACCCGAAACCCCAAAACCGTAAAACCCTAAAACCCTAAACCCGAAACCCTAAAACTCTTAACCCTAAACCTAAAACCCTCCACCCTCAAGCCCTAAAACCCTAAAACCAAAAAGCCTAAACCCAAGCCCTAAAACCGTTAAACATAAACCATAAAACCCTAAAACCCTAAAACCTAAAACCATAAAACCCTAAAAACCTAATCCCTAAAACTATAAAACCCTAAAACTAAACTGTAAAACCCTAAAACCCAAAAAGCCTAAAACACTTAAACCCCAAAACCCTAAATCCCTACACTCTAAACCCCTAAAACGCTAAAACCCTGAAACCCTAAAACCCTGAAACCCTAAAACCCTAACCCCTAAAACCCTAAAACCCTAAAACTGTAAAACCCTAACCCAAAATCGCAGAAACCTTAAACCCGAAACCCTAAAACTCTGCACCCTAAACCTTAAAACCCTAAAACCCTAAAACCGTATAACCCTAAACTCTAAACCATAAAACCCTAAAACACTAAAACCCTAAATCCTAAACCCTAGACCATAAACCATTAAAAACCTAAAAACATAAAACACTAAACCCAAAAACCGTAAACCCCTAAAACCCTAAACGTTAAACTAAACCCTTAACCCTAAACCCCTAAAACCCTAAACACAATACCCTAAACCCTAAACCCTAAACTCTAAACCCTAAAACCTTAAAACCCTAAACCCTAAAACCCTAAACCCTAAAATCCTAAAACCCTAAAACCCTAAACCCTAGACCCTAAAGCCCTTTAACCCTAAACCCGAAAACCTTAAAACCCTAAACCCTAAAAGTTACACTAAACCCTAAAACCTTAGAACCCTAAACCCTAACCCCAAACCCTAAACCCTAAACCCTAAACACTAAAACCCAAAAACCGTAAACCCTAAAACCGTAAACCCTAAACCCCAAACTCCAAACCCTAAAACCCTAATCCCCTAAAACAGTAAACCCAAATACCATAAAGCACTAAAGCTGTAAACCCTAAACCCTATAAATCTAAAACCCAAAACCCTAACTTCTAAAAGCCTAAACCCTAAAACCCTAAACCCCTTAACCCTAAAACCCTAAAACACTAAACCCTAAACCCTAAACCCCACACCCTAACCCCAAAACCCTAAAACCCTAAACCCTAACCCAAACCCTAAAACCATAAAACCCTAAATCCCGAAAACCTAAAACCCTAGACCCTAAAACCCTAAACCCTAAAGCCTAAAACCTAAACCCTAAAACCCTTAAACCCAAACCCAAAACCCTTAAACCCTAAAACCATAAGACCCTAAAACTAAACCGTAAAACCATAAAAACCTAAACCCGAAAAGACTAAAACACTAAAACCACAAAACCCTAAATCCCTAAACTCTAAACCCCTAAAACGTTAAAACCCTAAAACGCTAAAACCCAAAACCCTAAACCCTAAACCCAAAAGCCTAAAATCCTAAACCGTAAACCCTAAACCCCTAAACCCTAAAACTCTGAACCCTAAACCCTAAAACCCTCCACCCTAAAACCCTAAAACGGTAAACCCTAAGCCCTAAAAGCCTAAAACCCTAAAACCATAAAACCCTAAACCCCAAAACCGTAGAACCCTAAAACCCTAAACCTGAAACCCAAAAACTCTTAACCCTAAACCCTAAAACCGTCCACCCTTAAGCCCTAAAACCCTAAACCCTAAACCCTAAGACCCTAAAACCCAAAAACCATAAAACCTTAAATGCTAAACCCTAAACCCCAACCCTAAACCTAAAAACCCAACCCTAAACCCAAACCCTAAAACCCGAAACCCCCAATACCCCCTACCCTAAACCCTAAAACCCTAAACCCTAAACCATAAGTAATAAACCCTAAACCCTAACACCCTCAAACGCTAAAACCTTAAACCCTAAACCCAAAAACCTAAACCCTAAATCCTAAACCCTAGACCCTAAAACCCTAAAAGGCTAAAACCCTATACCCAAAACCCTAAAATGTTAAAACCCTAAAACCCTAAACCCTAAACCCTAAATCCTAAACCCCTAAACCCCTAAAACCCTAAACCCCTAAACCCTAAACCCCTAAAACCCCTAAAACCCTAAACCTAAACCATAAAATCCTAAACCCCTAAAACCCTAAACCCTAAACCCTAAAAACCTAAATCCTAAAACCCTAAACCCTAAACTCTAAAAACCTAAAACCCTAAAACCCTAAACCCTAAACTCTAAACCCTAAACCCTAAACCCTAAACCTTAAACCCATAAAACCCTAAAACCGTAAAACCCTAGAACCCTAAACCCTAAAATCCTTCAACCCTAAACCCTAAACCCTAAACCCAAAACCCTAAAACCCTAAACCCTAAAACCCGAAACCCCTAAATCCTAAAACCCGAAACCCCTAAACCCTAAAACCCTAAACCCCTAAAATCCTAAGCCCTAAAACCGTAAAACGAATTGGACAAACTGAACATAATGGACAAATAGGACAAACTAGACAAATTAGAAGAACTAGAAAAAGTGGGCAAATTTTTCTAAGTGGACGAACTGTACAAAGTGGACTAATTGGAAGAACTAGTCAAACTGGACGAACAGGACAAACAAGACGAACTGGACAAATTAAATAAACTGGGGAAATTGGACAAATTTGACCAACTGACAAAGTGGACAAACTGGACCAACTGGACAAACTGGACAAATTAGACAAACTGGACCAACTGGACAAATTTGACAATGTCGAACAGCTCGACAAACTTAACAAACTAGACAAACAGGACAAACTGAACAAACTTGACAAAATGGAAAAACTAGTCAAATTGGACGAACAGGACAAAGTGGACAAACTGTACGAATTGGACAAAGTGGACAAACTGAACAAAGTGGACAAACAGAACAAACTAGACAAATTAGACGAATTGGAAAACGTGGGCAAATTTGTCAAAGTGGACAAATAGGACAAAGTTGATGAACTGTACAAAGTGGACTAACTGGAAAAAAAGGTCAAACTGGACGAACAGGACAAACAGATGAACTGGAGAAATTAAATAAATTGGGGAAACTCGACAAATTTGACAAACTGGACCAACTGGACAAACTAAACAAAGTGGACAAACTAGACCAATAGTACAAACTGGACAAATTGGACAAAGTAGACAAACTGGACCAACTAGACAAATTGAACAAATTTGACATTCTTGAGTAGCTCGACAAACTTAACAAACTAGACAAACTGAACAAACTGAACAAACTTGACAAAATGGAAAAGTAGTCAAATTGGACGAACAGGACAAAGTGGACAAACTGTACGAATTGGACAAAGTGGACAAACTGAAAACAGTGGACAAAATGGACAGACTAGACGAACTGTACAAAGTGGACAAACTGCACAAATTGACTAAAATGGACCAACTCGACAAAGTGGACAAACTGGACCGATACCAAAGTATGATTCATCCCAAGCTGCTGATCCTTTTACAATTGTACCTTCTGCATCTCTGACATCTGATCAAAAGGCGAAATTGTATGATGATTTATTCAAAGCAAAAGAAAAGAAGAAAAATTGATGATCCTGCATTGTTGGTATCAGAGCCAAGTTATTACCTCAGCTTTTGGTGGGGCAAGGATTGCCAGATGTTGATACAAGAATTAAAGTTGCTGCTTTGGTGTCACATCAATATCAAAAGTTGATGCCTTGTTTTTACTTTAAGTCATGTCATGTTAAGTTGCCACTATTTCAGTTGGTGGTAGCTTTACTTTGTTAAAGTTATTTGTTTTCATTTGTTTTTACTGTTGAAAGAAGACTTTAAGAGATTCTCTCTTAGCTCTTCTTTTCCATCTTTCCTTCAGTTGTTGCCACGTGTCCTCTTGTCCCATCGTTTGGTCGGAAAGGATGTGGCTCTTGTTCCCTCTCTCCGTCTATATAAGGAGAAGAGTTTTATGTTTTAGGAACAAGTATCTACCATTTCAAGCGATAATTTTTGTGGGGTGGAAAGACCTTTAATATGAAGACCAAGATCATCTAAGGAGTCTATTGACCATTCATCTTCACTATGATCAGAATCACAAGGACAATCTTGAAATTGCTTCAAGATTTGGATATGAGATTTATTTCCTAATTATATGTCTTCATTAGAGGAACTTGATTCTTCAAAGTGACTCGCATTATCTTCTTCTTCACTAGAATCCTGAACGTTTTCGTCTTCTTCAAGAACTTCAGATTCTTCACGAATTATTTCATTTATCTTCTTTTTAGGATTTTTATTATAACATGTAGTAGCAAAATGCCCTTTTTCTCCGCATTTGTAGCAAGTAAGAATCTTTTCTCTAGATTTCTTCTTACTAGGCTATTCTTTAGGTTTTCTTTTGAAAGGGAAACTCTCTCTCAATTTATTTTTAAATTTACTTTTCTTCATTTTTCTGTTGAAATCTCTCTTTTTCGAACAGGAGAGAATCTACATCTAGAGGGTTTTCTCTTAGATTCAACAACTTGATCTAAACCAAACTGGTAACAAAAATCTCCTAATTCTTTTTGACCAGTGTATTTTCTCAATTTCTCCATTTGTCGATTAATTTTGAGATCAGTACATAAGGCTAATCCTACTTTGTTAATCCGTTGAACAATACCTCCATAAGTCAGTGAGTCCAAATTTATGGTTCCATTCATTTCTTTCCGAATAGAATTTCGAACTTTTTCAGCAAATAAGGGAGGTAAACTGAGATAAATTTTTCTTTCCAAATCTCAGAGTTACAATCAGTTAACTGATACACTTTCGCCTAGAAAACATATTTATACCATCTAAAGTCATACAAAGTTTTACACCGAAGACGATGTAATTGTTTTATATTCTTTTCTCTCATAATATTTAAACCACCAGTAAATTCATTAAGAATGCATAACAACAAAATATTCACACAATCTGGTATGGTGGTGAAATTATATGGGATTTGTGACTAACTTGTTCCAGCTACTTCTATTTTGATGGATGGATCAACTAAATTTCCAGTAGTCTTATCCTTGTATATGGTTTGTCCTAAATCATCTTTCCTTCAGTTGTTTCCACGTGTCCTCTTGTCCCATCCTTTGGTTGGAGAGGATGTGGCTCTTGTTCCTTCTCTCCGTCTATATAAGCAGAAGAGTTTTATGTTTTAGATATAAGTTTGAATACAAGTTTTAGAGAGTCGTGTAATCAGTCTAAGTTTGTTCAAGTGTACCGGAGCTCAAGTGTCTTGTAAATAAGTTCTTATGTTATTGAATAATATTTCTTATGTCTGATAGGTTGTCTTTGCTTAAGAGTTCTATAATTTGTGTTAAGCACTTGAATATATTGGCCAATATTATTAAGAGAATTGATAGAGATTTAAAGAATATACATTTGCTGGAACTTGTAGACTTCTTGAACTGCGTAGAAATACTCTCATTGAATCATATAGAGCAATGCAACTATGTTATTTACGTATTCAGAGACAATTGGAAATATCAAGAAGAATTTGAGATTGTTTTCATTACAGATTTTATTTAGAGTTTGTTATTTCTTTGAGTAATTTTCACTTTGTGAATTGCTAAGAAAAGTTAGAGGTCCGAGGCCCCCCTTGATGCGTAGTAAGTCCCGTTGTTGCCTCAGAAGGCGTTTGAGGCAATAAAACATTGTCAGGCCACTCGATTTTTCCTGTAGCTCATTAAATAGAGAAAACAAAAGGAAAGAAAAAACTTTTTAAAAATCTGTTCAAGCCTTTTCAAAATCCTTCTAATAAATCTGATGTTTCTTCATCCTCGTATCAAACTATTATGTCTAGTTTTATGCATCTTAGTTTAGATAATTATAAAAAAAATTTAAAAAACAAAAAATACTGAAGAAATTGTCTTTGAGAACTTTGACCAAGCCATATCAAATTGGAAATGCCATCCATGCCTATAACTGAAGTTTATAGTAATGGAAAAATGTTTCCTTATCTGGAGAAAAACAGACCATCAAGCTTTTGGATAGAAAAGTCCTTGAACAAATCAAATCAAAATACAACTACCTTCACATAAGATTAATTCAGGTAGGAATTAAACCACTGTTCCGATTAGGATTAAATGCCTCTGTTTGTGCCTATGTTAGAGATCAAAGACACAATGAATTTGATGATTCTCTATTTGCTATGGTAGAATCAAGCTTATGTCATGGTGCTGCCTATTTCAACTGTCTTCCAAATATTACAGTTGATCTATTTGATGAAGACATTCTTGAATGTGCAACCCTTGGATTTCAGAGTAAAGGATTAAAGATAAGTCCAAAGAGTTTGCCATTATTTATAGAGTATTCTATAAATTGATGATGTCCTTTTTTCCCATGATAGCCTATGAAGATAAGGTTGAAAGAGAAAAGACAACTGTTCTTTTGGAAACAAAGTTTAATAATAATGTTTTTATTCCAAAAGTAATTAGTTGGGAAATCGAAGATGTAACACCTCGAGTGAAAGAAATCACTGGTGACCTTCTAAGTATAGTTAAATTGCCAAATGGTAATGTGGAAATAAAATTTAGGAAAAGTTTGACAAAGCCAAGAAAAGTTTTGTTGGATATGTTGAAACAAGAAAAAATATTAGGCTTGAAGAGATAGAGGATACTAATGAAAGAAATAATGAAAAAGAGGAAATGGAGCAAGAAACTTATAAAAATCTTGATACTGGTATAAGTCACCCTGTTTATAAAAGACAAAATTCCACAGGAACTTATATGCCTTTTGAAGATGATTTTGCACATTTTAATCGTAAAATTAGGATGATTAGAATTAATAATCCTAAAGAAGATGAATTCCAAATAGATAAGATTTATTTGAGAAAAACTCTTAAAGAACATCCTTTAAGAGATTGGTTCTTTAAGAATTTTGATGAAAATGAAAAAGATAAAATGAGAACCATATGGTATCAACAGATGAAAGAAGAACGAAGAAATATAAAATTCTTTGATTGGTTTTTTTTACTTATTTCAAAAAGGGAAAGAGTCCTAAAAAAACCAAAGACCAAATTAGTGTTATTGAAAAACCACAAGAAACTGGAAAACCGCATATGAAAAGAAAATCGAGAGGTCACATCCTCCATGGAAAAGTTTTAGATATCTCAAAGGAAGATGCTGTGACATAGAAGTTTGCTAGTCCCGTTAAAGATAGTTCTACCTTAAAGAAGGCTAAAGAATTAAAGGTTCAGGATATAGGTCAGGGATTAGGTCATATAATTGAACAAAATAATTATACTAATCTTTGCCTTTTGACCTTAGGAGAACAGACAGAAAGAATTGAAAGGACTATCAAGTTAAGTCCTGCTCTTGTTGTATCTAAACCTATCAGGAAATATAAGGAAGAAATCCATGAAGTACCACCTATAAATCCTGTATATGTTCCTAGATCATTACCTTCAGGTATTATCCTTAATAAAGACCTTTTAAAATGCTGAAGAAATGTAGAAAAAATTAACCACTAGATTGGATTATTTGTTGCTCAAGGATAAAGATTCTAAAAAATTTAGTATTTCAAGAATCTCTGTAGCAAAAAATACCATCATTAATCGTTTGAAGAAACAAAATCCTCAAGCTGAGTTACCTAGAACAAAGAATTATTACACTAGGCCAACTTCTGTTGATTTGCAAATAGAAGAAGCTCCTTATCAGATGGATATCCAATATTCCGGGAATACATTGTATGAATGGAATCTAGATGGCTTAGCAGAATATCAAATCATTCAAATGGTTCATAGTATTCTGATCTATGCTAATGCCTGTGAAGTTAGAGAAAATACTCCAAAGAATGTTTTCCTTATGATTACAACCTCATTCAATGGAATGTTAAGAGGTTGGTGGCATTATGGATTAACAGAAGAACAGCGTAGAGAAATTGAAAATGTTGTTAAAACAAATGATTTAGGTTGAACCATATACAAGGATAAAACTACTGGAAATTTAGTTGATCCATCCATCAAAATAGAAGTAGCTATAACAAGTTAGTCACAAATCCCAGATAATTTCACCACCATACCAGATTGTGTGAATGTATTGTTGTTATGCATTCTTAATGAATTTACTGGTGGTTTAAATATTATAAGAGAAAAGAATAGAAAACAATTACATCGTCTTAGGTGTAAGACTTTGTCTGACTTTAGATGGTATAAAGATGTTTTCTTGGCGAAAGTGTATCAGTTTACTGACTGTAACTCTGAGATTTGGAAAGAAAAAATTATCTCAGGTTTACCTCCCTTATTTGCTGAAAAAGTTTGAAATTCTATTCGGGAAGAAATGAATGGAACCATAAATTTGGACTTATTGACTTATGGAGGTATTGTTTAACGAATTAACAAAGTAGGATTAGCCTTATGTACTGATCTCAAAATTAATCGACAAATGGAGAAATTGAGAAAATACACTAGTAAAAAAGAATTAGGAGATTTTTGTTACCAGTTTGGTTTAGATCAAGTTGTTGAATCTAAGAGAAAACCCTATAGATCTAGATTCTCTCCTGTTCGAAAAAAGAGAGATTTCGACAGAAAAATGAAGAAAAGTAAATTTAAAAATAAATTGAGAGAGTTTCCCTTTCAAAAGAAAACCTAAAGGATCGCCTAGTAGGAAGAAATCTAGAGAAAAGATTCCTACTGTCACGCCCCGACCCGAAGGGTGGGCCCGGAACGTGACTGATTTTTTTTTTTTTTTGAAAGATAAACTAAACCAACTCACGAGCATTCTAACTGGGCCGGATGAACAGTTAGGCCCAGAGGTCACACATGATCCCAACATGTGGACTCAAACACATACCATAAGTCTACCCCACAAAATAGATATAAATAACAACATCAACATAATATCATGAACAATCAAGTCCAACCATTCATTCATCATTCAAAATCACATTATAATGACTACAGTAACGTAGTAGTCCAATGCATAATGTTTACAAAGACCAAGTACCACATCCGGTACTTAACAAAAGCAATTGGTTCCAAGAACCAACAAGAAAAGATTAGGGCGTTCCCCCCTGGGGGAATCCCGAAACACTGCATCAACTTATCCACCCTAAGCTTGATAAAGAGGGTCCTCCTCCTAGGGTTCATCGCCTGAAAGGTGAGTGGGGTGAGTTAACTAGCCCAGTGAAGGAAATTTAACAATGCAGTTTAAGTAAAAACATAACAGGTTAGCAACAGTTCAATATCACATGCCTGATAACAATAAGCATAATCTCATGAAAAGCATCAACATCATCAATTACTGCTATCATGCGACGTAATGCCTGCCGACTACGCTGAGACCAGTATTAAGTCCCGACACGGTCAAAATACATCCTTGCAAGTACATCTACGGCTCTGACTTAGCTGATACTGACGCCCTCAAGTCAGCAACTGACGACATCATGGTCCGCCCATGGTCCAGTAGACATAAACCATCTCCCATATGGCCGATATTGGTTCAATAGCCCAAGTACGCAGAAACAGTCTTACAAACTCATACGATCAACATCGTAATATCACCATCACCGTTGGCACTCTTACCATAGTGCATCATATCTAGGCACATGAGTGGGTTCATCAAATCTGAAACCACCCATTGCCCAAGACTTATTTCATAATAAAACCTGTTTATATATCCTGCAGAGTTAAGTTCCCTCACCGTGATGTGTGGTTTACGCGGTTTCTGTTCACACAAACTGACAAGTGCACAATCAATATACAAATCAAATACATACACATGAGTAGTATTTTGAAATCTCACGTTTTTCCAAAAAATATCCAAGGTATATGGAATTGAGTCTCCTATTGGGTTTCTATCATTTTTAAATTATCATAATCCACAATATAATAATACATAAAAAGGGTCTCAGTCCAAAACTCATATTGTCTTATGGGTATTGACCAGATTGACTTATTGAGTTAAGTCTAGATCCCCGGGTCACTTCTTGGTTGTCTTCTGGATAGGACCAGATCTGACATTTGAGTTAGGCCTCGAGGTCACCCAGTGCCCGACTATATAGTGTCGGCCTGAAAGTGAATCACTCAGTGCCCGACCAATAGGGTCGGCCTGGAAGCGGATACAATAGTATTTACACTATAAGTAATAAGAGAAAAGGGGTTAGTACATTTTTAATTAACAAAATGGGGTACTAACATCACATCACATAATCTAACAAAATTTTAATTTTTTTTTGAATAAAATAATAATATTTATTTATTCAATCATTTATTCATTATTTTTTTTTTCAATGGGAACTAACATTAAAAATCACAAGCATCAATAATATAATTTTTTTTTTCTTCTTCTTCTTCCTCCCTTCACTGTTTGCAACAGACAGTGAATGGCCGGAAAATGTGAAAAACGAATTTGAAAAATGGAGGGTTTCCCGGATTCGATTTTTACATCTGACCGGTCCGATGGATTCCTCCGGGAGTCCTCTTTCCATAGGGAGAGGTTTGGAGCTTTGAAACTCAGTAAACCATCCGATCTTAACACCGAAAGCTTCCTGGTACGAGAAA
Organism: Chimonanthus praecox; assembly: GCA_022113865.1. NCBI lineage: Eukaryota > Viridiplantae > Streptophyta > Magnoliopsida > Laurales > Calycanthaceae > Chimonanthus > Chimonanthus praecox. Next base: position 33,479,655 of record CM039089.1, on the reverse strand, counting down.
CCCATGGATTCCTTTAGACTTTGAAACTGGATTTTCTTGCTCAAAACAGGGTCAAATTCAGATTTTCTTGATTCTAGACTGAATGAAATTTGAAAAGGAATGCAATGGTTACCTTTAATTGATTTCCTAGGCTGAAATCTGGTCTTTTTGAAAAAATTTCCCCAAAAAACTCATGGCTCGAAAAACTGGAAAACAGAGAGGGAAAAGGGGCTCGGCCGGTAGGGTTTCAGCTGGGCTGAGAGACAGAGAGAGAGGAGAAGGTTTGTGGAAGTTTAGAATCGAAGGCTGAGGGTTCCTTTTATAGGAAAATGGCCAGAAAATGGGGCCGATCAGCCATTGCATGCGGCTGCATGCAGCGGCAACTTACACCTGCTACAGTGCCGTATGCAAGGTTTGCAAATCAGCCCTTCGAATTTCCATTTTTGCAAAAAGGACCCCATTTTGTCAAAAATTGGATTTTTAACTAAAAAAATAATTTCAAAGGCTCAAAAATTTAATCCAACCTTACAGATAGGTTGGGTTTTAAAAATCTTAATCACTATAAAAATTTTGGAATTTAACTCTCACTAAAAACCATTTATTTAAAGAAAAACTATAAATTTACACTATTTACTTAAATAAACAATTGTTAAAATAAACAATGTAGAAACATCATTTTGAGGTGAAATGGAATAACTAGACCATTCTTAAAATGTTCTACCATAAAATACTAATTTCAAAATTTATTTTATTTCCAAAACCCTTTAAAATAATTAATACTCCCTTTTGGGGTTTTGATGGGCCGGATTTAAATACCATTTTCTGAAAATAAATTCATTTTAAAATCAGAAATACAAATCCTTTATTAAGGAGAATATTATCCAGCAATATTATACACATATCAACAATATTCATAAAGTAATAACTAAAAGCAGTAAATTACCAAAATACCCCTCCAGCTGGGCTAGCTGAATCACTGAGTTTTCGGGCTCAGATTGGGCCAAACCTGGGCTTTCCTCAAAGCCCTAACCAAAATCTTTGAGATTAACCGGTTAAACAAAATTATTAAGCTAAAACACGCCTAATCTGGGGCAGGGTATTATACCTACTTGCTACAAATGTGGAGAAAAAGGGATTATGCTACCAAATGTTATAATAAAAATCGTAAAAAGAAGATAAATGAAATAATTAACGAAGAATCTGAAGTTCTTGAAGAAGACAAAAACGTTCAGGATTCTAGCGAAGAAGAAGATAATGCGAGTCACTTTGAAGAATCAAGTTCCTCTAATGAAGACATACAATTAGGAAATAAATCTCATATCCAAATCTTGAAATAATTTCAAGCTTGTCCTTGTGATTCTGATCATAGTGAAGATGAATGGTCAATAGACTCCTGAGATGATCTTGGTCTTCATATTAAGGGTCTTTCCGCCCCACAAAAATTATTGCTTGAAATGGTTGATAATATCCCTGATCCAGAGAAAAAAGTTCAATATTTGAACAAATTTTAAAACTTGGGGAGGAGGAAGATGTAGGTACTTCACATCCAAAAATTCAAATTCTAATTCCAAAGAAAAAAGCTACTTATGGGAGAAAACGATGAAGAAAAACCTTTCTTTCAAAAGAGAAAAGAATTTAATTTTCAGACTCCTAGTTATTCGATAAAAGAGTTAATGAATAGAGCTGAAAATATTTCTACAAAAAGTCGGGCTTTAACCCTTCCTGATCTTCAAAAGGAACTGAATGATCAAAAAAGAGAAATTCGTGAATTAAGATTAGAATTAACTAAAAAACATGATGAACTTGATGAAAGAATTTCTTGGATAGAAAATGGAGGAATTTAAAAGATTATAAAGAAGAAGAAGGATTTGTTCAAAGAATAAAAGGAGAAATCAACAAAGTCTCTGCTGGAGTTATTCCAACTCGTTGTTGACTACAACATTGGAAAGTCCAAGTCACAATTCAAATAAAATCCTTTGAGAAAATTGTTACTGCACTTATTGATTCTGGTGCTGATTTAAATGTTATACAATTGGGTATGATTCCAATAAAACTCACAGAAGAATCCCAACGGACAGTCTCAGCAGCGGCACTAGTGTAGTTATTGAACAACAGGTTCAAATGTTCATATATCCAATCAAGGAGTTTGTATTACTTCACCATTTATTATTTCCAAAGATATTGTTCATGAGTAATTTTAGGGACGCCCTTTATATTACAAATTCAGCCTTTTTTCTGTCAGTACACAAGGGATCACAACAAAAATAAAAGGTTTAGAAGTAAGGTTTGATTTTATTGATAAACTAAGCCAAACAAAAATTTCAAAAATAAATCAAATCATTGATATAGAGAAGAATATGTTAAAGAATTAAAAAATGAAAGTAAATGTGTTCAAGTTAAAACTGAATTAGACAAAAAAGAATTTAAAGAAAAATTAGAAAAATTTCAGAAACAAAGTGAAGATGAATGTTGTTCTGATTTACCTTCTGCTTTTTGGGATAGAAAAAGACATATTATCAGTCTCCCTTATATCAAGGATTTTGATGAAAGAAAAATCCCTACAAAAGCGTGTCCTTCTCAGATGGATGCCTATCATCTTGATCTCTGCAATAAAGAAATTGAAGGCTTGTTAAAAAAAGAAATTAATTAGAAGAAGTAAATCTCCATGGAGCTATACTGCCTTTTATGTTGAAAAAGCTTCAGAGATTGAAAGAGGTGTCCCAAGAATTGTCATAAATTATAAGCCCCTTAACAAAGTTTTGCAATTAATCAGGTATCCTTTGCCAAATACTCAAGATCTGTTGAATAGACTTTATAATGTTAAGATATTCTCAAAATTTGACTTGAAGTCTGATTTTTGGCAAATCCAAGTTGAAGAAAAGGATCGATACAAAATCGCATTCACAGTCCCAATGGGTCATTATGAATGGAATGTTATGCCTTTTGGATTAAAGAATACTCCTTCTGAATTCCAGAATATTATGAATGAAATATTTTCATCATATATTCAATTTTCTATTGTTTATATTGATGATATTTGATATTCTTAGAATCAATAAACCAAATTGGAAGCATTTAGGTATTTTTAAGAAAATAATTAAAGAAAATGGTTTGGTATAATCCAAGAAGAAAATGAGTTTATTTCAACAAAAAATTAGATTTTTAGGTTTTGAAATCCAAGATAAAAGGATAACTCCTACTAATCGAGTGATCCAGTTTGCTGATAAATTCCCTGATGAAATAAAGGATAAAAATATGCTACAAAGGTTTCCTAGATGTTTAAATTATGTTGCCTTTTTCTATCAAGATCTAGCAAAAGATAGAAAACTGCTCCAAGAGAGATTAAAGAAAAAACCTATAGAATGGCTTGAGGATCATACTAGAGGTGTCCAAAAAATTAAAGAAAGAGTTAAAAATCTTCCATGCAGATGTTTATCTAACCCTGATGGTTTTAAAATTGTTCAGACTAATGCCTCAATGTTAGGTTATGGAGGAATTTTATTACAATTAGATGAAAATGGAAATGAATAATTAGTTAGATTCAACTCTGGTTTGTGGAATGATGCTCAAAAGAAATACTCCACAATTAAAAAGGAAGTTCTTGCTATTGTAACATGTGTTACAAAATTTCATCATGATCTTTTAAATAAAGAATTTTTAATTAGTGTTGATGCTAAATCCACCAAGGAAATTCTAGAAAAAGATGTTAAGAATCTTGCCTCCAAACAAATTTTTGCTAGATGGCAAGCTATTCTTTCAATATTTGAATTTAAAATAGAATTTGTTGAAGGAAAATCTAATTCACTCCCTGACTTTCTTTCTAGAGAATTCCTACAGGGGCAAAGAAATGGCGAGTAGTTCGTCTCCATTCAAATTGACGAAATGAAAGGAGAAAGTTCTTGGTAGTCTAGATAAAAGCCAACAAGATTATACTCAAAGATATTCATCAATCTAAATTATATCTCTTTATTGGATTTACTATATACAGTACTTCTAACTCTCTTTTAGAAGAAAGGTCTCTTGAAGAAAATGTCCAATTCCTATTCGGAAAAGGATTGCACTTCTACTCTCTAGACAAAAAGAAAAATCGAGAATGGTATCTCAATATCCTTCATCAGACGAAAAGCATTCTCATCTTTCATAACAAAAACCATAATGGTGTTGTTACTTATTCAAAGTTCACCATTTTAAGGATCTTAACTGAAGAAGAATGGAATGGCCCTCTTCATAAGACAAAGTCCATCCAACTCTATAATTCCATTGATTATTTTAATTATTGAGATTATATGGATGCCTAGAAGTTTGCTCTAATGTGGCAAAATAGGCAATATAACCACTCTTGGTTTATCAGGTTTAAAGAAAAAAGTCCTGATATTTCTCCTGTTTATCAAAATATTCCCTCTTGGTTTCTTTTTAGTTGGAGGACTCATTTCGAAGCCAATAAAAAAATCTTTCCAGATAATTTTCGTTATCTTTTTGGAAAATTCTGTGAGACAGAAGAAAGAGTGGCTTGTGAAAGTATTAATGTTTTAAAGTTCTTTGCAAAATTCCATATTCCTTATATTCTACTATGGAACTTTGAAGTAAGAAAAGATCTTTATGGTCTTCCCTCTTTGTTTAGAAATACATATAAAAAATGGTGGCCAAAGATTGATGACCAAACTTATGAGAAGATTATGAATCAAATTTCTCAGCCTGTGAAAATAGAAAAGTCCCATTAGAAGAAAGGACAAATGAGGATGATAGTGTACTGATGGTTGATCTTCTTGCTAAGAAGATAACAAAAGAAATGGTAAAAGATCGTTCATCCCAATCTCCTAATCCTATGGAAATTTCTGTTGAATCCTTGAATTTTGAAGAAAGGATTAAGCAAATTCTTGCTGAATATCTTCCCAAGAAGAAAGATAAGAATTCTCATGATTGGAATAGTAATCAAGATCCAGACGAAAATATTGGTGAAAATGCCTCTCAGGAAAATATGTCGAAACCTGACTAAGATGATTGGTCTTGTGGCGTGCCTAATCCACATATATCAGAAAAAGAAGTCTCGGCTCTTGAAGTCATGTTAGAAGAACATAAGAAAAGGCCAGTTGGCTATCTTCTTGATGAACTTTGTCCTAGATGGGATCCTGATTCAAGAGTTAATCTTGATGGTTCAGTTACGGATTATCTAAAAGGAGGAGGAACAAAATATTTTTATAAATCTTCTTCTCCAAAATATGATTCATCCCAAGCTGCTGAGCCTTCTATAGTTGTACCTTCCACATCTCTGACATCTGATCAGAAGGCGAAATTGTATGATGATTTATTCAAAGAAAAAGAAAAGAAGAAAAATGTTCACTTTGCTCACTATGTCCAGTTTGTCAAGTTTGTCTAGATGGTTCAGTTTGTCTAGTTTGATGAGTTTATCTAATTTGTCCAATTCGTCTAGTTTGTATTATTGGTAAGTTTGTCTACTTTGTCGAGTTGGTCCAACTGAGTCAATTTGAGCAGTTTGTCCAGTTTTGTCTTGTTTTCCACTTCATCTACTTTACCCAATTTGTCCACTTTGTCCACTATGTCCAGTTTGTCCACTATGTCCAGTTTGTCCACTTTGTGCAATTTGTACAGTTTGTCCACTTTGTATTGTTCGTCGAGTTTAACTCATTTTTCCAGTTTGTCCACTTTGTTTAGTTGGTCCAATTTGACTAGTTATTCTAGTTTGTCCACTGTGTTCAGCTGGTCCAGTTTGTCCTTTTCGTCCTGTTAGACAAGTTTTTCCAGTTTGTCCTTTTCGTCTTGTTAGACAAGTTTTTCCAGTTTGTCCACTTAATACAAGAAGAATTGGTAAAATTCAACTCTGGACTGTGGAATGATGCTCAAAAGAAATACTCCACAATTAAGAAAGAAGTTCTAGCTATTGTGACATGTGTTACTAAATTTCAGCATGACCTTCTAAATAAAGAATTCTTAATTAGAGTGGATGCTAAATCTGCTAAAGAAATTTTAGAAAAAGATGTTAAGAACCTTGCTTCCAAACAGATTTTTGGTAGGTGGCAAGCTATTATTTCAATATTTGAATTTAAAATAGAATTTGTTGAAAGAAAATCTAACTCGCTCCCTGATTTTCTTTCTAGAGAATTCCTACAGGGAAGAAGAAATGGCGAGTAGTTCATCTCCATTTAAAATGACGAAAGGAAAGGAGAAAGTCCCAGGCAATACAGAAGAAAGCCAACAAATTCATATTCCAGCTAAAGATATCCACCAATCTGAATTATACATCTATACTGGATTTACCGTTTACGTTACTTTTGACTCACTTCAGGAAGAAAGGTCATTAGAAGAAAATGTCTAATTCCCATTTGGAAAAGGATTACACTATTACTCTCCTGATAAAAAGAAGAATCGAGAGTGGTATCTCAATATCCTTCATCAGACAAAAAGTATTCTCATATTCCATAACAAGAATCATAATGGTGTTGTTACTTATTCAAAATTCACCATTCTGAATATTTTGACTGAAGATGATTGGAATGGTCCTCTTCATAGGACGAAATCCATCCAACTCTATAATTCCATTGATTATTTCAATTATTGGGATTATATGGATGCTTGAAAATATGCTCTCATGTGGCAAAATAGCCAATATGCCCATTCATGGTTCATCAGATTCAAAGAAGAAAGTCCTAATGTTTCTCCTATCTACGAAAATATCCCATCTTGGTTCTATAGTTGGTGGTGTTATTTCGGTGTTAGTCAGAAAATCTTTCTAGATAATTTTCGTTATCTTTTTGAAATGTTTTGTGAAATAAAAGAAAAGGTGCCTTGCGAAGCCATGAATGTCTTAAAGTTCTTCGCAAAATTCCACATTCCTTATATTTTATAGTGGAAATTTGAAGTTAAGAACGACTTTTATAGTCGGCCATTCCTTTACCAAAATATATTTCAAAAATGGTGGCAAAAAATTGATTAAGAAACATATGAGAAGATTTTGAATCAAATCACTCCGCCAGTTAAGAATGAATAGTCCAAAGTAGAAGATAAGATAGATGATGACAATATTTTAATGGCAGATCTCCTTGCCAAGAAAATTGCAAAAGAAATGGCAAAATAGAAGAAAGAGAAAACATCTCAGTCTCCTGATCCCATGGATATTTCTGTTGAATCCCTAAATTTTGAAGAAAGGAATAAACAGATTCTTGCTGACTGACTATCTTCCCAAGAAGAAAGATATACATGATCATGATTGAGATAGTAATCATGATCTAGATGAACATTTAGACGAAATTGCATCTTATAATTTAGATGAAATTCTTAGAGAAAATATTGGTGGGTTAAGTCCCCATTGGGATCCAGATTCAAAGGTTAACCCAGATGGTTCTGTCACTGATTATAACTGTGGTGGTCAAAAATTTTAATAATCATCTCCAAAGTTTGACTCATCTTAAGTTGCTGAGCCATCTGGACCAACTGAACAAAGTGGACAAACTTTAAGAAACTAGTCAAACTGGACGAATTGTAGAAAATGGACAAACTGAACCATCTATACAAACTTGACAAACTAGATAAATTGAACAAAGTGAGCAAAGTGGACAAACTGGACAAATTGGACGAACTGGACAAAGTTGACAAACTGGACGAAGTGGGTAAATTGGACGAATTGGAAAAAGTAGAGAAACATGACAAAGTTGACGAACTGCAGAAACTAGATGAAGTGGAAAAAGTGGATAAAATGGACTAACAGGACAAACTAAACGTATAGGACGAATTGGACAAATTGGACAAACTGAATCATCTAGACGAACTTGACAAACTAGACAAACTGGACATAGTGAGCAAAGTGAACAAAGTGGGCAAAGTGGACAAGCTAGAAAAACTGGACGAACTGGACAAAGTTGACAAACTGGACGAATTATAGAAAATGGACAAACTTGACAAATTGGACAAACTGAACCATCTAGACGAACTTGACAAACTAGACAAATTGGACATAGTAAGCAAAGTGAACAAAGTGGGCAAATTGGACAAAATTGACAAACTGGACGAATTATAGAAAATGGACACACTGAACCATCTAGACAAACTTGACAAACTAGATAAATTGAAGAAAGTGAGCAAAGTGAACAAAGTGGACAAACTGAACAAATTGGACAAAGTTGACAAACTGGACAAATTGGAAAAAGTGGAGAAACATGACAAAGTTGATGAACTGTTGAAAATGGGCAAAGTCGAAAAAGTGGATAAAATGCACTAACTGGACAAACTGGACGAATATGACGAATTGGACAAACTGGACAAACATGACGTATTGGACGAACTGTACAATCTAGAGAAACTGGACATTGTGAGCAAAGCGAACAAAGTGAACAAATTGGACAAACTGGATAAAGTGGAGTAATTGGACAAAGTGGACAAACTGGCTAAAGTGGAGAAACATGACAAAGTTGACGAATTGTAGAAAGTTGGCAAACTGGAAAAAGTGGATAAAGTGGACTAACTGGACGAATAGGACGAATTGGACAAACTGGACAAAGAGGACGAACTGTGCAAATTAGATAAACTGGACAAACTTGACAAATTGGACAAACTAGTCAACTGAACAAACTTGACAAACTGGACAAAGTGGATAGACTAGACAAAGTAGACAAACTCAACGAATAGGAAAAAGTGGAAAAATTTATCAAAGTGGACAAACAGGACAAAGTGGACAACCTGTATTAAGCGGACAAACTGGAAAAACTTGTCTAACAGGACAAAAATGACAAACTGGACCAGCTGAACACAGTGGACAAACTAGAATAATTAGTCAAACTGGACCAACTGAACAAAGTGGACAAACTGAAAAAACGAATTAAACTAGACAAACAATACAAAGTGAACAAACTGTACGAATTGCACAAAGTGGACAAACTAGACATAGTGGACAAAGTGGACAAATTTGGTAAAGTAGACGAAGTGGACCAACAAGACCAACTAGACAAACTGCACAAATTGGCTCAGTTGGACCAACTCGACAAAGTAGACAAACTTACCAACAACACAAACTAGACGAACTGGACAAATTAGATAAACTGGTCAAACTGGACAACTGAACCATCTAGACAAACTGGACAAAGTGAGCAAAGTAAACAAAGTGGACAAACTCTACAAACTGGATGAACTGGACTGTTAGCCTAAAAGTTAAATCTGCCTCTCCTGAGTCAGACTGAGTTGTCAATTCCGTGACTGTGTCCGACTGAGTCCTGAGTTGTCAATTTCTTTGACTGAGTCGTAACCGTCTACATGTCTAAGACCTCATCTCTAGAAGACACACACAGTCATATCAAGCTTGAAGCTCCAGAAGACACGTTGTTTTGAAAGCTCGCACCAAAACCTGAAGAACACTTTGAATGCCAACCATCACAGGTATATGGACCATAGGACTGACCTAGAAGCCTTAGAAGCCTTTTTGGTTAAAATTGGAATAATACAAACAGGGTTTCTAATCCCACTCTGCCCTGTGGAGAGCTCCCGCGATCTACCAAATATCTCCATATTTTGTGTGTCCTTGCAATCTAAAATGTTCATTATAGTTAAAATCTAACTGATTTGCATAGAGCACTCATGAGCTCTCCACCATGTGCACGTTTTTCACAAAATTTCAAGTTTCCAACACTTAGTGAAAAATGGTTTTTCTGGGAAGCTCGGATCTTCTGAGAACATGTCTCGGAACATCCGAGGATATTCCTTTCATCTATCAGTTGTTGGGATTTATGGGCAGCTCGGAACTTCCGAGAACATGGCCTCGGAACGTCCGAGGATATTCTGAACCCAGGCATTCCTAGGAACTTTGGACGTTTTGAACAGAAACCTTCGGACGTTTCGAGTATCAGTCAAACTATCCGTTGCATGGTCAAAATAGTTGTTGTAACATGACCGTTGGGAATCCGACCGTTGCAACCTCGGAGGGTCCGAGACCCATCTTCGGAAGGTCCAAAGATAGATCCGTTGGAACTTTTCTAGCCTATAAATGTAAGGCTTTTTGGAGAGAAAAAGATTGATGACTTGAGCCCAATTTATTCATACATTTTTCCAAGCTTTCCAACGACTTCCAAAGCTTACAAACTCCATAGTTATAATACTCTAAGCTTTGATTCTTAATCTCAAACACATTAAAAGTTCTCATAGGCATATCTTGAGCATCTTATGCTCTAAGTTGAATGTGTTAAGTAGAGATTCTTTCTAGGGTCTTAATCCTCATAGGAAAACATTTGTTTGCCCTAAACCTCCTTGCTATCATCTTGGCTGGACTTCATTGAAGCATTTACATCAAGCCAAGAAGAGGAGGACATTCAAGAACAAGCCCAAGCTACTTCAAGTAACTCAAAGCAAAGTTCTTGGTATATTTCAAAGCACAACTTCTTTCTATTAATTGTGAAATATTGTAAAGGGTTGGTGTAACCCTATTGGCTTTCAAGAGAGGTGTTCTCTTGGTGATTTGGTCAATCTACACCCGTGAAGTAGATTAAGCTTTGTAATTGGTTTCTTCTCCATCCGTGAAGGATAAGGTTAGTGAAATCCTCAAGTGGTGTACTTGAGGCGTGGATGTAGGCAAGGTTGCCAAACCACGTAAAAATGATTGTGTCACAATTCTCCATCTCTTCTCATCTCCTTCACCTTATTTTGTGCACTTGCTTAGCTCATATCTTATTGCACACATAAGTTGCTTAAACTTAATCTTGTTTGTAAATCACATTTAGAATATTAATTGAGCACATTTGTATTGATTAATCATTAAAGTGCTCAATATTTAAATAGATTTTAAAATTCCCCAATAGTCCTATTCACCCCCTCTAGGACTATTTTAGATATTTGGCTAGCTTGACTAACATGGACAAAGTGGACAAACTGGACGAATTGGAAGGAGTGAACAAACATGACAAAGTGGACAAACTGTAGAAAGTGGGAAAACTGGAAAAAGAGGACTAACTTGACAAACTGGACAAATAGGACAAATTGGACAAACTGGACATACTGGAGATAGTGGACAAAGTGAACAAACAGGATAAAGTTGACGAGGTGGACAAACAAGTCAAACTGTAAAAAACTGAACAAAGTGGACAAATTGTACGTCTTGTACAAACTAGACAAATTGCAATAATTGGCTAAATTTGACCAACTCGACAAAGTGGACAAACTTGACCATCTAGACGAACTAGATGATTTGGAGAAATTAGAAAAACTGGTCAAACTGGTCAAACTGGTCAAACTGGACAAACTATACCATCTAAACAAAGTTGATAAACTAGACAAACTGGACGAAATGAGCGAAGTGAACATAGTAGACAAACTAGACAAAGTGAGCAAAGTGAACAAAATGGACAAACTAGACAAACTACATTAACTGGACAAACTGGACGATCTTGAAAAAGTGGACAAACTGGACAAAGTGGATGACCTATATTAAGTGGAAAAACTTGTCTAACATGTCGAACAGGACAAACTAGAACAACTGACAAAGTGGACAAACTAGAATAATTAGTCAAACTGGACCAACTGAACAAAGTGGACAAACTGGAAAAACTAGTCAAACTGGATGAATTGTAGAAAATGGACAAACTGAACCATCTAGACAAACTTGACAAACTAGATAAATTGGACAAAGTGAGCAAAGTGGACAAACTAGACGAACTGGATAAAGTTGACAAACTGGACGAACTGGACAAACTGGACAAACTGGATGGATTGAAAAAAGTAGAGAAACATGACAAAGTTGACGAACTACAGAAACTGGATGAACTGGAAAAAGTGGATAAAATGGACTAACTGGACAAACTGGACGAACTTAACAAATTGGACAAACTGAATCATGTAGACGAACTTGACAAACTAGACAAACTGGGCATAGTGAGAAAAGTGAACAAAGTGGGCAAAGTGGACAAGCTGCAAAAAATGGACGAACTGGACAAAGTTGACAAACGGGACAAATTATAGAAAATGGACAAAGTGTACAAATTGGACAAACTGAAGCATCTAGACAAACTTGACAAACTAGACAAACTAGACAAACTAGACGAACTAGACGATTTTCGACTAGACGAACTGATCATGTTGTTTCTTTTGCTAGAACATGTCTATTCGTCTTACTCTGCTTAAAAGATACTATGATGATGTTCGGATATTAAGAAAAATTGAATTCTTGTTAGACAACATAAGAAGACATCTGCAAACCTGTACCCACAGAAATAATCCTCGCCATCGTGAGTTTGAAAGGAGAAGGATTGTTTTAAAGCGTTCTTATGCCATCTTCCAACTAGATAAATTCCGAACTAAATCAACACTACAAGCTATGGCCCTCTGAGATGCCACCTCGTTCTATTAGGAGAGAAGAACTATTGCGTGATCTAAGAAGACGTGAAAATCAGCTTAGGACATTAGAGAATGCTATCAGACAAATTGATGAAAATATAGCTGCAGCAGGATATCTTGTTATCCGTGTTCAAGCTATTAGACGATCTATGTTAGTACGCTTGTGTAATCAGGTAAGAGAATATTGTAATAGACTGAATGAAGAATTAGAATTATTATCTCGTATCTAAATTTGTGTTAAAAAAAAAAACGGGATTTAGATGAATTAAATCTATTATTCAGGATCTGAAGCTTTTTAGCCAAATTCTCTTTAGAGTTTTTATTTTCCTTCTTATTTACCACTTCTGTGCCTCGTTCATCTTTTAAAAGAGTGTGTGGTCGCGTTGTAAGTCCCGCTTCAGGCCGTGATCAGGCGTTAAGGGCAGTAAATCGTTGACAGAACTCTTCTTGTTTCTAACGAGTTACAAAAGATGGAAAATTCTAAGGGAAAAACAAAACTTTTCAAGAATTGGTTTAAATCATTTCAGCATCCTTCTAATAGATCTTATTCGTCTTCTTCATCCTACCAGTCTGCTTTAACTAGTTTTACCCGTAATAGCTTACAAAAAGAAAATTCAGAAAAAACAAAAAATTCAGAAGAAATGATATATGAAAATTTTGACCAAGCAATATCAAACTGGAAGTTGCCAACCTTGCCTGTAACAGAAATATATAGCAATGGTACATTTGAAGAGCAAATGATTATCACATAAAAACTGTTTGAAAAAATTGTTTCTCTCTCTGGAGGAAAACAGACAATCAAAGTTCTTGATAGAAGAATTATTGAACAAATCAGAACCAAATACAACTACCTGCACATAGGATTAATTCAGGTAGGAATCAAACCGTTGTTTCGATTAGGATTAAATGTTGCAGTCTGTGCTTATGTGCGAGATCAGAGACATGATGAATTTGAAGATTCTCTTTATGCTATGATTGAATCAAGTCTCTGTCATGGACCTGTTTATTTTAATTGCTTTCCCAATATCACAATTGATGCTCATGATGAAGATATCCTTGATTCTGCAACTATTGGATTTCAAAGCAAAGGATTAAAAATGAGTCCAAGAAGTAAACCTTTTGCTATAGTTTATCGTGTGTTCTACAAATCCATGATATCTGTCTTTCCCATGATAGCCTATAGAGATAAGGTTGAGAAAGAGAAAACTACAGTTCTTATGGAAACAAACTTTAACAATAACGTGTTCATCCCAAAGGTCATCAGCTGGGAAGAAGTTGTTCTCTCAGGAAATTGGCAAATAGAAGATGTCACCCCAAGAGTAAATGAAATAACAGATGATTTACAAAGTATAGTCAAATTACCAAATGGTAATGTTGAAGTCAATTTAGGAGAAAAATGGAAAAAGCTAGGAGGAGTTTTGCCAGTTATACGGAAGGAAGAAAAAGCTTTAAATTAGAAGAAATAGATGATGACCAAAGGAGTAGTGAAAAGGAAGAAATGGATCAAAAAGTTTTTAGAAATAAAGAAAGTGGAATTGAACACCCTATCTATAAAAGATCCTCATCAGCAAAAACCTATAATCCAAGTGAAAGTGATTTTCTCCAAGGAGCCATAAGAATGGTGAGCATTCTAAAGCCAGAAGAAAATACCTGTTAAAAAGTTTCAAATTGATAAACCATATCTTAGAGAAAATTTGAAAAATCATCCTTTAAAAGATTGGTTCTTTAAAAAGTTTTAACACAGAAGAAAAGGATAAGATGAGAGAATTATGGTATTCCTAAATGGAGGAAGAAGAAAGAAATATACCTTTCTTTGATTGGTTCATGGAATACTTCAAAAAGGGAAAATCAAAGAAAAGGAAAATCAAAGCCCAGAACAGATAAGAGTTATAGGAAAAACAACAAGAGCTTGGAAAGACACTGAAGGAAAAGAAGTAGATAAATCTCATCCACCTTGGAAGAAACTTGATATTTCTGTCCCTAATACGGACACCAAGAATTATGCCATGCCTGTAAAAAATGCATCCACTTATGAATCAAAACCAGACCCAAATGCTAAAGACATAAGTATAGGTATTGGAGATAAATTGAACAAAACAATTATACCAATCTATGTCTATTAACCATTGGAGAACAAACAGATCGAATAGAAAGAACAATCAAATTAAAATCTGAATTTAGTAAAGATAAAAAGAAAAATTAGAAAAAAGCTCTGCCAATGCAGTTTATGTTCCCAGACAATTACCTAAAGGGATTACTCTGCAAGAAGGACCATTTATATTGACAGACGAAATGCAAAAAGAATTATCCAATAGGATGGAAAGCCTCAATATGGGAGGGAAAGGATTCAGTATCCTAAGGGTCTCTGCGTCTGAAGATATATTAATAAATCGCCTAAAGAAATGGAATCCTCAGGTAAAATTGCCAGAAAACAAAGAATTATTATCCTAGACCAACCCCTGTTGATCTACAACTTGAAGAAGCTCCATACAGTTACACCTCAGAATTAACCTATTCAGAAAATTCTTTATATGAGTGGAATTTAGATGGATTAACAGAATATCAAATTGTCCAAATGGTTCACAGTATGTTAATATACTGTAATGCCTGTGAAGTCAGAGGAAATACTCCAAGAAATATCTTTCTGATGATAACCACCTCTTTCAATGGAATATTAAGAGGATGGTGGAATTATGGATTATCTGGAGCTCAAAGACTTGAAATAGAAAATGCTGTCAAAATGGATGAATTTGGAAGAATCCTTTATAGAGACAAAAACACAGGAAATTTAGTTGATCCAAATGTTAAGCTTGAAGCAGGTACTAGTCAAATCCCTGATAATTGGGAAACTCAATCTGATTGTGTTAGTGTCTTGCTTCTATGCATCCTCAATGAATTCACTGGAGGAATTGCTCTAATTAAGGAGAAAAATAGACAGCAATTACACCGTTTGAGATGTAGAAATTTAGGAGAATTTCGTTGGTACAGAGATGTATTCTTGTCAAAAGTTTACCAACTCAATGATTGTAATTCCGATATTTGGAAAGAAAGATTCATTCAGGATTACCACCCTTATTTACTGAAAAGGTGCGTAATTCCCTGAGAGAAGAAATGCATGGTACTATTAATTATAGTTTGCTGACTTTCGGAGGAATCATATAGAGAATTAACAAAGTTGGCATGAATCTTTGTACTGATTTAAAGATCAGTAAACAAGCTGAAAAAATGAGAAAATATTCTGGAGATAAAGAATTAGGAGATTTTTGTTTCCAGTTTGGTTTAGATCAAACGCCTGAATCAAAGCGAAAACCTTTGCGTCCTAGATTTACTCCTGATAGAAGAAACAAAATGGTAAAAAAGTATAAACCCGGAAGATATAAAAAAGGAAGGAAATCCAATGATCTCTTCCCATTCAAAAGAAAATCCAGAAAATATTTCAAAAAGAAATATATAAAAGAAAATATTCCAACTTGTTATAATTGCGGGAAGAAGGGTCATTATGCAAGTAAATGTTTTAAAAAGAAAATCCCTCTAAAAAGAAACTTCGAAAAATCAATACCAAAAATGATGATGAAAATACTGAAAAGGAACAAACTGATTCAAGTTCCTCAGAAGAAGAAGAAGAATATGAATCTGATTCATCAACTGATACTGAAGAAGATAGTCCTCAGATTCAGCTCATCAAACAATTCCAATCATGTACATGTCATTCAGATGATGAAGAATCTGAAGGAGAATGGTCGATACCATCTGATGAAGATCTTGGTATCCACATTCGTGTCCTCACGGCCCCTCAAAAATTACTTTTAGAAATGATTGATAACATACCTGATCCAGAGAAAAAAGTTCAATTTTTAAATCAGATTTCAAAATTGGGGGAGGAGAAGAAGGAGAAAGTTCACAACAAAAAATTTCCTTTGAAGAAAATGAAAATGATAATAAAACACCATATTATCCAAAAAGGATAAAGGAGAAAGAAACATTTCATACACCAACCTATTCCATGATTGACCTCATGAATAGAGCAGAAAAAATTCATACTATAAATAAACCCTTAACTCTCTCAGATTTACAAAGAGAATTAAATGATCAAAAAAGAGAACTCCGTGAATTAAGGATTGAGTTAACCAAAAAACAAAATGAGCTTGATGAAAGGTTAACTTGGTTAGAAAGTGATGGTGCTATTGAAAAATATGATGAAGAAAAATTTGTCCAAAGAATTAAAGGAGAAATTAGTAAAATCTCTACTGGTGTAATTCCTACAAAATGTATTTACCAACAGTGGAGAGTTCAAGTAAAAATAAAAATTAAAAACTTCGAGAAGATTGTTAATGCCATAATTGACACTGGTGCTGACTTAAATGTTATCAGACTTGGAATCGTTCCTATTGAATTTACAAGTGAATCAAAACAATTTGTTTCAGCTGCTAATGGCACGACCATTTCCATAGAAAGAAAAATCCTAAATGTTCATGTTTGCATAAAAGGAGTCTGTGTTACTTCACCCTTATTATTTCAGAAGATATTGTTAATGATGTACTCCTTGGATCTCCATTTATTCTTCAAATCCAACCCTTTTCTGTAACAACAAAAGGAATTTCTACAAATATTAAAGGGATTGAAGTAAATCTTGATTTTATAGATGATCCTTGTGAGACGAAAATCCAAAGGAGAAATCAGGTTATTGCCACAAGAGAAAATTACATAAATGGATTAAAAAATGAAATTAAATGTGTCCAAATGACAAAAGAATTGGAGAAAAAAGAATTTAAAACAAAATTAGAAGAATTCACCAAACAAATTGAAGAAGAATGCTGTTCTGAATTACCATCAGCCTTTTGGAATAGAAAAAGACACATAATAGGATTACCATATGTAAAAGATTTTAATGAAAAGGATATTCCTACTAAAGCTCGTCCATCTCAAATGGATGCTGCCCATTTGAAGCTTTGCCAAGAAGAAATCAATGATCTTTTGAAGAAAGGATTAATTAGAAAAAGCAAATCCCCTTGGAGCTGTACGGCATTTTATGTTGAAAAGGCCGCTGAAATTGAAAGAGGAGTTCCAAGATTGGTAATCAATTATAAACCTTTAAACAAAGTCTTACAATCTATTAGGTATCCTTTACCTAATACTCAGGATTTGCTAAACAGATTAAACAATGCCAAAATATTTTCAAAATTTGATTTAAAATCAGGATTTTGGCAGATTCAGATAAAAGAAGAAGATAGATATAAAACTGCATTCACTGTTCCAATGGGGCATTATGAATGGAATGTTATGCCTTTTGGATTGAAAAATGCTCCATCTGAATTTCAGAATATTATGAATAATATCTTCTCGTCTTATACCCAGTTTGCCATTGTTTACATTGATGATATTCTTATCTTTTCAGAATCTGTGTTACAACATTGGAAACATTTGAATATCTTCAAAAGAGTCATAAAAGAAAATGGATTGGCTTTATCTAAAAGAAAGATGAATCTCTTTCAGCAGAAAATCAGGTTCTTAGGATTTGAAATCCAAGATAGAAAAATAACTCCGACTAATAGAGTTATTCAATTTGCTGATAAATTTCCAGACGAAATTAAGGATAAAAATATGCTACAAAGATTTCTTGGATGTCTAAATTATGTTGGATTTTTCTATCAGGATTTGGCAAAAGATAGAAAACTTCTTCAAGAAAGATTAAAGAAAAATCCTAAGGAATGGTCTATCCATCATACTAATGCAGTAAAGAAGATTAAGGAAAGAGTTAAAAATCTTCCTTGTAGATGTTTATCTGACCCAGAAGCTTTCAAAATAGTTCAAACGGATGCCTCTGATGTCGGATATGGTGGAATCCTTTTACAACAAAAAGATTCACAAGAAGAATTAATAAGATTTAATTCAGGATTATGGAATGAAGCTCAAAAGAAATATTCAACCATCAAAAAGGAAGTTCTTGCCATAGTTATTTGTGTGACGAAATTCCAGCATGATTTATTAAACAAAGAATTTCTGATCAGAGTTGATGCTAAGGCTGCAAAAGAAATTCTGGAAAAAGATGTCAAAAATCTTGTCTCTAAGCAAATATTTCCACAACAAGAATGCAAATGGTATCATCACTTATTCAAAGTTCACTATTCTCAAAATCCTTACTGAGGAAGATTGGGATGGTCCCTTGTACATGACAAAATCAGTCAGACTATATAATTCGACTGAGTTCTATAATTATTGGGATTATATTGATGCCTGGAAATATGCTTTGATGTGGCAAAATCGTCAGTATAATCACTCCTGGTTCATCAGATTCAAAGAAGAAAGTCCTGATGTCACTCCTATTCATCGCAATTTTCCATCCTGGTTTCTCTTCACATGGTGGTCATATCATGGCGCTTCTCAGAAAATCCTTCCTGATAATTTTCGTTATTTGTTTATTGAGTTTTCTCAGGTTGAAGAAAAGGTTCCATGTAAAGCCATCAATATGCTTCGCTTCTTTGCTAAATTTCATATCCCTTATATTTTCCAATGGAAGTAAAAAAGGACTTATATGATTCACCATCTCTTTATCAGACTTTTTATCAAAAGTGGTGGTCTAAAATTGAAAATGATACTTATGAGAGAATTCTGAATCAAATCTCTCCTCCTGTTAAAGAAGAAATTCCTCATCCTGAAGGAAAGTCTTTTGAGAATGAAACGCTCATGGCTGATCTATTAGCCAAAAAGATTGCCAAAGAAATTGCTCGAGAAAAATCTCCTGAACCGATGGATATGTCTGTTGACTCCGTCAATTTTGAAGAAAAGATCAAGCAAATTTTAGAAGAATATCTCCCACGGAAAAAAGTTGGTGATCATGATTGGGATAGTAACCATGATCCAGATGAAAATCTTGATGATGAAGTTGTGCCTCTTGAAGATCTCCATCCTCGTTGGGACCCTGACTCTCATGTTAATCCCGATGACTCAGTTACAGAACATCTTCGTGGTGGAAAGTTTTGGTACTCTTCAGCAAAAAATAAAGGGAAAGAAAAAGAAGTCGAAAAGGAATCTCGGTTAGCTGAATTATTCCGGAAAAATTCTGCTAAAGCAAAAGAATTAATGAAAAAGAAGATGTAATTTGAGATGATTCCAATCAAATAATTCGTTCCTGTCAGTAATTGGTATCAGTATCCTAAGGGTCTCTGCGTCTGAAGATATATTAATAAATCGCCTAAAGAAATGGAATCCTCAGGTAAAATTGCCAGAAACAAAGAAATATTATCCTAGACCAACCCCTGTTGATCTACAACTTGAAGAAGCTCCATACAGTTACACCTCAGAATTAACCTATTCAGGAAATTCTTTATATGAGTGGAATTTAGATGGATTAACAGAATATCAAATTGTCCAAATGGTTCACAGTATGTTAATATACTGTAATGCCTGTGAAGTCAGAGGAAATACTCCAAGAAATATCTTTCTGATGATAACCACCTCTTTCAATGGAATATTAAGAGGATGGTGGAATTATGGATTATCTGGAGCTCAAAGACTTGAAATAGAAAATGCTGTCAAAATGGATGAATTTGGAAGAATCCTTTATAGAGACAAAAACACAGGAAATTTAGTTGATCCAAATGTTAAGCTTGAAGCAGGTACTAGTCAAATCCCTGATAATTGGGAAACTCAATCTGATTGTGTTAGTGTCTTGCTTCTATGCATCCTCAATGAATTCACTGGAGGAATTGCTCTAATTAAGGAGAAAAATAGACAGCAATTACACCGTTTGAGATGTAGAAATTTAGGAGAATTTCGTTGGTACAGAGATGTATTCTTGTCAAAAGTTTACCAACTCAATGATTGTAATTCCGATATTTGGAAAGAAAGATTCATTTCAGGATTACCACCCTTATTTGCTGAAAAGGTGCGTAATTCCCTGAGAGAAGAAATGCATGGTACTATTAATTATAGTTTGCTGACTTTCGGAGGAATCATACAGAGAATTAACAAAGTTGGCATGAATCTTTGTACTGATTTAAAGATCAGTAAACAAGCTGAAAAAATGAGAAAATATTCTGGAGATAAAGAATTAGGAGATTTTTGTTTCCAGTTTGGTTTAGATCAAACGCCTGAATCAAAGCGAAAACCTTTGCGTCCTAGATTTACTCCTGATAGAAGAAACAAAATGGTAAAAAAGTATAAACCCGGAAGATATATTAATATATCTTCAGACGCAGAGACCCTTAGGATACTGAATCCTTTCCCTCCCATATTGAGGCTTTCCATCCTATTGGATAATTCTTTTTGCATTTCGTCTGTCAATATAAATGGTCCTTCTTGCAGAGTAATCCCTTTAGGTAATTGTCTGGGAACATAAACTGCATTGGCAGAGCTTTCTTCTAATTTTTCTTTTTTATCTTTACTAAATTCAGATTTTAATTTGATTGTTCTTTCTATTCGATCTGTTTGTTCTCCAATGGTTAATAGACATAGATTGGTATAATTGTTTTGTTCAATTATATCTCCAATACCTATACTTATGTCATTAGCATTTGAGTCTGGTTTTGATTCATAAGTGGATGCATTTTTTACAGGCATGGCATAATTCTTGGTGTCCGTATTAGGGACAGAAATATCAAGTTTCTTCCAAGGTGGATGAGATTTATCTACTTCTTTTCCTTTAGTGTCTTTCCAAGCTCTTGTTGTTTTTCCTATAACTCTTATCTGTTCTGGGCTTTGATTTTCCTTTTCTTTGATTTTCCCTTTTTTGAAGTATTCCATGAACCAATCAAAGAAAGGTATATTTCTTTCTTCTTCCTCCATTTGGGAATACCATAATTCTCTCATCTTATCCTTTTCTTCTGTGTTAAACTTTTTAAAGAACCAATCTTTTAAAGGATGATTTTTCAAATTTTCTCTAAGATATGGTTTATCAATTTGAAACTTTTTAACAGGTATTTCTTCTGGCTTTAGAATGCTCACCATTCTTATGGCTCCTTGGAGAAAATCACTTTCACTTGGATTATAGGTTTTTGCTGATGAGGATCTTTTATAGATAGGGTGTTCAATTCCACTTTCTTTATTTCTAAAAACTTTTTGATCCATTTCTTCCTTTTCACTACTCCTTTGGTCATCATCTATTTCTTCTAATTTAAAGCTTTTTCTTCCTTCCGTATAACTGGCAAAACTCCTCCTAGCTTTTTCCATTTTTCTCCTAAAATTGACTTCAACATTACCATTTGGTAATTTGACTATACTTTGTAAATCATCTGTTATTTCATTTACTCTTGGGGTGACATCTTCTATTTGCCAATTTCCTGGGAGAACAACTTCTTCCCAGCTGATGACCTTTGGGATGAACACGTTATTGTTAAAGTTTGTTTCCATAAGAACTGTAGTTTTCTCTTTCTCAACCTTATCTCTATAGGCTATCATGGGAAAGACAGATATCATGGATTTGTAGAACACACGATAAACTATAGCAAAAGGTTTACTTCTTGGACTCATTTTTAATCCTTTGCTTTGAAATCCAATAGTTGCAGAATCAAGGATATCTTCATCATGAGCATCAATTGTGATATTGGGAAAGCAATTAAAATAAACAGGTCCATGACAGAGACTTGATTCAATCATAGCATAAAGAGAATCATCAAATTCATCATGTCTCTGATCTCGCACATAAGCACAAACTGCAACATTTAATCCTAATCGAAACAACGGTTTGATTCCTACCTGAATTAATCCTATGTGCAGGTAGTTGTATTTGATTCTGATTTGTTCAATAATTCTTCTATCAAGAACTTTGATTGTCTGTTTTCCTCCAGAAAGAGAAACAGTTTTTTCAACAGTTTTTATGTGATAATCATTTTGCTCTTCAAATGTACCATTGCTATATATTTCTGTTACAGGCAAGGTTGGCAACTTCCAGTTTGATAATGCTTGGTCAAAATTTTCATATATCATTTCTTCTGAATTTTTTATTTTTTCTGAATTTTCTTTTTGTAAGCTATTACGGGTAAAACTAGTTAAAGCAGACTGGTAGGATGAAGAAGACGAATAAGATCTATTAGAAGGATGCTGAAATGATTTAAACCAATTCTTGAAAAGTTTTGTTTTTCCCTTAGAATTTTCCATCTTTTGTAACTCGTTAGAAACAAGAAGAGTTCTGTCAACGATTTACTGCCCTTAACGCCTGATCACGGCCTGAAGCGGGACTTACAACGCGACCACACACTCTTTTAAAAAGATGAACGAGGCATAGAAGTGGTAAATAAGAAGGAAAATAAAAACTCTAAAGAGAATTTGGCTAAAAAACTTCAGATCCTGAATAATAGATTTAATTCATCTAAATCCCATTTTTTTTTTTTTTTAACACAAATTTAGATACGAGATAATAATTCTAATTCTTCATTCAGTCTATTACAATATTCTCTTACCTGATTACACAAGCGTACTAACATAGATCGTCTAATAGCTTGAACACGGATAACAAGATATCCTGCTGCAGCTATATTTTCATCAATTTGTCTGATAGCATTCTCTAATGTCCTAAGCTGATTTTCACGTCTTCTTAGATCACGCAATAGTTCTTCTCTCCTAATAGAACGAGGTGGCATCTCAGAGGGCCATAGCTTGTAGTGTTGATTTAGTTCGGAATTTATCTAGTTGGAAGATGGCATAAGAACGCTTTAAAACAATCCTTCTCCTTTCAAACTCACGATGGCGAGGATTATTTCTGTGGGTACAGGTTTGCAGATGTCTTCTTATGTTGTCTAGCAAGAATTCAATTTTTCTTAATATCCGAACATCATCATAGTATCTTTTAAGCAGAGTAAGACGAATAGACATGTTCTAGCAAAAGAAACAACATGATTAGATAACAAGCATATAACATTAAACTTGTAAAAACTAAATCACTTACAGGAGATTTGTACAAGACTTCAGACTCTAGCAGCACTCTAACTTCAAACTCACACTCACACTCACACTTATGCTTCTCTTTTTTTTTTTTTTACAATTTTTTGGAGATGATCCCCAAAGGAAACCCCCAGCTCCTTATATAGATGGAGCATACAAAAGATCCCTCCTCTCATCCGACCATGAGAGGACTTACACCAAAAGCAACAGAAAAAGGAATGGTTCCCCACACAAGCTTCCAAACACATCTTTCAAAGGTTGATGGGCAAGGTACAAAAGTTGATGGGCAAGGTACATGAGGTGAAATATCCATATGCCACATGGAAAGCATAAGATAAACATACCCCCACAACTTCACCAACTTTCGACATTTGGCAATAAGGCACCCCCACAACATTTACAAACCCAATACCTTTATTTACAAATGTCAACACAAGAGGCAGCCCCTACCAACTTAATTTACATGTGGCAACATAAAAGGCAGCCCCTACCAACAAAATATATTCTCTGTTGGCAAGATGACAACTTTTCTTCAAATTAAACCTTTGTTTTTCTTCCAAGCAATGATAGCTAGCAACTTTTCTTCTCAAGCATCATTATGTGTCTATTTCAAAATTCTTCTTCGTATGACACCTACACATATCATACAAGCCAGGCAATGATGAGTAGCAACATTTCTTCTCAAGCATCGATTTGAATGAAGACACCATTTCTTCAATGCATATCAAGATATTATTATCTAACATTGATGGGACCACTTTTCTTCTTTTCCCACTTTTCTTCATACTAACCATATACCTCTACCAAAAAGAGATGAGTCCACCGGCTCTGATACCAATTACTGACAGGAACGAATTATTTGATTGGAATCATCTCAAATTACATCTTCTTTTTCATTAATTCTTTTGCTTTAGCAGAATTTTTCCGGAATAATTCAGCTAACCGAGATTCCTTTTCGACTTCTTTTTCTTTCCCTTTATTTTTTGCTGAAGAGTACCAAAACTTTCCACCACGAAGATGTTCTGTAACTGAGCCATCGGGATTAACATGAGAGTCAGGGTCCCAACGAGGATGGAGATTTTCAAGAGGCACAACTTCATCATCAAGATTTTCATCTGGATCATGGTTACTATCCCAATCATGATCACCAACTTTTTTCCGTGGGAGATATTCTTCTAAAATTTGCTTGATCTTTTCTTCAAAATTGACGGAGTCAACAGACATATCCATCGGTTCAGGAGATTTTTCTCGAGCAATTTCTTTGGCAATCTTTTTGGCTAATAGATCAGCCATGAGCGTTTCATTCTCAAAAGGCTTTCCTTCAGGATGAGGAATTTCTTCTTTAACAGGAGGAGAGATTTGATTCAGAATTCTCTCATAAGTATCATTTTCAATTTTAGACCACCACTTTTGATAAAAAGTCTGATAAAGAGATGGTGAATCATATAAGTCCTTTTTTACTTCAAACTTCCATTGGAAAATATAAGGGATATGAAATTTAGCAAAGAAGCGAAGCATATTGATGTCTTCACATGGAACCTTTTCTTCAACCTGAGAAAACTTAATAAACAAATAACGAAAATTATCAGGAAGGATTTTCTGAGAAGCGCCATAATATGACCACCATGTGAAGAGAAACCAGGATGGAAAATTGCGATGAATAGGAGTGACATCAGGACTTTCTTCTTTGAATCTGATGAACCAGGAGTGATTATACTGACGATTTTGCCACATCAAAGCATATTTCCAGGCATCAATATAATCCCAATAATTATAGAACTCAGTCGAATTATATAGTCTGACTGATTTTGTCATGTACAAGGGACCATCCCAATCTTCCTCAGTAAGGATTTTGAGAATAGTGAACTTTGAATAAGTGATGATACCATTTGCATTCTTGTTGTGGAAGATGAGGACACTTTTCGTCTGATGCAAAATATTGAGATACGAATCTCTGGTTTTCTTTTTATCAGGGGAATAATAATGAAGCCCCTTTCCAAAGAGAAAATAAACATTATCTTCTACAGATCTTTCTTCCATAAGACAATCTGAAGTAACAAGAATTCTGTTACCGGTGTAAAGATATAATTCTGATTGACTTGGGTCTTTTGTTGGAATAAAACCCTTTTGGCTTTCTTCTTGATCTGCCAAATTCTCAAACCCTTTATTCTTTATGAACGGGGAAGAACTACTTGCCATTTTGTCGTCCCTGAAGAAATTCTCTAGTAAGAAAGTCAGGGAGAGAGTTAGAATTTCCATTAATAAATTCAATTTTAAATTCAAACACTGATAAAATGGCTTGCCATCTAGCAAATATTTGCTTAGAGACAAGATTTTTGACATCTTTTTCCAGAATTTCTTTTGCAGCCTTAGCATCAACTCTGATCAGAAATTCTTTGTTTAATAAATCATGCTGGAATTTCGTCACACAAATAACTATGGCAAGAACTTCCTTTTTGATGGTTGAATATTTCTTTTGAGCTTCATTCCATAATCCTGAATTAAATCTTATTAATTCTTCTTGTGAATCTTTTTGTTGTAAAAGGATTCCACCATATCCGACATCAGAGGCATCAGTTTGAACTATTTTGAAAGCTTCTGGGTCAGATAAACATCTACAAGGAAGATTTTTAACTCTTTCCTTAATCTTCTTTACTGCATTAGTATGATGGATAGACCACTCCTTAGGATTTTTCTTTAATCTTTCTTGGAGAAGTTTTCTATCTTTTGCCAAATCCTGATAGAAAAATCCAACATAATTTAGACATCCAAGAAATCTTTGTAGCATATTTTTATCCTTAATTTCGTCTGGAAATTTATCAGCAAATTGAATAACTCTATTAGTCGGAGTTATTTTTCTGTCTTGGATTTCAAATCCTAAGAACCTGATTTTCTGCTGAAAGAGATTCATCTTTCTTTTAGATAAAGTCAATCCATTTTCTTTTATGACTCTTTTGAAGATATTCAAATGTTTCCAATGTTGTAACACAGATTCTGAAAAGATAAGAATATCATCAATGTAAACAATGGCAAACTGGGTATAAGAAGAGAAGATATTATTCATAATATTCTGAAATTCAGATGGAGCATTTTTCAATCCAAAAGGCATAACATTCCATTCATAATGCCCCATTGGAACAGTGAATGCAGTTTTATATCTATCTTCTTCTTTTATCTGAATCTGCCAAAATCCTGATTTTAAATCAAATTTTGAAAATATTTTGGCATTGTTTAATCTGTTTAGCAAATCTTGAGTATTAGGTAAAGGATACCTAATAGATTGTAAGACTTTGTTTAAAGGTTTATAATTGATTACCAATCTTGGAACTCCTCTTTCAATTTCAGCGGCCTTTTCAACAGGATAAAGGAGAAAGAAACATTTCATACACCAACCTATTCCATGATTGACCTCATGAATAGAGCAGAAAAAATTCATACTATAAATAAACCCTTAACTCTCTCAGATTTACAAAGAGAATTAAATGATCAAAAAAGAGAACTTCGTGAATTAAGGATTGAGTTAACCAAAAAACAAAATGAGCTTGATGAAAGGTTAACTTGGTTAGAAAGTGATGGTGCTATTGAAAAATATGATGAAGAAAAATTTGTCCAAAGAAATAAAGGAGAAATTAGCAAAATCTCTACTGGTGTAATTCCTACAAAATGTATTTACCAACAGTGGAGAGTTCAAGTAAAAATAAAAATTAAAAACTTCGAGAAGATTGTTAATGCCATAATTGACACTGGTGCTGACTTAAATGTTATCAGACTTGGAATCGTTCCTATTGAATTTACAAGTGAATCAAAACAGTTTGTGTCTGCTGCTAATGGAACGACCATTTCCATAGAAAGAAAAATTCCAAATGTTCATGTTTGCATGAAAGGAGTCTGTGTCACTTCACCCTTTATTATTTCAGAAGATATTGTTAATGATGTACTCCTTTGGATCTCCATTTATTCTTCAAATCCAACCTTTTTCTGTAACAACAAAAGGAATTTCTACGAATATCAGAGGGATTGAAGTAAATCTTGATTTTATAGATGATCCTTGTGAGACGAAAATCCAAAGGATAAATCAGGTTATTGCCACAAGAGAAAATTACATAAATGGATTAAAAAATGAAATTAAATGAGTCCAAATGACAAAAGAATTGGAGAAAAAAGAATTTAAAACAAAATTAGAAGAATTCACCAAACAAATTGAAGAAGAATGCTGTTCTGAATTACCATCAGCCTTTTGGAATAGAAAAAGACACATAGTAGGATTACCACATGTAAAAGATTTTAATGAAAAGGATATTCCTACTAAAGCTCGTCCATCTCAAATGGATGCTGCCCATTTGAAGCTTTGCCAAGAAGAAATCAATGATCTTTTGAAGAAAGGATTAATTAGAAAAAGCAAATCCCCTTGGAGCTGTACGGCATTTTATGTTGAAAAGGCCGCTGAAATTGAAAGAGGAGTTCCAAGATTGGTAATCAATTATAAACCTTTAAACAAAGTCTTACAATCTATTAGGTATCCTTTACCTAATACTCAGGATTTGCTAAACAGATTAAACAATGCCAAAATATTTTCAAAATTTGATTTAAAATCAGGATTTTGGCAGATTCAGATAAAAGAAGAAGATAGATATAAAACTGCATTCACTGTTCCAATGGGGCATTATGAATGGAATGTTATGCCTTTTGGATTGAAAAATGCTCCATCTGAATTTCAGAATATTATGAATAATATCTTCTCTTCTTATACCCAGTTTGCCATTGTTTACATTGATGATATTCTTATCTTTTCAGAATCTGTGTTACAACATTGGAAACATTTGAATATCTTCAAAAGAGTCATAAAAGAAAATGGATTGGCTTTATCTAAAAGAAAGATGAATCTCTTTCAGCAGAAAATCAGGTTCTTAGGATTTGAAATCCAAGACAGAAAAATAACTCCGACTAATAGAGTTATTCAATTTGCTGATAAATTTCCAGACGAAATTAAGGATAAAAATATGCTACAAAGATTTCTTGGATGTCTAAATTATGTTGGATTTTTCTATCAGGATTTGGCAAAATATAGAAAACATCTCCAAGAAAGATTAAAGAAAAATCCTAAGGAATGGTCTATCCATCATACTAATGCAGTAAAGAAGATTAAGGAAAGAGTTAAAAATCTTCCTTGTAGATGTTTATCTGACCCAGAAGCTTTCAAAATAGTTCAAACTGATGCCTCTGATGTCGGATATGGTGGAATCCTTTTACAACAAAAAGATTCACAAGAAGAATTAATAAGATTTAATTCAGGATTATGGAATGAAGCTCAAAAGAAATATTCAACCATCAAAAAGGAAGTTCTTGCCATAGTTATTTGTGTGACGAAATTCCAGCATGATTTATTAAACAAAGAATTTCTGATCAGAGTTGATGCTAAGGCTGCAAAAGAAATTCTGGAAAAAGATGTCAAAAATCTTGTCTCTAAGCAAATATTTGCTAGATGGCAAACCATTTTATCAGTGTTTGAATTTAAAATTGAATTTATTAATGGAAATTCTAACTCTCTCCCTGACTTTCTTACTAGAGAATTTCAGGGACGACAAAATGGCAAGTAGTTCTTCCCCGTTCATAAAGAAGAAAGGGTTTGAGAATTTGGCAGATCAAGAAGAAAGCCAAAAGGGTTTTATTCCAACAAAAGACCCAAGTCAATCAGAATTATCTTTACACCGGTAACAGAATTCTTGTTACTTCAGATTGTCTTATGGAAGAAAGATCTGTAGAAGATAATGTTTATTTTCTCTTTGGAAAGGGGCTTCATTATTATTCCCCTGATAAAAAGAAACCAGAGATTGGTATCTCAATATTTTGCATCAGACGAAAAGTGTCCTCATCTTCCACAACAAGAATGCAAATGGTATCATCACTTATTCAAAGTTCACTATTCTC
The DNA here is from genome assembly GCA_022113865.1 of Chimonanthus praecox. NCBI lineage: Eukaryota > Viridiplantae > Streptophyta > Magnoliopsida > Laurales > Calycanthaceae > Chimonanthus > Chimonanthus praecox. Next base: position 33,450,543 of record CM039089.1, on the reverse strand, counting down.
AAAATCCTTACTGAGGAAGATTGGGATGGTCCCTTGTACATGACAAAATCAGTCAGACTATATAATTCGACTGAGTTCTATAATTATTGGGATTATATTGATGCCTGGAAATATGCTTTGATGTGGCAAAATCGTCAGTATAATCACTCCTGGTTCATCAGATTCAAAGAAGAAAGTCCTGATGTCACTCCTATTCATCGCAATTTTCCATCCTGGTTTCTCTTCACATGGTGGTCATATTATGGCGCTTCTCAGAAAATCCTTCCTGATAATTTTCGTTATTTGTTTATTAAGTTTTCTCAGGTTGAAGAAAAGATTCCATGTGAAGCCATCAATATGCTTCGCTTCTTTGCTAAATTTCATATCCCTTATATTTTCCAATGGAAGTTTGAAGTAAAAAAGGACTTATATGATTCACCATCTCTTTATCAGACTTTTTATCAAAAGTGGTGGTCTAAAATTGAAAGCATCCATTTGAGATGGACGAGCTTTAGTAGGAATATCCTTTTCATTAAAATCTTTTACATATGGTAATCCTACTATGTGTCTTTTTCTATTCCAAAAGGCTGATTGTAATTCAGAACAGCATTCTTCTTCAATCTGTTTGGTGAATTCTTCTAATTTTGTTTTAAATTCTTTTTTCTCCAATTCTTTTGTCATTTGGACACATTTAATTTCATTTTTTAATCCGTTTATGTAATTTTCTCTTGTGGCAATAACCTGATTTATCCTTTGGATTTTCGTTTCATAAGGATCATCTATAAAATCAAGATTTACTTCAATCCCTTTGATATTTGTAGAAATTCCTTTTGTTGTTACAGAAAAGGGTTGGATTTGAAGAATAAATGGAGATCCAAGGAGTACATCATTAACAATATCTTCTGAAATAATAAAGGGTGAAGTAACACAGACTCCTTTCATGCAAACATGAACATTTGGGATTTTTCTTTCTATGGAAATGGTCGTGCCATTAGCAGCTGAAACAAATTGTTTTGATTCACTTGTAAATTCAATAGGAACGATTCCAAGTCTGATAACATTTAAGTCAGCACCAGTGTCAATTATGGCATTAACAATCTTCTCGAAGTTTTTAATTTTTATTTTTACTTGAACTCTCCACTGTTGGTAAATACATTTTGTAGGAATTACACCAGTAGAGATTTTACTAATTTCTCCTTTAATTCTTTGGACAAATTTTTATTCATCATATTTTTCAATAGCACCATCACTTTCTAACCAAGTTAACCTTTCATCAAGCTCATTTTGTTTTTTGGTTAACTCAATCCTTAATTCATGGAGTTCTCTCTTTTGATCATTTAATTCTCTTTGTAAATCTGAGAGAGTTAAGGGTTTATTTATAGTATGAATTTTTTCTGCTCTATTCATGAGGTCAATCATGGAATAGGTTGGTGTATGAAATGTTTCTTTCTCCTTTATCCTTTTTGAATAATATGGTGTTTTATTATCATTTTCATTTTCTTCAAAGGAAATTTTTTGTTGTGAACTTTCTCCTTCTTCTCCTCCCCCTAATTTTGAAATCTGATTTAAAAATTGAACTTTTTTCTCTGGATCAGGTATGTTATCAATCATTTCTAAAAGTAATTTTTGAGGGGCAGTGAGGACACGAATGTGGATACCAAGATCTTCATCAGATGGTATCGACCATTCTCCTTCAGATTCTTCATCATCTGAATGACATGTACATGATTGGAATTGTTTGATGAGCTGAATTTGAGGACTATCTTCTTCAGTATCAGTTGATGAATCAGATTCATATTCTTCTTCTTCTTCTGAGGAACTTGAATCAGTTTGTTCCTTTTCAGTATTTTCATCATCATTTTTGGTATTGATTTTTCGAAGTTTCTTTTTAGAGGGATTTTCTTTTTTAAAACATTTACTTGCATAATGACCCTTCTTCCCGCAATTATAACAAGTTGGAACATTTTCTTTTATATATTTCTTTTTGAAATATTTTCTGGATTTTCTTTTGAATGGGAAGAGATCATGGTTCATTACTAAATTCAGATTTTAATTTGATTGTTCTTTCTATTCGATCTGTTTGTTCTCCAATGGTTAATAGACATAGATTGGTATAATTGTTTTGTTCAATTATATCTCCAATACCTATACTTATGTCTTTAGCATTTGGGTCTGGTTTTGATTCATAAGTGGATGCATTTTTTACAGGCATGGCATAATTCTTGGTGTCCGTATTAGGGACAGAAATATCAAGTTTCTTCCAAGGTGGATGAGATTTATCTACTTCTTTTCCTTTAGTGTCTTTCCAAGCTCTTGTTGTTTTTCCTATAACTCTTATCTGTTCTGGGCTTTGATTTTCCTTTTCTTTGATTTTCCCTTTTTTGAAGTATTCCATGAACCAATCAAAGAAAGGTATATTTCTTTCTTCTTCCTCCATTTGGGAATACCATAATTCTCTCATCTTATCCTTTTCTTCTGTGTTAAACTTTTTAAAGAACCAATCTTTTAAAGGATGATTTTTCAAATTTTCTCTAAGATATGGTTTATCAATTTGAAACTTTTTAACAGGTATTTCTTCTGGCTTTAGAATGCTCACCATTCTTATGGCTCCTTGGAGAAAATCACTTTCACTTGGATTAGGTTTTTGCTGATGAGGATCTTTTATAGATAGGGTGTTCAATTCCACTTTCTTTATTTCTAAAAACTTTTTGATCCATTTCTTCCTTTTCACTACTCCTTTGGTCATCATCTATTTCTTCTAATTTAAAGCTTTTTCTTCCTTCCGTATAACTGGCAAAACTCCTCCTAGCTTTTTCCATTTTTCTCCTAAAATTAACTTCAACATTACCATTTGGTAATTTGACTATACTTTGTAAATCATCTGTTATTTCATTTACTCTTGGGGTGACATCTTCTATTTGCCAATTTCCTGGGAGAACAACTTCTTCCCAGCTGATGACCTTTGGGATGAACACGTTATTGTTAAAGTTTGTTTCCATAAGAACTGTAGTTTTCTCTTTCTCAACCTTATCTCTATAGGCTATCATGGGAAAGACAGATATCATGGATTTGTAGAACACACGATAAACTATAGCAAAAGGTTTACTTCTTGGACTCACTTTTAATCCTTTGCTTTGAAATCCAATAGTTGCAGAATCAAGGATATCTTCATCATGAGCATCAATTGTGATATTGGGAAAGCAATTAAAATAAACAGGTCCATGACAGAGACTTGATTCAATCATAGCATAAAGAGAATCATCAAATTCATCATGTCTCTGATCTCGCACATAAGCACAAACTGCAACATTAAATCCTAATCGAAACAACGGTTTGATTCCTACCTGAATTAATCCTATGTGCAGGTAGTTGTATTTGATTCTGATTTGTTCAATAATTCTTCTATCAAGAACTTTGATTGTCTGTTTTCCTCCAGAGAGAGAACAGTTTTTTCAACAGTTTTTATGTGATAATCATTTTGCTCTTCAAATGTGCCATTGCTATATATTTCTGTTACAGGCAAGGTTGGCAACTTCCAGTTTGATATTGCTTGGTCAAAATTTTCATATATCATTTCTTCTGAATTTTTTATTTTTTCTGAATTTTCTTTTTGTAAGCTATTACGGGTAAAACTAGTTAAAGCAGACTGGTAGGATGAAGAAGACGAATAAGATCTATTAGAAGGATGCTGAAATGATTTAAACCAATTCTTGAAAAGTTTTGTTTTTCCCTTAGAATTTTCCATCTTTTGTAACTCGTTAGAAACAAGAAGAGTTCTGTCAACGATTTACTGCCCTTAACGCCTGATCACGGCCTGAAGCGGGACTTACAACGCGACCACACACTCTTTTAAAAAGATGAACGAGGCACAGAAGTGGTAAATAAGAAGGAAAATAAAAACTCTAAAGAGAATTTGGCTAAAAAGCTTCAGATCCTGAATAATAGATTTAATTCATCTAAATCCCGTTTTTTTTTTTTTTTTTTTTTAACACTAATTTAGATACGAGATAATAATTCTAATTCTTCATTCAGTCTATTACAATATTCTCTTAACTGATTACACAAGCGTACTAACATAGATCGTCTAATAGCTTGAACACGGATAACAAGATATCCTCCTGCAGCTATATTTTCATCAATTTGTCTGATAGCATTCTCTAATGTCCTAAGCTGATTTTCACGTCTTCTTAGATCACGCAATAGTTCTTCTCTCCTAATAGAACGAGGTGGCATCTCAGAGGGCCATAGCTTGTAGTGTTGATTTAGTTCGGAATTTATCTAGTTGGAAGATGGCATAAGAACGCTTTAAAACAATCCTTCTCCTTTCAAACTCACGATGGCGAGGATTATTTCTGTGGGTACAGGTTTGCAGATGTCTTCTTATGTTGTCTAACAAGAATTCAATTTTTCTTAATATCCGAACATCATCATAGTATCTTTTAAGCAGAGTAAGACGAATAGACATGTTCTAGCAAAAGAAACAACATGATTAGATAATAACAAGCATATAACATTAAACTTGTAAAAACTTAATCACTTACAGGCGATTTGTACAAGACTTCAGACTCTAGCACACTTAGACTTCAAGTTCTAGTATTCCAACTTCAAACTCACACTCACACTCACACTTATGTTTTTTTACAATTTTTTTGGAGATGATCCCCAAAGGAAACCCCCAGCTCCTTATATAGATGGAGCATACAAAAGATCCCTCCTCTCATCCGACCATGAGAGGACTTACACCAAAAGCAACAGAAAAAGGAATGGTTCCCCACACAAGCTTCCAAACACATCTTTCAAAGGTTGATGGGCAAGGTACAAAAGTTGATGGGCAAGGTACATGAGGTGAAATATCTATATGCCACATGGAAAGCATAAGATAAACATACCCCTACAACTTCACCAACTTTTGACATTTGGCAATAAGGCGCCCTCACAACATTTACAAACCCAATACCTTTATTTACAAATGTCAACACAAGAGGCAGCCCCTACCAACTTAATTTACATGTGGCAACATAAAAGGCAGCCCCTACCAACAAAATATATTCTCTGTTGGCAAGATGACAACTTTTCTTCAATCAAACCTTTGTTTTTCTTCCAAGCAATGATAGCTAGCAACTTTTCTTCTCAAGCATCATTATGTGTCTATTTCAAAATTCTTCTTCGTATGACACCTACACATATCATACAAGCCAGGCAATGATGAGTAGCAACATTTCTTCTCAAGCATCGATTTGAATGAAGACACCATTTCTTCAATGCATATCAAGATATTATTATCTAACATTGATGGGACCACTTTTCTTCTTTTCCCTTTTCTTCATACTAACCATATACCTCTACCAAAAAAGATGAGTCCACCTGGCTCTGATACCAATTACTGACAGGAACGAATTATTGATTGGAATCATCTCAAATTACATCTTCTTTTTCATTAATTCTTTGCTTTAGCATAATTTTTCCGGAATAATTCAGCTAACCGAGATTCCTTTTCGACTTCTTTTTCTTTCCCTTTATTTTTTGCTGAAGAGTACCAAAACTTTCCACCACGAAGATGTTCTGTAACTGAGCCATCGGGATTAACATGAGAGTCAGGGTCCCAACGAGGATGGAGATCTTCAAGAGGCACAACTTCATCATCAAGATTTTCATCTGGATCATGGTTACTATCCCAATCATGATCACCAACTTTTTTCCGTGGGAGATATTCTTCTAAAATTTGCTTGATCTTTTCTTCAAAATTGACGGAGTCAACAGACATATCCATCGGTTCAGGAGATTTTTCTCGAGCAATTTCTTTGGCAATCTTTTTGGCTAATAGATCAGCCATGAGCGTTTCATTCTCAAAAGGCTTTCCTTCAGGATGAGGAATTTCTTCTTTAACAGGAGGAGAGATTTGATTCAGAATTCTCATAAGTATCATTTTCAATTTTAGACCACCACTTTTGATAAAAAGTCTGATAAAGAGATGGTGAATCATATAAGTCCTTTTTTACTTCAAACTTCCATTGGAAAATATAAGGGATATGAAATTTAGCAAAGAAGCGAAGCATATTGATGGCTTCACATGGAACCTTTTCTTCAACCTGAGAAAACTTAATAAACAAATAACGAAAATTATCAGGAAGGATTTTCTGAGAAGCGCCATAATATGACCAGCATGTGAAGAGAAACCAGGATGGAAAATTGCGATGAATAGGAGTGACATCAGGACTTTCTTCTTTGAATCTGATGAACCAGGAGTGATTATACTGACGATTTTGCCACATCAAAGCATATTTCCAGGCATCAATATAATCCCAATAAACTGATACTGAAGAAGATAGTCCTCAGATTCAGCTCATCAAACAATTCCAATCATGTACATGTCATTCAGATGATGAAGAATCTGAAGGAGAATGGTCATCAGCTGGGAAGAAGTTGTTCTCCCAGGAAATTGGCAAATAGAAGATGTCACCCCAAGAGTAAATGAAATAACAGATGATTTACAAAGTATAGTCAAATTACCAAATGGTAATGTTAAAGTCAATTTTAGGAGAAAAATGGAAAAAGCTAGGAGGAGTTTTGCCAGTTATACGGAAGGAAGAAAAAGCTTTAAATTAGAAGAAATAGATGATGACCAAAGGAGTAGTGAAAAAGAAGAACGAATTATTTGATTGGAATCATCTCAAATTACATCTTCTTTTTCATTAATTCTTTTGCTTTAGCAGAATTTTTCCGGAATAATTCAGCTAATCGAGATTCCTTTTCGACTTCTTTTTCTTTCCCTTTATTTTTTGCTGAAGAGTACCAAAACTTTCCACCACGAAGATGTTCTGTAACTGAGCCATCGGGATTAACATGAGAGTCAGGGTCCCAACGAGGATGGAGATCTTCAAGAGGCACAACTTCATCATCAAGATTTTCATCTGGATCATGGTTACTATCCCAATCATGATCACCAACTTTTTTCCGTGGGAGATATTCTTCTAAAATTTGCTTGATCTTTTCTTCAAAATTGACGGAGTCAACAGACATATCCATCGGTTCAGGAGATTTTTCTCGAGCAATTTCTTTGGCAATCTTTTTGGCTAATAGATCAGCCATTAGCGTTTCATTCTCAAAAGGCTTTCCTTCAGGATGAAGAATTTCTTCTTTAACAGGAGGAGAGATTTGATTCAGAATTCTCTCATAAGTATCATTTTCAATTTTAGACCACCACTTTTGATAAAAAGTCTGATAAAGAGATGGTGAATCATATAAGTCCTTTTTTACTTCAAACTTCCATTGGAAAATATAAGGGATATGAAATTTAGCAAAGAAGCGAAGCATATTGATGGCTTCACATGGAACCTTTTCTTCAACCTGAGAAAACTTAATAAACAAATAACGAAAATTATCAGGAAGGATTTTCTGAGAAGCGCCATAATATGACCACCATGTGAAGAGAAACCAGGATGGAAAATTGCGATGAATAGGAGTGACATCAGGACTTTCTTCTTTGAATCTGATGAACCAGGAGTGATTATACTGACGATTTTGCCACATCAAAGCATATTTCCAGGCATCAATATAATCCCAATAATTATAGAACTCAGTCGAATTATATAGTCTGACTGATTTTGTCATGTACAAGGGACCATCTCAATCTTCCTCAGTAAGGATTTTGAGAATAGTGAACTTTGAATAAGTGATGATACCATTTGCATTCTTGTTGTGGAAGATGAGGACACTTTTCGTCTGATGCAAAATATTGAGATACCAATCTCTGGTTTTCTTTTTATCAGGGGAATAATAATGAAGCCCCTTTCCAAAGAGAAAATAAACATTATCTTCTACAGATCTTTCTTCCATAAGACAATCTGAGGTAACAAGAATTCTGTTACCGGTGTAAAGATATAATTCTGATTGACTTGGGTCTTTTGTTGGAATAAAACCCTTTTGGCTTTCTTCTTGATCTGCCAAATTCTTAAACCCTTTCTTCTTTATGAACGGGGAAGAACTACTTGCCATTTTGTCGTCCCTGAAGAAATTCTCTAGTAAGAAAGTCAGGGAGAGAGTTAGAATTTCCATTAATAAATTCAATTTTAAATTCAAACACTGATAAAATGGCTTGCCATCTAGCAAATATTTGCTTAGAGACAAGATTTTTGACATCTTTTTCCAGAATTTCTTTTGCAGCCTTAGCATCAACTCTGATCAGAAATTCTTTGTTTAATAAATCATGCTGGAATTTCGTCACACAAATAACTATGGCAAGAACTTCCTTTTTGATGGTTGAATATTTCTTTTGAGCTTCATTCCATAATCCTGAATTAAATCTTATTAATTCTTCTTGTGAATCTTTTTGTTGTAAAAGGATTCCACCATATCCGACATCAGAGGCATCAGTTTGAACTATTTTGAAAGCTTCTGGGTCAGATAAACATCTACAAGGAAGATTTTTAACTCTTTCCTTAATCTTCTTTACTGCATTAGTATGATGGATAGACCATTCCTTAGGATTTTTCTTTAATCTTTCTTGGAGAAGTTTTCTATCTTTTGCCAAATCCTGATAGAAAAATCCAACATAATTTAGACATCCAAGAAATCTTTGTAGCATATTTTTATCCTTAATTTCGTCTGGAAATTTATCAGCAAATTGAATAACTCTATTAGTCGGAGTTATTTTTCTATCTTTGATTTCAAATCCTAAGAACCTGATTTTCTGCTGAAAGAGATTCATCTTTCTTTTAGATAAAGCCAATCCATTTTCTTTTATGACTCTTTTGAAGATATTCAAATGTTTCCAATGTTGTAACACAGATTCTGAAAAGATAAGAATATCATCAATGTAAACAATGGCAAACTGGGTATAAGACGAGAAGATATTATTCATAATATTCTGAAATTCAGACGGAGCATTTTTCAATCCAAAAGGCATAACATTCCATTCATAATGCCCCATTGGAACAGTGAATGCAGTTTTATATCTATCTTCTTCTTTTATCTGAATCTGCCAAAATCCTGATTTTAAATCAAATTTTGAAAATATTTTGGCATTGTTTAATCTGTTTAGCAAATCCTGAGTATTAGGCAAAGGATACCTAATAGATTGTAAGACTTTGTTTAAAGGTTTATAATTGATTACCAATCTTGGAACTCCTCTTTCAATTTCAGCGGCCTTTTCAACATAAAATGCCGTACAGCTCCAAGGGGATTTGCTTTTTCTAATTAATCCTTTCTTCAAAAGATCATTGATTTCTTCTTGGCAAAGCTTCAAATGGGCAGCATCCATTTGAGATGGACGAGCTTTAGTAGGAATATCCTTTTCATTAAAATCTTTTACATATGGTAATCCTACTATGTGTCTTTTTCTATTCCAAAAGGCTGATGGTAATTCAGAACAGCATTCTTCTTCAATCTGTTTGGTGAATTCTTCTAATTTTGTTTTAAATTCTTTTTTCTCCAATTCTTTTGTCATTTGGACACATTTAATTTCATTTTTTAATCCATTTATGTAATTTTCTCTTGTGGCAATAACCTGATTTATCCTTTGGATTTTCGTCTCACAAGGATCATCTATAAAATCAAGATTTACTTCAATCCCTTTGATATTTATAGAAATTCCTTTTGTTGTTACAGAAAAGGGTTGGATTTGAAGAATAAATGGAGATCCAAGGAGTACATCATTAACAATATCTTCTGAAATAATAAAGGGTGAAGTAACACAGACTCCTTTCATGCAAACATGAACATTTGGGATTTTTCTTTCTATGGAAATGGTCGTGCCATTAGCAGCTGAAACAAATTGTTTTGATTCACTTGTAAATTCAATAGGAACGATTCCAAGTCTGATAACATTTAAGTCAGCACCAGTGTCAATTATGGCATTAACAATCTTCTCGAAGTTTTTAATTTTTATTTTTACTTGAACTCTCCACTGTTGGTAAATACATTTTGTAGGAATTACACCAGTAGAGATTTTACTAATTTCTCCTTTAATTCTTTGGACAAATTTTTCTTCATCATATTTTTCAATAGCACCATCACTTTCTAACCAAGTTAACCTTTCATCAAGCTCATTTTGTTTTTTGGTTAACTCAATCCTTAATTCACGGAGTTCTCTCTTTTGATCATTTAATTCTCTTTGTAAATCTGAGAGAGTTAAGGGTTTATTTATAGTATGAATTTTTTCTGCTCTATTCATGAGGTCAATCATGGAATAGGTTGGTGTATGAAATGTTTCTTTCTCCTTTATCCTTTTTGAATAATATGGTGTTTTATTATCATTTTCATTTTCTTCAAAGGAAATTTTTTGTTGTGAACTTTCTCCTTCTTCTCCTCCCCCTAATTTTGAAATCTGATTTAAAAATTGAACTTTTTTCTCTGGATCAGGTATGTTATCAATCATTTCTAAAAGTAATTTTTGAGGGCAGTGAGGACACGAATGTGGATACCAAGATCTTCATCAGATGGTATCGACCATTCTCCTTCAGATTCTTCATCATCTGAATGACATGTACATGATTGGAATTGTTTGATGAGCTGAATTTGAGGACTATCTTCTTCAGTATCAGTTGATGAATCAGATTCATATTCTTCTTCTTCTTCTGAGGAACTTGAATCAGTTTGTTCCTTTTCAGTATTTTCATCATCATTTTTGGTATTGATTTTTCGAAGTTTCTTTTTAGAGGGATTTTCTTTTTTAAAACATTTACTTGCATAATGACCCTTCTTCCCGCAATTATAACAAGTTGGAACATTTTCTTTTATATATTTCTTTTTGAAATATTTTCTGGATTTTCTTTTGAATGGGAAGAGATCATTGGATTTCCTTCCTTTTTTATATCTTCCGGGTTTATACTTTTTTACCATTTTGTTTCTTCTATCAGGAGTAAATCTAGGACGCAAAGGTTTTCGCTTTGATTCAGGCGTTTGATCTAAACCAAACTGGAAACAAAAATCTCCTAATTCTTTATCTCCAGAATATTTTCTCATTTTTTCAGCTTGTTTACTGATCTTTAAATCAGTACAAAGATTCATGCCAACTTTGTTAATTCTCTGTATGATTCCTCCGAAAGTCAGCAAACTATAATTAATAGTACCATGCATTTCTTCTCTCAGGGAATTACGCACCTTTTCAGCAAATAAGGGTGGTAATCCTGAAATGAATCTTTCTTTCCAAATATCGGAATTACAATCATTGAGTTGGTAAACTTTTGACAAGAATACATCTCTGTACCAACGAAATTCTCCTAAATTTCTACATCTCAAACGGTGTAATTGTTGTCTATTTTTCTCCTTAATTAGAGCAATTCCTCCAGTGAATTCATTGAGGATGCATAGAAGCAAGACACTAACACAATCAGATTGAGTTTCCCAATTATCAGGGATTTGACTAGTACCTGCTTCAAGCTTAACATTTGGATCAACTAAATTTCCTGTGTTTTTGTCTCTATAAAGGATTCTTCCAAATTCATCCATTTTAACAGCATTTTCTATTTCAAGTCTTTGAGCTCCAGATAATCCATAATTCCACCATCCTCTTAATATTCCATTGAAAGAGGTGGTTATCATCAGAAAGATATTTCTTGGAGTATTTCCTCTGACTTCACAGGCATTACAGTATATTAACATACTGTGAACCATTTGGACAATTTGATATTCTGTTAATCCATCTAAATTCCACTCATAAAGAATTTCCTGAATAGGTTAATTCTGAGGTGTAACTGTATGGAGCTTCTTCAAGTTGTAGATCAACAGGGGTTGGTCTAGGATAATAATTCTTTGTTTCTGGCAATTTTACCTGAGGATTCCATTTCTTTAGGCGATTTATTAATATATCTTCAGACGCAGAGACCCTTAGGATACTGAATCCTTTCCCTCCCATATTGAGGCTTTCCATCCTATTGGATAATTCTTTTTGCATTTCGTCTGTCAATATAAATGGTCCTTCTTGCAGAGTAATCCCTTTAGGTAATTGTCTGGGAACATAAACTGCATTGGCAGAGCTTTCTTCTAATTTTTCTTTTTTATCTTTACTAAATTCAGATTTTAATTTGATTGTTCTTTCTATTCGATCTGTTTGTTCTCCAATGGTTAATAGACATAGATTGGTATAATTGTTTTGTTCAATTATATCTCCAATACCTATACTTATGTCTTTAGCATTTGGGTCTGGTTTTGATTCATAAGTGGATGCATTTTTTACAGGCATGGCATAATTCTTGGTGTCCGTATTAGGGACAGAAATATCAAGTTTCTTCCAAGGTGGATGAGATTTATCTACTTCTTTTCCTTCAGTGTCTTTCCAAGCTCTTGTTGTTTTTCCTATAACTCTTATCTGTTCTGGGCTTTGATTTTCCTTTTCTTTGATTTTCCCTTTTTTGAAGTATTCCATGAACCAATCAAAGAAAGGTATATTTCTTTCCTTCTTCCTCCATTTGGGAATACCATAATTCTCTCATCTTATCCTTTTCTTCTGTGTTAAACTTTTTAAAGAACCAATCTTTTAAAGGATGGTTTTTCAAATTTTCTCTAAGATATGGTTTATCAATATGAAACTTTTTAACAGGTATTTCTTCTGGCTTTAGAATGCTCACCATTCTTATGGCTCCTTGGAGAAAATCACTTTCACTTGGATTATAGGTTTTTGCTGATGATGATCTTTTATAGATAGGGTGTTCAATTCCACTTTCTTTATTTCTAAAAAACTTTTTGATCCATTTCTTCCTTTTCACTACTCCTTTGGTCATCATCTATTTCTTCTAATTTAAAGCTTTTTCTTCCTTCCGTATAACTGGCAAAACTCCTCCTAGCTTTTTCCATTTTTCTCCTAAAATTGACTTCAACATTACCATTTGGTAATTTGACTATACTTTGTAAATCATCTGTTATTTCATTTACTCTTGGGGTGACATCTTCTATTTGCCAATTTCCTGGGAGAACAACTTCTTCCCAGCTGATGACCTTTGGGATGAACACGTTATTGTTAAAGTTTGTTTCCATAAGAACTGTAGTTTTCTCTTTCTCAACCTTATCTCTATAGGCTATCATGGGAAAGACAGATATCATGGATTTGTAGAACACACGATAAACTATAGCAAAAGGTTTACTTCTTGGACTCATTTTTAATCCTTTGCTTTGAAATCCAATAGTTGCAGAATCGAGGATATCTTCATCATGAGCATCAATTGTGATATTGGGAAAGCAATTAAAATAAGCAGGTCCATGACAGAGACTTGATTCAATCATAGCATAAAGAGAATCATCAAATTCATCATGTCTCTGATCTCGCACATAAGCACAAACTGCAACATTAAATCCTAATCGAAACAACGGTTTGATTCCTACCTGAATTAATCCTATGTGCAGGTAGTTGTATTTGATTCTGATTTGTTCAATAATTCTTCTATCAAGAACTTTGATTGTCTGTTTTCCTCCAGAGAGAGAAACAGTTTTTTCAACAGTTTTTATGTGATAATCATTTTGCTCTTCAAATGTGCCATTGCTATATTTCTGTTACAGGCAAGGTTGGCAACTTCCAGTTTGATATTGCTTGGTCAAAATTTTCATATATCATTTCTTCTGAATTTTTTGTTTTTTCTGAATTTTCTTTTTGTAAGCTATTACGGGTAAAACTAGTTAAAGCAGACTGGTAGGATGAAGAAGACGAATAAGATCTATTAGAAGGATGCTGAAATGATTTAAACCAATTCTTGAAAAGTTTTGTTTTTCCCTTAGAATTTTCCATCTTTTGTAACTCGTTAGAAACAAGAAGAGTTCTGTCAACGATTTACTGCCCTTAACGCCTAATCACGGCCTGAAGCGGGACTTACAACGCGACCACACACTCTTTTAAAAAGATGAACGAGGCACAGAAGTGGTAAATAAGAAGGAAAATAAAAACTCTAAAGAGAATTTGGCTAAAAAACTTCAGATCCTGAATAATAGATTTAATTCATCTAAATCCCTTTTTTTTTTTTTTAACACAAATTTAGATACGAGATAATAATTCTAATTCTTCATTCAGTCTATTACAATATTCTCTTACCTGATTACACAAGCGTACTAACATAGATCGTCTAATAGCTTGAACACGGATAACAAGATATCCTCCTGCAGCTATATTTTCATCAATTTGTCTGATAGCATTCTCTAATGTCCTAAGCTGATTTTCACGTCTTCTTAGATCACGCAATAGTTCTTCTCTCCTAATAGAACGAGGTGGCATCTCAGAGGGCCATAGCTTGTAGTGTTGATTTAGTTCGGAATTTATCTAGTTGGAAGATGGCATAAGAACGCTTTAAAATAATCCTTCTCCTTTCAAACTCACGATGGCGAGGATTATTTCTGTGGGTACAGGTTTGCAGATGTCTTCTTATGTTGTCTAACAAGAATTCAATTTTTCTTAATATCCGAACATCATAGTATCTTTTAAGCAGAGTAAGACGAATAGACATGTTCTAGCAAAAGAAACAACATGATTAGATAATAACAAGCATATAACATTAAACTTGTAAAAACTTAATCACTTACAGGCGATTTGTACAAGACTTCAGACTCTAGCACACTTAGACTTCAAGTTCTAGTATTCCAACTTCAAACTCACACTCACACTCACACTTATGTTTTTTTACAATTTTTTTGGAGATGATCCCCAAAGGAAACCCCCAGCTCCTTATATAGATGGAGCATACAAAAGATCCCTCCTCTCATCCGACCATGAGAGGACTTACACCAAAAGCAACAGAAAAAGGAATGGTTCCCCACACAAGCTTCCAAACACATCTTTCAAAGGTTGATGGGCAAGGTACAAAAGTTGATGGGCAAGGTACATGAGGTGAAATATCTATATGCCACATGGAAAGCATAAGATAAACATACCCCCACAACTTCACCAACTTTTGACATTTGGCAATAAGGCACCCCCACAACATTTACAAACCCAATACCTTTATTTACAAATGTCAACACAAGAGGCAGCCCCTACCAACTTAATTTACATGTGGCAACATAAAAGGCAGCCCCTACCAACAAAATATATTCTCTGTTGGCAAGATGACAACTTTTCTTCAAATCAAACCTTTGTTTTTCTTCCAAGCAATGATAGCTAGCAACTTTTCTTCTCAAGCATCATTATGTGTCTATTTCAAAATTCTTCTTCGTATGACCTACACATATCATACAAGCCAGGCAATGATGAGTAGCAACATTTCTTCTCAAGCATCGATTTGAATGAAGACACCATTTCTTCAATGCATATCAAGATATTATTATCTAACATTGATGGGACCACTTTTCTTCTTTTCCCACTTTTCTTCATACTAACCATATACCTCTACCAAAAAGAGATGAGTCCACCGGCTCTGATACCAATTACTGACAGGAACGAATCAAATAATTCGTTCCTGTCAGTAATTGGTATCAGAGCCGGTGGACTCATCTCTTTTTGGTAGAGGTATATGGTTAGTATGAAGAAAAGTGGGAAAAGAAGAAAAGTGGTCCCATCAATGTTAGATAATAATATCTTGATATGCATTGAAGAAATGGTGTCTTCATTCAAATCGATGCTTGAGAAGAAATGTTGCTACTCATCATTGCCTGGCTTGTATGATATGTGTAGGTGTCATACGAAGAAGAATTTTGAAATAGACACATAATGATGCTTGAGAAGAAAAGTTGCTAGCTATCATTGCTTGGAAGAAAAACAAAGGTTTGATTTGAAGAAAAGTTGTCATCTTGCCAACAGAGAATATATTTTGTTGGTAGGGGCTGCCTTTTATGTTGCCACATGTAAATTAAGTTGGTAGGGGCTGCCTCTTGTGTTGACATTTGTAAATAAAGGTATTGGGTTTGTAAATGTTGTGGGGGTGCCTTATTGCCAAATGTCAAAAGTTGGTGAAGTTGTGGGGGTATGTTTATCTTATGCTTTCCATGTGGCATATAGATATTTCACCTCATGTACCTTGCCCATCAACTTTTGTACCTTGCCCATCAACCTTTGAAAGATGTGTTTGGAAGCTTGTGTGGGGAACCATTCCTTTTTCTGTTGCTTTTGGTGTAAGTCCTCTCATGGTCGGATGAGAGGAGGGATCTTTTGTATGCTCCATCTATATAAGGAGCTGGGGGTTTCCTTTGGGGATCATTTCCAAAAAATTGTAAAAAAAAAAAAGAGAGAAGCATAAGTGTGAGTGTGAGTGTGAGTTTGAAGTTAGAGTGCTGCTAGAGTCTGAAGTCTTGTACAAATCTCCTGTAAGTGATTAAGTTTTTACAAGTTTAATGTTATATGCTTGTTATCTAATCATGTTGTTTCTTTTGCTAGAACATGTCTATTCGTCTTACTCTGCTTAAAAGATACTATGATGATGTTCGGATATTAAGAAAAATTGAATTCTTGCTAGACAACATAAGAAGACATCTGCAAACCTGTACCCACAGAAATAATCCTCGCCATCGTGAGTTTGAAAGGAGAAGGATTGTTTTAAAGCGTTCTTATGCCATCTTCCAACTAGATAAATTCCGAACTAAATCAACACTACAAGCTATGGCCCTCTGAGATGCCACCTCGTTCTATTAGGAGAGAAGAACTATTGCGTGATCTAAGAAGACGTGAAAATCAGCTTAGGACATTAGAGAATGCTATCAGACAAATTGATGAAAATATAGCTGCAGGAGGATATCTTGTTATCCGTGTTCAAGCTATTAGACGATCTATGTTAGTACGCTTGTGTAATCAGGTAAGAGAATATTGTAATAGACTGAATGAAGAATTAGAATTATTATCTCGTATCTAAATTAGTGTTAAAAAAAAAAAAAAAAAAAAAACGGGATTTAGATGAATTAAATCTATTATTCAGGATCTGAAGCTTTTTAGCCAAATTCTCTTTAGAGTTTTTATTTTCCTTCTTATTTACCACTTCTGTGCCTCGTTCATCTTTTTAAGAGTGTGTGGTCGCGTTGTAAGTCCCGCTTCAGGCCGTGATCAGGCGTTAAGGGCAGTAAATCGTTGACAGAACTCTTCTTGTTTCTAACGAGTTACAAAAGATGGAAAATTCTAAGGGAAAAACAAAACTTTTCAAGAATTGGTTTAAATCATTTCAGCATCCTTCTAATAGATCTTATTCGTTTTCTTCATCCTACCAGTCTGCTTTAACTAGTTTTACCCGTAATAGCTTACAAAAAGAAAATTCAGAAAAAACAAAAAATTCAGAAGAAATGATATATGAAAATTTTGACCAAGCAATATCAAACTAGAAGTTGCCAACCTTGCCTGTAATAGAAATATATAGCAATGGCACATTTGAAGAGCAAAATGATTATCACATAAAAACTGTTGAAAAAACTGTTTCTCTCTCTGGAGGAAAACAGACAATCAAAGTTCTTGATAGAAGAATTATTGAACAAATCAGAATCAAATACAACTACCTGCACATAGGATTAATTCAGGTAGGAATCAAACCGTTGTTTCGATTAGGATTAAATGTTGCAGTTTGTGCTTATGTGCGAGATCAGAGACATGATGAAAAAGACGATTTGGACAAATTAGAAAAACTGGTCAAACTGGACAAACTATACCATCTAAACAAAGTTGATAAACTAGACAAACTGGACGAACTTGAAAAAGTGGACAAACTGGACAAAGTGGACGACCTATATTAAGTGGACAAACTGGAAAAACTTGTCTAACATGTCGAACAGGACAAAGTTGACAAACTGGACGAACTGGACAAATTGGACGAATTGGAAAAAGTAGAGAAATATGACAAAGTTGACGAAGTGCAGAAACTGGATGAACTGGAAAAAGTGGATACAATGGACTAACTGGACAAACTGGACGAATAGGACGAATTGGACAAACTGGACAAACTGAACAAATTGGACAAACTGAATCATGTAGACGAACTTGACAAACTAGACAAACTGGTCATAGTGAGCATAGTGAAAAAAGTGGGCAAAGTGGACAAGCTGGAATAACTGGACGAATTGGCAACTTTTGGAATGAATACATTATTGTTAAAATTTGTTTTCGAAAGAACAATTGTTGTCTCTCTTTCAACTTTTTGTTTATAGGCAACCATGGGAAACAGAGACATCATTGATTTGTAAAACACTCAGTATATTATAGCAAAAAGTTTATTTTTTGGACTCATTTTTAACCCTTTACTTTGAAATCCAAAAGTAGCACAATCTAAGACATCTTCATCATGAACATCAACTGTAATATTAGGGAGGCAGTTGAAGTAGGCATCACCATGACATAGACTAGATTCAACCATAGCATATAGCGAATCATCAAACTCATCATGTCTTTGATCTCGAACATAAACACATAAAAAGGCATTTAGTCCTAATCTGAATAGAGGTTTAATTCCAACCTGAATTAATCCGATATGCAGGTAATTGTATTTTGATTTAATTTGTTGAATAACTCTTTGATCTAAAAGCTTAATGGTTTGTTTTCCTCCAAATAAGGAAGCAGTATTTTCAACAATTTAAAATGATAGTCATTCTGTTCTTCAAAGGTTCCATTGCTATATACTTTTGTTATAGGCAAGGAAGGCATTTTCCAATTTGATATTGTTTGATCAAAGTTTTCAAAAACAATTTCTTATGAATTTTTTAATTTTTCAGATTTTTTCTCATTTTCTAAATTACTAGACATAGCAGTTTGATATGAAGACGAAGAGACATCAGATTTGTTAGAAGGATTTTGAAATGATTTAAACAGATTTTTAAAAAACTTCTTCTTTCCTTTAGTTCTTTCCATATTGTGGGCTGTAGGAAAACTAGAGCGGCATGTCAACGATTTACTGCCCTAAACACCTATCCACGGCTAAAGCGGGACTTGCTACGCGACCTTTAGTACTCTGCCTTTTCCAAGCAGCACACAAAAATGCAAATTGCACAAGGAAATAAAAAAACTCTAAAGAAAATCTGATAATCAAACACAGGTTAAATAGCTCAAATTCTTCCTAACATTTCCAATTGATCTTCTGATCTAAAGTTACACAATTGTGAAGAAGAATAAGTACGAAATACAGCATTACGACGATATTTAAGGAGTTGATGATGAGGACAATGACGAGCACCTCGACGAGCACAGGGACTTCTTTGCAAGTCACTATTAGTTCTTTTGATAATTCTATCTAATTTTTCTAAGTGCTCAACACAAGTATTAAAATGTTTAAGCAAAGTCAACCTTTTAGACATAATAAAATACAAAACATATTATTGAAATACTTACAAATTGTTTACAAGATACTTGAGACTTGAGCTCCGGCACACTTGAGCTTTACACTCAACTTTCTCAACTTGATAAGAAAACTTGCTCTGAAAACTGATATTGAAAACTCCCCCCCAAAACAAAGCAAACTCTTCTCCTTATATAGATGGAGAGAGGGGACAAAACATCTTCTTTTCCGACTAAAGGAAGGGGTCCTAATGACACATGTCACACTTAGAGGAAAAGATGGAAAAAAAAGAGATAAGGTGGAATCTCCTTCTATATCCATTAAAGAACTAAAAAACAAATAACTTTACAAAAAGTCACCAGAAGAATAGTGAAACTTTTGACAAAAGGTTACCAATGATAGGTGAAATAGTAACACCATAATGTACACATGTGGTCTTTGATCCTTGAGTGTTTTTGACCTTTTTGTCATGCCTTTAATCCTTGAGACAACTTTTGTCTTGTCAATAATTCTTGAGATGATATTTGTGACATCAACTTTAATGCTTCTAATAACACAATGACACCTATTTTTCTTGTAAATCTACTATGATCTTCCCCCATCAATAGTTGAGCATGCATTCTGGCTCTGATACCAATAATGCAGGATCAACTTTTCATAATGCAATAATGCAGGATCAACTTTTTATAATGTAGGATCAAGTTTTCATCCAGTCTTCAGATTTTAATTTAATTTTTCTTCTTTTCATTCTTCTGAGAGTGCCAACTCTTTTCTTTTTCAATCAACATAGAGCGATACATCAACATTTCATTTTGAGCGGAAGACTTGGAAGGTTGAGGAACGACAGAAGATGGCTAAACAGCTTGAGATGAGTCAAACTTTGGAGATGAATACCAAAACTTTTGACCACCATGATTATAATCAGTGATAGAACCATCTGGGTTAACCTTTGAATCTGAATCCCAACGGGGACTTAACCCAACAATATTTTCTCCAAGAATTTCATCTGAATTATAAGATGCAATTTCGTCTAAATGTTCATCTGGATCATGATTACTATCCCAATCATGATCATGTTTATCTTTTTTCTTGGGAAGATAGTCAGCAAGAATCTGTTTAATCCTTTCTTCAAAACACTAGTTAAATTGGACGAACAGGACAGAGTGGACAAACTGTACGAATTGGATAAACTGGACATAGTGGACAAACTTGGTAAAGTAGACGACGTTGTCAAACAAGACAAACTGCACAAACTGAACAAACTGGACGAACTATACAAACTGAACGAACTCCACAAATTGGATAAATTGGACCAACTCAACAAAGTAGACAAACTTGACCAACAGGACAAACTATACAAATTGGACAAATTAGATAAACTGGTCAAACTAGACAAATTGGACAAACAGAACCATCTAGACAAATTTAATAAACTAGAGAAACTGGTCAAAGTGAGCAAAGTGGACAAAGTGGACAAATTGGACAAACTTGACAAACTGGATGAAGTCGACAAACTGGACGAATTGGAAGAAGTGGACGAACATGGACGAACTAGACAAAGTGTACAAACAGGACGAATTGGAAAAAGTAGACAAACATGACAAAGTGGATGAACTGTAGAAAGTGGGCAAACTGGAAAAAGTGGACTAACTGGACAAACTGGACGAATCTGGACAAACTGCACAAATTGGCTCTGTGGGACCAAATCGACAAAGTAGACAAACTTACCAACTGCACAAACTTGACGAATTGGACAAATTATATAAACTGGTCAAACTGGACAAACTGAACCATCTAGACAAACTTGACAATCTTGACAAAGTGGACAAAGTGAGCAAAGTGAGCAAAGTGAACAAAGTGGACAAACTGTACAAATTAGACGAACTGGACAAACTGGACTAATTGGAAAGAGTGGACAAACATGAAGAAGTAGACAAACTCTAGAAAGTGGGCAAACTGCAAAAAGTGGACTAACTTGACAAACTGGACGAATAGATTGAATTGGACAAACATACAAACAGGATGAACTGGGCAAATTAGATAAACTGGACAAATTCGTCAAACTGGACCAAAGTGAGCAAAGTGAACAAAGTGGACAAACTAGACGAACTGAACGAATTCGAAAAAGTGGACAAACATGGACAAACAGGACGAATTGGAAAAAGTAGACAAACATGATCAAGTGGACTAACTGGAGAAACTGGACGAATCTGGAGAAACTGCACAAATTGGCTCAGTCGGACTAACTTGACAAAGTAGACAAACTTACCAACTGGACAAACTAGAGGAATTGGACAAATTAGATAAATTGGTCAAACTGGACACACTGAACCATCAAGACAAACTTGACAATCTTGAGAAAGTGGACAAAGTGAACAAAGTGAACAAAGTGGACAAACTGGACAAACTGAACGAACTGGAAAGAGTGGTCAAACATGACAAAGTAGACAAACTGTAGAAAGTGGGCAAACTGGAAAAAGTTGACTAACTTGACAAACTGGACGAATTAGATAAAGTGGACAAACTGGACAAATTCGTTAACCTGGACCAACCTGAACCAACTGAAAAAGAAGATTTGAAGATTTGAAATGATTCTTGTCATTATAGATCCTGTGAGTGTTGGTATCAGAGCCAGAAGAATCATCTCCTTTTTGGTGGGAGTATATGCCTGAGAAGAAAAGTTAGAGTGTGAAGAAAAGTTGTTTAAAGGTGCCTTCATTGCTTAGAAGAAAAGTTGCTTGATTTGGTAAATGTCCCATCCTTGTCTAAAGTTGCAGTTGGCTAGAAGACAATATACATAATATCTTGTCTAGATTTGAAGAAGAAAAGTTGGTATTCAATTTAGCCAAAAGATGGTGTCGTAGTACATCTCATCTTGTTTGGTTGAAAAAATAGATAAAGTTATCCTTGTTGGTGGGGGTCTGTTGCCTCATGTCAAGATGACATCAAAAGAAGATAAAGTTGCTGCCACATGAGCTGCCATATGTCAAGTTCCTATGAAAAGATGCAAAATGAAGCTCCATCTATTGTACCTTTGCCCAAAGTGGGAATCTCCTTTTGTAAAGCTATTTTGGAAGCTTGTGTCGGTAGATTTACTTTTCTTGTGTGCCTTATTCTCTTGGTCGGGAGAGAATAGGTCCTGGTTGTCTTTGCTCCATCTATATAAGGAGCTGGCGTTTCCATTTGTGGATCAATCAGAAAAATAGATAGAAAGTTAGAAAAAAAAAAAAGAGTTCAGAGTCTAAGTGTGAGTGTGAGTGTGAGCTTGAAGTTTGAGTGTGCTAGAGTTTGAAGTCCTGTACAATTTTCTGTAAGTAATTAAGTTTTTATAAGTTTGATATTATATGCTTGTTGTTATCTAATCATGTTGTTTCTTTTGCTAGAATATGTATATTCGTCTTGCTCTGCTTAAGAGATACTATGATGATGTTCGAATATTAAGAAAAATTGAAATCTTGTTAGACAATATAAGAAGACATTTACAAACCTTCACCCACAGAAATACTCCTCGCTATCATGAGTCTGAATGAAGAATTAGAATTATTATCTCGTATTTAAATCTGTAACAAAAAAAAAAATTGATTTAGATGAACTAAATCTATTATCTAGGATCTGAAGCTTTTTAGCCAAGTTGATCTATCCAATTCTCTTTAGAGTTTTTATTTTCCTTCCTATTCTCTACTTCTGTATCTCGTTCATCTTCCTAAGAGTGTGGTCGCATTGTAAGTCCCACTTTTGGCCGTGATCAGGCATCAAGGGCTGTTAATCGTTGACCGAACTCTTCCTGTTTCTTACGAGCTACAAAGATGGAAAATTCTAAGGGAAAAACAAAACTTTTTAAGAATTGGTTTAAATCATTTCAGCATCCTTCTAATAGATCTTATTCATCTTCTTCATCCTACCAGTCTGCTTTAACCAGTCTTCCCTGTAATAGCTTAGAAAAAGAAAATTCAGAAAAAACAAAAAATTCAGAAGAAACGATATATGAAAATTTTGACCAAGCAATATCCAACTGGAAGTTGCCAGCCTTGCCTATAACAAAAATATATAGTAATGGTACATTTGAAGAACAAAATGATTACCACATTAAAACTGTTGAAAAAACAGTCTCTCTCTGGAGGAAAACAGACAATCAAAGTTCTTGAAAGAAGAATTATTGAACAAATCAGAACCAAATACAACTATCTGCATATAGGATTAATTCAGGTAGGAATCAAGCCACTGTTTCGATTAGGATTAAATGTTTTAGTGTGTGCTTATGTGCGAGATCAAAGACATGATGAGTTTGATGATTCTCTTTATGCTATGATCGAATCAAGCCTCTGTTATGGACCTGTTTATTTTAATTGTTTTCCTAATATCACAATTGATGCCCATGATGATGATGTTCTTGACTGTGCAACCATTGGATTTCAAAGTAAAGGATTAAAGATGAGTCCAAGAAGTAAACCTTTTGCTATAGTTTATCGTGTGTTCTACAAATCTATGATCTCTGTCTTTCCCATGATAGCCTATAGAGATAAGGTTGATAAATAAAAAACTACAGTTCTCATGGAAACAAACTTTAACAATAATATGTTTATTCGAAAAGTCATCAACTGGGAAGAAGTTGTTCTCCCAGGAAATTGGCAAATAGAAGACGTCACTCCAAGAGTAAATGAAATAACAGATGATTTACAAAGCATAGTCAAATTACCAAATGGTAATGTTGAAATCAAATTTAGGAGAAAAATAGAAAAAGCTAGGAGAAGTTTCGCCGGTTACACGGAAGGAAGTAGATGATGACCAAAGGAGTAGTAAAAAGGAAGAAATGGATCAAAAAGCTTTTAGAAACAAAGAAAGTGGAATTGAACACCTGTGTATAAAAGAACCTCATCACAAAAAACCTACAACCCAAGTGAAAGTGATTTTCTCCAAGGAGCCATAAGAATGATTAGCATTCAAAAGCCAGAAGAAATACCTGTCAAAAAATTTGAAATTGATAAACCATATCTTAGAGAAAATTTGAAAAACCATCCCTTAAAAGATTGGTTCTTTAAAAGCTTTAACACAGAAGAAAAGGATAAGATGAGAGAATTATGGTATTTTCAAATGGAGGAAGAAAAAAGAAACATACCTTTCTTTGACTGGTTCATGGAATATTTTAAAAAAGGGAAAATCAAAGAAGAAGGAACTTAAAGCTCAAAACAAATAAGAGTTATAGGAAGAACAACAAGAACTTGAAAAGACACTGAAGGAAAAGAAGTTCAAAAATTTCACCCACCTTGGAATGATATTTCTGTCCCTAATACAAAAACCAAGAATTATGCTATGCCTGTAAAAAATGCATTTATTTATGAATCAAAACCAGACCAAATGCTAGAGACATAGGTATAGGTATTGGAGATATAATTGAGCAAAATAATTACACCAATCTATGTCTATTAACCATTGGAGAACAAACAGATCGAATAGAAAGAACAATCAAATCAAAACCCGAATTTAAAGAAGAAAAATTAGAAGAAAGCTCTGCCAATGCAGTATATTTTCCCAGACAATTACTTAAAGGGATTATTTTGCAAGAAGGACCATTCACAATGACAGACGAAATGCAAAAAGAATTATCCAATAGGATAGAAAGCCTCAATATGGGAGGAAAAGGATTCAGTATCCTAAGAGTCTCTGCTTCAGAGAATTTATTAATAAATCGTCTAAAGAAATGGAATCCCCAGGTAAAATTGCCAGAGACAAAGAATTATTATCCTAAACCAACCCCTGTTGATCTACAACTCGAAGAGGCTCCATACACTTACACCTCAGAATTAACCTATTCAGGAAATTCTTTATATGAGTGGAACTTAGATGGATTAACAGAATACCAAATTGTCCAAATGGTTCATAGTATGTTAATATACTGTAATGCATGTGAAGTCAGAGGAAATACTCCAAGAAATATCTTTCTCATGATAACCACCTCTTTCAATGGAATATTAAGAGGATGGTGGAATTATGGATTAACCGGAATGGATGAATTCGGAAGAATCCTTTACAAAGACAAAACCACAGGAAACTTAGTAGATCCCAATGTTAAGCTTGAAGCAGGTACTAGCCAAATCCCTGATAATTGGGAAACTCAATCTGATTGTGTTAGT
The DNA here is from genome assembly GCA_022113865.1 of Chimonanthus praecox. Taxonomy (NCBI): domain Eukaryota; kingdom Viridiplantae; phylum Streptophyta; class Magnoliopsida; order Laurales; family Calycanthaceae; genus Chimonanthus; species Chimonanthus praecox. Next base: position 33,425,276 of record CM039089.1, on the reverse strand, counting down.
GTCCTACTTCTACGCATCCTCAATGAATTCACTGGAGGGATTGCTCTAATTAAAGAGAAAAATAGACAGCAATTACATCACTTGAGATGTAGAAATTTAGGAGAATTTCGTTGGTATAGAGATATATTCTTATCAAAAGTCTACCAACTAAATGATTGTAATTCTGATATTTGGAAAGAAAGATTCATTTCAGGATTACCACCCCTATTTGCTGAAAAGGTGCGTAATTCTTTGAGAGAAGAAATGCATGGTACTATTAATTAGAGTTTGCTGACGTCGGACGAATTATACAAAGAATTAACAAAGTTCGTATGACTCTTTGTACTGATTTAAAGATTAGTAAACAAGCTGAAAAAATGAGAAAATATTCTGGAGATAAAGAATTAAGAGATTTTTGTTTCCAATTTGGTTTAGATCAAACACCTGAATCAAAGAGAAAACCCTTGCGTTCTAAATTTACTCCGGATAGAAGAAACAAAATGGTAAGAAAGTATAAACCCGGAAGATATAAAAAACAGAGAAAATCTGATGAACTCATCTCATTCAAAAGAAAATCTAGGAAATATTTCAAAAAGAAATACATAAAAGAAAATGTTCCAACTTGTTATACTTGTGGAAAAAAGGGTCATCTAAAAAGAAACTTAGAAAAGTCAATACCAGAAATAAAGAGGAAAATACTGAAAAAGAACAATCTGATTCAAGTTCCTCAGAAGAAGAAGAAGAATATGAATCTGATTCATCAACTAACATTGAAGAAAATAGTCTCCAGGTTCAGCTCATCAAACAATTCCAATCATGTACATGTCATTCAGATGATGGAGAATGGTCGATACCATCTGATGAAGATCTTGGTATCCATATCCGTGTCCTCACTGTCCCTCAAAAATTACTTCTAGAAATGGTTGATAACATACCTGATCCAGAGAAAAAAGTTCAATTTTTAAATCAAATTTCAAAATTGGGGGGAGGAGAAGAAGGAGAAAGTTCAAAACCAAAAATTTCCTTTGAAGAAGTTGAAAATGGTGATAAAGTATCATATTATCCAAAAAGGACAAAAGAGAAAGAAACATTTCACACACCAACCTATTCCATGATTGATCTTATGAATAAAGCAGAAAAAATTCATACTATAAATAAACCCTTAACTCTCTCAGACTTACAAAGAGAATTGAATGATCAAAAGAGAGAACTTCGTGAATTAAGAATAGAGTTAACCAAAAAACAAAATGAGCTTGATGAAATGTTAATTTGGTTAGAAAATGATGGTGCTATTGAAAAATATGATCAAGAAAAATTTGTCCAAAGAATTAAAGGAGAAATTAGCAAAATCTCTACTGGTGTAATTCCTACAAAATGTATTTACCAACAGTGGAGAGTTCAGGTAAAGATAAAAATAAAAAACATTGAGAAGATTGTCAATGTCATAATTGACACTGGTGCAGACTTAAATGTTATCAGACTTGGAATTGTTCCTATTGAATTTACAAGTGAATCAAAACAGTTTGTTTTTGCTGCTAATGGAACGACCATTTCTATAGAGAGAAAAATCCCAAAAGTTCATGTTTGCATGAAAGGAGTCTGTGTTACTTCACCCTTTATTATTTCAGAAGATATTGTTAATGATATACTCCTTGGATCTCCATTTATTCTTCCAATCCAACCCTTTTCTGTAACAACAAAAGGAATTTCTACAAATATCAAAGTGATTGAAGTAAATCTTGATTTTATAGATGATCCTTGTGAAACGAAAATCCAAAGGATAAATCAAGTTATCGCCACTAGAGAAAATTACATAAATTGACTAAAGAATGAAATCAAAATTGCCCAAATAACAAAAGAATTAGAGAAAAAAGAATTCAAAACAAAATTAGAAGAATTCACCAAACAGATTGAAGAAGAATGCTGTTCTGAATTACCATCAGCCTTTTGGAATAGAAAAAGACACATAGTAGGATTACCATATATAAAAGATTTTAATGAAAAAGATATTCCTACTAAAGCTCGTCCATCTCAAATGGATGATGCCCATTTAAAGCTTTGCCAAGAAGAAATCAATGATCTTTTGAAGAAAGGATTAATTAGAAAAAGCAAATCCCCTTGAAGCTGTACGGCATTTTATGTTGAAAAGGCCACTGAAATCGAAAGAGGAGTTCTAAGATTGGTAATCAATTATAAACCATTAAACAAAGTTCTTCAATCTATTAGGTATCCTTTGCCTAATACTCAGGATTTGCTAAACAGATTAAACAATGCCAAAATATTCTCAAAATTTGATTTAAAATCAGGATTTTGGCAGATTCAGATAAAAGAAGATAGATGTAAAACTGCATTCACTGTTCCAATGGGACATTATGAATGGCATGTTATGCCTTTTGGATTGAAAAATGCTCCATCTGAATTTCAAAATATTATGAATAATATCTTCTCGTCTTACACCTAGTTTGTCATTGTTTACATTGATGATATTCTTATCTTCTCAGAATCTGTTATACAACATTGGAAACATTTGAGTATTTTCAAAAGAGTCATAAAAGAAAATGGATTGGCTTTATCTAAAAGAAAAATGAATCTCTTTCAGCAAAAAATCAGATTCTTAGGATTTGAGATCCAAGACAGAAAAATAACTCCAACTAATAGAGTTATTCAATTTGCTAATAAATTTCCAGATGAAATTAAGGATAAAAATATGCTACAAAGATTTCTTTGATATCTAAATTATGTTGGATTTTTCTATCAAGATTTGGCAAAAGATAGAAAACTTCTCCCAGAAAGATTAAAGAAAAATCCTAAGGAGTGGTCGATCCATCACACTAATGCAATAAAAAAGATTAAAGAAAGAGTAAAAAATCTTCCTTGTAGATGTTTATCTGACCCATAAGCTTTCAAAATAGTTCAAACTGATGCTTCTGATGTTGGATATGGTGGAATCCTTTTACAACAAAAAGACTCAAAAGAAGAATTAATAAGATTTAATTTTGGATTATGGAATGAAGCACAAAAGAAATATTCAACCATAAAAAAGGAAGTTCTTGCCATAGTTATTTGTGTGACGAAATTCCAACATGATTTATTGAACAAAGAATTTCTGATCAGAGTTGATGCTAAGGCTGCAAAAGAAATTCTAGAAAAAGATGTCAAAAATCTTGTCTCTAAGCAAATATTTGCTAGATGGCAAGCCATTTTATCAGTTTTTGAATGTAAGATTGAATTTATTAATGGAAATTCTAACTCTCTCCCTGACTTTCTTAGTAGAGAATTTCTTCAGGGACGACAAAATGACAAGTAGCTCTTCCCCGTTCATGAAGAATAAAGGGCAAGAGAAATTGGCAGATCAAGAAGAAAGCCAAAAGGGTTTTACTCCAACAAAAGACCCAAGTCAATCAGAATTATATCTTTATACCGGTAACAGAATTCTTATTACTTCAGATTGTCTTATGGAAGAAAGATCTGTAGAAGATAATGTTTATTTTCTCTTTGGCAAGGGGCTTCATTATTATTCCCCTGATAAAAGGAAAACCAGAGATTGGTATCTCAATATTTTGCATCAGACGAAAAGTGTCTTCATCTTCCACAATAAGAATACAAATGGTATCATCACTTACTCAAAGTTCACTATTCTCAAAATCCTTACTGAGGAAGATTGGGATGGTCCCTTGAACATGACAAAATCATTCCAATTATACTATTCGACTAAGTTCTTTAATTATTGGGACTATATTGATGCCTGGAAATTTGCTTTGATGTGGTAAAATCGCCAGTATAATCATTCCTGGTTCATCAGATTCAAAGAAAAAAGTCCTGCCTGATGTCACTCCCATTCATCGTAGTTTCCCATCCTAGTTTCTCTTCACTTGGTGGTCATATTTTGGTACTTCTCAGAAAATCTTTCCTGATAATTTTTGTTATTTATTTATTAAGTTCTGTGAAGTAGAAGAAAAAGTGCCATGTGAAGCCATCAATATGCCTCGCTTCTTTGCTAAATTTCATATCCCTTATATTTTCCAATGGAAGTTTGAAGTAAAAAAGGACTTATATGGTTTACCATCTCTTTATCAGACTTTTTACCAAAAATGGTGGGCAAAAATTGAAAATGATACTTATGAGAGAATTTTGAATCAAATCTCTCCTCCTGTTAAAGAAGAAATTCCTCTTCCTGTAGAAAAACTTTTTGAGAATGAAATGATCATGGCTGATCTTTTGGCCAAAGAAATTGCTCGAGAAAAGTCTCCTGAGCCTATGGACATGTCTGTTGACTCCATCAATTTTGAAGAAAAGATTAACCAAATTTTAGAAGAGTATCTCCCAAAGAAAAAAGTTGGTGATCATGATTGGGATAGTAATCATGATCCAGAAGAAAATCTTGATGATGAAGTTGTGCCCCTTGAAGATCTCCATCCTCGGTGGGAGCCTGACTCTCATATTAATCCTGACGGATCAGTTTCTGAATACCTTCGTGGTGGAAAGTTTTGTTATTCTTCAACAAAAGACAAAGGAAAAGAAAAAGAAGTTGAAAAGGAATCTCGGTTAGCTGAATTATTTCGTAAGAATTCTGGTTAGCAAAAGAATTAATGAAAAAGAAGATTTGAAGATTTGAGATGATTCTTGTCATTATAGATCTTGTTTTGTCCTGTTCGACATGTTAGATAAGCTTTTCCAGTTTGTCCACTTTATATAGGTCGTCCACTTTGTCCAGTTTGTCCACTTTTTCAAGTTTGTCTAGTTTGTCCAGTTAACGTAGTTTGTCTAGTTTGTCCATTTTGTTCACTTTGCTCACTTTGTCTAGTTTGTCTACTATGTTCACTTTGCTCATTTCATCCAGTTTGTCTAGTTTTTCAACTTTGTTTAGATGGTATAGTTTGTTCAATTTGACCAGTTTTTCTAATTTGTCCAGATCGTCTAGTTCGCTTAGATGGTCAAGTTTGTCCACTTTGTCGAGTGGGTCAAATTTAGCCAATTATTGCAGTTTGTCTAGTTTGTACAAGACGTACAATTTGTCCACTTTGTTCAGTTTTTACAGTTTCACTTGTTTGTCCACTTCGTCAACTTTATCATGTTTGTTCACTTTGTCCACTATCTCCGGTTTGTCTAGTTTGTACAATACGTACAATTTGTCCACTTTGTTCAGTTTTTACAGTTTGACTTGTTTGTCCACTTCGTCAACTTTATCCTGTTTGTTCACTTTGTCCACTATCTCCAGTTTGTCCAATTCGTTCAGTTTGTCCACTTTGTCCCGTTCATCTAATTTGTCTAGTTTGTCAAGTTAGTCCAGTTGGCCCAGTTTGACGAATTTGTCCACTTTATCTAAGTTGTCCACTTCATCCTGTTTGTCCAATTTGTCCACTTCGTCCTACTCATCCAGTTTGTCAAGTTAGTCCTCTTTTTCCATTTTTCCCACTTTCTACAGTTTGTCCACTCCTTCTAATTTGTCCAGTTTGTCCACTTTGTCCAGTTCATCTAGTTTGTACAGTTCGTCCACTTTGCTCACTTTGTCCAATTTGTCAAGTTTGTCTAGATGGTTCAGTTTGTCCAGTTTATCTAATTTGTCCAATTCGTCTAGTTTGTGTTGTTGGTAAATTTGTCTACTTTGTCGAGTTGGTCCAACTGAGCCAATTTGTGCAGTTTGTCCAGTTTGTCTTGTTTGTCCACTTCGTCTACTTTACCCAATTTGTCCACTTTGTCCACTATGTCCAGTTTGTCCACTTTGTGCAATTCGTACTGTTTGTCCACTTTGTATTGTTCGTCCAGTTTAACTCGTTTTACCAGTTTGTCCATTTTGTTCAGTTGGTCCCATTTGACTAGTTATTCTAGTTTGCTGGTCCAGTTTGTCCTTGTCAACTTGTTAGACAAGTTTTTCCAGTTTGTCCACTTAATACAGGTCGTCCACATTGTCCTGTTTGTCCACTTTGACAAATTTTTCCACTTTTTCCTACTCCTTGAGTTTGTCCAGTTTGTCCACTTAATACAGGTCGTCCACATTGTCCTGTTTGTCCACTTTGACAAATTTTTCCACTTTTTCCTACTCCTTGAGTTTGTCCACTTTGTCCAGTTTGTCCACTTTATCCAGTTTGTCTAGTTTGTCAAGTTTGTTCAGTTGTCCAGTTTGACCAATTTGTCAAGTTTGTCCAGTTTATCTAATTTGCACAGTTCATCCTGTTTGTCCAATTCGTCCTATTCGTCCAGTTAATCCACTTTATCCACTTTTTCCAGTTTACCCATTTTCTACAGTTCGTCAACTTTGTCATGTTTCTCCACTTTAGCCAATTCGTCCAGTTTGTCCAGTTTGTCCAATTCGTCTAGTTTGTCAAGTTTATCTACATGGTTAAGTTTGTCCATTTTCAATAATTCGCCCAGTTTGTCAACTTTGTCCAGTTCGTCCAGTTCTTCCAATTCATCCACTTTGCCCAATTTGTTCACTTTGCTCACTATGTCCAGTTTGTCATGTTCGTCTAGATGGTTCAGTTTGTCCAATTTGTCTAGTTTGTCCATTTTCTATAATTCATCCAGTTTGTCAACTTTGCCCACTTTGTTCACTTCCTCACTCACTTTTTCCAGTTTTCCCGTTTTCTACAGTTTGTCAACTTTGTCATGTTTCTCCACTTTAACCAATTCGTCTAGTTTGTCTAGTTTGTCCAGTTTATCTAGTTCGTCCACTTTATCCAGTTTGTCCACTTTGTTCACTTTGCTCACTATGTCTAGTTTGTCTAGATGGTACAGTTCGTCCAACACATCCTATTTGTCCAGTTTGTCCAATTTGTCCTGTTCGTCCAGTTTGTCCGGTTAGTGCATTTTATCCACTTTTTCCAGTTTGCCCATTTTCAACAGTTCGTCAACTTTGTCATGTTTCTCCGCTTTTTCCAGTTCGTCAACTTTGTCATGTTTCTCCGCTTTTTCCAGTTCGTCCAATTTGTCTAGTTTGTCCACTTTGTTTACTTTGCTCACTTTCTTCAATTTATCTACTTTGTCAAGTTTGTCTAGATGATTCAGTCTAAGATTTCGATGAAAGAAACATTCCTAGAAAAGCTAGACCTTCGCAGAGTTTATAGGGAGAAGAGTTTGCTTTGTTTGGGATCAAGTTTAGAATCTCATTTTAGATCAAGTTTCAATCTCAGTTTTTAGAGCAAGTTTTCTTATCAAGTTTAGAGAGTTGTGTGTGCTGGAGCTCAGGTCTCAAGATCTGTAAGTGTTTCAGTAATATGTTTTGTGTTTTATTATGTCTAAAAGATTGACTTTACTTAAACGTTTTAATACTTGTGTTAAGCACTTGGAAAAATTAGATAGAATTATCAAAAGAATTAATAAACACTTGCAAAGAAGTCCCTGTGTCCGTTGAGGTGCTCGTAGTTGTCCTCGTCATCAACGCCTTGAATATTGTCGTAATGCTGTAGTTCATACTTATTCTTCTTTACAATTGTCTAAATTTAGATTAGAAGATCAATTGGAAATGTTAGGAAGAATTTGAGCTATTTAGCCTGTGTATGATTATCAGATTTTCTTTAGAGTTTATTATTTCCTTGTGCAATTTGCATTTTTGTGTTCTACTTGGAAAATGTCGCGTAGCAAGTCCCACTTTAGCCGTGGATAGGCGTTTAGGGCAGTTAATCGTTGACAGGACGCTCTAGTTTTCCTGCAGCCCACAATATGGAAAGAACTAAAGGAAAGAAGAAACTTTTTAAAAATTTGTTTAAATCATTTCAAAATCCTTCTAACAAATCTGATGTCTATTTGTCTTCATATCAAACTGTTATGTCTGGTTTTATGTCTAGTAATTTAGAAAATGAGAAAAAATCTGAAAAATTAAAAAATTCATAAGAAATTGTTTTTGAAAACTTTGATCAAACAATATCAAATTGGAAAATGCCTTCCTTGCCTATAACAGAAGTATATAGCAATGGAACCTTTGAAGAACATAATGACTATCATATTAAAATTGTTGAACATACTGTTTCCTTATCTGGAGGAAAACAGACCATTAAGCTTTTAGATCAAAGAGTTATTCAACAAATTAAAACAAAATACAATTACCTGCATATTGGATTAATTCAGGTAGGAATTAAACCTCTGTTCAGATTAGGATTAAATGCCTCTGTCTGTGTTTATGTTCGAGATCAAAGACATGATAAGTTTGATGATTCGTTATATGTTATGGTTGAATCTAGTCTATGTCATGGTGCTGCCTACTTCAACTGCTACTCTTGGATTTCAAAGTAAAGGGTTAAAATTGAGTCCAAAAAGTAAACATTTTGCTATAATATATAGAGTGTTTTACAAATCAATGATGTCTCTGTTTCCCATGGTTGCCTATGAACAAAAAGTTGAAAGAGAGAAAACAATTGTTCTTTTGGAAACAAATTTTAACAATAATGTTTTCATACCAAAAGTAATTAATTGGGAAGATGTTACTCTTCCAGGAAATTGGGAAATTGAAGATGTAACTCCCAGAATTAATGAAATCACAGATGATTTACAAAACATAGTCAAATTACCAAATGGATATAGAAGAAAATTTTAGAAGAAAATTCGACAAAGCCAGAAAGAGTTTTGCTGGTTATGTTGATTCCGGAAAAAGTCCTAAACTAGAAGAAGTAGTAGACCAAGGTGAAAAGGAAGAAATGGAACAAAAAACTTATAAGCATTTTGATACTGGAATTGATCACCCTATTTATAAAAGACAAAGTTCAGCAGGAACTTATGTACCTACTGAAACTGACTTTGCTCATTTTGGTCCAGTAATTCGAATGATAAGAGTTCCTCAAGAAGAAATAATTCCTATAAATAAAGAAAATGAAGAATTCCAAATAGACAAACCCTATTTGAGAAAAACAATGAGAGAACATCCTTTAAGCGGCTGGTTCTTTAAAAATTTTAACGTAGAAGAAAAAGACAAAATGAGAACTATATGGTATCAACAAATGAAGGATGAAAGAAGAAAAATAAAGTTCTTTGATTGGTTTTTTTATTATTTCAAGAAAGGTAAAATCCCTGAAAAAACTAATAATCAAATTAGAGTTATTGGAAGAACAACAAGAACTTGGAAAACTGTAGATAAAAAAGAAATTGAAAGATCACATCCTCCATGGAAAATTTTGGATATTTCAAGTGAAGGATCTGTGACAAAAATTTTTGCTAGTCTTGTCAAAGATAACTCTGTCCTAAAAAATGTAGAAGAAATAAAAGTTCAGGATATTGGTCAGGGATTAGGAAATATAATTGAACAAAATAATTATATTAATCCTTGCGTCTTGACTTTAGGAGAACAAACAGAAAGAATTGAAAAAACAATTAGGTTAAATCCTGCTCTTAATGTGACCAAACCTATAAGAAAACATAAAGAAGAAATTCAGGATGAACCTCTAGTTAACCCTGTTTATGTTCCTAAGACTTTAGGAATAATTTTTGAAAAAGATCCTTTCAAAATAACTGATGAAATGCAAAATGAATTAACGAGTAGATTGGATCATTTGCTACTTTCAAATAAAGGTTTAAGCATTTCAAGGATATCTGTAGCTAAAAGTACTTTGATTAATAGATTGAAGAAATGGAATCCTCAAGCTGAGTTACCTAGAACTAAGAATTATTATCCTAGGCCAACTCCTGTGGATCTACAGGTAGAAGAAGCCCCATATCAAATGGATGTTCAGTATTCAGGAAATACTTTATACGAATGGAACCTAGATGGATTATCTGAATATCAAATTTTTCAAATGATTCATAGTATGCTGATTTATGCCAATGCTTGTGAAGTTAGAGGAAATAACCCAAAGAATGTTTTCCTCATGATAACTACCTCATTTAATGGAATTTTAAGAGGTTGGTGGCATTACGGTTAACCAATGAACAACGTCTAGAAATTGAGAATGTTGTTAAAATGGATGAATTAGGAAGAATCATTTATAGAGATAAAACCACTGGAAATTTTGTGGATCCAGCCATCAAAATGGAACTTGGTGGAATAAGTCAACCACAAATCCCAGAGAATTATACAACACAACCAGATTGTGTGAATGTCTTATTATTAAACATTCTTGAAGAATTTTCTGGTGGATTGAATATAATGAGAGAAAAGAATAGAAAACAATTACATTGTCTTAGGTGTAAGACTTTGTCTGACTTTAGATGGTATAAAGATGTTTTCTTAGCAAAAGTATATCAATTAACTGATTGTAATTTTGAGATATGGAAGGAGAAATTTATCTCAGGTTTACCTCCTTTATTTGCTGAAAAAGATCGTAATTCCATTTAAGAAGAAATGAATGGAACTATTAATCTGAATTTGTTAACTTATGGAGCTATTGTCCAAAGGATTAACAAAGTTGGATTAGCTTTGTGTGCTGATCTGAAGATTAGTAGACAAATGGAAAAATTGAGAAAATACACTGGTCAAAAGGAATTAGGAGATTTTTGTTACTAGTTTGGTTTAGATCAAGTTGTAATTATGTTGCTTTTTTCTATCAAGATCTAGTGAAAGATAGAAAATTGCTCCAAGAAAGATTGAACAAAAAACCCTTAGAATGGTCTGAGGATCATATTAAAGCAGTCCAAAAAATTAAAGAAAGAGTTAAAAATCTTCTATGTAGATGTTTATCTAACCCTGATGCTCTTAAGATTGTTCAAACTAATGCTTCAAAGTTAGGCTATGGAGGAATCATTCATCTGAGAGCGCCAACGAAACATCAGCATTTCATTTTGAGCGGAAGACTTGGAAGCTTTAGGAACGGCGGAAGATGGCTCAGCACCTTGAGATGAGTCAAACTTTGGAGATGAATACCAAAACTTTTGACCACCACGGTATAATCAGTGACAACCATTTGGATTAACCTTTGAATCTGGATCCCAACGGGGACTTAACCCAACAATATTTTCTCTAAGAATTTCATCTGAATTATAAGATGCAATTTCGTCTAAATGTTCATCTGGATCATGATTACTATTCCAATCATGATCATATTTATCTTTCTTCTTGGGTAGATATTCAACAAGAATATGTTTAATCCTTTCTTCAAAATTTAGGGATTCAACAGAAATATCCATGGGATCAGGAGACAAAGATGTTTTCTCTTTCTTCTCTCTTGCCATTTTTTTTTGAATTTTCTTGGCAAGGAGATCTGCCATTAAAATATTGTCATCATCTGTCCTTTCTTCTACTTTGGACCTTTCATTCTCAACTGGCAGAGAGATTTGATTCAAAGTCTTCTCATACGTTTCTTCATCAATTTTTTGGCACCATTTTTTAAATATATTTTGGTAAAGGGTGGCCGATTATAAAAGTCTTTCTTAATTGCAAAAGAAAATTGCAAAAGAAATGGCAAAAGAGAAGAAAGAGAAAACATCTCAGTCTCCTGATCCCATGGATATTTTTGTTGAATCCCTAAATTTTGAAGAAAGGATTAAACAGATTCTTGCTGCATATCTACCAAGAAGAAAGATAAATATGATCATGATTGGAATAGTAATCATGATCCAGATGAACATTTAGACGAAACTGCATCTTATAATTCAGATGAAACTCTTAGAGAAAATATTGTTGGGTTAAGTCCCCATTGGGATCCAGATTCAAAGGTTAATCCAGATGGTTCTGTCACTGATTATAGCCGTGGTGGTCAAAAGTTTTGGCATTTATCTCCAAAGTTTCACTCATCTCAAGGTGCTGAGCCATCTTCCGCCGTTCCTCAAGCTTCCAAGTCCTCCAAGTTGATGAACTGTAGAAAATGAGAAAATTGAAAAAGTTTATAAAGTGGATTAATTGGACAAACTGGATGAATTGGACGAACAGGACAAACAGGATGAGCTATGCAAATTAGATAAACTGGACAAATTTGACAAATTGGTCAAACTGGACAACTGAACAAACTTGACAAACTAAACAAACTGGACGAATGGGACGAATTGGACAAACTGGACAAACATTATAAACTTGGCAAATTAGACAAACTGGACAAACTACACAAATTCATCAAACTGGACCTACTGGACAAACTTGACAATACACAAACTAGATGAACTGGACAAATTAGTTAAACTGGTCAAACTGGACAAACTAAACCATCTAGGCAAAACTGACAAACTGGACAAAGTGAATAAAGTGGACGAACAGTACAAACTGGATGAACTGGACAAAGTGGACAAACTGGACGAATTACAAAGATTGCACAAACATGACAAAGTGGACAAAACTGTAGAAAGTGGGCAAACTGAAAAAAGTGGACTAACTTAACAAACTGGACGAATAGGACAAATTGGACAAACTGGACAAACAGGATGAACTTGACAAATTAGATAAACTGGACAAATTCATCAAACTGGATCTACTGGGCAAACTTGACAATGCACAAAGTAGACGAATTGGACAAATTAGATAAACTGGATAAACTGAACAATCTAGACAAACTTGACAAACTAGACAAAGTGAGCAAAGTGGACGAATTGTACAAACTGGATGAACTGGACAAACTGGATGAATTGGAAAGAGTGGACAAACTGTAGAATGTGGGCAAACTGAAAAAAGTTAATTAACTTGAACAAATTGGACGAATTGGAAAGAGTGGACAAACTGTAGAATGTGGGCAAACTGAAAAAAGTTAACTAACTTGACAAATTGGACGAATAGGACGAATTGGACAAATAAGAAAAACTGGACAAACTGGACAAACTGGACAAATTCGTCAAACTGAACCAACTGGACAAACTTGACAAATTGGACGACCATGACAAAGTGGACAAACTTTAGAAAGTGGGCAAACTGAACAAAGTAGATAAAGTGGACTAATTGGACAAACTGAACAAATAGGACGAATTCGACACACTTCATAAACAGGACAAACGATAAACTGGGCAAACTGAAAAAAGTTAACTAACTTGACAAACTGGACGAATAGGACGAATTGGACAAATAAGATAAATGGGACAAACTGGATAAATTTGTCAAACTGGACCAACTGTACAAACTTGACAAACTGGACAAATAGGACGAATTGGATAAATAAGATAAATTGGACAAACTGGATAAATTCGTCAAACTGGACCAACTGGACAAACTTGACAAACTGGACAAATTGGATGAATAGGACAAAGTGGACAAACTTTAGAAAGTGGGCAAATTGAACAAAGTGGATAAAGTGAACTAACTGGACAAACTGAACAAGTAGGATGAATTGGACACACTTCATAAACAGGACAAACGATAAACTGGACAAACTGGAAAAACTTGTCTAACAGAACTAACAGAACAAATTGGACCAGCTGAACAAAGTTGACAAACTAGAATAACTAGTCAGACTGGACCAACTGAACAAAGTGGACAAAATGGAAAAACTTGTCAAACTGTAGAAAATGGACAAACTGAACCATCTAGACAAACATCACAAACTAGATAAACTGGACAAACTGAGCAAAGTGAACAAACTGGACAAATTGGATGAACTGGACAAAGTTGACAAACTGAACTGGACAAAGTGGACAAATTGGACGAATTGAAAAAAGTGGAGAAACAAGACAAAGTTGACGAGCAATAGAAAATGGGAAAATTGGAAAAAGTTGAAAAAATGGATTAACTGGACAAACTGGATGAATTAGACGAACTTGACAAACAGGACGACCTTTGCAAATTAGATAAACTGGACAAATTTGACCAAGTGGACAAATAGGAAAAGTGGATGACCTGTATTATAAAGTGGACAAACTGGAAAATCTTGTCTAACAGGACAAAAAAGGACAAACTCGACCAACTGAACAAAGTGGACAAACTAGAATATCTAGTCAAACTGGACCAATTGAACAAAGTGGATAAACTAGAAAAACTAGTTAACTTGGACGAACAATACAATATGGACATGCTGTACGAATTGCACAAAGTGGACATACTGTACGAATTGTACAAAGTGGACAACAGGACATAGTGGACAAAGTGCACAAATTGGGGAAAGTAGATTATGTAGTTTGTCCAATTCGTCCTATTCATTCAGTTTGTCCACTTTCTACAGTTCGTCCACTTTACCCACTTTGCTCAGTTTGCCCACTTTCTACAGTTCGTCCACTTTGTCATGTTTGCCACTTTTCCCAGTTTATCTACTATGTTCACTTTGCTCATTTCGTCCAGTTTGTCTAGTTTATCAACTTTGTTTAGATGGTATAGTTTGTCAAGTTCGACCAGTTTTTCATCTCAAATCTTCAAATCTTTTTTTACATCAATTCTTTTGCTTTAGCGGAATTTTTACGGAATAATTCAGCTAACCGAGATTCCTTTTCAACTTCTTTTTCTTTTCCTTTGTCTTTTGCTGAAGAATACCAAAACTTTCCACCACGAAGATAATTTGTAACTGATCCATCGGGATTAACATGAGAGTCAGGGTCCCATCGAGGATGGAGATCTTCAAGGGGCACAACTTCATCATCAAGATTTTCTTCTGGATCATGATTACTATCCCAATCATAATCACCAACTTTTTTCTTTGGGAGATATTCTTCTAAAATTTGCTTGATCTTTTCTTCAAAATTGACGGAGTCAGCAGACATGTCCATTGGCTCAGGAGATTTTTCTCGAGCAATTTCTTTGGGAATCTTTTTGGCCAAGAGATCAACCATGAGAATTTCATTTTCAAAAGGTTTTTCTTCAGGAAGAGGAATTTCTTCTTTAACAGGAGGAGAGATTTGATTCAGAATTCTCTCATAAGTATCATTTTCAATTTTTGACCACCATTTTTGGTAAAAAGTCTGGTACAAAGACGGAAGATCGAAAAAGATCTTTTTTACTTCAAACTTCCACTGGAAAATGTATGGAATATGGAACTTTGTAAAGAAGCGAAGAACATTAAATGCTTCACAAGGAACTTTTTCTTCTACTTCACAAAGCTTAATAAATAAATAGCGAAAATTATCAGGAAAGATTTTCTGAGAAGCACCAAAATATGACCACCAAGTAAAGAGAAACTAGGATGGGAAATTACAATGAATAGGAGTGACATCAGGACTTTCTTCTTTGAATCTGATGAACCAGGAATGATTATACTGGCGATTTTGTCACATCAAAGCAAATTTCCAGGCATCAATATAGTCCCAATAATTAAAGAACTCAGTCGAATTGTATAATTGGATTGATTTTGTCATGTACAAAGGACCATCCCAATCTTCCTCAGTAAGGATTTTGAGAATAGTGAACTTTGAGTAAGTGATTATACCATTTGCATTCTTATTGTGGAAGATGAGAACACTTTTCGTCTGATGCAAAATATTGAGATACCAATCTCTGGTTTTCCTTTTATCAGGGGAATAATAATGAAGCCCCTTGCCAAAGAGATAATAAACATTATCTTCTACAGATCTTTCTTTCATAAGACAATCTGAAGTAACAAGAATTCTGTTACCAGTGTAAAGATATAATTCTGATTGACTTGGGTCTTTTGTTGGAGTAAAACCCTTTTGGCTTTCTTCTTGATCTACCAATTTCTCTTGACCTTTATTCTTCATGAACGGGGAAGAGCTACTTGCCATTTTGTCGTCCCTGAAGAAATTCTCTAGTAAGAAAGTCAGGGAGAGAGTTAGAATTTCCATTAATAAATTCAATTTTAAATTCAAACACTGATAAAATGGCTTGTCATCTAGCAAATATTTACTTAGAGACAAGATTTTTGACATCTTTTCCAGGATTTCTTTTGCTGCTTTAGCATCAACTCTTATCAGAAATTCTTTGTTTAATAAATCATGTTAGAATTTCGTCACACAAATAACTATGGCAAGAACTTCCTTTTTGATGGTTGAATATTTCTTTTGAGCTTCATTCCATAATCCAGAATTAAATCTTATTAATTCTTCTTTTGAGTCTTTTTGTTGTAAAAGGATTCCACCATATCCGACATTAGAGGCATCAGTTTGAACTATTTTGAAAGCTTCTGGGTCAGATAAACATCTATAAGGAAGATTTTTAACTCTTTCTTTAATCTTTGTTACTGCATTAGTGTGATGGATAGACCATTCCTGAGGATTTTTCTTCAACCTTTGTTGGAGAAGTTTTCTATCTTTTGCCAAATCTTGATAGAAAAATCCAACATAATTTAGACATCCAAGAAATCTTTGTAGCATATTTTTATCCTTAATTTCATCTGGAAATTTATCAGCAAATTGAATAACTCTATTGGTTGGAGTTATTTTTCTGTCTTGAATCTCAAATCCTAAGAACCTGATTTTCTGCTAAAAGAGATTCATTATTCTTTTAGATAAAGTCAATCCATTATCTTTTATGACTCTTTTGAAAATACCTAAGTGTTTCCAATGTTGTATCACAGATTCTGAGAAGATAAGAATATCATCAATGCAAACAATGGCAAACTGGGTGTAAGACGAGAAAATATTATTCATAATATTCTGAAATTCAGACGGAGCATTTTTCAATCCGAAAGGCATAACATTCCATTCATAATGCCCCATTGGAACAGTGAATGCAGTTTTATATCTATCTTCTTCTTTTATCCTGATCTGCCAAAATCCTGATTTTAAATCAAATTTTGAGAATATTTTGGCATTGTTTAATCTGTTTAGCAAATCTTGAGTATTAGGTAAAGGATACCTAATAGATTGAAGAACTTTGTTTAATGGTTTATAATTGATTACCAATCTTGGAACTCCTCTTTCGATTTCAGCGGCTTTTTCAACATAGAATGCCGTACAGCTCTAAGGGGATTTGCTTTTTCTAATTAATCCTTTCTTCAGAAGATCATTGATTTCTTCTTGGCAAAGCTTTAAATGAGCAGCATCCATTTGAGATGGACGGGCTTTAGTAGGAATATCTTTTTCATTAAAATCCTTTGCATATGGTAATCTTACTATGTGTCTTTTTCTATTCCAAAGGTTGATGCTAATTCAGAATAACATTCTTCTTCAATCTGTTTGGTGAATTCTTCTAATTTTGTTTTAAATTCTTTTTTCTCTAATTCCTTTGTTATTTGGACGGATTTAATTTCATTTCTTAGTCCATTTATGTAATTTTCTCTTGTGGCAATAACTTGATTTATCCTTTGGATTTTCGTTTCACAAGGATCATCTATAAAATCAAGATTTACTTCAATCCTTTTGATATTTGTAGAAATCCTTTTGTTGTTACAGAAAAAGGGTTGGATTTGAAGAATAAATGGAGATCCAAGGAGTACATCATTAACAATATCTTCTAAAATAATAAAGGGTGAAGTAACACAGACTCCTTTCATGCAAACATGAACATTTGGGATTTTTCTTTCTATGGAAATCGTTGTTCCATTAGCAGCAGAAACAAACTGTTTTGATTCACTTGTAAATTCAATAGGAACGATTCCAAGTCTGATAACATTTACGTCTGCACCAGTGTCAATTATGGCATTGACTATCTTCTCAAAGTTTTTTATTTTTATTTTTACCTAAACTCTCCACTGTTGGTAAATACATTTTGTAGGAATTACACTAGTAGAGATTTTGCTAATTTGTCCTTTAATTCTTTGGACAAATTTTTCTTCATCATATTTTTCAATAGCACCATCATTTTCTAACCAAGTTAACCTCTCATCAAGCTCATTTTGTTTTTTGTTTAATTCTAATTTTAATTCACGGAGTTCTCTTTTTTGATCATTTAATTCTCTTTGTAGGTCTGAGAGAGTTAAGGGTTTATTTATAGTATGATTTTTTTCTGCTCTATTCATAAAGTCAATCATGGAATAGGTTGGAGTGTGAAATGTTTCTTTCTGAGATGTTTCTTTCTCCTTTATCCTTTTTGGATAATATGGCGTTTTATCACCATTTTCATTTTCTTCAAAGGAAATTTTTGGTCATGAACTTTCTCCTTCTTCTCCTCCCCCCAATTTTGAAATTTGATTTAAAAATTGAACTTTTTTCTCTGGATCGGATATGTTATCAACCATTTCTAGAAGAATACCAAAACTTTCCTCCACGAATTTTTCATTTAGATGGTTCAGTTTGTCCAATTTGGCCAGTTTATCTAATTTGTCCAATTTGTCTAGCTTGTGCAGTTGGTAAGTTTATCTACTTTGTCGAGTTCGTCCAACTGAGCCAATTTGTGCAGTTTGTCCAGTTTGTCTTGTTTGTCTACTTCGTCTACTTTGTATTGTTTTTCTACTTCGTCTACCCAATTTGTGCACTTTGTTGACTATGTCCTGTTTGTCCACTTTGTACAATTCGTACAGTTTGTCCACTTTGTATTGTTCGTCCAAGTTAACTAGTTTTTCCAGTTTGTCCACGTTTAGTTGGTCCAGTTTGATTAGTTATTCTAGTTTGTCCACTTTGTTCAGCTGGTCCATATTGTCATTTTCGTCCTGTTAGACAAGTTTTTCTAGTTTGTCCACTTATTACAGGTCGTACATTTTGTCCTATTTGTCCACTTTAACAAATTTGTCCACTTTTTCCAATTCCTTGAGTTTGTCCACTTTATCAACTTTTTCCAATTTTCCCACTTTCTACAGTTCGTCAACTTTGTCTTGTTTCTCTACTTTTTCCAATTCATCCTATTTGTCCATTTTGTCCTGTTCAGTTTGTCAAACTTTGTCCAGTTCATCCAATTTGTCCAGTTTCCACTTTGTTCACTTTGCTTTCTTTGTCCAGTTTATCAAGTTTGTGAACTTTGTCTAGATGGTTCAGTTTGTCCATTTTCTACACTTTGACTAGTTTTTCCAGTTTGTCCACTTTGTTCAGTTGGTTCAGTTTGACTAGTTATTTTAGTTTGTCCACTTTGTTCAGCTGATCCAATTTGTCCTGTTAGTTCTGTTAGACAAGTTTTTCCAGTTTGTCCACTTTGTCCAATTTATTGCTTGTCCTGTTTAAGTAGCTTGTCCAATTCGTCCTATTTGTTCAGTTTGTCAAGTTAGTCCACTTTATCCACTTTGTTTAGTTTGTCTGCTATTTTCACTTTGCCCATCTCGTCCAGTTTTTCTAGTTTATCAACTTTGTTTAGATGGTATAGTTTGTCCATTTTGACCAGTTTTTCTAATTTGTCCAAATCGTCTAATTCGTCTAGATGGTCAAGTTTGTCCACTTTGTCGAGTTGGTCAAATTTAGCCAATTATTGCAGTTTGTCTAGTCTATACAAGACGTACAATTTGTCCACGTTGTTCAGTTTTTACAGTTTAACTTGTTTGTCCACTTCGTCTACTTTATGCTGGTTGTTCACTTTCTCCACTATCTCCAATTTGTACAGTTTGTGCACTTTGTCCTGTTCGTCCAGTTTGACTAATTTGTCCACTCTTTCTAATTCGTTCAATTTGTCCACTTTGTCCTATTCGTCCAGTTTGTCTAGTTTGTCAAGTTTGTCCAGTTGGTCGAGTTTGATGAATTTGTCAATTTCATCTTGGTTGTCAAGTTTGTCCAATTTGTCCAGTTCGTCAAGTTAGTCCATTTTTTCCAGTTTGTCCACTTTGTCATGTTTGTCCACTCTTTCCAATTCGTCCAATTTGTCCACTTTGTCTTGTTCTTCCAGTATGACTAATTTGCCCACCTTTTCCAATTCGTTCAGTTTGTCCACTTTGTCCTGTTCGTCCAGTTTGTCTAGTTTGTGAAGTTTGTCCAGTTGGTCCAATTTGACGATTTTGTCCAGTTCATCCTGTTTGTCCAGTTTGTCCAATTCGTCCTATTCGTCCAGTTTGTCAAGTTAGTCCATTTTTCCAATTTGCCCACTTTCTACAGTTTGTCCACTTTGTCGTGTTCGTCCACTCTTTTCAATTCGTCCACTTTGTCCAGTTTGTACAGTTCGTCCACTTTGTCCACTTCATCCAGTTTGTACAATTTGTCCACTTTGTCCACTTCATCCAGTTTGTGCAGTTCGTCCACTTTGTCCAGTTCATCCAGTTTGTACAGTTCATCCACTTTGTTCACTTTGCTCACTTGGTCCAGTTTGTCAAGTTTGTCTAGATTGTTCTGTTTGTTTAATTTATCTAATTTGTCCAATTCGTCTAGTTTGTGCATTGTCAAGTTTGTCAAGTAGGTCCAGTTTGATAAATTTGTCCAGTTTGTCCAGTTTATCTAATTTGTCAAGTTCATCCTGTTTGTCTAGTTTGTTCAATTTGTCCTCTTCGTGCTGTTTGTCAAGTTAGTCCATTTTTTCCTGTTTGCCCACTTTCTACAGTTTGTCCACTTTGTCATGTTTGTGCACTCTTTCCAATTCATCCAGTTTGTACAGTTCATCCACTTTGTTCACTTCGTCCAGTTTGTCAACTTTGTCTAGATGGTTCAGTTTGACCAGTTTATCTAATTTGTCCAATTCGTCTAGCTTGTGCAGTTGGTAAGTTTGTCTACTTTGTCGAGTTCGTCCAACTGAGCCAATTTGTGCAGTTTGTCTTGTTTGTCCACTTCGTCTACTTTACCCAATTTGTGCAATTTGTCAATTATGTCCAGTTTGTCCACTTTGTTTAATTCGCACAATTTGTCCACTTTGTATTCTTCGTCCAGTTTAACTAGTTTTTCCAGTTTGTCCACGTTGTTTAGTTGGTCCAGTTTGATTAGTTATTCTAGTTTGTCCACTTTGTTCAGCTGGTCCATATTGTCATTTTCGTCCTGTTAGACAAGTTTTTCTAGTTTGTCCACTTATTACAGGTCGTACATTTTGTCCTATTTGTCCACTTTAACAAATTTGTCCACTTTTTCCAATTCCTTGAGTTTGTCCACTTTATCAACTTTTTCCAATTTTCCCACTTTCTACAGTTCGTCAACTTTGTCTTGTTTCTCTACTTTTTCCAATTCATCCTATTTGTCCATTTGGTCCTGTTCAGTTTGTCAACTTTGTCCAGTTTTTTCAATTTGTCCAGTTTATCCACTTTGTTCACTTTGCTCACTTTGTCCAGTTTATCCAGTTTATGAATCTTGTCTAGATGATTCAGTTTGTCCATTTAGGGTTTAGGATTTAGGGTTTAGGGTTTTAGGGCTTAGGGTTTAGGGGTGTTAGGGTTTTAGGGATTTGGGTTTTAGGGTTTAGGGTTTACGGTTTAGGGTTTAGGGTTTAGGGTTTTAGGGTTTTAGGGTTTAGAGTTTAGGGTTTAGGGTTTAGAGTTTAATGTTAAGGGTTTTAGGGTTTTAGGGTTTAGGGTTTAGGGTTTAGGGTTTTAGGGTTTCAGGATTTTATGGTTTAGGGTTTAGGGTTTTAGGAATTAGCATTTTGGGTTTAGGGCTTACGGTTTAGGGTTTAGGGTTTAGGGTTTAGGGTTTAGGGTTAGGATTTTAGCGTTTAGTGTTTAGGGTTTAGGATTTAGGGTTTAGGGTTTAGGTTTTACTTTTTTAGGGTTTAAGGTTTAGGGTTTAGGGTTTTAAGGTTTAGGGTTTTAGGGTTTTATGGTTTAGGGCATTAGGGTTTTAGGGTTTTAAGGGTATAGGGTATGGGTTTAGGGTTTAGGTTTTGGAGTTTTCGGTTTAGGGTTTAGGGTTTATGGTTTAGGGTTTCAGGGTTTAACAGTTTTAGGGTTTAGGGCTTAGTGTTTTGGGTTTTAGGTTTTTAGGGGTTTAGGGTTAAGGGTTTTTGGGTTTAGGGTTTAGGGTTTAATTCTAAGGGTTTAGGGTTTTAGTGGTTTAGGGTTTAGGGTTTAGTGTTTTGGGTTTTAGGGTTTCAGGGGTTTAGGATTTATGGTTTAGGGTTTCAGGGGTTTAGGGTTTAGGGTTTAGTTTTAATGGTTTAGGGTTTTAGGTTTTTAGGGTTTTAGTGGTTTATGGTTTAGGATTTAGGGTTTAGGGTTTTAGTGTTTTAGGGTTTAGGATTTTAGGGGTTTTAAGGGTTTAGTGTTTTAGGGTTTAGGATTTAGGGTTTAGGGTTTTTAGGGATTAGGGTTTAGGGTGTTAGGGTTTCTAGGTTTAGTTTATGGGATTTAGGATTTAGGGTTTAGGGGTTTTGGGTTTATGGTGTTAGGGTTTTAGGGGTTTATGGTATCAGGTTTTATAGTTTAGGGTTTCATGGTTTTTTGGTTTTAGGGTTTAGGGTTTTAGGGTTTAGGTTTTGGGGTTTTTGGATTTTATGGTTTTAGGGATTAGGTTTAGGATTTAGGGTTTAGGGTTAAGCTTCAGGGTTTAGGGTTTTAGGGTTTAGGGTTTTAGGGTTCAGAGTTTTGGGTGTTAGGATTTTAGGGGTTTAGGGTTTTAGGTAATTAGTGTTATAGCGGTTTAGGGCTTAGGATTTAGGGTTTAGGGTTTTAGGATTTTAGTGTTTTCGTGTTTAAGTTTTAGTGAGGGTTTAGGGTTTTGTGTTTTGGAGTATTAGGGGTTAGGATTTTAGGGTTTAGGGTTTAGGATTTAAGGTTTAGGGTTTTAGGGGTTAAGGGTTTCAGGGTTTAGGGTTTTTGGGTTTTAGGGATTAGGGTTTAGGGTTTAGGGTTTAGTGTTTAGGGTTTTATTGTTTAGGGTTTAGGGTTTAGGGTTTAAGGTTTTCGGGTTTAAGGCGCTTAGGGTTTAGGGTTTAGGGTTTAGGGTTTTAGGGTTTAGAGTTTAGGGTTTAGGGTTTAGGGTTTAATGTTTAGGGTGTTAGGGATTTAGGGTTTAGGGTTTAGGGTTTAGGGTTTAGGGTTTAGGGGTTTAGGGTTGTTGGGTTTTAAGGTTTAGGATTTTAGGGCTTTAGGGATTTAGGGTTTTAGGGTTTAGGTTTAGGGTTTAAGGTTTTTGGTTTTAGGGTTTGGGGTTTTAGGGGTTTAGTATTTAGGGTTTAGGGTATTAGGGTTTTAGGGTTTTAGGGTTTCATGATTAAGGTTTAGGGTAGGGTTTTAGGGTTTAGGGTTTTAGAATTTAGTGCTTAGGGTTTTAGGGTATTAGGGTTTTAGGGATTAGGGTTTAGGGTTTAGTATTTGGGATTTAGTGTTTCGGTTTTAGGGTTTAGGGTTTAGGGTTAGGGTTTAGGTTTAGAGTCGAGGGTTAGGGTTTAGGGATTAAGTTTAGGATTTTAGTGTTTAGGGTTTAAGGTTTAGGATTTAGGTTTTACGATTTTACGGTTTTAGGGTTTTAGGGTTTGAGGGTTTTAGGGTTATAGGGTTTGGGGTTTAGGGGTTAGATTTTCGAGTTTAGGGTTTAGGGTTTTAAAATTTAGGGTTTGAGGGTTTTACGGTTTTAGGGTTTGGGGCTTAGGGGTTAGATTTTAGGGTTTAGGGTTTAGGGTTTAGGGTTTTTGGATTTTAGGGTTTAGGATTTAGGTTTAGGGTTTTTTTGTCTTTTAGGGTTTTTGGGTTTAAGGTAGGGTTTTAGGATTTAGGGTTTAGGGTTTTAACGGTTTATGGATTTAGGGTTAAGGATTTTAGGATATTAGGGTTTAGGAGTTTAGGGTTATGGGGTGTTAGGGTTTTAGGGTTTTAGGGTTTCATGGTTTTAGGGTTTAGGGTCTTAGGGTTTAGGGTTTAGGGTTTAAGGTATACGGTTTTGGGGTTTTTGGTTTTAAGGTTTAGGGTTTAGGGTTTTTGTGTTTAGAGTTTAGGGTTTTAGGGTTTTAGGGTTTTAGGGTATTAGGGTGTTAGGGTTTAGGGTCTTGGGTTTAGGGCTTTTTGGGTTTTAGGGTTTTTGGGTTTAAGGAAGGATTTTAGGGTATTAGGGTATCAGGTTTTAGGAGTTTCGAGTTTAGGGTTTAGGGTTTTAGGGTTTAAGCGTTTTAGGGGTTTAGGCTTTAAGGTTTTGGACTTTGGGTTTTAGGGTTTTGTGGTTTAGAGTTTAGGGTTCAGGGTTTAGGGTTTAATGTTTTGGGTTTTAGGGTTTTAGGGTTTAATGTTTTGGGTTTTAGGGTTTTAGCCTTTTAGGTTTTTAGGGTTTTAGAGGTTTAGGGTTTAGGATTTAGGGTTTAGGGTTTTAGTGTTTTAGGGTTGAAGGTTTAGTTTGGGTTTAGGGTTTAGGGTTTTAGAGTTTAGGTTTAAGGTTTTAGGGTTTAGGGTTCAGAGTTTAAAGTTTAGGGTTTAGGGTTTTAGGGGTTTAGGGTTTCAGGGTTTAGAGTTTTAGGGTTTCAGGGATTTCAGTTTTTGGGTTTTAGGTGTTTGGGGTTTAGAGTATAGCGTTTAGGGTTTAGGGTTTAGGTTTTAGCCTTTTAGGTTTTTAGGGTTTTAGAGGTTTAGGGTTTAGGATTTAGGGTTTAGGGTTTTAGTGTTTTAGGATTTAAGGTTTAGTTAGGGTTTAGGGTTTAGGGTTTTAGGGTTTAGGTTTAAGGTTTTAGGGTTCAGGGTTTAAAGTTTAGGGTTTAGGGTTTTAGGGGTTTAGGGTTTCAAGGTTTAGAGTTTTAGGGTTTCAGGGATTTCAGTTTTTGGGTTTTTGGGTTTTAGGGTTTAGGGTTTTGGGTTTAAGGGTTTTAGGGTTTAGAGTTTAGGGTTTTGGGTTTACGGTTTAGGGTTTAATGTTTAGTCTTTTAGGGTTTTAGGGGTTTAGCGTTTAGGCTTTTAGGGGTTTACGGTTTAGGGGATTAGGGTTTAGGGTATAGCGTTTAGGGTTTAGGGTTTAGGTTTTAGGTTTTCAGGTTTAGGGTTTTACGTTTTTAGGGTTTTAGTGGTTTAGGGTTTAGGATTGAGGGTTTAGTGTTTTAGGGTTTTAGTGTTTTAGTGTAGTTAGGGTTTAGGGTTTTGTAGTTTTAAGGTCTAGGGTTTAGGGTTTAGGGTTTAGGGTTTAGGGTTTAGGGTTTAGGGTTTTAGGGGTTAAGGGTTTCAGGGTTTAGGATTTTAGGGTTTTAAGGATTAGGGTTTTAGGATTTAGGGTTTAAGGTTTAGGGTTTAGTGTTTAGGGTTTTAGGTTTTAGGGTTTAGGGTGTTAAGCGTTTAGGTTTTTGGGTTTTTAGGGTTGAGGGTTTAGGGTTTTAGGGTTTAGAGTTTAGGGTTTAGGGTTTAGGGTTTAGGGTTTTAGGGGTTAAGGCTTTCAGGGTTTAGGGTTTTAGGGTTTTAGGGATTAGGGTGTTAGGATTTAGGGTTTAGGGTTTAGTGATTAGGGTTTTGGGCTTTAGGATTTAGCGTTTTAGGCGTTTCGGGTTTAGGGTTTAGGGGTTTACTGTTTTTGGGATTTAGGGTTTAGGGTTTTAGGACTTTAGGGGTGTAGGGTTTTAGCGTTTAGGGCTTAGGGGTTAGGGTTTAGGGTTTAGGGTTTAGGGTTTAGGGTTTTGGGTTTTAGGGTTTAGGGTTTTAGGGTTTTAGAGTTTTAGGGGTTTTAGGGTTTATGATTTTAGAATTTAGGATTTTAGGGTTTTAGAGTTTTAGGGTTTAGGGTTTAATATTTTGGGTTTTCGGGTTTTAGGGGTTTAGGGTTTAGGCTTTTAGGTGTTTACGGTTTAGGGGTTTAGGGTTTAGGCTTTAAGGTTTAAAGTTTTACGTTTTTAGGGTTTTAGTGGTTTAGGGTTTAGGATTTAGTGTTTAGGGTTTTAGTGTTTTAGTGTTTAAGGTTTACTTAGGGTTTAATGTTTAGGGTTTAGGGTTTAGGATTTAGGGTTTTGTAGTTTTAGGGTTTAAGTTTTCATTGTTTAGGGTTTTGGGGGTTAAGGGTTTCAGCGTTTAGGGTTTTAGGGTTTTAGTGTTTAAGGTTTAGTTAGGGTTTAGGTTTTGGGTTTTAGAGTTTTAGGGTTTAGGATTCTAGGGTTTAGGGTTTAGGGTTGAGGGTTTAGTGTTTAGGGTTTTAGGGTTTTAGGGTTTTAGGGTTTTAGGGTTTAGGGTTTAGGGTTTTAGGCGTTTAGGGTTTAGGGTTTATGTTTAGGGTTTAGCATTTTTAGGGTTTAGGGTTTAGAGTTTTAGGATTTAGAGTTTAGGGTTTAGAGTTTTAGGATTTAGAGTTTAGGGTTTAGAGTTTAGGGTTTTATGTTTAGGGTGTTAGAGTTTTAGATGTTTAGGGCTTAGGGTTTAGGGTTTAGGGGTTTACGGTTTTTGGGATTTAAGGGTTTCGGGTTTTAGGACTTCAAGGGTTTAGAGTTTTAGGGTTTAGGGTTTTGGGTTTTTGGCTTTAGGGTTTTAGGGTTTTAGCGGTTTAGTATTTAGGGTTTAGGGTAGGGTTTAGAGTTTCATGGTTTTAGGGTTTAGGGTAGGGTTTTAGGGTTTACGGTTTTAGAATTTAGGTTTAGGGTTTTAGGGTTTTAGGGATTAGTGTTTAGGGTTTAGGGTTTAGGGTTTAGGTTTTATGGTTTAGGGTTTAGGGTTCGGGTTTAGGGTTAGGGTCTAGGGTTAGCGTTTAGTGTTTGGGGATTAGGGTTAGGATTTTAGTTTCTACGGTTTAGGGTTTAGGGTTTAGGTTTTACGGTTTTAGGGTTTTAATATTTAGGGTTTGAGGGTTTGAGGGTTTTAGGGTTTTAGGGTTTAAGGTTTCGATTTAACGGTTTTGGGTTTAGGGTTTGGGGTTTTGGGTTTTAGGGTTTTAGGGTTTGGGGTTTAGGGTTTAGGGTTCTTTTGCCTTTTAGGGTTTTAGGGTTTTAGGGTTTAAGTAGGGTTTTAAGATTTAGTGTTTAGGGTTTTGACGGTTTTGGGATTTAAGGTTTAGGATTTTAGGGTTTCAGGGTTTAGAGTGTAAGGGTTTAAGGTTTAGGGTTTTAGGGTTTTAAGGTAGAGGATATTAGGTTTTAGGGTCTAGGGTTATAGGGTGTCATGGTTTTAGGGTTTTAGGGTTTTAAGGTATAGGGTATTAGAGTTTAGGGTTTAGGGTTTTAGGGTTATAGGGTTTCATGGTTTCAGGGTTTAGGGTTTTTGGGCTTTAGGGTTTAAGGTTTAAAGTTTAGGGTATAGGATTTTTGGGTTTTAGTGTTTACGGTTTAGGATTTTCAGATTTTAGGGTTTTAGGGTTTAGAGTTTAGAGTTTTGGGTTTAGGGTTTTAGAGTTTTTGGGATTTAGGGTTTAGGGTTTTTGGGGTTTACGGTTTTTAGGGGTTTAAGGTTTAGGGTTTAGGGTATTAGGTTTTTGGGGTTTTAGTGTTTTCGGGTTTAGGAGTTAGGGTTTAGGGTTTTTGGGTTTTAGTGTTTTCGGGTTTAAGGTTTAATTAGGGCTTAGAGTTTAGGGTTTTAGGATTTAGGGTTTAGGGTTTAGGGTTTAGGGTTTTAGGGGTTAAGGGTTTCAGGGTTTAAGGTTTTTGGGTTTTAAGGATTTGGGTTTTAGGGTTTTAGGGTTTAGGGTTTAGGGTTTAATGGTTTTAGGGTTGAGTGTTTAGGGTTTAGGATTTAGGGTTATAGGGTGTTAGGGTGTTAGGGTTTTAGGATTTCATGGTTTCAGGATTTAGGGTTTATGGTTTAGGTTTTAGGGTGTTGGGTTTTGGATTTAGGGTTTAGGGTTTTAGGGTTTAAGCGTTTTAGGGGTTTAGGTTTTAGGGTTTGGGGTTTTGGGTTTTAGGGTTTTATCGTTTCTGGGTTTAGGGTTTAGGGTTTTAGGGATTAGGATTTAGGGTTTAGGGTTTACGTTTTAGGGTTTACGATTTAGGTTTAAGGGTTTAGTGTTTTAGGCTTTTAGGGTTTTAGTGGTTTAGGGTTGAGGATTTAGGGTTTAAGGTTTTTGGGTTTTAGGGTTTAGGGTTTTAGGGTTCAAGATTTAGGGTTTAGGGGTGTTAGGATTTTAGGGGTTTAGGGTTTTAGTGTTTCTAGGTTTAGGGTTTAGGGTTTAGGATTTAAGGTTTAGGGTTTTTGGGTTTAGGGTTGTAGGGGTTTAGGGTGTTAGGGTTTTAGGGGCTTAGTGTTTTAGGGTTCATGGTTTTAGGGTTGCAAGGTTTTATGGTTTTAGGGTTTAGGTTTTAGGGTTTTAGGGATTTTGGTTTTGGGTTTAGGGTTAACGGTTTAGGTTTACGGTTTATGGTTTAGGTTTTAGGGTTAGGGTTTGGGGTTTAGGGATTAGGGTTAGGATTTAGGGTTAAGGTTTTAGGCTTAGGGTTTTAGGTTTAGGGTTTTAGGGTTTCTAGCTTTGTTTATGGTTTAGGACTTAGGATTTAGGGTTTAGGGGTTTTGGGTTTAGGGTTTTAGGGGTTTAGGGTGTTAGGGTTTTAGGGGTTTAGGGTTTTAGGGTTACAGGGTTTTATGGTTTAAGGGGGTTTTAGGGTTTAGGTTTTTGGGCTTTAGGGATTAGGGTTTTGGGTTTAGGATTTACGGTTTAGGTTTAGGGTTTAGGGTTTTGGGTTTAGGGATTAGGTGTAGGGTTTAGGGTTAGGTCTTGGATTTAGGGTTTAGGATTTAGGTTTTACGATTTTAGGGTTTTAGGGTTTAGGGTTTAGGGTTTAGGGTTTAGGGTTTTAAGGTTTAGGGTTTTAGGGTTTTAGGCTTTTATGATTTAGGGGTTTAGGGTTTTAGGGTTTTAGAGTTTTAGGGTTTTAGGGTTTAGGTTTTAGGGTTTAGGGTTTAGGAATTTTTGGTTTTTAGGGTTTAGGGTTTAGGGTTTTAGGGTTTTATGATTTTAGGGTTTAGGATTCTAGGGTTTTAGGGTTTTCGGTTTAGGGTTTAGGGTTTTAGGGTTTTAGGGTTTAGGGTTTTAGGGTTTTAGGGTTTAGGGTTTTAGGGTTTAGGGTTTAGGGTTTAAGGTTTTAGGGTTTAACAGTTTTAGGGTTTAGTGTTTTGGGTTTTAGGGTTTTAGGGGTTTAGGGTTTATGGTTTAGGGTTTAGAGTTTAGGGTTTAGTTTTAATGGTTTAGGGTTTTAGGTTTTTAGGATTTTAGTGGTTTATGGTTTAGGATTTAGGGTTAAGGGTTTTTGTGTTTTAGGGTTTAGGATTTTAGGGGCTTTAAGGGTTTAGGATTTAGGGTTTTTGTGTTTTAGGGTTTAGGATTTTAGGGGCTTTAAGGGTTTAGGATTTAGGGTTTAGGATTTAAGGTTTAGGGTTTTAGGGCTTAGGGTTTAGGGTGTTAGGGTTTTAGGGGTTTAGGGTTTTTGGGTTTCTAGGTTTAGTGTTTAGGATTTTGGATTTTGGGTTTAGAGGTTTTTGGTTTATGGTGTTAGGGTTTTAGGGTTTCATGATTTTTTGGTTTTAGGGTTTTAGGGTTTAGGGTTTATGGTTTTAGGGTTTCATGGTTTTTTTGTTTTAGGGTTTAGGGTTTTAGGGTTTAGGTTTTAGGGTCTTGGGGTTTTATGGTTTTAGGGAATAGGCTTTTAGGGATTAGGGTTTAGGGTTTTAGGGTTTAGGGTTTTAGGGTTTAGGGTTTTTGGGGTTAGGGTGTTAGGGTTTAGGGTTCAGGGTTTTAGGGTTTAGGGCTGTAGGGTTCAGAGTTTTGAGTGTTAGGGTTTTAGGGGGTTTAGGATTTCAAGTAATCAGGGTTATAGTGGTTTCGGGCTTAGGATTTAGGGTTTAACGTTTTAAGGTTTTAGTGTTTTAGTGTTTAAGGTTTAGTTAGGGTTTAGGGTTTTGGGTTTTAGAGGTTTAGGGTTTAGGATTTTAGGGTTTAGGGTTTAGGGTTTTAGGGGTTAAGGGTTTTAGGGTTTAGGGTTTAGGTTTTAGGGTTTAGGGTTTAGTGTTTAGGGTTTTATGGTTTAGGGTTTAAGGTTTTCGGGTTTTAGGCGTTTAGGGTTTAGGGTTTAGGGTTTTTAGGGTTTATGGTTTTGGGTTTATGGTTTTCGGATTTTAGGCGTTTAGGTTTTAGGGTTTTTAGAGTTTAGTGTTTAGGGTTTTAGGGTTTAGAGTTTAGGGTTTAGGGTTTTAGGGTTTAGGGTTTGGGGGTTTAGCGTTATTGGGTTTTAGGGTTTAGGATTTTAGGGCTTTAGGGATTTAGGGTTTAGGGTTTTTGGGTTAAGGGTTTAAGGTTTAAGGTTTTGGGTTTTAGGGTTTAGTGTTTTTGGAGTTTAGTATTTGGGGTTTAGGGTATTAGGGTTTTAGGGTTTCATGGTTTTAGGATTTAGGATAGGGTTTTAAGGTTTAGGCTTTTAGAATTTAATGTTTAGGGTTTTAGGGCATTAGGGTTTTAGGGTTTTAGGGATTAGGGTTTAGGGTTTAGTGTTTGGGATTTAGTGTTTCGGGTTTAGGGTTTAGGGTTTAGGGTTTAGGGTTAGGGTTTAGGTTTAGGGTCGAGGGTTAGGGTTTAGGATTTATGGTTTAGGGATTAAGTTGAGGGTTTAGGATTTTACGGTTTAGGGTCTTAGGGTTTAGGGTTTTAGGGTATAGGGTTTTGGGGTTTTAGGGTTTAGGGTTTAGGATTTTGGGGTTTTAGGGTTTAGGGTCTAGGGTTTTAATGTTTAAGGAAGGATTTTAGGGTATTTGGGTATTAGTGTTTAGGGTTTAGGGTTTTCGGGTTTTTGGAGTTTCGGGTTAAGGGTTTAGGGTTTTAGGATTTAAGCGTTTTAGGGGTTTAGGCTTTAAGGTTTTGGGTTTTTGGGTTTTAGGGTTTTAGGGTTTTATAGTTTAGAGTTTAGGGTTTAGGGTTTAGGGTATAATGTTTTAGATTTTAGGGTTTTAGGGTTTACGGTTTTCGGTGTTTGGGGTTTAGGGTATATTTAGGGTTTAGGGTTTAGGTTTTAGGGTTTTAGGTTTTTAGGGCTTTAGAGGTTTAGGGTTTAGGATTTAGGATTTAGGGTTTTAATGTTTTAGGGTTTACGGTTTAGTTAGGGTTTAGGGTGTAGAGTTTTAGGGTTTAGTGTTTAGGGCTTTAGGGTTTAGGGTTCAGGGTTTAAAGTTTAGGGTTTAGGGTTTTAGGGGTTTAGTGTTTTAGGGTTTAGAGTTTTAAGGTTTTAGGGTTTTGGGTTTAGGGTTTAAGGGTTTAGAGTTTAGGGTTTAGGGTTTAATGTTTAGGGTTTTAGGGTTTTAGGGGTTCAGGGTTTAGGGTTTAGGGTTTAGGATATAGGGTATAGGGTTTTAGGGGTTAAGGGTATCAGGGTTTAGGGTTTTAGGGTTTTAGGGATTAGGGTTTAGGATTTATGGTTTAGGGTTTAGGGTTTAGTGTTTAGGGTTTTAGGTTTTAGGGTTTAGGGTTTCGGGTTTTTAGGGTTTAGGGATTTAGGGTTTAGAGTTTAGGGTTTAGGGTTTAGGGTTTAGGGTTTAGGTTTTAATGTTTAGGGTATTAGGGTTTTAGGGGTTTAGGGCTTAGGGTTTAGGGTTTAGGGTTTAGGTTTTAATGTTTAGGGTATTAGGGTTTTAGGGGTTTAGGGCTTAGAGTTTAGGGTTTAGGGGTTTAGGTTTTTGGGATTTAGGGTTTAGGGTTTTAGGACTTTTGGGGTTAAGGGTTTTAGGGTTTAAGGTTTAGGGTTTAGGGTTTTACGTTTTAGGGTTTAGGGTTTTAGGGTTTTAGGGGTTTAGTATTTAGGGTTTAGGTTTAGGGTAGGGTTTTAGGGTTTCATGGTTTTAGGGTATAGGGTAGGGTTTTGGGGTTTATGGTTTTAGAAATTAGGGTTTAGGGTTTAGGGTTTTAAGGTTTTGGGTTTAATGTTTAGGGTTTAGGGTTTAGGGTTTAGGGGTTCAGGGTTTAGGCGTTTAGGGGTTTACGGTTTAGGGGTTTCGGGTTTAGGGTATAGCGTTTAGGTTTTAAGGTTTAAGGTGTAAGGTTTTACGTTTTTAGGGTTTAGGGTTCAGGGTTTAATGTTTAGGGTGTTAGGGTTTTAGGGGTTTAGGGCTTAGGGTTTAGGGTTTAGGGGTTTAGGTTTTTGTTATTTAGGGTTTAGGGTTTTAGGACTTTTGGGGTTAAGGGTTTTAGGGTTTAAGGTTTAGGGTTTAGGGTTTTAGGGTTTTAGGGGTTTAGTATTTAGGGTTTAGGGTTTAGGGTTTAGGGTATGGTTTTCGGGTTTCATGGTTTTAAGGTAGGGCTTATGGTTTTAGAATTTAGGATTTAGGGTTTTAGGGTTTTAGGGTTTAGGGTTTAATGTTTAGGGTTTTAGGGTTTAGGGGCTTAGGGTTTAGGCTTTTAGGTGTTTACGGTTTTTTACGCTTTTAGGGTTTTAGTGGTTTACGGCTTAGGGGTTTAGGGTATAGAGTTTAAGGTTTAGGGTTTAGGATTTAGGTTTTAGGGTTTTAGGTTTTTAGAGTTTTAGAGGTTTAGGGTTTAGGGTTTTAGTGTTTTAGGGTTTGAGGTTTAGTTAGGGTTTAGGCTTTAGAGTTTTAGGGTTTAGTGTTTAGGGTTCAGGGTTTAAAGTTTAGGTTTTAGGGTTTTAGGGGTTTAGTGTTTCAAGGTTTAGAGTTTTAAGGTTTTAGGGTTTTGGGTTTGGGGTTTAAGGGTTTTAGGGTTTAGAGTTTAGGGTTTAGGGTTTAATGTTTAGGGTTTTAGGGGTTCAGGGTTTAGGCTTTTAGGGGTTTACAGTTTAGGGGTTTCGGGTTTAGGGTATAGCGTTTTGGTTTAGGGTTTAGGTTTTAAGGTTTAAGGTTTTACGTTTTTAGAGTTTAGGATTTAGGGTTTTGGGTTTTAAGGTTTTAGAGTTTTAGTGTTTAAGGTTTATTTAGGGTTTAGGTTTAGGGGTTAGGGTTTAGGGTTTTGTAGTTTTAGGATCTAGGGTTTTAGGGTTTAGGGTTTAGGGTTTAGGATTTTAGAGGTTAAGGATTTCAGAGTTTAGGGTTTTAGGGTTTTAGGGATTAGGGTTTAGGATTTAGGGTTTAGAGTTTAGGGTTTAGTGTTTAGGGTTTTAGGTTTTAGGGTTTAAGGTTTAGGGTTTTTAGGGTTTAGGGATTTAGGGTTTAGAGTTTAGGGTTTAGGGTTTAGGGTTTAGGGTTTAATGTTTAGGGTATTAGGGTTTTAGGGGTTTAGGGCTTAGGGTTTAGGGTTTAGGGGTTTAGATTTTTGGGATTTAGGGTTTAGGGTTTTAGGACTTTAGGGGGGTTTAGGGTTTTAGTGTTTAAGGTTTAGGGCTTAGGGTTTTACGTTTTAGGGTTTAGGGTTTTAGGGATTTAGGGTTTTGGCTTTTAGGGGTTTACGATTTAGGGGTTTCGGGTTTAGGGTATAGCGTTTAGCGTTTAGGGTTTAGGTTTTAAAGTTTAAGGTTTTACGTTTTTAAGATTTAGGTTTTAGGGTTTAAGGTTTTAAGGTTTTAGAGTTTTAGTGTGTAAGGTTTAGTTAGGGTTTAGGTTTAGGGTTTAGGGTTTTGTAGTTTTAGGGTCTAGGGTTTTAGGGTTTAGGGTTTTGGGTTTTAGGGGTTTAGGGTTTCAGGGTTTAGGGTTTAGGGTGTTAGGGTTTTAGGGTTTTAGGGATTAGGATTTAGGATTTAGGGTTTAGGGTTTAGGGTTTAGTGTTTGGGGTTTTAGGTTTTAGGGTTTAGGGTTTAGGGTTTGTACGGTTTAGGGATTTAGGGTTTAGAGTTTAGGGTTTAGGGTTTAGGGTTTAATGTTTAGGGTGTTAGGGTTTTAGGGGTTTAGGGCTTAGGGTTTGGGGTTTAGGGGTTTAGGTTTTTGGGTTTAGGGTTTAGGGTTTTAGGACTTTTGGGGTTTAGGGTTTTAGGGTTTAGGGTTTTACGTTTTAGGGTTTAGGGTTTTAGGGTTTTAGGGGTTTAGTATTTAGGGTATAGGGTTTAGGGTTTAGGGTAGGGTTTTTGGGTTTACGGTTTTAGAATTTAGGGTTTAGGGTTTTAGGGATTTAGGGTTTAGGGTTTAATGTTTAGGGTTTTAGGGTTTTAGGGGTTTAGGGTTTAGGCTTTTAGGTGTTTACGGTTTTGCGTTTTTAGGGTTTTAGTGGTTTACGGTTTAGGGGTTTCGGGTTTAGGGTATAGAGTTTAGGGTGTATGGTTTAGGATTTAAGTTTTAGGGTTTTAGGTTTTTAGGGTTTCAGTGGTTTAGGGTTTAGGATTTAGGGTTTAGGGTTTTAGTGTTTTAGGGTTTAATGTTTAGTTAGGGTGTAGGGTTTAGAGTTTTAGGGTTTAGATCGTTTTGGCCTAAGGTTAATGTGTTTGTATATGATTAAATTAATGGAGTTTAGGTTAAATTAAGTGGCTGATTTTAATGGTTTTAAGACATGGGTGATGGGTCATTAATGGACCCAAATCTATGAATCAATTTTGGACAAAGAAATGTATATGGTTAAGTGAATGTCTAAACATGGGAGAGGTAGTGGCAAAACCGTAATTAATGAACCATTTTGTGAACCATTTAAAGGGTTAAGTATGGGGTTTTGTATGGGTTTAAATGAATAAGGATTAGGTTAATTAAAGGGCTAATTTTTATGATCATATGACGTGGTTGAGTAGGTGAATAACCATAGAAAGAATAGTGGCAAAAATGGTAAATATTGGCCAAAATGAAGAACCCCACTAAGATATGATGTTTAGGCTTAGTAAAAGGTTAAAAACATGGAGTAATTATTAATGTATAATAAGGTACAGGACATCGCAAACGGTGCGCGATCGGCGACCGGGTCTATCGGACGGAAACGAAAGAAAGAATGCTAGTCGGTATTCGGTAGGATTCCTACCTTTTTGTAAGTCGTGGATTACGTGTTATATGATGGTTTCCTTGATTTATTTTGGATAATTATATGATTTATTTTTTGATGGATTTTAAGGCTATGAATTATGTGTTACGGCTATGATTTAAACTTTATATGGCATATTATATTTACAATGATTTAAATACTATATAGCATATCGCAATTACATCTCATGCATGGCATGGGCGGGAAAATAAAGGAACCGGAGTCCATGCTCCGTCGGGGCGACCGAGAAACAGACATGGGGATACTTTGATATGCTATAACCGGAGTCCATGTTCCGTCGGGGCGACCGAGAAGCAAACATGGGGATACCTTGACGAGGTTTTGCCGTCAAGGGGGATATGACATCATGATGGTATGGTTGATGGGTGGGACACATGACATGAGACACCCATGGCATTGCATTCATTTTATGGTTTTTGTTTTATTTCTATCTGTATGCTTGTTATCACTAATCCATGTGTTAGCCCTACTCGAAGTCCTACTGGGCGCGTTGTCTAATGCCCTACTTCTACCCTAGCTGATGACGCAGGGGATGGCAGACACGAAGGACGAGACAGAGGCCAAGCTTAGGAGTTTGGGAAGGCGGACTACTTAGTTTATTTAATTTATTTTGGAAAATGTAATTTGAGTAGTGTAGCTCGTCGGACTGTATATTTCATACTTCTTGCTATGGTTTGGATTTTATTTTGGATGTTATCAGTTTGAGATATAATTATGAATTTAGCTGTATTTTCGTAATTTAAGCGCCGTACTTCCTTGATATCTAAAAACTGGTAGGAAAGTCTATATTATAATGTTCCGCATTAAATTATATTCTGCGAGCTTACGTCTACGTGTGAACCGTTCTCGTAGACTTCGTTCCACGCACACGTAGGGTTGGCCAGTTAAGGGCCAGGTTTTAGAAGCTCGGACTTAACTCGCGTCGTGACGTCCGCGGCCTTTGTCACTCTTTATTATATATAAAAAAAAATAGACTTTGATTTCGGTGAAAAAGGGGCAAGCGTTACAAACCTAATCCCTAAAACCCTAAAACCCTAAACCGTGAAACCCTTAACCCCTAAAACCCTAAACCCTAAACCCTAAAACCCTAAAACCCTAAACCCTGAAACCCTTAACCCCTAAAACCCTAAACCCTAAACCCTAAACACAAAACCCTAAACCCTAAACCCTAAACACAAAACCCTAAACCCTAAACCCTAAAACCCTAAACCCTAAACCCTAAAACTACAAAACCCTAAACCCTAAACCCCTAAAACCGTAAAACCCTAAAACCCTAAACCCTAAATCCCAAAAACTCTAAAACCCTAAACATTAAACCCTAAACCAAATACCCTAAACACTAAACCTTAAAACCCTAAATTCCGAAAATCTTAAACCGTAAACCCTAAAACCCAAAAACCCTTTACCCTAAACCTTAAACCCTAAACCCTAAAACCTTAAAACCCTAAAACCCAAAAAACCCAAAACCCTAAAGCCTAAACCCCTAAAACGCTTAAACCCTAATCCCGAAACCCCTAAAACCCTGAAACCATGAAACCTTAAAACCGTAAAACCCTAAACCCTAAACCCTAATACCCCATACATTAAAACCCTAAAACCCTGACACCCTATAACCCTAGGCCCTAAAACCTAATACCCTATACCTTAAAACCCTAAAACCCTAAACCCTAAACCCTAACACTTTAAACCCTAAAACCCTAAAACCCTAAAATCCTAAACCTTAAATCCCAAAACCGTCAAAATCCAAAACGCTAAATCTTAAAGCCCTACTTAAACCTTAAAACCCTAAAAGGCAAAAGAACCTTAAACCTTAAACCCCAAACCCTAAAACCCAAAACCCTAAACCCTAAACCCTTAAAGCTAAACCCTAAACCCTTAAACCTAAATCCTAAACCCTAAACCCAAAAACCCTAAAACCCTCAAAGCCTAAATCCTAAAACCCTAAAACCGTAAAACCTAAACCCTAAACCCTAACCCCTATAAACTAAAATCCTAACCCTAATCCCTAAACCTTAAACACTAAACCCTAACCATAGACCCTAACCCTAAACCGTAAACCTTAAACCCTAAACCCTAATCCCTAAAACCCTAAAACCCTAAACCCTAAATTCTAAAATCGTAAACCCTAAAACCCTAAACCCTAAATTCTAAAATCGTAAACCCTAAAACCCTACCCTAAACCTTAAAACCATGAAACCCGAAAACCCTAACCTAAACCCTAAACCCTAAACCCTAAATCCTAAACTGCTAAAACCCTAAAACCTAATACCCAAAACCCTAAACCCAAAAACCCTAAACCCCTGAACTCCAAAAACCCTTAAGCGTTAAATCTCAAAAACAGTAAACCCCTAAACCCTAAAAAAACCTAAAACCTAAACCCCCCCTAAAACCCTAAACCCTAAACCCTAAACCCTAAACAAACCCTAAACCCTAAACCCTAACCCTAAACCCTAAAACCCTAAAACCTTAAACCCCCCCCCCTAAAAAACCCCAAAACCCTAAACCTAAACCCTAAACCCCCCCTAAACCCCCAATCCCTAAAACCCCTAAACCCTAAACCCTGAAACCCGTAACCCCTAAAACCCTAAACCCTAAACCCTAAACCCTAAACCCTAAAACCCTAAACCCTAAAACAACAAAACCCTAAACCCTAAACCCTAAACCCTAAAACTACAAAACCCTAAACCCTACCACTACAAAACCCTAAATCCTAAACCCTAAATCCTAACTAAACCTTAAACACTAAAACACTAAAACACTAAAACTCTAAAGCCTAAATCCTAAACCCTAAACGGCTAAAATCCTAAAAGCGTAAAACTGTAAATACCTAAAAGCCTAAACCCTAAACCCCTAAAACCCTAAAACCCTAAACATTAAACCCTAAACCCTAAAATGCTAAAACCCTAAACCCTAAACGTAAACCCTAAAACCCTACCCTAAACCCTAAACCCTAAACCGTAAATACTAAACCCCTAAAACCCTAAAACCCTAAAAACCTAAAACCCTAAACCCGAAAAGCCTAAACCCTAAACCCTAAACCTTAAACCCTAAAACCCTAAACCCCAAAAGTCCTAAAACCCTAAACCCAAAATCCCAAAAACCTAAACCCCTAAACCCCAAACCCTAAGCCCTAACCCCCTAAAACCCTAACACCCTAAACATTAAACCCTAAACCCTAAACCCTAAACTCTAAACCCTAAATCCCTAAACCGTAAAAACCCTAAACCCTAAAACCTAAAACCCTAAACACTAAACCCTTAATCCTAAACCCTAAATCCTAAAT
Source organism: Chimonanthus praecox (assembly GCA_022113865.1). Taxonomy (NCBI): domain Eukaryota; kingdom Viridiplantae; phylum Streptophyta; class Magnoliopsida; order Laurales; family Calycanthaceae; genus Chimonanthus; species Chimonanthus praecox. The sequence continues at coordinate 33,387,763 of CM039089.1, read as the reverse complement.
CCTAATCCCTAAAACCCTAAAACCGTGAAACCCTAAACCCTAAACCCTGAAACCCTTAACCCCTAAAACCAAAAACCCTTAACCGTAAAACCTAAACCCTAAACCCTAAAACTACAAAATCCTAAACCCTAAACCTAAACCTTAAACACTAAAACTCTAAAACCTTAAAACCCTAAACCCTAAATCTTAAACATTAAAAACGTACAACCTTCAACTTTAAAAACTAAACCCTAAACGCTAAACTCTATACCCTAAACCCGAAACCCCTACACCGTAAACCCCTAAAGTCCTACAACCCTAAACCCTAAATCCCAAAAATCTAAACCCCTAAACCCTAAACCCTAAGCCCTAAACCCCTAAACCCTAATACCCTAAACATTAAACCCTAAACCCTAAACCCTAAACCCTCAACCCTAAACCCTAAATCCCTAAACCCTAAAAACCCTAAACCCTAAACCCTAAAACCTAAAACCCTAAACACTAAACCCTAAACCCTAAACACTAAATCCTAAACCCTAATCCCTAAAACCCTAAAACCCTAAACCCTGAAACCCTTAACCTCTAAAACCCTAAACCCTAAACCCTAAAACCTAAACCCTAAACCCTAAAACCCTAGACCCTAAAACTACAAAACTCTAAACCCTAACCCCTAAAGCTAAACCCGAACTAAACCTTAAACACTAAAACTCTAAAACCTTAAAACCCAAAACCCTAAATCCCAAACCCTAAAAACGTAAAACCTTAAACCTTAAAACCTAAACCCTAAACCCTAAACGCTATACCCTAAACCCGAAACCCCTAAACTGTAAACCCCTAAAAGCCTAAACGCTGAACCCCTAAAAACCTAAAACCCTAAACCCAAAACCCTAAAACCTTAAAACTCTAAACCCTGAAACACTAAACCCCTAAAACCCTAAAACCTAAACTTTAAACCTGAACCCTAAACACTAAACCCTAAAACTCTAAACCCTACACCCTAACCAAACCTTAAACCCTAAAACACTAAAACCCTAAACCCTAAATCCTAAACCCTAAACCTCTAAAACCCTAAAAACCTAAAACCCTAAAACCTAAATCTAAACCCTAAACCCGAAACTCTATACCCTAAACCCGAAACCCCTAAACCGTAAACCACTAAAACCCTAAAAGCGTAAAATCGTAAACACCTAAAAGCCTAAACCCTAAACCCCTAAAACCCAAAAATCCTAAACATTAAACCCTAAACCCTAAAACCCTAAAACCCTAAACCCTAAATTCTAAAACCATAAACCCTAAAACCCTCTAAACCCTAAAACCATGAAACCCTAAAACCTAAACCCTAAACCCTAAATACTAAACCCCTAAAACCCTAAAAACCTAAACCCTTAAACATTAAACCCTAAACCCTAAACCTTAAACCCCAAAACCCTTAACCCCAAAAGTCCTAAAACCCTAAACCCTAAATCTCAAAAACCTAAACCCCTAAAACCCTAACACCCTAAACATTAAACCCTGAACCCAAAACCCTAAATCCTAAACCCTAAAAATGTAAAACCTTAAACCTTAAAACCTAAACCCTAAACCCTAATCGCTATACCCTAAACCCGAAACCCCTAAACCGTAAAGCCCTAAACGCCTAAACCCTGAACTCCTAAAACCCCAAAACCTAAAACCGTAAAACCCTAAACGCTAAAACCTAAAACCCTAAAACCCAAAACCTCTAAAACCCTAAACCCTTAACCCCTAAAACCCTAAAACCCTAGAATCGTAAACACTAAAACTTAAACTCTAAAACCCTAAAACCAGAAACCCTAAACCCTTACCCCCAAACCTTATAGTCTAAACCCAAAAACCCAACACCCTAAACCCTAAAACCCGAAAACCCAAAAACCCTAAACCCTAAATCCTAAACCCCAAACAAAAAATCCTAAGAGCCTAAACCCTAAAACCCTAAAACCCTAAACCCTAAACAAAAAACCCAAAAGCCCCAAACCCTAAAAACCTAAAACGACCCTAATCCCTAAAACCCCCATCCCTAAAACCCTAAACCCTAAAAGCCTAAAACCTTAAACCCTAAATTGTAAGCCCCACAGACCCTAAATCCTAAACCCCAAACAAAAAACCAAAAAACCCTAAACCCTAAAACCCTAAAACACTAAAACCCTAAACCCTAAAACCAGAAACCCTAAACCCTTACCCCTAAACCTTACCCCTAAACCCTAACAACCTAAACCCAAAAACCCGAAACCCTAAACCCTAAACCCTAAAACCCAAAAAACCCTAAACCCTAAATCCTAAACCCCAAACAAAAAATCCTAAAAGCCTAAACCCTAAAACCCTAAACCCTAAACAAAAAATCCAAAAACCCTAAACCCTAAAAACCTAAAACCACCATAATCCCTAAAACCCTAAAAGCCTAAAACCTTCAACCCTAAATTGTAAGCCCCACAAACCCTAAATCCCAAACCCCAAACAAAAAACCCTAAAACCCTAAACCTAAAACCCTAAAACCCTAAAACACTAAAGCCCTAAACCCTAAAACCTAAACTCTAAACCCTAAACCCTAAACCCTAAACCTAAACCTGAACAAAAAACCCAAAAACCCTAAACCCTAAAGACCTAAAACCACCATAATCCCTAAACCCTAAACCCCCAACCTCAAACCCTAAACCCTAAAAGCCTAAAACTCGAAACCCTAAACCCTAAACCCTAAAACTCTAAACGCTAAACCCTAAAACCTAAAACCAAATACCCTAAACCATCAAACCCTAAAACCCTAAAACCCATAAACCCTAAAACTCCAAACCCTAAACCCTACACCCTAAACCCAAAGCCCAAAATGCATAAACCCTAAAACCCAAAACCGAAAACCCTAAACCCTAAATCCAAAACCCTAAAACCCCAAACCCTAAACACAAAATCCTAAACCCTAAAACCCAATACTCCAAAAACCCTAAAACCCTAAACCCCTAAACCCCTAAACCCTAAACCTTGAAACCCTAAAACCCTAAAACCCTAAACCCCAAAAGCCCTAACACCTTAAACCTTAAACTCTAAACTTTAAATCCTAAACCCTAAAACACTAAATCCTTAAAACCCCTAAACCCTAAAACCCTAAAACCCTAAACGCTTAAACCTAAACCCTAAACCCAAAACGCTAAACCCAAAAACCCTAAACCACTAAAACCTGAAACCTTAAACCCTAAACCGTTAACCCTAAACCCCAAAAACCCTAAACGCTAACCCCTAACCCCTAAACCCCTTAAACCTTAAAACCCTAAACCCTAAACCCTAAACTCTCAACCCTAAACCCTAAACCCAAAACCCTAAAACCTAACCATAAACCAAAAACCCTAAAACCCTAAAACCCTAAAACCCTAAACAATTAAAACCCAAAAGCCCTAAATCCCTTTAACCGTAATCCCTAAAACCCTAAACCCTAAACCCTAACACCTACGACAAACCCTAAAATTCAAGAACCCTAAACCCTAAAACCAAAACTCAAAACCCTAAAACCCTAAAACCAATAAACCCTAAAACCCTAAACCCTAAACCCGAAAACCTGAAACTAAAAAAACCGTGCACTAAACCCTAAACCCTAAATCCAGAACCTAAACCCTAAACCCAAAAACCCTAAAACCCTAAACCCTAAAATCCTAAAACTATAAAACCATAAAGCCAAAAACCCTAAAACCCTAAACTCTAAATCCTAAAACCCTAAAACCAAAACCCTTAAAACTCTAAACCCTAACCCCAATATCCTAAACCGTAAAACCGTAAAACCCTAAAACCCTAAAACCATAAAACCTAAAACTCTAAACCTTAAAACCAAAGACCCTAAAACTCTAAACCCTAAACCCTAAACCATAAACTATAAAACCATAAACCCATTAACCTAAACCCTAAACCCTTAACCCTTAACCCCTAAAACCCTTAACCCTTAACCCTTAACCCTTAACCCCTAAAACCCTAAACCCTAAACCCGTAAAATCCTAAACCCTTAAACCCTAAAGCCCTAAACCCTAAATCCCTAAAACCCTAAAACCGTAAACCCTAAATCCTAAATAGTAAACCACTAAAACACTAAAAAAATAAAACCCTAAACCCTAAACCCAAACCGCTAAACCCTAACACCCTAAACCTCTAAACCCTAAACCCAAAAATCATTAACCCGAAATCCTAAACCCTAAGCCCTGAACCCTGAAACCCTAAAACCCTAAATCCCTAAAACTCTAACACCCTAAACCTTAAATCCTAAAACCCAAAACTCTAAATCCTAAACCCAAAATAGTAAACCCTTAAAACCCATAAACCCTAAAACCTAAACCCAAAAACCGTAAAACCCTAAGCCCTTAAACCTAACCCTAAACCCTAAAGCCAAAACCCTAAACCCTTAAAACCCAAAACCCTAAACCCTAAGCCCTTAACCCTTAACCCCAAAAACCCTAAACCCTAAACCGTAAAACCGTAAAACCTTAAAACCCTAAAAACCTAAACCCTAAATACCTAAAACCCAAAACCCTAAATCTTAATACCCTAAAACCGTAAACCCTAAATCCTAAACCCTAAACCACTAAAACGCTAAAAACCTAAAACCCTAACACCTAAAACCTAAACCTGAAACCGCAAACCCTAAGCCGTAACCGCTAAACCCAAAAATCATAAACCCTAAATCCTAAACCCTAAACCCTAAACCCTAAACCCTGAAACCCTAAAACCCTAAACCCTAAACCCCTAAAACACTAACACCCTAAAACCTTAAACCTTAAACCCTAAACCCTAAAACAGTAAACCCTTAAAACCCCTAAACCCTAAAACCCTAAAACCCTAAACACTAAACCATATCACCCTAAAGCCTTAAACCCTAAACCCTAAACCCTAAACACTAAACCCTAACACCCTAAAACCATAAACCCTAAACCCTAAACCCTAAAATAGTAAACCCGTAAAACCACTAAACCCTAAAACCTTAAAACCCTAAACCCTAAAACCGTGAAACACTAAACCCTTAAACCTAAACCCTAAACGCTAAAACCCAAAACCCTAAACCCTAAGCCTTTAACCCTTAACCCCTAAAACCCTAAACCCTAAGCAGTAAAACCCTAAACCCTAAACAGTAAAACCCTAAACCTAAAACCCTTAAACCTAAACCCTAAACCCAAAACACTAAACCCTAAAACCCTAAACCCTTAAAACCCAAAACCCTAAACCCTAAGCCTTTAACCCTTAACTACTAAAATCCTAAAACCTAAACCCTAAACAGTAAAACCCTAAACCTTAAAACCCTAAAACCCTAAACCCTAAACCCTAAATCCCTAAAACCCTAAACTCTAAATCCCTCCAAAACCCTAAACCCTAATATCCTAAAACTGTAAACCCTAAATCCTTAACCCTAAACCACTAAAACGCTAAAAACCTAAAATCCAAAACCCTAAAACCTAAACACTAAACCACAACCGCTAAACCCTAAAACCCTAACACCCTAAACCCCTACAACCCTAAACCCAAAAACCATAAACCCTAAATCCTAAACCCTAAACCCTGAAACTCTAAAATCCTAAACCCTAAAACCCTAACACCCTAAACCTTAAACCCTTAACCCTAAAACACAAAACCCTTAAAACCCCCAAACCCTAAACCCGAAAACCATAAAACCATAAAACCCTAAAACCTTAAGCCCTAAAACACTAAAACCCTAAAACCCTAAAACCCTAAAACCCTAAACCCTAAGCCATAAACCACTAAAACCCTAAACCCTAAACTCTAAACCAAAAAGCCATAAACCCCTAAAACCTTAAACCCTAAATCCCCAACCCTGAACCCCTTAAACCCTAAAACCCTAAACACTAAACCCTTAATCCTAAAACCCTTAAACCCTAAAACCCTAAACCTTAAACCCTCAACGCTAAAACCAAAACCCTTAAACCCTAAAACCTAAACCATAAGCCCTAAACCCTAAAACCCTAAAACCCCAAACCTTAAACTCTGAACAACTAAAACCCAAAATCCCTTAAACCCTAAACCCTAAACCCTAAACCCTAAACCCTAAACCCTAAAACCCTAAAACCCTAAAACCTAAAACTGTAAAACCCTAAACCCTAAACCCTAAACCACAAACCCTAAAACTCTAAAATCCAAAACCTTTAAAACCCTAACCCTAAACCCCTAAAACCCTAAAACCCTAAAACCCTAAAATTGTAAACACTAAAACTTAAACTCTAAAACCCTAAAACCCGAAACTCTAAACCCTCACCCCTAAACCCAAAAACCCAAAAACCCTAAACCCTAAACCTTAAAACCCAAAAACCCAAAAACCCTAAACCCTAAACCCTAAACCCCAAACAAAAAATCCTAAAACCCTAAACCCTAAGACCCTAAAACCCCAAAACTCTAAACCCTAAACCCAAAACCCTAAACAAAAAACCTAAAAACCTAAAATCACCCTAATCCCTAAAACCCTATGACCCTAAAACCCCAACCACAAAACCCTAAACCCTAAAAGCCTAAAACCCGAAACCCTAAATCGTAAACCACTAAACCCTAAACCCCAAAAACCCGAAACCCTAAATCCTAAACCCTACACCCTAAACCCAAAACCCTAAACCCATAAACCCTAAACCCTAAACCCAAAACCCTAAAATCCAATACCCCTCAAACCCTAAAACCCTAAACCCATAAACCCTAAACCCAAGACCCAAAAACCCTAAACCCTAAAACCCTCAAACCATAACACCCTTAACCCTATAACCTTTAGCCCTCTAACCCGAATATCCTAAACCCTCAACCCTAAACCCTAAACCCTAAACCCTAAACCCTCAAACTAAAAAACCCTACACTAAACCCTAAAACCCAAAAACCCGAAACCCTAAATCCTAAACCCTACACCCTAAACCCAAAACCCTAAACCCATAAAACCTAAAACTCTAAACCCTAAATCCAAAACCCCAAAACCCCAAACCCTAAACCCAAAACCCTAAAACCCAATACCCCTAAAACCCTAAAACCATAAACCCTAAAACCCTATACCCAAGACCCAAAAACCCTAAACCCTAAAACCCTCAAACCATAATACCCTTAACCCTATAACCTTTTACCCTCTAACCCTAATATCCTAAACCCTCAACCCTAAAGCCCTAAACCGTAAACCCCAAAACCCTAAAACACTAAAGCAAAAAACCCTAAAACCATAAAACCATAAACCCAAACACCCTAAAACCCTAAAACCCTAAACCCTATAACCCTAAAACAATAAACAGTAAACCCTAAAACCCTAAAGCCAAAAACCCTAAAACTCTAAACCCTAAACCCTAAAACCCTAAAATCGTAAAACCCTAAACCCTCAAACCTAAACCCTAAACCCTAAACCCTGAAACCCGAAACCCCTAAAACCCAAAATCCAAAACCCTAAACCCTAAACCCCTAACCCTTAACCCCTAAAACCGTAAACCCGAAACCGTAAAACCCTAAACCCTTAAACCCTAAAACCCTAAATCCTAAACCCTAAATCCCTAAAACCCAAAACCCTAAACCCTAATATGCTAAAACCGTAAACCACCCTTAAACCTGAACCCTTAAACCTAAACCCTAAATCCTAAACCCTAGAAACCTAAACCCTACAACTTTAAAACCAAGACCCGAAAACCCTAAACCCTAAAACCCTAAAACCCTCAACCCCTAATACCCTTAACCCTCCAACACTAATATCCTAAACCCTAAACCCTAAAACTGTAAACCCCAAAACCCTAAAACCCTCAAACCCTAACCCCAAAACACTAAAACCCTAAACCCTAAAACCCTAAAACCATAAAACCATAAACCCAAAAACCCTAAAACTGTCAAACCCTAAACCCTAAAACCGTAAAACCGTAAACCCTAAACCCTAAAACTCTAAAGCCAAAAACCCTAAAACTCTAAATCCTAAACCCTAAATTCCTAAAAGCCAAAACCCTAAACCCTAATACCCTAAAACCATAAACCCTAAATCCAAAACCCTAAGCTACTAAAACGCTAAAAACATAAAACTCTAAACCCTAAAACCTAAACCCTAAACCCAAACCGCTAAGCCCTAAAACCCTAAACGCCTAAAACTCTAACACCCTAAACCCCTAAAACCCTAAACACAAAAACCTAACCCTAAATCCTAAACCCTAAACCCTGAAATCCTACAACCCTAAAACCCTAACACCCTAAACAATAAAACCCTAAAACCTTAAAACCATAAACCATAAATCCTAAACCCTAAAACAGTAAACCCTTAAAACCCCAGAACCCTAAACCCTAAAACCCTAAACCCTAAACCATAAAACCCTAAAACCCTAAAACCCTAAACCCTACCCTAAACCATTAAAACCTTAAAAACATAAAACCCCAAGCTCAAAAACCGTAAACCCCTAAAACCCAAAACCTTAAACCCTAAACTCCTAAAACACTAAAACCCTAAACACTAAACCCAAAACCCTATGACCTTAAAACCCCCAACGTAAAACCCTTAACCCCAAAAGCCTAAAACCCAAAACCCTAAATCGTAAATCCCAAAAACCCTAAACCCTGAACCCTAAAACACTAAACCCTAAAACCTAAAACCCTATACCCTAAACCCTCAAATCCTAAAACTCTAAAACCCTGAAACCCATAAACCATAAAACCCTAAACCCTAAATCCTAAACCCTAAACCTCAAACTAGAAAACCCTACACTAAACCCTAAAACCCAAAAACCCGAAACCCTAAATCCTAAACCCTAAAACCCTAAATCCTAAACCCTAAACCCTAAACCTCAAACTAGAAAACCCTACACTAAACCCTAAAACCCAAAAACCCGAAACCCTAAATCCTAAACCCTAAAACCCTAAATCCTAAACCCTACACCCTAAACCCAAAACCCTAAACCCATAAACCCTAAAACCCTAAACCCAAAACCCTAAACCCGAAATCCAAAACCCTAAAACCCCAAACCCTAAACCCAAAACCCTAAAACCCAATACCCCTAAAACCCTAAAACCCTAAACCCATAAACCCTAAACCCAAGAGCCAAAAACCCTAAACCCTAAAACCCTAAAACCCTCAAACCATAACACCCTTAACCCTATAACCTTTAACCCTCTAACCCTAATATCCTAAACCCTCAACCCTAAACCCCTAAACCCTAAACCCTGAAACTAAAAAACCCTACACTAAACCCAAAAACCCGAAACCCTAAATCCTAAACCCTAAAACCCTATATCCTAAACCCTACACCTAAACCCAAAACCCTAAACCCATAAACCCTAAACCCAAAACCCTAAACCCTAAATCCAAAACCCTAATACCCCAAACCCTAAACCCAAAACCCAAAAACCCAATACCCCTAAAACCCAAAAACCCTACACCCATAAACCCTAAAACCCTAAACCCTAAAACCCTAAAACCCTCAAACCATAATACCCTTAACCCTATAACCTTTAACCCTCTAACCCTAATATCCTAAACCCTCAATCCTAAAGGCCTAAACCCTAAACCCCAAAACCCTAAAACACTAAAGGATAAAACCCTAAAACCATAAAACCATAAACCCAAACACCCTAAAACCCTAAACCCTATAACCCTAAAACAACAAACACTAAACCCTAAAACCCTAAAGCCAAAAACCCTAAAACTCTAAACCCTAAACCCTAAAACCCTAAAATCGTAAAACCCTAAACCCTGAAACCCGAAACCCCTAAAACCCAAAATCCAAAACCCTAAACCCTAAACCCCTAACCCTTAACCCCTAAAACCCTAAACCCGAAACCCTAAAACCCTAAACCCTTAAACCCTAAACCCTTAAACCTAAACCCTAAATACTAAACCCTAGAACCCTAAACCCTACAACTTTAAACCCAAGACCCAAAACCCCTAAACCCTAAAACGCTAAAACCCTCAACCCCTAATACCCTTAACCCTCCAACCCTAATATCCGAAACCCAAAACCCTAAAACCCTCAAACCCTAATCCCCAAAACACTAAAACTCTAAACCCTAAAACCCTAAAACCATAAAACCATAAACCCAAAAATCCTAAAACCCTAAAACCTTAAACCCTAAAACCCTAAAATCGTAAAACCCTAAACCCTAAACCCTAAAACTCTAAAACCAAAAACCCTAAAACTCTAAACCCTAAACCCTAAAACCTAAACCCTAAATTCCTAAAAGCCAAAACCCTAAATCCTAATACCCTAAAACCATAAACCCTAAATCCAAAACCCTAAACTACTACAACTCTAAAAACCTAAAACTCTAAATCCTAAAACCCAAACCCTAAACCCAAACCGCTAAGCCCTAAAACCGTAAATGCCTAAAACCCTAACACCCTAAACCCCTAAAACCCTAAACACAAAAACCTTAAACCCTAAATCCTAAACCCTAAACCCTAAACCCTGTAACCCTACAACCCTAAACCCCTAAAACCCTAACACCCAAAACCCTAAAACCCTAAAACCATAAACCCTAAATCCTAAACCCTAAAACCTTAAACCCTTAAACCCTAAAACCCTCAAACCCTAATACCCTTAACCCTCTAACCCTAATATCCTAAACCCTAAACCCTAAAACCATAAAAGCTAAAACCCTAAAATCCTAAACCCCAAAACCCTAACACCCTAAACCCTAAAACTCTAAAACCATAAAACCACAAACCCAAAAATCCAAAAACTCTTAAACCCTAAACCCTAAAACCGTAAAACCCTCAACCCTAAACCCTAAAACTCTGAAACCAAAAACCCTAAACCTTTAAATCCTAAACCCTAAACCCTAAACCCTAAAATCGTAAAACCCTAAAACCTTAAAACCCTAAAATCTAAAATGCTAAAACCTAAAACCCTAAAACCGTAAAACCCAAAACACTAAACCCTAAATCCCTTAAACCAAAAACCCTAAAACTCTCAACCCTAAACCCTAAACCGTAAAACCCTAAAGCCATTAACCTAAACCCTATACCCTAAACCCTAAAACCCTAAACCCAAAACCCTAAAACCCTAAACCCCTAAAACTCAAAACCCTAAACCCTAAACACTTAACCTCTAAAACCCTAAACCCTAAACTCTAAAACGCTAAAACCAAAAACCCTAAGACACTAAACCCTAAACCGTAAAACCCTAAACCCTAAACCCTAAATCCCTAAAATCCAAAACCATAAATCGTAATACCCTAAAACTATGAACCCTAAATCCGAAACCCTAAACCACTAAAACGCTAAAAACCTAAAACTCAAAACCCTAACACCCAAACCCTAAACCCTAAACCCAAACTGCTAAACCCTAAAACCCTAAACACCTAAGACCCTAACACCCCAAGCCCCTAAACCCAAAAACCATAAACCCTAAATCCTAAACCCTAAAACCCTATAACCCTATAACCCTAACACCCTAAATCTTAAACCCTAAAACCCTAAACCCTAAAACAGTAAACCCTAAAACCCCTAAACCCTAAACCCCAAAACCCTAAAACCCTAAAACTTTAAACCCTAAACCATAAAACCCTAAAACCCTAAACCCTGAAACCCTAAAATCCTAAACCCTAAGCCATAAAACCCTAAATCCCTATAACCCCAAACCCTAAACCCAAAACTCTAAACTCTAAACCCTAAAACCCAATACCCCTAAAACATTAAAACCCTAAACTCCTAAAGCCTAAAACCTTAAACCCAATACCCAAAAACCCTAAACCCTAAAACCGTAAAACTTAAAACCCAAGACCCAAAAACCCTAAACAACCTAAAACCTCAAACCCTACCCTTACCTAAAACCCTAACCCTACCCAAGCCCTAATACCCTTAACCCTAAAACACTTAACCCTCCAACCCTAATATCCTAAACCCTAAACCCTAAAACCCAAAACCTTAATACGGTAAACCCTAAACTCCAAAACCCTAAAACCCTAAAACGATAAAAACATAAACCCAAAAACCCTAAAACCCTAAACCCTAAAACCGTAAAACCCTAAAATTCTAAAACCAAAAACCCTAAAACTCTAAACCCTAAACCCTAAAAATGTAAAACCCTAAAACCGTAAAACCCTAAACACTAAAACCCTAAAACCCTAAACCCTAAACCCTAAAATCCTAAACCAAAAACCCAAATACTCTAAAACCCTAACCCTAAACCGTAAAACCCCAAACCCATTAACCTAAACCCTAAACCCTAAATCCTAAACCCAAAAACCCTCCCCTAAAACCAAAGCCCTAACCCTTAACCCTTAACCCCTAAAATCGTAAAACCCTTAACCGTAAAACCATAAACCCTAAAACCCTAAACCTAAATTCCTAAAACCCAAAATCGTAAAACCGTAAACCGTAAATCCAAAACCCTAAACCACTAAAACGCTAAAAACCTAAAACTCTAAACCCTAAAACCTAAACCCTAAACCCTAAACCCTAAACCCTAAACCCTAAACCCTAACCGCTAAGCCCTAAAACCCGAAACGCCTAAAACCCTAACACCCTAAACCCCTAAAACCCGAAACCCAAAAAACCATAAACCCTAAATCCTAAACCCTAAACCTTAAACCCTGAAACCCTAAAACCCTAAACCCATAAAATCGTAACACCCTAAACCTTTAACCCTAAAACCCTAAACCCTAAATCCTAAACCCTAAAACAGTAAACCCTTCAAACTCCTAAACCCTAAACCCTAAAACAGTAAACCCTTAAAACCCCTAAACCTTAAACCCTAAAACCCTAAACCCTAAACCATAAAAATAAAACCTAAACCCTAAACCCTACACCCTAAACATTAAAATCGTAAAAACATAAAACCCTAAACCCAAAAACCGTAAACCCCTAAAACCCTAAACCCCTAAAACACTAAAACCCTAAACCCTAAACCCTAAACTCTAAACTTTAAAACCCTAAAGCCCTAAAAGCCTAAAATTGTAACGCCCGCCCCTTTTCACCGAAAAATCAGAGCCTATTTTTTTTTTTTTAACAGTGACAAAAGGCGCGGACGTCACGACGCGAGTTAAGTTCCGAGCTTCTAAAGCCCGGCCCTTAACTGGCCAACCCTACGCGTGCGTGGAAATAAGTCCACGGTACGGTTCACGCGAAGAAAGTAAGCTCGCGGAACATAAAAATAACTGCGGATGATAATAGAACTATCCTACCAGTTCTTCAGATAGCAGGGAAGAAATACCCAATTAATTACGAAAATGCCATTATACTGTATTATCCAAAATAATACCTAAACATAGTAAACTACCTAAATTATTACATTTTCGACAAGCTAACTATACAAATACATCTTTTCCAAAATAAACGTAAAACAAAATAATTAATCCGCTCCCCAAGCTCCTAACTTGGCTTCCGTCTCGCCCTTCCGTTCCGCCATTTCCTGCATCATCAGCTAGGGTAGAAGTAGGGCGTTAGAACACGCGTCCAGTAGGATTCCGAGTAGGGCTAGCACATGGTTAGTAATAACCACATACAGATAATAACACAGTAAAAACTTTAAACCACCATATACTGAAAATATAAGTAAATGTTATGCCCTGTGTGTAAATGTTATGAATCCTACCATCATTCCTGCCAGATACTGTCATATCCCTCTTGACGGAAAAAAAAAACCTCGTCAAGATTGTCCAACTGCAAATACCCCCTTGACGGCAAAGCCTCGTCAAGGTGTCCCCATGCCTGTCTCGGTCGCCCCGACGGAGCATGGACTCCGGTTGTTTATTTTTTCCGCCCATGCCATGCATGAGATGTAATGCATTATGCTATGTAATATGTATATCTCATACCTTAATATACAATATATAGCCTTACCATATAATGCATAACCTTAAAAAATAATAAACCATAGTATTAAACATAATGTCCATAATCATAGAACAATTCTGTTTTTTTTTTTTTTAAGATCAATCCCAAGTCATCAAAATGAGATGAATATACCATTACACAATCCATGGCTTACAAGTAGGTAGAAATCCTACCGAAATACCGACTCGCGTTCTTCTCTTCGTTTTTGTCCGATAGTCCGGCTACCGACACGCGTACCGCTCGCGATATCCAATACCTATTACATTACCAATCAATCCAAGTTTTAATCATTTCCAAGCCCATAAATCATAACTTAGTGGGTTTCTTCATTTTAGCCCATATTTACCATTTTTACCACTACCCTTCACATAAACAATTTTTCATTAATTCATGCCTACTTAAGCCCAAAACTGATCATTAACTCAATCCATTAATGACCCATTAATTATGACCTAACATCATTAGAATTAGCCCTTCTTCTTAACTTAAATCCTCATTAATTAAACATATGTATAATACTAGTTAACCCATACTTTGACCAACCAATGGATCATGGGTTCAAAATACCCAATTCATCAATTCTTCCCAGGGGTTTACCTTATGCATTTAACTACAATGAGTCCATTACCCACTCATTTTTCCGTTACTTCACATACATCATCATTCCACCATTTCACCATTTGATCACCATAGGTTCGGCCATACACCATGGCCGAACCCATGGTTCATGATCCATCTCCATGGGTGCCCTTTTTGACCATAACACATTTACATTTATTCATGGATTCCATTCTCACAAAACCCTAACACTCCATTAAAAATGTCCAAATTACCTTCCATAACCTCCATTCCTTAAAACCCTAAAAAAATATCATACAACTCCTACATTTAATCATTAAGCACTTAAAACCCTAAACCTTTTTTTTTTTTTTTAGGTCATTAAAATTATCTTCCATCTCCTATGATTCTCTCATTTAAACCTCTTACAAAATTCATCACATTCAATTATTTACAACCTTAAAATTATAAACATTTCCATGCTTAATAATTTAATTACATTGCATTCTTAATCCATTTATTTTTCCTTAAGCTAACCCTAATTTATCCATTAGGGTTTCCTCCACTTTCCATCTTTCAAATTGATGGATTTAAAATCCATAGCATAAAATCACTTGACCACCATTAAATTTACAAAATGAATCCCAAATCTCAAACCCTAAAAATCCAAAATTTCTTGTTTAAGAAATACTCACAATCCGCCGTCTCCTCCGACTTCCGCCGCTCCCGTCGATCTCCGTAGCCTCCTCTCTCCTTCCTCTTGATCTTTGATAGGTCAAGATCTTTGATCAAGGGTGGCAACTCCCAACCTTAAAATCAGCCATGTTAGGTTTGGATTTGAGAGATGAAAAGAGGAAAAGATATTGAGAGGAAGATGATGACCTCAATCTTAGAGTGAACTCCCCCCAAATTCCATTTTTTTTTTTCTCTCCTTGAGCTCCTTCTCTTTTTTTTTTTTTTTTTTCTCCTTCACTTGGACATGGGACGGCAATGGAGGAGTGGGAGGGATGGAGTTAGTGAAAATGAACATGAGAAAGAAAAAAAATCAAACTTTTCCCCATTTGATGACCTCATTTACACTTTACATTAATTTTTTTCACCAACCAAAGATATTTTAAGATATTTTAATCTCTTTTGGTGGTGGTTATCTAAACCACCACCAAGCCCAACGTGTATTGCTTTTGAGGTGGGTAGCTTGGGTCTCCCATTTGATTAATTTAGCCACCAATTTAATAATTTAAGTATTTAATTAATTTGGTAATTAACTTAGGTTAATTCATTTTTATTTAACCTAATTCCCATTATTCCACCCATGGTTGACCAAGTCAACCATGGTGGCCGGCCCCACCAATCATTGGTCCACCCACCACCTCACTTGATGAGGTGGAGGTGGGTCCCACTTGGCCACACCACCATTGTTTAATTCCAAATTACTTAGGGTGATTAAATTTCATTAAGCCCACTCTAAATGAATCACCATTGGACCCATGGCCCAATTACATTTCCCACTAGCCCATTTACCTTAGAGCTTAACCATCTTGACCCATTGGGTCCCAAATGGGTATTTGACCCAATTTGACCATTCTTGACCCATTTAAATAAATTTAAATCCAAACCATAGTCTATTGGGCCACACTTGGGCCTTTATCCAATTTTGGCCCATTTACCATTTACTCCACCAATTTTCTAATTCCATCATTAAAATAAACAATACTCACATTTATATTAATTCCAAAATTCCGAGACCTTACAAACACCCTAAACACTAAACCCTAAACCCTAAACTCTAAACTTTAAAACCGTAAACCCTAAAAACCTAAAGCCTTAAACCCTAAAACCCTAAATCCCTTTAACCCTAAACCCGAAAACCCTAAAATCCTAAACCCTAAAACTTATACTAAACCCTAAAACCCTAGAACCCTAAACCCTAACCCCAAACCCTAAACCCTAAACATTAAAACCCTAAAACCCTAAAACCCTAAACCCTAAACCGAAATCCAAAATCCTAAAACTCTAAACCCCATAACCTTGAAACCCAAAACCCAAAAACCATAAAGTACTAAAACCCAGAACCCTAAAACCCCAAAACTCTAAAACCCTAATCCCTAAACCCTAAACCCTAAAACCCTAATCCCCTAAAACCGTCAACCCAAAAACCATAAAACCCTAAAGCCGTAAACCCTAAACCCTAAACACTAAACCCTAAACCCTAAACACTAAACCCTAAACCCTAAAACCCTAAACCCAAAAACCCTAAACCCCTTATCCCTAAAACCTTAAAACCCTAAACCCAAACCCTAAACCCTTCCCCAAACCCCAAAACCCTAAAACCTAACCCCTAAAACCATAAAAACCAAAAACTAAACCGTAAAACCCTAAAACCCCAAAAGCGTAAAACACTAAAACACAAAAACCCTAAGTCCCTAAACCCTAAAACCCAAAAACCCTAAAGCCCTAAACCCTAAACCCTAAACCCTAAACTCTAAACCCCAAACCTTAAACCCTAAACCCTAAACCCCAAACCCTAAACCCTAAACCTTAAACCCAAAACCCTAAAACCCAATACCCCTAAAACCTTAAACCCCAAAACCCATAATCCCTAAAACCCTAAAACCAAGACCCAAAAACCCTAAACCCTAAAACCCTAAACCCTAAACCCCAAACCCCAAACCCAAAAAGCCTCAAACCCTAATACCGTTCACCCTTAAAATCCTTAACCCTCTAACCCAAATATCTACAACCCTAAACCCTAAACCCCAAAACCCTAAACCCCACACCCTAAAACCTAAAACCGTAAAACCCTAAAACTGCAAAACCCTAAACCTTAAACCCTAAAACCCTTAAACCAAAAACCAGAAAACTCAAAACCCTATACCCTAAACCCTAAACCGTAAAACCGTAAACCCATTCACCTAAACCCTAAACCCTAAACCCTAAACCCAAAAACCTTAAACTCCTAAAACCCAAAACCCTTAACCCTAAACCCTTAACCCTTAACCCCTAAAACCCTAAACCCTAAAACCCTAAAATCCTAAACCCTAAAGTCTAAATAACTAAAACCCAAAACCCTAAAACCGTAAACCCTAAATCCAAAACCCTAAACCACTAAAAACCTAAGACTCTAAACACTAAAACCTAAGCCCTAAACCCTAAACGCCCAAAACGCTAACACCCTAAACCCTTAAAACCCTAAACCCAAAAACCATAAACCCTGAGATCCTAAACCCTAAACCCTAAACCTTGAAACCCTAAAACCCTAAACCCCTAAAACCCTAACACCCTAAACCTTTAACCCTAAAACCATAAAGACAAAATCTTAAACCCTAAAACAGTAAACCCTTAAAACCCCTAAACCCAAAAACCCTAAAACCCTAAACCCTAAACCATAAGACCCAAAAATCCTAAAACCCTAAACCATTAAAACCATAAAAACATAAAACCCTAAACCCCTAAAACCCTAAAACCCTAAACCCTTAACCCTAAACTGGACGAATAGGACAAACAAGACGAACTGGACAAATTAAATAAATTGGGGAAATTGGACAAATTTGACCAACTGACAAAGTGGACAAACTGGACCAACTGGACAAACTGGAGAAATTAGACAAACTGGACCAACTGGACAAATTAGACAAATTTGACAATGTCGAACAGCTCGACAAACTTAAGAAACTAGACAAACAGGACAAACTGAACAAACTTGACAAAATGGAAAAACTAATCAAATTGGATGAACAGGACAAAGTGGACAAACTGTACGAATTGGACAAAGTGGACAAACAGGACAAAGTAGACAAATTAGACAAATTGGAAAAAGTGGGCAAATTTGTCAAAGTGGACAAATAGGACAAAGTTGATGAACTGTACAAAGTGGACTAACTGGAAAAAGTGGTCAAACTGGACGAACAGGACAAACAGATGAACTGGAGAAATTAAATAAATTGGGGAAACTCGACAAATTTGACAAACTGGACAAACTAAACAAAGTGGACAAACTGGACCAATAGTACAAACTGGACAAATTGGACAAAGTAGACAAACTGGACCAACTGGACAAATTGAACAAATTTGACATTCTTGAGCAGCTCGACAAACTTAACAGACTAGACAAACATGACAAATTGAATAAATTTGACAAAATGGAAAAACTAGTCAAATTGGACGAACAGGACAAAGTGGACAAACTGTACGAATTGGACAAAGTGGACAAACTGAAAACAGTGGACAAAATGGACAGACTAGACGAACTGTACAAAGTGGACAAACTGCACAAATTGAGTAAAATGGACCAACTCGACAAAGTGGACAAACTGGACCGATACCAAAGTATGATTCATCCCAAGCTGCTGATCCTTTTACAATTGTACCTTCTGCATCTCTGACATCTGATCAAAAGGCGAAATTGTATGATGATTTATTCAAAGCAAAAAAAAAGAAGAAAAATTAATGATCCTGCATTGTTGGTATCAGAGCCAAGTTATTACCTCAACTTTTGGTGGGGCAAGGATTGCCAGATGTTGATACAAGAATTAAAGTTGCTGCTTTGGTGTCACATCAATATCAAAAGTTGATGCCTTGTTTTTACTTTAAGTCATGTCATGTTAAGTTGCCACTATTTCAGTTGGTGGTAACTTTACTTTGTTAAAGTTATTTGTTTTCTTTTGTTTTTACTGTTGAAAGAAGACTTTAAGAGATTCTCTCTTAGCTCTTCTTTTCCATCTTTCCTTCAGTTGTTGCCACGTGTCCTCTTGTCCCATCGTTTGGTCGGAAAGGATGTGGCTCTTGTTCCCTCTCTCCGTCTATATAAGGAGAAGAGTTTTATGTTTTAGGAAAAAGTATCTACCATTTCAAGCAATAATTTCTGTGGGGTGGAAAGACCTTTAATATGAAGACCAAGATCATGTAAGGAGTCTATTGACCATTCATCTTCACTATGATCAGAATCACAAGGACAAGCTTGAAATTGCTTCAAGATTTGGATATGAGATTTATTTCCTAATTGTATGTCTTCATTAGAGGAACTTGATTCTTCAAAGTGACTCGCATTATCTTCTTCTTCACTAGAATCCTGAACGTTTTCGTCTTCTTCAAGAACTTCAGATTCTTCACGAATTATTTCATTTATCTTCTTTTTAGGATTTTTATTATAACATGTAGTAGCAAAATGCCCTTTTTCTCCGCATTTGTAGCAAGTAAGAATCTTTTCTCTAGATTTCTTCTTACTAGGCGATTCTTTAGGTTTTCTTTTGAAAGGGAAACTCTCTCTCAATTTATTTTTAAATTTACTTTTCTTCATTTTTCTGTTGAAATCTCTCTTTTTTCGAACAGGAGAGAATCTACATCTAGAGGGTTTTCTCTTAGATTCAACAACTTGATCTAAACCAAACTGGTAGCAAAAATCTCCTAATTCTTTTTGACCAGTGTATTTTCTCAATTTCTCCATTTGTCGATTAATTTTGAGATCAGTACATAAGGCTAATCCTACTTTGTTAATCCGTTGAACAATACCTCCATAAGTCAGTGAGTCCAAATTTGTGGTTCCATTCATTTCTTCCCAAATAGAATTTCGAACTTTTTCAGCAAATAAGGGAGGTAAACTGAGATAAATTTTTCTTTCCAAATCTCAGAGTTACAATTAGTTAACTGATACACTTTCGCCTAGAAAACATATTTATACCATCTAAAGTCATACAAAGTTTTACACCTAAGACGATGTAATTGTTTTATATTCTTTTCTCTCATAATATTTAAACCGCCAGTAAATTCATTAAGAATGCATAACAACAAAATATTCACACAATCTGGTATGGTGGTGAAATTATATGGGATTTGTGACTAACTTGTTCCAGCTACTTCTATTTTGATGGATGGATCAACTAAATTTCCAGTAGTCTTATCCTTGTATATGGTTTGTCCTAAATCATCTTTCCTTCAGTTGTTTCCACGTGTCCTCTTGTCCCATCCTTTGGTTGGAGAGGATGTGGCTCTTGTTCCTTCTCTCCGTCTATATAAGCAGAAGAGCTTTATGTTTTAGATATAAGTTTGAATACAAGTTTTAGAGAGTCGTGTAATCAGTCTAAGTTTGCTCAAGTGTACCGGAGCTCAAGTGTCTTGTAAATAAGTTCTTATGTTATTGAATAATATTTCTTATGTCTGATAGGTTGTCTTTGCTTAAGAGTTCTATAATTTGTGTTAAGCACTTGAATATATTGGCCAATATTATTAAGAGAATTGATAGAGATTTAAAGAATATACATTTGCTGGAACTTGTAGACTTCTTGAACTGCGTAGAAATACTCTCATTGAATCATATAGAGCAATGCAACTATGTTATTTACGTATTCAGAGACAATTGGAAATATCAAGAAGAATTTGAGATTGTTTTCATTACAGATTTTATTTAGAGTTTGTTATTTCCTTGAGTAATTTTCACTTTGTGAATTGCTAAGAAAAGTTAGAGGTCCGAGGCCCCCCTTGATGCGTAGTAAGTCCCGTTGTTGCCTCAGAAGGCGTTTGAGGCAATAAAACATTGTCAGGCCACTCGATTTTTCCTGTAGCTCATTAAATAGAGAAAACAAAAGGAAAGAAAAAACTTTTTAAAAATCTGTTCAAGCCTTTTCAAAATCCTTCTAATAAATCTAATGTTTCTTCATCCTCTTATCAAACTATTATGTCTAGTTTTATGCATCTTAGTTTAGATAATTATAAAAAAAATTTAAAAAACAAAAAATACTAAAGAAATTGTCTTTGAGAACTTTGACCAAGCCATATCAAATTGGAAATGCCATCCATGCCTATAACTGAAGTTTATAGTAATGGAAAAATGTTTCCTTATCTGGAGAAAAACAGACCATCAAGCTTTTGGATAGAAAAGTCCTTGAACAAATCAAATCAAAATACAACTACCTTCACATAAGATTAATTCAGGTAGGAATTAAACCACTGTTCCGATTAGGATTAAATGCCTCTGTTTGTGTCTATGTTAGAGATCAAAGACACAATGAATTTGATGATTCTCTATTTGCTATGGTAGAATCAAGCTTATGTCATGGTGCTGCCTATTTCAACTATCTTCCAAATATTACAGTTGATCTATTTGATGAAGACATTCTTGAATGTGCAACCCTTGGATTTCAGAGTAAAGGATTAAAGATAAGTCCAAAGAGTTTGCCATTATTTATAGAGTATTCTATAAATTGATGATGTCCTTTTTTCCCACGATAGCCTATGAAGATAAGGTTGAAAGAGAAAAGACAACTGTTCTTTTGGAAACAAAGTTTAATAATAATGTTTTTATTCCAAAAGTAATTAGTTGGGAAATCGAAGATGTAACACCTCGAGTGAATGAAATCACTGGTGACCTTCAAAGTATAGTTAAATTGCCAAATGGTAATGTGGAAATAAAATTTAGGAAAAAGTTTGACAAAGCCAAGAAAAGTTTTGTTGGATATGTTGAAACCAGAAAAAATATTAGGCTTGAAGAGGTAGAGGATACTAATGAAAGAAATAATGAAAAAGAGGAAATAGAGCAAGAAACTTATAAAAATCTTGATACTGGTATAAGTCACCCTGTTTATAAAAGACAAAATTCCACAGGAACTTATATGCCTTTTGAAGATGATTTTGCACATTTTAATCGTAAAATTAGGATGATTAGAATTAATAATCCTAAAGAAGATGAATTCCAAATAGATAAAATTTATTTGAGAAAAACTCTTAAAGAACATCCTTTAAGAGATTGGTTCTTTAAGAATTTTGATGAAAATGAAAAAGATAAAATGAGAACCATATGGTATCAACAGATGAAAGAAGAACGAAGAAATATAAAATTCTTTGATTGGTTTTTTTTACTTATTTCAAAAAGGGAAAGAGTCCTAAAAAAACCAAAGACCAAATTAGTGTTATTGAAAAACCACAAGAAGCTGGAAAACCGCATATGAAAAGAAAATCGAGAGGTCACATCCTCCATGGAAAGTTTTAGATATCTCAAAGGAAGATGCTGTGACATAGAAGTTTGCTAGTCCCGTTAAAGATAGTTCTACCTTAAAGAAGGCTAAAGAATTAAAGGTTCAGGATATAGGTCAGGGATTAGGTCATATAATTGAACAAAATAATTATACTAATCTTTGCCTTTTGACCTTAGGAGAACAGACAGAAAGAATTGAAAGGACTATCAAGTTAAGTCCTGCTCTTGCTGTATCTAAACCTATCAGGAAATATAAGGAAGAAATCCATGAAGTACCACCTATAAATCCTGTATATGTTCCTAGATCATTACCTTCAGGTATTATCCTTAATAAAGACCTTTTAAAATGCTGAAGAAATGTAGAAAGAATTAACCACTAGATTGGATTATTTGTTGCTCAAGGATAAAGATTCTAAAAAATTTAATATTTCAAGAATCTCTGTAGCAAAAAATACCATCATTAATCGTTTGAAGAAACAAAATCCTCAAGCTGAGTTACCTAGAACAAAGAATTATTACACTAGGCCAACTTCTGTTGATTTGCAAATAGAAGAAGCTCCTTATCAGATGGATATCCAATATTCCGGGAATACATTGTATGAATGGAATCTAGATGGCTTAGCAGAATATCAAATCATTCAAATGGTTCATAGTATTCTGATCTATGCTAATGCCTGTGAAGTTAGAGAAAATACTCCAAAGAATGTTTTCCTTATGATTACAACCTCATTCAATGGAATGTTAAGAGGTTGGTGGCATTATGGATTAACAGAAGAACAGCGTAGAGAAATTGAAAATGCTGTTAAAACAGATGATTTAGGTTGAACCATATACAAGGATAAAACTACTGGAAATTTAGTTGATCCATCCATCAAAATAGAAGTAGCTATAACAAGTTAGTCACAAATCCCAGATAATTTCACCACCATACCAGATTGTGTGAATGTATTGTTGTTATGCATTCTTAATGAATTTACTGGTGGTTTAAATATTATGAGAGAAAAGAATAGAAAACAATTACATCGTCTTAGGTGTAAGACTTTGTCTGACTTTAGATGGTATAAAGATGTTTTCTTGTCGAAAGTGTATCAGTTTACTGACTGTAACTCTGAGATTTAGAAAGAAAAAATTATCTCAGGTTTACCACCCTTATTTGCTGAAAAAGTTTGAAATTCTATTCGGGAAGAAATGAATGGAACCATAAATTTGGACTTACTGACTTATGGAGGTATTGTTTAACGGATTAACAAAGTAGGATTAGCCTTATGTACTGATCTCAAAATTAATCGACGAATGGAGAAATTGAGAAAATACACTAGTAAAAAAGAATTAGGAGATTTTTGTTACCAGTTTGGTTTAGATCAAGTTGTTGAATCTAAGAGAAAACCCTATAGATCTAGATTCTCTCCTGTTCGAAAAAAGAGAGATTTCGACAGAAAAATGAAGAAAAGTAAATTTAAAAATAAATTGAGAGAGTTTCCCTTTCAAAAGAAAACCTAAAGGATCGCCTAGTAGGAAGAAATCTAGAGAAAAGATTCCTACTGTCACGCCCCGACCCGAAGGGTGGGCCCGGAACGCGATTGATTTTTTTTTTTTTTTGAAAGATAAACTAAACCAACTCACGAGCATTCTAACTGGGCCGGATCAACAGTTAGACCCAGAGGTCACACATGATCCCAACATGTGGACTCAAACACATAATATAAGTCTACCCCACAAAATAGATATAAATAACAACATCAACATAATATCATGAACAATCAAGTCCAACCATTCATTCATCATTCAAAATCACATTATAATGACTACAGTAACGTAGTAGTCTCAATACATAATGTTTACAAAGACCAAGTACCACATCCGGTACTTAACAAAAGCAATTGGTTCCAAGAACCAACAAGAAAAGATTAGGGCGTTCCCCTCCGGGGGAATCCCGAAACACTGCATCAGCTTATCCACCCTAAGCTTGATAAAGAGGGTCCTCCTCCTCGGGTTCATCGCCTGAAAGGTGAGTGGGGTGAGCTAACTAGCCCAGTGAAGGAAGTTTAACAATGCAGTTTAAGTAAAAACATAACAGGTTAGCAACAGTTCAATATCACATGCTTGATAACAATAAGCATAATCTCATGTAAAGCATCAACATCATCAATTACTGTTATCATGCGACGTAACGCCTGCCGACTACGCTGAGACTAGTATTAAGTCCTGACACGGTCAAAATACATCCTTGCAAGTACATCTCCGGCTCTGACTTATCCGATACTGACGCCCTCAAGTCAGCAAGTGACGACATCATGGTCCGCCCATGGTCCAGTAGACATAAACCATCTCCCGTATGGCCGATATTGATTCAATAGCCCAGGTACGCGGAAGCAATCTTACAAACTCATACGATCAACATCGTAATATCACCATCACCATTGGCACTCTTACCATAGTGCATCATGTCTAGGCACATGAGTGGGTTCATCAAATCTGAAACCACCCATTGCCCAAGACTTATTTCATAATAAAACCTGTTTACATATCCTGCAGAGTTAAGTTCCCTCACCGTGATGTGTGGTTTACGCGGTCTCTGTTCAAACAAACAGACAAGTGCACAATCAATATACAGATCAAATACATACAAACGAGTAGTATTTTGAAATCTCACGTTTTTCCAAAAACTATCCAAGGTATATGGAATTGAGTCTCCTATTGGGTTTCTATCATTTTTAAATTATCATAATCCACAATATAATAATACATAAAAAGGGGCTCAGTCCAAAACTCATATTGTCTTATGGGCATTGACCAGCTTGACTTATTGAGTTAGGTCTAAATCCCCGAGTCACTTCTCGGTTGTCTTCTGGATAGGACCAGATCTGACATTTGAGTTAGGCCTCGAGGTCACCCAGTGCCCGACTATATAGTGTCGGCCTGAAGGTGAATCACTCAGTGCCCGACCAATAGGGTCTGCCTGGAAGCGGATACAATAGTATTTACACTATAAGTAATAAGAGAAAAGGGGTTAGTACATTTTTAATTAACAAAATGGGGTACTAACATCACATCACATAATCTAACAAAATTTTAATTTTTTTTTGAATAAAATAATAATATTTATTTATTCAATCATTTATTCATTATTTTTTTTTCAATGGGAACTAACATTAAAAATCACAAGTATCAATAATATAATTTATTTTTTTCTTCTTCTTCTTCCTCCCGTTCACTGTTTGCAACAGACAGTGAACGGCCGGAAAATGTGAAAAATGAATTTGAAAAATGGAGGGTTTTCCGAATTCGATTTTTACATCTGACCGGTCCGATGGATTCCTCCGGGAGTCCTCTTTCCATAGGGAGAGGTTTGGAGCTTTGAAACTCAGTAAACCATCTGATCTTAATACCGAAAGCTTACTGGTACGAGAAACCCATGGATTCCTTTAGACTTTGAAACCGGATTTTCTTGCTCAAAATAGGGTCAAATTCAGATTTTCTTGATTCTAGACTGAATGAAATTTGAAAAGGAATGCAATGGTTACCTTTAATTGAGTTCCTGGGCTGAAATCTGGTCTTTTTGAAAAAAATTCCCAAAAAAACTCACGGCTCAAAAAACTGGAAAACAGAGAGGGAAAAGGGGCTCGGCCGGTCGGGTTTCAGCTAGGCTGAGAGACAGAGAGAGAGGAGAAGGTTTGTGGGAGTTTAGAACCGAAGGCTGAGGGTTCCTTTTATAGGAAAATGGCCGGAAAATAGGGCCGGTTAGCCACTGCATGCGGCTGCATGCAGCGGCAACTTACGCCTGCTACAGTGCCGTATGCAAGGTTTGCAAATCAGCCCTTCGAATTTCCATTTTTGCAAAAAGGACCCGATTTTGTCAATAACTGGATTTTTAACTAAAAAAATAATTTCAAAAGCTCAAAAATTTAATCCAACCTTACAGATAGGTTGGGTTTTAAAAATCTTAATCACCATAAAAATTTTGGAATTTAACTCTCACTAAAAACCATTTATTTAAATAAAAACCATAAATTTACACTATTTACTTAAATAAACAATTGTTAAAATAAATAATTTAGAAACATCATTTTGAGGTGAAATGGAATAACTAGACCATTCTTAAAATGGTCTACCATAAAATACTAATTTCAAAATTTATTTTATTTCCAAAACCCTTTAAAATAATTAATACTCCCTTTTGGGGTTTTGATGGGCCGGATTTAAATACCATTTTCTGAAAATAAATTCATTTTAAAATCAGAAATACAAATCCTTTATTAAGGAGAATATTATCCAGCAATATTATACACATATCAACAATATTCATAAAATAATAACTAAAAGCGATAAATTACCAAAATGCCCCTCCAGCTGGGCTAGCTGGATCACTGAGTTTTCGGGCTCAGATTGGGCCAAACCTGGGCTTTCCTCAAAGCCCTAACCAAAATCTTCGAGATTAACCGGTTAAACAAAATTATTAAGCTAAAACACGCCTAATCTGGGGCACGGTATTATACCTACTTGCTACAAATGTGGAGAAAAAGGGATTATGCTGCCAAATGTTATAATAAAAACCGTAAAAAGAAGATAATTAATGAAGAATCTGAAGTTCTTGAAGAAGACGAAAACGTTCAGGATTCTAGCGAAGAAGAAGATAATGCGAGTCACTTTGAAGAATCAAGTTCCTCTAATGAAGACATACAATTAGGAAATAAATCTCATATCCAAATCTTGAAATAATTTCAAGCTTGTCCTTGTGATTCTGATCATAGTGAAGACGAATGGTCAATACACTCCTGAGATGATCTTGGTCTTCATATTAAGGGTCTTTCCGCCCCACAAAAATTATTGCTTGAAATGGTTGATAATATCCCTGATCCAGAGAAAAAAGTTCAATTTTTGAACAAATTTTAAAACTTGGGGAGGAGGAAGATGTAGGTACTTCACATCCAAAAATTCAAATTCTAATTCCAAAGAAAAAAGCTACTTATGGGAGAAAACGATGAAGAAAAACCTTTCTTTCAAAAGAGCAAAGAATTTAATTTTCAGACTCCTAGTTATTCGATAAAAGAGTTAATGAATAGAGCTGAAAATATTTCTACAAAAAGTCGGGCTTTAACCCTTCCTGATCTTCAAAAGGAATTGAATGATCAAAAAAGAGAAATTCGTGAATTAAGATTAGAATTAACTAAAAAACATGATGAACTTGATGAAAGAATTTCTTGGATAGAAAATGGAGGAATTTAAAAGATTATAAAGAAGAAGAAGGATTTGTTCAAAGAATAAAAGGAGAAATCAACAAAGTCTCTGCTGGAGTTATTCCAACTCGTTGTTGACTACAACATTGGAAAGTCCAAGTCACAATTCAAATAAAATCCTTTGAGAAAATTGTTACTGCACTTATTGATTCTGGTGCTGATTTAAATGTTATACAATTGGGTATGATTCCAATAAAACTCACAGAAGAATCCCAACGGACAGTCTCAGCAGCGGCACTAGTGTAGTTATTGAACAACAGGTTCAAATGTTCATATATGCAATCAAGGAGTTTGTATTACTTCACCATTTTTTATTTCCAAAGATATTGTTCATGAGTAATTTTAGGGACTCCCTTTATATTACAAATTCAGCCTTTTTTCTGTCAGTACACAAGGGATCACAACAAAAATAAAAGGTTTAGAAGTAAGGTTGATTTTATTGATAAACTAAGCCAAACAAAATTTCAAAAATAAATCAAATCATTGATATAGAGAAGAATATGTTAAAGAATTAAAAAATGAAAGTAAATGTGTTCAAGTTAAAACTGAATTAGACAAAAAAGAATTTAAAGAAAAATTAGAAAAATTTCAGAAACAAAGTGAAGATGAATGTTGTTCTGATTTACCTTCTGCTTTTTGGGATAGAAAAAGACATATATCAGTCTCCCTTATATCAAGGATTTGATGAAAGAAAAATCCCTACAAAAGCGCGTCCTTCTCAGATGGATGCCTATCATCTTGATCTCTGCAATAAAGAAATTGAAGACTTGTTAAAAAAGAAATTAATTAGAAGAAGTAAATCTCCATGGAGCTATACTGCCTTTTATGTTGAAAAAGCTTCAGAGATTGAAAGAGGTGTCCCAAGAATTGTCATAAATTATAAGCCCCTTAACAAAGTTTTGCAATTAATCAGGTATCCTTTGCCAAATACTCAAGATCTGTTGAATAGACTTTATAATGTTAAGATATTCTCAAAATTTGACTTGAAGTCTGATTTTTGGCAAATCCAAGTTGAAGAAAAGGATCGATACAAAACCGCATTCACAGTCCCAATGGGTCATTATGAATGGAATGTTATGCCTTTTGGATTAAAGAATGCTCCTTCTGAATTCCAGAATATTATGAATGAAATATTTTCATCATATATTCAATTTTCTATTGTTTATATTGATGATATTTGATATTCTCAGAATCAATAAACCAAATTGGAAGCATTTAGGCATTTTTAAGAAAATAATTAAAGAAAATGGTTTGGTATAATCCAAGAAGAAAATGAGTTTATTTCAACAAAAAATTAGGTTTTTAGCTTTTGAAATCCAAGATAAAAGGATAACTCCTACTAATCGAGTGATCCAGTTTGCTGATAAATTCCCTGATGAAATAAAGGATAAAAATATGCTACAAAGGTTTCCTGGATGTTTAAATTATGTTGCCTTTTTCTATCAAGATCTAGCAAAAGATAGAAAACTGCTCCAAGAGAGATTAAAGAAAAAGCCTATAGAATGGCTTGAGGATCATACTAGAGGTGTCCAAAAAATTAAAGAAAGAGTTAAAAATCTTCCATGCAGATGTTTATCTAACCCTGATGGTTTTAAAATTGTTCAGACTAATGCCTCAATGTTAGGTTATGGAGGAATTTTATTACAATTAGATGAAAATGGAAATGAATAATTAGTTAGATTCAACTCTGGTTTGTGGAATGATGCTCAAAAGAAATACTCCACAATTAAAAAGGAAGTTCTTGCTATTGTAACATGTGTTACAAAATTTCATCATGATCTTTTAAATAAAGAATTTTTAATTAGTGTTGATGCTAAATCCACCAAGGAAATTCTGGAAAAAGATGTTAAGAATCTTGCCTCCAAACAAATTTTTGCTAGATGGCAAGCTATTCTTTCAATATTTGAATTTAAAATAGAATTTGTTGAAGGAAAATCTAATTCACTCCCTGACTTTCTTTGTAGAGAATTCCTACAGGGGCAAAGAAATGGCGAGTAGTTCGTCTCCATTCAAATTGACAAAATGAAAGGAGAAAGTTCTTGGTAGTCTAGATAAAAGCCAACAAGATTATACTCAAAGATATTCATCAATCTGAATTATATCTCTTTATTGGATTTACTATATACAGTACTTCTAACTCTCTTTTAGAAGAAAGGTCTCTTGAAGAAAATGTCCAATTCCTATTCGGAAAAGGATTGCACTTCTACTCTCTAGACAAAAAGAAAAATCGAGAATGGTATCTCAATATCCTTCATCAGACGAAAAGCATTCTCATCTTTCATAACAAAAACCATAATGGTGTTGTTACTTATTCAAAGTTCACCATTTTAAGGATCTTAACTGAAGAAGAATGGAATGGTCCTCTTCATAAGACAAAGTCCATCCAACTCTATAATTCCATTGATTATTTTAATTATTGGGATTATATGGATGCCTAGAAGTTTGCTCTAATGTGGCAAAATAGGCAATATAACCACTCTTGGTTTATCAGGTTTAAAGAAAAAAGTCCTGATATTTCTCTTGTTTATCAAAATATTCCCTCTTGGTTTCTTTTTAGTTGGAGGACTCATTTCGAAGCCAATAAAAAAATCTTTCCAGATAATTTTCGTTATCCTTTTGGAAAATTCTATGAGACAAAAGAAAGAGTGGCTTGTGAAAGTATTAATGTTTTGAAGTTCTTTGCAAAATTCCATATTCCTTATATTCTACAATGGAAGTTTGAAGTAAGAAAAGATCTTTATGGTCTTCCCTCTTTGTTTAGAAATACATATAAAAATGGTGGCAAAAGATTGATGACCAAACTTATGAGAAGATTAGAATCAAATTTCTCAGCCTGTGAAAATAGAAAAGTCCCATTAGAAGAAAGGACAATGAGGATGATAGTGTACTGATGGTTGATCTTCTTGCTAAGAAGATAACAAAAGAAATGGTAAAAGATCGTTCATCCCAATCTCCTAATCCTATGGAAATTTCTGTTGAATCCTTGAATTTTGAAGAAAGGATTAAGCAAATTCTTGCTGAATATCTTCCCAAGAAGAAAGATAAGAATTCTCATGATTGGAATAGTAATCAAGATCCAGACGAAAATATTGGTGAAAATGCCTCTCAGGAAAATATGTCGAAACCTGACTAAGGTGATTGGTCTTATGGCGTGCCTAATCCACATATATCAGAAAAAGAAGTCTCGACTCTTGAAGTCATGTTAGAAGAACATAAGAAAAGGCCAGTTGGCTATCTTCTTGATGAACTTTGTCCTAGATGGGATCCTGATTCAAGAGTTAATCTTGATGGTTCAGTTTAAAGGAGGAACAAAATATTTTTATAAATCTTCTTCTCCAAAATATGATTCATCCCAAGCTGCTGAGCCTTCTATAGTTGTACTTTCCACATCTCTGACATCTGATCAAAAGGCGAAATTGTATGATGATTTATTCAAAGCAAAAGAAAAGAAGAAAATTGTTCACTTTGCTCACTATGTCCAGTTTGTCAAGTTTGTCTAGTTTGATGAGTTTATCTAATTTGTCCAATTCGTCTAGTTTGTATTGTTGGTAAGTTTGTCCACTTTGTCGAGTTGGTCCAACTGAGTCAATTTGTGCAGTTTGTCCAGTTTGTCTTGTTTTCCACTTCATCTACTTTACCCAATTTGTCCACTTTGTCCACTATGTCCAGTTTGTCCACTTTGTGCAATTTGTACAGTTTGTCCACTTTGTATTGTTCGTCGAGTTTAACTCATTTTTCCAGTTTGTCCACTTTGTTTAGTTGGTCCAATTTGACTAGTTATTCTAGTTTGTCCACTGTGTTCAGCTGGTCCAGTTTGTCCTTTTCGTCCTGTTAGACAAGTTTTTCCAGTTTGTCCACTTAATACAGGTCATCCACTTTTTCAAGCTCGTCCAGTTTGTCCAGTTAATGTAGTTTGTCTAGTTTGTCCATTTTGTTCACTTTGCTCACTTTGTTTAGTTTGTCTACTATGTTCACTTTGCTCATTTCGTCTAGTTTGTCCAGTTTATCAACTTTGACAAATTTTTCCACTTTTTCCTATTCGTTGAGTTTGTCCATTTTGCCAAGTTTGTCCAGTTCGTCCAGTTTGCCAACTTTGTCCAGTTCGTCCAATTTGTCCAATTCGTCCACTTTGTTCACTTTGTCCAGTTTATCTAGTTTGTCAAGTTTGTCTAGATGGTGCAGTTTGTCCATTTTCTACAGTTCGTCCAGTTTGACTAGTTTTTCCAGTTTGTCCACTTTGTTCAATTGGTCCAGTTTGACTAATTATTCTAGTTTGTTTACTTTGTTTTGCTGGTTAAGTTTGTCCTGTTCATCCTGTTAGACAAGTTTTTCCAGTTTGTCCACTTAAAATAGGTCATCCACTTTTTCAAGTTCGTCCAGTTTGTCCAGTTAATGTAGTTTGTCTAGTTTGTCCATTTTGTTCACTTTGCTCACTTTGTTTAGTTTGTCTACTATGTTCACTTTGCTCATTTCGTCTAGTTTGTCTAGTTTATCAACTTTGTTTAGATGGTATAATTTGTCCAGTTTGTCCAGTTTGACCAGTTTTTCTAATTTATCCAAATCGTCTAGTTTGCCTAGATGGTCAAGTTTGTCCACTTTGTCGAGTTGGTCAAATTTAGCCAATTATTGTAGTTTGTCTAGTTTGTACAAGATGTACACTTTGTCCACTCTGTTCAGTTTTTACAGTTTGACTTGTTTGTCCACTTCATCAACTTTATCCTGTTTGTTCACTTTGTCCACTATCTCCAGTTTGTCCAATTCGTACAGTTCATACTATGTCCCGTTCGTCCAGTTTGACTAATTTGTCCACTTTTTCCAATTCGTTCAGTTTGTCCACTTTGTCCTATTCGTCCAGTTTGTCTAGTTTGTCCAGTTGGTCCAGTTTGACGAATTTGTCCAGTTTATCTAATTTGTCCACTTCATCCTGTTTGTCCAGTTTGTCCAATTCGTATTATTCGTCCAGTTTGTCAAATTAGTCCACTTTTTCCAGTTTGCCCACTTTCTATAGTTTGTCCACTTTGTCATGTTTGTCCACTCTTTCCAATTCGTCCAGTTTGTCCAGTTCATCCAGTTTGTACAGGTCGTCCACTTTGTTCACTTTGCTCACTTTGTCCAGCTTGTCAAGTTTGTCTAGATGGTTCAGTTTGTCCAGTTGACCAGTTTATCTAATTTGTCCAATTCGTCTAGTTTATGTTGTTGGTAAGTTTGTCTACTATGTTGAGTTGGTCCAACTGAGCCAATTTGTGCAGTTTGTCCAGTTTGTCTTGTTTGTCCACTTCTTCTACTTTACCCAATTTGTCCAAGATGTGTCCTTTGAAAAAATCAATCCTCGATGGGATCTCGATTCTAGCATCAATCCTGATGGTTTTGTCACTGAATTTCTCAGAGGTGGAAAGTTTTGGTACTCATCTCCTTCAGCTAAAGCCAAAGAAAAGGAAAAAGAAAAAAAAATGAATAAATCTATGCTTACTGAGTTGTTCCGCAAGAATTCCGCAAAAGCTAAAGAAATGATGAAAAAGAAGATGTAATGGTGTCCTGTCTAATGTTGGTATTAGAGCCAAGATGTTACATCTCCTTTTAGTGGGGGAAGGCTTGCCAGATGTTAAGCATTTATGGTGTTGGTCAAAAAGTGGTTCATCAGTGTTTGTCCCATTTTGGTGGTGCTTTACCAGGTGTAAGCCTTAGAAGAAAAGTTGGTCTCTTGTGGTTGTCCCATTTTGGTGGTGCTTTACCCTGCGTAAGCATTAGAAGAAAAGTTGGTCTCTTGTGATTGTCTCATCTTGAAAAAAGACATTCCAATTATTATACTTTTCACTATTCTCCTTAGTGGAGAATTTTCTTTTTTAAAGTTGGTTTGTTGGTTTGCGTTGGTAAGATTCCTTCTTAGCTTCTTTTTTCTTTTAGTTTTGAGTGATGTCCTCTGTTGGCCGGAAGAGAGTTTGTCCATTGTACCCATGCTCCATCTATATAAGGAGCTATGCATTTTCATTTTAGGGCATCAAAGTTTAGATTTGAGTTTGAAGTTTGAAGGGAGATAGCCCAAGTGTGCTGAAGCTTGTCTGGAGTAATATAAATAGTCTGTAAGTAATACATAGGCTTTTATAAGATTGTTATCTTCATAGTCTAATCATGTTGTTTTGTTTAGAACATGTCAATCCGCTTATCACTCCTAAGAAAGTATTATGCTGATGTTCGAATCCTGAAAAGAATCGAAAGAAATCTTGAAATCATCCGAAGACACTTGCAAATATGTACACATAGGCATAATCCACGTCACCAACAATATGAACTCAGAAGGATTATCCTGATTCAAGCCTATGCTGTTTTCCAGCTAGAAGTCGTCCAAACTGAATCAAAATTACAAATGATAGCAATCTAATATGCCTCCTCGTCATATTAGAAGAGAAGAATTATTGCATAATTTAAGACACAGAGAAAGTTAGCTAAGAAGATTAGAGAATGAAATCAGACAAATTGATGAAAATATAGCTACAGGACGCTTTATTGTAATTCGTCTTTTAATCCTAAGAAGATCTGGAATAGTAGCTATGTGTAATCGTCTAAGAGAGTACTGTAACCGTCTCCATGAAGAATTAGAATTATTATCCCAAGCTTGAATCCATGCCTACAAGAAGAATAGAATTAGTAAGGTTTATCCATCATTGTGAAGGTACTTTAAAATTTTTGGAAATAAGTATTAATCAGGTGAATGATATTCTAAATATAATAGATATTCCTGCTATCAGACAAGAATATGAAAGACTCTTGGCCCTACATGATGCTGTTAAAGAACATTGCCGCCGTTTGCGAAATGAATTAAATCTATTATCAAGGATCTGAAGTTGTTTAACCTTGTTGATCTATCCAATTCTCTTTAGATTTTTTAATCTTCCTTTTAAGTCCCTCCTAGTTTGCAACCTGTTTGAGTAACAAAGAGTTTGCTCGCGTTGTAAGTCCCGCTTCAAGCCGCAATCAGGCGTATTGGGCTGTAAACCGTTAACGGTGCTCTTTTATTCTCACTCATATTACAAGATATGGAAAACTCCAAAGGAAAAACAAAACTTTTTAAGAATTGGTTTAAATCATTTTAGCATCCCTCTCATAGATCTACTTCATCCTCTTCATCTTATCAATCGGCTATGACCAGCTTTCCTCATACAA
Organism: Chimonanthus praecox; assembly: GCA_022113865.1. NCBI lineage: Eukaryota > Viridiplantae > Streptophyta > Magnoliopsida > Laurales > Calycanthaceae > Chimonanthus > Chimonanthus praecox. The sequence continues at coordinate 33,353,100 of CM039089.1, read as the reverse complement.
GTCTAGCTAAAGAATACCCAGAAAAAACAAAAAATTCAGAAGAAATGGTGTATGAAAATTTTGATCAAGCTATTTCCAATTGGAAAATGCCAGCTATGCCCATAACAGAAATATACAGTAATGAGACTTTTAAAGAACAAAATGATTATCACATCAAAACTGTAGAAAAAACTGTTTCTCTTTCCAGAGGAAAACAAATGATAAGACTCCTTGAAAGAAGAATTATTGAACAGATAAAATCCAAATACAACTACCTGCACATAGGATTGATACAGGTAGGAATCAAACCGTTGTTCTGTGACGAAAGACATGATGAATTTGACGATTCTCTTTATTCTATGATAGAATCAAGTCTTTGCAATGGAGCAACCTATTTCAATTGTCTCCCAAACATTACAGTCGATTTACATGATGTCTTGGACTGTGCTATTTTAGGAATCCAAAGCAAAGGATTAAAAATGAGTCCTAAGAGTAAACCATTTGCAATCATCTACCGTATCTTTTACAAATCAATGATGTCTGTCTTTCCTATGATTGCATATAGAGATAAAGTTGAAAAAGAAAAGACCACTGTACTCTTGGAAACAAATTTTAACAACAATGTTTTTATTCCAAAAGTAATCAGTTGAGAAGATGTTATTTTGCCAGGAAATTGGCAAATAGAAGATGTAACTCCCAGAAAAAGTGAAATAACAGATGATTTACAAAGTATAATCAAACTACCTAATGGAAATGTTGAAATTAATTTCAGCAGAAAAATGGATAAAGCTAGAAAAAGTTTTGCCAGCTATATTGAGGGAAGAAGAAGTTTTAAGTTGGAAGAAATAGATGATGATCAAAAGAGTAGTGAAAAGGAAGAAATAGATCAAAAGGTTCTTAAAAATAAAGAAAGTGGTATTGAACATCCAGTATACAAAAGAACATCATCTGATGAAACTTACAACCCCAGTGAAAGTCATTTCCTTCAAGGTGCCATAAGAATGATTAGAGTTCTAAAATCCGAAGTAAATCATGTCCAAAATTTAAAATTGACAAACCTTATCTAAGAAAAAATTTAAAAGAACATCCCTTAAAAGATTGGTTTTTCAAAACCTTCAACTCTGAAGAAAAAGATAAAATGAGAGAACTTTGGTATCACCAAATGAATGAAGAAGAAAGAAATATACCTTTCTTTGATTGGTTTATGGAGTATTTCAAAAAAGGAAAAATTAAAAAAGAAGAAACTCAAAATCCAAAACAAATACAAGTCATAGGAAAAACAACTAGAACTTGGAAAGACTCTGATGGAAAAGAAGTCCATAAAGCCCATCCTCCTTGGAAAAAACTTGACATTTCTACTACTAAGGCAGAAACCAAGAATTATGCATGTCCCGTCAAAGATAGTTCTGTTTTTGAGACAAAAATAGATATAAATGCCAAAGATTTAGGCCATAGTCTTGGTAATGTAATTGAGCAGAATAATTATACCAATCTATGCCTATTAACCATTGGAGAACAAACAGACAGAATTGAAAGAACAATTAAGTTCAGTTCTTAGTCCTACATCTCTAAAGAAATACAGAAGAATATGCAGAAGAAATGCCTGCAAATCCAGCCTATGTCCCAAGACAATTAGCTTCAGGAATAATCTTGCAAGAAGGACCATTTAAAATGTCGAATGAAATGCAGAAAGAATTGACCTCAAGAATGGAAAGTCTCAACATTGGAGGAAAAGGATTGAGTATCTTAAGAGTTTCAGCCTCTGAAAACACGTTGATAAACCTGCTGAAAAAATGGAACCCTCAAGTTGAGCTACCAGTGACAAAAAATTATTACCTTAGACAACCTGGCTCATCAGTGCTTGTTAATTTTCTATAATTCATCCAGTTTGTCAACTTTGTCCAGTTCATCCTATTTTTCAAGTTTGACCACTTTTCCCACTCTGTTCACTTTGCTCACTATGTCCAGTTTGTCTAGTTTGTCAAGTTCGTCTAGATGGTTCAGTTTGTCCAATTTGTCCAGTTTGTCCATTTTCTATAATTCGTCCAGTTTGTCAACTTTGTCCAATTCGTCTAGATGGCTCCGTTTGTCCAATTTGTCAAGTTTGTCCATTTTCTATAATTCGTCTAGTTGGTCAACTTTGTCTAGTTCGTCCAGTTGTTCAAGTTTTTCCACTTTCCCCACTTTGTTCACTTTGCTCACTATGTCCAGTTTGTCTAGTTTGTCATGTTCGTCTAGATGATTCAGTTTGTCCAATTTGTTCAGTTCGTCCAGTTTGTCCAATTCGTCCTATTCGTAAAGTTTGTCCAGTTAGTCCATTTTATCCACTTTTTCTAGTTCATGCAGTTTCTGTAGTTCGTCAACTTTGTCATGTTTCACTACTTTTTCCAATTCGTCCAATTTGTCCACTTTGTCCAGTTCGTCCAATTTGTCCAATTTGTCCACTTTGTTCACTTTGCTCACTTTGTCCAATTTATCTACTTTGCCAAGTTTGTCTAGATGGTTCAGTTTGTCCATTTTCTACAATTCTTCCAATTTGACTAGTTTTTCCAGTTTGTCCACCTTGTTCAGTTGGTCTAGTTTGACTAATTATTCTAGTTTGTCCACTTTGTTCAACTGGTCCAGTTTGTCATGTTCGTCCTGTTGAACAAGTTTTTCTAGTTTGTCCACTTAATATAGGTCTTCCACTTTGTCCAGTTTGTCCACCTTTTAGAGTTCGTCCAGTTTGTCTAGTTTTTTCATTTTGTTCACTTTGCTCACTTTGTCTAGTTTGTCTACTATGTTCACTTTGCTCATTTGTCCAGTTTGTCTAGTTTATCAACTTTGTTTAGATGGTATAGTTTATCCAGTTTGTCCAGTTTTTCTAATTTATCCAAATCATCTCATTCGTCTAGATGGTCAAGTTTGTCCACTTTGTCGAGTTGATCAAATTTATACAATTATTGCAGTTTGTCTAGTTTGTACAAGATGTACAATTTGTCCACTTTGTTCAGTTTTTACAGTTTGACTTGTTTGTCCACTTCGTCAACTTTATCCTGTTTGTTCACTTTGTCCACTATCTCTGGTTTGTCCAATTCGTACAGTTTGTATTTTGTCCTGTTCATCCAGTTTGACTAATTTGTCCAGTTTGCCCACTTTGTCCTGTTCGTCCAGTTTGTCAAGTTTATCAAGTTTGTCCAGTTGGTCTAGTTTGACAAATATGTTCAGTTTATCTAATTTGTCCAATTCGTCCTATTTGTCAAGTTAGTCTACTTTGTTCACTTTGCTCACTTTGTCCAGTTTAACAAGTTTGTCTAGAAGGTTTAGTTTGTCCAGTTTGACCAGTTTATCTAATTTGTCCAATTCGTCTAGTTTGTGTTGTTGTAAGTTTGTCTACTTTGTCGAGTTGGTCCAACTGAGCCATTTTGTGCAGTTTGTCTAGTTTTTCTTGTTTGTCCACTTCCTCTACTTTACCCAATTTGTCCACTTTGTCCACTATGTCCAGTTTCTCCACTTTGTGCAATTCGTACAGTTTGTCCACTTTGTAATGTTCATCCAATTTAACTCGTTTTTCCAATTTGTCCACTTTGTTCAGTCGGTCCTGTTTGACTAGTTATTCTAGTTTGTCAACTGTGTTCAGCTGGTCCAATTTGTCCTTTTTGTCGTGTTAGACAAGTTTTTCCAGTTTGTCCACTTAATACAGGTCGTCCACTTTGTCCTGGTTCTCCACTTTAGCCAATTCGTCTAGTTTGTCAAGTTTGTCCACTTTGTCCAGTTCGTCCACTTTATTCAATTCGTCCACTTTGTTCACTTTGCTCACTATGTCCAGTTTGTCTAGTTTGTCAAGTTTGTCTAGATGGTACAATTCGTCCAATACGTCCTGTTTGTCTAATTTGTCCAATTCGTCCAGTTTGTTCGGTTAGTACATTTTATCCACTTTTTCCAGTTTAACCATTTCTAACAGTTCGTCAACTTTTTCATGTTTCTCCACTTTTTCCAATTCGTTCAATTTGTCCAGTTTGCCAACTTTGTCCAGTTCATCTTGTTTGTCCGGTTAGTGCATTTTATCCACTTTTTCCAGTTTGCCCATTTTCAACAGTTCGTCAACTTTGTCATGTTTCTCCACTTTTTCCAATTTGTCCAGTTTGTCAACTTTTTCCAGTTTGTCCAATTTGTCCAGTTTGTTCACTTTGCTCACTTTCTTCAGTTTATCTAGTTTGTCAAGTTTGTCTAGATGGTTCAGTGTGTCCATTTTCTATAATTCGTCCAATTTGTGAACTTTGTCTAGTTCGTCTAGTTTTTCCAGTTTGTCCACTTTGTTACCTTGCTCACTATGTCCAGTTTGTCTAGTTTGTCAAGTTCGTCTTGATGGTTCAGTTTGTCCAATTTGTCCAGTTTGTCCAATTTCTATAATTTGTCCAGTTTGTCAAGTTTGTCTAGTACGTCCAGTTTTTCCAGCTTGTCCACTTTGCCCACTTTGTTCACTTTGCTCACTATGTCCAGTTTGTCTAGTTTGTCAAGTTCGTCTAGATGATTCAGTTTGTCCAATTTGTTCAGTTCGTCCAGTTTGTCCAATTCGTCCAATTCGTCCATTTTATTCACTTTTTCCAGTTCATTCAGTTTCTGCAGCTCGTCAACTTTGTCATGTTTCTCTACTTTTTCCAATTCATCCAATTCGTTCAATTTGTCCACTTTGTCCAGTTCGTCCAGTTTGTCAACTTTGTCCAGTTCAATTTTTTAATCAAATTTCAAAACTTGGGGAGGAAACAGATGAAGGAACCTCAAAATCACAAGCAACCTCAAAATCACAAAAGAAAATTGTAAATTTTTATGAAGAAGAGGAGGAAGAAGAAGAAGAATAAAGACCCTTCAACAGAAAAAAGAATTTAATTTCCAATCTCCTAGTTATTCAATTATGGAATTAATGAATAGAGCTGGAAATATCCAGATGAAAAGTTGCGCTTTAACTTTATCTGATCTGCAAAAAGAATTAAATGATCAGAAAAGAGAAATTCGTGAATTAAGGTTAGAATTAACCAAGAAACATAATGAATTAGATGAAAGAATTTCATGGATAGAAAGTGGTGAAAATATAAAAGATTATGAAGATGAACAAATGCTAACAAATTATCAAGAAGAACAAGGATTTATTCATAGAATAAAAAGAGAAATCAATAAAATATCTACTGGTGATATTTCTGTTCCAACTCGTTGTTTATTACAACAGTGGAGAGTCCAAGTTAAAATTAAAGTAAAATCCTTTGAGAAAGTTGTGACTGCCTTAATAGATTCAGGTGCTGACTTAAATGTAATACAATTGGGTGTTGTGTCATTTAATCTTACAGAAGGATCCCAACATCATATTTCTGCTGCTAATGGTACTAGTATTGCTATTAAAAGAAAGATCCCAAACATTCATATTTGTTGCCAAGGTGTTTGTATTTCTTCACCATTTATCTCTAAAGATATTGTGCATGAAGTAATTTTAGGATCTCCTTTTATATTACAAATTCAACCCTTTTCTGTCAGTACTAAAGGAATTACTACAAGAATTAAAGGTTTAGAAGTGAATTTTGATTTCATTGATGAACCGAGTCAAACGAAAATTTTAAGGATGAATGCAAATCGAGAAGAATATATAAAAGAATTAAAAAATGAAATTAAATGTGTTAGAATAAAATATGAATTAGAACAAAAAGAATTTAAAGAAAAATTAGAAAAATTTCAGAAAGAAATTGAAGAAGAATGTTGTTCTGATTTACCTTCTGCTTTTTTGGATAGAAAAAGACATATAATTAGTCTGCATTATATTAAAGATTTCGATGAAAGAAACATCCCTACAAAAGCTAGACCTTTGCAAATGGATGCTTACCATCTTGATCTATGTAATAAAGAAATAGAAGATTTGTTAAAAAAGAAATTAATTAGAAGAAGTAAATCTCCTTGGAGCTGTACTGCCTTTTATGTTGAAAAAGTTTCAGAGATTGAAAGAGGTGTCCCAAGATTAGTCATAAATTATAAGCCTCTTAACAAGGTTTTGCAATCCATCATATACCCTTTGCCAAATACTCAAGATCTATTGAACAGACTGTACAATGCAAAAATATTCTCAAAATTTGATCTCTAGGGAAAATACAGGTTGAAGAGAATGATTGATACAAAACTGCATTTACTATTCCAATGGGTCATTATGAATGGAACGTCATGCCTTTTGGATTAAAAAATGCTCCCTCTGAATTTCAGAATATTATGAATGAAATATTTTCATCATATATTCAATTTTCTATTGTCTATATTGATGATATTTTGATATTTTCTGAATCAGTAAGTCAACATTGGAAGCATTTAGGTATTTTTAAGAAGATAATTAAACAAAATGGTTTAGTTTTATCTAAGAAGAAAACGAGCCTATTTCAACATAAAATTAGATTTTTAGGCTTTGAAATACAGGATAAAAGGATCACTCTTACAAATCGAGTAATCCAATTTACTGATAAATTTTCTGATGAAATAAAAGATAAAAATATGTTACAAAGATTTTTTGGATGTTTAAATTATGTTGCTTTTTTCTATCAAGATCTAGCGAAAGATAGAAAATTGCTCAAAGAAAGATTGAAGAAAAAACCCTTAGAATGGTCTGAGGATCATAGTAGAGTTGTACAAAAAATTAAAGAAAGAGTTAAAAATCTTCCATGTAGATGTTTATCTAACCCTGATGCTTTTAAGATTGTTTAGACTGATGCCTCAGAGTTAGGTTATTGAGGAATCTTATTACAATTAAATGAAAATGGTAAAGAAGAATTGGTAAAATTCAACTCTGGACTGTGGAATGATGCTCAAAAGAAATACTCCACAATTAAGAAAGAAGTTCTAGCTATTGTGACATGTGTTACTAAATTTCAGCATGACCTTCTAAATAAAGAATTCTTAATTCGAGTGGATGCTAAATCTGCTAAAGAAATTTTAGAAAAAGATGTTAAGAACCTTGCTTCCAAACAGATTTTTGCTAGGTGGCAAGCTATTATTTCAATATTTGAATTTAAAATAGAATTTGTTGAAAGAAAATCTAACTCGCTCCCTGATTTTCTTTCTAGAGAATTCCTATAGGGAAGAAGAAATGGCGAGTAGTTCATCTCCATTTAAAATGACGAAAGGAAAGGAGAAAGTCACAGGCAATACAGAAGAAAGCCAACAAATTCATATTCCAGCTAAAGATATCCACCAATTTGAATTATACATCTATACTGGATTTACCGTTTACGTTACTTCTGACTCACTTCAGGAAGAAAGGTCATTAGAAGAAAATGTCTAATTCCCATTTGGAAAAGGATTACACTATTACTCTCCTGATAAAAAGAAGAATCGAGAGTGGTATCTCAATATCCTTCATCAGACGAAAAGTATTCTCATATTCCATAACAAGAATCATAATGGTGTTGTTACTTATTCAAAATTCACCATTCTGAATATTTTGACTGAAGATGATTGGAATGGTCCTCTTCATAGGACGAAACCCATCCAACTCTATAATTCCATTGATTATTTCAATTATTGGGATTATATGGATGCTTGAAAATATGCTCTCATGTGGCAAAATAGCCAATATGCCCATTCATGGTTCATCAGATTCAAAGAAGAAAGTCCTAATGTTTCTCCTATCTACCAAAATATCCCATCTTGGTTCTATAGTTGGTGGTGTTATTTTGGTGTTAGTCAGAAAATCTTCCTAGATAATTTTCGTTATCTTTTTGAAAGGTTTTGTGAAATAGAAGAAAAGGTGCCTTGCGAAGCCATGAATGTCTTAAAGTTCTTCGTAAAATTCCACATTCCTTATATTTTACAGTGGAAATTTGAAGTTAAGAACGACTTTTATAGTCGGCCATTCCTTTACCAAAAAATATTTCAAAAATGGTCGCAAAAAATTGATTAAGAAACATATGAGAAGATTTTGAATCAAATCACTCCGCCAGTTAAGAATGAAAAGTCCAAAGTAGAAGATAAGATAGATGATGACAATATTTTAATGGCAAATCTCCTTGCCAAGAAAATTGCAAAAGAAATGGCAAAATAGAAGAAAGAGAAAACATCTCAGTTTCCTGATCCCATGGATATTTCTGTTGAATCCCTAAATTTTGAAGAAAGGAATAAACAGATTCTTGCTGACTGACTATCTTCCCAAGAAGAAAGATAAACATGATCATGATTGAGATAGTAATCATGATCTAGATGAACATTTAGACGAAATTGCATCTTATAATTTAGATGAAATTCTTAGAGAAAATATTGGTGGGTTAAGTCCCCATTGGGATCCAAATTCAAAGGTTAACCCAGATGGTTCTGTCACTGATTATAACCGTGGTGGTAAAAAAATTTAATATTCATCTCCAAAGTTTGACTCATCTCAAGTTGCTGAGCCATCTGGACCAACTGAACAAAGTGGACAAACTTTAAGAAACTAGTCAAACTGGACGAATTGTAGAAAATGGACAAACTGAACCATCTATACAAACTTGACAAACTAGATAAATTGGACAAAGTGAGCAAAGTGGACAAACTGGACAAATTGGACGAACTGGACAAAGTTGACAAACTGGACGAAGTGGGTAAATTGGACGAATTGGAAAAAGTAGAGAAACATGACAAAGTTGACGAACTGCAGAAACTAGATGAAGTGGGAAAAGTGGATAAAATGGACTAACAGGACAAACTAAACGTATAGTACGAATTGGACAAATTGGACAAACTGAATCATCTAGACGAACTTGACAAACTAGACAAACTAGACATAGTGAGCAAAGTGAACAAAGTGGGCAAAGTGGACAAGCTAGAAAAACTGAACAAATTAGATAAACTGGTCAAACTGGACAACTGAACCATCTAGACAAACTGGACAAAGTGAGCAAAGTAAACAAAGTGGACAAACTCTACAAACTGGATGAACTGGACTGTTAGCCTAAAAGTTAAATCTGCCTCTCCTGAGTCAGACTAAGTTGTCAATTCCGTGACTGTGTCTGACTGAGTCCTGAGTTGTCAATTTCTTTGACTGAGTCGTAACCGTCTACATGTCTAAGACCTCATCTCTAGAAGACACACACAGTCATATCAAGCTTGAAGCTCCAGAAGACACGTTGTTTTGAAAGCTCGCACCAAAACCTGAAGAACACTTTGAATGCCAACCGTCACAGGTATATGGACCATAGGACTGACCTAGAAGCCTTAGAAGCCTTTTTGGTTAAAATTGGAATAATAGAAACAGGGTTTCTAATCCCACTCTGCCCTGTGGAGAGCTCTCGCGATCTACCAAATATCTCCATATTTTGTGTGTCCTTGCAATCTAAAATGTTCATTATAGTTAAAATCTAACTGATTTGCATAGAGCACTCATGAGCTCTCCACCATGTGCATGTTTTTCACAAAATCTCAAGTTTCCAACACTTAGTGAAAAATGGTTTTTCTGGGAAGCTCGAATCTTCTGAGAACATGTCTCGAAACATCCGAGGATATTCCTTTCATCTATCAGTTGTTGGGATTTATGGGCAGCTCGGAACTTCCGAGAACATGGCCTCAGAACGTCCGAGGATATTCTGAACCCAGGTATTCCTGGGAACTTTGGAAGTTTTGAACAGAAACCTTCGGACGTTTCGAGTATCAGTCAAACTATCCGTTGCATGGTCAAAATAGTTGTTGTAACATGACCGTTGGGAATCCGACCGTTGCAACCTCGGAGGGTCCGAGACCCATCTTCGGAAGGTCCGAAGATAGATCCGTTGGAACTTTTCTAGCCTATAAATGTAAGGCTTTTTGGAGAGAAAAAGATTGATGACTTGAGCCCAATTTATTGATACATTTTTCCAAGCTTTCCAACGACTTCCAAAGCTTACAAACTCCATAGTTATAATACTCTAAGCTTTAATTCTTAATCTCAAACACATTAAAAGTTCTCATAGGCATATCTTGAGCATCTTATGCTCTAAGTTGAATGTGTTAAGTAGAGATTCTTTCTAGGGTCTTAATCCTCATAGGAAAACATTTGTTTACCCTAAACCTCCTTGCTATCATCTTGGCTGGACTTCATTGGAGCATTTACATCAAGCCAAGAAGAGGAGGACATTCAAGAACAAGCCCAAGCTACTTCAAGTAACTCAAAGCAAAGTTCTTAGTATATTTCAAAGCACAACTTCTTTCTATTAATTGTGAAATATTGTAAAGGGTTGGTATAACCCTATTGGCTTTCAAGAGAGGTGTTCTCTTGGTGATTTGGTCAATCTACACCCGTGAAGTAGATTAAGCTTTGTAATTGGTTTCTTCTCCATCCGTGAAGGATAAGGTTAGTGAAATCCTCAAGTGGTGTACTTGAGGCGTGGATGTAGGCAAGGTTGCCAAACCACGTAAAAATGATTGTGTCACAATTCTCCATCTCTTCTCATCTCCTTCACCTTATTTTGTGCACTTGCTTAGCTCATATCTTATTGCACACATAAGTTGCTTAAACTTAATCTTGCTTGTAAATCACATTTAGAATATTAATTGAGCACATTTGTATTGATTAATCATTAAAGTGCTCAATATTTAAATAGATTTTAAAATTCCCCAATAGTCCTATTCACCCCCCTCTAGGACTATTTTAGATATTTGGCTAGCTTGACTAACATGGACAAAGTGGACAAACTAGACGAATTGGAAAGAGTGAACAAACATGACAAAGTGGACAAACTGTAGAAAGTGGGAAAACTGGAAAAAGAGGACTAACTTGACAAACTGGACAAATAGGACAAATTGGACAAACTGGACATACTGGAGATAGTGGACAAAGTGAACAAACAGGATAAAGTTGACGAGGTGGACAAACAAGTCAAACTGTAAAAACTGAACAAAGTGGACAAATTGTACGTCTTGTACAAACTAGACAAATTGCAATAATTGGCTAAATTTGACCAACTTGACAAAGTGGACAAACTTGACCATCTAGACGAACTAGACGATTTGGAGAAATTAGAAAAACTGGTCAAACTGGTCAAACTGGACAAACTATACCATCTAAACAAAGTTGATAAACTAGACAAACTGGACGAAATGAGCAAAGTGAACATAGTAGACAAACTAGACAAAGTGAGCAAAGTGAACATAGTAGACAAACTAGACAAAGTGAGCAAAGTGAACAAAATGGACAAACTAGACAAACTACATTAACTGGACAAACTGGACGAACATGAAAAAGTGGACAAACTGGACAAAGTGGACGACCTATATTAAGTGGAAAAACTTGTCTAACATGTCGAACAGGACAAACTAGAACAGCTGACAAAGTGGACAAACTAGAATAATTAGACAAACTGGACCAACTGAACAAAGTGGACAAACTGGAAAAACTTGTCAAACTGGACGAATTGTAGAAAATGGACAAACTGAATCATTTAGACAAACTTGACAAACTAGATAAATTGGACAAAGTGAGCAAAGTGGACAAACTAGACGAACTGGACAAAGTTGACAAACTGGACGAACTGGACAAAGTGGACAAACTGGATGGATTGGAAAAAGTAGAGAAACATGACAAAGTTGATGAACTACAGAAACTGGATGAACTGGAAAAAGTGGATAAACTGGACAAACTGGACAAACTGGACGAATAGGACGAACTGAACAAATTGGACAAACTGAATCATGTAGACGAACTTGACAAACTAGACAAACTGGACATAGTGAGAAAAGTGAACAAAGTGGGCAAAGTGGACAAGTTGGAAAAAATGGACGAACTGGACAAAGTTGACAAACGGGACAAATTATAGAAAATGGACAAAGTGTACAAATTGGACAAACTGAAGCATCTAGACAAACTTGACAAACTTGACAAACTAGACAAACTAGACGAACTAGACGATTTGGACAAATTAGAAAAACTGGTCAAACTGGACAAACTATACCATCTAAACAAAGTTGATAAACTAGACAAACTAGACGAACTTGAAAAAGTGGACAAACTGGACAAAGTGGACGACCTATATTAAGTGGACAAACTGGAAAAACTTGTCTAACATGTCGAACAGGACAAAGTTGACAAACTGGACGAACTGGACAAATTGGACGAATTGGAAAAAGTAGAGAAATATGACAAAGTTGACGAAGTGTAGAAACTGGATGAACTGGAAAAAGTGGATACAATGGACTAACTGGACAAACTGGACGAATAGGACGAATTGGACAAACTGGACGAACTGAACAAATTGGACAAACTGAATCATGTAGACGAACTTGACAAACTAGACAAATTTGAACATAGTGAGCATAGTGAAAAAGTGGCCAAAGTGGACAAGCTGGAATAACTGGACGAACTGGCAACTTTTGGAATGAATACATTATTGTTAAAATTTGTTTTCGAAAGAACAATTGTTGTCTCTCTTTCAACTTTTTGTTCATAGGCAACCATGGGAAACACAGACATCATTGATTTGTAAAACACTCAGTATATTATAGCAAAAAGTTTATTTTTTGGACTCATTTTTAAGCCTTTACTTTGAAATCCAAGAGTAGCACAATCTAAGACATCTTCATCATGAACATCAACTGTAATATTAGGGAGGCAGTTGAAGTAGGCATCACCATGACATAGACTAGATTCAACCATAGCATATAGCAAATCATCAAACTCATCATGTCTTTGATCTCGAACATAAACACATAAAAAGGCATTTAGTCCTAATCTGAACAGAGGTTTAATTCCAACCTGAATTAATCTGATATGCAGGTAATTGTATTTTGATTTAATTTGTTGAATAACTCTTTGATCTAAAAGCTTAGTGGTTTGTTTTCCTCCAGATAAGGAAACAGTATTTTCAACAATTTTAATATGATAGTCATTCTGTTCTTCAAAGGTTCCATTGCTATATACTTCTGTTATAGGCAAGGAAGGCATTTTCCAATTTGATATTGTTTGATCAATGTTTTCAAAAACAATTTCTTATGAATTTTTTAATTTTTCAGATTTTTTCTCATTTTCTAAATTACTAGACATAAAACTAGACATAGCAGTTTGATATGAAGACGAAGAGACATCAGATTTGTTAGAAGGATTTTGAAATGATTTAAACAGATTTTTAAAAAACTTCTTCTTTCCTTTAGTTCTTTCCATATTGTGGGCTGTAGGAAAACTAGAGCGGCCTGTCAACGATTTACTGCCCTAAACGCCTATCCACGGCTAAAGCGGGACTTGCTACGCGACCTTTAGTACTCTACCTTTTCCAAGCAGCACACAAAAATGCAAATTGCACAAGGAAATAAAAAAACTCTAAAGAAAATCTGATAATCAAACACAGGTTAAATAGCTCAAATTCTTCCTAACATTTCCAATTGATCTTCTGATCTAAAGTTACACAATTGTGAAGAAGAATAAGTACGAACTATAGCATTACGACGATATTCAAGGAGTTGATGATGAGGACAATGACGAGCACCTCGACGAGCACAGGGACTTCTTTGCAAGTCACTATTAGTTCTTTTGATAATTCTATCTAATTTTTCTAAGTGCTCAACACAAGTATTAAAATGTTTAAGTAAAGTCAACCTTTTAGACATAATAAAATACAAAACATATTATTGAAATACTTACAAATTGTTTACAAGATACTTGAGACTTGAGCTCCGGCACACTTGAGCTTTACACTCAACTTTCTCAACTTGATAAGAAAACTTGCTCTGAAAACTGATATTGAAAACTCTCCCCCAAAACAAAGCAAACTCTTCTCCTTATATAGATGGAGAGAGGGGACAAAACATCTTCTTTTCCGACTAAAGGAAGGGGTCCTAATGACACATGTCACACTTAGAGGAAAAGATGGAAAAAAAAGAGATAAAAAACAAATAGTGAAACTTTACAAAAGGTCACCAGAAGAATAGTGAAACTTTTGACAAAAGGTTACCAATGGTAGGTGAAATGGTAACACCATAATGTACACATGTGGTCTTTGATCCTTGAGTGCTTTTGACCTTTTTGTCATGCCTTTAATCCTTGAGACAACTTTTGTCTTGTCAATAATTCTTGAGATGATATTTGTGACATCAACTTTAATGCTTCTAATAACACAATGACACCTATTTTTCTTGTAAATCTACTATGATCTTCCCCCATCAAAAGTTGAGCATGCATTCTGGCTCTGATACCAATAATGCATGATCAACTTTTCATAATGCAATAATGCAGGATCAACTTTTCATCCAGTCTTCAAATTTTAATTTAATTTTTCTTCTTTTCATTCTTCTGAGAGTGCCAACTCTTTTCTTTTTCAATCAACATAGAGCGATACATCAACATTTCATTTTGAACGGAAGACTTGAAAGGTTGAGGAACGACAGAAGATGGCTCAACCGCTTGAGATGAGTCAAACTTTGGAGATGAATACCAAAACTTTTGATCACCACGATTATAATCAGTGATAGAACCATCTGGGTTAACCTTTGAATCTGGATCTCAACGGGGACTTAACCCAACAATATTTTCTCCAAGAATTTCATATGAATTATAAGATGCAATTTCGTCTAAATGTTCATCTGGATCATGATTACTATCCCAATCATGATCATGTTTATCTTTTTTCTTGGGAAGATAGTCAGCAAGAATCTGTTTAATCCTTTCTTCAAAACACTAGTTAAATTGGACGAACAGGACAGAGTGGACAAACTGTACGAATTGGATAAACTGGACAAAGTGGACAAACTTGGTAAAGTAGAAGACGTTGTCAAACAAGACAAACTGCACAAACTGAACAAACTGGACGAACTATACAAACTGAACGAACTCCACAAATTGGATAAATTGGACCAACTCAACAAAGTAGACAAACTTGACCAACAGGACAAACTATACAAATTGGACAAATTAGATAAACTGGTCAAACTAGACAAATTGGACAAACAGAACCATCTAGACAAATTTAATAAACTAGAGAAACTGGTCAAAGTGAGCAAAGTGGACAAAGTGGACAAATTGGACAAACTTGACAAACTGGATGAAGTCGACAAACTGGACGAATTGGAAGAAGTGGACGAACATGGACGAACTAGACAAAGTGTACAAACAGGACGAATTGGAAAAAGTAGACAAACATGACAAAGTGGATGAACTGTAGAAAGTGGACAAACTGGAAAAAGTGGACTAACTGGACAAACTGGACGAATCTGGACAAACTGCACAAATTGGCTCTGTGGGACCAAATCGACAAAGTAGACAAACTTACCAACTGCACAAACTTGACGAATTGGACAAATTATATAAACTGGTCAAACTGGACAAACTGAACCATCTAGACAAACTTGACAATCTTGACAAAGTGGACAAAGTGAGCAAAGTGAGCAAAGTGGACAAAGTGGACAAACTGTACAAACTAGACGAACTGGACAAACTGGACTAATTGGAAAGAGTGGACAAACAAGAAGAAGTAGACAAACTCTAGAAAGTGGGCAAACTGCAAAAGTGGACTAACCTGACAAACTGGACGAATAGATTGAATTGGACAAACATACAAACAGGATGAACTGGGCAAATTAGATAAACTGGACAAATTCGTCAAACTGGACCAAAGTGAGCAAAGTGAACAAAGTGGACAAACTAGACGAACTGAACGAATTCGAAAAAGTGGACAAACATGGACAAACAGGACGAATTGGAAAAAGTAGACAAACATGGTCAAGTGGACTAACTGGAGAAACTGGACGAATCTGGAGAAACTGCACAAATTGGCTCAGTCGGACTAACTTGACAAAGTAGACAAACTTACCAACTGGACAAACTAGAGGAATTGGACAAATTAGATAAACTGGTCAAACTGGACACACTGAACCATCAAGACAAACTTGACAATCTTGAGAAAGTGGACAAAGTGAACAAAGTGGACAAACTGGACAAACTGGACGAACTGGAAAGAGTGGTCAAACATGACAAAGTAGACAAACTGTAGAAAGTGGGCAAACTGGAAAAAGTTGACTAACTTGACAAACTGGACGAATTAGATAAAGTGGACAAACTGGACAAATTCGTTAACCTGGACCAACCTGAACCAACTGAAAAAGAAGATTTGAAGATTTGAGATGATTCTTGTCATTATAGATCCTGTGAGTGTTGGTATCAGAGCCAGAAGAATCATCTCCTTTTTGGTGGGAGTATATGCCTGAGAAGAAAAGTTAGAGTGTGAAGAAAAGTTGTTTAAAGGTGCCTCCATTGCTTAGAAGAAAAGTTGCTTGATTTGGTAAATGTCCCATCCTTGTCTAAAGTTGCAGTTGGCTAGAAGACAATATACATAATATCTTGTCTAGATTTGAAGAAGAAAAGTTGATATCCAATTTAGCCAAAAGATGGTGTTGTAGTACATCTCATCTTGTTTGGTTGAAAAAATAGATAAAGTTATCCTTGTTGGTGGGGGTCTGTTGCCTCATGTCAAGATGACATCAAAAGAAGATAAAGTTGCTGCCACATGAGCTGCCATATGTCAAGTTCCTATGAAAAGATGCAAAATGAAGCTCCACCTATTGTACCTTTGCCCAAAGTGGGAATCTCCTTTTGTAAAGCTATTTTGGAAGCTTGTGTCGGTAGATTTGCTTTTCTTGTGTGCCTTATTCTCTTGGTCGGGAGAGAATAGGTCCTGGTTGTCTTTGCTCCATCTATATAAGGAGCTGGCGTTTCCATTTGTGGATCAATCAGAAAAATAGATAGAAAGTTAGAAAAAAAAAAAAGAGTTCAGAGTCTAAGTGTGAGTGTGAGTGTGAGCTTGAAGTTTGAGTGTGCTAGAGTTTGAAGTCCTGTACAATTTTCTGTAAGTAATTAAGTTTTTATAAGTTTGATATTATATGCTTGTTGTTATCTAATCATGTTGTTTCTTTTGCTAGAATATGTCTATTCGTCTTGCTCTGCTTAAGAGATACTATGATGATGTTCGAATATTAAGAAAAATTGAAATCTTGTTAGACAATATAAGAAGACATTTACAAACCTGCACCCACAGAAATACTCCTCGCTATCATGAGTCTGAATGAAGAATTAGAATTATTATCTCGTATTTAAATCTGTAACAAAAAAAAAATTGATTTAGATGAACTAAATCTATTATCTAGGATCTGAAGCTTTTTAGCCAAGTTGATCTATCCAATTCTCTTTAGAGTTTTTATTTTCCTTCCTATTCTCCACTTCTGTATCTCGTTCATCTTCCTAAGAGTGTGGTCGAGTTGTAAGTCCCACTTTTGGCCGTGATCAGGCATCAAGGGCTGTAAATCTTTGACCGAACTCTTCCTGTTTCTTACGAGCTACAAAGATGGAAAATTCTAAGGGAAAAACAAAACTTTTTAAGAATTGGTTTAAATCATTTCAGCATCCTTCTAATAGATCTTATTCATCTTCTTCATCCTACCAGTCTGCTTTAACCAGTCTTCCCCGTAATAGCTTAGAAAAAGAAAATTCATAAGAAATGATATATGAAAATTTTGACCAAGCAATATCCAACTGGAAGTTGCCAGCCTTGCCTGTAATAGAAATATATAGTAATGGCACATTTGAAGAACAAAATGATTACCACATTAAAACTGTTGAAAAAACAGTCTCTCTCTGGAGGAAAACAGACAATCAAACTTCTTGAAAGAAGAATTATTGAACAAATCAGAACCAAATACAACTACCTGCACATAGGATTAATTCAGGTAGGAATCAAACCACTGTTTCGATTAGGATTAAATGTTTCAGTGTGTGCTTATGTGCGAGATCAAAGACATGATGAGTTTGATGATTCTCTTTATGCTATGATCGAATCAAGCCTCTCTTATGGACCTGTTTATTTTAACTGTTTTCCTAATATCACAATTGATGCCCATGATGATGATGTTCTTGACTGTGCAACCATTGGATTTCAAAGTAAAGGATTAAAGTGAGTCCAAGAAGTAAACCTTTTGCTATAGTTTATCGTGTGTTCTACAAATCTATGATCTCTGTCTTTCCCATGATAGCCTATAGAGATAAGGTTGATAAAGAAAAAACTACAGTTCTCATGGAAACAAACTTTAACAATAATATGTTTATTCGAAAAGTCATCAACTGGGAAGAAGTTGTTCTCCCATGAAATTGGCAAATAGAAGACGTCACTCCAAGAGTAAATGAAATAACAGATGATTTATAAAGCATAGTCAAATTACCAAATGGTAATGTTGAAATCAAATTTAGGAGAAAAATAGAAAAAGCTAGGAGGAGTTTCGCCGGTTACACGGAAGGAAGTAGATGATGACCAAAGGAGTAGTGAAAAGGAAGAAATGGATCAAAAAGTTTTTAGAAACAAAGAAAATGGAATTGAACACCTGTGTATAAAAGAACCTCATCACAAAAAACCTACAACCCAAGTGAAAGTGATTTTCTCCAAGGAGCCATAAGAATGATTAGCATTCAAAAGCCAGAAGAAATACCTGTCAAAAAATTTGAAATTGATAAACCATATCTTAGAGAAAATTTGAAAAGCCATCCTTTAAAAGATTGGTTCTTTAAAAGCTTTAACACAGAAGAAAAGGATAAGATGAGAGAATTATGGTATTTCCAAATGGAGGAAGAAAAAAGAAACATACCTTTCTTTGACTGGTTCATGGAATATTTTAAAAAAGGGAAAATCAAAGAAGAAGGAACTCAAAGCCCAAAACAAATAAGAATTATAGGAAGAACAACAAGAACTTGGAAAGACACTGAAGGAAAAGAAGTTCAAAAATTTCACCCACCTTGGAATGATATTTCTATCCCTAATACAGAAACCAAGAATTATGCTATGCCTGTAAAAAATGCATTTATTTATGAATCAAAACCAGACCCAAATGCTAGAGACATAGGTATAGGTATTGGAGATATACTTGAGCAAAATAATTACACCAATCTATGTCTATTAACCATTGGAGAACAAACAGATCGAATAGAAAGAACAATCAAATCAAAACCCGAATTTAAAGAAGAAAAATTAGAAGAAAGCTCTGCCAATGCAGTATATTTTCCCAGACAATTACCTAAAGGGATTATTTTGCAAGAAGGACCATTCACAATGACAGACGAAATGCAAAAAGAATTATCCAATAGGATAGAAAGCCTCAATATGGGAGGAAAAAGATTCAGTATCCTAAGAGTCTCTGCTTCAGAGAATTTATTAATAAATCGTCTAAAGAAATGGAATCCCCAAGTAAAATTGCCAGAGACAAAGAATTATTATCCTAAACCAACCCCTGTTGATCTACAACTCGAAGAGGCTCCATACACTTACACCTCAGAATTAACCTATTCAGGAAATTCTTTATATGAGTGGAACTTAGATGGATTAACAGAATACCAAATTGTCCAAATGGTTCATAGTATGTTAATATACTGCAATGCATGTGAAGTCAGTGGAAATACTCCAAGAAATATCTTTCTCATGATAACCACCTCTTTCAATGGAATATTAAGAGGATGGTGGAATTATGGATTAACCGGAGCCCAAAGACTTGAAACAGAAAATGCTGTCAAAATGGATGAATTCGGAAGAATCCTTTACAAAGACAAAACCACAGGAAACTTAGTAGATCCCAATGTTAAGCTTGAAGCAGGTACTAGCCAAATCCCTGATAATTGGGAAACTCAATTTGATTGTGTTAGTATCCTACTTTTATGTATCCTCAATGAATTCACTGGAGGGATTGCTCTAATTAAAGAGAAAAATAGACAGCAATTACATCACTTGAGATGTAGAAATTTAGGAGAATTTCGTTGGTATAGAGATGTATTCTTATCAAAAGTCTACCAACAAAATGATTGTAATTCTGATATTTGGAATGAAAGATTCATTTCAGGATTACCACCCCTATTTGTTGAAAAGGTGCATAATTCTTTGAGAGAAGAAATGCATGGTACTATTAATTAGAGTTTACTGACGTTCGGAGGAATTATACAAAGAATTAACAAAGTTGGCATGACTCTTTGTATTGATTTAAAGATTAGTAAACAAGCTGAAAAAATGAGAAAATATTCTGGAGATAAAGAATTAAGAGATTTTTGTTTCCAATTTGGTTTAGATCAAACACCTGAATAAAAGAGAAAAACCCTTGCGTTCTAGATTTACTCCAGATAGAAGAAACAAAATGGTAAGAAAGTATAAACCCGGAAGATATAAAAAACAGAGAAAATCTGATCAACTCATCTCATTCAAAAGAAAATCTAGGAAATATTTCAAAAAGAAATACATAAAAGAAAATGTTCCAACTTGTTATACTTGTGGGAAAAAGGGTCATTATTCAAGTAAATGCTTTAAAAAAGAAAATTCCTCTAAAAAGAAACTTAGAAAAGTCAATACCAGAAATAAAGAGGAAAATACTGAAAAAGAACAATCTGATTCAAGTTCCTCAGAAGAAGAAGAAGAATATGAATCTGATTCATCAACTAACATTGAAGAAAATAGTCCCCAGGTTCAGCTCATCAAACAATTTCAATCATGTACATGTCATTCAGATGATGAAGAATCTGATGGAGAATGGTCGATACCATCTGATGAAGATCTTGGTATCCATATCCGTGTCCTCACTGTCCCTCAAAAATTACTTCTAGAAATGGTTGATAACATACCTGATCCAGAGAAAAAAGTTCAATTTTTAAATCAAATTTCAAAATTGGGGGGAGGAGAAGAAGGAAAAAGTTCAAAACCAAAAATTTCCTTTGAAGAAGTTGAAAATGGTGATAAAGTATCATATTATCCAAAAAGGATAAAAGAGAAAGAAACATTTCACACACCAACCTATTTCATGATTGATCTTATGAAATGAGCAGAAAAAATTCATACTATAAATAAACCCTTAACTCTTTGAGACTTACAAAGAGAATTGAATGATCAAAAAAGAGAACTTCGTGAATTAAGAATAGAGTTAACCAAAAAACAAAATGAGCTTGATGAAAGGTTAATTTGGTTAGAAAATGATGGTGCTATTGAAAAATATGATCAAAAAAAATTTGTCCAAAGAATTAAAGGAGAAATTAGCAAAATCTCTACTAGTGTAATTCCTACAAAATGTATTTACCAACAGTGGAGAGTTCATGTAAAGATAAAAATAAAAAACTTTGAGAAGATTGTCAATGTCATAATTGACACTGGTGCAGACTTAAATGTTATCAGACTTGGAATTGTTCCTATTGAATTTACAAGTGAATCGAAACAGTTTGTTTTTGCTGCTAATGGAACGACCATTTCTATAGAGAGAAAAATCCCAAATGTTCATGTTTGCATGAAAGGAGTCTGTGTTACTTCACCCTTTATTATTTCAGAAGATATTGTTAATGATATACTCCTTGGATCTCCATTTATTCTTCAAATCCAACCCTTTTCTGTAATAACAAAAGGAATTTCTACAAATATCAAAGAGATTGAAGTAAATCTTGATTTTATAGATGATCCTTGTGAAACGAAAATCCAAATGATAAATCAAGTTATTGCCACTAGAGAAAATTACATAAATTGACTAAAGAATGAAATCAAAATTGCCCAAATAACAAAAGAATTAGAGAAAAAAGAATTCAAAACAAAATTAGAAGAATTCACCAAACAGATTGAAGAAGAATGCTGTTCTAAATCACCATCAGCCTTTTGGAATAGAAAAAGACACATAGTAGGATTACCATATGTAAAAGATTTTAATGAAAAAGATATTCCTACTAAAGCTCGTCCATCTCAAATGGATGATGCCCATTTAAAGCTTTGCCAAGAAGAAATCAATGATCTTTTGAAGAAAGGATTATTTAGAAAAAGCAAATCCCCTTGAAGCTGTACGGCATTTTATGTTGAAAAGGCCACTAAAATTGAAAGAGGAGTTCCAAGATTGGTAATCAATTATAAACCATTAAACAAAGTTCTTCAATCTATTAGTATCCTTTGCCTAATACTCTGGATTTGCTAAACAGATTAAACAATGCCAAAATATCCTCAAAATTTGATTTAAAATCAGGATTTTGGCAGATTCAGATAAAAGAAGAAGATAGATGTAAAACTACATTCACTGTTCCAATGGGACATTATGAATGGAATGTTATGCCTTTCGGATTGAAAAATGTTCCATTTGAATTTCAAAATATTATGAATAATATCTTCTCGTCTTACACCTAGTTTGTCATTGTTTACATTGATGATATTCTTATCTTCTCAGAATCTGTTATACAACATTGGAAACATTTGAGTATTTTCAAAAGAGTCATAAAAGAAAATGGATTGGCTTTATATAAAAGAAAAATGAATCTCTTTCAGCAAAAAATCAGATTCTTAGGATTTGAGATCCACGACAGAAAAATAACTCCAACTGATAGAGTTATTCAATTTGCTGATAAATTTCCAGATGAAATTAAGGATAAAAATATGCTAAAAAGATTTCTTGGATATCTAAATTATGTTGGATTTTTCTATCAAGATTTGGCAAAAGATAGAAAACTTCTCCCGGAAAGATTAAAGAAAAATCCTAAGGAGTGGTCGATCCATCACACTAATGCAGTAAAAAAGATTAAAGAAAGAGTCAAAAATCTTCCTTGTAGATATTTATCTGACCCAGAAGCTTTCAAAATAGTTCAAACTGATGCTTCTGATGTTGGATATGGTGGAATCCTTTTACACCAAAAAGACTTAAAAGAAGAATTAATAAGATTTAATTCTGGATTATGGAATGAAGCACAAAAGAAATATTCAACCATAAAAAAGGAAGTTCTTGCCATAGTTATTTGTGTGACGAAATTCCAACATGATTTATTGAACAAAGAATTTCTGATCAGAGTTGATGCTAAGGCTGCAAAAGAAATTCTAGAAAAAGATGTCAAAAATCTTGTCTCTAAGCAAATATTTGCTAGATGGCAAGCCATTTTATCAGTTTTTGAATTTAAGATTGAATTTATTAATGAAAATTCTAACTCTCTCCCTGACTTTCTTAGTAGAGAATTTCTTCAGGGACGACAAAATGGCAAGTAGCTCTTCCCCGTTTATGAAGAATAAAGGGCAAGAGAAATTGGCAGATCAAGAAGAAAACCAAAAGGGTTTTACTCCAACAAAAGACCCAAGTCAATCAGAATTATATCTTTATACCGGTAACAGAATTCTTATTACTTCAGATTGTCTTATGGAAGAAAGATCTGTAGAAGATAATGTTTATTTTCTCTTTGGCAAGGGGCTTCATTATTAATCCCCTGATAAAAGGAAAACCAAAGATTGGTATCTCAATATTTTGCATCAGACGAAAAGTGTCTTCATCTTCCACAATAAGAATGCAAATGGTATCATCACTTACTCAAAGTTCACTATTCTCAAAATCCTTACTGAGGAAGATTGGGATGGTCCCTTGAACATGACAAAATCAGTCCAATTATACTATTGGACTGAGTTCTTTAATTATTGGGACTATATTGATGCATGGAAATTTGCTTTGATGTGGCAAAATCACCAGTATAATCATTCTTGGTTCATCAGATTCAAAGAAGAAAGTCCTGATGTCACTCCCATTCATCGTAATTTCCCATCCTAGTTCTCTTCACTTGGTGGTCATATTTTGGTACTTCTCAGAAAATCTTTCCTGATAATTTTCGTTATTTATTTATTAAGTTCTGTGAAGTAGAAGAAAAAGTGCCATGTGAAGCCATCAATATGCCTCGCTTCTTTGCTAAATTTCATATCCCTTATATTTTCCGATGGAAGTTTGAAGTAAAAAAGGACTTATATGGTTTACCATCTCTTTATCAGACTTTTTACCAAAAATGGTGGCCAAAAATTGAAAATGATACTTATGAGAGAATTTTGAATCAAATCTCTCCTACTGTTAAAGAAGAAATTCCTCTTCCTGTAGAAAAACTTTTTGAGAATGAAATGGTCATGGCTGATCTTTTGGCCAAAAAGATTGCCAAAGAAATTGCTCGAGAAAAGTCTCCTGAGCCTATGGACATGTCTGTTGACTCCATCAATTTTGAAGAAAAGATTAACCAAATTTTAGAAGAGTATCTCCCAAAGAAAAAAGTTGGTGATCATGATTGGGATAGTAATCATAATCTAGAAGAAAATCTTGATGATGAAGTTGTGCCCCTGGAAGATCTCCATCCTCGGTGGGACCCTGACTCTCATATTAATCCTGACGGATCAGTTTCTGAATACCTTCGTGGTGGAAAGTTTTGGTATTCTTCAGCAAAAGACAAAGGAAAAGAAAAAGAAGTTGAAAAGGAATCTCGGTTAGCTGAATTATTTCGTAAGAATTCTGGTTAGCAAAAGAATTAATGAAAAAGAAGATTTGAAGATTTGAGATGATTCATGTCATTATAGATCCTGTTTTGTCCTGTTCGACATGTTAGATAAGCTTTTCCAGTTTGTCCACTTTATATAAGTCGTCCACTTTGTCCAGTTTGTCCACTTTTTCAAGTTTATCTAGTTTGTCCAGTTAGCGTAGTTTGTCTAGCTTGTCCATTTTGTTCACTTTGCTCACTTTGTCTAGTTTGTCTACTATGTTCACTTTGCTCATTTCATTCAGTTTGTCTAGTTTTTCAACTTTGTTTAGATGGTATAGTTTGTCCAGTTTGACCAGTTTTTCTAATTTGTTGAGATCGTCTAGTTCGCTTAGATGGTCAAGTTTGTCCACTTTGTCGAGTGGGTCAAATTTAGCCAATTATTGCAGTTTGTCTAGTTTGTACAAGACGTACAATTTGTCCACTTTGTTCAGTTTTTACAGTTTCACTTGTTTGTCCACTTCGTCAACTTTATCATGTTTGTTCACTTTGTCCACTATCTCCGGTTTGTCTAGTTTGTACAGTACGTACAATTTGTCCACTTTGTTCAGTTTTTACAGTTTGACTTGTTTGTCCACTTCGTCAACTTTATCCTGTTTGTTCACTTTGTCCACTATCTCCAGTTTATCCAATTCGTTCAGTTTGTCCACTTTGTCCCGTTCGTCTAATTTGTCTAGTTTGTCAAGTTAGTCCAGTTGGCCCAGTTTGATGAATTTGTCCAGTTTATCTAAGTTGTCCACTTCATCCTGTTTGTCCAGTTTGTCCACTTCGTCCTACTCGTCCAGTTTGTCAAGTTAGTCCTCTTTTTCCATTTTTCCCACTTTCTACAGTTTGTCCACTTTGTCATGTTTGTCCACTCCTTCTAATTTGTCCAGTTTGTCCACTTTGTCCAGTTCATCTAGTTTGTACAGTTCGTCCACTTTGCTCACTTTGTCCAGTTTGTCAAGTTTGTCTAGATGGTTCAGTTTGTCCAGTTTATCTAATTTGTCCAATTCGTCTAGTTTGTGTTGTTGGTAAATTTGTCTACTTTGTCGAGTTGGTCCAACTGAGCCAATTTGTGCAGTTTGTCTAGTTTGTCTTGTTTGTCCACTTCGTCTACTTTACCCAATTTGTCCACTTTGTCCACTATGTCCAGTTTGTCCACTTTGTGCAATTCGTACTGTTTGTCCACTTTGTATTGTTCGTCCAGTTTAACTTGTTTTACCAGTTTGTCCATTTTGTTCAGTTGGTCCCATTTGACTAGTTATTCTAGTTTGCTGGTCCAGTTTGTCCTTGTCAACTTGTTAGACAAGTTTTTCCAGTTTGTCCACTTAATACAGGTCGTCCACATTGTCCTGTTTGTCCACTTTGACAAATTTTTCCACTTTTTCCTACTCCTTGAGTTTGTCCACTTTGTCCAGTTTGTCCACTTTATCCAGTTTGTCTAGTTTGTCAAGTTTGTTCAGTTGTCCAGTTTGACCAATTTGTCAAGTTTGTCCAGTTTATCTAATTTGTACAGTTCGTCCTGTTTGTCCAATTCGTCCTATTCGTCCAGTTAATCCACTTTATCCACTTTTTCCAGTTTGCCCATTTTCTACAGTTCGTCAACTTTGTCATGTTTCTCCACTTTAGCCAATTCGTCCAGTTGGTCCAGTTTGTCCAATTCGTCTAGTTTGTCAAGTTTGTCTACATGGTTAAGTTTGTCCATTTTCAATAATTCGCCCAGTTTGTCAACTTTGTCCAGTTCATCCAGTTCTTCCAATTCATCCACTTTGCCCACTTTGTTCACTTTGCTCACTATGTCCAGTTTGTCTAGTTTGTCATGTTCGTCTAGATGGTTCAGTTTGTCCAATTTCTCCAGTTTGTCCATTTTCTATAATTCATCTAGTTTGTCAACTTTGCCCACTTTGTTCACTTCCTCACTCACTTTTTCCAGTTTTCCCGTTTTCTACAGTTTGTCAACTTTGTCATGTTTCTCCACTTTAGCCAATTCGTCTAGTTTGTCTAGTTTGTCCAGTTTATCCAGTTCGTCAACTTTATCCAGTTTGTCCACTTTGTTCACTTTGCTCACTATGTCTAGTTTGTCTAGATGGTACAGTTTGTCCAACACATCCTATTTGTCCAGTTTGTCCAATTTGTCCTATTTGTCCAGTTTGTCCAATTTGTCCTATTCGTCCAGTTTGTCCGGTTAGTGCATTTTATCCACTTTTTCCAGTTTGCCCATTTTCAACAGTTCGTCAACTTTGTCATGTTTCTCCTCTTTTTCCAATTCGTCCAATTTGTCAACTTTGTCCAGTTCGTCCAATTTGTCCAGTTTGTCCACTTTGTTTACTTTGCTCACTTTCTTCAGTTTATCTACTTTGTCAAGTTTGTCTAGATGGTTCAGTCTAAGATTTCGATGAAAGAAACATCCCTACAAAAGCTAGACCTTCGCAGAGTTTATAAGGAGAAGAGTTTGCTTTGTTTGGGATCAAGTTTAGAATCTCATTTTAGATCAAGTTTCAATCTCAGTTTTTAGAGCAAGTTTTCTTATCAAGTTTAGAGAGTTGTGTGTGCTGGAGCTCAGGTCTCAAGCATCTTGTAAACAGTCTGTAAGTGTTTCAGTAATATGTTTTGTGTTTTATTATGTCTAAAAGATTGACTTTACTTAAACGTTTTAATACTTGTGTTAAGCACTTGGAAAAATTAGATAGAATTATCAAAAGAATTAATAAACACTTGCAAAGAAGGTCCTGTGTCCGTCGAGGTGCTCGTAGTTGTCCTCGTCATCAACGCCTTGGATATTGTCGTAATGCTGTAGTTCATACTTATTCTTCTTTACAATTGTGTAAATTTAGATTAGAAGATCAATTGGAAATGTTAGGAAGAATTTGAGCTATTTAGCCTGTGTATGATTATCAGATTTTCTTTAGAGTTTATTATTTCCTTGTGCAATTTGCATTTTTGTGTTCTACTTGGAAAATGTCGCGTAGCAAGTCCCGCTTTAGCCGTGGATAGGCGTTTAGAGCAGTAAATCGTTGACAGGACGCTCTAGTTTTCCTGCAGCCCACAATATGGAAAGAACTAAAGGAAAGAAGAAACTTTTTAAAAATCTGTTTAAATCATTTCAAAATCCTTCTAACAAATCTGATGTCTCTTTGTCTTCATATCAAACTGCAATGTCTGGTTTTATGTCTAGTAATTTAGAAAATGAGAAAAAATCTGAAAAATTAAAAAATTCATAAGAAATTGTTTTTGAAAACTTTGATCAAACAATATCAAATTGGAAAATGCCTTCCTTGCCTATAACAGAAGTATATAGCAATGGAACCTTTGAAGAACATAATGACTATCATATTAAAATTGTTGAAGATACTGTTTCCTTATCTGGAGGAAAACAGACCATTAAGCTTTTAGATCAAAGAGTTATTCAACAAATTAAAACAAAATACAATTACCTGCATATTGGATTAATTCAGGTAGGAATTAAACCTCTGTTCAGATTAGGATTAAATGCCTATGTCTGTGTTTATGTTCGAGATCAAAGACATGATAAGTTTGATGATTCGTTATATGTTATGGTTGAATCTAGTCTATGTCATGGTGCTGCCTACTTCAACTGCCTCCCAAATATTACAGTTGATGTTCATGATGAAGATGTCTTAGATTGTGCTACTCTTGGATTTCAAAGTAAAGGGTTAAAAATGAGTCCAAAAAGTAAACATTTTGCTATAATATATAGAGTGTTTTACAAATCAATGATGTCTCTGTTTCCCATGGTTGCCTATGAACAAAAAGTTGAAAGAGAGAAAACAATTGTTCTTTTGGAAACAAATTTTAACAATAATGTTTTCATACCAAAAGTAATTAATTGGGAAGATGTTACTCTTCCAGGAATTTGGGAAATTGAAGATGTAACTCCCAGAATTAATGAAATCACAGATGATTTACAAAACATAGTCAAATTACCAAATGGATATAGAAGAAAATTTTAGAAGAAAATTCGACAAAGCCAGAAAGAGTTTTGCTGGTTATGTTGATTCCGGAAAAAGTCTTAAACTAGAAGAAGTAGTAGACCAAGGTGAAAAGGAAGAAACGGAACAAAAAACTTATAAGCATTTTGATACTGGAATTGATCACCCTATTTAATAAAAGACAAAGTTCAGCAGGAACTTATGTACCTACTGAAAATGACTTTGCTCATTTTGGTCCAGTAATTCGAATGATAAGAGTTCCTCAAGAAGAAATAATTCATATAAATAAAGAAAATGAAGAATTCCAAATAGACAAACCCTATTTGAGAAAAACAATGAGAGAACATCCTTTAAGCGACTGGTTCTTTAAAAATTTTAACGTAGAAGAAAAAGACAAAATGAGAACTATATGGTATCAACAAATGAAGGATGAAAGAAGAAAATAAAGTTCTTTGATTGGTTTTTTTATTAGTTCAAGAAAGGTAAAATCCCTGAAAAAACTAATAATCAAATTAGAGTTATTGGAAGAAGAGCAAGAACTTGGAAAACTGTAGATAAAAAAGAAATTGAAAGATCACATCCTCCATGGAAAATTTTGGATATTTCAAGTGAAGGATCTGTGACAAAAATTTTTGCTAGTCCTGTTAAAGATAACTCTGTCCTAAAAAATGTAGAAGAAATAAAAGTTCAGGATATTGATCAGGGATTAGGAAATATAATTGAACAAAAATAATTATATTAATCCTTGCGTCTTGACTTTAGGAGAACAAACAGAAAGAATTGAAAAAACAATTAGGTTAAATCCTGCTCTTAATGTGACCAAACCTATAAGAAAACATAAAGAAGAAATTCAGGATGAACCTCTAGTTAACCCTATTTATGTTCCTAAGACTTTAGGAATAATTTTTGAAAAAGATCCTTTCAAAATAACTGATGAAATGCAAAATGAATTAACGAGTAGATTGGATCATTTGCTACTTTCAAATAAAGGTTTAAGCATTTCAAGGATATCTGTAGCTGAAAGTACTTTGATTAATAGATTGAAGAAATGGAATCCTCAAGCTGAGTTACCTAGAACTAAGAATTATTATCCTAGGCCAACTCCTGTGGATCTACAGGTAGAAGAAGCCCCATATCAAATGGATGTTCAGTGTTCAGGAAATACTTTATACGAATGGAACCTAGATGGATTATCTGAATATCAAATTCTTCAAATGATTCATAGTATGCTGATTTATGCCAATGCTTGTGAAGTTAGAGGAAATAACCCAAAGAATGTTTTCCTCATGATAACTACCTCATTTAATGGAATTTTAAGAGGTTGGTGGCATTACGGTTAACCAATGAACAACGTCTAGAAATTGAGAATGTTGTTAAAATGGATGAATTAGGAAGAATCATTTATAGAGATAAAACCACTGGAAATTTTGTGGATCCAGCCATCAAAATGGAACTTGGTGGAATAAGTCAACCACAAATCCCAGAGAATTATACAACCCAACCAGATTGTGTGAATGTCTTATTATTAAACATTCTTGAAGAATTTTCTGGTGGATTGAATATAATGAGAGAAAAGAATAGAAAACAATTACATCGTCTTAGGTGTAAGACTTTGTCTGACTTTAGATGGTATAAAGATGTTTTCTTAGCAAAAGTATATCAATTAACTGATTGTAATTTTGAGATATGGAAGGAGAAATTTATCTCAGGTTTACCTCCTTTATTTGCTGAAAAAGATCGTAATTCCATTTAAGAAGAAATGAATGGAACTATTAATCTGAATTTGTTAACTTATGGAGCTATTGTCCAAAGGATTAACAAAGTTGGATTAGCTTTGTGTACTGATCTGAAGATTAGTAGACAAATGGAAAAATTGAGAAAATACACTGGTCAAAAGGAATTAGGAGATTTTTGCTACCAGTTTGGTTTAGATCAAGTTGTAATTATGTTGCTTTTTTCTATCAAGATCTAGTGAAAGATAGAAAATTGCTCCAAGAAAGATTGAACAAAAAACCCTTAGAATGGTCTGAGGATCATATTAAAGCAGTCCAAAAAATTAAAGAAAGAGTTAAAAATCTTCTATGTAGATGTTTATCTAACCCTGATGCTCTTAAGATTGTTCAAACTAATGCTTCAAAGTTAGGCTATGGAGGAATCATTCATCTGAGAGCGCCAACGAAACATCAGCATTTCATTTTGAGCGAAAGACTTGGAAGCTTTAGGAACGGCGGAAGATGGCTCAGCACCTTGAGATGAGTCAAACTTTGGAGATGAATACCAAAACTTTTGACCACCACGGTATAATCAGTGACAACCATTTGGATTAACCTTTGAATCTGGATCCCAACGGGGACTTAACCCAACGATATTTTCTCTAAGAATTTCATCTGAATTATAAGATGCAATTTCGTCTAAATGTTCATCTGGATCATGATTACTATTCCAATCATGATCATATTTATCTTTCTTCTTGGGTAGATATTCAACAAGAATATGTTTAATCCTTTCTTCAAAATTTAGGGATTCAACAGAAATATCCATGGGATCAGGAGACAGAGATGTTTTCTCTTTCTTCTCTCTTGCCATTTCTTTTGGAATTTTCTTGGCAAGGAGATCTGCCATTAAAATATTGTCATCATCTGTCCTTTCTTCTACTTTGGACCTTTCATTCTCAACTGGCAGAGAGATTTGATTCAAAATCTTCTCATACGTTTCTTCATCAATTTTTTGGCACCATTTTTTAAATATATTTTGGTAAAGGGATGGCCGATTATAAAAGTCTTTCTTAATTGCAAAAGAAAATTGCAAAAGAAATGGTAAAAGAGAAGAAAGAGAAAACATCTCAGTCTCCTGATCCCATGGATATTTTTGTTGAATCCCTAAATTTTGAAGAAAGGCATAAACAGATTCTTGCTGCATATCTACCAAGAAGAAAGATAAATATGATCATGATTGGAATAGTAATCATGATCCAGATGAACATTTAGACGAAACTGCATCTTATAATTCTGATGAAATTCTTAGAGAAAATATTGTTGGGTTAAGTCCCCATTGGGATCCAGATTCAAAGGTTAATCCAGATGGTTCTATCACTGATTATAGCCGTGGTGGTCAAAAGTTTTGGTATTCATCTCCAAAGTTTCACTCATCTCAAGGTGCTGAGCCATCTTCCGCCGTTCCTCAAGCTTCCAAGTCCTCCAAGTTGATGAACTGTAGAAAATGAGAAAATTGGAAAAAGTTTATAAAGTGGATTAACTGGACAAACTGGACGAATTGGACGAACAGGACAAACAGGATGAGCTATGCAAATTAGATAAACTGGACAAATTTGACAAATTGGTCAAACTGGGACAACTGAACAAACTTGACAAACTAAACAAACTGGACGAATGGGACGAATTGGACAAACTGGACAAACATTATAAACTTGGCAAATTAGACAAACTGGACAAACTACACAAATTCATCAAACTGGACCTACTGGACAAACTTGACAATACACAAACTAGATGAACTGGACAAATTAGTTAAACTGGTCAAACTGGACAAACTAAACCATCTAGACAAAGCTGACAAACTGGACAAAGTGAATAAAGTGGACGAACAGTACAAACTGGACGAATTAGAAAGATTGCACAAACATGACAAAGTGGACAAACTGTAGAAAGTGGGCAAATTGGAAAAAGTGGACTAACTTAACAAACTGGACGAATAGGACAAATTGGACAAACTGGACAAACAGGATGAACTTGACAAATTAGATAAACTGGACAAATTCATCAAACTGGACCTACTGGGCAAACTTGACAATGCACAAAGTAGACGAATTGGACAAATTAGATAAACTGGATAAACTGAACAATCTAGACAAACTTGACAAACTAGACAAAGTGAGCAAAGTGGACGAATTGTACAAACTGGATGAACTGGACAAACTGGACGAATTGGAAAGAGTGGACAAACTGTAGAATGTGGGCAAACTGAAAAAAGTTAATTAACTTGAACAAATTGGACGAATTGGAAAGAGTGGACAAACTGTAGAATGTGGGCAAACTGAAAAAAGTTAACTAACTTGACAAATTGGACGAATAGGACGAATTGGACAAATAAGATAAACTGGACAAACTGGACAAATTCGTCAAACTGAACCAACTGGACAAACTTGACAAATTGGACGACCATGACAAAGTGGACAAACTTTAGAAAGTGGGCAAACTGAACAAAGTAGACAAAGTGGACTAATTGGACAAACTGAACAAATAGGACGAATTTGACACACTTCATAAACAGGACAAACGATAAACTGGGCAAACTGAAAAAAGTTAACTAACTTGACAAACTGGACGAATAGAACGAATTGGACAAATAAGATAAATTGGACAAACTGGATAAATTTGTCAAACTGGACCAACTGTACAAACTTGACAAACTGGACAAATAGGACGAATTGGATAAATAAGATAAATTGGACAAACTGGATAAATTCGTCAAACTGGACCAACTGGACCAACTGGACAAACTGGACAAATTGGACGAATAGGACAAAGTGGACAAACTTTAGAAAGTGGGCAAATTGAACAAAGTGGATAAAGTGAACTAACTGGACAAACTGAACAAATAGGATGAATTGGACACACTTCATAAACAGGACAAACGATAAACTGGACAAACTGGAAAAACTTGTCTAACAGAACTAACAGAACAAATTGGACCAGCTGAACAAAGTTGACAAACTAGAATAACTAGTCAGACTGGACCAACTGAACAAAGTGGACAAAATGGAAAAACTTGTCAAACTGTAGAAAATGGACAAACTGAACCATCTAGACAAACATCACAAACTAGATAAACTGGACAAACTGAGCAAAGTGAACAAACTGGACAAATTGGATGAACTGGACAAAGTTGACAAACTGAACTGGACAAAGTGGACAAATTGGACGAATTGAAAAAAGTGGAGAAACAAGACAAAGTTGACGAGCAATAGAAAATGGGAAAATTGGAAAAAGTTGAAAAAATGGATTAACTGGACAAACTGGATGAATTAGACGAACTTGACAAACAGGACGACCTTTGCAAATTAGATAAACTGGACAAATTTGACCAAGTGGACAAATAGGACAAAGTGGATGACCTATATTATAAAGTGGACAAACTGGAAAATCTTGTCTAACAGGACAAAAAAGGACAAACTCGACCAACTGAACAAAGTGGACAAACTAGAATATCTAGTCAAACTGGACCAACTGAACAAAGTGGATAAACTAGAAAAACTAGTTAACTTGGACAAACAATACAATATGGACATGCTGTACGAATTGCACAAAGTGGACATGCTGTACGAATTGTACAAAGTGGACAACAGGACATAGTGGACAAAGTGCACAAATTGGGGAAAGTAGATTATGTAGTTTGTCCAATTCGTCCTATTCATTCAGTTTGTCCACTTAGTCCACTTTACCCACTTTGCTCAGTTTGCCCACTTTCTACAGTTCGTCCACTTTGTCATGTTTGCCACTTTTCCTAGTTTATCTACTATGTTCACTTTGCTCATTTCGTCCAGTTTGTCTAGTTTATCAACTTTGTTTAGATGGTATAGTTTGTCAAGTTCGACCAGTTTTTCATCTCAAATTTTCAAATCTTTTTTTACATCAATTCTTTTGCTTTAGCGGAATTTTTACGGAATAATTCAGCTAACCGAGATTCCTTTTCGACTTCTTTTTCTTTTCCTTTGTCTTTTGCTGAAGAATACCAAAACATTCCACCACGAAGATAATTTGTAACTGATCCATCAGGATTAACATGAGAGTCAGGGTCCCATCGAGGATGGAGATCCTCAAGGGGCACAACTTCATCATCAAGATTTTCTTCTGGATCATGATTACTATCCCAATCATAATCACCAACTTTTTCCTTTGGGAGATATTCTTCTAAAATTTGCTTGATCTTTTCTTCAAAATTGACGGAGTCAGCAGACATGTCCATTGGCTCAAGAGATTTTTCTCGAGCAATTTCTTTGGGAATCTTTTTGGCCAAGAGATCAACCATGAACATTTCATTTTCAAAAGGTTTTCCTTCAGGAAGAGGAATTTTTTCTTTAACAGGAGGAGAGATTTGATTCAGAATTCTCTCATAAATATCATTTTCAATTTTTGACCACCATTTTTGGTAAAAAGTCTGGTACAAAGACGGAAGATCGAAAAAGTTCTTTTTTACTTCAAACTTCCATTGGAAAATGTATGGAATATGGAACTTTGCAAAGAAGCGAAGAACATTAAATGCTTCACAAGGAACTTTTTCTTCTACTTCGCAAAGCTTAATAAATAAATAGCGAAAATTATCAGGAAAGATTTTCTGAGACGCACCAAAATATGACCACCAAGTAAAGAGAAACCAGGATGGGAAATTACGATGAATAGGAGTGACATCAGGACTTTCTTCTTTGAATCTGATGAACCAGGAATGATTATACTGGCGATTTTGCCACATCAAAGCAAATTTCCAGGCATCAATATAGTCCCAATAATTAAAGAACTCAGTCGAATTGTATAATTGGACTGATTTTGTCATGTACAAAGGACCATCCCAATCTTCCTCACTAAAGATTTTGAGAATAGTGAACTTTGAGTAAGTGATTATACCATTTGCATTCTTATTGTGGAAGATGAGGACACTTTTCGTCTGATGCAAAATATTGAGATACCAATCTCTGGTTTTCCTTTTATCAGGGAAATAATAATGAAGCCCCTTGCCAAAGAGATAATAAACATTATCTTTTACAGATCTTTCTTCTATAAGACAATCTGAAGTAACAAGAATTCTGTTACCAGTGTAAAGATATAATTCTGATTGACTTGGGTCTTTTGTTGGAGTAAAACCCTTTTGGCTTTCTTCTTGATCTACCAATTTCTCTTGCCCTTTATTCTTCATGAACGGGGAAGAGCTACTGGCCATTTTGTCATCCCTGAAGAAATTCTCTAGTAAGAAAGTCAGGGAGAGAGTTAGAATTTCCATTAATAAATTCAAACACTGATAAAATGGCTTGTCATCTAGCAAATATTTTCTTAGAGACAAGATTTTTGACATCTTTTCCAGGATTTCTTTTGCTGTTTTAGCATCAACTCTTATCAGAAATTCTTTGTTTAATAAATCATGTTGGAATTTCGTCACACAAAAATAACTATAGCAAGAACTTTCTTTTTGATGGTTGAATATTTCTTTTGAGCTTCATTCCATAATCTAGAATTAAATCTTATTAATTCTTCTTTTGAGTCTTTTTGTTGTAAAAGGATTCCACCATATCCGACATCAGAGGCATCAGTTTGAACTATTTTGAAAGCTTTTGGGTCAGATAAACATCTATAAGGAAGATTTTTAACTCTTTCTTTAATCTTTGTTACTGCATTAATGTGATGGATAGGCCATTCCTGAGGATTTTTCTTCAACCTTTCTTGGAGAAGTTTTCTATCTTTTGCCAAATCTTGATAGAAAAATCCAACATAATTTAGACATCCAAGAAAATCTTTGTAGCATATTTTTTTCCTTAATTTCATCTGGAAATTTATCAGCAAATTGAATAACTCTATTGGTTGGAGTTATTTTTCTGTCTTGAATCTCAAATCCTAAGAATCTGATTTTCTGATAAAAGAGATTCATTTTTCTTTTAGATAAAGCCAGTCCATTTTCTTTTATGACTCTTTTGAAAATACCCAAGTGTTTCTAATGTTTTATCACAGATTCTGAGAAGATAAGAATATCATCAATGTAAACAATGGCAAACTGGGTGTAAGACGAGAAAATATTATTCATAATATTCTGAAATTCAGACGGAGCATTTTTCAATCCGAAAGGCATAACATTCCATTCATAATGCCCCATTGGAACAGTGAATGCAGTTTATATCTATCTTCTTCTTTTATCCTGATCTGCCAAAATCCTGATTTTAAATCAAATTTTGAGAATATTTTGGCATTGTTTAATCTGTTTAGCAAATCTTGAGTATTAGGTAAGGGATACCTAATAGATTGAAGAACTTGGTTTAATGGTTTATAATTGATTACCAATCTTGGAACTCCTCTTTCAATTTCAGCGGCTTTTTCAACATAGAATGCCGTACAGCTCTAAGGAGATTTGTTTTTTCTAATTAATCCTTTCTTTAGAAGATCATTGATTTCTTCTTGGCAAAGCTTTAAATGAACAACATCCATTTGAGATGGACTGGATTTAGTAGGAATATCTTTTTCATTAAAATCCTTTACATATGGTAATCCTACTATGTGTCTTTTTCTATTCCAAAAGGCTGATGGTAATTCAGGACAACATTCTTCTTCAAGCTGTTTGGTGAATTCTTCTAATTTTGTTTTAAATTCTTTTTTCTCTAATTCTTTTGTTATTTGGACGGATTTAATTTCATTTCTTAGTCCATTTATGTAATTTTCTCTTGTGGCAATAACTTGATTTATCCTTTGGATTTTCGTTTCACAAGGATCATCTATAAAATCAAGATTTACTTCAATCCCTTTGATATTTGTAGAAATTCCTTTTGTTGTTACAGAAAAGGGTTGGATTTGAAGAATAAATGGAGATCCAAGGAGTACATCATTAACAATATCTTCTGAAATAATAAAGGGTGAAATAACACAGACTCCTTTCATGCAAACATGAACATTTGGGATTTTTCTTTCTATGGAAATCGTTGTTCCATTAGCAGCAGAAACAAACTGTTTTGATTCACTTGTAAATTCAATAGGAACGATTCCAAGTCTGATAACATTTAAGTCTGTACCAGTGTCAATTATGGCATTGACTATCTTTTCGAAGTTTTTTATTTTTATTTTTACCTGAACTCTCCACTATTGGTAAATACATTTTGTAGGAATTACACAAGTAGAGAGTTTGCTAATTTCTCCTTTAATTCTTTGGACAAATTTTTCTTCATCATATTTTTCAATAGCACCATCACTATCTAACCAAGTTAACCTTTCATCAAGCTCATTTTGTTTTTTGGTTAACTCAATCCTTAATTCACGGAGTTCTCTTTTTTGATCATTTAATTCTCTTTGTAAATCTGAGAGAGTTAAGGGTTTATTTATAGTATGAATTTTTTCTGCTCTATTCATGAGGTCAATCATGGAATAGGTTGGTGTATGAAATGTTTCTTTCTCCTTTATCCTTTTTGGATAATATGGTGTTTTATTATCATT
The DNA here is from genome assembly GCA_022113865.1 of Chimonanthus praecox. Lineage (NCBI taxonomy): Eukaryota > Viridiplantae > Streptophyta > Magnoliopsida > Laurales > Calycanthaceae > Chimonanthus > Chimonanthus praecox. Next base: position 33,315,739 of record CM039089.1, on the reverse strand, counting down.
TTCATTTTCTTCAAAGGAAATTTTTTGTTGTGAACTTTCTCCTTCTTCTCCTCCCCCCAATTTTGAAATCTGATTTAAAAATTGAACTTTTTTCTCTGGATCAGGTATGTTATCAATCATTTCTAAAAGTAATTTTTGAGGGGCCGTGAGGACACGAATGTGGATACCAAGATCTTCATCAGATGGTATCGACCATTCTCCTTCAGATTCTTCATCATCTGAATGACTTGTACATGATTGGAATTGTTTGATGAGTTGAACCTGAGGACTATTTTCTTCAATGTCAGTTGATGAATCAGATTCATATTCTTCTTCTTCTTCTGAGGAACTTGAATCAGATTGTTCTTTTTAAGTATTTTCGTCATCAATTTTGGTATTGATTTTTCTAAGTTTATTTTTAGAGGAATTTTCTTTTTTAAAGCATTTACTTGAATAATGACCATTTTTCCCGCAAGTGTAACAAGTTGGAACATTTTCTTTCATATATTTCTTTTTTGAAATATTTTCTAGATTTTCTTTTGAATGGACTGAACTCATTGGATTTTCTCTATTTTTTATATCTTCTGGGTTTATACTTTCTAACCATCTTGTTTCTTCTATCCGGAGTAAATCTGGAACGCGAAGGTTTTCTCTTTGATTCAGGTGTTTGATCTAAACCAAACTGGAAAAAAAAATCTCCTAATTTTTTATCTCCAGAATATTTTCTCATTTTTTCAGCTTGTTTACTGATCTTTAAATCAGTACAAAGATTCATGCCAACTTTGTTAATTCTTTGTATAATTCCTCCAAACGTCAGTAAACTGTAATTAATAGTACCACGCATTTCTTCTCTCAAGGAGTTACTCACCTTTTCGGCAAATAAGGGTGGTAATCCTGAAATAAATCTTTCTTTCCAAATATCAGAATTACAATCATTTAGTTGGTAGACTTTTGACAAGAATATATCTCTATACCAACGAAATTCTCCTAAATTTCTATATCTTAAGCGATGTAATTGTTGTCTATTTTTCTCCTTAATTAGACCAATTCCTCCAATGAATTCATTGAGGATGCATAGAAGCAAGACACTAACACAATCAGATTGAGTTTCCCAATTATCAGGGACTTGACTAGTACCTGCTTCAAGCTTAACATTGGGGTCAACTAAATTTTCCTGTGGTTTTGTCTCTATAAAGGATTCTTCCAAATTCATCCATTTTGACAGCACTCTCTATTTCAAGTCTTTGAGCTCCAGTTAATCCATAATTCCACCATCCTCTTAATATTCCATTGAAAGAGGTGGTTATCATGAGAAAGATATTTCTTGGAGTATTTCCTCTGATTTTACAAGCATTACAGTATATTAACATACTGTGAACCATTTGGACAATTTGATATTCTATTAATTCATCTAACTTCCATTCATATAAAGAATTTCCTGAATAGGTTAATTCTGAGGTATAACTGTATGGAGCCTCTTCAAGTTGTAGATCAACAGGGGTTGGTCTAGGATAATAATTCTTTGTCTCTGGCAATTTTACCTGGGGATTCCATTTCTTTAGACGATTTATTAATAAATCCTCTGAAGCAGAGACTCTTAGGATGCTAAATCCTTTTCTTCCCATATTGAGGTTTTCCATCCTATTGGATAATTCTTTTTGCATTTCGTCTGTCATTGTAAATGGTCCTTCTTGCAGAATAATCCCTTTAGGTAATTGTCTGGGAACATATACTACATTGGCAGAGCTTTCTTCTAATTTTTCTTCTTTATCTTTATTGAAGGGCTTTAATTTGATTGTTCTTTCTATTCGATCTGTTTGTTCTCCAATGGTTAATAGACATAGATTCGTATAATTGTTTTGTTCAATTATATCTCCAATACCTATACCTATGTCTTTAGCATTTGGGTCTGATTTTGATTCATAAATAGATGCATTTTTTACAGGCATGACATAATTCTTGGTTTCTGTATTAGGGACAGAAATATCAAGTTTCTTCCAAGGTGGGTGAGATTTATCAACTTCTTTTCCTTCAGTGTCTTTCCAGGTTCTTGTTGTCTTTCCTATAACTCTTATTTGTTCTGAGCTTTGAGTTTTTTTTTCTTTGATTTTCCTCTTTCTAAAATATTCCATAAACCAATCAAAGAAAGGTATATTTCTTTCTTCTTCCTCCATTTGAAAATACCATAATTCCCTCATTTTATCTTTTTCTTCTGTGTTAAACTTTTTAAAGAACCAATCTTTTAAAGGATGATTTTTCAAATTTCTCTAAGATATTGTTTGTCAATTACAAATTTTTTGACAGGTATTTATTCTGGCTTTTGAATGCTAACCATTCTTATGGCTCCTTGGAGGAAATCACTTTCACTTGGGTTATAGGTTTTTTGTGATGAAGTTCTTTTATACACAGGGTGTTCGATTCCACTTTCTTTGTTCCTAAAAACTTTTTGATCCATCTATTTCTTCTAATTTAAAACTTTTTCTTCCTTCCGTATAACCGGCAAAACTTCTCCTAGCTTTTTCCATTTTTCTCCTAAAATTGACTTCAACATTACCATTTGGTAATTTGACTATACTTTGTAAATCATCTGTTATTTCATTTACTCTTGGGGTGACATCTTCTATTTGCCAATTTCTTGGGAGAACAACTTCTTCCCAACTGATGACTTTTGGGATAAACACATTATTGTTAAAGTTTGTTTCCATGAGAACTATAGTTTTTTCTTAATCAACCTTATCTCTATAGGCTATCATGGGAAAGACAGAGATCATGGATTTGTAGAACACACGATAAACTATAGCAAAAGGTTTACTTCTTGGACTCATCTTTAATCCTTTACTTTGAAATCCAATGATTGCACAATCAAGAATATCATCATCATGAGCATCAATTGTGATATTAGGAAAGCAGTTAAAATAAACAGGTCCATGACAGAGACTTGATTCAATCATAGCATAAAGAGAATCGTCAAAGTCATCATGTCTTTGATCTCTCAAATAAGCACACACTGAAACATTTAATCCTAATCGAAACAGTGGTTTGATTCCTACCTGAATTAATCCTATGTGCAGGTAGTTGTATTTGGTTTTGATTTGTTCAATAATTCTTCTATCAAGAACTTTAATTGTCTGTTTTCCTCCAGAGAGAGAAACAGTTTTTCAACAGTTTTAATATGGTAATCATTTTGTTTTTCAAATGTGCCATTACTATATATTTCTGTTACAGGCAAGGCTGGCAACTTCCAGTTGGATATTGCTTGGTCAAAATTTTCATATATCATTTCTTCTGAATTTTTTGTTTTTTCTGAATTTTCTTTTTATAAACTATTACGGGTAAAACTAGTTAAAGCAGACTGGTAGGATGAAGAAGATGAATTAGATTCATTAGAAGGATGCTGAAATGATTTAAACCAATTCTTAAAAAGTTTTGTTTTTTCCTTAGAATTTTCCATCTTTGTAGCTCGTAAGAAACAAGAAGAGTTCTGTCAACGATTTACAGCCCTTGACGCCTGATCACGGCCTGAAGTGGGACTTACAACGCGACCACACTCTTAAGAAGATAAACGAGATACAGAAGTGGAGAATAAGAAGGAAAATAAAAACTCTAAAGAGAATTGGATAGATCAACTTGGCTAAAAAGCTTCAGATCCTAGATAATAGATTCAATTCATCTAAATCCCTCTTTTTTTTTTTCTTTTTTTCTTTTTTTTTTCAACACAGATTTAAATACGAGATAATAATTCTAATTCTTCATTCAGTCTATTACAATATTCTCTTATTTGGTTACACAAGCGTACTAGCATAGATCTTTTAATAGTTTGAACAAGAATAACAAGATATCCCCCTACAGCTATATTTTCATCAATTTGTCTGATAGCATTTTCTAATCTTCTAAGCTGGTTTTCACGTCTTTTTAGATCACGCAATAATTCTTCTCTCCTAATAGAACGAGGAGGCATCTCAGAAGGCCATAGCTTGTAATTTAGATTTAATCCTGAAAACTTCTAATTGTATTACGGCATAGGCTCGAAACAAAAGAATCCTTTTTATTTCATGTTGATAATGTTGTGGATTATTCTTATGAGGACAAGTTTGCAAATGTCTTCTTATGATCTCAATGGCTCGTTCTATTTTTCTTAGTCTTCGAACATCATCATAATACTTCTTAAGCAAAGCAAGACGAATAGACATATTGTAAAAGAGACAACATGATTAGATAATAACAAGCATATAATATCAAACTTAAAAACTTAATTACTTACAGAAGATTGTACAGGACTTCAAACTCTAGCACACTCAAACTTCAAGCTCACACTCACACTCACACTTAGACACTGAACTTTTTTTTTTTCTATATTTTTTTTTCTCTATCTCCAAAGGAAACCCCCAGCTCCTTATATAGATGGAGCATACAAAAGAGCCCACTCTCATCCGACTATGAGAGGACTTCAAACAGAAAAAGGAATGGCTACCGACACAAGCCTCCAAACATACTTTTCAAAAGTTGTTGGGCAAGGCACATAAGGTGGAATATCTTTATGCCATATGGAATTAAGATTAACATACCCCCACAACTTTATCAACTTTTGACATATGGCAATAAGGCCATACCAACTTTTACAAACCCAACACCTTTATTTACAAGTGGCATCTCATGAGGCAGCCCCTACCAACTTCATGACAAAATATGTTCTCTGGAGAAGATCTAAGAATATCTCTTTTTGACTAGATGCTAACTTTTCTTCCAAGTAATGATAACTAGCAACAACATTTCTTTAGCATCATTTCTTCTCAGCATTTGTTGAATGAAGACACCATTTCTTCTATGAATGACACCTATAAGATATTATGTACAACCAACATTGATGGGACCACATTTCTTTTCTTTTCTTCTTCATACAAGCCATATACCCCCACCAGAAAGAGATGATTTCTACTGGCTCTAATACCAATAACAGCAGGATCATATTAGACAGGAATCATCTCAAATCTTCAAATCTTCTTTTTCATCAATTCTTTTGCTTTAGCGGAATTTTTACGGAATAATTCAGCTAACCGAGATTCCTTTTCGACTTCTTTTTCTTTTCCTTTTGCTGAAGAATACCAAAACTTTCCACCACGGAGATAATCTGTAACTGAGCCATCGGAATTAACATGAGAGTCAGTGTCCCATCGAGGATGGAGATCTTCAAGGGGCACAACTTCATCATCAAGATTTTCTACTGGATCATGATTACTATCCCAATCATGATCACCAATTTTTTTCTTTGGGAGATATTCTTCTAAAATTTGCTTAATCTTTTCTTCAAAATTGACGGAGTCAACAGACATGTCCATTGGCTCAGGAGATTTTTCTTGAACAATTTCTTTGGCAATCTTTTTGGCCATGAGATCAGCCAAGAGCATTTCATTTTCAAAAGGCTTTTCTTCAGGAAGAGGAATTTCTTCTTTAACAGGAGGAGAGATTTGATTCAGAATTCTCTCATAAGTATCATTTTCAATTTTTGACCACCATTTTTGGTAAAAAGTCTTGTACAAAGACGGAAGATCGAAAAAGTTCTTTTTACTTCAAACTTCCACTGGAAAATGTATGGAATATGGAACTTTGCAAAGAAGCGAAGAACATTAAATGCTTCACAAGGAACTTTTTCTTCTACTTCACAGAACTTAATAAATAAATAACGAAAATTATCAGGAAAGATTTTCTGAGAAGCACAAAAATATGACCACCAAGTAAAGAAAAACTAGGATGGGAAATTACGATGAATAGGAGTGACATCAGGACTTTATTCTTTAAATCTGATGAACCAGGAATGATTATACTAGCGATTTTGCCACATCAAAGCAAATTTCCAGGCATCAATATAATCTCAATAATTAAAGGACTCAGTCGAATTGTATAATCGGACTGATTTTGTCATGTACAAGGGACCATCCCAATCTTCCTCAGTAAGGATTTTGAGAATAGTGAATTTTGAGTAAGTGATGATACCATTTGCATTCTTATTATGGAAGATGAGGACACTTTTCGTCTGATGCAAGATATTGAGATAAAAATCTCTGGTTTTCCTTTTATCAGGGGAATAATAATGAAGCCCCTTGCCAAAGAGATAATAAACATTATCTTCTACAGATCTTTCTTCTATAAGACAATCTGAAGTAACAAGAATTCTGTTACCAGTGTAAAGATATAATTCTGATTGACTTGGGTCTTTTGTTGGAGTAAAACCCTTTTGGCTTTCTTCTTGATCTACCAATTTCTCTTGCCCTTTATTCTTCATGAACGGGGAAGAGCTACTGGCCATTTTGTCATCCCTGAAGAAATTCTCTAGTAAGAAAGTCAGGGAGAGAGTTAGAATTTCCATTAATAAATTCAAACACTGATAAAATGGCTTGTCATCTAGCAAATATTTACTTAGAGACAAGATTTTTGACATCTTTTCCAGGATTTCTTTTGTTGCTTTAGCATCAACTCTGATCAGAAATTCTTTGTTTAATAAATCATGTTGGAATTTCGTCATACAAATACTTATGGCAAGAACTTTCTTTTTGATGGTTGAATATTTCTTTTGAGCTTCATTCCATAATCCAGAATTAAATCTTATTAATTCTTCTTTTGAGTCTTTTTGTTGTAAAAGGATTCCACCATATCCGACATCAGAGGCATCAGTTTGAACTATTTTGAAAGCTTCTGGGTCAGATAAACATCTATAAGGAAGATTTTTAACTCTTTCTTTAATCTTTTTTACTGCATTAGTGTGATGGATAGACCATTCCTGAGGATTTTTCTTCAACCTTTCTTGGAGAAGTTTTCTATCTTTTGCCAAATCTTGATAGAAAAATCCAACATAATTTAGACATCCAAGAAATCTTTGTAGCATATTTTTTTCCTTAATTTCATCTGGAAATTTATCAGCAAATTGAATAACTCTATTGGTTGGAGTTATTTTTCTGTCTTGAAACTCAAATCCTAAGAATCTGATTTTCTGATAAAAGAGATTCATTTTTCTTTTAGATAAAGCCAATCCATTTTCTTTTATGACTCTTTTGAAAATACCCAAGTGTTTCCAATGTTTTATCACAGATTCTGAGAAGATAAGAATATCATCAATGTAAACAATGGCAAACTGGGTGTAAGACGAGAAAATATTATTCATAATATTCTGAAATTCAGACGGAGCATTTTTCAATCCGAAAGGCATAACATTCCATTCATAATACCCCATTGGAACAGTGAATGCAGTTTATATCTATCTTCTTCTTTTATCCTGATCTGCCAAAATCCTGATTTTAAATCAAATTTTGAGAATATTTTGGCATTGTTTAATCTGTTTAGCAAATCTTGAGTATTAGGTAAAGGATACCTAATAGATTGAAGAACTTTGTTTAATGGTTTATAATTGATTACCAATCTTGGAACTCCTCTTTTGATTTCAGCGGTTTTTTCAACATAGAATGCCGTACAGCTCTAAGGAGATTTGTTTTTTCTAATTAATCCTTTCTTCAAAAGATCATTGATTTCTTCTTGGTAAAACTTTAAATGAACAACATCCATTTGAGATGGACGGGATTTAGTAGGAATATCTTTTTCATTAAAATCCTTTACATATGGTAATCCTACTATGTGTCTTTTTCTATTCCAAAAGGCTGATGGTAATTCAGGACAACATTCTTCTTCAATTTGTTTGGTGAATTCTTCTAATTTTGTTTTAAATTCTTTTTTCTCTAATTCTTTTGTTATTTGGACGGATTTAATTTCATTTCTTAGTCCATTTATGTAATTTTCTCTTGTGGCAATAACTTGATTTATCCTTTGGATTTTCGTTTCACAAGGATCATCTATAAAATCAAGATTTACTTCAATCCCTTTGATATTTGTAGAAATTCCTTTTGTTGTTACAGAAAAGGGTTGGATTTGAAGAATAAATGGAGATCCAAGGAGTACATCATTAACAATATCTTCTGAAATAATAAAGGGTGAAATAACACAGACTCCTTTCATGCAAACATGAACATTTGGGATTTTTCTTTCCATGGAAATCGTTGTTCCATTAGCAGCAGAAACAAACTGTTTTGATTCACTTGTAAATTCAATAGGAACGATTCCAAGTCTAATAACATTTAAGTCTGCACCAGTGTCAATTATGGCATTGACTATCTTTTCGAAGTTTTTTATTTTTATTTTTACCTGAACTCTCCACTATTGGTAAATACATTTTGTAGGAATTACACAAGTAGAGATTTTGCTAATTTCTCCTTTAATTCTTTGGACAAATTTTTCTTCATCATATTTTTCAATAGCACCATCATTTTCTAACCAAGTTAACCTTTCATCAAGCTCATTTTGTTTTTTGTTTAATTCTAATTTTAATTCACGGAGTTCTCTTTTTTGATCATTTAATTCTCTTTGTAGGTCTGAGAGAGTTAAGGGTTTATTTATAGTATGAATTTTTTCTCCTCTATTCATAAGGTCAATCATGGAATAGGTTGGTGTGTGAAATGTTTCTTTCTGAGATGTTTCTTTCTCCTTTATCCTTTTTGGATAATATAGTGTCTTATCACCATTTTCATTTTCTTCAAAGGAAATTTTTGGTCGTGAACTTTCTCCTTCTTCTCCTCCACCCAATTTTGAAATTTGATTTAAAAATTGAACTTTTTTCTCTAGATCGGGTATGTTATCAACCATTTCTAGAAGAATACCAAAACTTTCCTCCACGAATTTTTCATTTAGATGGTTCAGTTTGTCCAATTTGACCAGTTTATCTAATTTGTCCAATTTGACCAGTTGGTAAGTTTGTCTACTTTGTCGAGTTCGTCCAACTGAGCCAATTTGTGCAGTTTGTCCAGTTTGTCTTGTTTGTCCACTTCGTCTACTTTGTATTGTTTTTCCACTTCGTCTACCCAATTTGTGTACTTTGTTGACTATGTCCTGTTTGTCCACTTTGTACAATTCGTACAGTTTGTCCACTTTATTCAGTTGGTCCAGTTTGATTAGTTATTCTAGTTTGTCCACTTTGTTCAGCTGGTCCAGTTTGTCCTTTTCATCCTGTTAGACAAGTTTTTCCAGTTTGTCCACTTATTACAGGTCGTCCACTTTGTCCTGTTTGTCCACTTTAACAAATTTGTCCACTTTTTCCAATTCCTTGAGTTTGTCCTCTTTATTAACTTTTTCCAATTTTCCCACTTTCTACAGTTCGTCGACTTTGTCTTGTTTCTCCATTTTTTCCAATTCGTCCAATTTCTCCACTTTGTCCAGTTCAGTTTGTCAAACTTTGTCCAGTTCATCCAATTTGTCCAGTTTCCACTTTGTTCACTTTGCTTTCTTTGTCCAGTTTATCAAGTTTGTGAACTTTGTCTAGATGATTCAGTTTGTCCATTTTCTACACTTTGACTAGTTTTTCCAGTTTGTTCAGTTTGTTCAGTCTGACTAGTTATTTTATTTTGTCCACTTTGTTCAGCTGATCCAATTTGTCCTGTTAGTTCTGTTAGACAAGTTTTTCCAGTTTGTCCAATTTATTGTTTGTCCTGTTTAAGTAGCTTGTCCAATTCGTCCTATTTGTTCAATTTGTCAAGTTAGTCCACTTTATCCACTTTGTTTAGTTTGTCTGCTATGTTCACTTTGCCTATCTCGTCCAGTTTTTCTAGTTTATCAACTTTGTTTAGATGGTATAGTTTGTCCACTTTGACCAGTTTTTCTAATTTGTCCAAATCGTCTAATTCGTCTAGATGGTCAAGTTTGTCCACTTTGTCGAGTTGGTCAAATTTAGCCAATTATTGCAGTTTGTCTAGTCTATACAAGACGTACAATTTGTCCACGTTGTTCAGTTTTTACAGTTTACCTTGTTTGTCCACTTCGTCTACTTTATGCTGGTTGTTCACTTTCTCCACTATCTCCAATTTGTACAGTTTGTGCACTTTGTCCTGTTCGTCCAGTTTGACTAATTTGTCCACTCTTTCTAATTCGTTCAATTTGTCCACTTTGTCCTATTCGTCCAGTTTGTCTAGTTTGTCAAGTTTGTCTAGTTGGTCGAGTTTGATGAATTTGTCAATTTCATCTTGGTTGTCAAGTTTGTCCAATTTGTCCAGTTCGTCAAATTAGTCCATTTTTTCCAGTTTGTCCACTTTTTCCAATTCGTCCAGTTTATCCACTTTGTCATGTTTGTCCACTCTTTCCAATTCGTCCAGTTTGTCCACTTTGTCTTGTTCTTCCAGTATGACTAATTTGCCCACTTTTTCCAATTCGTTCAGTTTGTCCACTTTGTCCTGTTCGTCCACTTTGTCTAGTTTGTGAAGTTTGTCCAGTTGGTCCAGTTTGACGATTTTGTCCAGTTCATCTTGTTTGTCCAGTTTGTCCAATTCGTCTTATTCGTCTAGTTTGTCAGGTTAGTCCATTTTTCCAATTTGCCCACTTTCTACAGTTTGTCCACTTTGTCGTGTTTGTCCACTCTTTTCAATTCATCCACTTTGTCCAGTTTGTACAGTTCGTCCACTTTGTCCACTTCATCCAGTTTGTACAATTTGTCCACTTTGTCCAGTTCATCCAGTTTGTGCAGTTCGTCCACTTTGTCCAGTTCATCCAGTTTGTACAGTTCGTCCACTTTGTTCACTTTGCTCACTTGGTCCAGTTTGTCAAGTTTGTCTAGATTGTTCTGTTTGTTTAATTTATCTAATTTGTCCAATTCGTCTAGTTTGTGCATTGTCAAGTTTGTCAAGTAGGTCCAGTTTGATAAATTTGTCCAGTTTGTCCAGTTTATCTAATTTGTCAAGTTCATCCTGTTTGTCCAGTTTGTTCAATTTGTCCTCTTCGTGTTGTTTGTCAAGTTAGTCCATTTTTTCCTGTTTGCCCACTTTCTACAGTTTGTCCACTTTGTCATGTTTGTGCACTCTTTCCAATTCATCCAGTTTGTCCAGTTCATCCAGTTTGTACAGTTCATCCACTTTGTTCACTTCGTCCAGTTTGTCAACTTTGTCTAGATGGTTCAGTTTGACCAGTTTATCTAATTTGTCCAATTCGTCTAGCTTGTGCAGTTGGTAAGTTTGTCTACTTTGTCGAGTTCGTCCAACTGAGCCAATTTGTGCAGTTTGTCTTGTTTGTCCACTTCGTCTACTTTACCCAATTTGTGCAATTTGTCAATTATGTCCAGTTTGTCCACTTTGTTTAATTCGCACAATTTGTCCACTTTGTATTCTTCGTCCAGTTTAACTAGTTTTTCCAGTTTGTCCACTTTGTTTAGTTGGTCCAGTTTGATTAGTTATTCTAGTTTGTCCACTTTGTTCAGCTGGTCCATATTGTCGTTTTCGTCCTGTTAGACAAGTTTTTCTAGTTTGTCCACTTATTACAGGTCGTACATTTTGTCCTATTTGTCCACTTTAACAAATTTGTCCACTTTTTCCAATTCCTTGAGTTTGTCCACTTTATCAACTTTTTCCAATTTTCCCACTTTCTACAGTTCGTCAACTTTGTCTTGTTTCTCTACTTTTCCAATTCATCCTATTTGTCCATTTTGTCCTGTTCAGTTTGTCAACTTTGTCCAGTTTTTCCAATTTGTCCAGTTTATCCACTTTGTTCACTTTGCTCACTTTGTCCAGTTTATCCAGTTTATGAAGCTTGTCTAGATGATTCAGTTTGTCCATTTAGGGTTTAGGGTTTAGGATTTAGGGTTTAGGGTTTTAGGGCTTAGGATTTAGGGGTGTTAGGGTTTTAGGGATTTGGGTTTTGGGTTTTAGGGTTTAGGGTTTACGGTTTAGGGTTTAGGGTTTAGGGTTTAAGGGTTTTAGGGTTTAGAGTTTAGGGTTTAGGGTTTAGAGTTTAATGTTAAGGGTTTTAGGGTTTTAGGGTTTAGGGTTTAGGGTTTAGGGTTTTAGGGTTTCAGGATTTTATGGTTTAGGTTTTAGGGTTTTAGGAATTAGCATTTTGGGTTTAGGGCTTACGGTTTAGGTTTAGGGTTTAGGGTTTAGGGTTTAGGGTTAGGATTTTAGCGTTTAGTGTTTAGGGTTTAGGATTTAGGGTTTAGGGTTTAGGTTTTACTTTTTTAGGGTTTAAGGTTTAGGGTTTAGGGTTTTAAGGTTTAGGGTTTTAGGGTTTTATGGTTTAGGGCATTAGGGTTTTAGGGTTTTAAGGGTATAGGGTATAGGGTTTAGGGTTTAGGTTTTGGGGTTTTCGGTTTAGGGTTTAGGGTTTATGGTTTAGGGTTTCAGGGTTTAACAGTTTTAGGGTTTAGGGCTTAGTATTTTGGGTTTTAGGTTTTTAGGGGTTTAGGGTTAAGGGTTTAGGGTTTTTGGGTTTAGGGTTTAGGGTTTAATTCTAAGGGTTTAGGGTTTTAGTGGTTTAGGGTTTAGGGTTTAGTGTTTTGGGTTTTAGGGTTTCAGGGGTTTAGGATTTATGGTTTAGGATTTCAGGGGTTTAGGGTTTTGGGTTTAGGGTTTAGGGTTTAGTTTTAATGGTTTAGGGTTTTAGGTTTTTAGGGTTTTAGTGGTTTATGGTTTAGGATTTAGGGTTTAGGGTTTTAGTGTTTTAGGGTTTAGGATTTTAGGGGTTTTAAGGGTTTAGGATTTAGGGTTTAGGGTTTTTAGGGATTAGGGTTTAGGGTGTTAGGGTTTCTAGGTTTAGTTTATGGGATTTAGGATTTAGGGTTTAGGGGTTTTGGGTTTATGGTGTTAGGGTTTTAGGGGTTTACGGTATTAGGGTTTATAGTTTAGGGTTTCATGGTTTAGGGTTTTAGGGTTTAGGTTTTGGGGTTTTTGGGTTTTATGGTTTTAGGGATTAGGTTTACGATTTAGGGTTTAGGGTTAAGCTTCAGGGTTTAGGGTTTTAGGGTTTAGGGTTTTAGGGTTCAGAGTTTTGGGTGTTAGGGTTTTAGGGGTTTAGGGTTTTAGGTAATTAGTGTTATAGCAGTTTAGGGCTTAGGATTTAGGGTTTAGGGTTTTAGGATTTTAGTGTTTTCGTGTTTAAGGTTTAGTGAGGGTTAAGGGTTTTGTGTTTTGGAGTTTTAGGGGTTAGGATTTAGGATTTAAGGTTTAGGGTTTTAGGGGTTAAGGGTAAGGCGCTTAGGGTTTAGGGTTTAGGGTTTAATGTTTAGGGTGTTAGGGATTTAGGGTTTTAGGGTTTAGGGTTTAGGGGTTTAGGGTTTTTGGGTTTTAAGGTTTAGGATTTTAGGGCTTTAGAGATTTAGGGTTTTAGGGTTTAGGTTTAGGGTTTAAGGTTTTGGGTTTTAGGGTTTGGGGTTTTAAGGGTTTAGTATTTAGGGTTTAGGGTATTAAGGTTTTAGGGTTTCATGATTAAGGTTTAGGGTAGGGTTTTAGGGTTTAGGGTTTTAGAATTTAGTGTTTAGGGTTTTAGGGATTAGGGTTTAGGGTTTAGTATTTGGGATTTAGTGTTTCGGTTTTAGGGTTTAGGGTTTAGGGTTAGGGTTTAGGTTTAGGGTCGAGGGTTAGGGTTTAGGGATTAAGTTTAGGATTTTAGTGTTTAGGGTTTAAGGTTTAGGATTTAGGTTTTACGGTTTTAGGGTTTTAGGGTTTGGGGTTTAGGGGTTAGATTTTCAGGTTTAGGGTTTAGGGTTTTAAAATTTAGGGTTTGAGGCTTTTACGGTTTTAGGGTTTGGGGCTTAGGGGTTAGATTTTAGGGTTTAGGGTTTAGGGTTTAGGGTTTTAAAATTTAGGGTTTGAGGCTTTTACGGTTTTAGGGTTTGGGGCTTAGGGGTTAGATTTTAGGGTTTAGGGTTTAGGGTTTAGGGTTTTTGGGTTTTAGGGTTTAGGGTTTAGGTTTAGGGTTTTTTTGTCTTTTAGGGTTTTTGGGTTTAAGGTAGGGTTTTAGGATTTAGGGTTTAGGGTTTTAACGGTTTATGGATTTAGGGTTAAGGATTTTAGGATATTAGGGTTTAGGGTTTAGGGTTATAAGGTGTTAGGGTTTTAGGGTTTCATGGTTTTAGGCTTTAGGGTCTTAGGGTTTAGGGTTTAAGGTATACGGTTTTGGGGTTTTTGGTTTTAGGGTTTAGGGTTTAGGGTTTAAGGTTTTGGGTTTTAGGGTTTGGGGTTTTAGGGGTTTAGTATTTAGGGTTTAGGGTATTAGGGTTTTAGGGTTTTAGGGTTTCATGATTAAGGTTTAGGGTAGGGTTTTAGAATTTAGTGTTTAGGGTTTTAGGGATTAGGGTTTAGGGTTTAGTATTTGGGATTTAGTGTTTCGGTTTTAGGGTTTAGGGTTTAGGGTTAGAGTTTAGGTCTAGGGTCGAGGGTTAGGGTTTAGGGATTAAGTTTAGGATTTTAGTGTTTAGGGTTTAAGGTTTAGGATTTAGGTTTTACGGTTTTAGAGTTTTAGGGTCTTAGGGTTTTAGGGTTTGGGGTTTAGGGGTTAGATTTTCGGGTTTAGGGTTTAGGGTTTTAAAATTTAGGGTTTGAGGGTTTTACGGTTTTAGGGTTTGGGGCTTAGGGGTTAGATTTTAGGGTTTAGGGTTTAGGGTTTAGGGTTTTTGCGTTTTAGGGTTTAGGGTTTAGGTTTAGGGTTTTTTTTGTCTTTTAGGGTTTTTGGGTTTAAGGTAGGGTTTTAGGATTTAGGGTTTAGGGTTTTAACGGTTTATGGATTTAGGGTTAAGGATTTTAGGATATTAGGGTTTAGGGCTTAGGGGTATAGGGTGTTAGGCTTTTAGGGTTTTAGGGTTTCATGGTTTTAGGGTTTAGGGTCTTAGGGTTTAGGGTTTAGGGTTTAAGGTATACGGTTTTGGGGTTTTTGGTTTTAGGGTTTTAGGGTTTTTGGTTTAGAGTTTAGGGTATAGGGTTTTAGGGTTTAGGGTATTAGGGTGTTAGGTTTTCTGGGTTTAGTTTTTGTTTTAGGGTTTTTGGGTTTAAGGAAGGATTTTAGGTATTAGGGTATCAGGTTTTAGGAGTTTCGAGTTTAGGTTTAGGGTTTTAGGGTTTAAGCGTTTTAGGGGTTTAGGCTTTTAGGTTTTGGACTTTGGGTTTTTTTTGGTTTTAGAGTTAGCGTCAGGGTTTAGGGTTTAATGCTTTGGGTTTTAGGGTTTTAGGGGTTTTGGGTTTAGGGTTTTAGGGGTTTACGGTTTTAGGTGTTTGGGGTTTAGGGTATAGCGTTTAGGGTTTAGGGTTTAGGGTTTTAGTGTTTTAATGTTTAAGGTTTAGTTAGGGTTTAGGGTTTTAGGGTTTAGGGTTTAAGGTTTTAGGGTTTAGGGTTCAGGGTTTAAAGCTTAGGGTTTAGGGTTTTAGGGGTTTAGGGTTTCAAGGTTTAGAGTTTTAGGGTTTCAGGGATTTCACTTTTTGGGTTTTGGGGTTTAGGGTTTTGGGTTTAAGGGTTTTAGGGTTTAGTGTTTAGGGTTTTGGGTTTACGGTTTAAGGTTTAATGTTTAGTCTTTTAGGGTTTTAGGGGTTTAGGGTTTAGGCTTTTAGGGGTTTACGGTTTAGGGGTTTAGGGTTTAGGGTATAGTGTTTAGGGTTTTAGGTTTAGGTTTTAAGGTTTAGGGTTTTACGTTTTTAGGGTTTTAGTGGTTTAGGGTTTAGGATTGAGGGTTTAGTGTTTTAGGGGTTTTGGTGTTTTAGTGTAGTTAGGGTTTAGGGTTTTGTAGTTTTAGGGTCTAGGGTTTTAGGGTTTAGGGTTTAGGTTTTAGGGTTTAGGGTTTAGGGTTTAGGGTTTTAGGGGCTAAGGGTTTCAGGGTTTAGGGTTTCAGGGTTTTAGGGATTAGGGTTTTAGGATTTAGGGTTTAGGGTTTAGGGTTTAGTGTTTAGGGTTTTAGGTTTTAGGGTTTAGGGTTTTAAGCATTTAGGTTTTTAGGTTTTAGGGTATAGGGTTGTAAGCATTTAGGTTTTTGGGTTTTTAGGGTTGAGGGTTTAGGGTTTTAGTGTTTAGAGTTTAGGGTTTAGGGTTTAGGGTTTAGGGTTTAGGTTTTAGGGTTTAGGGTTTTAGGGGTTGTGGATTTCAGGGTTTAGGGTTTTAGGGTTTTAGGGATTGGGGTGTTAGGATTTAGGGTTTAGGGTTTAGTGATTAGGGTTTTGGGCTTTAGGGTTTAGCGTTTTAGGTGTTTCGGGTTTAGGGTTTAGGGTCTAGGGGTTTACTGTTTTTGGGAGTTAGGGTTTAGGGTTTTAGGACTTTAGGGGTTTAGGGTTTAGGGTTTAGGATTTTGGGTTTTAGGGTTTAGGGTTTTAGGGTTTTAGGGGTTTTAGGGTTTACGATTTTAGAATTTAGGATTTTAGGGTTTTAGAGTCTTAGGGTTTAGGGTTTAATATTTTGGGTTTTCGGGTTTTAGGGGTTTAGGGTTTAGGCTTTTAGGTGTTTACGGTTTAGGGGTTTAGGGGTTTAGGGTATAGCGTTTAGGGCTTAGGGTTTAGGCTTTAAGGTTTAAAGTTTTACGTTTTTAGGGTTTTAGTGGTTTAGGGTTTAGGATTTAGTGTTTAGGGTTTTAGTGTTTTAGTGTTTAAGGTTTACTTAGGGTTTAATATTTAGGGTTTAGGGCTTAGGGTTTTAGGGTTTAGGGTTTAGGGTTTAGGGTTTAGGATTTAGGGTTTTGTAGTTTTAGTGTTTAGGTTTTCATTGTTTAGGGTTTAGGGTTTTGGGGGTTAAGGGTTTCAGCGTTTAGGGTTTTAGGGTTTTAGTGTTTAAGGTTTAGTTAGGGTTTAGGGTCTTGGATTTTAGAGTTTTAGGGTTTAGGATTCTAGTGTTTGGGATTCTAGGGTTTAGGGTTTAGGGTTTAGGGTTGAGGGTTTAGTGTTTAGGGTTTTAGGGTTTTAGGGTTTTAGGGTTTTAGGATTTAGGGTTTAGGGTTTTAGGCGTTTAGGGTTTAGGGTTTTAGGTTTACGGTTTTGCATTTTTAGGGTTTAGGGTTTAGGGTTTTAGAGTTTAGAGTTTAGGGTTTAGGGTTTAATGTTTAGGGTGTTAGGGTTTTAGGGGTTTAGGGCTTAGGGTTTAGGGTTTAGGGGTTTACGGTTTTTGGGATTTAAGGGTTTTGGGTTTTAGGACTTCAGGGGTTTAGAGTTTTAGGGTTTAGGGTTTTGGGTTTTTGGCTTTAGGGTTTTAGGGTTTTAGCGGTTTAGTATTTAGGGTTTAGGGTAGGGTTTAGGGTTTCATGGTTTTAGGGTTTAGGGTAGGGTTTTAGGGTTTTCGGTTTTAGAATTTAGGTTTAGGGTTTTAGGGTTTTAGGGTTTTAGGGATTAGGGTTTAGGGTTTAGGGTTTAGGGTTTTGGTTTTATGGTTTAGGGTTTAGGGTTCGGGTGTAGGGTTAGGGTCTAGGGTTGGGGTTTAGTGTTTAGGGATTAGGGTTAGGATTTTAGTTTCTACGGTTTAGGGTTTAGGGTTTAGGTTTTACGGTTTTAGGGTTTTAGGGTTTTAAGATTTAGGGTTTGAGGGATTTAGGGTTTTAGGGTTTAAGGTTTCGATTTAAGGGTTTTGGGTTTAGGGTTTGGGGTTTTGGGTTTTAGGGTTTTAGGGTTTGGGGTTTAGGGTTTAGGGTTTTTTTGCCTTTTAGGGTTTTAGGGTTTAAGTAGGGTTTTAAGATTTAGTGTTTAGGGTTTTGAGGTTTTGGGATTTAAGGTTTAGGATTTTAGGGTTTTTGGGTTTAGAGTGTAAGGGTTTAAGGTGTAGGGTTTTAGGGTTTTAAGGTAGAGGATATTAGGTTTTAGGGTCTAGGGTTAGGGTGTCATGGTTTTAGTGTTTTAAGGTATAGGGTATTAGGGTTTAGGGTTTGGGGTTATAGGGTTTAGGGTTTTAGGGTTTTAGGGTTTCATGGTTTCAGGGTTTAGGGTTTTTGGGCTTTAGGGTTTAAGGTTTAAAGTTTAGGGTATAGGGTTTTTGGGTTTTAGGGTTTACGGTTCAGGATTTTCAGATTTTAGGGTTTTAGGGTTTAGAGTTTAGAGTTTTGGGTTTAGGGTTTTAGAGTTTTTGGGATTTAGGGTTTAGGGTTTTACGGTTTTAGGGGTTTAGGGTTTAGGGTTTAGGGTTTACGGTTTAAGGGTTATAGGGTTTAGGGTTTAGAGTTTAATGTTATGGGTTTTAGGGTTTTAGGGTTTAGGATTTAGGGTTTAGGGTTTTAGGGTTTCAGGATTTTATGGTTTAGGTTTTAGGATTTTAGGAATTAGCATTTTAGGTTTAGGGTCTACGGTTTAGGTTTAGGGTTTAGGGTTAGGGTTTAGGGTTTAGGGTTTAGGGTTTAGGGTTAGGATTTTAGCGTTTAGTGTTTAGGGTTTAGGATTTAGGGTTTAGGGTTTAGGTTTTACTTTTTTAGGGTTTAAGGTTTAGGGTTTAGGGTTTTAAGGTTTAGGGTTTTAGGATTTTATGGTTTAGGGCATTAGGGTTTTAGGGTTTTAAGGGTATAGGGTATAGGGTTTAGGGTTTAGGTTTTAGGGTTTTCGGTTTAGGGTTTAGGGTTTATGGTTTAGGGGTTTATGGTTTAGGGTTTCAGGGTTTAACAGTTTTAGGGTTTAGGGCTTAGTGTTTTGGGTTTTAGGTTTTTAGGGGTTTAGGGTTTTTGGGTTTAGGGTTTAGGGTTTAGGGTTTTAGGGGTTTTAAGGCTTTAGGGTTTTAGGGTTTTGGGTTTTAGGGCTTAGGGCTTAGTGTGTTCGGGTTTTAGGGGTTTAGGAATTTAGGGTTTCTATGTTTAGGGTTTAGGATTTAGGATTTAGGGTTTATGGTTTTTGTGTTTAGGGTTTTAGGGGTTGAGGGTATTAAGGTTTTAGGGTTTGGGGTTTTAGGGTTTAGGTTTTACGGTTTTGGGGTTTTAGGGTTTTAAGGATTAGGGTTTAGGATTTAGGTTTAAGGGTTTAGGTATTAGGTTTTTAGGGTTTTAGGGTTTTAGGGTTGAGGATTTAGGGTTTAGGGTTTTTGGGTTGTAGGGTTTAGGGTTTTAGGGGTTTTAAGGGTTTAGGGTTTTAGGGTTTAGGATTTCAGGTTTAGGGTTTTAGGGCTTAGGGTTTAGGGGTCTTAGGATTTTTGGGGTTTAGGGTTTTAGGGTTTCTAGGTTTAGGGTTTAGAGTTTTTGGGTTTAGGGTTTTAGGGGTTTAGGGTGTTAGGGTTTTTAGGGGTTTAGTGTTTTAGGGTTTATGGTTTTAGGGTTGTAGGGCTTTATGGTTTTAGGGTTTAGGGTTTAGGTTTAAGGGTTTTAGGGATTACGGTTTTACGTTAGGGTTTACGATTTAGGTTTAGGGTTTAGGGTTTAGGGTTAGGGTTTAGGGTTTAGGGATTACGGTTAGGATTTAGGGTTAGGGTTTTAGGCTTGGGGTTTAGGGGTGTTACGGTTTTAGGGGTTTAAGGTTTTAGGGTTTCTAGGTTTAGGGTTTGTGGTTTAGGATTTATGATTTAGGGTTTAGTGTTTTTGGGTTTAGGGTGTTAGGGTTTAGGGTGTTATGGTTTTAGGGGTTTAGGGTTTTAGGGTTGCAGGGTTTTATGGTTTAAGGGTTTAAGGTTTTAGGGTTTAGGTATAAGGGCTTTAGGAATTAGGGTTTTGGGTTTAGGGTTTACGGTTTAGGTGTAGGGTGTAGGGTTTAGGGTTTAGGGTTAGGGTTTAAGGTTTAGGGATTAGGTTTAGGGTTTAGGGTTAGGTTTAGGATTTAGGTTTTACGATTTTAGGGTAATAAGGTTTTAGGGTTTCTGGGTTTAGGGTTTGTGGTTTAGGATTTATGATTTAGGGTTTAGTGTTTTTGGGTTTAGGGTGTTATGGTTTTAGGGGTTTAGGGTTTTAGGGTTTAGGTTTTATGGTTTTAGGAATTAGGGTTTTGGGTTTTGGGTTTACGGTTTAGGTTTAGGGTGTAGGGTTTAGGGTTTAGGGTTAGGGTTTAGGGTTTAAGGATTAGGTTTAGGGTTTAGGGTTAGGTTTAGGATTTAGGGTTTAGGGTTTAGGTTTTACGATTTTAGGGTGTTAAGGTTTAGGGTTTAGGCTTTAGGGTTTTAAGGTTTACGGTTTTAGGGTTTTAGGTTTTTATGGTTTAGTTGGTTAGGGTTTAGGGTTTTATGGGTTCTGGGGTTTAGGGTTTTGGGTTTAGGGTTTAGGGTTTTAGAGTTTTAGGGTTTTAGGGTTTAGGTTTTAGGGTTTAGGGTAGGAGTTTTTGGGTGTTAGGGTTTTAAGGGTTTTAGGGTTTAGGGTTTTGGGTTTAGGGTTTTTAGGGTTTTAGAGTTTTAGGGTTTTAGGGCTTAGGATTTTTTGGGTTTTTAGGGTTTAGGGTTTAGGGTTTTAGGGTTTAGGGTTTATTTTTTTTGGGTTTTAGTGTTTTGGGTTTAGGATTTAGGGTTTAGGGTTTTAGGGTTTTAGGGTTTAGTGTTTTAGGGTTTAATGGTTTTAGGGTTTAGGGTTTAGTGTTTTGGGTTTCAGGAGTTTAGGGTTTATGGTTTAGGGTTTCAGGGGTTTAGGGTTTTTAGTTTTAGGGTTTCGATTTTAGGGTTTAGTTTTAATGGTTTAGGGTTTTAGGCTTTTAGGGTTTTAGTGGTTTATGGTTTAGGATTTAGGGTTTAGGGTTTTAGTGTTTTAGGGTTTAGGATTTTAGGGGCTTTAAGGGTTTAGTGTTTTAGGGTTTAGGATTTAGGGTTTAGGGTTTAGGGTTTTAGGGCTTAGGGTTTAGGGTGTTAGAGTTTTAGGGCTTAGGGTTTAGGGTGTTAGGGTTTCTAGGTTTAGTTTATGGGATTTAGGATTTAGGGTTTAGGGGTTTTGGGTTTATGGTGTTAGGGTTTTAGGGGTTTATGGTTTTAGGGTTTTTAGTTTAGGGTTTCATGGTTTTTTGGTTTTAGGGTTTAGGGTTTCAGGGTTTAGGTTTTGGGGTTTTCGGGTTTTATGGTTTTAGGGATTAGGTTTAGGATTTATAAGCTTCAGGGTTTAGGGTTTTAGGGTTTAGGGTTTTAGGGTTCAGAGTTTTGGGTGTTAGGGTTTTAGGGGTTTAGGGTTTTAGGTAATTAGTGTTATAGCAGTTTAGGGCTTAGGATTTAGGGTTTAGGGTTTTAGGGTTTTAGTGTTTTCGTGTTTAAGGTTTAGTTAGGGTTTAGGGTTTTGTATTTTAGAGTTTTAGGGGTTAGGATTTTAGGGTTTAGGGTTTAGGATTTAGGGTTTAGGGTTTTAGGGGTTAAGGGTTTCAGGGTTTAGGGTTTTTGGGTTTTAGGGGTTAGGGTTTAGGGTTTAGTGTTTAGGGTTTTATGGTTTAGGGTTTAGGGTTTAGGGTTTAAGGTTTTTGGGTTTAAGGCGCTTAGGGTTTAGGGTTTAGGGTTTGGAGTTTTAGGGTTTTGAGTTTAGGGTTTAGGGTTTAATGTTTAGGGTGTTAGGGATTTAGGGTTTAGGGTTTAGGGTTTTTGGGTTTTATGGTTTAGGATTTTAGGGCTTTAGGGATTTAGGGTTTTAGGGTTTAGGTTTTGGGTTTTAGGGTTTAGGGTTTTAGGGGTTTAGTATTTAGGGTTTAGGGTATTAGGGTTTTAGGGATTAGGGTTTTAGGGTTTCATGATTATGGTTTAGGGTAGGGTTTTAGGGTTTAGGGTTTTAGAATTTTGTGTTTAGGGTTTTAGGGTATTAGGGTTTTAGGGATTAGGGTTTAGGGTTTAGTATTTGGGATTTAGTGCTTCGGGTTTAGGGTTTAGGTTTTACGGCTTGGGGTTTAGGGTTAGGGTTTAGGTTGAGGGTCAAGGGTTAGGGTTTAGGGATTAAGTTTAGGATTTTAGTGTTAAGGGTTTAAGGTTTAGGGTTTAGGTTTTACGGTTTTAGGGTTTTAGGGTTTGAGGGTTTTAGGGTTTTAGGGTTTGGGGTTTAGGGGTTAGATTTTCGGGTTTAGGGTTTAGGGTTTAGTGTTTTAAAATTTAGGGTTTGAGGGTTTTACGGTTTTAGGGTTTGGGGCTTAGGGGTTAGATTTTATGGTTTAGGGTTTAGGGTTTAGGGTTTTTTGTGTTTTAGGGTTTAGGTTTTAGGTTTAGGGTTTTTTTGTCTTTTCGGGTTTTTGGGTTTAAGGTAGGGTTTTAGGGTTTCATGGTTTTAGGGTTTAGGGTCTTAGGGTTTAGGGTTTAGGGTTTAAGGTACACGGTTTTGGTGTTTTTGGTTTTAGGGTTTAGGATTTAGGGTTTTTGGGTTTAGAGTTTAGGGTTTTAGGGTTTTAGGGTATTAGGGTGTTAGGGTTTAGGGTCTTGGGTTTAGGGCTTTTTGGGTTTTAGGGTTTTTGGGTTTAAGGAAGGATTTTAGGGTATTAGGGTATCAGGTTTTAGGAGTTTCGAGTTTAGGGTTTAGGGTTTTAGGGTTTAAGCGTTTTAGGGGTTTAGGCTTTAAGGTTTTGGACTTTGGGTTTTACGGTTTTGTGGTTTAGAGTTTAGCGTTCAGGGTTTAGGGTTTAATGCTTTGGGTTTTTGGGTTTTAGGGGTTTTGGGTTTAGGGTTTTAGGGGTTTACGGTTTTAGGTGTTTGGGGTTTAGGGTTTAAGGTTTAATTAGGGTTTAGGGTTTTAGGGTTTAGGGTTTAAGGTTTTAGGGTTTAGGGTTCAGGGTTTAAAGTATACGGTTTAGGGTTTTAGGGGTTTAGGGTTTTAGGGTTTCAGGGATTTCACTTTTTGGGTTTTGGGGTTTAGGGTTTTGGGTTTAAGGGTTTTAGGGTTTAGTGTTTAGGGTTTTGGGTTTACGGTTTAAGGTTTAATGTTTAGTCTTTTAGGGTTTTAGGGGTTTAGGCTTTAGGCTTTTAGGGGTTTACGGTTTAGGGGTTTAGGGTTTAGGGTATAGTGTTTAGGATTTTAGGTTTAGGTTTTAAGGTTTAGGGTTTTACGTTTTTGGGGTTTTAGTGGTTTAGGGTTTAGGATTGAGGGTTTAGTGTTTTAGGGGTTTTAGTGTTTTAGTGTAGTTAGGGTTTAGGGTTTTGTAGTTTTAGGGTCTAGGGTTTTAGGGTTTAGGGTTTAGGTTTTAGGGTTTAGGGTTTAGGGTTTAGGGTTTAGGGTTTTAGGGGCTAAGGGTTTCAGGGTTTTAGGGATTAGGGTTTTAGGATTTAGGGTTTAGGGTTTAGGGTTTAGTGTTTAGGGTTTTAGGTTTTAGGGTTTAGGGTTTTAAGCATTTAGGTTTTTAGGTTTTAGGGTATAGGGTTTTAAGCATTTAGGTTTTTGGGTTTTTAGGGTTGAGGGTTTAGGGTTTTAGTGTTTAGAGTTTAGAGTTTAGGGTTTAGGGTTTAGGGTTTTGGGGTTTAGGTTTTAGGTTTTAGGGTTTAGGGTTTTAGGGGTTGTGGATTTCAGGGTTTAGGGTTTTAGGGTTTTAGGGATTGGGGTGTTAGGATTTAGGGTTTAGGGTTTAGTGATTAGGGTTTTGGGCTTTAGGGTTTAGCGTTTTAGGCGTTTCGGGTTTAGGGTTTAGGGTCTAGGGGTTTACTATTTTTGGGAGTTAGGGTTTAGGGTTTTAGGACTTTACGGGGGGTTTAGGGTTTAGGATTTTGGGTTTTAGGGTTTAGGGTTTTAGGGTTTAGGGTTTTAGGGTTTTAGGGTTTTAGGGGTTTTAGGGTTTACGATTTTAGAATTTAGGATTTTAGGGTTTTAGAGTTTTAGGGTTTAGGGTTTAATATTTTGGGTTTTCGGGTTTTAGGGTTTAGGGTTTAGGCTTTTAGGTGTTTACGGTTTAGGGGTTTAGGGTATAGCGTTTAGGGCTTAGGGTTTAGGCTTTAAGGTTTAAAGTTTTACGTTTTTAGGGTTTTAGTGGTTTAGGGTTTAGGATTTAGTGTTTAGGGTTTTAGTGTTTTAGTGTTTAAGGTTTACTTAGGGTTTAATATTTAGGGTTTAGGGCTTAGGGTTTTAGGGTTTAGGGTTTAGGGTTTAGGGTTTAGGATTTAGGGTTTTGTAGTTTTAGGGTTTAGGTTTTCTTTGTTTAGGGTTTAGGGTTTTGGGGGTTAAGGGTTTCAGCGTTTAGGGTTTTAGGGTTTTAGTGTTTAAGGTTTAGTTAGGGTTTAGGGTTTTGGGTTTTAGAGTTTTAGTGTTTAGGATTCTAGGGTTTGGGATTCTAGGGTTTAGGGTTCATGATTTAGGGTTTAGGGTTGAGGGTTTAGTGTTTAGTGTTTTAGGGTTTTAGGGTTTTAGGGTTTAGGGTTCATGATTTAGGGTTTAGGGTTGAGGGTTTAGTGTTTAGTGTTTTAGGGTTTTAGGGTTTTAGGGTTTAGGGTTTAGGGTTTTAGGCGTTTAGGGTTAGGGTTTTAGGGTTTACGGTTTTGCATTTTTAGGGTTTAGGGTTTAGGGTTTTAGAGTTTAGAGTTTAGGGTTTAGGGTTTAATGTTTAGGGTGTTAGGGTTTTAGGGGTTTAGGGCTTAGGGTTTAGGGTTTAGGGGTTTACGGTTTTTGGGATTTAAGGGTTTTGGGTTTTAGGACTTCAGGGGTTTAGAGTTTTAGGGTTTAGGGTTTTGGGTTTTTGGCTTTAGGGTTTTAGGGTTTTAGCGGTTTAGTATTTAGGGTTTAGGGTAGGGTTTAGGGTTTCATGGTTTTAGTGTTTAAGGTAGGGTTTTAGGGTTTACGGTTTTAGAATTTAGGTTTAGGGTTTTAGGGTTTTAGGGATTAGGGTTTAGGGTTTAGGGTTTAGGGTTTTGGATTTAGGTTTTATGGTTTAGGGTTTAGGGTTCGGGTGTAGGGTTAGGGTCTAGGGTTGGGGTTTAGTGTTTAGGGATTAGGGTTAGGATTTTAGTTTCTACGGTTTAGGGTTTAGGGTTTAGGTTTTACGGTTTTAGGGTTTTAGGGTTTTAGGGTTTTAAGATTTAGGGTTTGAGGGTTTTAGGGTTTTAGGGTTTAAGGTTTCGATTTAAGGGTTTTGGGTTTAGGGTTTGGGGTTTTGGGTTTTAGGGTTTTAGGGTTTGGGGTTTAGGGTTTAGGGTTTTTTTGCCTTTTAGGGTTTTAGGGTTTAAGTAGGGTTTTAAGATTTAGTGTTTAGGGTTTTGAGGTTTTGGGATTTAAGGTTAAGGATTTTAGGGTTTTTGGGTTTAGAGTGTAAGGGTTTAAGGTGTAGGGTTTTAGGGTTTTAAGGTAGAGGATATTAGGTTTTAGGGTCTAGGGTTAGGGTGTCATGGTTTTAGTGTTTTAAGGTATAGGGTATTAGGGTTTAGGTTTTTATGGGTTTTAGGGTTGGGTTTAGGGTTTAGGGTTTAGGTTTCAGGTTTAGGGTTTTTTTTGGGTTTAAGTTTAGTTTAGGGTTTTTGGGTTTTAGGGTTTACGGGTTAGG
This sequence comes from Chimonanthus praecox, assembly GCA_022113865.1. NCBI lineage: Eukaryota > Viridiplantae > Streptophyta > Magnoliopsida > Laurales > Calycanthaceae > Chimonanthus > Chimonanthus praecox. The sequence continues at coordinate 33,290,642 of CM039089.1, read as the reverse complement.
ATTTTCAGATTTTAGGGTTTTAGGGTTTAGAGTTTAGAGTTTTTGGGATTTAGGGTTTAGGGTTTTACGGTTTTAGGGGTTTAGGGTTTAGGGTTTAGGGTTTACGGTTTAAGGGTTATAAGGTTTAGGGTTTAGAGTTTAATGTTACGGGTTTTAGGGTTTAGGATTTAGGGTTTAGGGTTTTAGGGTTTCAGGATTTTATGGTTTAGGTTTTAGGATTTTAGGAATTAGCATTTTAGGTTTAGGGTTTACGGTTTAGGTTTAGGGTTTACGGTTAGGGTTTAGGGTTTAGGGTTTAGGGTTAGGATTTTAGCGTTTAGTGTTTAGGGTTTAGGATTTAGGGTTTAGGGTTTAGGTTTTACTTTTTTAGGGTTTAAGGTTTAGGGTTTAGGGTTTTAAGGTTTAGGGTTTTAGGATTTTATGGTTTAGGGCATTAGGGTTTTAGGGTTTTAAGGGTATAGGGTATAGGGTTTAGGGTTTAGGTTTTAGGGTTTTCGGTTTAGGGTTTAGGGTTTATGGTTTAGGGTTTATGGTTTAGGGTTTCAGGGTTTAACAGTTTTAGGGTTTAGAGCTTAGTGTTTTGGGTTTTAGGTTTTTAGGGGTTTAGGGTTTTTGGGTTTAGGGTTTAGGGTTTAGTTCTAAGGGTTTAGGGTTTTAGGTAATTAAGGTTTTAGTGGTTTAGGGTTTAGGGTTTTAGGGTTTTAGGGGTTTTAAGGCTTTAGGGTTTTAGGGTTTTGGGTTTTAGGGCTTAGGGCTTAGTGTGTTCGGGTTTTAGGGGTTTAGGAATTTAGGGTTTCTATGTTTAGGGTTTAGGGTTTAGGATTTAGGATTTAGGGTTTATGGTTTTTGTGTTTAGGGTTTTAGGGGTTGAGGGTAATAGGGTTTTAGGGTTTGGGGTTTTAGGGGTTAGGTTTTACGGTTTTGGGGTTTTAGGGTTTTAAGGATTAGGGTTTTAAGGATTTAGGTTTAAGGGTTTAGTGTATTAGGTTTTTAGGGTTTTAGGGTTTTAGGGTTGAGGATTTAGGGTTTAGGGTTTTTGGGTTGTAGGGTTTAGGGTTTTAGGGATTTTAAGGGTTTAGGGTTTTAGGGTTCAGGATTTCAGGTTTAGGGTTTTAGGGCTTAGGGTTTAGGGGTCTTAGGATTTTTGGGGTTTAGGGTTTTAGGGTTTCTAGGTTTAGGGTTTAGAGTTTTTGGGTTTAGGGTTTTAGGGGTTTAGGGTGTTACGGTTTTAGGGGTTTAGTGTTTTAGGGTTTATGATTTTAGGGTTGTAGGGCTTTATGGTTTTAGGGTTTAGGGTTTTAAGGTTTAGGTTTAAGGGTTTTAGGGATTACGGTTTTGCGTTAGGGTTTACGATTTAGGTTTAGGGTTTAGGGTTTAGGGTTAGGGTTTAGGGTTTAGGGATTACGGTTAGGATTTAGGGTTAGGGTTTTAGGCTTGGGTTTAGGGGTTTTACGGTTTAGGGTTTTAGGTTTTAGGGTTTCTAGGTTTAGGGTTTGTGGTTTAGGATTTATGATTTAGGGTTTAGTGTTTTTGGGTTTAGGGTGTTAGGGTTTAGGGTGTTATGGTTTTAGGGGTTTAGGGTTTTAGGGTTGCAGGGTTTTATGGTTTAAGGGTTTAAGGTTTTAGGGTTTAGGTATAAGGGCTTTAGGAATTAGGGTTTTGGGTTTAGGGTTTACGGTTTAGGTGTAGGGTGTAGGGTTTAGGGTTTAGGGTTAGGGTTTAGGGTTTAGGGATTAGGTTTAGGGTTTAGGGTTAGGTTTAGGATTTAGGTTTTACGATTTTAGGGTTTTAAGGTTTTAGGGTTTCTGGGTTTAGGGTTTGTGGTTTAGGATTTATGATTTAGGGTTTAGTGTTTTTGGGTTTAGGGTGTTATGGTTTTAGGGGTTTAGGGTTTTAGGGGTTAGGTTTTATGGTTTTAGGAATTAGGGTTTTGGGTTTTGGGTTTACGGTTTAGGTTTAGGGTGTAGGGTTTAGGGTTTAGGGTTTAAGGATTAGGTTTAGGGTTTAGGGTTAGGTTTAGGATTTAGGGTTTAGGGTTTAGGTTTTACGATTTTAGGGTGTTAAGGTTTAGGGTTTAGGCTTTAGGGTTTTAAGGTTTACGGTTTTAGGGTTTTAGGTTTTTATGGTTTAGTTGTTTAGGGTTTAGGGTTTTAGGGTTTAGGGTAGGAGTTTTTGGGTGTTAGGGTTTTAAGGGCTTTAGGGTTTAGGGTTTTGGGTTTAGGGTTTTTAGGGTTTTAGGGTTTTAGGGCTTAGGATTTTTTGGGTTTTTAGGGTTTAGGGTTTAGGGTTTTAGGGTTTAGGGTTTATTTTTTTTGGGTTTTAGTGTTTTGGGTTTAGGATTTAGGGTTTAGGGTTTTAGGGTTTTAGGGTTTAGTGTTTTAGGGTTTAATGGTTTTAGGGTTTAGGGTTTAGTGTTTTGGGTTTTAGGGTTTCAGGAGTTTAGGGTTTATGGTTTAGGGTTTCAGGGGTTTAGGGTTTTTGGGTTTAGGGTTTCGGGTTTAGGGTTTAGTTTTAATGGTTTAGGGTTTTAGGCTTTTAGGGTTTTAGTGGTTTATGGTTTAGGATTTAGGGTTTAGGGTTTTAGTGTTTCAGGGTTTAGGATTTTAGGGGCTTTAAGGGTTTAGTGTTTTAGGGTTTAGGATTTAGGGTTTAGGGTTTAGGGTTTTAGGGCTTAGGGTTTAGGGTGTTAGAGTTTTAGGGCTTAGGGTTTAGGGTGTTAGGGTTTCTAGGTTTAGTTTATGGGATTTAGGATTTAGGGTTTAGGGGTTTTGGGTTTATGGTGTTAGGGTTTTAGGGTTTTATGGTTTTGGGTTTGTAGTTTAGGGTTTCATGGTTTTTTGGTTTTAGGGTTTTAGGGTTTTCAGGTTTAGGTTTTGGGGTTTTCGGGTTTTATGGTTTTAGGGATTAGGTTTAGGATTTATAAGCTTCAGGGTTTAGGGTTTTAGGGTTTAGGGTTTTAGGGTTCAGAATTTTGGGTGCTAGGGTTTTAGGGGTTTAGGGTTTTAGGTAATTAGTGTTATAGCGGTTTAGGGCTTAGGATTTAGGGTTTAGGGTTTTAGGGTTTTAGTGTTTTCGTGTTTAAGGTTTAGTTAGGGTTTAGGGTTTTGTGTTTTAGAGTTTTAGGGGTTAGGATTTTAGGGTTAGGGTTTAGGATTTAGGGTTTAGGGTTTTAGGGGTTAAGGGTTTCAGGGTTTAGGGTTTAGTGTTTAGGGTTTTATGGTTTAGGGTTTAGGGTTTAGGGTTTAAGGTTTTTGGGTTTAAGGCGCTTAGGGTTTAGGGTTTAGGGTTTGGGGTTTTAGGGTTTAGAGTTTAGGGTTTAGGGTTTAATGTTTAGGGTGTTAGGGATTTAGGGTTTAGGGTTTAGGGTTTAGGGGTTTAGGGTTTTTGGGTTTTATGGTTTAGGATTTTAGGGCTTTAGGGATTTAGGGTTTTAGGGTTTAGGTTTTGGGTTTTAGGGTTTAGGGTTTTAGGGGTTTAGTTTTTAGGATTTAGGGTATTAGGGTTTTAGGGATTAGGGTTTTAGGGTTTCATGATTATGGTTTAGGGTAGGGTTTTAGGGTTTAGGGTTTTAGAATTTTGTGTTTAGGGTTTTAGGGTATTAGGGTTTTAGGGATTAGGGTTTAGGGTTTAGTATTTGGGATTTAGTGTTTCGGGTTTAGGGTTTAGGTTTTACGGCTTGGGGTTTAGGGTTAGGGTTTAAGTTGAGGGTCAAGGGTTAGGGTTTAGGGATTAAGTTTAGGATTTTAGTGTTAAGGGTTTAAGGTTTAGGGTTTAGGTTTTACGGTTTTAGGGTTTGGGGTTTAGGGGTTAGATTTTAGGGTTTAGGGTTTAGGGTTTAGTGTTTTAAAATTTAGGGTTTGAGGGTTTTACGGTTTTAGGGTTTGGGTCTTAGGGGTTAGATTTTATGGTTTAGGGTTTAGGGTTTAGGGTTTTTTGGGTTTTAGGGTTTAGGTTTTAGGTTTAGGGTTTTTTTGTCTTTTCGGGTTTTTGGGTTTAAGGTAGGGTTTTAGGGTTTCATGGTTTTAGGGTTTAGGGTCTTAGGGTTTAGGGTTTAGGGTTTAAGGTACACGGTTTTGGGGTTTTTGGTTTTAGGGTTTAGGATTTAGGGTTTTTGGGTTTAGAGTTTAGGGTTTTAGGGTTTTAGGGTATTAGGGTGTTAGGGTTTAGGGTCTTGGGTTTAGGACTTTTTGGGTTTTAGGGTTTTTCGGTTTAAGGAAGGATTTTAGGGTATTAGGGTATCAGGTTTTAGGAGTTTCGAGTTTAGGGTTTAGGGTTTTAGGGTTTAAGCTTTTTAGGGGTTTAGGCTTTAAGGTTTTGGACTTTGGGTTTTAGGGTTTTGTGGTTTAGAGTTTAGGGTTCAAGGTTTAGGGTTTAATGTTTTGGGTTTTAGGGGTTTTGGGTTTAGGGTTTTAGGGGTTTACGGTTTTAGGTGTTTGGGGTTTAGGGTATAGCGTTTAGGGTTTAGGGTTTAAGGTTTAGGTTTTAGCCTTTTAGGTTTTTAGGGTTTTAGAGGTTTAGGGTTTAGGATTTAGGGTTTAGGGTTTTAGTGTTTTAGGGTTTAAGGTTTAGTTAGGGTTTAGGGTTTAGGGTTTTAGGGTTTAGGTTTAAGGTTTTAAGGTTTAGGGTTCAGGGTTTAAAGTTTAGGGTTTAGGGTTTTAGGGGTTTAGGGTTTCAGGGTTTAGAGTTTTAGGGTTTCAGGGATTTCAGTTTTTGGGTTTTAGGTGTTTGGGGTTTAGAGTATAGCGTTTAGGGTTTAGGGTTTAGGGTTTGGGGTTTAAGTTTTAGCCTTTTAGGTTTTTAGGGTTTTAGAGGTTTAGGGTTTAGGATTTAGGGTTTAGGGTTTTAGTGTTTTAGGATTTAAGGTTTAGTTAGGGTTTAGGGTTTAGGGTTTTAGGGTTTAGGTTTAAGGTTTTAGGGTTCAGGGTTTAAAGTTTAGGGTTTAGGGTTTTAGGGGTTTAGGGTTTCAGGGTTTAGAGTTTTAGGGTTTCAGGGATTTCAGTTTTTGGGTTTTAGGGTTTAGGGTTTTGGGATTAAAGGTTTTGGGGTTAAGAGTTTAGGGTTTGGGATTTACGGTTTAGGGTTTAATGTTTAGTCTTTTAGGGTTTTAGGGGTTTAGGGTTTAGGCTTTTAGGGGTTTACGGTTTAGGGGTTTAGGGTTTAGGGTTTAGGGTTTTACGTTTTTAGGGTTTTAGTGGTTTAGGGTTTAGGATTGAGGGTTTAGTGTTTTAGGGTTTTAGTGTTTTAGTGTAGTTAGGGTTTAGGGTTTTGTAGTTTTAAGGTCTAGGGTTTTAGGGTTTAGGGTTTAGGGTTTAGGTTTTAGGGTTTAGGGTTTAGGGTTTAGGGTTTTAGGGGTTAAGGGTTTCAGGGTTTAGGATTTTAGGGTTTTAAGGATTAGGGTTTTAGGATTTAGGGTTTAGGGTTAGGGTTTAGTGTTTAGGGTTTTTAGGTTTTAGGGTTTAGGGTGTTAAGCGTTTAGGTTTTTGGGTTTTTAGGGTTGAGGGTTTAGGGTTTTAGGGTTTAGAGTTTAGGGTTTAGGGTTTAGGGTTTAGGGTTTTAGGGGTTAAGGCTTTCAGGGTTTAGGGTTCTAGGGTTTTAGGGATTAGGGTGTTAGGATTTAGGGTTTAGGGTTTAGTGATTAGGGTTTTGGGCTTTAGGATTTAGCGTTTTAGGCGTTTCGGGTTTAGGGTTTAGGGTTTAGGGGTTTACTGTTTTTGGGATTTAGGGTTTAGGGTTTTAGGACTTTTGGGGTGTAGGGTTTTAGCGTTTAGGGTTTAGGGTTTTGGGTTTTAGGGTTTAGGGTTTTAGGGTTTTAGAGTTTTAGGGGTTTTTAGGGTTTACGATTTTAGAATTTAGGATTTTAGGGTTTTAGAGTTTTAGGGTTTAGGGTTTAATATTTTGGGTTTTCGGGTTTTAGGGGTTTAGGGTTTAGACTTTTAGGTGTTTACGGTTTAGGGGTTTAGGGTTTAGGCTTTTAGGTGTTTACGGTTTAGGGGTTTAGGGTTTAGGGTATAGCGTTTAGGGTTTAGGGTTTAGGCTTTAAGGTTTAAAGTTTTACGTTTTTAGGGTTTTAGTGGTTTAGGGTTTAGGATTCTAGGGTTTAGGATTCTAGGGTTTAGGGTTTAGGATTTAGGGTTTAGGGTTGAGGGTTTAGTGTTTAGGGTTTTAGGGTTTAGGGTTTTAGGCGTTTAGGGTTTAGGGTTTATGTTTAGGGTTTAGCATTTTTTGGGTTTAGGGTTTAGGGTTTTAGGGTTTAGAGTTTAGGGTTTAGGGTTTAGGGTTTAATGTTTAAGGTGTTAGAGTTTTAGGTGTTTAGGGCTTAGGGTTTAGGGTTTAGGGTTTAGGGGTTTACGGTTTTTGGGATTTAAGGGTTTCAGGTTTTAGGACTTCAGGAGTTTAGAGTTTTAGAGTTTAGGGTTTTGGGTTTTTGGCTTTAGGGTGTTAGGGTTTTAGCGGTTTAGTATTTAGGGTTTAGGGTAGGGTTTAGAGTTTCATGGTTTTAGGGTTTACGGTTTTAGAATTTAGGTTTAGGGTTTTAGGGTTTTAGGGATTAGGGTTTAGGGTTTAGGGTTTAGGGTTTAGGTTTTATGGTTTAGGGTTTAGGGTTCGGGTTTAGGGTTAGGGTCTAGGGTTAGCGTTTAGTGTTTGGGGATTAGGGTTAGGATTTTAGTTTCTACGGTTTAGGGTTTAGGGTTTAGGTTTTACGGTTTTAGGGTTTTAGGGTTTTAATATTTAGGGTTTTAGGGTTTAAGGTTTCGATTTAAGGGTTTTGGGTTTAGGGTTTGGGGTTTTGGGTTTGAGGGTTTTAGGGTTTGGGGTTTAGGGTTTAGGGTTCTTTTGCCTTTTAGGGTTTTAGGGTTTAAGTAGGGTTTTAAGATTTAGTGTTTAGGGTTTTGACGGTTTTGGGATTTAAGGTTTAGGATTTTAGGGTTTTAGGGTTTCAGGGTTTAGAGTGTAAGGGTTTAAGGTTTAGGGTTTTAGGGTTTTAAGGTAGAGGATATTAGGTTTTAGGGTCTAGGGTTATAGGGTGTCATGGTTTTAGGGTTTTAAGGTATAGGGTATTAGGGTTTAGGGTTTAGGGTTATAGGGTTTAGGGTTTTAGGGTTTTAGGGTTTCATGGTTTCAGGGTTTAGGGTTTAAGGTTTAAGGTTTAGGGTATAGGGTTTTAGGGTTTACAGTTTAGGATTTTCAGATTTTAAGGTTTTGGGGTTTAGAGTTTAGAGTTTTGGGTTTAGGGTTTTAGAGTTTTTGGGATTTAGGGTTTAGGGTTTTAGGGGTTTACGGTTTTAGGGGTTTAGGGTTTAGGGTTTAGGGTATTAGGTTTTTGGGGTTTTAGTGTTTTCGGGTTTAGGAGTTAGGGTTTAGGGTTTTAGGGTTTTAGTGTTTTCGGGTTTAAGGTTTAATTAGGGTTTAGAGTTTAGGGTTTTAGGGTTTAGGGTTTAGGGTTTAGGGTTTAGGGTTTTAGGATTTAGGGTTTAGGGTTTAGGGTTTAGGGTTTTAGGGGTTAAGGGTTTCAGGGTTTAGGGTTTTTGGGTTTTAAGGATTTGGGTTTTAGGGTTTTAGGGTTTCGGATTTAGGGTTTAAGGGTTTTAGGGTTGAGTGTTAAGGGTTTAGGGTTTAGGGTTTAGGGTTTAGGGTAATAGGGTGTTAGGGTGTTAGGGTTTTAGGATTTCATGGTTTCAGGATTTAGGGTTTAGGGTTTAGCGGTTTGGGGTTATAGGGTGTTTGGGTTTTAGGGTTTCAGGATTTCATGGTTTCAGGGTATAGGGTATAGGGTTTTAGGGTTTTAGGGGTTTCGGGTTTATGGTTTATGGTTTAGGTTTTAGGGTGTTGGGTTTTGGATTTAGGGTTTAGGGTTTTAGGGTTTAAGCGTTTTAGGGGTTTAGGCTTTAGGGTTTGGGGTTTTGGGTTTTAGGGTTTTATCGTTTCTGGGTTTAGGGTTTAGGGTTTTAGGGATTAGGATTTAGGGTTTAGGGTTTACGATTCAGGTTTAAGGGTTTAGTGTTTTAGGCTTTTAGGGTTTTAGTGGTTTAGGGTTGAGGATTTAGGGTTTAGGGTTTTTGGGTTTTAGGGTTTAGGGTTTTAGCGGTTTAGGGTTTTAGGGTTCAAGATTTAGGGTTTAGGGGTTTAGGGGTGTTAGGATTTTAGGGGTTTAGGGTTTTAGTGTTTCTAGGTTTAGGGTTTAGGGTTTAGGATTTAGGGTTTAGGGTTTAGGGTTGTAGGGGTTTAGGGTGTTAGGGTTTTAGGGGCTTAGTGTTTTAGTGTTCATGGTTTTAGGGTTGCAAGGGTGTTAGGGTTTTAGGGTTTAAGTTTTAGGGTTTTAGGGATTATGGTTTTGGGTTTAGGGTTAACGGTTTAGGTTTACGGTTTATGGTTTAGGTTTTAGGGTTAGGGTTTGGGGTTTAGGGATTAGGGTTAGGATTTAGGGTTAGGGTTTTAGGCTTAGGGTTTTAGGTTTAGGGTTTCTAGGTTTGTTTATGGTTTAGGACTTAGGATTTAGGGTTTAGGGGTTTTGGGTTTCTAGGTTTGTTTATGGTTTAGGACTTAGGATTTAGGGTTTAGGGGTTTTGGGTTTAGCGTTTTAGGGGTTTAGGGTGTTAGGGTTTTAGGGGTTTAGGGTTTTAGGGTTGCAGGGTTTTATGGTTTAAGGGGGTTTTAGGGTTTAGGTTTTTGGGCTTTAGGGATTAGGGTTTTGGGTTTAGGATTTACGGTTTAGGTTTAGGGTTTAGGGTTTAGGGTTTAGGGTTAGGTCTAGGATTTAGGGTTTAGGATTTAGGTTTTACGATTTTAGGGTTTTAGGGTTTAGGGTTTAGGGTTTAGGGTTTTAAGGTTTAGGGTTTTAGGGTTTTAGGCTTTTATGGTTTAGGGGTTTAGGGGTTTAGGGTTTTAGGGTTTTAGAGTTTTAGGGTTTTAGGGTTTTAGGGCTTAGGTTTTAGGGTTTAGGGTTTAGGAGTTTTTGGTTTTTAGGGTTTAGGGTTTAGGGTTTTAGGGTTTTATGGTTTTAGGGTTTAGGGTTCTAGGGTTTTAGGGTTTTCGGGTTAGGGTTTAGGGTTTTAGGGTTTTAGGGTTTAGGGTTTTAGGGTTTTAGGGTTTAGGGTTTAGGGTTTAGGGTTTAGGGTTTAAGGTTTTAGGGTTTAACAGTTTTAGGGTTTAGTGTTTTGGGTTTTAGGGTTTTTGGGGTTTAGGGTTTATGGTTTAGGGTTTTAGGGGTTTAGGGTTTAGGGTTTAGGGTTTAGTTTTAACGGTTTAGGGTTTTAGGTTTTTAGGATTTTAGTGGTTTATGGTTTAGGATTTAGGGTTAAGGGTTTTTGTGTTTTAGGGTTTAGGATTTTAGGGGCTTTAAGGGTTTAGGATTTAGGGTTTTTGTGTTTTAGGGTTTAGGATTTTAGGGGCTTTAAGGGTTTAGGATTTAGGGTTTAGGATTTAGGGTTTAGGGTTTTAGGGCTTAGGGTTTAGGGTGTTAGGGTTTTAGGGGTTTAGGGTTTTTCGGTTTCTAGGTTTAGTGTTTAGGATTTTGGATTTTGGGTTTAGAGGTTTTTGGTTTATGGTGTTAGGGTTTTAGGGTTTCATGGTTTTTTTGTTTTAGGGTTTTAGGGTTTAGGGTTTATGGTTTTAGGGTTTCATGGTTTTTTGGTTTTAGGGTTTAGGGTTTTAGGGTTTAGGTTTTAGGGTTTTGGGGTTTTATGGTTTTAGGGATTAGGCTTTTAGGGATTAGGGTTTAGGGTATAGGGTTTTAGGGTTTAGGGTTTTTGGGGTTAGGGTGTTAGGGTTTAGGGTTCAGGGTTTTAGGGTTTAGGGCTGTAGGGTTCAGAGTTTTGGGTGTTAGGGTTGTAGGGGTTTAGGATTTCAAGTAATTAGGGTTATAGTGGTTTCGGGCTTAGGATTTAGGGTTTAGCGTTTTAAGGTTTTAGTGTTTTAGTGTTTAAAGTTTAGTTAGGGTTTAGGGTTTTGGGTTTTAGAGGTTTAGGGTTTAGGATTTTAGGGTTTAGGGTTTAGGGTTTTAGGGGTTAAGGGTTTTAGGGTTTAGGGTTTAGTGTTTAGGGTTTTATGGTTTAGGGTTTAAGGTTTTCGGGTTTTAGGCGTTTAGGGTTTGGGGTTTAGGGTTTAGGGTTTTTAGGGTTTATGGTTTAGGGTTTATGGTTTTCGGATTTTAGGCATTTAGGTTTTAGGTTTTTAGGGTTTAGTGTTTAGGGTTTTAGGGTTTAGAGTTTAGGGTTTAGGGTTTTAGGGTTTTGGGTTTAGGGTTTGGGGGTTTAGCGTTATTGGGTTTTAGGGTTTAGGATTTTAGGGCTTTAGGGATTTAGGGTTTAGGGTTTTTGGGTTAAGGGCTTAAGGTTTAAGGTTTTGGGTTTTAGGGTTTAGTGTTTTTGGGGTTTAGTATTTGGTGTTTAGGGTATTAGGGTTTTAGGGTTTCATGGTTTTAGGATTTAGGGTTTAGTCTTTTAGAATTTAGTGTTTAGGGTTTTAGGGCATTAGGGTTTTAGGGTTTTAGGGATTAGGGTTTAGGGTTTAGTGTTTGGGATTTAGTGAGGGTTTTAGGGTTTTAGGGATTAGAGTTTAGGGTTTAGTGTTTGGGATTTAGTGTTTCGGGTTTCGGGTTTAGGGTTTAGGGTTTAGGGTTAGGGTTTAGGTTTAGGGTCGAGGGTTAGGGTTTAGGATTTAGGGTTTAGGGATTAAGTTGAGGGTTTAGGATTTTACGGTTTAGGGTCTTAGGGTTTAGGGTTTTAGGGTATAGGGTTTTGGGGTTTTAGGGTTTAGGGTTTAGGGTTTTGGGGTTTTAGGGTTTAGGGTCTAGGGTTTAGGGTGTTTTGGGTTTTAAGGTTTAAGGAAGGATTTTAGGGTATTTGGGTATTAGTGTTTAGGGTTTAGGGTTTTCGCGTTTTTGGAGTTTCTGGTTAAGGGTTTAGGGTTTTAAGATTTAAGCATTTTAGGGGTTTAGGCTTTAAGGTTTTGGGTTTTTGGGTTTTAGGGTTTTGGGGTTTTATAGTTTAGACTTTAGGGTTTAGGGTTTAGGGTATAATGTTTTAGATTTTAGGGTTTTAGGGGTTTAGGCTTTAAGGTTTTGGGTTTTTGGGTTTTAGGGTTTTAGGGTTTTATAGTTTAGAGTTTAGGGTTTAGGGTTTAGGGTATAATGTTTTAGATTTTAGGGTTTTAGGGGTTTTGGTTTAGGGTTTTAGGGTTTACGATTTTCGGTGTTTGGGGTTTAGGGTATATTTAGGGTTTAGGGTTTAGGGTTTAGGTTTTAGGGTTTTAGGTTTTTAGGGCTTTAGAGGTTTAGGGTTTAGGATTTAGGGTTTAGGGTTTTAGTGTTTTAGGGTTTACGGTTTAGTTAGGGTTTAGGGTGTAGAGTTTTAGGGTTTAGTGTTTAGGGCTTTAGGGTTTAGGGTTTAGGGTTCAGGGTTTAAAGTTTAGGGTTTAGGGTTTTAGGGGTTTAGTGTTTCAGGGTTTAGAGTTTTAAGGTTTTAAGGTTTTAGGTTTAGGGTTTAAGGGTTTTAGGGTTTAGAGTTTAGGGTTTAGGGTTTAATGTTTAGGGTTTTAGGGTTTTAGGGGTTCAGGGTTTAGGGTTTAGGGTTTAGGGTTTAGGATATAGGGTATAGGGTTTTAGGGGTTAAGGGTATCAGGGTTTAGGGTTTTAGGGTTTTAGGGATTAGGGTTTAGGATTTATGGTTTAGGGTTTAGGGTTTAGTGTTTAGGGTTTTAGGTTTTAGGGTTTAGGGTTTAGGGTTTAGGGTTTTTAGGGTTTAGGGATTTAGGGTTTAGAGTTTAGGGTTTAGGGTTTAGGGTTTTAGGGGTTAAGGGTTTAGGGTTTTAGGGGTTTAGTATTTAGGGTTTAGGGTTTAGGGTTTAGGGTAGGGTTTTAGGGTTTCATGGTTTTAGGGTATAGGGTAGGGTTTTGGGGTTTATGGTTTTAGAAATTAGGGTTTAGGGTTTAGGGTTTTAGGGTTTTGGGTTTAATGTTTAGGGTTTAGGGTTTAGGGTTTAGGGTTTCAGGGTTTAGGCGTTTAGGGGTTTACGGTTTAGGGGTTTCGGGTTTAGGGTATAGCGTTTAGGTTTTAGGGTTTAGGTTTTAAGGTTTAAGGTGTAAGGTTTTACGTTTTTAGGGTTTAGGGTTCAGGGTTTAATGTTTAGGGTGTTAGGGTTTTAGGGGTTTAGGGCTTAGGGTTTATTGTTTAGGGGTTTAGGTTTTTGTTATTTAGGGTTTAGGGTTTTAGGACTTTTGGGGTTAAGGGTTTTAGGGTTTAAGGTTTAGGGTTTAGGGTTTAGGGTTTTAGGGGTTTAGTATTTAGGGTTTAGGGTTTAGGGTTTAGGGTATGGTTTTCGGGTTTCATGGTTTTAAGGTTTAGAGGGTTTTAGGGCTTATGGTTTTAGAATTTAGGGTTTAGGGTTTTAGGGTTTAGAGTATGGTTTTCGGGTTTCATGGTTTTAAGGTTTAGAGGGTTTTAGGGTTTAGGGTTTTAGGGTTTAGGGTTTAATGTTTAGGGTTTTAGGATTTTAGAGGTTTAGGGTTTAGGCTTTTAGGTGTTTACGGTTTTTTACGCTTTTAGGGTTTTAGTGGTTTACGGCTTAGGGGTTTCGGGTTTAGGGTATAGAGTTTAGGGTTTAGGGTTTAGGATTTAGGTTTTAGGGTTTTAGGTTTTTAGGGTTTTAGAGGTTTAGGGTTTACGGTTTTAGTGTTTTAGGGTTTGAGGTTTAGTTAGGGTTTAGGGTTTAGAGTTTTAGGGTTTAGTGTTTAGAGTTCAGGGTTTAACGTTTAGGTTTTAGGGTTTTAGGGGTTTAGTGTTTCAAGGTTTAGAGTTTTAAGGTTTTAGGGGGGGGGGGGGGTTTTTAGGGTTTAGAGTTTAGGGTTTAGGGTTTAATGTTTAGGGTTTTAGGGGTTCAGGGTTTAGGCTTTTAGGGGTTTACAGTTTAGGGGTTTCGGGTTTAGGGTATAGCGTTTAGGTTTAGGGTTTAGGTCTTAAGGTTTAAGGTTTTACGTTTTTAGGGTTTAGGATTTAGGGTTTTGGGTTTTAAGGTTTTAGAGTTTTAGTGTTTAAGGTTTATTTAGGGTTTAGGTTTAGGGGTTAGGGTTTAGGGTTTTGTAGTTCTAGGGTCTAGGGTTTTAGGGTTTAGGGTTTAGGGTTTAGGGTTTTAGAGGTTAAGGGTTTCAGGGTTTAGGGTTTTAGGGTTTTAGGGATTAGGGTTTAGGATTTAGGGTTTAGGGTTTCGGGTTTAGTGTTTAGGGTTTTAGGTTTTAGGTTTTAGGGTTTAGGGTTTTTAGGGTTTAGGGATTTAGGGTTTAGAGTTTAGGGTTTAGGGTTTAGGGTTTAGGGTTTAATGTTTAGGGTATTAGGGTTTTAGGAGTTTAGGGCTTAGGGTTTAGGGTTTAGGGGTTTAGATTTTTGGGATTTAGGGTTTAGGGTTTTAGGACTTTAGGGGTTTAGGGTTTTAGTGTTTAAGGTTTAGGGCTTAGGGTTTTACGTTTTAGGGTTTAGGGTTTTAGGGATTTAGGGTTTTGGCTTTTAGGGGTTTATGGTTTAGGGGTTTCGGGTTTAGGGTATAGCGTTTAGTGTTTAGGGTTTAGGTTTTAAAGTTTAAGGTTTTATGTTTTTAAGATTTAGGTTTTAGGGTTTAGGGTTTTAAGGTTTTAGAGTTTTAGTGTGTAAGGTTTAGTTAGGGTTTAGGTTTAGGGTTTAGGGTTTTGTAGTTTTAGGGTCTAGGGTTTTAGGGTTTAGGGTTTTGTGTTTTAGGGGTTTAGGGTTTCAGGGTTTAGGGTTTAGGGTGTTAGGGTTTTAGGGTTTTAGGGATTAGGATTTAGGATTTAGGGTTTAGGGTTTAGGGTTTAGTGTTTAGGGTTTAGGGTTTTTACGGTTTAGGGATTTAGGGTTTAGATTTTAGGGTTTAGGGTTTAGGGTTTAGGGTGTTAGGGTTTTAGGGATTAGGATTTAGGATTTAGGGTTTAGGGTTTAGGGTTTAGTGTTTAGGGTTTTACGTTTTAGGGTTTAGGGTTTAGGGTTTTTACGGTTTAGGGATTTAGGGTTTAGAGTTTAGGGTTTAGGGTTTAGGGTTTAATGTTTAGGGTATTAGGGTTTTAGGGGTTTAGGGCTTAGGGTTTGGGGTTTAGGGGTTTAGGTTTTTGGGATTTAGGGTTTAGGGTTTTAGGACTTTTGGAGTTTAGGGTTTTAGGGATTACGGTTTTACGTTTTAGGGATTAGGGTTTTAGGGTTTTAGGGGTTTAGTATTTAGGGTTTAGGGTTTAGGGTTTAGGGTAGGGTTTTTGGGTTTATGATTTTAGAATTTAGGGTTTAGGGTTTTAGGGTTTTAGGGTTTAGGGTTTAATGTTTAGGGTTTTAGGGTTTTAGGGGTTTAGGGTTTAGGCTTTTAGGTGTTTACGGTTTTGCGTTTTTAGGGTTTTAGTGGTTTACGGTTTAGGGGTTTCGGGTTTAGGGTATAGAGTTTAGGGTGTATGGTTTAGGATTTAGGTTTTAGGGTTTTAGGTTTTTAGGGTTTTAGAGGTTTAGGGTTTAGGATTTAGGGTTTAGGGTTTTAGTGTTTTAGGGTTTAAGCTTTAGTTAGGGTGTAGGGTTTAGAGTTGTAGGGTTTAGATCGTTTTGGCCTAAGGTTAATGTGTTTGTATATGATTAATTTAATGGAGTTTAGGTTAAATTAAGTGGCTGATTTTAATGGTTTTAAGACATGGGTGATGGGTCATTAATGGACCCAAATCTATGAATCAATTTTGGACAAAGAAATGTATATGGTTAAGTGAATGTCTAAACACGGGAGAGGTAGTGGCAAAGCCGTAATTAATGACCCATTTTGTGAACCATTTAAAGGGTTAAGTATGGGGTTTTGTATGGGTTTAAATGAATAAGGATTAGGTTAATTAAAGGGCTAATTTTTATGATCATATGACATGGTTGAGTAGGTGAATAACCATAGAAGGAATAGTGGCAAAAATGGTAAATATTGGCCAAAATGAAGAACCCCACTAAGATATGATGTTTAGGCTTAGTAAAAAGTTAAAAACATGGAGTAATTATTAATGTATAATAAGGTACTGGACATCGCAAACGGTGCGCGATCGGCGACCGGGTCTATCGGACGGAAACGAAAGAAAGAATGCTAGTCGGTATTCGGTAGGATTCCTACCTTTTTGTAAGTCGTGGATTACGTGTTATATGATGGTTTCCTTGATTTATTTTGGATAATTATATGATTTATTTTTTGATGGATTTTAAGGCTATGAATTATGTGTTGCGGCTATGATTTAAACTTTATATGGCATATTATATTTACAATGATTTAAATACTAATAGCATATCGCAATTACATCTCATGCATGGCATGAGCGGGAAAATAAAGGAACCGGAGTCCATGCTCCGTCGGGGCGACCGAGAAACAGATATGGGGATACTTTGATATGCTATAACCGGAGTCCATATTCCGTCGGGGCCACCGAGAAGCAAACATGGGGATACCTTGACGAGGTTTTGCCGTCAAGGGGGATATGACATCATGATGGTATGGTTGATAGGTGGGACACATGACATGAGACACCCATGGCATTGCATTCATTTTATGGTTTTTTTTATTTCTATCTGTATGCTTGTTATCACTAATCCGTGTGTTAGCCCTACTCGGAGTCCTACTGGGCGCGTTGTCTAACGCCCTACTTCTACCCTAGCTGATGACGCAGGAGATGGCGGATGCGAAGGACGAGACGGAGGCCAAGCTTAGGAGTTTGGGAAGGCGGACTACTTAGTTTATTTAATTTATTTTGGAAAATGTAATTTGAGTAGTGTAGCTCGTCGGACTGTATATTTCATACTTCTTGCTATGGTTTGGATTTTATTTTGGATGTTATCAGTTTGAGATATAATTATGAATTTAGGGGTATTTTCGTAATTTAAGCGCCGTACTTCCTAGCTATCTAAAAACTGGTAGGAAAGTCTCTATTATAATGTGCCGCATTAAATTATATTCTGCGAGCTTACGTCTACATGTGAACCGTTCTCGTGGACTTCGTTCCACGCACACGTAGGGTTGGCCAGTTAAGGGCCGGGCTTTAGAAGCTCGAACTTAACTCGTGTCGTGAAGTCCGCGCCCTTTGTCACTCTTTATTAAATAAAAAAAAATAGACTCTGATTTCGGTGAAAAAGGGGCGGGCGTTACAAACCCTAATCCCTAAAACCCTAAAACCCTAAACCCTGAAACCCTTAACCCCTAAAACCCTAAACCCTAAACCCTAAACACAAAACCCTAAACCCTAAACCCTAAAACCCTAAACCCTAAAACTACAAAACCCTAAACCCTAAAATTACAAAACCCTAAACCCTAAACCCCTAAAACCGTAAAACCCTAAAACCCTAAACCCTAAATCGCAAAAACTCTAAAACCCTAAACATTAAACCCTAAACCAAATACCCTAAACACTAAACCTTAAAACCCTAAAATCTGAAAATCTTAAAATCTTAAACCGTGAACCCTAAAACCCAAAAACCCTTTACCCTAAGCCCTAAAACCTTAAAACCCTAAAACCCAAAAAACCCAAAACCCTAAGCCTAAACCCCTAAAACGCTTAAACTCTAATCCCGAAACCCCTGAAACCATGAAACCTTAAAACCCTAAAACCTTGACACCCTATAACCCTAGGCCCTAAAACCTAATACCCTATACCTTAAAACCCTAAAACCCTAAACCCTAAACCCTAACACTTTAAACCCTAAAACCCTAAAATCCTAAACCTTAAATCCCAAAACCGTCAAAATCCAAAACGCTAAATCTTAAAACCCTACTTAAGCCCTAAAACCCTAAAAGGCAAAAGAACCTTAAACCTTAAACCCCAAACCCTAAAACCCAAAATCCTAAACCCTAAACCCTTAAATCTAAACCCTAAACCCTTAAACCTAAATCCTAAACCCTAAACCCAAAAACCCTAAAACCCTCAAAGCCTAAATCTTAAAACCCTAAAACCCTAAAACCGTAAAACCTAAACCCTAAACCCTAAACCCTAACCCCTATAAACTAAAATCCTAACCCTAATCCCTAAATCTTAAACACTAAACCCTAACCATAGACCCTAACCCTAAACCCTAAACCGTAAACCTTAAACCCTAAACCCTAATCCCTAAAACCCTAAAACCCTAAACCCTAAATTCTAAAATCATAAACCCTAAAACCCTACCCTAAACCGTAAAACCCTGAAACCCGAAAACCCTAACCTAAACCCTAAACCCTAAACCCTAAATCCTAAACTGCTGAAACCCTAAAACCCTAAATCCTAAAACCCAAAACCCTAAACCCAAAAACCCTAAACCCCTGAACTCCAAAAACCCTTAAGCCTTAAATCTCAAAAACAGTAAACCCCTAAACCCTAAACCCTAAACCCAAAAACCCTAACACCCTAAACATTAAACCCTAAACCCTAAACTCTAAACCCTCAAACCCTAAACCCTAAACCCTAAAAACCTTAAACCCTAAAAGCCTAAAACCCTAAACCCTAAACCCCAAAACCCTAAACACTAAACCCTAAACCCAAAACCCTAAATCCTAAAACCCTAATCCCTAAAACCCTGAAACCCTAAACCCTGAAACCCGTAACCCCTAAAACCCTAAAACAACAAAACCCTAAACCCTAAACCCTAAACCCTAAAACTACAAAACCCTAAATCCTAAAACCTAAATCCTAACTAAACCTTAAACACTAAAACACTAAAACCCTAAAACCCTAAAGCCTAAATCCTAAACCCTAAACCACTAAAACCCCAAAAGCTTAAAACTGTAAACACCTAAAAGCCTAAACCCTAAACCCCTAAAACCCTAAAACCCTAAACATTAAACCCTAAACCCTAAAATGCGAAAACCCTAAACCCTAAACGTAAACCCTAAAACCCTACCCTAAACTCTAAACCCTAAACCCTAAACCGTAAATACTAAACCCCTAAAAACCTAAAAACCTAAAACCCTAAACCCTAAAAGCCTAAACCCTAAACCCTAAACCCTAAACCTTAAACCTAAAACCCTAAACCCCAAAAGTCATAGAACCCTAAACCCCTAAACCCCAAACCCTAAGCCCTAAACCCCTAAAACCCTAACACCCTAAACCCTAAACCCTAAACTCTAAACCCTAAATCCCTAAACCGTAAAAACCCTAAACCCTAATCCCTAAAACCCTAAAACCCTAAACCCTAAACCCTGAAACCCTTAACCCCTAAAACCAAAAACCCTTAACCGTAAAACCTAAACCCTAAACCCTAAAACCCTAGACCCTAAAACTACAAACCCTAAAACCTAAACCTAAACCCTAACTAAACCTTAAACACTAAAACTCTAAAACCTTAAAACCCTAAACCCTAAATCTTAAACCTTAAAAACGTACAACCTTCAACTTCAAAAACTAAACCCTAAACGCTAAACTCTATACCCTAAACCCGAAACCCCTAAACCGTAAACCCCTAAAAGCCAAAACCCTAAATCGCTAAAACTCGAAACCCTAAAACGTAAAGCCCTAAACCCTAAACCTTAAACCCTAAAACCCTAAACCCCTAAAGTCCTACAACCCTAAACCCTAAATCCCAAAAATCTAAACCCCTAAACCCTAAACCCTAAACCCTAAACCCTAAGTCCTAAACCCCTAAAACCCTAATACCCTAAACATTAAACCCTAAACCCTAAACCCTAAACCCTAAACCCTAAACTCTAAACCCTAAATCCCTAAACCCTAAAAACCCTAAACCCTAAACCCTAAAACCTAAACCCTAAACCCTAAACCCTAAACACTAAATCCTAAACCCTAATCCCTAAAACCCTAAAACCCTAAAACTCTAAACCCTGAAACCCTTAACCTCTAAAACCCTAAACCCTAAACCCTAAAACCTAAACCCTAAACCCTAAAACCCTAGACCCTAAAACTACAAAACTCTAAACCCTAACCCCTAAACCAAAACCCGAACTAAACCTTAAACACTAAAACTCTAAAACCTTAAAATCCAAAACCCTAAATCCCAAACCCAAAAAACGTAAAACCTTAAACCTTAAAACCTAAACCCTAAACCCAAAACCCCTAAACTATAAACCTCTAAAAGCCTAAACCCTGAACCCCTAAAAACCTAAAACCCTAAACCCAAAACCCTAAAACCTTAAAACTCTAAACCCTGAAACACTAAACCCCTAAAACCCTGAAACCTAAACTTTAAACCTGAACCCTAAACACTAAACCCTACACCCTAACCAAACCTCAAACCCTAAAACACTAAAACCCTAAACCCTAAATCCTAAACCCTAAACCTCTAAAACCCTAAAAACCTAAAACCCTAAAACCTAAATCCTAAACCCTAAACCCGAAACTCTATCCCCTAAACCCGAAACCCCTAAACCGTAAACCACTAAAACCCTAAAAGCGTAAAACCGTAAACACCTAAAAGCCTAAACCCTAAACCCCTTAAACCCAAAAGCCCTAAACATTAAACCCTAAAACCCGAAAACCCTAAAACCCTAAGCCCTAAATTCTAAAACCATAAACCCTAAAACCCTCTAAACCCTAAAACCATGAAACCCTAAAACCTAAACCCTAAACCCTAAATACTAAACCCCTAAAACCCTAAAACCCTAAACCCTTAAACATTAAACCCTAAACCCTAAACCTTAAACCCTAAAACCCTTAACCCCAAAAGTCCTAAAACCCTAAACCCTAAATCTCAAAAACCTAAACCCCTAAACCCTAAACCCTAAACCCCTAAAACCCTAACACCCTAAACATTAAACCCTGAACCCAAAACCCTAAATCCTAAACCCTAAAAACGTAAAACCTTAAACCTTAAACCTTAAAACCTAAACCCTAAACCCTAAACGCTATACCCTAAACCCGAAACCCCTAAACCGTAAAGCCCTAAACGCCTAAATCCTGAACCCCTAAAACCCTAAAACCCTAAACCCTAAACTCCAAACCCTAAAACCCTTAAACCCTAAATCCAAAACCCTAAAACCTTAAAACTCTAAACCCTGAAACACTAAACCCTAAAACGCTAAAACCAAAACTGTAAACCTTGAACCCTAAACACTAAAACCCTAAACACTAAACCCTAAAACTCTAAACCCAAAACCCTAATTAAACCTTAAACCCTAAAACACTAAAACCCTAAACCCTAAACCTCTAAAACCCTAAAAACCTAAAACCCTAAAACGTAAATCCTAAACCCTAAACTCTATACCCTAAACCCGAAACCCCTAAACCGTAAACCACTAAAACCCTAAAAGCGTAAAACCGCAAACACCTAAAAGCCTAAACCCTAAACCCCTAAAACCCAAAAACCCTAAACATTAAACCCTAAACCCTAAAACCCTAAAACCCTAAATTCTAAAACCATAAACCCCAAAACCCAACCCAAAACCCAAAAACCATGAAACCCTAAAACCCTATCCTAAACCCTAAACCCGAAATCCTAAATATTAAACCCCAAAAACCCTAAAACCCTAAACACTAAAACGTAAAACCCTAAACCCTAAACCTTAAACCCTAAAACCCTTAACCCCAAAACTCCTAAAACCCTAAACCCTAAATCCCAAAAACCTAAACACCTAAACCCTAAACCCTAAGCCCTAAACCACTAAAACCCTAATACCCTAAACATTAAATCCTAAACCCTAAACCCTAAACCATAAACCCTAAACTCTAAACCCTAAATCCCTAAACCCTAAAAACCCTAAACCCTAAACCCTAAAACCTAAAACCCTAAACACTAAACCCTAAACCCTAAACCCTAAATCCTAAACCCTCATCCCTAAAACCATAAAACCCTAAACCCTGATACCCTTAACCCCTAAAACCCTAAACCCTAAACCTTAAAACCTAAACCCTAAACCCTAAAACTCTAGACCCTAAAACTACAAAACCCTAAACCCTAACCTAAACCCTAACTAAACCTTGAACACTAAAACTCTAAAACCTTAAAACCCTAAACCCTAAATCCTAAACCCTAAAAACGTAAAACCTTAAACCTTAAAACCTACACCCTAAACCCTAAACCCTAAACGCTATACCCTAAACCCGAAACCCCTAAACCCTAAACCCTAAAACTACAAAACCCTAAATCCTAAACCCTAAACCCTAACTAAACCTTAAACACTAAAACACTAAGACCCTAAAACCCTAAACCCTAAATCCTAAACCCTAAACCCTAACTAAACCTTAAACACTAAAACACTAAAACCCTAAAACCCTAAACCCTAAATCCTAAACCCTAAACCACTAAAACCCTAAAAGCGTAAAACCGTAAACACCTAAAAGCCTAAACCCTAAACCCCTAAAACCCTAAAATCCTAAACATTAAACCCTAAACCCTAAAATCCTAAAACCCTAAACCCTAAATTCTAAAACCGTAAACCCTAAAACCCTACCCTAAACCGTAAACCCTAAACCCTAAATACTAAACCCCTAAAACCCTAAAACCTAAAACGTAAAACCCTAAACCCTAAACTTTAAACCCTAAAACCCTAAACCCCAAAAGTCCTAAAACCCTAAACTATAATCCCAAAAACCTAAACCCCTAAGCCCCAAACCCTAAGCCCTAAACCCCTAAAACCCTAACACCCTAAACATTAAACCCTAAACCCTAAACTCTAAACCCTAAATCCCTAAACCGTAAAAACCCTAAACCCTAAACCCTAAAACCTAAAGCCTTAAATACTAAACCCTAAGTCCTAAATCCTAATCCCTAAAACCCTAAACCCTAAAACCTAAACCCTAAACCCTAAAACCCTAGACCCTAAAACTACAAAACCCTAAACCCTAAACCTAAACCCTAACTAAACCTTAAACACTAAAACTCTAAAACCTTAAAACCCTAAACCCTAAATCCTAAACCTTAAAAACGTAAAACCTTAAACTTTAAAACCTAAACCCTAAACGCTAAACGCTATACCCTAAACCCGAAACCCCTAAACCGTAAACCCCTAAAAGCCAAAACCATAAATCCCTAAAACCCTAAACCCTAAAATGTAAAACCCTAAACCCTAAACCTGAAACCCTAAAACCCTAACCCCTAAAGTCCTAAAACCCTAAACCCTAAATCTCAAAAATCTAAACCCTAAACCTGAAACCCTAAAACCCTAACCCCTAAAGTCCTAAAACCCTAAACCCTAATCCCAAAAATCTAAACCCCTAAACCCTAAACCCTAAGCCCTGAACCCCTAAAACCCTAATACCCTAAACATTAAACCCTAAAACCTAAAACCCTAAACACTAAACCCTAAACGCTAAACCCTAAATCCTATACCCTAATCCCTAAAACCCTAAAACCCTAAACCCTGAAACCCTTAACCTCTAAAACCCTAAACCCTAAACCCTAAAATCTAAACCCTAAACCCTAAAACCCTAGACCCTAAAACTACAAAACCCTAAACCCTAACCCCTAAACCTAAACCCGAACTAAACCTTAAAAACTAAAACTCTAAAACCTTAAAACCCAAAACCCTAAATCCTAAACCCTAAAAACGTAAAACCTTAAACCTTAAAACCTAAACCCTAAACCCTAAACGCTATACCCTAAACCCGAAACCCCTAAACGCCTAAACCCTGAACCCCTAAAACCCTAAACATTAAACCCTAAACCCTAAACTCTAAACCCTAAAACCCTTAAACCCTAAACCCAAAACGCTAAAACCTTAAAACTCTAAACCCTGAAACACTAAACCCCTAAAACCGTAAAACCTAAACTTTAAACCCTGAACCCTAAACACTAAACCCTAAAACTCTAAACCTTAAACCCTAACTAAACCTTAAACCCTAAAACACTAAAACCCTAAATCCTAAACCCTAAACGTCTAAAACCCAAAAAACCTAAAACCCTAAAACCTAAATCCTAAACCCTAAACCCTAGACTCTATACCCTAAACCCGAAACCCCTAAACCATAAACCACTAAAACTCTAAAAGCGTAAAACCATAAACACCTAAAAGCCTAAACCCTAAACCCCTAAAACCCAAAAACCCTAAACATTAAACCCTAAACCCTAAAACCCTAAAACCTTAAACCCTAAATTCTAAAACCCTAAAACCAAAAACCCTAAAACTCCAAACCCTAAACCCTAAACCATAAACCGTAAAACCCTAATCCCATTAACCTAAACCCTAAACCCGAAACCCTAAACCCCTAAAGCCCAAAACCCTAAACCCTAAACCCTTAACCCTTAACCCCTAAAACCCTTAACCCTTAACCCCTAAAACCCTAAACCCTAAACCCTAAAACCCTAAACCCTACATCCTAAATCCCTAAAACCCAAAAACCTGAACCCTAATACCCTAAAATCGTAAACCCTAAATCCTAAACCATAAACCACTAAAACGCTAAAAACCTAAAACCCTAAACCCTGAAACCTAAACCCTAAACCACAAACCCTAAACCCAATCCGCTAAACCCTAAAGCCCTAAACGCCTAAAACCCTAACACCTTAAACCCCTAAAACCCTAAACTCGAAAACCATAAACCCTAAATCTTAAACCCTAAACCCTAAACCCTAAAACCGTAAAACCCTAAACCTCTAAAACCATAAACCCTAAATCTTAAACCCTAAACCCTAAACCCTAAAACCCTAAAACCCTAAACCTCTAAAACCCTAACACCCTAAACCAAAAACCCTAAACCCTAAATCCTAAACCCTAAAACAGTAAACCCTTAAAAGACCCTAAACCCTAATCCCTAAAACCCTAAACCCTAAACCATAAAACCCTAAATCCTAAACCCTAGACCATAAACCATTAAAAACTTAAAAACATAAAACCCTAAACCCAAAAACCGTAAACTCCTAAAACCCTAAAACCCATAAACCCTAAAACCCTAAAACCCTAAACCCTAAACACTAAAACCCTAAATCCCTTTACCCATAAACCCTAAATCCTAAAACCCAATATCCCTAAAACCCTGAAACCCAAAACCCTAAACTGTAAACCTTAAACCCTAAAACCGTAAATCCTAAAACCCTAAACCCCAAAACCCTAAAACCCTAAACCCTAAAACCCTAAAACCATAAAATCATAAACCCAAAAATCCAAAAACCCTAAAACCCTAAACCCTAAAAATCTAAAACCGTAAAACCCTAAATCCTAAAACCTAAAACCCTAAAAACCAAAAACCTAAAACTCTAAACCCTAAACCCTAAACCCTAAACCCTAAACCCTAAAACCGTAAAACCCTAAAACCATAAAACCCTAAACCTAAAACTCTAAAACCGTAAAACTCTAAAACCCTAAAACCAAAAACCCTAAAACTCTAAACCCTAAACCCTAAACCATAAACCGTAAAACCCTAAACCCATTCACCTAAACACTAAACCCGAAACCCTAAAACCCTAAACCCCTAAAACCCAAAATCCTAAACCCTAAACCCTTAACCCTTAACCCCTAAAACCCTTAACCCCAAAAACCCTAAACCCTAAACCGTAAAACCCTAAACCCTAAAACCCTAAATCCCTAAAACCCAAAAACCGAAACCCTAAAACCCTAAAACTTAACCCTAAATCCCTAAAACCGAAAAACTGAAACCCTAATACCCTAAAACCGTAAACCCTAAATCCTAAACAATAAACCACTAAAACGCTAAAAACCTAAAACCCTAAAACCTAAACCCTAAACGCTAAACCCTAAACCCAAACCGTTTAACCCTAAACGCCTAAAACCCTAACAACCTAAACCCTAAAATCCTAAACCTGAAAACCATAAACCCTAAATCCTAAACCCTAAACCCTAAACCCTAAAACCCTAAACCCCTAAAACACTAACACCCTAAACCTTAAGCCTTAAAATCCTAAACCCTGAAACCCTAAAACCCTAAACCCCTAAAACCCTAACCACCCTAAACCTTAAACCCTAAAACCCTAAACCCTAAATCGTAAACCCTAAAACAGTAAACCATTAAAAGACCCTAAACCCTAAAACCCTAAACATTAAACCATAAAACCCTAAAACCCTAAATCCTAAACCCTAGACCATAAACCATTAAAAACCTAAAAACATAAAACCCTAATCCGAAAAACCGTAAACCACTAAAACCCTAAATCTTAAATCCCTAAACCCTTAACCCCAAAAACCCTAAAACCCTAAACCCCTAAAACCCTAAGACCCTAAACACTAAACCCTAAGCCCTAAACCCTAAACTCTAAAAAACCTTAAAACCCTAAACCATAAAACCCTAAAACCCTAAAACCGTAAAACCAAAACCTAAAACCCTAAATCCCTTTAACCCGAAACCCGAAAACCTTAAAACCCTAAACCTTAAACTCTAAAATTTACACTAAACCCTAAAACCCTAGAACCCTAAACCCTAAACACTAAAACCCTAAACCCTAAAACCGTAAACCCTAAACCCCAAACACTAGACCGTAAACCCTAAAACCCTAATCCCCTAAAACCGTGAACCCAAAAACGATAAAACCCTAAAGCCGTAAACCATAAACCCTATAAATCTAGAACCCTAAACCCTAAACCCTAAAAGCCAAAACCCTAAAACCCTAACCCCTTAACCCTAAAACACTAAAACCCTAAACCCTAAAAGCCAAAACCCTAAAACCCTAAACCCCTTAACCCTAAAACCCTAAAACCCTAAACCCTAAACCCTAAACCCTACACCCTAACCCCAAAATCCTAAACCCTAAGCCCTAAAACCAAAAAACCCAAAACCCTAAACCCTAAAACCCTTAAACATGAAACATAAAACCCTAAAAACCTAAACTCCAAAACCATAAACCCCTAAAACCCTAATCCCTAAAACCATAAAACCCTAAAACTAAACTGTAAAACCGTAAAACCCTAAAACTCGAAAAGCCTAAAAACCTTAAACCCCAAAACCTTAAATCCCTACACTCTAAATCCCTAAAACGCTAAAATCCTAAAACACTAAAACCATAAAACCCTAAAACCCTAAAACCCCAAAACCATAAAACCCTAAACCCCAAAACCGTAAAACCCTAAACCAAAAACCCTAAAACTCTAAACCCTAAACCCTAAAACGCTCCACCCTCAAGCCCCAAAACAGTAAAACCCTAAACCCTAAACCCTAAAACCGTAAACCCTTAAAACCCCTAAACCCTAAAACCCGAAAACCCTAAACCCTAAACCATAAAACCCTAAATCCCTAAACAATAAACCCTAAATCCTAAACCCTTAAAACCCCTAAACCCTAAACCATAAAACCCTAAAACCCTAAATCCTAAACCCTAGACCATAAACCATTAAAAACCTAAAAACATGAAAAGCTAAACCCAAAAACCGTAAACCACTAAAACCCTAAACCTTAAACTAAACCCTTAACCCTAAACCCCTAAAACCCTAAAACCCTAAAACCCTAAACACTATACCCTAAATCCTAAACCCTAAACTCTAAACCCTAAAACCTTAAAACCCTAAACCCTAAAACCCTTAAACCCTAAACCCTAAAACCTAAAACCCTTTAACCCTAAACCCGAAAACCATAAAACCCTAAACCCTAAACTTACACTAAACCCTAAAACCCTAGAACCCTAAACCCTAACTCCAAACCCTAAACCCTAAACACTAAAACTCAAAAACCCTAAACCCTAAAACCGTAAACCCAAAACCCCAAACCCTAAACCCTAAAACCCTAATCCCCTAAAACCATAAACCCAAAAACCATAAAACACTAAAGCTGTAAACCCTAAACCCTATAAATCTAAAACCCTAAACCCTAAATTCGAAAAGCCTAAACCCTAAAACCCTAAAACCTTAAAACACTAAACCATAAACCCTAAACCCTACACCCTAACCCCAAAACCCTAAACCCTACACCCTAACCCCAAAACCCTAAACCCTAAACCCTAATACTTACACTATACCCTAAAACCCCAGAACCCTAAACCCTAACCCGAAACCCTAAACACTTAAGCCCAAAAACCCTAAACTTAAAATCGTAAACCCTAAACCACAAACCCTAAACCCTAAAACCCTAATCCCCTAAAACCGTAAACCCAAAAACCATAAAACCCAAAAACCATAAAACCCAAAAGCCGTAAACCCAAAACCCTATAAATCTAAAACCCTAAACCCTAAACCCTTTAAACCCTAAAACCCTAAACCCCTTAACCCTAAAACCCTAAAACCCTAAACCCTAAACCCTAAACCCTACACCCTAACCCCAAAACCCTAAAACCCCAAACCCTAACCCCTTAACCCTTCCCCAATCCCTAAAACCATAAAACCCTAAAACCCGAAAACCTAAAACCCTAGACCCTGAAACTCTAAACCCTAAAGCCTAAAACCTAAAACCTTAAAACCCTTAAACCCAAACCCTAAAACCCTTAAACATAAACCCTAAAACCCTAAACCCTAAAACCCTAAAACCCTAAAACCCTAATCCCTAAAACTATAAAACCCTAAAACTAAACTGTAAAACCGTAAAACCCTAAAAACCGAAAAACCTAAAACACTTAAACCCCAAAACCCTAAATCCCTACACTCTAAACCACTAAAACGCTAAAACTCTAAAACCCTAAAACCCTAAACCCTCAACCCTAAACCCTAAACCCAAAACCCTAAAACCCTAAACCCTAAACCCTAAACCATAAACCCCTAAACCCTAAAACTCTAAACCGTCAACCCTAAAACCCTCCACCCACAAACCCTAAAACGGTAAACCCTAACCCCCAAAAGCTGCAAACCCTAAAACCATAAAACCCTAAACCCCAAAACCGGAAAACCCTAAAACCCTAAACCCGAAACCCTAAAACTCTTAACCCTAAACCCTAAAACCCTCCACTCTCAAGCCCTAAAACCCTAAACTCTAAGCCCTAAAACCCTAAAACCAAAAACCCTAAACCGAAACCCTAAAACCCTTAAACATAAACCATAAATCCCTAAAACCCTAAACCCTAAAACCATAAAACCCTAAAAACCTAATCCCTAAAACTATAAAACCCTAATACTAAACTGTAAAACCGTAAAACCCTAAAACCCAAAAAGCCTAAAACACTTAAACCCCAAAACCCTAAATCCCTACACTCTAAACCCCTAAAACGCTAAAACCCTAAAACTGTAAAACCCTAAACCCCAAAACCGTAAAACCCTAAACCCGAAACCTTAAAACTCTAAACCCTAAATCCTAAAACCCTCCACCTTCAAGCCCCAAAACAGTAAAACCCTAAACCCTAAACCCTAAATCCTACACCCTAAAACAGTAAACCCTTAAAACCCCAAAACCCTAAAACCCTAAAACCCTAAACCCTAAACCATAAAACCCTAAATCCCTAAACCCTAACCCTAAATCCTAAACCCTAAAACAGTAAACCCTTAAAACCTCTAAACCCTAAAACCCTATAACCCTAAACTCTAAACCATAAAACCCTAAAACACTAAAACCCTAAATCCTAAACCCTAGACCATAAACCATTAAAAACCTAAAAACATAAAACACTAAACCCAAAAACCGTAAACCCCTAAAACCCTAAACCTTAAACTAAACCCTTAATCCTAAACCCCTAAAACCCTAAAACCCTAAACACTATACCCTAAACCCTAAACCCTAAACTCTAAACCCTAAAACCTTAAAACCCTAAACCCTAAAACCCTAAAACCCTAAACCCTATACCCTAAAACCCTTTAACCCTAAACCCGAAAATCTTAAAACCCTAAAACTTACACTAAACCCTAAAACCTTAGAACCCTAAACCCTAACCCCAAACCCTAAACCGTAAACACTAAAACCCAAAAACCCTAAACCCTAAATTGCCAAATGGTAATGTGGAAATAAAATTTAGGAAAAAGTTTGACAAAGCCAGGAAAAGTTTTGTTGGATATGTTGAAACAAGAAAAAATATTAGGCTTGAAGAGGTAGAGGATACTAATGAAAGAAATAATGAAAAAGAGGAAATGGAGTAAAAAACTTATAAAAATCTTGATACTGGTATAAGTCACCCTGTTTATAAAAGACAAAATTCCACAGGAACTTATATGCCTTTTGAAGATGATTTTGCGCATTTTAATAGCAAAATTAGGATGATTAGAATTAATAACCCTAAAGAAGATGAATTCCAAATAGATAAGATTTATTTGAGAAAAACTCTTAAAGAACATCCTTTAAGAGATTGGTTCTTTAAGAATTTTGATGAAAATGAAAAAGATAAAATGAGAACCATATGGTATCAACAGATGAAACAAGAACGAAGAAATATAAAATTCTTTGATTGGTTTTTTTTACTTATTTCAAAAAGGGAAAGAGTCCTAAAAAAACCAAAGACCAAATTAGTGTTATTGAAAAACCACAAGAAGCTGGAAAACCGCATATGAAAAGAAAATCGAAAGGTCACATCCTCCATGGAAAGTTTTAGATATCTCAAAGGAAGATGTTGTGACATAGAAGTTTGCTAGTCCTGTTAAAGATAGTTCTACCTTAAAGAAGGCTAAAGAATTAAAGGCTCAGGATATAGGTCAGGGATTAGGTCATATAATTGAATAAAATAATTATACTAATCTTTGCCTTTTGACCTTAAGAGAACAGACATAAAGAATTGAAAGGACTATCAAGTTAAGTCCTGCTCTTGCTGTATCTAAACCTATCAGGAAATACAAGGAAGAAATCCATGAAGTACCACCTATAAATCCTGTATATGTTCCTAGATCATTACCTTCAGGTATTATCCTTAATAAAGACCTTTTAAAATGCTGAAGAAATGTAGAAAGAATTAACCACTAGATTGGATTATTTGTTGCTCAAGGATAAAGATTCTAAAAAATTTAGTATTTCAAGAATCTCTGTAGTAGAAAATACCATCATTAATCGTTTGAAGAAATAAAATCCTCAACCCGAGTTACCTAGAACAAAGAATTATTACACTAGGCCAACTTCTGGTGATTTGCAAATAGAAGAAGCTCCTTATCAGATGGATATCCAATATTCCAGGAATACATTGTATAAATGGAATCTAGATGGCTTAGCAGAATATCAAATCATTCAATGGTTCATAGTATTCTGATCTATGCCAATGCCTGTGAAGTTAGAGAAAATACTCCAAAGAATGTTTTCCTTATGATTACAACCTCATTCAATGGAATGTTAAGAGGTTGGTGGCATTATGGATTAACAGAAGAACAGCGTAGAAAAATTGAAAATGCTGTTAAAACAGATGATTTAGGTCGAACCATATACAAGGATAAAACTACTGGAAATTTAGTTGATCCATCCATCAAAATAGAAGTAGCTATAACAAGTTAGTCACAAATCCTAGATAATTTCACCACCACCATACCAGATTGTGTGAATGTATTGTTGTTATGCATTCTTAATGAATTTACTGGTGGTTTAAATATTATGAGAGAAAAGAATAGAAAACAATTACATCATCTTAGGTGTAAGACTTTGTCTGACTTTAGATGGTATAAAGATGTTTTCTTGGCGAAAGTGTATCAGTTTACTGACTGTAACTCTGAGATTTGGAAAGAAAAAATTATCTCAGGTTTACCACCCTTATTTACTGAAAAAGTTTGAAATTCTATTCGGGAAGAAATGAATGGAACCATAAATTTGGACTTACTGACTTATGGAGGTATTGTTTAACGGATTAACAAAGTAGGATTAGCCTTATGTACTGATCTCAAAATTAATCGACAAATGGAGAAATTGAGAAAATACACTAGTAAAAAAGAATTAGGAGATTTTTGTTACCAGTTTGGTTTAGATCAAGTTGTTGAATCTAAGAGAAAACCCTATAGATCTAGATTCTCTCCTGTTCGAAAAAAGAGAGATTTCGACAGAAAAATGAAGAAAAGTAAATTTAAAAATAAATTGAGAGAGTTTCCCTTTCAAAAGAAAACCTAAAGGATCGCCTAGTAGGAAGAAATCTAGAGAAAAGATTCCTACTGTCACGCCCCGACCCGAAAGGTTGGCCCGAAACAAGACTGATTTTTTTTTTTTTGAAAGATAAACTAAACCAACTCACGAGCATTCTAACTGGGCCGGATCAACAGTTAGGCCCAGAGGTCACACATGATCCCAACATGTGAACTCAAACACATACCATAAGTCTACCCCACAAAATAGATATAAATAACAACATCAACATAATATCATGAACAATCAAGTCCAACCATTCATTCATCATTCAAAATCACATCATAATGACTACAGTAACGTAGTAGTCTCAATACATAATGTTTACAAAGACCAAGTACCACATCCGGTACTTAACAAAAGCAATTGGTTCCAAGAACCAACAAAAAAAGATTAGGACATTCCCCTCCGGGGGAATCTCGAAACACTGCATCAGCTTATCCACCCTAAGCTTGATAAAGAGGGTCCTCCTCCTCGGGTTCATCGCCTGAAAAGTGAGTGGGGTGAGCTAACTAGCCCAGTGAAGGAAATATAACAATGCAGTTTAAGTAAAAACATAACAAGTTAGCAACAGTTCAATATCACATGTTTGATAACAATAAGCATAATCTCATGTAAAGCATCAACATCATCAATTACTGCTATCATCCGACGTAATGCCTGCCGACTACGCTGAAACCAGTATTAAGTCCCGACACGGTCAAAATACATCCTTGCAAGTATATCTCCGGCTCTGACTTAGCCGATACTGACGCCCTCAAGTCAGCAACTGACGACATCATGGTCCGCCCATGGTCCAGTAGACATAAACCATCTCCCATATGGCCGATATTGGTTCAATAGCCCAGGTACGCGGAAGCAGTCTTACAAACTCATACGATCAACATCGTAATATCACCATCACCATTGGCACTCTTACCATAGTGCATCATGTCTAGGCACATGAGTGGATTCATCAAATCTGAAACCACCCATTGCCCAAGATTTATTTCATAATAAAACCTGTTTACATATCCTGCAGAGTTAAGTTCCCTCACCGTGATGTGTGGTTCACGCGGTCTCTGTTCAAACAAACAGACAAGTGCACAATCAATATACAGATCACATACATACACAGGAGTAGTATTTTGAAATCTCACGTTTTTCCAAAAAATATCCAAGGTATATGGAATTGAGTCTCATACTGGGTTTCTATCCTTTTTAAATTATCATAATCCACAATATAATAATACATAAAAAGGGGCTCAGTCCAAAACTCATATTGTCTTCTGGGCATTGACCAGATTGACTTATTGAGTTAGGTCTAGATCCTCGGGGCACTTCTCGGTTGTCTTCTGGATAGGACCAGATCTGACATTTGAGTTAGGCCTCGAGGTCACCCAGTGCCCGACTATATAGTGTCGGCCTGAAAGTGAATCACTCAGTGCCCGACCAATAGGGTCGGCCTGGAAGCGGATACAATAATATTTACACTATAAGTAATAAGAGAAAAGGGGTTAGTACATTTTAATTAACAAAATGGGGTACTAACATCACATCACATAATCTAACAAAATTTTAATTTTTTTTTGAATAAAATAATAATATTTATTTATTCAATCATTTATTCATTATTTTTTTTTCAATGGGAACTAACATTAAAAATCACAAGCATCAATAATATAATTTTTTTTTTCTTCTTCCTCCCATTCACTGTTTGCAACAGACAGTGAACGGCCGGAAAATGTGAAAAACGAATTTGAAAAATGGAGGGTTTCCCGGATTCGATTTTTACATCTGACCGGTCCGATGGATTCCTCCGGGAGTCCTCTTTCCATAGGGAGAGGTTTGAAGCTTTGAAACTCAGTAAGCCATCCGATCTTAACACCGAAAGCTTACTGGTACGAGAAACCCATGGATTTCCTTAGACTTTGAAACTGGATTTTCTTGCTCAAAACAGGGTCAAATTCAAATTTTCTTGATTCTATACTGAATGAAATTTGAAAAGGAATGCAATGGTTACCTTTAATTGAGTTCCTGGGCTGAAATCCGGTCTTTTTGAAAAAAATTCCCAAAAAAACTCACGGCTGGAAAAACTGGAAAACAGAGAGGGAAAAGCGGCTCGGCCGGTCGGGCTTCAGTTGGGCGGAGAGACAGAGAGAGAGGAGAAGGTTTGTGGGAGTTTACAACCGAAGGCTGAGGGTTCCTTTTATAGGAAAATCGCCGGAAAATAGGGCCAGTCAGCGACTGCATGCAGCTGCAACTTACGCCTGCTACAGTGCCGTATGCAAGGTTTACAAATCAGCCCTTCTAAATTTCCATTTTTGCAAAACAGACCCCATTTTGTCAAAAACTGGATTTTTAACTAAAAAAATAATTTCAAAGGCTCAAAAATTTAATCCAACCTTACAGATAGGTTGGGTTTTAAAAATCTTAATCACCATAAACATTTTGGAATTTAACTCTCATTAAAACCATTTATTTAAATAAAAACCATAAATTTACACTATTTACTTAAATAAACAATTGTTAAAATAAACAATTTAGAAACATCATTTTGAGGTGAAATGGAATAACTAGACCATTCTTAATATGGTCTACCATAAAATACTAATTTCAAAATTTATTTTATTTCCAAAACCCTTTAAAATAATTAATACTCCCTTTTGGGGTTTTGACGGGCGGGATTTAAATACCATTTTCTGAAAATAAATTCATTTTAAAATCAGAAATGCAAATCCTTTCTTAAGGAGAATATTATCCAGCAATATTATACACATATCAACAATATTCATAAAATAATAACCAAAAGCGGTAAATTACCAAAATGTCCCTCCAGCTGGGCGAGCTGGATCACTGAGTTTTCGGGCTCAGATTGGGCCAAACCTGGGCTTTCCTCAAAGCCCTAACCAAAATATTCGAGATTAACCGGTTAAACAAAATTATTAAGCTAAAACACGCCTAATCTGGGGCAGGGTATTACACCTATTTGCTACAAATGTGGAGAAAAAGGGATTATGCTACCAAATGTTATAATAAAAACCGTAAAAAGAAGATAAATGAAATAATTAATGAAGAATCTGAAGTTCTTGAAGAAGACGAAAACGTTCAGGATTCTAGCGAAGAAGAAGATAATGCGAGTCACTTTGAAGAATCAAGTTCCTCTAATGAAGACATACAATTAGGAAATAAATCTCATATCCAAATCTTGAAATAATTTCAAGCTTGTCCTTGTGATTCTGATCATAGTGAAGACGAATGGTCAATAGACTTCTTTCCGCCCCCACAAAAATTATTGCTTGAAATGGTTGATAATATCCTTGATCCAAAGAAAAAAGTTCAATTTTTGAACAAATTTTAAAACTTGGGGAGGAGGAAGATGTAGGTACTTCACATCCAAAAATTCAAATTCTGATTCCAAAGAAAAAATCTACTTATGGGAGAAAACGATGAAGAAAAACCTTTCTTTCAAACGAGAAAAGAATTTAATTTTCAGACTCCTAGTTATTCGATAAAAGAGTTAATGAATAGAGCTGAAAATATTTCTACAAAAAGTCGGGCTTTAACCCTTCCTGATCTTCAAAAGGAATTGAATGATCAAAAAAGAGAAATTCGTGAATTAAGATTAGAATTAACTAAAAAACATGATGAACTTGATGAAAGAATTTCTTGGATAGAAAATGGAGGAATTTAAAAGATTATGAAGAAGAAGAAGGATTTGTTTAAAGAATAAAAGGAGAAATCAACAAAGTCTTTGCTGGAGTTATTCCAACTCGTTGTTGACTACAACATTGGAAAGTCCAAGTCACAATTCAAATAAAATCCTTTGAGAAAATTGTTACTGCACTTATTGATCCTGGTGCTGATTTAAATGTTATACAATTGGGTATGATTCCAATAAAACTCACAGAAGAATCCCAACAGACAGTCTCAGCAGCGGCACTAGTGTAGTTATTGAACAACAGGTTCAAATGTTTATATATGCAATCAAGGAGTTTGTATTACTTCACCATTTATTATTTCCAAAGATATTGTTCATGAGTAATTTTAGGGACTCCCTTTATATTACAAATTCAGCCTTTTTTCTGTCAGTACACAAGGGATCACAACAAAAATAAAAGGTTTAGAAGTAAGGTTTGATTTTATTGATAAACTAAGCCAAACAAAAATTTCAAAAATAAATCAAATCATTGATATAGAGAAGAATATGTTAAAGAATTAAAAAAATGAAATTAAATGTGTTCAAGTTAAAACTGAATTAGACAAAAAAGAATTTAAAGAAAAATTAGAAAAATTTCATAAACAAAGTGAAGATGGATGTTGTTCTGATTTACCTTCTGCTTTTTGGGATAGAAAAAGACATATTATCAGTCTCCCTTATATCAAAGATTTTGATGAAAGAAAAATCCCTACAAAAGCGCGTCCTTCTCAGATGGATGCCTATCATCTTGATCTCTGCAATAAAGAAATTGAAGACTTGTTAAAAAAGAAATTAATTAGAAGAAGTAAATCTTCATGGAGCTATACTGCCTTTTATGTTGAAAAAGCTTCAGAGATTGAAAGAGGTGTCCCAAGAATTGTCATAAAGTATAAGCCCCTTAACAAAGTTTTGCAATTAATCAGGTATCCTTTGCCAAATACTCAAGATCTGTTGAATAGACTTTATAATATTAAGATATTCTCAAAATTTGACTTGAAGTCTGATTTTTGGCAAATCCAAGTTAAAGAATGCTCCTTCTGAATTCCAGAATATTATGAATGAAATATTTTCATCATATATTCAATTTTCTATTGTTTATATTGATGATATTTGATATTCTCAGAATCAATAAACCAAATTGGAACCATTTAGGCATTTTTAAGAAAATAATTAAAGAAAATGGTTTAGTATAATCCAAGAAGAAAATGAGTTTATTTCAACAACAAATTAGATTTTTAGGTTTTGAAATCCAAGATAAAAGGATAACTCCTACTAATCGAGTGATCCAGTTTGCTGATAAATTCCCTGATGAAATAAAGGATAAAAATATGTTACAAAGGTTTCCTGGATGTTTAAATTATGTTGCCTTTTTCTATCAAGATCTAACAAAAGATAGAAAACTGTTCCAAGAGAGATTAAAGAAAAAACCTATAGAATGGCTTGAGGATCATACTAGAGGTGTCCAAAAACTTAAAGAAAGAGTTAAAAATCTTCCATGCAGATGTTTATCTAACCCTGATGCTTTTAAAATTGTTCAGACTGATACCTCAATGTTAAGTTATGGAGGAATTTTATTACAATTAGATGAAAATGGAAATGAATAATTAGTTAGATTCAACTCTGGTTTGTGGAATGATGCTCAAAAGAAATACTCCACAATTAAAAAGGAAGTTCTTACTATTGTAACATGTGTTACAAAATTTAATCATGATCTTTTAAATAAAGAATTTTTAATTAGTGTTGATGCTAAATCCACCAAGGAAATTCTAGAAAAAGATGTTAAGAATCTTGCCTCCAAACAAATTTTTGTTAGATGGCAAGCTATTCTTTCAATATTTGAATTTGTTGAAGGAGAATCTAATTCACTCCCTGACTTTCTTTCTAGAGAATTCCTACAGGGGCAAAGAAATGGCGAGTAGTTCGTCTCCATTCAAATTGACGAAAGGAAAAGAGAAAGTTCTTGGTAGTCTAGATAAAAGCCAACAAGATTATACTCAAAGATATTCATCAATCTGAATTATATCTCTTTATTGGATTTACTATATACAGTACTTCTAACTCTCTTTTAGAAGAAAGGTCTCTTGAAGAAAATGTCCAATTCCTATTCGGAAAAGGATTGCACTTCTACTCTCTAGACAAAAAGAAAAATCGAGAATGGTATCTCAATATCCTTCATCAGACGAAAAGCATTCTCATCTTTCATAACAAAAACCATAATGGTGTTGTTACATATTCAAAGTTCACCATTTTAAGGATCTTAACTGAAGAAGAATGGAATGGCCCTCTTCATAAGACAAAGTCCATCCAACTCTATAATTCCATTGATTAATTTAATTATTGGGATTATATGGATGCCTAGAAGTTTGCTCTAATGTGGCAAAATAGGCAATATAACCACTCTTGGTTTATCAGGTTTAAAGAAAAAAGTCCTGATATTTCTCCTGTTTATCAAAATATTCCCTCTTGGTTTCTTTTTAGTTGGAGGACTCATTTCGAAGCCAATAAAAAAATCTTTCCAGATAATTTTCGTTATCTTTTTGGAAAATTCTGTGAGACAGAAGAAAGAGTGGCTTGTGAAAGTATTAATGTTTTAAAGTTCTTTGCAAAATTCCATATTCCTTATATTCTACAATGGAAGCTTGAAGTATGAAAAGATCTTTATGGACTTCCCTCTTTGTTTAGAAATACATATAAAAAATAGTGGCGAAAGATTGATGACCAAACTTATGAGAAGATTATGAATCAAATTTCTCAGCCTGTGAAAATAGAAAAGTCCCATTAGAAGAAAGGACAAATGAGGATGATAGTTTGCTGATGGCTGATCTTCTTGCTAAGAAACTAACAAAAGAAATGGTAAAAGATCGTTCATCCCAATCTCCTAATCCTATGGAAATTTCTGTTGAATCCTTGAATTTTGAAGAAAGGATTAAGCAAATTCTTGCTGAATATCTTCCCAAAAAGAAAGATAAGAATTCTCATGATTGGAATAGTAATCAAGATCCAGACGAAAATATTGGTGAAAATGCCTCTCAGGAAAATATGTCGAAACCTGACTAAGATGATTGGTCTTATGGCGTGCCTAATCCACATATATCAGAAAAAGAAGTCTCGGCTCTTGAAGTCATGTTAGAAGAACATAAGAAAAGGCCAGTTGGCTATCTTCTTGATGAACTTTGTCCTAGATGGGATCCTGATTCAAGAGTTAATCTTGATGGTTCAGTTACGGATTATCTTAAAGGAGGAACAAAATATTTTTATAAATCTTCTTCTCCAAAATATGATTCATCCCAAGCTGTTGAGCCTTCTATAGTTGTACCTTCCACATCTCTGACATCTGATCAAAAGGCGAAATTGTATGATGATTTATTCAAAGCAAAAGAAAAGAAGAAAAATGTTCACTTTGCTCACTATGACCAGTTTGTCAAGTTTGTCTAGATGGTTCAGTTTGTCTAGTTTGATGAGTTTATCTAATTTGTCCAATTCGTCTAGCTTGTATTGTTGGTAAGTTTGTCTACTTTGTCGAGTTGGTCCAACTGAGTCAATTTGCGTAGTTTGTCCAGTTTGTCTTGTTTTCCAATTCATCTACTTTACCCAATTTGTCCACTTTGTCCACTATGTCCAATTTGTCCACTTTGTGCAATTTGTACAGTTTGTCCACTTTGTATTGTTCGTCGAGTTTAACTCATTTTTCCAGTTTGTCCACTTTGTTTAGTTGGTCCAGTTTGACTAGTTATTCTAGTTTGTCCACTGTGTTCAGCTGGTCCAGTTTGTCCTTTTCGTCCTGTTAGACAAGTTTTTCCAGTTTGTCCACTTAATACAGGTCATCCACTTTGTCCTGTTTGTCCACTTTGCCGAGTTTGTCCAGTTTGTCCAGTTCGTCCAGTTTACCAACTTTGTCCAGTTCGTCCAATTTGTCCAGTTTGTCCACTTTGTTCACTTTGTCCAGTTTATCTAGTTTGTCAAATTTGTCTAGATGGTGCAGTTTGTCCATTTTCTACAATTCGTCCATATGACTAGTTTTTCCAGTTTGTCCACTTTGTTCAATTGGTCCAGTTTGACTAATTATTCTAGTTTGTTCACTTTGTTTTGCTGGTTCAGTTTGTCCTGTTCGTCTTGTTAGACAAGTTTTTCCAGTTTGTCCACTTAAAATAGGTCATCCATTTTGTCCACTTTTTCAAGTTCGTCCAGTTTGTCCAGTTAATGAAGTTTGTCTAGTTTGTCTATTTCGTTCACTTTGCTCACTTTGTTTAGTTTGTCTCCTATGTTCACTTTGCTCATTTCGTCTAGTTTGTCTAGTTTATCAACTTTTTTTAGATGGTACAATTTGTCCAGTTTGTCCAGTTTGACCAGTTTTTCTAATTTATCCAAATCGTCTAGTTCGCCTAGATGGTCAAGTTTGTCCACTTTGTCGAGTTGGTCAAATTTAGCCAATTATTGTAGTTTGTCTAGTTTGTACAAGATGTACATTTTGTCCACTTTGTTCAGTTTTTACAGTTTGACTTGTTTGTCCATTTCATCAACTTTATCCTGTTTGTTCACTTTGTCCACTATCTCTAGTTTGTCCAATTCGTACAGTTCATACTTTGCCCCGTTCGTCCAGTTTGATTAATTTGTCGACTTTTTCCAATTCGTTCAGTTTGTCCAATTTGTCCTGTTCGTCCAGTTTGTCTAGTTTGTCCAGTTGGTCCAGTTTGACGAATTTGTCCAGTTTATCTAATTTGTTCACTTCATCCTGTTTGTCCAGTTTGTCCAATTCGTATTATTCGTCCAGTTTGTCAAATTAGTCCACTTTTCCAGTTTGCCCACTTTCTATAGTTTGTCCACTTTGTCATGTTTGTCCACTCTTTCCAAGTCCGGTTCATCCAGTTTGTACAGGTCGTCCACTTTGTTCACTTTGCTCACTTTGTCCAGCTTGTCAAGTTTGTCTAGATGGTTCAGTTTGTCCAGTTTGACCAGTTTATCTAATTTGTCCAATTCGTCTAGTTTATGTTGTTGGTAAGTTTGTCTACTTTGTAGAGTTGGTCCAACTGAGCCAATTTGTGCAGTTTGTCCAGTTTGTCTTGTTTGTCCACTTCTTCTACTTTACCCAATTTGTCCAAGATGTGTCCTTTGAAAAAATCAATCCTCGATGGGATCCCTATTCTAGCATCAATCCTGATCGTTCTGTCACTGAATTTCTCAGAGGTGGAAAGTTTTGGTACTCATCTCCTTCAGCTAAAGCCACAGAAAAGGAAAAAGAAAAAAAAAATGAAAAAAATCTATGCTTACTGAGTTGTTCCGCAAGAATTCCGCAAAAGCTAAAGAAATGATGAAAAAGAAGATGTAATGGTGTCCTGTCTAATGTTGGTATCAGAGCCAAGATGTTGCATCTCCTTTTAGTGGGGGAAGGCTGGCCAGATGTTAAGCATTTATGGTGTTGGTCAAAAAGTGGCTCATCAGTGCTTGTCCCATTTTGGTGGTGCTTTACCAGGTGTAAGCCTTAGAAGAAAAGTTGGTCTCTTGTGGTTGTCCCATTTTGGTGGTGCTTTACCAGGCGTAAGCATTAGAAGAAAAGTTGGTCTCTTGTGGTTGTCTCATCTTGAAGAAAGACATTCCAATTATTATACTTTTCACTATTCTCCTTAGTGGAGAATTTTCATTTTTAAAGTTGGTTTGTTGGTTTGCGTCGGTAAGATTCCTTCTTAGCTTCTTTTTTCTTTTAGTTTTGAGTGATGTCCTCTGTTGGCTGGAAGAGAGTTCGTCCATTGTACCCATGCTCCATCTATATAAGGAGCTATGCATTTTCATTTTAGGGCATCAAAGTTTAGATTTGAGTTTGAAGTTTGAAGGAAGATAGCCCAAGTGTGCTGAAGCTTGTCTGGAGTCATATAAATAGTCTGTAAGTAATACATAGGCTTTTATAAGATTGTTATCTTCATAGTCTAATCATGTTGTTTTGTTTAGAACATGTCAATCCGCTTATCACTCCTAAGAAAGTATTATGCTGATGTTCGAATCCAGAAAAGAATCGAAAGAAATCTTGAAATCATCCGGAGACACTTGCAAATATGTACACATAGGCATAATTCACATCACCAACAATATGAACTCAGAAGGATTATCCTGATTCAAGCCTATGCTGTTTTCCAGCTAGAAGTTGCCAAAACTGAATCAAAATTACAAATGATGGCAATCTAATATGCCTCCTCGTCATATTAGAAGAGAAGAATTATTGCATAATTTAAGACGCAGAGAAAGTCAGCTAAGAAGATTAGAGAATGAAATCAGACAAATTGATGAAAATATAGCTGCAGGACGCTTTATTGTAATTCGTCTTTTAATCCTAAGAAGATCTGGAATAGTAGCTATGTGTAATCATATAAGAGAGTACTGTAACCGTCTCCATGAAGAATTAGAATTATTATCCCGAGCTTGAATCCATGCCTACAAGAAGATCAGAATTAGTAAGGTTTATCCATCATTGTGAAGGTACTTTAAAAAATTTGGAAATAAGTATTAATCAGGCGAATGATATTCTAAATATAATAGATATTCCTGCTATCAGACAAGAATATGAAAGACTCTTGGCCCTACATGATGCTGTTAAAGAACATTGCCGCCGTTTGCGAGATGAATTAAATCTATTATCAAGGATCTGAAGTTGTTTAACCTTGTTGATCTATCCAATTCTCTTTAGAGTTTTTAATCTTCCTTTTAAGTCCCTCCTAT
Organism: Chimonanthus praecox; assembly: GCA_022113865.1. Taxonomy (NCBI): domain Eukaryota; kingdom Viridiplantae; phylum Streptophyta; class Magnoliopsida; order Laurales; family Calycanthaceae; genus Chimonanthus; species Chimonanthus praecox. Next base: position 33,249,450 of record CM039089.1, on the reverse strand, counting down.
TTTGCAACCTGTTTGAGTAACAAAGAGTTTGATCGTGTTGTAAGTCCCGTTTCAAGCCGCAATCAGGCATATTGGGCTGTAAACCATTAACGGTGCTCTTTTATTCTCACTCATATTACAAGATATGGAAAACTCCAAAGGAAAAACGAAACTTTTTAAGAATTGGTTTAAATCATTTCAGCATCCCTCTCATAGATCTACTTCATCCTCTTCATCTTATCAATCGGCTATGACCAGCTTTCCTCATTCAAGTCTAGCTAAAGAAAACCCAGAAAAAACAAAAAATTCAGAAGAAATGGTGTATGAAAATTTTGATCAAGCTATTTCTAATTGGAAAATGCCAGCTATGCCCATAACAGAAATATACAGTAATGAGACTTTTAAAGAACAAAATGATTATCACATCAAAACTGTAGAAAAAACTGTTTCTCTTTCTGGAGGAAAACAAACGATAAGACTCCTTGAAAGAAGAATTATTGAACAGATAAAATCCAAATACAACTACCTGCACATAGGATTGATACAGGTAGGAATCAAACCGTTGTTCAGTCTAGGATTAAATGCCTCTGTTTGTGTTTTCGTCCGTGACCAAAGACATGATGAATTTGACGATTCTCTTTATTCTATAATAGAATCAAGTCTTTGCAATGGAGCAACCTATTTCAATTGTCTCCCAAACATTACAGTCGATTTACATGATGATGATGTCTTGGACTGTGCTACTTTAGGAATCCAAAGCAAAGGATTAAAAATGAGTCCTAAGAGTAAACCATTTGCAATCATCTACCGTATCTTTTACAAATCAATGATGTCTTTCTTTCCTATGATTGCATAAAAAGACCACTGTACTCTTGGAAACAAATTTTAACAACAATGTTTTTATTCCAAAAGTAATCAGTTGAGAAGATGTTATTTTGCCAGGAAATTGGCAAATAGAAGATATAACTCCTAGAGAAAGTGAAATAACAGATGATTTACAAAGTATAGTCAAACTACCCAATGGAAATGTTGAAATTAATTTCAGCAGAAAAATGGATAAAGCTAGAAAAAGTTTTGCTAGCTATATTGAAGGAAGAAGAAGTTTTAAGTTGGAAGAAATAGATGATGATCAAAAGAGTAGTGAAAAGGAAGAAAAAGATCAAAAGGTTTTTAAAAATAAAGAAAGTGGTATTGAACATCCAGTATACAAAAGAACATCATCTGAAGAAACTTACAACCCCAGTGAAAGTCATTTCCTTCAAGGTGCCATAAGAATGATTAGAGTTCCAAAATCCAAAGTAAATCATGTCCAAAATTTAAAATTGACAAACCTTATCTAAGAAAAAATTTAAAAGAACATCCCTTAAAAGATTGGTTTTTCAAAACCTTCAACTCCGAAGAAAAAGATAAAATGAGAGAACTTTGGTATCACCAAATGAATGAAGAAGAAAGAAAAATACCTTTCTTTGATTGGTTTATGGAGTATTTCAAAAACAGAAAAATTAAAAAAGAAGAAACTCAAAATCCAAAACAAATACGAGTCATAGGAAAAACAACTAGAACTTGGAAAGACTCTGATGGAAAAGAAGTCCATAAAGCCCATCCTCCTTGGAAAAAACTTGACATTTCTACTACTAAGGCAGAAACCAAGAATTATGCATGTCCCGTCAAAGATAGTTCTGTTTTTGAGACAAAAATAGATATAAATGCCAAAGATTTAGGCCATAGTCTTGGTAATGTAATTGAGTAGAATAATTATACCAATCTATGCCTATTAACCATTGGAGAACAAACAGACAGAATTGAATGAACAATTAAGTTAAGGCCAGTTCTTAGTCCTACATCTCTAAAGAAATACAAAGAAGAATATGCAGAAGAAATGCCTGCAAATCCAGCCTATGTCCCAAGACAATTAGCTTCAGGAATAATCCTGCAAGAAGGACCATTTAAAATGTCGGATGAAATGCAGAAAGAATTGACCTCAAGAATGGAAAGTCTCAACGTTGGAGGAAAAGGATTGAGTATCTTAAGAGTTTCAGCCTCTGAAAACATGTTGATAAACCTGCTGAAAAAATGGAACCCTCAAGTTGAGCTACCAGTGACAAAAAATTATTACCTTAGACAACCTGGCTCATCAGTGCTTGTTAATTTTCTATAATTCATCCAGTTTGTCAACTTTGTCCAGTTCATCCTATTTTTCAAGTTTGACCACTTTTCCCACTCTGTTCACTTTGCTCACTATGTCCAGTTTGTCTAGTTTGTCAAGTTCGTCTAGATGGTTCAGTTTGTCCAATTTGTCCAGTTTGTCCATTTTCTATAATTCGTCCAGTTTGTCAACTTTGTCCAATTCGTCTAGATGGCTCCGTTTGTCCAATTTGTCAAGTTTGTCCATTTTCTATAATTCGTCCAGTTGGTCAACTTTGTCTAGTTCGTCCAGTTGTTCACGTTTTTCCACTTTCCCCACTTTGTTCACTCTGTTCACTATGTCCAGTTTGTCTAGTTTGTCAAGTTCGTCTAGATGATTCAGTTTGTCCAATTTGTTCAGTTCGTCCAGTTTGTCCAATTCGTCCTATTCGTCCAGTTTGTCCAATTTGTTCAGTTCGTCCAGTTTGTCCAATTCGTCCTATTCGTCCAGTTTGTCCAGTTAGTCCATTTTATCCACTTTTTCCAATTCATCCAGTTTCTGCAGTTCGTCAACTTTGTCATGTTTCACTACTTTTTCCAATTCGTCCAATTTGTCCACTTTGTCCAGTTCGTCCAATTTGTCTAGTTTGTCCACTTTGTTCACTTTGCTCACTTTCTCCAATTTATCTACTTTGTCAAGTTTGTCTAGATGGTTCAGTTTGTCCATTTTCTACAATTCTTCCAATTTGACTAGTTTTTCCAGTTTGTCCACCTCGTTCAGTTGGTCCAGTTTGACTAATTATTCTAGTTTGTCCACTTTGTTCAGCTGGTCCAGTTTGTCATGTTCGTCCTGTTGAAAAAGTTTTTCTAGTTTGTCCACTTAATATAGGTCGTCCACTTTGTCCAGTTTGTCCACCTTTTAGAGTTCGTCCAGTTTGTCTAGTTTTTTCATTTTGTTCACTTTGCTCACTTTTGCCTAGTTTGTCTACTATGTTCACTTTGTTCATTCGTCCAGTTTGTCTAGTTTATCAACTTTGTTTAGATGGTATAGTTTATCCAATTTGTCCAGTTTTTCTAATTTATCCAAATCATCTCGATCGTCGAGATGGTCAAGTTTGTCCACTTTGTCGAGTTGATCAAATTTATCCAATTATTGCAGTTTGTCTAGTTTGTACAAGACGTACAATTTGTCCACTTTGTTCAGTTTTTACAGTTTGACTTGTTTGTCCACTTCGTCAACTTTATCCTGTTTGTTCACTTTGTCGACTATCTCCGGTTTGTCCAATTCGTACAGTTTGTATTTTGTCATGTTCGTCCAGATTGACTAATTTGTCCACTTTTTCCAATTTGTTCAGTTTGCCCACTTTGTTCACTTTGCTCACTTTGTCCAATTTATCTACTTTGTCAAGTTTGTCTAGATGGTTCAGTTTGTCCATTTTCTACAATTCTTCCAATTTGACTAGTTTTTCCAGTTTGTCCACCTTGTTCAGTTGGTCCAGTTTGACTAATTATTCTAGTTTGTCCACTTTGTTCAGCTGGTCCAGTTTGTCATGTTCGTCATGTTGAACAAGTTTTTCTAGTTTGTCCACTTAATATAGGTCGTCCACTTTGTCCAGTTTGTCCACCTTTAGAGTTCATCCAGTTTGTCTAGTTTTTTCATTTTGTTCACTTTGCTCACTTTGTCTAGTTTGTCTACTATGTTCACTTTGCTCATTTGTCCAGTTTCTCTAGTTTATCAACTTTGTTTAGATGGTATAGTTTATCCAGTTTGTCCAGTTTTTCAAATTTATCCAAATCATCTAGTTCATCTAGATGGTCAAGTTTGTCCAGTTTGTCGTGTTAGACAAGTTTTTCCAGTTTGTCCACTTAATACAGGCCGTCCACTTTGTCCTGGTTCTCCACTTTAGCCAATTCGTCTAGTTTGTCAAGTTTGTCTACTTTGTCCAGTTCGTCCAGTTTATTCAATTTGTCCACTTTGTTCAGTTTGCTCACTATGTCCAGTTTGTCTAGTTTGTCAAGTTTGTCTAGATTGTCAAGTTTGTCTAGATGGTACAGTTCGTCCAATACGTCCTGTTTGTCTAATTTGTCCAATTCGTCCAGTTTGTCCGGTTAGTGCATTTTATCCACATTTTCCAGTTTACCCATTTCTAACAGTTCGTCAACTTTGTCATGTTTCTCCACTTTTTCCAATTCGTTCAATTTGTCCAGTTCGTCTAGTTTGTCCGGTTAGTGCATTTTATCCACTTTTTCCAGTTTGCCCATTTTCAACAGTTCGTCAACTTTGTCATGTTTCTCCACTTTTTCCAATTTGTCCAATTTGTCCAGTTTGTCCAGTTTGTCAACTTTTTCTAGTTTGTTGTCCAGTTTGTTCACTTTGCTCACTTTCTTCAGTTTATCTAGTTTGTCAAGTTTGTCTAGATGGTTCAGTGTTCCATTTTCTATAATCCGTCCAATTTGTGAACTTTGTCCAGTTCGTCCAGTTTTTCCAGTTTGTCCACTTTGCCCACTTTGTTACCTTGCTCATTATGCCCAGTTTGTCTAGTTTGTGAAGTTTGTCTTGTTGGTTCAGTTTGTCCAATTTCTATAATTTGTCCAGTTTGTCAACTTTGTCTAGTACGTCCAGTTTTTCCAGCTTGTCCACTTTGCCCACTTTGTTTACTTTGCTCACTATGTCCAGTTTGTCTAGTTTGTCAAGTTCGTCTAGATGATTCAGTTTGTCCAATTTGTTCAGTTCGTCCAGTTTGTCCAATTCGTCCTATTCGTCCATTTTATCCACTTTTTCCAGTTCATCCAGTTTCTGCAGTTCGTCAAATTTGTCATGTTTCTATACTTTTTCCAATTCATCCAATTCGTTCAATTTGTCCACTTTGTCCAATTCGTCCAGTTTGTCAACTTTGTCCAGTTCAATTTTTAATCAAATTTCAAAACTTGGGGAGGAAACAGATGAAGGAACCTCAAAATCACAAGCAACCTGAAAATCACAAAAGAAAATTGTAAATTTTTATGAAGAAGAGGAGGAAGAAGAAGAAGAATAAAGGCCCTTCAACAGAAAAAAGAATTTAATTTCCAATCTCCTAGTTATTCGATTATGGAATTAATGAATAGAGCTGGACATATCCAGATGAAAAGTCGCGCTTTAACTTTATCTGATCTGTAAAAAGAATTAAATGATCAGAAAAGAAAAATTCGTGAATTAAGGTTATAATTAACCAAGAAACATAATGAATTAGATGAAAGAATTTCATGGATAGAAAGTGGTGAAAATATAAAAGATTATGAAGATGAACAAATGCTAACAAATTATCAAGAAGAACAAGGATTTATTCATAGAATAAAAGGAGAAATCAATAAAATATCTACTGGTGATATTTCTGTTCCAACTCGTTGTTTATTACAACAGTGGAGAGTCCAAGTTAAAATTAAAGTAAAATCCTTTGAGAAAGTTGTGACTGCCTTAATAGATTCAGGTGCTGACTTAAATGTAATACAATTGGGTGTTGTGTCATTTAATCTTACAGAAGGATCCCAACATCATATTTCTGCTGCTAATGGTACTAGTATTGCTATTAAAAGAAAGATCCCAAACATTCATATTTGTTGCCAAGGTGTTTGTATTTCTTCACCATTTATAATCTCTAAAGATATTGTGCATGAAGTAATTTTAGGATCTCCTTTTATATTACAAATTCAACCCTTTCCTATCAGTACTATAGGAATTACTACAAGAATTAAAGGTTTAGAAGTGAATTTTGATTTCATTGATGAACCAAGTCAAACGAAAATTTTAAGGATGAATCAAATTATTGCAAATCGAGAAGAATATATAAAAGAATTAAAAAATGAAATTAAATGTGTTAGAATAAAAAATGAATTAGAACAAAAAGAATTTAAAGAAAAATTAGAAAAATTTCAAAAAGAAATTAAAGAAGAATGTTGTTCTGATTTACCTTCTGCTTTTTTGGATAGAAAAAGACATATAATTAGTCTGCCTTATATTAAAGATTTCGATGAAAGAAACATCCCTACAAAGGCTAGACCTTTGCAAATGGATGCTTACCATCTTGATCTATGTAATAAAGAAATAGAAGATTTGTTAAAAAAGAAATTAATTAGAAGAAGTAAATCTCCTTGGAGTTGTACTGCCTTTTATGTTGAAAAAGCTTCAGAGATTGAAAGAGGTGTCCCAAGATTAGTCATAAATTATAAGCCTCTTAACAAGGTTTTGCAATCCATCAGATACCCTTTGCCAAATACTCAAGATCTATTGAACAGACTGTACAATGCAAAAATATTCTCAAAATTTGATCTCTAGTCTGGGTTTTGGAAAATACAGGTTGAAGAGAAGGATCGATACAAAACTGCATTTACTGTTCCAGTAGGTCATTATGAATGGAACGTCATGCCTTTTGGATTAAAAATGCTCCCTCTGAATTTCAGAATATTATGAATGAAATATTTTCATCATATATTCAATTTTCTATTGTCTATATTGATGATATTTTGATATTTTCTGAATCAGTAAGTCAACATTGGAAGCATTTAGGTATTTTTAAGAAGATAATTAAACAAAATGGTTTAGTTTTATCTAAGAAGAAAACGAGCCTATTTCAACAAAAAATTAGATTTTTAGGCTTTGAAATACAGGATAAAAGGATCACTCCTACAAATCGAGTAATCCAATTTGCTGATAAATTTTCTGATGAAATAAAAGATAAAAATATGTTACAAAGATTTCTTGGATGTTTAAATTATGTTGTTTTTTTCTATCAAGATCTAGCAAAAGATAGAAAATTGCTCCAAGAAAGATTGAAGAAAAAACCCTTAGAATGGTCTGAGGATCATACTAGAGCTGTACAAAAAATTAAAAAAAGAGTTAAAAATCTTCCATGTAGATGTTTATCTAACCCTTATGCTTTTAAGATTGTTTAGACTGATGCCTCAGAGTTAGGTTATGGAGGAATCTTATTACAATTAAATGAAAATGGTAAAGAAGAATTGGTAAAATTCAACTCTGGACTGTGGAATGATGTTCAAAAGAAATACTCCACAATTAAGAAAGAAGTTCTAGCTATTGTGACATGTGTTACTAAATTTCAGCATGACCTTCTAAATAAAGAATTCTTAATTAGAGTGGATGCTAAATCAGCTAAAGAAATTTTAGAAAAAGATGTTAAGAACCTTGCTTCCAAACAGATTTTTGCTAGGTGGCAAGCTATTATTTCAATATTTGAATTTAAAATAGAATTTGTTGAAAGAAAATCTAACTCGCTCCCTGATTTTCTTTCTAGAGAATTCCTACAGGGAAGAAGAAATGGCGAGTAGTTCATCTCCATTTAAAATGACGAAAGGAAAGGAGAAAGTCCCAGGCAATACAGAAGAAAGCCAACAAATTCATATTCTAGCTAAAGATATCCACCAATCTGAATTATACATCTATACTGGATTTACCGTTTACGTTACTTCTGACTCACTTCAGGAAGAAAGGTCATTAGAAGAAAATGTCTAATTCCCATTTCGAAAAGGATTACACTATTACTCTCCTGATAAAAAGAAGAATCGAGAGTGGTATCTCAATATCCTTCATCAGAAGGAAAGTATTGTCATATTCCATAACAAGAATCATAATGGTGTTGTTACTTATTCAAAATTCACCATTCTGAATATTTTGACTGAAGATGATTGGAATGGTCCTCTTCATAGGACGAAATCCATCCAACTCTATAATTCCATTGATTATTTCAATTATTGGGATTATATGGATGCTTGAAAATATGCTCTCATGTGGCAAAATAGACAATATGCCCATTCATGGTTCATCAGATTCAAAGAAGAAAGTCCTAATGTTTCTCCTATCTACCAAAATATCCCATCTTGGTTCTATAGTTGGTGGTGTTATTTTGGTGTTAGTCAGAAAATCTTTCTAGATAATTTTCATTATCTTTTTGAAAAGTTTTGTGAAATAGAAGAAAAGGTGCCTTGTGAAGCCATGAATGTCTTAAAGTTCTTCGTAAATTCCACATTCCTTATATTTTACAGTGGAAATTTGAAGTTAAGAACGACTTTTATAGTCGGCCATTCCTTTACCAAAATATATTTCAAAAATGGTGGCAAGAAATTGATTAAGAAACATATGAGAAGATTTTGAATCAAATCACTCCGCCAGTTAAGAATGAAAAGTCCAAAGTAGAAGATAAGATAGATGATGACAGTATTTTAATGGCAGATCTCCTTGCCAAGAAAATTCAAAAGAAATGGCAAAATAGAAGAAAGAGAAAACATCTCAGTCTCCTGATCCCATGGATATTTCTGTTGAATCCCTAAATTTTGAAGAAAGGAATAAACAGATTCTTGCTGACTAACTATCTTCCCAAGAAGAAAGATAAACAGGATCATGATTGAGATAGTAATCATGATCTAGATGAACATTTAGATGAAATTGCATCTTATAATTCAGATGAAATTTTTAGAGAAAATATTGGTGGGTTAAGTCCCCATTGGGATCCAGATTCAAAGGTTAACCCAGATGGTTTTGTCACTGATTATAACCGTGGTGGTCAAAAGTTTTAATATTCATCTCCAAAGTTTTACTCATCTCAAGTTGCTGAGCCATCTGGACCAACTGAACAAAGTGGACAAACTTTAAAAAACTAGTCAAACTGGACGAATTGTAGAAAATGGACAAACTGAACCATCTAGACAAACTTGACAAACTAGATAAATTGGACAAAGTGAGCAAAGTGGACAAACTGGACAAATTGGACGAACTGGACAAAGTTGACAAACTGGACGAACTGGACAAAGTGGACAAACTAGATGGATTGGAAAAAGTAGAGAATCATGACAAAGTTGACGAACTACAGAAACTGGATGAACTGGAAAAAGTGGATAAAATGGACTAACTGGACAAACTGGACGAATAGGACGAACTGAACAAATTGGACAAACTGAATCATGTAGACGAACTTGACAAACTAGACATAGTGAGCAAAGTGAACAAAGTGGGCAAAGTGGACAAGCTGGAAAAAAATGGACGAACTAGACAAAGTTGACAAACTGGACGAATTATAGAAAATGGACAAAGTGTACAAATTGGACAAACTGAAGCATCTAGACAAACTAGACAAACTAGACGAACTAGACGATTTTGACAAATTAGAAAAACTTGTCAAACTGGACAAACTATACCATCTAAACAAAGTTTATAAACTAGACAAACTGGACGATCTTGAGAAAGTGGACAAACTGGACAAAGTGGACGACCTATATTAAGTGGAAAAACTTGTCTAACATGTCGAACAGGACAAACTGGAACAGCTGACAAAGTGGACAAACTAGAATAATTAGTCAAACTGGACCAACTGAACAAAGTGGACAAACTGGAAAAACTAGTCAAACTTGACGAATTGTAGAAAATAGACAAACTGAATCATCTAGACAAACTTGACAAACTAGATAAATTGGACAAAGTGAGCAAAATGGACAAACTAGACGAGCTGGACAAAGTTGACAAACTGGACGAACTGGACAAAGTGGACAAACTAGATGGATTGGAAAAAGTAGAGAAACATGACAAAGTTGACGAACTACAGAAACTGGATGAACTGGAAAAAGTGGATAAAATGGACTAACTGGACAAACTGGACGAATAGGACGAACTGAACAAATTGGACAAACTGAATCATGTAGACGAACTTGACAAACTAGACAAACTGGACATAGTGAGCAAAGTGAACAAAGTGGGCAAAGTGGACAAGCTAGAAAAACTGGACGAACTGGACAAAGTTGACAAACTGGACGAATTATAGAAAATGGACAAACTTGACAAATTGGACAAACTGAACCATCTAGATGAACTTGACAAATTGGACAAACTGAACCATCTAGACGAACTTGACGAACTTGACAAACTAGACAAAATTGGACATAGTAAGCAAAGTGAACAAAGTGGGCAAACAGGACAAAATTGACAAACTGGACGAATTATAGAAAATGGACACACTGAACCATCTAGTAGAAAAACTGGACGAACTGGACAAAGTTGACAAACTAGACGAATTATAGAAAGAGGACTAACTTGACAAACTGGACGAATAAGACGAATTGGACAAACTGGATGAAGTAGACAAGTTAGATAAACTAGACAAATTCGTGAAACTGGACCAACAGGACAAACTTGACAAAATAGACAAACTGGACGAACAGGACAAAGTGGACAAACTGAACGATTTGGAAAAGTGGACAAATTAGTCAAACTGGACGAACAGGACAAACTACAAACCAGAGATAGTGGACAAAGTGAACAAGCAGGATAAAGTTGACGAAGTGGACAAACAAGTCAAACTGTAAAAACTAAAGAAAGTGGACAAATTGTACGTCTTGTACAAACTAGGCAAACTGCAATAATTGGCTAAATTTGACAACTGGACAAAACAGTGGTCAAATTTGGTAAAGTAAACAATTGGACAAACGTGTCAAACTCGACAAACTACACAAATTGGCTCAGTTGGACCAACTTGAAGTGGACAAACTGTAGAGAGTGGGAAAACTGGAAAAAGAGGACTAACTTGACAAACTAGACGAATAAGACGAATTGGCCAAACTAAACGAATTGGAAAAGTGGACAAATTAGTCAAACTGGACGAACAGGACAAAGTACATAAGCAAAGTCCACAAAGTGGGCAAACTGGACAAAATTGACAAACTGGACGAATTATAGAAAATGGACACACTGAACCATCTAGACAAACTTGACAAACTAGATAAATTGAAGAAAGTGAGCAAAGTGAGCAAAGTGGACAAACTGAACAAATTGGACAAAGTTGACAAACTGGACAAACTGGACAAATTGGAAAAAGTGGAGAAACATGACAAAGTTGACAAACTGTTGAAAATGGGCAAACTCGAAAAAATGGATAAAATGCACTAACTGGACAAACTAGACAAATAGGACGAATTGGACAAACTGGACAAACAAGACATATTGGACGAACTGTACAATCTAGAGAAACTGGACATTGTGAGCAAAGCGAACAAATTGGACAAACTGGATAAAGTGGAGTAATTGGACAAAGTGGACAAACTGGCTAAAGTGGAGACACATGACAAAGTTGACGAACTGTAGAAAGTTGGCAAACTGGAAAAAGTGGATAAAGTGGACTAACTGGATGAATAGGACGAATTGGACAAACTGGACGAAGAGGACGAACTGTGCAAATTAGATAAACTGGACAAACTTGACAAATTGGACAAACTAGTCAACTGAACAAACTTGACAAACTGGACAAAATGGATAGACTAGACAAAGTGGACAAACTCAACGAATAGGAAAAAGTGGAAAAATTTATCAAAGTGGACAACCTGTATTAAGCGGACAAACTGGAAAAACTTGTCTAACAGGACGAAAAGGACAAACTGGACCGGCTGAACACAGTGGACAAACTAGAATAATTAGTCAAACTGGACCAACTGAACAAAGTGGACAAACTGAAAAAACGAGTTAAACTAGACGAACAATACAAAGTGGACAAACTGTACGAATTGAACAAAGTGGACAAAGTGGACAAATTTGGTAAAGTAGACGAAGTGGACAAACAAGACAAACTAGACAAACTGCACAAATTGGCTCAGTTGGACCAACTCGACAAGGTAGACAAACTTACCAACAACACAAACTAGACGAATTGGACAAATTAGATAAACTGGTCAAACTGGACAAACTGAACCATCTAGACAAACTGGGCAAAGTGAGCAAAGTAAACAAAGTGGACGAACTCTACAAACTGGATGAACTGGACTGTTAGCCTAAAAGTTAAATCTGCCTCTCCTGAGTCAGACTGAGTTGTCAATTCCGTGATTATGTCCGACTGAGTCCTAAGTTGTCAATTTCTTTGACTGAGTCGAAACCGTCTACATGTCTAAGACCTCATCTCTGGAAGACACCCACAGTCATATCAAGCTTGAAGCTCCAGAAGACACATTGTTTTGAAAGCTCGCACCAAAACCTGAAGAACACTTTGAATGTCAACCATCACAGGTATATGGACCATAGGACTGACCTAGAAGCCTTAGAAGCCTTTTTGGTTAAAATTGGAATAATACAAACAAGGTTTCTAATCCCAGTCTGCCCTGTAGAGAGCTCTCGCGATCTACCAAATATCTCCATATTTTGTGTGTCCTTGCAATCTAAAATGTTCATTATAGTTAAAATCTAACTCATTTGCCTAGAACACTCATGAGCTCTCCACCATGTGCACGTTTTTCACAAAATCTCAAGTTTTCAACACTTAGTGAAAAATGGTTTTTCTGGGAAGCCCGAATCTTCCGAGAACATGTCTCGGAACGTCCGAGGATATTCCTTTCATCTATCAGTTATTGGGATTTATGGGCAGCTAGGAACTTTCGAGAACATGGTCTCGGAACGTACGAGGATATTTCGAACCCAGGCATTCCTGGGAACATCGGACGTTTTGAACAGAAACCTTCGGATGTTCCGAGGATCAGTCAAACTATCCGTTGCATGGTCAAAATAGTTGTTGTAACATGACCGTTGGGAATCCGACCGTTGCAACCTCGGAAGGTCCTAGACCCATCTTCGGAAGGTCCGAAGATAGATCCGTTGGAACTTTTCTAGCCTATAAATGTAAGGCTTTTTGGAGAGAAAAAGATTGATGACTTGAGCCCAATTTATTCATACATTCTTCCAAGCTTTCCAACAACTTCCAAAGCTTACAAACTCCATAGTTATAATACTCTAAGCTTTGATTCTTAATCTAAAACACATTAAAAGTTCTCATAGGCATATCTTGAGCATCTTATGCTCTAAGTTGAATGTGTTAAGTAGAGTTTCTTTCTAGGGTCTTAATCCTCATAGGAAAACATTTGTTTACTCTAAACCTCCTTGCTATCATCTTGGCTGGACTTCATTGGAGCATTTACATCAAACCAAGAAGAGGAGGACATTCAAGAACAGGCCCAAGCTATTTCAAGTAACTCAAAGCTAAGTTCTTGGTATATTTCAAAGCACAACTTCTTTCTATTAATTGTGAAATTGTAAAGGATTTGTGTAACCCTATTGGCTTTCAAGAGAGGTGTTCTCTTCGTGATTTGGTCGATCTACACCCGTGAAGTAGATTAAGCTTTGTAATTGGTTTCTTCTCCATCCGTGAAGGAGAAGGTTAGTGAAATCCTCAAGTGGTGTACTTGAGGCGTGGATGTAGGCAAGGTTGCCAAACTACGTAAAATCATTGTGTCACAATTCTCCATCTCTTCTCATCTCCTTCACCTTATTTTGTGTACTTGCTTAGCTCATATCTTATTGCACACATAATTTGCTTAAACTTAATCTTGCTTGTAAATCACATTTAGAATATTAATTGAGCACATTTGTATTGATTAATCATTAAAGTGCTCAATATTTAAATAGATTTTAAAATTCCCCAATAGTCCTATTCACCCCCCTCTAGGACTATTTTAGATATTTGGTTAGCTTGACTAACATGGACAAAGTGGACAAACTGGACGAATTGGAAAGAGTGGACAAACATGACAAAGTGGACAAACTGTAGAAAGTGGGAAAACTGGAAAAAGAGGACTAACTTGACAAACTGGACAAATAGGACAAATTGGACAAACTAGATGAAGTGGACAAGTTAGATAAACTGGACAAACTGGAGATAGTGGACAAAGTGAACAAACAGGATAAAGTTGACGAAGTGGACAAACAAGTCAAACTGTAAAAATTGAACAAAGTGGACAAATTGTACGTCTTGTACAAACTAGACAAATTGCAATAATTGGCTAAATTTGACCAACTCGACAAAATGGACAAACTTGACCATCCAGACGAACTAGACGATTTGGAGAAATTAGAAAAACTGGTCAAACTGGACAAACTATACCATCTAAACAAAGTTGATAAACTAGACAAACTGGACGAAATGAGCAAAGTGAACATAGTAGACAAACTAGACAAAGTGAGCAAAGTGAACAAAATGGACAAACTAGCCAAACTACATTAACTGGACAAGACGATTTGGAGAAATTAGAAAAACTGGTCAAACTGGACAAACTATACCATCTAAACAAAGTTGATAAACTAGACAAAGTGGGCGAAATGAGCAAAGTGAACATAGTAGACAAACTAGACAAAGTGAGCAAAGTGAACAAAATGGACAAACTAGACAAACTACATTAACTGGACAAAGTGGACGAACTTGAAAAAGTGGACAAACTGGACAAAGTGGACGACCTATATTAAGTGGAAAAACTTGTCTAACATGTCGAACAGGGCAAACAGGAACAGCTGACAAAGTGGACAAACTAGAATAATTAGTCAAACTGGACCAACTGAACAAAGTGGACAAACTGGAAAAACTAGTCAAACTGGACGAATTGTAGAAAATGGACAAACTGAACCATCTAGACAAACTTGACAAACTAGATAAATTGGACAAAGTGAGCAAAGTGGACAAACTAGACTAACTGGACAAAGTTGACAAACTGGACGAACTGGACAAACTAGATGGATTGGAAAAAGTAGAGAAACATGACAAAGTTGACGAACTACAGAAACTGGATGAACTGGAAAAAGTGGATAAAATGGACTAACTGGACAAACTGGACGAATAGGACGAACTGAACAAATTGGACAAACTGAATCTTGTAGACGAACTTGACAAACTAGACAAAGTGGACATAGTGAGCAAAGTGAAGAAAGTGGACAAAGTGGACAAGTTGGAAAAAGTGGACGAACTGGACAAAGTTGACAAACTGGACGAATTATAGAAAATGGACAAAGTGTACAAATTGGACAAACTGAAGCATCTAGACAAACTTGACAAACTAGACAAACTAGACAAACTAGACGAACTAGACGATTTGGACAAATTAGAAAAACTTGTCAAACTGGACAAACTATACCATATAAACAAAGTTTATAAACTAGACAAACTGGACGAACTTGAAAAAGTGGAGAAACCTTTGTTTTTCTTCCAAGCAATGATAGCTAGCAACTTTTCTTCTCAAGCATCATTATGTGTCAATTCCAAAATTCTTCTTCGTATGACACCTACACATATCATACAAGCCAGGCAATGATGAGTAGCGCCATTTCTTCAATGCATATCAAGATATTATTATCTAACATTGATGGGACCACTTTTCTTCTTTTCTTCATACTAACCATATACCTCTACCAAAAAGAGATGAGTCCACTGGCTCTGATACCAATTACTGACAGGATCGAATTATTGGATTGGAATCATCTCAAATTACATCTTCTTTTTCATTAATTCTTTTGCTTTAGCAGAATTTTTCTGGAATAATTCAGCTAACCGAGATTCCTTTTCGACTTCTTTTTCTTTCCCTTTATTTTTTGCTGAAGAGTACCAAAACTTTCCACCACGAAGATGTTCTGTAACTGAGCCATCGGGATTAACATGAGAGTCAGGGTCCCAACGAGGATGGAGATCTTCAAGAGGCACAACTTCATCATCAAGATTTTCATCTGGATCATGGTTACTATCCCAATCATGATCACCAACTTTTTTCCGTGGGAGATATTCTTCTAAAATTTGCTTGATCTTTTCTTCAAAATTGACGGAGTCAACAGACATATCCATCGGTTCAGGAGATTTTTCTCGAGCAATTTCTTTGGCAATCTTTTTGGCTAATAGATCAGCCATGAGCGTTTCATTCTCAAAAGGCTTTTCTTCAGGATGAGGAATTTCTTCTTTAACAGGAGGAGAGATTTGATTCAGAATTCTCTCATAAGTATCATTTTCAATTTTAGACCACCACTTTTGATAAAAAGTCTGATAAAGAGATGGTGAATCATATAAGTTTTTTTACTTCAAACTTCCATTGGAAAATATAAGGGATATGAAATTTAGCAAAGAAGCGAAGCATAATGATGGCTTCACATGGAACCTTTTCTTCAACCTGAGAAAACTTAATAAACAAATAACGAAAATTATCAGGAAGGATTTTCTGAGAAGCGCCATAATATGACCACCATGTGAAGAGAAACCAGGATGGAAAATTGCGATGAATAGGAGTGACATCAGGACTTTCTTCTTTGAATCTGATGAACCAGGAGTGATTATACTGACGATTTTGCCACATCAAAGCATATTTCCAGGCATCAATATAATCCCAATAATTATAGAACTCAGTCGAATTATATAGTCTGACTGATTTTGTCATGTACAAGGGACCATCCCAATCTTCCTTAGTAAGGATTTTGAGAATAGTGAACTTTGAATAAGTGATGATACCATTTGCATTCTTGTTGTGGAAGATGAGGACACTTTTCGTCTGATGCAAAATATTGAGATACCAATCTCTGGTTTTCTTTTTATCAGGGGAATAATAATGAAGCCCCTTTCCAAAGAGAAAATAAACATTATCTTCTACAGATTTTCTTCCATAAGACAATCTGAAGTAACAAGAATTCTGTTACCGGTGTAAAGATATAATTCTGATTGACTTGGGTCTTTTGTTGGAATAAAACCCTTTTGGCTTTCTTCTTGGTCTGCCAAATTCTCAAACCCTTTCTTCTTTATGAACGGGGAAGAACTACTTGCCATTTTGTCGTCCCTGAAGAAATTCTCTAGTAAGAAAGTCAGGGAGAGTTAGAATTTCCATTAATAAATTCAATTTTAAATTCAAACACTGATAAAATGGCTTGCCATCTAGCAAATATTTGCTTAGAGAGAAGATTTTTGACATCTTTTTCCAGAATTTCTTTTGCAGCCTTAGCATCAACTCTGATCAGAAATTCTTTGTTTAATAAATCATGCTGGAATTTCGTCACACAAATAACTATGGCAAGAACTTCCTTTTTGATGGTTGAATATTTCTTTTGAGCTTCATTCCATAATCCTGAATTAAATCTTATTAATTCTTCTTGTGAATCTTTTGTTGTAAAAGGATTCCACATATCCGACATCAGAGGCATCAGTTTGAACTATTTTGAAGCTTCTGGGTCAGATAAACATCTACAAGGAAGATTTTTAACTCTTTCCTTAATCTTCTTTACTGCATTAGTATGATGGATAGACCACTCCTTAGGATTTTTCTTTAATCTTTCTTGGAGAAGTTTTCTATCTTTTGCCAAATCCTGATAGAAAAATCCAACATTTAGACATCCAAGAAATCTTTGTAGCATATTTTTATCTTTAATTTCGTCTGGAAATTTATCAGCAAATTGAATAACTCTATTAGTCGGAGTTATTTTTTCTATCTTGGATTTCAAATCCAAGAACCTGATTTTCTGCTGAAAGAGATTCATCTTTCTTTTAGATAAAGCCAATCCATTTTCTTTTATGACTCTTTTGAAGATATTCAAATGTTTCCAATGTTGTAACACAGATTCTGAAAAGATAAGAATATCATCAATGTATACAATGGCAACTGGTATAAGACGAGAAGATATTATTCATAATATTCTGAAATTCAGATGGAGCATTTTTCAATCCAAAAGGCATAACATCCATTCATAATGCCCATTGGAACAGTGAATGCAGTTTTATATCTATCTTCTTCTTTTATCTGAATCTGCCAAAATCCTGATTTTAAATCAAATTTTGAAAATATTTTGGCATTGTTTAATCTGTTTAGCAAATCTTGAGTATTAGGTAAAGGATACCTAATAGATTGTAAGACTTTGTTTAAAGGTTTATAATTGATTACCAATCTTGGAACTCCTCTTTCAATTTCAGCGGCCTTTTCAACATAAAATGCCGTACAGCTCCAAGGGGATTTGCTTTTCTAATTAATCCTTTCTTCAAAAGATCATTGATTCTTCTTGGCAAAGCTTCAAATGGGCAGCATCCATTTGAGATGGACGAGCTTTAGTAGGAATATCCTTTCATTAAAATCTTTTACATATGGTAATCCTACTATGTGTCTTTTTCTATTCCAAAAGGCTGATGGTAATTCAGAACAGCATTCTTCTTCAATCTGTTTGGTGAATTCTTCTAATTTTGTTTTAAATTCTTTTTTCTCCAATTCTTTTGTCATTTGGACACATTTAATTTCATTTTTTAATCCGTTTATGTAATTTTCTCTTGTGGCAATAACCTGATTTATCCTTTGGATTTTCGTCTCACAAGGATCATCTATAAAATCAAGATTTACTTCAATCCCTCTGATATTCGTAGAAATTCCTTTTGTTGTTACAGAAAAAGGTTGGATTTGAAGAATAAATGGAGATCCAAGGAGAACATCATTAACAATATCTTCTGAAATAATAAAGGGTGAAGTGACACAGACTCCTTTCATGCAAACATGAACATTTGGAATTTTTCTTTCTATGGAAATGGTCGTTCCATTAGCAGCAGACACAAACTGTTTTGATTCACTTGTAAATTCAATAGGAACGATTCCAAGTCTGATAACATTTAAGTCAGCACCAGTGTCAATTATGGCATTAACAATCTTCTCGAAGTTTTTAATTTTTATTTTTACTTGAACTCTCCACTGTTGGTAAATACATTTTGTAGGAATTACACCAGTAGAGATTTTGCTAATTTCTCCTTTAATTCTTTGGACGAATTTTTCTTCATCATATTTTTCAATAGCACCATCACTTTCTAACCAAGTTAACCTTTCATCAAGCTCATTTTGTTTTTTGGTTAACTCAATCCTTAATTCACGGAGTTCTCTTTTTTGATCATTTAATTCTCTTTGTAAATCTGAGAGAGTTAAGGGTTTATTTATAGTATGAATTTTTTCTGCTCTATTCATGAGGTCAATCATGGAATAGGTTGGTGTATGAAATGTTTCTTTCTCCTTTATCCTTTTTGGATAATATGGTGTTTTATTATCATTTTCATTTTCTTCAAAGGAAATTTTTTGTTGTGTCAAACATGTCGAACAGGACAAACTGGGACAGCTGACAAAGTGGACAAACTAGAATAATTAGTCAAACTGGACCAACTGAACAAAGTGGACAAACTGGAAAAACTAGTCAAACTGGACGAATTGTAGAAAATGGACAAACTGAACCATCTAGACAAACTTGACAAACTAGATAAATTGGACAAAGTGAGCAAAGTGGACAAACTAGACGAACTGGACAAAGTTGACAAACTGGACGAACTGGACAAATTAGATGGATTGGAAAAAGTAGAGAAACATGACAAAGTTGACGAACTACAGAAACTGGATGAACTGGAAAAAGTGGATAAAATGGACTAACTGGACAAACTTGACGAATAGGACGAACTGAACAAATTGGACAAACTGAATCATGTAGACGAACTTGACAAACTAGACAAAGTGGACATAGTGAGCAAAGTGAAGAAAGTGGGCAAAGTGGACAAGCTGGAAAAAGTGGACGAACTGGACAAAGTTGACAAACTGGACGAATTATAGAAAATGGACAAAGTGTACAAATTGGACAAACTGAAGCATCTATACAAATTAGACAAACTAGACAAACTAGACGAACTAGACGATTTGGACAAATTAGAAAAACTTGTCAAACTGAACAAACTATACCATCTAAACAAAGTTTATAAACTAGACAAACTGGACGAACTTGAAAAAGTGGACAAACTGGACAAAGTGGGCGACCTATATTAAGTGGAAAAACTTGTCAAACATGTCGAACAGGACAAACTGGGACAGCTGACAAAGTGGACAAACTAGAATAATTAGTCAAACTGGACCAACTGAACAAAGTGGACAAACTGGAAAAACTAGTCAAACTGGACGAATTGTAGAAAATGGACAAACTGAACCATCTAGACAAACTTGACAAACTAGATAAATTGGACAAAGTGAGCAAAGTGGACAAACTAGACTAACTGGACAAAGTTGACAAACTGGACGAACTGGACAAACTAGATGGATTGGAAAAAGTAGAGAAACATGACAAAGTTGACGAACTACAGAAACTGGATGAACTGGAAAAAGTGGATAAAATGGACTAACTGGACAAACTGGACGAATAGGACGAACTGAACAAATTGGACAAACTGAATCATGTAGACGAACTTGACAAACTAGACAAAGTGGACATAGTGAGCAAAGTGAAAGTGGCAAAGTGACAAGCTGGAAAAAGTGGACGAACTGGACAAAGTTGACAAACTGGACGAATTATAGAAAATGGACAAAGTGTACAAATTGGACAAACTGAAGCATCTAGACAAACTAGACAAACTAGACAAACTAGACGAACTAGACGATTTGGACAAATTAGAAAAACTTGTCAGACTGGACAAACTATACCATCTAAACAAAGTTTATAAACTAGACAAACTGGACGAACTTGAAAAAGTGGACAAACTGGACAAAGTGGGCGACGTATATTAAGTGGAAAAACTTGTCTAACATGTCGAACAGGACAAACTGGGACAGCTGACAAAGTGGACAAACTAGAATAATTAGTCAAACTGGAACAACTGAACAAAGTGGACAAACTGGAAAAACTAGTCAAACTGAACGAATTGTAGAAAATGGACAAACTTGACAAACTAGATAAATTCGACAAAGTGAGCAAAGTGGACAAACTAGACGAACTGGACAAAGTTGGCAAACTGGACGAACTAGACAAAGTGGACAAACTAGATGGAACCAATAACAGCAGGATCTGGAATCATCTCAGATCTCAAATATCTTCAAATCTTCTTTTTCATCAATTCTTTTGCTTTAGCGGAACTTTTACGGAATAATTCAGCTAACCGAGATTCCTTTTCGACTTCTTTTTCTTTTTCTTTGTCTTTTGCTGAGGAATACCAAAACTTTCCACCACCAAGATAATCTGTAACTGAGCCATCAGGATTAACATGAGAGTCAGGGTCCCAACGAGGATGGAGATCTTCAAGGGGCACAACTTCATCAACAAGATATTCTTCTGGATCATGATTACTATCCCAATCATGATCACAACTTTTTTCTTTGGGAGATACTCTTCTAGAATTTGCTTGATCTTTTCTTCAAAATTGACGGAGTCAACAGACATGTCCATTGCCTCAGGAGATTTTTCTCGAGTAATTTCTTTGGCAATCTTTTTGGCCAAGAGATCAGCCATGAGCATTTCATTCTCAAAAGGCTTTTCTTCAGGAAGAGGAATTTCTTCTTTAACAGGAGGAGAGATTTGATTCAGAATTCTCTCATAAGTATCATTTTCAATTTTTGACCACCATTTTTGGTAAAAAGTCTGGTACAAAGACGGAAGATCGAAAAAGTTCTTTTTTACTTCAAACTTCCACTGGAAAATGTATGGAATATGGAACTTTGCAAAGAAGCGAAGAACATTAAATGCTTCACAGGGAACTTTTTCTTCTACTTCACAGAACTTAATAAATAAATAATGAAAATTATCAGGAAGGATTTTCTGAGAAGCACCAAAATATGACCATGACATCAGGACTTTCTGGCGATTTTGCGACATCAAAGCATATTTCCAGGCATCAATATAATCTCAATAATTAAAGAACTCAGTCGAATTGAATAATCGGACTGATTTTGTCATGTACAAGGGACCATCCCAATCTTCCTCAGTAAGGATTTTGAGAATAGTGAACTTTGAGTAAGTGATGATACCATTTGCATTCTTATTGTGGAAGATGAGGACACTTTTCGTCTGATGCAAAATATTGAGATACCAATCTCTGGTTTTTCTTTTATCAGGGGAATAATAATGAAGCCCCTTTCCAAAGAGAAAATAAACATTATCTTCTACAAATCTTTCTTCCATTAGACAATCTGAAGTAACACGAATTCTGTTACCGGTGTAAAGATATAATTCTGATTGACTTGGGTCTTTTGTTTGAGTAAAACCCTTTTGGCTTTCTTCTTGATCTGCCAAATCTCAATCTCTTTTTTCTTCATGAACGGAGAAGAACTACTTGCCATTTTGTCGTCTCTGAAGAAATTCTCTAGTAAGAAAGTCAGGGAGAGAGTTAGCATTTCCATTAATAAATTCAATTTTAAATTCAAAAATTGATAAAATGGTCTGCCATCTAGCAAATATTTGCTTAGAGACAAGATTTTTGACATCTTTTTCCAGAATTTCTTTTGCTGCTTTAGCATCAACTCTGATCAGGAATTCTTTGTTCAATAAATCATGTTGGAACTTCGTCACACAAATAACTATGGCCAGAACCTCCTTTTTTATGGTTGAGTATTTCTTTTGAGCTTCATTCCATAATCCTGAATTAAATCTTATTAATTCTTCTTGTGAATCATTTTGTTGTAAAAGGATTCCACCATATCCGACATCAGAGGCATCAGTTTGAACTATTTTGAAAGCTTCTGGGTCAGATAAGCATCTACAAGGAAGATTTTTAACTCTTTCTTTAATCTTCTTTATCACCATTTTCATTTTCTTCAAAGAAAATTTTTTGTTGTGAACTTTCTCCTTCTTCTCCTCCCCCCAATTTTGAAATCTGATTTAAAAATTGAATTTTTTTCTCTGGATCAGGGATATTATCAACCATTTCTAAAAGTAATTTTTGAGGGGCAGTGAGGACACGAATGTGGATACCAAGATCTTCATCAGATGGTATCGACCATGCTCCTTCAGATTCTTCATCATCTGAATGACATGTACATGATTGGAATTGTTTGATGAGCTGAATCTGAGGACTACCTTCTTCAATGTCAGTTGATTAATCAGATTCATATTCTTCTTCTTCTGAAGAACTTGAATCAGATTGTTCTTCTTCAGTATTTTCGTCATCATTTTTTGTATTGATTTTTCTAAGTTTCTTTTTAGAAGGATTTTCTTTTTTAAAAACATTTACTTGCATAATGACCCTTTTTCCCACAAGTATAACAAGTCGGAACATTTTCTTTAATGTATTTCTTTTTGAAATATTTTCTAGATTTTCTTTTGAATGGACTGAACTCATCCGATTTTCTCTGTTTTTTATATCTTCCGGGTTTATATTTTCTTACCATTTTATTTCTTCTATCCAGAGTAAATCTAGAACGCGAAGGTTTTCTCTTTGATTCAGGTGTTTGTTCTAAACCAAACTGGAAACAAAAATCTCCTAATTCTTTATCTCCAGAATATTTTCTCATTTTTTCGGCTTGTTTACTGATCTTCAAATCAGTACAAAGATTCATGCCAACTTTATTAATTCTTTGTATAATTCCTCCGAAAGTCAGTAAACTATAATTAATAGTACTATGCATTTCTTCTCTCAGGGAATTACGCACCTTTTCAGCAAATAGGGGTGGTAATCCTGAAATAAATCTTTTTTTCCAAATATCAGAATTACAATCATTGAGTTGGTAAAGTTTTGATAAGAATACATCTCTATACCAACGGAATTCTCCTAAATTTCTACATCTCAAGCGATGTAATTGCTGCCTATTTTTCTCCTTAATTAGAGCAATTCCTCCAGTGAATTCATTGAGGATGCATAAAAGCAAGACACTAACACAATTAGATTGAGTTTCCCAATTATCAGGGATTTGACTAGTGCCTGCTTCAAGCTTAACATTTGGATCAACTAAATTTCCGGTGGTTTTGTTTCTATAAAGGATTCTTCCAAATTCATCCATTTTGACAGCATTTTCTATTTCAAGTCTTTAAGCTCCAGATAATCCATAATTCCACCATCCTCTTAATATTCCATTGAAAGAGGTGGTTATCATGAGGAAAATATTTCTTGGAGTATTTCCTCTGACTTCACAAGCATTACAGTATATTAACATACTGTGAACCATTTGGATGATTTGATATTCTGTTAATCCATCTAAATTCCACTCATATAAAGAATTTCCTGAATAGGTTAATTCTGAGGTATAACTGTATGGAGCTTCTTCGAGTTGTAGATCAACAGGGGTTGGTCTAGGATAATAATTCTTTGTTTCTGGCAATTTTACCTGAGGATTCCATTTCTTTAGGCGATTTATTAATAAATCTTCAGACGCAGAGACCCTTAGGATACTGAATCCTTTTCCTCCCATATTGAGGCTTTCCATCCTATTGGATAATTCTTTTTGCATTTCGTCTATCATTATGAATGGTCCTTCTTGCAGAGTAATCCCTTTAGGTAATTGTCTGGGAACATATACTGCATTGGCAGAGCTTTCTTCTAATTTTTCTTCTTTATCTTTACTGAATTCAGATTTTAATTTGATTGTTCTTTCTATTCGATCTGTTTGTTCTCCAATGGTTAATAGACATAGATTGGTGTAATTGTTTTGTTCAATTATATCTCCAATACCTATACTTATGTCTTTAGCATTTGGGTCTGGTTTTGATTCATAAATAGGTGCATTTTTTACAGGCATAGCATAATTCTTGGTTTCTGTATTAGGGACAGAAATATCAAGTTTCTTCCAAGGTGGGTGAGATTTATCAACTTCTTTTCCTTCAGTGTCTTTCCAAGTTCTTGTTGTTTTTCCTATAACTCTTATCTGTTCTGGGATTTGATTTTCCTTTTCTTTGATTTTCCCTTTTCTAAAATATTCCATAAACCAATCAAAGAAAGGTATATTTCTTTCTTCTTCCTCCATTTGGGAATACCATAATTCTCTCATTTTATCTTTTTATTCTGTGTTAAACTTTTTAAAGAACCAATCTTTTAAAGGATGATTTTCCAAATTTTCTCTAAGATATGGTTTATTAATTTGAAATTTTTTTACAGGTATTTCTTCTGGCTTTTGAATACTAACCATTCTTATGGCTCCTTGGAGAAAATCACTTTCACTTGGATTATAAGTTTTCGCTGATGAGGATCTTTTGTAGATAGGGTGTTCAATTCCACTTTCTTTGTTTCTAAAAACTTTTTGATCTATTTCTTCCTTTTCACTACTCCTTTGGTCATCATCTATTTCTTCTAATTTGAAACTTTTTCTTCCTTCCGTATAACCGGCAAAACTTCTCCTAGCTTTTTCCGTTTTTCTCCTAAAATTGACTTCAACATTACCATTTGGTAATTTGACTATACTTTGTAAATCATCTGTTATTTCATTTACTCTTGGAGAGACATTTTCTATTTGCCAATTTCCTGGGAGAACAACTTCTTCCCAACTGATGACTTTTGGGATGAACACGTTATTGTTAAAGTTTGTTTCCATGAGAACTGTAGTTTTTTCTTTAT
Organism: Chimonanthus praecox; assembly: GCA_022113865.1. Lineage (NCBI taxonomy): Eukaryota > Viridiplantae > Streptophyta > Magnoliopsida > Laurales > Calycanthaceae > Chimonanthus > Chimonanthus praecox. The sequence goes on along the minus strand of CM039089.1, from coordinate 33,224,281 downwards.
CAACCTTATCTCTATAGGCTATCATGGGAAAGACAGATATCATGGATTTGTATAACACACGATAAACTATAGCAAAAGGTTTACTTCTTGGGCTCATCTTTAATCCTTTACTTTGAAATCCAATAGTTGCACAATCGAGAAATCATCATCATGAGCATCATTGTGATATTAAAGCAGTTAAAATAAACAGGTCCATGACAGAGACTTGATTCAATCATAGCATAAAGAGAATCATCAAATTCATCATGTCTCTGATCTCGCACATAAGCACAGACTGCAACATTTAATCCTAATCGAAACAATGGTTTGATTCCTACCTGAATTAATCCTATGTGCAGGTAGTTGTATTTGGTTCTGATTTGTTCAATAATTCTTCTATCAAGAACTTTAATTGTCTGTTTTCCTCCAAAGAGAGAAACAGTTTTTTCAACAGTTTTTATGTGGTAATCATTTTGCTCTTCAAATGTGCCATTGCTATATATTTCTGTTACAGGCAAGGCTGGCAACTTCCAATTTGATATCGCTTGATCAAAATTTTCATATATCATTTCTTCTGAATTTTTTGTTTTTTCTGAATTTTCTTTTTCTAAACTATTACGGGTAAAACTGGTTAAAGCAGACTGATAGGATGAGGAAGACGAATAAGATCTATTAGAAGGATGCTGAAATGATTTAAACGAATTCTTAAAAAGTTTTGTTTTTCCCTTAGAATTTTCCATTTTTGTAACTCGTTAGAAATAAGAAGAGTTCTGTAACGATTTACTACCCTTGACGCCTGATCACGGCCTGAAGCGGGACTTACAACGCGACCACACTCTTTAAAAAGATGAACGAGGCACAGAAGTGGAGAATAAGAAGGAAAATAAAAACTCTAAAGAGAATTGGGTAGATCAACTTTGGCTAAATAGCTTCAGATCCTGGATAATAGATTTAATTCATCTAAATCCCCTTTTTTTTTTTTTAATTCAGATTTAAATACGAGATAATAATTCTTTTTATATTGTCTAACAAGATTTCAATTTTAATAATCGAACATCATCATAATATTTCTTAAGCAAAGCAAGACGGATAGACATAATGTAAAAGAAATAGCATAATTAGATAACAACAAACATATAACATCAAACTTAAAAACTTAATTACTTATAGAAGATTTGTACAGGACTTCAGACTCTAGCACACTTAAACTTCAAACTCACACTCACACTTACACTTACACTTATGTTTTTTTTATCGATTTTTTTGGAGATAATACCCAAAGGAAACCCCCAGCTCCTTATATAGCTGGAGCATACAAAAGATTCCTTCTCTCATCCGACCATGAGAGGACTTAAACCAAAAGCAACAGAAAAAGGAATGGTTCCCCACCCAAACTTCCAAACACATTTTTCAAAGGTTGATGGGCAAGGTACAAAAGTTGATGGGCAAGGCACATGAGGTGAAATATCTTTATGCCACATGGGAAGCATAAGATAAACATACCCCCCACAACATTATCAACTTATGACATATGGCAATAAAACAACACCAACACCAACACCAACTTTTTCAAATGGCATCACAAAAGGCAGCCCCTACCATCTTTGTTTACAAGTGGCAACATAAAAGGCAGCCCCTACCAACAAAACATATTCTCTGATGGCTAGAGGACAAATTTTCTTCAAATCAAACCTTGATATTATGCTAGCTTTTCTTCCAAGCAATGATAACTAGCAACATTTCTTCTCAAGCAACATTTTGAATGAAGACACCATTTTTCTATGCAAGACACCTACATGATAATATCAAGATATTATTATGAACATCTAACACTGATGGGACCACTTTCAAGATATTATTATGAACATCTAACACTGATGGGACCACTTTCAAGATATTATTATGAACATCTAACACTGATGGGACCACTTTCAAGATATTATTATGAACATCTAACACTAATGGGACCACTTTTCTTTCTTCTAGCCATATACCTCCACCAAAAAGAGATGAGTCCACTTGGCTCTAATACCAACTACTGCCAGGATCGAATTATTTGATAGGAATCATCTCTTTTTTGGTGGGGGTATATGGTTAGTATAAAGAAAAGAAGAAAAGTGGTCCCATCAGTGTTAGATGTTCATAATAATATCTTGATATTATCCTGTAGGTGTCTTGCACAGAAAAAATGGTGTCTTCATAGAAGAAGGAGAAACATGACAAAGTTGACGAACTACAGAAACTGGATGAACTGGAAAAAGTGGATAAAATGGACTAACTGGACAAACTGGACGAATAGGATGAATTGAACAAATTGGACAAACTGAATCATGTAGACGAACTTGACAAACTAGACAAACTGGACATAGTGAGCAAAGTGAACAAAGTGGACAAGCTAGAAAAACTGGACGAATTGGACAAAGTTGACAAACTGGACGAATTATAGAAAATGGACAAACTTGACAAATTGGACAAACTGAACCATCTAGACGAACTTGACGAACTTGACAAACTAGAAAAAATTGGACATAGTAAGCAAAGTGAACAAAGTGGGCAAACTGGACAAAATTGACAAACTGGACGAATTATAGAAAATGGACACACTGAACCATCTAGTAGAAAAACTGGACGAACTGGACAAAGTTGACAAACTGGACGAATTATAGAAAATGGACAAACTTGACAAATTGGACAAACTGAACCATTTAGACGAACTTGACAAACTAGACAAAATTGGACATAGTAAGCAAAGTGAACAAAGTGGGCAAACTGGACAAAATTGACAAACTGGACTAATTATAGAAAATGGACACACTGAACCATCCAGACAAACTTGACAAACTAGATAAATTGAAGAAAGTGAGCAAAGTGAACAAAACTGAACAAATTGGACAAAGTTGACAAACTGGACAAATTGGAAAAAGTGGAGAAACATGACAAAGTTGACAAACTGTTGAAAATGGGCAAACTCGAAAAAGTGGATAAAATGCACTAACTGGACAAACTAGACGAATAGGACGAATTGGACAAACTGGACAAACAAGACATATTGGACGAACTGTACAATCTAGAGAAACTGGACATTGTGATCAAAGCGAACAAAGTGAACAAATTGGACAAACTGGATAAAGTGGAGTAATTGGACAAAGTGGACAAACTGGCTAAAGTGGAGAAACATGACAAAGTTGACGAACTGTAGAAAGTTGGCAAACTGGAAAAAGTGGATAAAGTGGACTAACTAGACGAATAGGACGAATTGGACAAACTGGACGAAGAGGACGAACTGTGCAAATTAGATAAACTGGACAAACTTGACAAATTGGACAAACTAGTCAACTGAACAAACTTGACAAACTGGACAAAGTGGATAGACTAGACAAAGTGGATAGACTAGACAAAGTGGATAGACTCAACGAATAGGAAAAAGTGGAAAAATTTATCAAAGTGGACAAACAGGACAAAGTGGACAACCTGTATTAAGCGGACAAACTGGAAAAACTTGTCTAACAGGACGAAAAGGACAAACTGGACCAGCTGAACACAGTGGACAAACTAGAATAATTAGTCAAACTGGACCAACTGAACAAAGTGGACAAACTGAAAAAACGAGTTAAACTAGACGAACAATACAAAGTGGACAAACTGTACGAATTGAACAAAGTGGACAAAGTGGACAAATTTGGTAAAGTAGACGAAGTGGACAAACAAGACAAACTAGACAAACTGCACAAATTGGCTCAGTTGGACCAACTCGATAAAGTAGACAAACTTACCAACAACACAAACTAGACGAATTGGACAAATTAGATAAACTGGTCAAACTGGACAAACTGAACCATCTAGACAAACTGGGCAAAGTGAGCAAAGTAAACAAAGTGGACGAACTCTACAAACTGGATGAACTGGAAATGTTAAAGCTTCCTCTCCTGAGTCAGACTGAGTTGTCAATTCTGTGACTGTGTCCGACTGAGTCCTGAGTTGTCAATTTCTTTGACTAAGTCGTAACCGTCTACATGTCTAAGACCTCATCTCTGGAAGACACACACAGTCATATCAAGCTTGAAGCTCCAGAAGACACGTTGCTTTGAAAGCTCGCACCAAAACCTGAAGAACACTCTGAATGCCAACCATCACAGGTATATGGACCATAGGACTGACCTAGAAGCCTTAGAAGCCTTTTTGGTTAAAATTGGAATAATACAAACAGGGTTTCTAATACCAGTCTGCCCTGTAGAGAGCTCTCGCGATCTACCAAATATCTCCATATTTTGTGTGTCCTTGCAATCTAAAATGTTCATTATAGTTAAAATCTAACTGATTTGCATAGAACACTCATGAGCTCTCCACCATGTGCACGTTTTTCACAAAATCTCAAGTTTCCAACACTTAGTGAAAAATGGTTTTTCTGCGAAGCTCGGATCTTCCGAGAACATGTCTCGGAATGTCCGAGGATATTCTTTTTCATCTATCAGTTGTTGGGATTTATGGGCAGCTCAGAACTTCCGAGAACATGGTCTTGGAACTTCCGAGGATATTCCGAACCCAGGCATTCCTGGGAACTTCGGACATTTTGAACAGAAACCTTCGGACGTTCTGAGGATCAGTCAAACTATCCGTTGCATGGTCAAAATAGTTGTTGTAATATGACCGTTGGGAATCCGACCGTTGCAACCTCGGAAGGTCCGAGACCCATCTTCGGAAGGTCTGAAGATAGATCCGTTGGAACTTTTCTAGCCTATAAATGTAAGGCTTTTTGGAGAGAAAAAGATTGATGACTTGAGCCCAATTTATTCATACATTCTTCCAAGCTTTCCAACAACTTCCAAAGCTTACAAACTCCATAGTTATAATACTCTAAGCTTTGATTCTTAATCTCAAACACATTAAAAGTTCTCATAGGCATATCTTGAGCATCTTATGCTCTAAGTTGAATGTGTTAAGTAGAGATTCTTTCTAGGGTCTTAATCCTCATAGGAAAACATTTGTTTACCCTAAACCTCGTTGCTATCATCTTGGCTGGACTTCATTGGAGCATTTACATCAAGCCAAGAAGAGGAGGACATTCAAGAACAAGCCCAAGCTATTTCAAGTAACTCAAAGCTAAGTTCTTGGTATATTTAAAAGCACAACTTCTTTCTATTAATTGTGAAATATTGTAAAGGGTTGGTGTAACCCTATTGGCTTTCAAGAGAGGTGTTCTCTTGGTGATTTGGTCGATCTACACCCGTGAAGTAGATTAAGCTTTGTAATTGGTTTCTTCTCCATCCGTGAGGAGAAGGTTAGTGAAATCCTCAAGTGGTGTACTTGAGGCGTGGATGTAGGCAAGGTTGTCAAACCACGTAAAATCATTGTGTCACAATTCTCCATCTCTTCTCATCTCCTTCACCTTATTTTGTGCACTTGGTTAGCTCATATCTTATTGCACACATAATTTGCTTAAACTTAATCTTACTTGTAAATCACATTTAGAATATTAATTGAGCACATTTGTATTGATTAATCATTAAAGTGCTCAATATTTAAATAGATTTTAAAATTCCCCAATAGTCCTATTCACCACCCTCTAGGACTATTTTAGATATTTGGCTAGATTGACTAACATGGACAAAGTGGACAAAGTGGACGAATTGGAAAGAGTGGACAAACATGACAAAGTGGACAAACTGTAGAAAGTGGGAAAACTGGAAAAGGAGGACTAATTTGACAAACTGGACAAATAGGACAAATTGGACAAACTGGATGAAGTGGACAAGTTAGATAAACTGGACAAACTGGAGATAGTGGACAAAGTGAACAAATAGGATAAAGTTGACGAAGTGGACAAACAAGTCAAACTGTAAAAACTGAACAACGTGGACAAATTGTACGTCTTGTACAAACTAGACAAATTGCAATAATTGGCTAAATTTGACCAACTCGACAAAGTGGACAAACTTGACCATCTAGACGAACTAGACGATTTGGAGAAATTAGAAAAACTGGTCAAACTGGACAAACTATACCATCTAAACAAAGTTGATAAACTAAACAAACTGGACGAAATGAGCAAAGTGAACATAGTAGACAAACTAGACAAAGTGAGCAAAGTGAACAAAATGGACAAACTAGACAAACTACATTAACTGGACAAGACGATTTGGAGAAATTAGAAAAACTGGTCAAACTGGACAAACTATACCATCTAAACAAAGTTGATAAACTAGACAAACTGGACGAAATGAGCAAAGTGAACACAGTAGACAAACTAGACAAAGTGAGGAAAGTGAACAAAATGGACAAACTAGACAAACTACATTAACTGGACAAAGTGGACGAACTTGAAAAAGTGGACAAACTGGACAAAGTGGACGACCTATATTAAGTGGAAAAACTTGTCTAACATGTCGAACAGGACAAACTGGGACAGCTGACAAAGTGGACAAGCTAGAATAATTAGTCAAACTGGACCAACTGAACAAAGTGGACAAACTGGAAAAACTAGTCAAACTGGACAAATTGTAGAAAATGGACAAACTGAACCATCTAAACAAACTTGACAAACTAGATAAATTGGACAAAGTGAGCAAAGTGGACAAACTAGACGAACTGGACAAAGTTGGCAAACTGGACGAACTGGACAAAGTGGACAAACTAGATGGATTGGAAAAAGTAGAGAAACATGACAAAGTTGACGAACTACAGAAACTGGATGAACTGGAAAAAGTGGATAAAATTGACTAACTGGACAAACTGGACGAATAGGACGAACTGAACAAATTGGACAAACTGAATCATGTAGACGAACTTGACAAACTAGACAAACTGGACATAGTGAGCAAAGTGAACAAAGTGGGCAAAGTGGACAAGATGGAAAAAATGGACGAACTGGACAAAGTTGACAAACTGGACGAATTATAGAAAATGGACAAAGTGTACAAATTGGACAAACTGAAGCATCTAGACAAACTTGACAAATTAGACAAACTAGACAAACTAGACGAACTAGACGATTTGGACAAATTAGAAAAACTTGTCAAACAGGACAAACTATACCATCTAAACAAAGTTCATAAACTAGACAAACTGGACAAAGTGGACGACCTATATTAAGTGGAAAAACTTGTCTAACATGTCGAACAGGACAAACTGGGACAGCTGACAAAGTGGACAAGCTAGAATAATTAGTCAAACTGGACCAACTGAACAAAGTGGACAAACTGGAAAAACTAGTCAAACTGGACAAATTGTAGAAAATGGACAAACTGAACCATCTAAACAAACTTGACAAACTAGATAAATTGGACAAAGTGAGCAAAGTGGACAAACTAGACGAACTGGACAAAGTTGGCAAACTGGACGAACTGGACAAAGTGGACAAACTAGATGGAACCAATAACAGCAGGATCTGGAATCATCTCAGATCTCAAATATCTTCAAATCTTCTTTTTCATCAATTATTTTGCTTTAGTGGAATTTTTACGGAATAATTCAGCTAACCGAGATTCCTTTTCGACTTCTTTTTCTTTTTCTTTGTCTTTTACAGAGGAATACCAAAACTTTCCACCACCAAGATAATCTGTAACTGAGCCATCAGGATTAACATGAGAGTCAGGGTCCCAACGAGGATGGAGATCTTCAAGGGGCACAACTTCATCAACAAGATTTTCTTCTGGATCATGATTACTATACCAATCATGATCACCAACTTTTTTTTTTGGGAGATACTCTTCTAGAATTTGCTTGATCTTTTCTTCAAAATTGATGGAGTCAACAAGCATGTCCATTGGCTCAGGAGATTTTTCTCAAGTAATTTCTTTGGCAATCTTTTTGGCCTAGAGATCAGCCATGAGCATTTCATTCTCAAAAGGTTTTTCTTCAGGAAGATGAATTTCTTCTTTAACAGGAGGAGAGATTTGATTCAGAATTCTCTCATAAGTATCATTTTCAATTTTTGACCACCATTTTTGGTAAAAAGTCTGGTACAAAGACGGAAGATCGAAAAAGTTCTTTTTTACTTCAAACTTCCACTGGAAAATGTATGGAATATGGAACTTTGCAAAGAAGCGAAGAACATTAAATGCTTCACAGGGAACTTTTTCTTCTACTTCACAAAACTTAATAAATAAATAACGAAAATTATCAGGAAGGATTTTCTGAGAAGCACCAAAATATGACCATGACATCAGGACTTTCTTCTTTGAATTTGATGAACCAGGAATGATTATACTGGCGATTTTGCCACATCAAAGCATATTTCCAAGCATCAATATAATCCCAATAATTAAAGAACTCAGTCGAATTGAATAATCGGACTGATTTTGTCATGTACAAGGGACCATCCCAATCTTCCTCAGTAAGGATTTTGAGAATAGTGAACTTTGAGTAAGTGATGATACCATTTGCATTCTTATTGTGGAAGATGAAGACACTTTTCGTCTGATGCAAAATATTGAGATACCAATCTTTGGTTTTTCTTTTATCAGGGGAATAATAATGAAGCCCCTTTCCAAAGAGAAAATAAACATTATCTTCTACAGATCTTTCTTCCATAAGATAATCTGAAGTAACAAGAATTCTGTTACCGGTGTAAAGATATAATTCTGATTGACTTGGGTCTTTTGTTGGAGTAAAACCCTTTTAGCTTTCTTCTTGATCTGCCAAATCTCAATCTCTTTTTTCTTCATGAACGGAGAAGAACTACTTGCCATTTTGTCGTCCTTGAAGAAATTCTCTAGTAAGAAAATCAGGGAGAGAGTTAGCATTTCCATTAATAAATTCAATTTTAAATTCAAAAACTGATAAAATGGCTTGCCATCTAGCAAATATTTGCTTAGAGACAAGATTTTTGACATCTTTTTCCAGAATTTCTTTTGCTGCTTTAGCATCAACTCTGATCAGGAATTATTTGTTCAATAAATCATGTTGGAACTTCGTCACACAAATAACTATGGCAAGAACCTCATTTTTTATGGTTGAGTATTTCTTTTGAGATTCATTCCATAATCCTGAATTAAATCTTATTAATTCTTCTCGTGAATCATTTTGTTGTAAAAGGATTCCACCATATCCGACATCAGAGGCATCAGTTTGAACTATTTTGAAAGCTGCTGGGTCAGATAAGCATCTACAAGGAAGATTTTTAACTCTTTCTTTAATCTTCTTTACTGCATTAGTATGATGGATAGACCACTCCTTAGGATTTTTCTTTAATCTTTCTTGGAGAAGTTTTCTATCTTTTGCCAAATCTTGATAGAAAAATCCAACATAATTTAGACATCCAAGAAATCTTTGTAGCATATTTTTATCCTTAATTTCATCTGGAAATTTATCAGCAAATTGAATAACTCTATTGGTTGGAGTTATTTTTCTGTCTTGAATCTCAAATCCTAAGAATCTGATTTTCTGCTGAAAGAGATTCATCTTTCTTTTAGATAAAGCCAATCCATTTTCTTTTACAACTCTTTTGAAAATACCCAAGTGTTTCCAATGTTGTAACAAAGATTCTGAAAAGATAAGAATATCATCAATGTAAACAATGGCAAACTGGGTATAAGACGAGAAAATATTATTCATAATATTCTGAAATTCAGACGGAGCATTTTTCAATCCAGAAGGCATAACATTCTATTCATAATGCCCCATTGGAACAGTGAATGCAGTTTTATATCTATCTTCTTCTTTTATCTGAATCTGCCAAAATCCTGATTTTAAATCAAATTTTGAGAATTTTTTGGCATTGTTTAATCTGTTTAGTAAATCCTGAGTATTAGGCAAAGGATACCTGATAGATTGTAAGACTTTGTTTAATGGTTTATAATTGATTACCAATCTTGGAACTCCTCTTTCGATTTCAGTGGCCTTTTCAACATAAAATGTCGTACAGCTCCAAGGGGATTTGCTTTTCCTAATCAATCCTTTTTTCAGAAGATCATTGATTTCATCTTGGCAAAGCTTCAAATGGGCAGCATCCATTTGAGATGGACGAGCTTTAGTAGGAATATCCTTTTCATTAAAATCTTTTACATATGGTAATCCTACTATGTGTCTTTTTCTATTCCAAAAGACTGATGGTAATTCAGAACAGCATTCTTTTTCAATCTGTTTGGTGAATTCTTCTAATTTTGTTTTAAATTCTTTTTTCTCTAATTCTTTTGTCATTTGGACACATTTAATTTCATTTTTTAATCCATTTATGTAATTTTCTCTTCTAGCAATAACCTGATTTATCCTTTGGATTTTCGTCTCACAAGGATCATCTATAAAATCAAGATTTACTTCAATCCTTTTGATATTTGTAGAAATTCCTTTTGTTGTTACAGAAAAAGGTTGGATTTGAGGAATACATGGAGATCCAAGGAGTACATTATTAACAATATCTTCTGAAATAATAAAGGGTGAAGTAACACAGACTCCTTTCATGCAAACATGAACATTTGGGATTTTTCTTTCTATGGAAATAGTCGTTCCATTAGCAGTTGAAACAAATTGTTTTGATTCACTCGTAAATTCAATAGGAACGATTCCAAGTCTGATAACGTTTAAGTCAGCACCAGTGTCAATTATGGCATTAACAATCTTCTCGGAGTTTTTTATTTTTATTTTTACCTGAACTCTCCACTGTTGGTAAATACATTTTGTAGGAATTACACTAGTAGAGATTTTGCTAATTTCTCCTTTAATTCTTTGGACAAATTTTTCTTCATCATATTTTTCAATAGCACCATCATTTTCTAACTAAGTTAACCTTTCATCAAGCTCATTTTGTTTTTTGGTTAACTCAATCCTTAATTCACAGAGTTCTCTCTTCTGATCATTTAATTCTCTTTGTAAATCTTAGAGAGTTAAGGGTTTATTTATAGTATGAATTTTTTCTGCTCTATTCATGAGGTCAATCATGCAATAGGTTGGTGTATGAAATGTTTCCTTCTCCTTTATCCTTTTTGGATAATATGGTGTTTTATCACCATTTTCATTTTCTTCAAAGGAAATTTTTTGTTGTGAACTTTCTCCTTCTTCTCCTCCCCTCAATTTTGAAATCTGATTTAAAAATTAAACTTTTTCTCTGGATCAGGGATATTATCAACCATTTCTAAAAGTAATTTTTGAGGGGCAGTGAGGACACGAATGTGGATACCAAGATCTTCATCAGATGGTATCGACCATGCTCCTTCAGATTCTTCATCATCTGAATGACATGTACATGATTGGAATTGTTTGATGAGCTGAATCTGAGGACTATCTTCTTCAATGTCAGTTGATGAATCAGATTCATATTCTTCTTCTTCTGAAGAACTTGAATCAGATTGTTCTTCTTCAGTATTTTCGTCATCATTTTTTGTATTGATTTTTCTAAGTTTCTTTTTAGAAGGATTTTCTTTTTTTAAAACATTTACTTGCATAATGACCCTTTTTCCCGCAAGTATAACAAGTCGGAACATTTTCTTTAATGTATTTCTTTTTGAAATATTTTCTAGATTTTCTTTTGAATGGACTGAACTCATCGGATTTTCTCTGTTTTTTATATCTTCCGGGTTTATATTTTCTTACCATTTTGTTTCTTCTATCCGGAGTAAATCTAGAACGCGAAGGTTTTCTCTTTGATTCAGGTGTTTGTTCTGAACCAACTGGAAACAAAAATCTCCTAATTCTTTATCTCCAGAATATTTTCTCATTTTTTCAGCTTGTTTATTGATCTTCAAATCAGTACAAAGATTCATGCCAACTTTGTTAATTCTTTGTATAATTCCTCCGAAAGTCAGCAAACTATAATTAATAGTACCATGCATTTCTTCTCTCAGGGAATTACGCACCTTTTCAGCAAATAGGGGTGGTAATCCTGGAATAAATCTTTTTTTCCAAATATCAGAATTACAATCATTGAGTTGATAAACTTTTGATAAGAATACATCTCTATACCAACGGAATTCTCCTAAATTTCTACATCTCAAGCGATGTAATTGCTGCCTATTTTTCTCCTTAATTAGAGCAATTCCTCCAATGAATTCATTGAGGATGCATAGAAGCAAGACACTAACACAATTAGATTGAGTTTCCCAATTATCAGGGATTTGACTAGTACCTGCTTCAAGCTTAACATTTGGATCAACTAAATTTCCTGTGGTTTTGTCTCTATAAAGGATTCTTCCAAATTCATCCATTTTGACAGCATTTTCTATTTCAAGTCTTTGAGCTCCAGATAATCCATAATTCCACCATCCTCTTAATATTCCATTGAAAGAGGTGGTTATCATGAGGAAAATATTTCTTGGAGTATTTTCTCTGACTTCACAAGCATTACAGTATATTAACATACTGTGAACCATTTGGATGATTTGATATTCTGTTAATCCATCTAAATTCCACTCATATAAAGAATTTCTTGAATAGGTTAATTCTGAGGTATAACTGTATGGAGCTTCTTCGAGTTGTAGATCAACAGGGGTTGGTCTAGGATAATAATTCTTTGTTTCTGGCAATTTTACCTGAGGATTCCATTTCTTTAGGCGATTTATTAATAAATCTTCAGACGCAGAGACCCTTAGGATACAGAATCCTTTTCCTCCCATATTGGGGCTTCCCATCCTATTGGATAATTCTTTTTGCATTTCATCTATCATTATGAATGGTCCTTCTTGCAGAGTAATCCCTTTAGGTAATTGTCTGGGAACATATACTGCATTGGCAGAGCTTTCTTCTAATTTTTTTCTTTATCTTTACTGAATTCAGATTTTAATTTGATTGTTCTTTCTATTCGATCTATTTGTTCTCCAATGGTTAATAGACATAGATTGGTGTAATTGTTTTATTCAATTATATCTCCAATACCTATACTTATGTCTTTAGCATTTGGGTCTGGTTTTGATTCATAAATAAGTGCATTTTTTACAGGCATAGCATAATTCTTGGTTTCTGTATTAGGGACAGAAATATCAAGTTTCTTCCAAGGTGGGTGAGATTTATCAACTTCTTTTCCTTCAGTGTCTTTCCAAGTTCTTGTTGTTTTTCCTATAACTCTTATCTGTTCTGGGATTTGATTTTCCTTTTCTTTGATTTTTCCTTTTCTAAAATATTCCATAAACCAATCAAAGAAAGGTATATTTCTTTCTTCTTCCTCCATTTGGGAATACCATAATTCTCTCATTTTATCTTTTTATTCTGTGTTAAACTTTTTAAAGAACCAATCTTTTAAAGGATGATTTTTCAAATTTTCTCTAGGATATGGTTTATTAATTTGAAATTTTTTTACAGGTATTTCTTCTGGCTTTTGAATGCTAACCATTCTTATGGCTCCTTGGAGAAAATCACTTTCACTTGGATTATAGGTTTTCGCTGATGAGGATCTTTTGTAGATAGGGTGTTCAATTCCACTTTCTTTGTTTCTAAAAACTTTTTGATCTATTTCTTCCTTTTCACTACTCCTTTGGTCATCATCTATTTCTTCTAATTTGAAACTTTTTCTTCCTTCCGTATAACCGGCAAAACTTCTCCTAGCTTGTTCCATTTTTCTCCTAAAATTGACTTCAACATTACCATTTGGTAATTTGACTATACTTTGTAAATCATCTGTTATTTCATTTACTCTTGGAGAGACATTTTCTATTTGCCAATTTCCTGGGAGAACAACTTTTTCCCAACTGATGACTTTTGGGATGAACACGTTATTGTTAAAGTTTGTTTCCATGAGAACTGTAGTTTTTTCTTTATCAACCTTATCTTTATAGGCTATCATGGGAAAGACAGATATCATGGATTTGTAGAACACACGATAAACTATAGCAAAAGGTTTACTTCTTGGGCTCATCTTTAATCCTTTACTTTGAAATCCAATAGTTGCACAATCGAGAATATCATCATCATGAGCATCAATTGTGATATTAGGAAAGCAATTAAAATAAACAGGTCCATGACAGAGACTTGATTCAATCATAGCATAAAGAGAATCATCAAATTCATCATGTCTCTGATCTCGCACATAAGCACAGACTGCAACATTTAATCCTAATCGAAACAATGGTTTGATTCCTACCTGAATTAATCCTATGTGTAGGTAGTTGTATTTGGTTCTGATTTGTTCAATAATTCTTCTATCAAGAACTTTAATTGTCTATTTTCCTCCAAAGAGAGAAACAGTTTTTTCAACAGTTTTTATGTGGTAATCATTTTGCTCTTCAAATGTGCCATTGCTATATATTTCTGTTACAGGCAAGGCTGGCAACTTCCAATTTGATATCGCTTGATCAAAATTTTCATATATCATTTCTTCTGAATTTTTTATTTTTTCTGAATTTTCTTTTTCTAAACTATTACGGGTAAAACTGGTTAAAGCAGACTGATAGGATGAGGAAGACGAATAAGATCTATTAGAAGGATGCTGAAATGATTTAAACCAATTCTTAAAAAGTTTTGTTTTTCCCTTAGAATTTTCCATTTTTGTAACTCGTTAGAAACAAGAAGAGTTCTGTAACGATTTACTGCCCTTGACGCCTGATCATGGCCTGAAGCGGGACTTACAACGCGACCACACTCTTTAAAAAGATGAACGAGGCACAGAAGTGGAGAATAAGAACGAAAATAAAAATTCTAAAGAGAATTGGGTGGATCAACTTTGGCTAAATAGCTTCAGATCCTGGATAATAGATTTAATTCATCTAAATCCCCTTTTTTTTTTATTCAGATTTAAATACGAGATAATAATTCTTTTTATATTGTCTAACAAGATTTCAATTTTAATAATCGAACATCATCATAATATTTCTTAAGCAAAGCAAGACGGATAGACATAATGTAAAAGAAATAGCATGATTAGATAACAACAAACATATAACATCAAACTTAAAAACTTAATTACTTATAGAAGATTTGTACAGGACTTCAGACTCTAGCACACTTAAACTTCAAACTCACACTCACACTTACACTTACACTTATGTTTTTTTTATTGATTTTTTTGGAGATAATACCCAAAGGAAACCCCCAGCTCCTTATATAGATGGAGCATACAAAAGATTCCTTCTCTCATCCGACCATGAGAGGACTTAAACCAAAAGCAACAGAAAAAGGAATGGTTCCCCACCCAAACTTCCAAACACATTTTTCAAAGGTTGATGGGCAAGGTACAAAAGTTGATGGGCAAGGTACATGAGGTGAAATATCTTTATGCCACATGGGAAGCATAAGATAAACATATCCCCCACAACATTATCAACTTATGACATATGGCAATAAAACAACACCAACACCAACACCAACACCAACTTTTTCAAATGGCATCACAAAAGGCAGCCCCTACCATCTTTGTTTACAAGTGGCAACCCTAATTGGAATACCTACTGGGCGCGTTGTACTAACGCCCTACTCCTACCCTAGTTGATGATACAGGAAACGAAGGGAACGATGAGCGCGAAATGGGTCAAGCATAGGAGCTTGGATGCTTTTAATTTATATTTGTTTAAAGATACTCATGGGCTTGTATTTTGAGTATCTAGAATTCGGATTGTAATAACTTAGAGATGAATTTACTATGATTGGATGTTTTACTGAATAATTATGATATGATAATGATGATTCAAGACTTGACGTACTTTGCTATCTGAATGGAATAGAACTGTGTTCTATTATTATTCCGCATGTCATGATTTTTATTCTGCATGTTTATATTGCTACGTCTGAACCGTTTTCTTGGACTGAGTCCATGCACACATAGGGTTGGCCAGTTAAAGGTCAGACTTTAGAAGTTCGGACTTAGCTCGCGTCGTGACGTCCAGCGCTCTATCACTCTACTTTGTAAAAAAAAAAATAGACTCTGAATTTACGGGAAGAAGCGAGTGAAAAAGGGCGCGGCGTTACACACATGGCATCTTGTTGTGTTTCAGCCGACTGAATCTTATGATTCAGTCGACTGAAAGTATACTGGCCAAGCACACATGGGATCTGATTGTGTCTCAGCCGACTGAATCTTATGATTCAGTTGACTGAAAGTATACTGGCCAAGTACACATAGGATCAGGTTGTGTTTCACCTGTCTGAATCTTATGATTCAATCAACTGAAAGTATACTAGCCAAGCACACATGGGATCTGGTTGTGTTTGAGCCGACCGACTCTTAAGATACAACCGACTGGAAGTATACTGGCCAAGCACATATGGAATCTGGTTGTGTTTCAGCGGACTGAATCTTATGATTCAGTCGACTGAAAGTATATTGACCAAACACATATGGGATCTGGTTGTGTTTCAGCCGACTAAATCTTATGATTCGGTCGACTGAAAGTATATTGGCCAAGCACACATGGGATCTGGTTGTGTTTCAGGCCACTGATTGTTATGATTTAGTTGACTAGAAGTATACTGGCCAAGCACACATGGGATCTGGTTGTGTTTCAGCCGGCTGAATCTTATGATTCAGTCGACTGAAAGTATATTAGCCAAGCACACATAGGATCTGGTTGTGTTTCAGCTGACTGAATCTTATGATTCAGTCGACTGAAAGTATACTGGCCAAGCACACATGGGATCTGGTTGTGTGTCAACAGATTGAATCTTATGATACAACCAACTGGAAGTATACTGGCCAAGCATATATGGAATCAGGTTGTGTTTCAGCCGACTAAATCTTATGATTCGGTCGACTGAAAGTATATTGGCCAAGCACACATGGGATCTGGTTGTGTTTCAGCCGACTGACTGTTATGATTTAGTCGACTGAAAGTATACTGGCCAAGCACACATGAGATCTGGTTGTGTTTCAGCCGACTGAATCTTATGATTCAGTCGACTGAAAGTATATTAGCCAAGCGCACATAGGATCTGGTTGTGTTTCACCTGTCTGAATCTTATGATTCAATCGACTGAAAGTATACTAGCCAAGCACACATGGGATCTGGTTGTGTTTCAGCCGACTGACTCTTATGATACAACCGAGTGGAAGTATACTGGCCAAGCACATATGGAATCTGGTTGTGTTTCAGCGGACTGAATCTTATGATTCAGTCGACTGAAAGTATACTGGGCAAACACACATAGGATCAGGTTGTGTTTCAACTGTCTGAATCTTACGATTCAATCGACTGAAAGTATACTAGCCAAGCACAGATGGGATCTGGTTGTGTTTGAGCCGACTGACTCTCATGATACAACCGACTGGAAGTATACTGCCCAAGCACATATGGAATCTGGTTGTGTTTCAACGGACTGAATCTTATGATTCAGTCGACTGAAAGTATACTGGCCAAACACATATGGGATCTGGTTGTGTTTCAGCCAACTAAATCTTATGATTCGGCCGACTGAAAGTATATTGGCCAAGCACACATTGGATCTGGTTGTGTTTCAACCGACTGACTGTTATGATTTAGTCGACTGGAAGTATACTGGCCAAGCACATATGGGATCTGGTTGTGTTTCAGCTGGCTGAATCTTATGATTCAGTCGACTGAAAGTATATTGGCCAAGCACACATAGGATCTGGTTGTGTTTTAGCTGACTGAATCTTATGATTCAGTCGACTGAAAATATACTGGCCAAGCACACATGGGATCTGGTTGTGTTTCAACCGACTGAATCTTATGATACAACCAACTGGAAGTATACTGGCCAAGCATATATGGAATCTAGTTGTGTTTCAGTCGTCTAAATCTTATGATTCGGTCGACTAAAAGTATATTGGCCAAGCACACATGGGATCTGCTTGTGTTTCAGCCGACTGACTGTTATGATTGAGTCGACTGAAAGTATACTGGCCAAGCACACATGGGATCTGGTTGTGTTTCAGCCGGTTGAATCTTATGATTCAGTCAACTGAAAGTATATTGGCCAAGCGCACATAGGATCTGGTTGTGTTTCAACTAGCTGAATCTTATGATTCAGTCGATTGAAAGTATACTGGCCAAGCACACATGGGATCTGGTTGTGTTTCAGCCGACTGAATCTTATGATACAACCAACTGGAAGTATACTGGCCAACCGTATATGGAATTTGGTCGTGTTTCAGCCGACTGAATCTTATGATTCAGTCAACTGAAAGTATACTAGCCAAACACATATGGGATCTGGTTGTGTTTCAGCCAACTGAA
Organism: Chimonanthus praecox; assembly: GCA_022113865.1. Taxonomy (NCBI): domain Eukaryota; kingdom Viridiplantae; phylum Streptophyta; class Magnoliopsida; order Laurales; family Calycanthaceae; genus Chimonanthus; species Chimonanthus praecox. The sequence continues at coordinate 33,206,252 of CM039089.1, read as the reverse complement.
TCTTATGATTCAGTCGACTGAATTAAAAGGTTTTACTCTGGATTTTCCTCTAGAGCTTCTGCCTACCTTGTAGGATGGAAGGGAGATGAAAAGGAAGAACAATGGGTTTGGCCATGTTGTATGGTCGAACTCCATGGAGGATTTTTATGGACCTATGTATGTTTAAAGGTTAAATGACTAACTTGGGATTATTAGATTAAGAAATGAATGATTGACTCACATGGATTAAAATAATATGAGGATTAAAATGAGGGTCAAAACCAAAGAATGAGGTTCGGCCATGTTGTATGGCCAAACTCCATTGAGGGTCTTAAACGGGTTACGGACTATAATGCATAAATATGTTGAGAAATGAACATGGAACTTAGATGGGAATAGGGTTGATGAAATTGAAATGGAAAATCAAACTAATATGTATGTTTGAATTTGATTAGGTAAAGAGGTTCGCAAAGGGATTGCGATTCGTCTCACACGACCATTAGCATTATCCTTTTAAAACAAGAAATGATAGTATATTGGACATTGGTAGGATTCCTACCTCATTGAGAACATTATGAAGTATAATATGACACTTGTTTATATTCAAAATATGATGAAAGCATTGGGTAAATAAATTGTATATGATTATGAGTTAATTTTCAATGATATTATGTATTTTAAATGAAATGACATTCTTTATTACATACATTACCTCATGAATGGCATATGGGGGAACACATATGACCAACAAGCCAAGTTCTGAGCGGTCCGAACATAACTTGGGTTTGAGATTAACTTATATGAAGTGATATGAACTATTGAGATTTGGCCAGTTCATAGAAAAGTATGGCGTAATTGGGCCAAAGAGCTCTTAGATAGTTAGTCCCAAAACCTTGCGCAGAGGGAGGAGTACACACTCCATCTGTAATCCCGATTAATTTGTGGATGGGTATACAGTGCCCTGGTGGTTGCCGCCTCAAACACTGTGGACATAATTGGCCAAGGGAAGCATTGATTGATTTATGATGTGATTGGGGATTGACATTGGGTGGGATTTCATTTGTTATTGACACCCATGATATGACACTTATGATAGCATGATTATGATATGGACATCATGCATTGTTTTATTACTTATAGGATATTTTTACAAATATGCCACTAATGATGTATTAACCCTTGATTTATGATATTCTAATATTACTCCTATGTGTACTCTAACCCTAATTGGAATACCTACTGGGCATGTTGACTACTGCCCTACCCTATAGATGATGGAATAGGAAATTCTAAGAAAAAGGATGTGAGACCAGAAGGGACCCAAGCATGGGAGCTTGGGAAGATTTAAGTTTAAATTACTTAGTTTTGATTTTAATGTTGTATTCGGAGGACTCGCATTTTGGGTTGTAATAATTTAGACTATTTGGGACACCTTAGAACTTATTTGCTATGGTTTGATAATCTTTAAGTTTTTATTGGAATTTTATGGTGATTGGCTTTCCTTGCCTAATGATGACAAGAGAATGAATAACATCGTATTCATATAAATTATTCTGCAAAGAATAAGATAAGTGTGTGTAAATGTTTTAGTGGACTTAATCCACGTACACGTAATGGTGGCCAGTCAAGGGTCGGTTTTGGAATCTCGGACTTGACTCGCGTCGTAACGGCCCATTCTCTCTCACTTATAAAAAAACTATACTCTGATTTATGCAAGTGAAAAAAGGTGGGGCGTTACAACAAAAGGATCACTCTCTCTCTTGTGCTTACACTTGGAAAATATATTATAATCAATCATATGGATTGAGTTTCTGAGAGAGAGAAGGGAAATGATAATCAACTAGGAAAGGTGTTGGTAGAGTCAATTTCCTAGTCACCTTGAAATTGTGATTGCTCAAACACGGCTATAAGGCGGAACGTTGGGATTAACTTCGGCACACATTGGGTGGATCTTGGAGAAGCACACATCAACGAGATAGAGCTACGAAGGCAAGTGCGTCTTGGTTTTAATTTTATTTAAAACATTTATCCTATGAAAGTGGATTAAGGAGGCTTCGCTCCGGAACCATTATAAAAATCTAAAGCATCGTCTCTAGCACATGTGGTGGGTGGAATTCCTATTCTACATGTGCTGGGTGAAATTCTCAACCAAATGAGTGAGGTGGAATTCCTACTCTAAATGTGAGGGTGTAAGTCCCCACTTATTGGATTTGGAGATATCTCAAGGTTGAACTAGTCCTAACAATGGATGTAGGCTGGCTAACCAAACCACTATAAATTTGGTCTTATGGTATTTGATCATAGTGTGTTTGTGTTTTAGTATTTAAGCACTCTTCTCAACACACATCACTTTGCATTTGATTATCTTTATTTATATATTGTGCACAAGCATTGATAATCAAAAAAGATGCAAAGGGTTCTAAACTTAGTTTGATCATTTAAGTAATTAAAAACAATTTATCACACTAAACAAATCTCTTGATTAATATTGTCATTCCGCTGCACTTAAACTTTAAGCAATCAAGAAATTTGTGAACACCATGGAAAATAGGATTGACCTATTCACCCCCGTATAGGGTCAATCTTGTTATAGCAACCAAAGGGAGTGTAATACCCCAGATTTTCAGTTTATCAATATTTACAGAAATTGCCATTGAAAGTGTGAATTAATGGTTATGAACCTTAGATGGGTAAGGTGTTGGGAAATGGCCCAATTAAGACCCAATTGTTATGTTATAAGGATCAATTTAAATAATTGGGTAATGTGCATTTAATTGGGTCAAGGTGGTTATTTGGGTCAAAAGGCCCAATTGGGATCCAATGGGTTGTAGTTGACTTGGTTGACCATTAGGTGAGCTCAAGCCTAATTAGGTTAAGGCTGAATTATGTTGGAAAGGAAATCAAATAATTAGGTGGAATCAAGTGAGTGAGTTGGCTTTAAATTAATGAGTTAAAAAGGATGAGTTGAGTAAATAATGAGTTGGAATGGGTGTTCATCTCATGGATCCCACTTGAATCATAAATGGAGAAGTGGGGGGTTTTGCCATTTCAAATTTAAATAAGGTGGTCCACACGTTGGAGGGAAGCAAGGAGGGAGTTTCATCTCAAAGATGAAACCCGCACATGGGGCATTGATGAGAATCAAGGGAGGTGGACGGTTACATAAAGCATCAAGCATATTGTTGGGACATGGGAGATGAAAGGACATGGAGTTTCATCTTATGGATGAAACTCCCAAACAGTCCAATAATGGAGAGGTGGCTATTATACAAGCCAAACAATGGCAACACCGTTGGAGCCTTGGGAATTTCATCCCATGGATGAAACTCCCAAGTGAGCATAAAGGATTATGGTTAAATGCAAATGGGAGTTACAAGTGGTGCCACCAAAAAACGCCACCATGGGCTGAATTTCATTAACCAAAGGATTTTTCATTTCACACTCTCTCTCTCCCTCCCTTGGCCGTTGTTCACCTCTCAAGACAAGGAACCTTGGTTGGTTGTCTCTCACACAAATCATTCCTTGGCAGATCACTCCTGAAAGACAAAGTGGACTTAGAACAAAGGAGTTTGCATCTCAAGTTTTTATCATTCACACCCAAGGCTGAAATACTCTCTCTCTTAAATCTATACCTTGGCCAATCCACTCCAAGGACTGCATCAAGATTAGTCTTGGCTAAAGGACAAGAAGGAAGGAAGGAAAGGATAAGGAAAGAAAGAAAAGGAACAAGCCGGAGCAAAAGAAAATCGGAGGAGTCGCAGAACCGGTGAGTAATTTACTAGTTTTTGTTTATAAGGGTTCAGCCATGGGTATGGCCGAACCCCATGGAGGAAAATTAAGGAATATATGATTATTTTTAAAAGGAGTAGATGAACCACATATGGCCGAACCCCATGAAAAGACTTGGTTTTTTTATGGGTTTTTGAGAGATAAAAACCATACAATGTTATGAAGGTTGTAAAGGTGTTTTAAATGGAGATAAGGTTAAGGTTGTGGGTCGGCCATTGTATGGCTAAACCATAATGTTATTATGGCTAAGATGCTGAGCATAAACCATATATAAATATTGGAATGTTTGAAACAAGAAAACCATGGACCATTTTTATGGGTTAATTGGAGTTAAGAACATGGTTAGAAATTATTAACGGTTCTATGCTTTTGATTAAGGAATCACATATGATTATCTTGGGACTTAGTATTAAGTAAGTAATCAGCCATGATAGATGATGATAAAAGGGACAAAAATCAATATGGTGAGGTTCGGCCATGTGGTATGGCCGAACCCCACTAATGGTCATTGGGTGGACTTAGTTTCTTTTGAAGTGGTCAACTTGTAATATAATTGGTCAAACTAAAATGAAATAGACTTAGGTTCTATTATAATCGCAATTTATGATTTAATCCACAAGGTTTAACTTGAATACATGTGAACCATTTTAGTGGACTCGGTCCACACACACGTATGGTTGGCCAGTTAAGGGTCGGGTTTTGGAAGCTCAGACTCAGCTCGCGTCGTGACGTCCCGCACTCTATCACTTAAAAAAAAAAAAATAGACTCTGATTTCGAGTGAAAAGGGCGGGGTGTTACAGGGAGAACTTTCAATCACACATTAGCATTGAATTTAAGAAAATTAGAGAGAAAAAGACATTAAGAAATTCTACTCTTATTAATTGAACTAAATTACAAAAATATGGAATTAAACTTAAAAGAACTAATTACAAAAGAAAAATGGAAAATAAATAAAAATACTAGCCTTAACCCAAAATTCTAAAACTCCAAAATTCTTCTCCAATTCTCCGAAGTCTCAAACTCTCCAAAATCTCAAGGCTCGAAGTTCAATTTTCTCAATGGGAGAGGGATAGTATTTATAGATGAAAGGAGGTAGAGTGAGTGACTTAGATTTAAAGATTTAAATAAAGCAAGGGACACTACGAGAGCTGTAACACCCGCCCCTTTTCACTACGCTGAAAATCAGAGTCTATTTTTTTTTTTTTTTAAATAAAGAGTGACAAGAGAGCGGGACGTCACGACGCGAACTAAGTCCGAGCTTCCAAAGCCCGGCCCTTAACTGGCCAACCCTACGTGTGCGTGGACTAAACCACGAAGAATGGTTCACACGTAGAAAGTAAGCTTGCGGAAAGTAAACTTAATGCGGAATTATAATAGAGTCTATCCTACCAATTTTAGATAGCAAGGAATTACATCACTTAATTAATAAATACCTCAATTTAAAATGTCCAAAATGAAAATCCAAACCATAGCAAGTAATCTAAATTATTACAGTCCAACGAGCTAAGTTACTCAAATTACATCTCCATAAATAAAACTTAAGTAAATAAAACTAGCTCCTCCAAGCTCCTACGCTTGGCTCCGATCACGTCCTTCACTTCCTCTATTTCCTACGTCATCTTTTAAGATAGAAGTAGGGCGTTAGACAACGCGCCCAGTAGGTACTCCGAGTAGGGTCAACACATGGATGAGTATAAACAAAACACATAGATATAAATATATCAAAATCATGCAAGTGAATGCCATGCCATGGGTGTCATATGCCATGAGTCCCACCCATCATCCATATCATCATCACATAATATTCCTCTTGATGGAAAACCCTGATCAAAGTATCCCCACGTTTGTTTATCGGTCGACCCGACGGAGCTTGGACTCCGGTTACAACCACAATCACATAATGTCACTCTTGATGGAAAAACCGTCATCAAGGTATCACAATCACAAAGTACCCTCTTGATGGAAAATTCACATCAAGGTATCCCCAGGTTTGTTTATCGGTCGCCCCGACTGTAATACCCCAATTTCCCAATAAAGTGGATAATTACGAAAGTGCCCCTGGTTTGTTAAATTAATTATCTGATGTCAGATAAGGAAATGGTGGGGTCCATTGCTCAAATTAAGATCATATGAGCACATTATAAATGTCAAGTTTGATTGGATGGGTAATGTACATCAATTGGGTCGAAAATGGCTAAATGGGTCAAAGGGCCCAATTGAACCCAATGGGTCATAATGGATGATTTGACCATTGTGTAAGCTCAAATTAAATGGAGTTAAACTGAACCGATTGGAAATCAAGTATAGCAAAAATGGGTAGGCTTGATGCATAAGTGAAAACCATTTAAAAGTGGCAAAATCAGCCCATTAATGGGTCATGTTGTCAAAATGGGTCAAAGGGCTGATTGAGGACCCAATGGGTCGGGTTGACTATGTTGACCACGAATGACCGTGTGGGCCCTCAGATGAGCTCAAGTGGGAGTTAGTTCAGCTTGAGTTGGACTGATTTGGAGTAAGTTTGATTTAAGAAAAGAGTTGACTCAAACTTGGTGCATTAAATGTGTTGAGTTGGATGAGTTGAGTTGGAATAAAAAGATCATGAGTCAAGTGAGTCAAGAGGATATGGAAAGGTGTCTCAATCTCACACAACACTTGGGAAAGCAAATCTCAGCCGTTGGAAGGAAGAGGTGCCTTGGCAAAGCAAAGGGACACCAAGGTTGGGTGGCATCATGCATCTCATGAGATGCATGTGTTGTGAATGAAAGGGTGCAATGTTTGGGTGAAGGGGTGTCTTGGATGACACCCAATATCCCATCATTTTTGGCAAAATTTAATGAGGGAAAATGAATGGAAGATGGGGCTGAAATTACAAAAGGGAAAGACCACCATTGTTGGCCGATTTTCATATTGAAAATCCAAAGAATTCCCATCTCTCTCTCCCTCTCTCCAAACTCATCTTCTTGGCTGAACCAGCTGCTGGTGTTTCACCATTTGATCCAGCACCATTTCGGCAAGGGATTAAGGAAGAAGGAAACAAAGGAAACAAAGGGAAAGAAGCGAGGAAATTGGTAAGTTTTTACGTAAGTGTTTAGTTTAATAAAGAGCTTGAAGTTATAAATTTGGATGACATAATTTGGTCATGTATGGCCGAATTTTTCATAGGTCTAAACCTTGGATTAGATGGCTTAAAAGGATAAGAAAATATGCCATTGGGTTCGGCCATCTTGGTTGGCCAAACCCCATGAAAAAGTGTGGTTTTGTTTGATGTTCTTAAAGGTCAAAAAACCATGTCAAGCCATGCTGATTTTTACACATGTTAATTGGGTCATTTTGTGGCCGAATTAAGTAAGGATGTAAAGTGTGTTGATAAGGTCTAAAGGATGGAAATTTAGAACATGGAGTTCGGCCACTTTGGATGGCCGAACCCCATGGAAATAATTGGTTGATTTGGATGGTTTTTGGAATTTAAAACCATACAAGTATGGGACTGTTTTTAGATGTTTTATTAGACTTAAAGTGTATGTTTTAAAAAGGTTAAAACATGGATATAGAAGTTTGATATAGACCTAGATGAATGATTAAGAAGTTCAAAAACAAAGGTCATAGAGTTCGGCCAATGAGCATGGCCGAACGCCATGTAATTAGGTTGGTTATTGGATGATTTTTAAATGGTAAAACTCGGTTATGTTATGCTGTTTATTACATCGTTATTGAAACATAAAAGTATGTTTATGAGGATCAAGTCATGGACATAAGGTTCGGCCACCTTGGAGGGCCGAACCCCATGAAAGTAATTGATGATTTTGTGAGATAAAAACCATATAAGATTATGGTGTTTTATGGGAATTAAGTGAGGATTTGTTTACTGTTTTGGTTGGTCAATATATGGCTGAACCATGTAAGGTTCATGGTTGAATTAGCATGTTAAAACCATGAGTAATCATGGTGATTATTGAACCAAGTGAACCATAGGGTTCGGCTATGGGTATGGCCGAACCCCATGGGCTGTTTTTGGATAAAAAGATTGGATTGAATTCCATTTGTAACTATGATGTGTTTATGCATTGATTTAAGAATTAACTAGTTTAGGTATGGATTTAATATCAAGCTGATTAATCATAAATAAGATCAAAAGTGGGGACAAAAATCAGATTTGGTGAGGTTCGGCCATATGGTATGGCCGAACCCCACTGAGGGTCATTGGTGGCCTTAATGTGTAACAAATTTTGTGATTTAAAGGAGCAAATAAAGATGTGAGGTTCGGCCATGGGTATGGCCGAACCCCACCAAGGTGGTTTGGTCATAATCAAGGATGTTTAAGGAAAAGGTTGGTGTCAATGGGATAATGGTAGTTATGGGAGAAATGATCAAAAGTAGAATGATCATAGGTATGGTTGTATGGACCCAAAACAAAGGAACCCTACCAAGGTTTTTTGTAGAACTTGATGCTTATTAGGGATTAAACAAATGAGAAACCAAAGGGAAAATAGGTGAGGTTCGGCCATGGGTATGGCCGAACCCCACATAGTGCATTTTTGGACTTAGACCAAGTTGGAATTTCATAATGAATGTTTAAGTTGCTTCTATGAAAATAAGGTATCAAGACTTGCGAGAACGGCGTACAAGTCGTGAACGGCTGACGATTAAGAAAGATCGAACACTGAAGAGAATCTTTAGTAGGTTTCCTACCTACTTGTAACCACATTTACACTTGTTTTCATGATGATTTTTATGATATATTGTCATATTATTATTTATCATATTTTGAATGATGAGTTACGTATTTACAAATGACATACAATGCATTGGCATCTCATGCATGGACATGGGATGATGATTGAGGATTTGTGTTGTAATTATGAGTTACTGTCCTCCTTAGGCGATGAGAGTCCCGCCAGGAGGAGTAACATGATGATAAGAGTCACATTGGTCTCCTTAGGCGATGAGAGTCCCGACAGGAGGACTAATATGTGAAATGAAACAACTCAATGATGAAGTGTCTTTCCACAGGTAACGAGGATTACTGTGGATTACCTTATCATGTGAGTTCCAGATGAAAGGGTGTTGTGATTTACCTTGACAGTGAGAGTCCTGTCAAGTGATGGCTATGTATGTGTGATGGGGTGGGGCTCATTTCATTTGCATACATATATAGCGTGGTTTTATATGTTTTTGATAATCATGTACTATGATATATGTGCATGTTTTATATGCTAACCATGTGGTAGCCCTGATCGGGAACCTACTGGGCGCGTTGATCTAACGCCCTAATTCTATCCTTAGAGGATAATACAGGAACAAGGAAGGGAAAAGAGAAGGTCGATGACCAGAAGGGGAGCCAAGCCTAAGCGCTTGATTGATGAACAGGACTTCTTATTTATTGTCTTTTGAGTTATATTTGATGGACATGTAATAAGTTAATACTTTGCTATAGTTTTGATTAGGTTATTAACTATGGATGGTTATTTTATGTTAATTAATAATTGAGACTGTTTTTTGTTATCTATTCATTCTATTTCCGCAGTTAGTCTAGTTTATTCCGCAAGTTATTGTTTAGTTCCATGTGTGGATTATTTATCATGGTCTAGTCCATGTACACATGGGTGGCCAGTTAAGGTTCAGACTTGAGTAGTCTGAACTTAACTCGCGTCGTGACGTCCCTCCGCCCTTGTCCAGTGTTTAAGTTTTTTTAAAAAAAATAGACTCTGAAAATTTGTATCGGAGAGGGCGGGGCGTTACAGTTGGTATCAGAGTGAAACGGGAAGTTGAATCATCGAAGTAAGATTAAGACGGTTTCATGTCTTACTGACGGATAAGAATCCCAACGGACCGACTCTTCGGAGTCCGTTGACTGGGGGCCGGATTAATTTACTTCGAGTGACTCAGACTGAACAATCAATTTGAGAACGACAATGAAAGATAGCAAGTAAAGAACATTCATCATAACTGGATATTTCAAACATAGCAAGTAGGATGAACTCCCCTGAAATTCCCACACTGAGAAACAAAACAACAGGAATTTAGAGATTTCCCCAGAAACAAAAGAACACAAAGAGTTATGATTTGGTAATCGTCCCAAACAAAGTACATGATATTATGCATGATCAGATTCCTTAAAACCCAAGAGTGGTTTATTTAGAATTGTTGTTGAATATTCTTGTGTTCTACTGATATGATACAGATATGTCGAGTAACGTGGAGTACTCGGAGTGGTACAGTGGAACCCCTAGCAATCCCATAGATTTGGTATCTGCTTCCAACAACACCAACGTGGAAGCTAACGTGAACCTTCAGGAGGGGCCTCCCGAGGAGGAGGAATGGAACCTAGCACCATTGGAGGAATTGAACTTAGCACCATTACCGGAGTATCTTATGGAAGATATTCTTAGTTAATGGAACCTCTCGAGGAAATTGAGGAGGATCTAGCATTCTTTCAGGAGGATCCTATGGATGATGTTCCTATAATATTGGAATCGGTTGAGGAGGTAGATCCCTACGATACAGGTGAGTTGTGCAATCAAGACGAGCACAACTGTATGTATTGTCCTCATCCTCTAGGCGTTGTCTGCCGGATTTGTGGACTGCATGGGCATGGAGAGGCGAGGACTAATTGTCCTTATATTGGAGGACATGGGTTAATACCCTGCACGACATGTGAAGTATTGGGGTACACGGCAATGACATGTCCTGATAACAGTTTCAAGTTCGCTGATGATGCAGGATCTTCTACGGAAGACTAGGCTAGGAAGTAGTATGAAGGGACGTTAAAAAGAGGTTATTTTGTAAGGGTGCATTTTGTTCTTTATAGGGTTTTGCTTAACCCTATCCACCCTTGTACAAAGATGAATTATGAATTATAAAAAGGTATGCGATTTTATGATTTTATGAGGATTTATGGCATTTAATGTATATTGTTGATGGAAACTAAGTCTATGATGTTTCCATGAATTAGGAAGAAATGGCGCCACAGAAAAAGGTTATAAAGAATTCGAAGGGAAAGGAAAAAGTTTTGTAAATCGGATTAGTCGAAGGGACTTCGAAAAGGAAGACTCGACAAGACGGTAAGAAGAAGGATGAGGTGTTCATAATCACACAACAAGGGAAAGTGGTACCTCAACGCGAGAAGGTTGTACATGAGAAGGTGCAATCGGTACATGACAGAGAGCAATCAATTCATGATGAGGAGAGATCAGTTCATGAACGATCACGCAATGAGGAAGAGTCTCATCATTCTCGGCAGGAAGAGGAGGACAGTGACCCTACGTATTGATGGAAGGAGGAGAAGGAACGCCAAATTCAGGCCTTTATGACATTAGTGCAAGGCTCGATGACGGTGGCTGAGTATCACCAAGAATTTCTCAGCCTGTCAATTTATGCATTTTATGTTGTGGACACGGAATATAGGAGGGCTCGCAAGTTCGACCGTGGTTTACGTCCAAACATTAGGGCCAAAGTAACCGTGTTCAAAGCAGCCACGCTGGCGGAGGTAGTCAGCAAAGCTACCATCGTGGAGCAGGAACTGGCGGAGTTTGTACGGGTTGACAACCGTAGGGCACCAAGGGGGAGGGGTACTTATAAACCCAACAAGAAGTTCCAACCGAACTTCAGCAGACCCTCGCCATCTACTGGATCTACTAGGGGCTTTCGCTCCAACCAGTCTTCTCAATCTGTAGCAGTCTCTCAGGCATCTAGAGGGATGGGCAACTGTTTCCATTGTGATCAACCAGGTCACTTCAAAAAGGACTGTCCAAAACTCAACAGGCTGTCATACCCCAGAGGATCATTCCGTCCGCCAGCTAGACCGGTAAACTCCAGAGGAGGCAGAATGCAAAGTCAGGGAGGTCGAGGGCCTAACCCTTCTGGAGCTGGACGAGTGTTTTCTTTAGTACCCCCAGAGGATGAGAATCACTCAGTTATACAAGGTATGGCAGTAGTGAGTAGTTCTTATGCATATGCACTATTTGATTCAGGAGCTTCACATTCCTTCATAGTTGCATCATTTATAACTGCTACTGGTACTCTAGTTCAAAGATTAGCCAAAACACTCACAATTGTGTCCCCTGTCGAAGACTCGGCACTGGGACTTATATGCACGGCGGTTAACACTGAATTAGCTGGAATCAGATTTGAGTTCAATTATTTGGTGCTTGACATGTCTGACTATGATATAATATTTGGCATGGATTGGTTGGCTAAGTTTCATGCCAACATCGACTGTTATCGCCGAAGTGTGACATTTTGGTCACCCGAGGGCAAGCAATACATAGTTCTTGCAGACAAACAAAGTGGATTACAGGAAGGGTTGAACCGCGTGGTATTGAATAATATCACCATAAATAAAGCTCCAGTTACTGAACTTCCGGTAATTGTACAAGAATTTACGGATGTGTTTCCAAAGGAACTCCCTGGTTTACCACCTATGAGGGAGATTAACTTCGAAATCAAGTTGTACCCTGGCACAGCACCAGTGTCGTTACCACACTATCGGATGGCACCAGCAGAGATGTCGAAGCTAAAGAAGCAGATTGATGAACTGCTTAGGCTGGGTTGCATCCGGAACAGTACATCATCGTGGGGAGCACCAGTGCTGTTTGTGAAGAAGAAGGATGGTTCACTTCAGTTGTGTGTTGATTATCGGAAGTTGAATCAGCTAACAGTCCGGAACAAGTACTCTACCCAGGATCGATGATTTATTCGATCAATTGAGGGGTTCTAGCCATTTTTCAAAGATTGACTTGATGTCTGGTTATCATCAAATACGGGTTAGGGAGGAAGATATAGAGAGGACAGCCTTTCGGACGCGGTATGGACTATTCGAATTCGTAGTCATGCCATTTGGACTCACAAATGCGTCGGCTGTGTTTATGGACTTAATGAACAGGATCTTCCGTCCATATTTGGATTAGTTTGTAATAGTGTTCATTGACGATATTCTGATTTATTCCAAGAGTCAGGAAGATCATTCAGAGCATCAATGGATAGTTTTGAATACTTTGAGGCAAAATAAACTATATGCCAAGGCCAGTAAGTGCGAGTTCTGGCTATCTCAAGTGAATTTCTTGGGACATGTTATATCCGAGGAAGGAATAGCCGTGGATCCGGCTAAGGTGGCGGCAGTAAAAGACTGGAAAGTGCCAAAGAATGTAACCGAAATCCGCAGTTTCTTGGGATTGGCGGGTTATTATCGGAAATTTATCATGGATTTTTCCAAAATAACGTCTCCGTTGACTCGACTCACTTAGAAAGGAGTCAAGTATGAGTGGACAGATCAGTGTAATCGGAGATTTGAAACGCTAAAAGTGAAACTTACAAGAGCTCCTGTTTTAATTTTGCCGGAAAGGGGCAAAGGTTATGAAGTACAATGCGATGCTTCAGGAGAAGGACTAGGATGTTCACTCATGCAAGATCATCGTGTGGTGGCATATGGGTCAAGACAGTTAAAAATACACGAACGTCTTTATCCTACACATGATCTGGAGCTAGCTGTAGTGGTTTTCGCTCTCAAAAGTTGCAGACACTATCTGTACGACGAAAAGTTTGAGGTATTTTCTGATCATAAGAGTTTAAAATATTTATTTGATCAGAAGGAGCTCAATTTGAGGCAGCGTAGATGGATGGAGTATCTGGCGGATTACGAATTTGAGCTTCGATACCATCCAGGCAAGGCAAACAAGGTGGCGGATGCCCTCAGCCGCCTATGTCATGCATCGGTAGTATGATTGATTAGAACTGAATGGGAGATGTTGCACACCATTCGAGAGTTCAATCTTTATATCAACAACCGTGGGAGTATGTATAATTTGATCATACGGTCCAATATAGTCACCAAGATTGAACAAGAACAAAGAGCAGATCCGGAAATGGAGGAGATATGGGCCAAGATGTCCACTGGCGTAGACGTACCAGAATGGGAATTACGACCAGGACAAGGTCTATTATTCCGAGGAAGAGTATATGTGCCAAAGAATTGTAGGAAAGAGCTACTGGTTGAGGCGCATCAATCCAAGCTCTCCATTCATCCGGGCAGCACCAAAATGTATCACGATCTGAAAAGGCATTATTGGTGGCATGGACTAAAAAGGGATGTGGCGGAATTCGTGGCACATTGTTTAACTTGTCAGCAAGTTAAGACTGAACATCAAAAGCCACCTGGGTTACTCAAACCCTTATTAGTACCAGAATGGAAATGGGAGCACATTTCCATGGACTTTGTGATCGGATTGCCGAGATCTTCAAAGGGCAATGATGCCATATGGGTTGTGGTAGACCGACTAACCAAGTCCGCGCATTTCATTCCTATTAAGATGACGGATTCATCTGAGACGTTGGGTCGGCGGTACATCAAGGAAATTATTCGGCTTCATGGCATTCCCCAAACTATAGTTTCTGACAGAGATGGCCGGTTTACCGGCAAAGTGTGGCAAAGCATGCAGTAAGCTATGGGGACAGATTTATTGATTAGCACCGCTTTCCATCCACAGATTGATGGACAGTCAGAAAGGATGATACAAACCTTGGAAGACATGCTGAGAGCATGCATGTTGGATTTCAAGGGTGGATGGGAGGATCACTTGCCACTAGTGGAGTTCTCGTATAACAACAACTATCAGGCAAGCCTTCAGATACGAGGCTTTATATGGTAGGCCTTGTAGATCACCAGTGTGCTGGACAGAGGCTGGTGAACCTTCATTGATTGGACCGGAACTAGTCGCAGAGACTACCGCACAAATTAAGTTGATTCGTCAACACTTATTGACTGGACAGAGTCGGCAGAAGAGCGATGCTGACAAAAGAAGAAGGTTTCTGGAATTTGAAGTGGGAGACATGGTATTTCTAAAGGTCTCGCCACGGAAGGGACATATGAGGTTTGGAAAGAAAGGAAAGTTGTCACCAAGATTTGTGGGACCATTTTCCATCATGAGAAGTGTGGGGGATGTGGCTTATCAGATAGCACTCCCTTCACAATTAGCAGCTCTACACGATGTGTTTCATGTGTCGATGTTAAGGAAGTATAATCTGGATCTATCTCATGTTTTGAATGTCTAGGATATTGAAGTGCAAAGCGACGTGACATACGTCGAGAAGCCGGTCAGGATAGTGGAGACCGAACAAAGGGTGTTGCGAAATAGAGCGTTTCAGTTCGTAAAAGTGGTATGGGACCGACATGGTGATGAAGAGGCCACATGGGAACTTGAATCGGAGATGAGAACAGTTCACCCCGAATTATTTATGTAATTTACTTTGAGAACCCTACTTCGCTCGATTTTCGGGACGAAAATTTTAAAAAGAGGGTTATATTGTAACACCCCAATTTCTCAATGAAGTGGATAATTATGAAAATGCCCCTGGTTTGTTAACTTAATTATTTTGTGTTGTTAGATAAGGAAATGGTGGGGCCCATTGTTCAAATTAAGATCATATGAGCACATTATAAATGTCAAGTTTAATTGGATGGGTAATGTACATCAATTGGGTCGAAAATGGCTAAATGGGTCAAAGGGCCCAATTAGACCCAATAGGTTATAAGGGATGATTTGACCATTGTGTAGGCTCAAATTAAATGGGGTTAAGCTGAACCGATTGGAAATCAAGTATAGCAAAAATGGGTAGGCTTGATGCACAAGTGAAACCATTTAAAAGTGGCAAAATCAGCCCATTAATGGGTCATGTTGTCAAAATGGGTCAAAGGGCTGATTGGGGACCCAATGGGTCGGGTTGACTATGTTGACCATGGATGACCATGTGGGTCCTCAGATGAGCTCAAGTGGGAGTTAGTTCAGCTTGAGTTGGACTGATTTGGAGTAAGTTTGATTTAAGAAAAGAGTTGACTCAAACTTGGTGCATTAAATGTGTTGAGTTAGATGAGTTGAGTTGGAATAAAAAGATCATGAGTCAAGTGAGTCAAGAGGCTATGGAAAAGTTTCTTAATCTCACACAACACTTGGGAAAGCAAATCTCAGCCGTTGGAATGAAGAGGTGCCTTGGCAAAGCCAAGGGACACCAAGGTTGGGCGGCATCATGCATCTCATGAGATGCATGTGTTGTGAATGAAAGGGTGCAACGTTTGGGTAAAGGGGTGTCTTGGATGACACCCAATATCCCATCGTTTTTGGAAAAATTTAATTAGGGAAAATGAATGGAAGATGGGGCTGAAATTACAAAAGGGAAAGACCACCATTGTTGGCCGATTTTCATATTGAAAATCCAAAGAATTCCCATCTCTCTCTCCCTCTCTCCAAACTCATCTTCTTGGCTGAACCAGCTCCTGGTGTTTCACCATTTGATCCAGCACCATTTTGGCAAGGGATTAAGGAAGAAGGAAAGAAAGGAAACAAGGGGAAAGAAGGAAGGAAATTGGTAAGTTTTTACATAAGTGTTTAGTTTAATAAAGAGCTTGAAGTTATAAATTTGGATGACATAATTTGGTCATGTATGGCCGAATTTGTCATAGGTCTAAACCTTGGATTAGGTGGCTTAAAAGGATAAGAAAATATGCCATTGGGTTCGGCCATCTTGGTTGGCCGAACCCCATGAAAAAGTGTGGTTTTGTTTGATGTTCTTAAAGGTCAAAAAACCATGTCAAGCCATGCTGATTTTTACACATGTTAATTGGGTCATTTTGTGGCCGAATTAAGTAAGGATGTAAAGTGTGTTGATAAGGTTTAAAGGATGGAAATTTAGAACATGGAGTTCGGCCACTTTGGATGGCCGAACCCCATGGAAATAATTGGTTGATTTGGATGGTTTTTGGAATTTAAAACCATACAAGTATGGGACTGTTTTTAGATGTTTTATTAGACTTAAAGTGTATGTTTTAAAAAGGTTAAAACATGGATATGGAAGTTTGATTTAGACTTAGATGAATGATTAAGAAGTTCAAAAACAAAGGTCATCGAGTTCGGCCAATGAGCATGGCCGAACCCCATGTAATTAGGTTGGTTATTGGATGATTTTTAAATGGTAAAACTCGGTTATGTTATGCTATTTATTACATGGTTATTGAAACATAAAAGTATGTTTACGAGGATCAAGTCATGGACATAAGGTTCGGCCACCTTGGAGGGCCGAACCCCATGAAAGTAATTGATGATTTTGTGAGATAAAAACCATATAAGATTATGGTGTTTTATGGGAATTAAATGAGGATATGTTTACTGTTTTGGTTGGTCAATATATGGCTGAACGATGTATGGTTCATGGTTGAATTAGCATGTTAAAACCATGAGTAATCATGGTGATTATTGAACCAAGTGAACCATAGGGTTCGGCTATGGGTATGGCCGAACCCCATGGGCTGTTTTTGGGTGAAAAGATTGGATTGAATTCCATTTGTAACTATGATGTGTTTATGTATTGATTTAAGAATTAACTAGGTTTAGGTATGGATTTAATATCAAGCTGATTAATCATAAATAAGATCAAAAGTGGGGACAAAAATCAGATTTGGTGAGGTTCAGCCATGTGGTATGGCCGAACCCCACTGAGGGTCATTGGTGGCCTTAATGTATAACAAATTATGTGATTTAAAGGAGCAAATAAAGATGTGAGGTTCAGCCATGGGTATGGCCGAGCCCCACCAAGGTGGTTTGTTCAAAATCAAGGTTGTTTACGGAAAAGGTTGGTCTCAATGGCATAATGGTAGTTATGGGAGAAATGATCAAAAGTAGAATGATCATAGGTATGGTTGTATGGACCCAAAACAAAGGGGTATGGTTCGGCCATGCTGTATGGCCGAACCCTACCAAGGTATTTTGTAGAACTTGATGCTTATTAGGGATTAACGAATGAGAAACCAAAGGAAAAATAGGTGAGGTTCGGCCATGCCACATAGTGCATTTTTGGACTTAGACCAAGTTGGAATTTCATAATGAATGTTTAAGTTGCTGCTATGAAAATAAGGTATCGAGACTTGCGAGAACGGCGTACAAGTCGTGAACGGCTAACGATTAAGAAAGATCGAACACTGAAGAGAATCTTCAGTAGGTTTCCTACCTACTTGTAACCACATTTACACTTGTTTTCATGATGGTTTTTATGAGATATTGTCATATTATTATTTATTATATTTTGAATGATGAGTTATGTATTTACAAATGACATACAATGCATTGGCATCTCATGCATGGACATGGGATGATAATTGAGGATATGCTGTGTTGTAATTATGAGTTATTGTCCTCTTTAGGCGATGAGAGTCCCGCCAGGAGGAGTAACATGATGATAAGAGTCACATTGGTCTCCTTAGGCGATGAGAGTCCCGACAGGAGGACTAATATGTGAAATGAAACAACTCAATGATGAAGTGTCTTTCCACAGGTAACGAGGATTACTGTGGATTACCTTATCGTGTGAGTTCCAGATGAAAGGGTATTGTGATTTACCTTGACGGTGAGAGTCCCGTCAAGTGATGGCTATGTATGTGTGATGGGGTGGGGCTCATTTCATTTGCATACATATATAGCGTGGTTTTATATGTTTTTGATAATCATGTACTATGATATATGTGCATGTTTTATATGCTAACCATGTGGTAGCCCTGATCGGGAACCTACTGGGCGCGTTGATCTAACGCCCTAATTCTATCCTTAGAAGATAATACAGGAACAAGGAAGGGAAAAGAGAAGGTCGATGACCGGGAGGGGAGCCAAGCCTAAGCGCTTAGTTGATGAACAAGACTTCTTATTTATTGTCTTTTGAGTTATATTTGATGGACATGTAATAAGTTAATAGTTTGCTATGGTTTGATTAGGTTATTAACTATGGATGGTTATTTTATGTTAATTAATAATTGAGACTGTTACTTGCTATCTATTCATTTTATTTCCGCAGTTAGTCTAGTTTATTCCGCAAGTTATTGTTTAGTTCCATGTGTGGATTATTTATCATGGTCTAGTCCATGTACACATGGGTGGCCAGTTAAGGTTCAGACTTGAGTAGTCTGAACTTAACTCGCGTCGTGACGTCCCTTCGCCCTTGTCCTGTGTTTAAGTTTTTTTTTTAAAAATAGACTCTGAAAATTTGTATCGAAGAGGGCGGGGCGTTACACCGATGGAGCGTGAACTCTGGTTACATTTCTTCCCACCCATGCCATACATGAGATATAAGTGCAACATGCTATGTAATAATATAAATCATAGCATTAAAATCCCATCATTAAGACATATAATTTAATACCAAAATAATTCAAGTAAAACATTCACACATACACATAATCCATGGTTTCAATGAGGTAGGAATCCTACCAATGACCAACTAATATGTCCTTGTGTTTCCCGTCCAAAGATCGATCACCGATCGCGGACCGCTTGCGAGATCCCGTTACCTTATTATATTGCAACAAATCAAACCAATGTTCCATTTTAATTTCCAACCATACTTAAGCCCACAAAATATGCCTTAGTGGGGTTCGGCCATACAACATGGCCGAACCTCACTCCCTTGGTTTTGGGTCCCTTTTTAATCCTTATCATTTTAATCAAATGTGGGTCCAAGATCAGCCATCCTTTGATTTATTAGTCTAAGTACACATAAGTTCATCATTTACCATTAATAAAACCCTAAGTTCTAAAAACACTCCCTATGGGGTTCGGCCATACACCATGGCCGAACCCATGGTTCCTTCATGCTCACCATTTTTCCATCTTTAGCCATCATTCTTTCTATCGCTAAACACTCATTTTTCTTATACATACTTAGGTCCATAATTGATCCATAAACATGGATCCATAATTGATTTATTAATCATGACATAAAACCTAACAAAATCCCTAACAATTGCCTCCATTCCTTAGCTTGATAATTCATTCATTTTAAACATGCATAGATCCATACATAACGCATAAAAATGGTTCATGGGGTTCGGCCATACAACATCGCTGAACCCATGATGTCATTTTCCTCCTCTTGCTTAGATCATTTACAACATTTTTAGACCATTTAAATCCGTAACATGCATCCATTCAAAACCCTTTAAAATCCTTAACATACATCTATGATTTTCATCCTTTAAATCTCATAAAAAATCATTAATATATCTCCATGGGGTTCGGCCATACACCATGGCCGAAGCCATGGTCCATGGTTCATCATCATTTACAACATTTGAGACTATTAAAATAATCAACATTTCTCCATGATTTCCCTCATCATTTTCCATCTTTTCACCCATTAAAACCCATAATATTCTTCCATGGGGTTCGGCCATACAACATGGCCGAACCCTATGGTTCATTATTCCTCTTATTCATCAACTATCAATGGTTAGATGACTCGATGGGGTTCGGCCATACACCATGGCCGAACCTCATCCAATCCTTTTTTAGTCCTCATGATCCATATACATAGAAATCTAGGGTTTGGCCATGCAAAGGCCAAACCATGATCTTAGATCATATACCTTATTTTAGACATGCATGAGGTCATTTCCATATATCCATAACAATTAGGGTTCGGCCATGCAATGGCCGAACCATGATCCTTAACCCCTTTTAGCCATGCATGCATATATAAACCATATATACATAGTGTCCTTAGTATTCCATTATTTACTTAACCTATCTTACCCATTAGGGTTTGTCCATTTCCTATCCCATTTCTTGGATGGATTTTAAATAAATGGCCCATAATATTTTGGCCACTTATCAATCCAAGAAAATGGAATTTCATGGTTTCCTTTAACTCCTTCAAATAAAATCTTGTTGGGTATTACTTACCGATCCCACGACTCCTCCGATTTCCTTTTTGCTCCTTCGTGTTCCTTAGCCTTCCTTCTTTCTTTCCTCCTTGATCTTCGGCCAATGTGTGAGCTTGATCACGATAAAATCTCCAAGAGTGGTTCAGCCAAGGAGGGTGTAGGTTTGAGAGAGGGAGAGGAGGAGAGTGAGATGAAACTCCAAGTCTTTGTCCAATGAGAGGGTGGTCAGCCAAGCTTGAGATCCAATTTTTTCTTTAAGTCTTTTTCTTCTTTCTCTAAGTGTTTTCTTTGTCTTGGATGAGAGAGGGTTGGCTAGGAGAGGGAGAGGGAGAGAGAGAGAGTGAGATGAGAGGAATGAGATGGAAAATCCATCTTTCCATCTTGTCTTGGGGTTTGCTTGGGCTAGACTCCACCACCTCTCCTTTGACCAATGTATGGTCTTGCATGCCCTTTATTTTATGCTTCTTGTCTAGCATACCACCCCATGTACACGATTTTGGGTTTGGCTTTCCTTGGTGGTTTGGTGGTTTGATGGTTTGGGTGAGGTGGAACCACCACCTCTCCATGGGCCAATGCATGCCCTAGCATGTCCACCTTTTAAGCTCCTTGTCTAGCCATGGAGGGTGCATGCCCTCCACATGGCACACCCACTCCATGCCAACGGTTTTGGCTGGCTGGTTTCATCTTGGTGGTTTGGTGGTTTTCATGAGATGAAACCACCCACTTGACTCACTCCATTTTCTAAGTAACTCACCCCCATTTGACTCACCTTTAATGTAACTCAACTCCTAACTCAATCATGGATTTTATTTCCATCTAACTTAGGTGTTTTAATTAATTAATCTAATTCCACTTGCCACATTTAATCCTCTTTAATTTATCTTTGACCCACC
Source organism: Chimonanthus praecox (assembly GCA_022113865.1). Classification (NCBI taxonomy): domain Eukaryota; kingdom Viridiplantae; phylum Streptophyta; class Magnoliopsida; order Laurales; family Calycanthaceae; genus Chimonanthus; species Chimonanthus praecox. Next base: position 33,184,897 of record CM039089.1, on the reverse strand, counting down.
CATGGTTGACCAAGTCAACCATAATGGTCGGCCCCACAAGTGCCTTGGTCCACACGCCACCTCACTTGATGAGGTGGAGTTGGACCCCACTTGGCTATGCCACTCGGACTTCCACTCCTACACTTGCCAATTAGATCTGTTTGATCTTAATTGGGTCCATGACCCAATTAAGTCCATCTTTTACCATTTACCCTAATGTTCAATCATCTTGACCCATTGGGTCCCAATTGGGCATTTGACCCAATTGACCATCATTGACCCAATTAAATAAAATTAATCTCATCCATGGTCCATTAGACCATACTTGGACCATTGCCCCAACTTTGATCCATCTACCATCCATTTCATCAAAATTCTTAATTTCAACAATTAAAATAAGTAATGGCCAATATATTTCTTGATTTGGAAATCCGGGCTATTACAATGATTGTTATGGTTTGTGTTAAACATGGAGTGACTTAAAGGAGGGAACGAGGTAAAAAGAAATCAATAAAATTTCGTGCAAAATCTCATGTTTTCACATGTACCACCTTGCAGCTCAATGTTGACCTAGTTAATGTCCAAATCACGAAATGTTATAACTACAAAAGTTGTATCCCTTGAATTCTTATTTCTAAACCAAAAAGAATCAATACAATTGGATATCGGAGTAGAAAATTATGACCAAAATATTGAAGTTCTGTCAAAATATTCCTTCAAAGTTCTTCCAAATTTATTAATTATTCTCTTTCCCTCTCCTCCACATGGCCATGTGGGAATTTTGCATGGTTGATGTCGTTGAATTTGACATGCATGAATTTGAATGCTTCATTTCTTCATATCTTCAATTTATGAAATTTAATAATTTATCTCACCACTTGAAAATATAAAAAAAAAATCTAAAAAATTACTGAATTAATTCAAACTCTCATAATTGGATTTAAATTAATTAGTTTAGAATGAAATCCTAAATTGTGGTGAAATAAATATTAAAAATCCGTTCATTCCAATAATATCTCTTTCCAAAAATAGTAGCGTCCAAAAATAAATTTCTTCTCAATATCTCTATTTTTCTTCCATTTAATCCTTATATCGTGTATTTTCCGAACATACCTGTAAAATTGCACAATTCCATTAATGATATTAAAAGCATTGAAAATAAGGCTAACTTATCCAATATTTAAGGGTAAAATAGTCAATTTCCAGGGTTCATCATTCCTCTGGTAATCATTTGACTCATGAATTTTTTTTTCAGACCGATCTTAATATGGCGTTTCCGAGCATAAATCCCATAAAAATCTTTCTGGAAAAGTATGATATAATTATTTTATTAATGTATCATTGCTAAGAAAAATTGACTCTTTTAACGTTAGATCGTGAAGACTCTTTCAAGCTCTTTAGACTAAAATTGACAGTTGGTTTAGCCCCAAGGAATCTCTATCTTCACTTACTCTTCCCTTAAAAATAATTACGTCTATTTCTGTTTAAGAAAGATTATGACTCGTTTAACGTTTGTTGGTCACAAAAACAAAACTGATGATGAACAAAACATATATGCCTTATATGACCTCAATACCCCCAAACTCAAATTGAACATTGTTCTCAATGTTCCCTAATCTACACTGGCCAGGTACAAAAGAAAAAAAACTTTAAAAGATGAACAACGGGGTTTAAACGTAATTGAGAAGTGTACTAACAACAGATGCTGGATTAAATCCTAGGCTAGACTGACTCAATGAAAACTTAATCTTGACACTAAAGACTCAGACCAATTCAGACATAGACAAATGGGTAGGTGGGCCTTGGTAGAAGGATGGATGGGTGAAATTGGGTTAATGGATTTTGGTGGATGAGTAAATGGATTTTCAAATCAGTCATGATCAATAGGATCTTTGAACAGAACCTCAACTTCTCCCTCAGGCTTTCACAAATCTAAGAATGGCTTTAATCTTTAACCATTGACTTACCAAACATGACCACTCTTAGGATGCTTGATTTGAATTGCTCCGTGAGAAAAAACAGCATGAATAATATATGGACACGTCCACTTGGATCTCAATTTTAGGAAAAGGATGGTGTAACGCCCCGCCCTTTTTCACTCTCTTCTTTCCGAAAATCAGAGTCTATTTTTTTTTATAACAGAGTAGAGTGATAGAGCGCGGGACGTCACGACGCGAACTAAGTCCAAACTTCCAAAGTCCGGCCCTTAACTAGCCAACCCTATGTGTGCATGGACCAAGTCCACGAAAAATGGTTTACACATAACAATATCAACTTGCAGAATAAAAATCATAACCTGCAGAATTATAACATCAATTTGCGGAATCATAATAGAACACAGTTCTATTCCATTCAGATAGCAAAGTACGTCAAGTCCTTAATCATCATTATCATAACGTAATTATCCAATAAGACATCCAACCATAGCAAATACATCTAAGTTATTACAATCCGAATTCTAGATACTCAAATACAAGCCCATGAGTATCTTAAACAAAATATAAAGTAAAAGCATCCAAGCTCCTATGCTTGTCCCTTTTCGCGTTAGCGTTTTCCTCAACTAGGATAGAATTAGGGCATTAATACAACGCGCTCAGTAGGTATTCCAATTAGGGTTAACACATGGGTTAGTAACAAAAATCCAGATATAATATATATCAAAACCAGCTATAATAAATCATTCCATACTTTCAAAGCATTGTATCCAAAACAGTGTATGATAATGGAGATCCAATCATACCGATAAAACCAGAAACCTTGCATAATAATAAAGATCATAATCATGCCGATTCAATGCCATGCCATGCTATCATATGCAATGAATCCCACCCATCACAAAACATAGGGTATACTCTTCATGGAATTCTCCTCATCAAGGTATCTTCCTGGTGGAATTCTCATCACCAAGGTCTTCTCTCTTGATGGAATTCTCCTCATCAAGGTATTCCCCATAGTTACCTTACGGACATTCCGACGGAGTGTGGGCTCCAGTTACTTAGTATCCTCATGATGGAATTCTCATCATCAAGGTATTCCCTGATGGAATGCTCATCATCAGGGTCTTCATACATAGTATCCTCTTGATGGGATTCTCATCATCAAGGTATCCCCCACTAGTGCTTTACGGACGCCCCGACGGAGTGTGGGTCCCCAGTTACCTGTCATCCCTCCCATGCCATGCATGAGATGCAAATACCACATGCTATGCAATTATACAAAATCATAGCATTTAAAAGCTCATATTTAAAACACATTGAAACATATCCTTTGCAATATAAATTCATCAAAATTAAGATAAAAACAATGTACATAAACCCATGGTTTCAAAGAGGTGAAATCCTACCAAAGACCGCTAACGTGCCCTTGTGTCTTTCGTCCGGTGACCGCTCACGATCGTAGACACCATGTGAGGTCCCGTTACCTTATAATATAACAATCAATCAAAACCAAGTCCCACTTGATTTATAATTATTTTAAGTCCATAAACCAATTCCATAGTTTATCATTTTCAGCCGTTATTACCAAATTGCCAGTATACATATCCATAGCCATTTACCTTCCCTATTTCCATATATTTACAAGATTGCCATCCATGGCTAATATAACTCAATATTCTTATTTACAATATACTTAGGCTAGTAATTAACCCATTAATCCAAATTCATGGGGTTTGGCCATACCCATGGCCGAACCCATGATCTTTCATTTTAGGTGATAATTACAAAATTGTCATTCAAGGCTAACCTTCCGTTTTAGCTAGTATTTACAACCATGCCATTGCCTCCAACAACTTAGGCTTAGGTTCCAACGCATAGGTCCATTTATTTATTTTAAACATGTTAGGTCCATACATGAACCCTAAAAGATACCTTAACCCCTTAAGTCCCTAAAGAACTTCATGGGGTTCAGCCATACATCATGGCCGAACCCATGATCCTCCATTTTGGCCTTTAATTACACTTTTGCCATTCTTGGGTTTATGTCCAAACCGATCCATAAAGTTGCTCCATAAAATCCATATGACCCATTAAATTGGTTCACCATCTTAGGTCCATAAATGACCCATAAAATTCCTTAATTGGTTCATAATAAAGTCCCAAGTTCACCAATAATTTTCCATGGGGTTCGGCCATGCCACATGGCCGAACCCATGGTCCATATTTGTTCTCCATTTAAATTACAATATCGCCATTGGCCTAATTTTTTCCAACCTTCCATTCATTAAGACATAAACATAATAGTTCCATAATTGGTTCATGGGGTTCGGCCAAGCACCATGGCCGAACCCTATGATGTCTAACTCCCAATTATCCATATTGCATCCATTATTAGATAGTTTCCAAATTTAGTATGCATCTTTCCATAATTATCAACTTTCTAATTTTATAATAACCATCTTTCTATTCTTGAATCCTTTCTAAATCAATTTCCAACTTCATAATTAGAAAGTCCTTAAATAGAAACTTCCTAAATAAATATCCAAATCCATAATTAGAGGGTTTCCAAGATAATCATTAATCCTTCCATAACCATCCTCCATAATTAGATAGTTTCTAAATTTAAACTCCACCTTCCAAAATAATTATCATACTTCAAAATACCAAACAACTCCATGGGGTTCGGCCATACACCATGGCCGAACCCTATGGTTTTATCATTCTAAACTCCATTAAAATTATCAATGTTCTTCCATTACATCAATCATCAAATTAATTTCATTTATATTTTGCCATGGTCTCCATTAAAATTTATTAATAACCTTTCCATGGGGTTCGGCCATGCTACATGGCCGAACCCTATGATTCATCTTATTCCATGGTTTTTCTTCCATAAAAATAACCAACCATCTTTCATGGGGTTCGGCCCTTCACCATGGCCGAACCCTATGGTTTATCAACCTCTTCTTAAACCACTTTAAATCCCTTTTTAAAACATGCATAATCAGTCCATGGTTTTCAACCCAAAAAACCCATAATTTAAACCATGTCTTTCCATGGTTTTTGTCATTGAAATTCATTAACCAACTGTAACGCCCCGCCCTCTCCGAGAAATCAGAGTCTAATTTTTTTTTTTTATAAATTAAAACCGGACAAGGGCGGAGAGACGTCACGACACGAGTTAAGTTCGGACTTCCCAAGTCCGACCCTTAACTAGCCACCCATGTGTGCATGGACTAAGCCCATGAAAGACAAACCACACATGGAACTAAGTAAAACTTGCGGAACAGACATAACTGATTGCGGAATAAGTCAAATATGCGGAATTATAATCAATACTCAGACTGCTCCATTATCAGATAGCAAAGTACAAGTCAAGTTTGCTTTAACATAATAACCTCATTAGACTATTCTCAAACTTAGCATTTATCCACAATAACTTAATTCATATATCCAACATCAAGACCATAATTCAAACCATAGCAAAGATACTAGCTATTACATGTCCATAAAGATGTATTCAATATAACAGTAATATAGAAATCCCAATCATCATTCAAGCGCTTAAGCTTGGCTCCCCTCCTGGTCCACGACCCTCTCTTTCCCTTTTCCTTTTCCTGCATTATCCTCTAAGGATAGAATTAGGGCGTTAGATCAACGCGCCCAGTAGGTTCCCGATCAGGGCTACCACATGGTTAGCTTATAAATCATGCATATATCAAATGTCTGATTATCAAAAACATATAAAACCATGCTATGTATGTATGCAAATGTAATGAACCCCACCCCATCACACATACATATAGCCATCACTTGACGTGTCTTATATCAACATATTAATCCTCCTGGTGGGACTTTCACCGCCTAAGGAGGCCCCACAGTTGCATCATCGGCATTCCGACGGAGTGTGGGCTCCGGTGTTCATAATCATCAGATAATCCTCCTGGCGGGACTTTCACCGCCTAAGGAGGCCCCACAGTTGCATCACGGGCATACCGACAGAGTGTGGGCTCCGGTTTCCACAATTATCATCCCATGTCCATGCATGAGATGCCAATGTATATATAAAACATGTAAATAATATCCATCATTCAAAACCAATAAAATAAAACATGAGTCTCATAAAAACCAAGATAAAACTGTGGTTAAAAGTAGGTAGGAAACCTACTGAAGATTCACTTCAGTGTTCGTTCTTTCTTTAGCGTCACCCGTTCACGACTCGTACTCCGTTCACGTTTCGTTACCTTGTGATGTAACAGCAAGTCAATCATACTATCATTTTAAATTTCTATTCATATCTTAAAACCCAAAAGTCATCTTGTGGGGTTCGGCCATACCCATGGCCGAACCTCATCAACTTAGGATTTAACCTCTCTTTTCATTTGATCTCTCTTTTATTTAATCCTTATTAAACATCATATACCACAAAACTACCTTGGTAGGGTTCAGCCATACAACATGGCCGAACCATACCACTTTGGTTTGGGTCCATACATCCAATCCTATGATCATTCCATCATTGATCATTTCATCAATAATTACCTTTATGCCATTTAGGCTAACCTTTTGTTTAATTTTCCATAAACACCACTAACCATATCCAGACCAATTTAGTGGGGTTCGCGCATACAACTTGGCCGAACCTCACCATTTAATTTGGTCCTTCATTCATCATCTCTAATTCCATTATGACTTAACCCAAATCCATCAAATAATCATTGATGGGGTTCGGCCATACCACATGGCCGAACCACATCCTATGGATTTTTATCCCATATTCCATCATCTACAATGGTTGATTATTTTCTTACACGTAGTCCATAAATTATCATGTATGATTCCTTAATTCAAATCATAAAACAAACCATAATCTCCCATTAAAACAGTCCATGGGGATCGGCCATACACATGGCCAAACCCTTATGGTTCTTTTGCTCAATGATTCCCTTATTTACATACCAATTGGACTCTACATTTTAACCATGAAAGCTACATGATTCAGCCATCCAATGGCTAACCCAAGACAGTACCCATATCTCCATTTTAATCACATAGAAACTCCATAGTAATGTATGGTTTTCATCTCTCAAAACCATCATCATTAACATTAAAATTATCACACCATTTCATGGGGTTCGGCCATCCCAATTGGCCGAACCCTATGGCCTTTGATTTGAACCTCTTAAACATTTATCTTATGTCTAATTTAATCATCCAAAAACAGTCCATCATTTGCATGGTTTTGACTTACAAAAACCATCCAAATACCAACATCATTTCATGGGGTTCAGCCATCCAAGGTGGCCGAACCCAATGATCCATTTTATCATTTTTAAACCACCATTAGCCAAGGTTTAGACCCATGATACATTCGGCCATTCATGACATCCAAATCCATGTTTTAAACCTTTGTAAAACATGCATCTTAAGTCTAATTAAACATCTAAATCAGTGCCTTATTTGCATGGTTTTATCTTACAAAATCCATCAAAATTAACCAATTCTTTTCATGGGGTTCGGCCATCCAAAGTGGCCGAACCCATTGATCCATTTTTTCATCACTTTTGTAAAACACCATCCAAGATCTAATCCTTGATGGATTCGGCCAAGACATGGCCAAATCATGATTTAATAATCCCATTTTATTAAACAAAACCCATGGGAATACTTACCAAGTTTTCCAAGCTTTTCCTCTTGCCTTTGCTCTTTACTTCCTATCTTTCTTAGCCTCCCTTCCTTTTCTGGTTTATGCTTGATCAATTGGTGAAAACACTACTGCTGGTTCAGCCAAGAAAAAGAGTTTGGAGAGAGGGAGAGAGATGAGGATTCCTTAGGATTTCTTGTGTGAAAAATAACCAAATGAGTGGTCTTCCTCTGTTGTAAATCAGCCACTTAACCTCTCAGTTTCCTCATAAATTCTTGATCAATTCAAAGGGTCACTTGGCACAACCAAGACACCCATTGGCACCAGCCAATGCAGCCTTTGGCAACCCCATGTAATCTTATCTCATTTAAATCAATTCCATTTAAGACTTTGCATGGAAACTACCATAACAAGTCCCCAACGTGTGGGACTTGTTTTGGTTTGTTTAAGACCAAAACACCTCCTCATCTCCCCTTTAACTCACTGATTTTTACAGCCCCTTTGATTTCCATTTTGACTCACACAACTCACAAGTCCAACTCACCACATTAAATGACACTCATTTAATGCACTTGAGTCAACTCATTCTTAATTCCAAACCAACTCAATTCAGTTCCACTCAACCTGATTTAACTCATAATTGAGCTCATTTGAGGGCCCACACGGTCAACCATGGTCAACATGGTCAATCCGACCCATTGGGTTCCCATTTAGCTTGTTGACCTGTTTTGACTCCATGACCCATTAATGGGTTGTTTTAGCCATTTGTATTTGGTTTCCACATATGCATCAAGCCTACCCATTTTTGCTCTACTTGATTTCCAATAAATTTAGCTTAACCCCATTAAAATTTGGGCTCACCCAATGGTCTAATAAGTCCATATGATCCATTGGGTCCAATTGGGTCCTTTGACCCAATTACCCATATTGACCCAATTTGATGTTCATTACCCATTCATGATAAATTGGCCCTTATAATATGTTCATATGATCTTAATTTGAATAATGGGCCCCACCATTTCCTTATTTACAATCACATTTATTGAATTCACCAATCCAAGGGCATTTTCATAAATATTCATCTTATTGAGAAATTGGGGTGTTACACCAACTCCCATATTTTTCCTCATTAAAACTCCATAAATTATAAGCAACAACCTTCCATGGGGTTCGGCCCTTCATCATGGCCGAACCCTATGGTTTACCCAATTCTCTTGAACCATCTAAACCATAAATCAAAACATCAACTACTAACTGTTTTCCGCGATTGATTCTTGTTCTTCCCTCGCTTGATCTTTCTCTTCCAATCTTCTTCTCCTTTTCCTTTGCTGGCCGAATAACCTCCTTGCTGATTTCCTTCTTCTTGTTTTGGCCTGAATGGGAATAGCGAGGGAGAGAGATCGGCCTATGGGGTGTCTTTCTTATATAAGCTCCCCTTTAAATCTAAATGGGGAAGGTGTCATGCGCCCCTCCCTTTCTTTAAAGGGTAATGCAGTGAGCCCTTGTGTGTTGCCACTTTTAAAACTTCGATTAATCCAAAATAGAAAGTAACATGTGCCCCTCTCCCTTGTCTTTAATTAATCTCCCATTGAATCCTATCTTAGAAGGTACTAAGATAAATAATTCCCCTTGTGCGCCCCTTCCTTGTTGCCTCTTTCATTTTATGCTAACCTAGAAGGTGTTAAGGTAAGAACTTCCCTTATGTCGTGTACCCTTTGCTACAATACCTATTGCCGTGTGCACTACCCCTTGTTTATAGAAATTCCAATCTATACTTAGATAGTGCCATGCGCCCTTGATGCCTTTCTTTTATTAAAAACCTCCATTTAATCCCATATTTAGACAATGCCATGCGCTCATTGTGTTGTCTCTTTTAAAAATATTCTAACATGATATGTGCATATCCCATGGATATGCATATCTCCCATTTGGCCCAAACAATATCCCAAATAATATTTACCATTCCTAAAATCTTTCCATGATCCCTTTATTTAGAATTATGTTTCATCACCATTTAAATTCAACCCCATTTAAATTTATTGAAATCATTTATCAAAATGAGTTGGGTCTTAATTGGGCAATGGCCCAATTCTTTATCCATATAAGGTCCATAACCAATGTTCATAAATTAAATGGATTATTTTCATACAAAATAATTAACTGAAAATCCGAGGTGTTACAGATGGAGCCGGGAGGTATACAATAAGACCTTCAGACCAACACTGAATGATTTTCTCATAATGTGCTTATCATGAAAGGTCTTCATTCAGTCTTTGTATCTTTTCTTAGTGTCATAAGCTTCATTGTGCAGTTCTTCCAGCTCAGCAAGATGGAGCTTTCTTTGCTGTCCAGCAAAGTCTAGAGCAAGGTTACAACGCTTGCTTGCCCAAAATGCTTTGTGCTATAACTCTATTGGCAAATGACAGGCCTTCCCATAAACCAATATGTAGGGTGACATCCCTATGGGCGTTTCAAAGGTGGTTCGATATGCCCATAGTGCATAAGTGATTCTGGAAGACCAGTCTTTCTTACTGGGATTGACAATCTTCTCGAGAATATGTTTAATTTTTCGATTTGAGATTTCCACTTGACCACTGGTTTGTGGGTGATAAGGGGTAGCAACCTTATGCACCACCCCATATGATTTTACCAGCTTATTGAATTGGTGATTACAAAAGTGTTTACCCCTGTCACTTATGATGATGCGTGGAATTCCAAATCTAGAGAAAATGTTTTATTTGATGGAGTAGATGACAACCTTGTGATCATTGGTTTTGCATGCCATCTCTTCGATCAACTTTTTGACATAATCCACTCCTACTAAAATATAAAGATGACCAAAAGAGTCCTGGAAGGGTCCCATGAAATCAATGACCCAAATATCGAAAATATCAACTGATACGATTGGGTTTAATGGCATGTGACACAATAAGCATGGGTATCTTTGAACATGGAAGGCCAATAAAATCCACACTGTAAGATCTTTGCAGTGGTCTTTCTAGCACTGAAGTAACCTCCGCAGGCCTGATCATGGCAAAAACTAATGACACTTTGCTGCTCCTCTTCTGGGATACAACAACGAATAACTTGGTCCGCACAGTGTTTAAACAAGTATGGGTCTTTCCCAAATGAAATTTTTGACCTATCTTGCTTAGTCCAATGCGGAGGCATTTGACTAGTGACAAGATATTTCACAATATCTGCGAACCATGGTACTTGGGAAATTGACATGAGTTGCTCGTCAGGGAAGGATTTAGTGATGGGAATAGTTTCATCAGTGAATTCAGTAATCAATCTAGAAAGGTGATCTGTGTAACACCCCAGAATCTTGAACCAGTGAATTAATATAAATCCCCTCTTAAAGAATGGATTAGGATGTGAAAACTTGGCATTAAGATTGAGGAATGAACTGAGATAGGTTGGGTATTAACCCTAGTGAGAGAAAGAAATGAAAATAAGAAGAAAGAGAAGAAAACCAAGATTTCCAAGACGTACATATCGACCTGGGTCGATGTGTACAAGTTTGGTATGTATCGACCTTGATACATATGTTTGAAACCAACCCGAAGCTTGAAATTTTAAGTGACACATATCTCATTTTTCAATACATACAACTGCCCAGGAATGATACATATTGAAAATGAACATGTATCGGGAATGCCCAACAGCTTAAGCCTGAGATCTGATAGCTGTAATTGTCCCACCACCCACCTATTGCACCTACCACCGTCCTGGAGGACCAATCCATGGCTTCCATGTGGATGGTGTGTTGATTAAAGGGAAGGAAGGAAATCCTAGAGGTATACATCGATAGAAGTCGATGTGTACATAAATCCCCCAAAGATATGTATCGAGCAGAAACATGTATCATGAGTATCTAGTCCCTTTGAGTTCAAAATAAGCAACTGTCATCCCTGTCCCATCGTACACCTACCTCACCTGTCACCACCAACGAAGGCCAATGGGAACCCTCCACGTGGCTTGATCATTCTACAGGAGAGGAGGGAAACCAAAGAGAGAGAAAAGAGCAATTGCTGCTCATTCATCTCTCATCTTCATCCTCCCATTCAGCTAAGACTAGGGCCACAAGAGAGGAAAAAAGAGGAGAGAGAGAGGGAGAGCAGCTCGAGGTCCTTCAAATTCCCATTTGAATCCGAAAGAGTGGTATCTCCTCCCTTTTCCATTTATCTTTCATCTTCTTCCATGGAAACCAGTGAACTCCAAGGGAAAGGAAATCTGGAATATAAGAGGAAAGCTGAGAGGGGAGAAACAAGGAGAACAAAGGAATAAAGAAATAGTAAACACCAAGCTTGAGCTCAAAGCCCATTTATCATCGAAATCCTCAAGGTTTTCCCAAGGTAAATGATATTCATAGTGATTAAAGTAATCTAGAATAAAATGATCACATTAAAATGTGTAATAGATCATATAAATGAAATTGGAAGAGAATGAACCGTAGTGGAGAAACATACAACTCCAGACAAGGGAGTTGCAGAATTCCCAGCTGAAAGTTCTCCCTTGGTGCTAGAACACAATTAACCCTAGAGGGGGGGAGAAGGGGGGGGGGGGGGGGTGTGAATAGGTCAATCCCATTTCGTTAGTCCTTTTTAAAATTCCTTGATTGATTAAGTAGAGTGCAGATGATACTTCAATCAAGTGTGTGTGTGTGTGTGTGTGTGTGTGTTAGCAAATGTGATTATGCAATCAACACAAAAAATTGATTCTAATACCACAAAAAAAAAAGGACACAAGATATAGAGTAGTTCGTGAAAGTCCCATTGTCCACGGTGTTAGAACAACATGATTAACCCGAGAGCGGAGGGAGGAGAGGGGGGGGGGGGGTGGCTCGGGTTGAATAAGTCAATCTCATTTTCCACGGTGTTTACAAATTTCTTGATTGTTTTAAGTACAACGGAACATTCATCAAGAGATTTGTTTAGTGTGATAATTTCTCTAAGTGATCACACTAAGATTATGACCCTTTACATAATGCTTAATTATCAATGCTTATATACAATATTTAAAATAAGATAATCAATATGCAAAGTGATGTGTATTGAGAAGAGTACTTAAATACTAAATACAATCACACAAAGATCAAACACCATAAGACCAATTTAAAGTGGTTCGATTAGCCAACCTACATCCACAGTTAGGACTAACTCAACCTTGAGTTATCCCCAAATCCACTAATTGGGGACTTACAACCTCACAATTAGAGTATGAGTTCCACCTCACTCAATCGGCTGGGAATTTCACCCATCACTGTAGAATTGGAATTTCACCTATTCATTGGCTGGGAATCCACCCACCACATGTGCCGGCGACGCCGCTCCAGACTTTTTATAATGGTTCCGGAACCAAGCTTCCTTAATCCACTTTCGGAACAACGATTTTAAAATAAAATTAAAACCAAGAAGCATTTGCCATTGGAGCTCTTTCTATTGATGTGTGCTTCATGAAGATCCCACCCAATGTGTGCCGCCACTCTACATCTTAGCCTCCGTATAACAATCACAATCCAGGGTGACAAGGAAACTGGTTTTACCAAAGGTTTCCAAGTTTATGTTCCTCTATTTCTTTTTTCGTCCCTTGCTAACTCAATCAGCATATTCGTTGTTTATGGCTTTTATTTCCTCTTCTCTATTTCTAACTTACAAACTCAATCAACAAATTGGTTGTTTATGATTTTACCTTCCTCCTCTCTCTCTCTCTCTCTTACAAACTCAATCCCTAGGATTGGTTTATATGATTCCCTAAGTGTAAGCACGAGAGATAGAGAGAGAGTGATCCCTATGTTGGCCCTTGTTTAAGCTCACTGATAAAGATGAGAGTTCAACTGATTTTGCCGAAGGATGACAACTGGTTGCATAAAGATCGGTTTTTAAAGAGAAGGAAACCAGTTGTAGTAACGGTAATGTACAGACAGGTCGGTCGCACCTAGGGGTCGGTGACTAGAAATGTTACCATTCAACAACCTGACCATCGCGTAATAATGCACTCCCAACGGTAATATTCTTTCTCGGTCGACATATCGGTGTCGCCTATGGGTCGACAATTATAGTACCGAGAGGTCGTTCCATACGAGAGGTTCAATCTGGGGTAACCATGCTGGCAGAGTTTCAAGTCTAGAAACTTGTCTTACCCAGAACGACTTGTCTCCCTTTACCGATGGGGTCGTTTCTAGATACTCTCGATCGGTCTTGAACTACCGATATATCTGTTTTCTCGAGAGCCCACCTGAGTTCTAAGTTCCAGAACTCTTAAATCTTTATCGAAGAGTCGTTGACCACGAGGGGCCGCTTCAGCCCTTCACCGAGGGGTCGGTACGTACGAGTCTCTCGATCAGAGGCTTTCCCAGAATGAAAGTTCTATAATCCAAAACCTATCTCAATCTGGCGACCAGCCTTTGACCACGATGGGTCGATCCTGTCTCCACCATGGGGATGGTGAGAATGACTGGTCGAGCTGACAGTGAAACAAAAAACATATTTCCAAGTTTGGTTCCAATTTACTGTGAAGCTTTCTCTCTAGGTTTTTCATAATTTTACCATTTGTTTAACTAAGCCTAGGGATGGTCCTCTCAAAGGTGTGCGTACCACCTAAAGTTATCTATGGCCATAATACCTGTTTTGTGATTGCCATACATAGTGATGATGAATCTGCACTTGATCCTCCAATGCTTGAGTTCTTGATTCAATCTTCATCACTTGAGTCTTGATCATTGCTTCAAATTTTCGAGACAATGTTTCACCAAAGTCATGGAATTTGTAAATAGGTGACTCGGCAAACTGAGGCACAAACAGTTCGGTTAGCCAACTTACGTCCACTTTAAATTGGTTTTATGGTATTTGATCTTTGTGTGTATGTATTTACTATTTTAGTACTCTTCTCAACACACACTACTTTGCATGTTGATTAACTTATTCTACACATTGTGCACAAGCATCGATAATCAAGCAAAATGTAAATGGTCAAAATCTTAGTGTGAATGTTTAAAGAAATTAGAAACAATCTATCACACTAAACAAATCTCTTGATTAATGTTCCGCTACACTTAAAACAATCAAGAAATTTGTAAACACCGTGGAAACTGGGGTTGACCTATTAACACCCCCCCCCCCCCCTCCTCCTCTTCTCTCTAGGGGTCAATCATGTTGTTCTAAGCACATTGAAAAAGGGACTTTCAGGTAGGAATTTCTTTTGAAATTCCCAACCTTGTGACAGAAATAACACTCTCCCGTTGAAGGGTGAGAGATACTTGTTTTTCCAAACACTCCATGGTTTACAGGTTCTTTGGTGGATGAGGCATCAAGACCAAACCTATCATCATATTGTTTACCCGAACCTACGAGTCTTTTAAGTCTTTCATCTCCTTAGGTAAACTTATCTTGGAAATTTTCTTTATGGATTTTTAATTCCTTAACTTCCAAAGATAATTTTTTAACGTCCTCTTCAAGAAAGTTATTGTGATGCCACAGATTCTCGACATCGTTGCAGTGAATACTTATCTCTTCTTGAAGGTTTTTATTACTCTCTTTTAGTTTTGAGTTTTCATTGTCAAAGAGTTCCAGCTTAGAGGTTAGGAGAGACTTTTTAGTTTTTAAATCCTCCACTTGATTAGAGAGGTTCACGTTTTCATTTTTAACCTTGTCTAATTTCTTTGCCAAACTATCACTTTCAAGGAACAGGATATTGTGGGAGGCTTGAAGATTTTCATCATCTTCACTCTCATCATCCTCCATTACAACTGTGGGATTTTGTTGATCACCAATGATTGAGGCTATGAGAGTTTTTGATACATCAACTTTTCTTTGAGTCTCTTTATTAGAATCACTCTCTGATCAGAGGTTTCCACATGGGTCACACCCACATTCATGGCCTTTTTAATTTTATCTGAGGGACATTCGTTCATAAAGTGTCCTCTCCCCCCACAATTATAACAAGTTTGCTCCTTGGGAACCTCTCTCTCCTTCCTTTCCCTCTAATTTTTTCTTGCCTTTTAGGTTATCTTTTACTTGATTCACCCTTTCCCATTCTTCTCAACTTGTTTTTTTTTTAACAAAGTTTTTTTAAAAAAATTTGGTAAACATTGCCATTTCATCACTTGATAACTCATACTCTTAAAAATCGTCTTTTTCTTTTGTTTTAAGGAAGATTTCAAGGCAATGAATTTGTCCTTTGGTTGTTCAAAGTGTAGTTCATAGGTTTATAGTGAACCAACCAAATCATCGATGTTCATTAGAGACACATCTCTGTTATCTTCCATAACCACAACCTTGGGCTTGAACCTTTCTGCAAGATTCCAGAAAATTTTGGTAGATACCTTGTCCTCGGGTATCCCTTCACCTTGAGATACATTTGATTCACAATGTCGCTTATTTTGGAATAAAAATCCATGAAGACTTCATCCTCCCTCATTTTAATAGTATCAAAATGATTTTGGAGAATCTGAAGTTTGGACCTCTTAACTATTGAGGTGCCTTCATGAGTTCTTTCAAGAACTTCTCATGCCTCCTTTGTCGTTCCACAGGTCATAATTCTCTTGTACTGTAACACCTCAGATTTTTCAGTTAATTATTTTTGTATGAAAATAATCCTTTTAATTTGTGAACATAGGTTAAGGACCTTATGTAGATAAAGAATTGGGCCATGACCCAATTTAGACCCAACGGTTTTGGAGTTGTTTTCAATAAAAATTAAATGGAGTTGAATTTAAATTGGTATTGCAATATTATATAAATAATGAAGGAGATAGTATTGCATGGTCATTTATATGAGATAATAAATCCATGATATGCGCATGGAATGGAATCTAAGAAAGGATGCATGGTCGCATGAAGAGATATGAATATCTTTGAGATATGCACATGAGGTGTTGGAGTGATACTAGGAATTAATAAATAAAAAAGAAAGGGTTTGGCACCTTCTAAGTTGGGATTAAGGGAAGGTCTTATAAGAGGCAAACATGGGGCGCATGGCACTTGCTATTCTGGATTAAGGGAATGTTTTATAAGAGGTAAACATGGGGCGCATGGCATTTGCTATTCTTGATTAAGGGAAGGTTTTATAAGAGGCAAACAAGTGCACACAGCATGAGGTAATTAAAGAAGGGAGTAAGGGCGCATAGCACATTCTAAATAGGGATTAAGGAAAAAGAAAGAAAATAAGAAAGGGAGAAAAATAAGGAAGGTTTGACATATGTTCAGTATTTTGGTTATAAAGTTCCACTCCAATGTCCGATTGTTTTGTTTCTTTTTGTGTTAGAAAGAAAACTTCAAGGGCTACAACTTTGTAGTTTACCACTTTTCTTGGTCGGAAGTTAACAAGGTCAAAACTGATCTACAATATGGTATATGTGTAAAAGATGGGGAATACAAGGGCTCACGGCAATGGGCAATTACTATCTCAAGAACCTTCTAAGATTGGCCAATTGGAGATCAATAAAAGGAGAGAAGGAGGGGGCGCACAACACACCTACACCTTAGGCCGATTTTCCTCTCTCTCTCTCTCTCTCAAACCTTGTCTCACAGCAATCATTATCAAAGGAAGAGAGGCAGCAGAAAGCACAAGAACAGCAACACAAAGTGGTTCACGGCATACACAAGAAAAGGCTAAGGAAATGAGAAGGATTGAAAGAACAAGATCAACCGACGGAAAGTCGAAGGAGTAGCGGAACCGGTAAGTGATTCTATGTCTTTGATTTGATATATGGTTTTAGATCCATGGAAGAGAATTATTATTTTAGAAAGTACCAAAGTATGGATTTTCAAGAATGTTACTAGATTAGAAAATATCTAATCATGGACCTTGGATTAATTGGAAGTTGCTAAATTTGGAAAGTATCCAATTAAGGAAACTTGGTTTTAATTATGGAACCTCTAATAATGGAAAGGTGGAGAGTAAATTAGTAATTTTCTAATTATAGATCTTAGATTAAAATGGAAGGTGGGATTATTATGGAAATGGATGCTTAACTTAGAAAGTGTTTAATTATGGAAAACCATGGAGGAACTTTGGTATTTCTATGGGTTAGAAACCATGGAAAGTCATGGTTTAAATCAATGGATTTGAATGATGGAAACCCATGGAAAATGTTAGATAAATTTTAAATGAAGTTTGAAGGGAATAAAGGGAAACATGAACCATAGGGTTCGGCCACAATGCATGGCCGAACCCCATGAAATAATGTTGGTAATGAATGAATTGGTTTTAGAAGTATGGAAAGACATGGGTTAAGTTATGGTTTATTTTAATGGAAAAATATAGATGATTAATTAAATGAAAGAAGATTGGGAAAGGATCATGATAATTTGGAAAGGTTGATATGTTTGACCAAAAGAATAGAAAAGAAGGGGTGAGGTTCGGCCATGATGTGTGGCTGAACCCCACCAAATATTTTTATGGATCTAAGTTTTCTTAGAGGGTAAATCATGTGGACTAATTTATTAAATTTAAAGAATGATGGAGAACCAAGGACCTTAGGATTCGGCCATGGTGTATGGCCGAACCCCATAGAGAATTGTGGGATGATGTTAATGCAATTAGACTTTAAATTATGTAAGTATTATTATTGAATGTTTAATGAATCTAAACCATTGATGAAGATCATGAACCATAGGGTTCGGCCATGGTGCTTGGCCTAACCCCATGGGGTTGTTTTTTGAATGGAGATGGATTTGGTCGCTTAATATGGAAAGCTTCCAAATATAGAAGGAGTTGCTAAACTTGGAAGGCATCCAATAATGGAAAGATAGTTTCTAATTTAGGAAACTATCTATCTATAGAAGTTTGTCTATTATAGGAAAGTTCCTATTATTGGAATTTGGATATTGAAATTAGAAAATATTTAATTATAGACCATGAAGATTATTTTTAGAAAACTTCCATGTATGGAAAGTGATTACTATTCTTGATAAGCTTCTAATAAAGACATGGGTCGGCCATTGCATGGCCGAACCATAATGGCTAAGATGCTAGATTATGTTTAATTATGGAATATGATATCTAATTATGGAATCTATATTTGGAAAGCATTCAATTAGGGAAAGTTAGAGTTTAATTTAGAAAGTTTCCAATTATAGAAGAAAGAGATTAATTTGGAAAATTCTAACTATGGAAGGTTTTATTTGTGGTTCCATGGTTGTGGATCATTGGTGGATCCATGTATGTAATATAGTAGAACCTAAACATGAATTGTCAAAGGCAATGGTAAAGTTGTAAATACTTGCTAAAAATGGAAGGTTAGCCATGAATGTCATTTTAGTAATTATATGAGAATTAATAGACCTATGTTTTGGGACCTAAAACTTAGGTGACGAGATCAATGACAATTTGGTAAATAAAGGTAAAAAATGAAGAATGGTTTATGAACTTAATATTGTAAATCAAGTGGGACTTGGTTTTGATTCTTTATTATATTTTAAGGTAACGGAACCTCACAAGGTGTTTACGATCGTGAGCGGTTACCGGACGAAAGATGCAAGGACACGAAGCGGTCTTTGGTAGGATTTCACCTCTTTGAAACCATGGCTTTATGTACAATGTTTTCTTATCTTATTGATGAATTTATATTGCAAAGGTTATGTTTCAAATGGTTATTTTAAATGCTATGTTTATATGATTAAAATAGCCTGTGTTGGATACGTTTCAAATGGTGATTTTTATATGCTATGTTTATTTAATAAAATAGCATGTGTTTTATATGTTTCAAATATAAGTTTTTAAATGCTATGATTTTGTATAATTGCATAGCATGTGGTATTTGCATCTCATGTATAGCATGGGAGGCATGCCAGGTAACCGGGGACCCACACTCCGTCGGGGCGTCTGTAAAGCACTAGTGGGGGATACCTTGATGATGAGAATCCCATCAAGAGGATACTATGTATAATACCTTGATGATGAGAATCCCATCAAGAGGAATATTGTGTATGAAGACCCTGGTGATGAGCATTCCATCAGGGGATACCTTGATGATGAGAATCTCATCAAGAGGATACTATATATCAAGAGATCCACACTCCGTCGGGGCGTCCGTAAAACACTCATGGAAGGAATACCTTGATGAGGAGAATTCCATCAAGAGAGAAGGCCTTGGTGACGAGAATTCCACCAGGAAAATACTTTGATGAGGAGAATTCCATCAATAGTATACCCTATGTTTTGTGATGGGTGGGACTCATTGCATATGATAACATGGCATGGCATTGAATCTGAGTATGATCTTTATTATCATGCAAGGTTTCTGGTTTTATCAGTATGATTGGATCTCTATTATCATACACTGTTTTGGATACAATGTTTTGAGAGTATGGAATGATTTATTATAACTGGTTTTAATATATATTATATCTAGACTGTTGGTACTACCTAATTGGAATACCTACTAGGCGCGTTATACTAACGCCCTACTTCTACCCTTTAGTGGATGATGCAGGAAATGAGGAAAACGTTAAACGCGGAAAGGGGCGAGCATAGGAGCTTGGAACGCTTTTAGAGTTATATTTTGTTTAAGATACTTAGGGATTTGTATTTAGAGTATCCAGATTTCGAAAAGTAATAACTTAGAGATGGATTTGCTATGGTTGGATGTCTTATTGGATAATTGCATTATGATAATAATGATTAAAGTGATTTATTGACTAAGTACTTTGCTATCAATGGAATAGAACTTGGTTCTATTTTGATTCCGCATTTTGATGTTATGATTCCGCAGGTTATGATTTTTATTCTGCAAGTTGATATTGCTATGTGTGAACCG
Organism: Chimonanthus praecox; assembly: GCA_022113865.1. Lineage (NCBI taxonomy): Eukaryota > Viridiplantae > Streptophyta > Magnoliopsida > Laurales > Calycanthaceae > Chimonanthus > Chimonanthus praecox. Next base: position 33,164,574 of record CM039089.1, on the reverse strand, counting down.
TTTTCCATGGACTGAGTCCATGCACACATAGGGTTGGCCAGTTAAGGGTCGGACTTTGGAAGTTTGGACTTAGCTCGCGTCGTGACATCCCTCGCTCTATCACTCTACTCTGTTATAAAAAAAATTGACTTTGAATTTACGGGAAGAAGCGAGTAAAAAAGGGCGGGGCGTTACATGTACTCGCTATCGGATACTACACAGTTAAGGTCATTCATGGCTTTGCCATTAGTTATTTGAGCAGCTTTTTCAGCAGGGGTCCAAGAGGCAAAAGGTTTGGGTGTCATAAACATGGTTGAGGTCTTCTCTTCCCTAGGTTCCTGCCATCCAGTATTTACAATATCCCATACCGATGAATCTATGGAAGCAAAGAAATTTCTCATTTTGGCCTTCCATGAGGCATAGTTTGTTCCATCAAAGTAAGGGGGTTTGGATATTGCATGATTGTCTCCTACGGTGTTCTAGCTTGGGTCAACTCGGATGGTTAAATCCTTATAAAGAGCACTAGGCTTTGATACCAATTGAAAGTTCTCCCTTGGTGCTAGAGCACGATTGACCCTAGAGGGGGTGTGAATAGGTTAATCCCAATTCGTTGGTCCTTTTAAAATTCCTTGATTGATTAATTAGAGTGCAACGGATAGTTCAATCAAGTGTGAGTGTGTCAGCAAATGTGATTATGCAATCAACACAAGAAATTGATTCTAACACCACAAACAAAAGGACACAAGATATAGAGTGGTTCGGTTAGCCAACCTACATCCACTGTTAGGACTAGCTCAACCTTGAGCTATCCCCAAATTCAATAAGTGGGGACTTACACCCTCACAATTAGAGTAGAAATCCCACCTAACTCAATCGACTTGGAATTTCACCCACCACATGTAAAATAGGAATTCCACCTATTTGATTGGGTGGGAATTCCACCCATCACGTGTGCCAGAGATTATACTCTAGATTTTTTATAGTGGCTCCAGCGCCATGCCTCTTTAATCCACATTAACAGGATAAAGGTTTTAAAACAAAATTAAAACAAAAAAGCACTTGCCTTTGTCGCTTTTTCTCGAAGATGTGTGTTTCTCAAAGATCGACCCAATCTGTGTTTGAGTTTAATCCCGACGTTCCGCCTTGTAGTCATCATTGAGCAATCACAATTTCAGGGTGACTAGGAAACTGATTTTGCCTTAGTTTGTATCTTATCTTTTCTTTTCTCATCTCTTTCTCTCTTTCACTAACTCAATCAATAGATTGGTTGTATTTTATTCTCAAGTGTAGGCACAAAAGAGTTGATCGTCTCTTAAAGTGTGCGAATTTTCTCACTTCAAAGAAGATGATTAAATGATCACACAACTCTCATATTTTTAGAGGAGATAACACAGTTTTTCAAATTGTCCAGTACCAACAGGTCGGGGGCATCGATGGGTCAATGTTCATTTTTTATTACCGTTCAACTACCCGACCGTTGCACATTAAATGTACTTTCAACGACATAATTAATTCTCTGTCGACAGGTCGGTGTCACCGATGGGTTGATAGTCATGGAACTGGGTGGTCGGTCCATACGAGGGTCTCGATCGTGGGTAACTCCATGCATACACAGTTTCATTTCCCGAAACTTGTCCTACCCAGAATGACCTGTGACCCTTTACAGAGGGGTCGGTCCTGGTGCTCTTGATCGGTCTTGAAATACCAAGATGTGTATTTTCTCGAGAGCCCACTTGAGTTCAAAGTTGAGAACTCACAAATTTTAATAGACGAGTCGTTGACCACGAGGGTTCTTTATGTTCATCACCGAAGGATCGGTACATACAAGACTCTCGATGAAAGGCTTACCCAAAATGACAGTTCTACGACCTAAAACCTCTGTCAATCTAGACGACCAATCTATGACTATGATGGGTCGATTCTGTCTCCAACCGAGGGGTTATTGAGCACGACTGGTTGAGCTGACAGTGAACTTAATTCATATTTCCAAGTTTTCTTCCAATGCACTGTCAAGCTTCTCGGACTTGGCTCGCGTTGTGACGTTCGCGTCCCTCTCCACTCAAATATTCATAATATTATACTCTGATGACGGTGGTTAGAGGACAGGACATTACAGTTGATATCAGAGCATGAATAGCAAATAAGGAGAATTCCTTGAGTCAAATTCAAACAGGACTTGAAAATTTCTCGAAATAAACTACAAAGGAAGTTGAGTATGAATGAGTCTAGAGTACTCCCCTTAGTGACATTCACATGAGAAGTCAAAACAATCCCCAATGTGTGTTGAACTATGACATAGAATTATTCCTTGAAGAGGATGACAAGGGCACACTAGAAATTCCCAGTCAAATGTTAGGCAATCATTTGGAAGGACTTTCCTTGATGATGTAATGCACGTATTGGGATGAACCATTGAGTAAGTTTATAAAATAAGAGGAATACTAATCGGGTTGTTTCATGGCATAGGAAGATACCGTCAAGAGAACGTACCCAAAGAACCTGTACGCACCTAGGGAATGTGGGTGGGACCACTAACTAACAACGTTCCACTCGTGCCATCGGAACTCCAAAGCCTTTTACAGGCGATAACAAGTGCAACAATGCAACCTGATTAGACAAGAAACAACATGACTACCACAATTGAGTCCGGAGATCAAACTCTCGTGAGAAATTTCCAACATTAGCGTCTTCCTCATTTCAATGGCATAGAAGGACCCAGGAAGCTGAAAAGTCGATCGAGAACGTTGCTAATATCCTTAAGCTGCTAAGGATCACTGAAGACCAAGATAATATCCTATTGTCCACATGACAACTTTCTAATGATGCGGATCAATAGTGTAAATTAGTTGAAGAGAGCCATGTGGTGGCGGAGATAACATGGGAAAACTTCAAGGACCTATTCCTTGAGAACTATTTTCCTGAGATCGAAAAAGCGGCTAAGGTACAAGAGTTTATAAAGTTGACTCAAGGGGAATCGACTGTTATGGAATACCAACGGAAATTCCTTGGACTCTCCCGCTATACACCATACATGGTCGACACGGAATACAAGAAGGCTCAAAAATTTGACAGAGGTCTTCGACTCGACATTAGATCAAGGTAATAACCCTCCTAGCGGCCACATTTCCTGAGGGCAGTGAAAAGTGTGACCATTGTTGAAAAGGATATGGCATAATCAAATGAGCACGTTGGGAATGAGAGGGAGCAGGACAGTGAAAGTTCTGCGTGACTCCACAAGAGGCTCCAATCAAATTCTCAGCGTCCATTAGTTGCGGCACTTATGGTGCAGTCTTATGCGAGCACACCTCCACGTTATTTGTTAGTGCTCAGCCTTGCCAAGTCGATGTGTTTGTCAATTCCATGACTCGGAAAGAAGAACTTGCTGGAAGCTTGAAGATCCAAGATGATCAAGAGTAAAGATCATGCTCCATTGGATTGAAGTTCATCGTTATGGAAATCACAAAACAGGTATTATGGGCATAGATGACTTTAGGTGGTACCCACACCTTAGAGAGGACTCCTAGGCTTAGAAGAACAAATGGTTAAAATCAGAAAAATCCTAGTGAGGGTGCTTGACAGTTAATTGGAACCCACCTTGGAAATATGTATTTTGTTTCACTATCAGCACGACCAGTCGTTCTCACCGACCCCTCGGTAGAGACAGGATTGACCTATTGTGGTGAAAGACTGGTCGGCCAGATTGACATAGGTTCTGGAAATTGAACTGTCAATCTGGGTATGTCTCTGATTGAGAGTCTCGTATGCACCGATCCATCGGTGAAAGGCTAAAATGACCCCTCGTAATCAACGACTCCTCGATCAAGATCTTGAGTTCTGAAACCTTGAACTCATGCACTCTCGGAGAAACAGACATAACGGCAATCAAAGACCGATCGAGAGTACCAAGACCGACCCCTTGATAGTGGGCAACAGGTTGTTCTGGGTAACCAGTTCCCAAAGTGGAAACTATTATAAAGCATCTTTTGTACCAAAATGAGCCTCTCGTATGTACCGACCTCTTGGTGCCATAAGTGTTGACCCATCGGTGATAACGACATGACGACTAGGAAAGAATTTTACTGTTGGGAGTGCACTTGATGAACAACGGTCGGATTTATTACGGTAACATTTCAAGTCACCAACCCCTCAGTGAGACCAACCTGTCAGTACATTACAATTACCGCAATTGGCTACCTTCGCTATTTAAACCAATCTTTATGCAACCAGATGGTATCCTTCCCTAGGATCAGTTAGACACTCATCTTCACCAGTGAGATTAAAAAAGGGCTAATAAAAGGATCACTCTGTCTCTCTCTCTCTCGTGCTCAGACTTGGGAAATCAAATACAACCAATCAGATGGATTGAGTTGTGAGAGAGAGATGAAGGAAGAAAACTCATAAACAATCAATCTAAGGATTGAGTTTGAAAGTGAGAAAGAGAGAAGAAGGAAATGATCATATCTAGGAAACCTTTGGTAAAACCAGTTTCCTTGACACCTTGGATTGTTATTGCTATATGACTATAATGCCCCGCCCTTTTTCACTCGCACAAAATCAAAGTATAATTTTTTTTAAAAGAGTGAGAGAGAGCAGGAATGTCACGACGTGAGTTAAGTTTGAGTTTCCAAAACCCGAACCTTAACTGGCCACCTTTACGTGTGCGTGGACTAAGACCACTTAAACATTTCACACGCTTTTCTGAATACATTGCGGGATTATTTATATGAATAAAATACTATTCATCTACATGTCAATATAAGGCAAGGAAAGCCAATCACTATATACTTAGCTTGAAACTTTAAATATCATCAAACCATAGCAAAATAATTCTAAGTTATTACAGTTCAAAATATCAGTCCTCCAAATACATCATAAATAATCAAGACAAGTAAAATAAACTTCATTCATTCCAAGCCCCTACGCTTGGCTCCCGTTGTGTCTCATGTCCGTTTCCTTGTCATTCCCTGTTCTATCATCTATAGGGTAGAAGTAGGGCATCAGTCAACATACCCAGTAGGTATACCAAGTAGGGTTATGGTACACATAGGATCAATATAAAATCAAGATAGAAACATCACATCATAAAATGTGAAACATCTCATAAGTAGTAAAAATAATGCATGTTGTCCATATCATAATCATGCATACTTATGTGACATGTCATGGGTGTCAATGCCAAATGATCACTCACCTAATCTCCATATCCAATTACATCATATATAAATAGTTTCCTTGATAAATCGCCATACCAAGGTGTTCCCATGGCCAATTACGTCCGCAGTGTTTTGTGACGGTACCACCAGGTCACTATTATACCTCCCCACATATGTTAATCGGAATTACTGATGGATTGTGGACTTCTCCCTCTGTACAGGGTTTCGGGACAACATACCAGGAGTTCTTTGGCCCAAATTACGTTGTACCCATTCCTAGCAATCCCGGACAAGTCCAAAATATCAATAGTTCACATAGCTTCATACAAGCTAGTGTCAAGCCAAAATTATGTCGAAACCACTCATAACTTGGTTTCTTGGTTACATGTATTCCCTCCCATGCCATGCAGGAGATAATGAATGTAAGAATGCCATTTCATATCAAATTACATAATATCATTGAAAATCAATTCATAACATATACCATTTGTTAAGCCAAAGTAAAACATCAAATTTGGAAATAAAAACCAGTGTCATATATATAATCCATAGTGTCTCAGTAAGGTAGGAATCCTACCAACGTCCAGTATACTATCCTTGCTTTCATGTGAAGATAACGTTAACGATCATGTTGAAACGAATCACAAACCCTTTGCGAATCTTTCTACCTTATTGAATTCAATCACGTATATAAATCAATTTGGTTTTCCATTTTAATTTTATTTCTCCTTACATCCTACCAGATAAACAGAAACATCTGGAAAATCATCCAAATCAAACTTTTCAATTCAGTCGACTGAATTAGGGATTCAGTAGACTGAATCATGCCCAATTACTATTCTCTGCCTTACCCGCAGACTTTCAGTCGTCTGAATGATAATATTCAGTCGACTGAAACACAACTAATTAATGTATATACTTGACCCGTAACCTTTCAGTTGACTGAATCATAGATTAAGTCGGCTGACTTTGGGTCAAATCCTCTGTGTTCTTGGTCAACACACTTGCAGTCGATTGAATCACAGATTTAGTCGGCTGACTTTGGATCAGATTATTTGTTTGTTCGGCCAGTATACATTCAGTAGATTCAGTCTGCTAAATTATCAATAAACTGTTTACCTGTTTGGTAAGTGATACCTTCAGTTGACTGAATCTATGATTCAGTCGGCTGAAACACACCAGATCCCTTACTTGTTTGGTACGTCTATGTTTAGTCAACTGAATCAAGGATTCAGTCGGCTGAAATAACAATAGACCCCATATATTCTTAGCCAGTCCATGTTCAGTCGGCTAAAACTCCCAAATAACCCTTGTGTGCTCAGCCAGCACCAGTTCAGTCGACTGAATCTTGAGATTCAGTCGACTGACTCTTTGTTAGTCCTTTTTGTTTGCTTATTTTGTAAAGCTTTTCTCCATGAAATCAATTCTTTAACATATCTAAACATGAATTTCATCTTTCGTATTTTAATTAGTAAACTCACTTTACCCACTAGCCAAGGTTTGGGTTCCTCGTGATCCATTCAATCATTGTACCATTATAGTATGGTTTTGGATTCAATCCTATGGTTGTTTGTTTCAACCTATCACCAACCTCAGGATAGATTTCCTATTCCATGGCCTTATACCATTTGGCCATTAATTCCAATCAGCTATGGAACCCACGTGATCGGCCACACAATGGCCAAACCTATGGTTTCCTTTGAATCAATCCTATGTTATTTTATGCTTTAAACATACCTTCTTTCCCGTCTCCTTCTTTTGTTTTGGACTGTCCTTTCTTTCTTATTCCTTCTTCTTCTTTCTTTACTCTTCAATTTCTCCAAGTATAGAGGTGTAGATGTGGAAGAGAGGGAGGAGAGGAGAAGAGAAGAATCCTTGTGCAAGGTGTGAAGGAGTCAGCCAAGGGATGTGAGGAATCCCTTTGGTTTGTGTTTTTGTAACAGCCTTAGACTCTTCCACTCTCCATCATTATGGTTTGTTTAACCCATGAGGCCCTTGGTTTAACCAAGGAGACTCTTAGCTTAAACCAAGAAACCCTTTGACTTCCAACGTGTCCAATGGTTTCATGCCCCTTGAGATGGAAACTCTCCATCTTCCCAACTCAACTCAAACAATTTAATCTTAAACTCAAAACTTGAACTCACTAGGTGGTTGACCAAGTAAACCATGACCGGCCATGCATGTGGTGACTTGGTCACCACATGGCATTTGGGTCCCACCTTGGCCATGTCACTCGACCATGTGGCCTCATTGTCTACTAAGCTTCCATGTGATGACATGCATGCCACATGGCAATGCCACATCATTCACATGCCACCTCACTTGATGAGATGGATTTTAATGGATTAAATACATTAATTATTCGTTTCAAATATTTTAATTAAATTTACTCAATTAAGCTCATTTAGGATGCATTGGGTCTTATTTGGGTAATTGACCCATTTAATTCAAACTTACCCAATTATTTTAAAATCAAGTTCATCCAAGACCCATTAGGTCTTAATTGGGTAATTTACCTAATTCCTTGCCCGTCTACTGTCCATTTCAACCATTTAATTTCAAATTCCATTAAATTGAAATCCAAATAGGCCAATCCATTTTATATTATAATCTGAGGAAATCTGGGGCGTTACAATATTACCCTCTTTTTGAAATTTTTGTTTCAAAAATCGAGCGATGTAGGGTTCCAAACAAATTACACTAATAACTCAAGATGAGTTGTCCTCATCTCTAATTCAAGTTCCCAAGTGGCTTCCTCATTACCATGTCGATCCCATACCACTTTGACGAACGGAATTGCTTGGTTCCGTAACACCCTTTGTTTCGTCTCAATCACTCTGACAGGCCTTTCGACATATGATTCGTCGCTTTGTACTTCTATGTGTTGCACTGTAACACCCCGCCCTTTTTCACTCGAAATCAGAGTCTATTTTTTTAAAAAAATAAATAAACAAGCGATAAGAGCGGAGTGTCACGATGCGAGTTAAGTCCGGACTTCTAAAGTCCGACCCTTAACTGGCCAAACCTATGTGTGCATGGACTAAGTCCATGAAAACGGTTCACACATAGTACTTTATAATTCTTGCAGAATATTACTTAATCTAAGTGCGGATTATAATAGAACCTAAGCCTACTCCATTTTAGATAGCAAAGTACATAGTCATTTATCCAAAATTACCTTAACTTAATCATTCAATCAAACCATTCCAAACCATAGCAAATATTAATTAAGTTATTATATGCCAACATCTAACTAATCAAATTACATATCCGTGTAAACTTATCAAAATATCAATAATAAAATCCATTCAGATATCCAAGTTCCTATGCTTGGCTTCTTTCTTGATCATCGATCCCTTCCTTTCCTGTGTCATTCACTAGGGTAGAAGTAGGGCATTAGAAAAATGCGCCCAGTAGGAATTCTAGGTAGGGCTACCACTGGGTTAGTATCAAATATCATATAAAATATCATATCATCAAAATTCATGTAAAATCATGCCATGCCAAATGCCTTATGCAATGAGTCCCACCCATCACATACATATAACCTCTTGATGGTATTTTCCTCATCAAGGTATCCCCACAGTGGTCTTTCGGACGTCCCGACGGAGTGTGGCCTCCGGATTCTACTTGATGGCATTATACACATCAAGGTCTTCCCACGATTGCCTTACGGACGCCCTGACGGAGTGTGGCCTCCGGTTACAAATTCCCCTCCCATGCCATGCATGAGATGTACATGTCCATATGCTATGTAATATAAATACCATAGCATTAAAAACTTCACTTTTGAAACATATTATAAATTGCAACATAAACCATCAAATAAAGATAAAACCATATACATATCCATGTTCAATAAGGTAGAATCCTACCAATGACAACTAATTTGACCTCGCGTTCTTGTGCGAAAACCATTCACGACCGTGCACCGTTTAAGAAGTCCCGTTACCTTGTTACATGTCAATAAGTCAAAAACATATCTCATTTGGTTTTTAATCAAGCCTAAGACCAAGAACACCATCATGTGGGGTTCTGCCATACACTATGGCCGAACCTCACCTACTTGAATTTGGCCCTTACTTTTATTTATTAACCAAACATCACTATGCTAATAACGTAGCTCTTTGTCCACCAAAATCCATTAGTCTTCTAAATTCCAACTTTGTGGGGTTCGGCCATACAACATGGCCGAACCTAAATATCTTGATTTTTGGTTCCTCTTTCAAAATCACTTGATCCTTTTAATTAAATCCAATCACTAATCCATTAATCCAATCATTCACACATAAAGCATCTAACACTCATAACATATAAGTCCATAAAATTCATTAGTGGGGTTCGGCCATATACCATGGCTGAACCTCACTATCTTGATTTTATGCTCATCTTTCAACCCTTTGATCTTCAAGTTAGATAAAAGATCATAACCTCTACATCTAATCACTTGTTCCATATATGTTTATAATTGATAACCATTTAAACCCACCAAATATTTTCCATGGGGTTCGGCCATACACCATGGCCGAACCCATGGTTCATCCTTTTCACCTTTTATTACATTTCATGCCATTAATCATCCATGGCTAATTAATGGGTTTATTTACTTATAACCAAGTCCCAAAACTGATCACCAAAAGATTCATGGGATTCGGCCATACGCATAGCCGAACCCTATGATATCCAAATCCATAAAAAGTACTTGGTGGGGTTCGGCCATACACCATGGCCGAACCTCACCCTTGAGTTTTGGTGCTCCCCTTTTCCCATTCTTATAAATCCAACAACCCAACACCTTCATAAATTATTAACCATCTTCAAAATTAATTAAACATGACAAACCATCCATCATTATCTCTCCATGGGGTTCGGCCATACACATGGCCGAACCCTATGGTTCCTTATTTCCATTTAAAAATTGCCATGCATCTATGATTGGTTCCCATACCTCCATCCATCTAAATCCTTTTAAGACTTTAACAAAATCAAACACATACCATTGTGATTTCCTTCCTTCAAATCCAATAATATAATCCAATGTCTTTTCCATGGGATTCGGCCATGTACATGGCCAAACCATGTCCTTAACCATTTTCTTATTTAAGAATGGTTTATTGAGCACTTACTAATTCCGCGACTCCTCCAATTTGTTCTTCACTCCGGCTTGTTCCTTTCCTTCCTTAGCCTCTCCTTCTTCTTGATTCTTTGGCCGAAGATGATCTTGCTAATACAACTCCTCCAAAAGTGGTTCAGCCAAGAGATATGAATTGGGATAGAAGCTTGAGATCCAATTATTCTAAGTCCTCTTTGATCTTGAGAGGAGAAATGGCCTTGAGAGGGAGGGAGAGAATGAGATAGAACTCTCAAAGTGTTCTTTTCTTTCCTTAGAGTGCTAGTCGGCTAAGAAAGGGAGAGAGTAAGATGAGAAAAACACCAAGAGTTTCTTGTCTTTGTGAGGTGGGAACGGCCAAGAGGGAGGAAGAGTGTGGCTTTAAGATGAAACCTTCTCTTGGTTAATGAGGGTTGCCAAAGGTGGTGTCTTTTGGTGACACCCCTTGGTTACTCCTATGTCCTTTCATCTTCCTCTTTTAAGTCTCAATTGGAGGTTTCATCCTTGAGATGAAACACTCCCAACGTGTGACTCTTGGGTTTCCATCTTGAGATGGAAACCCTCCAAGCTTCCCAACGTGTGTGATTTGTGTAACCTCCACCAAACGGCCCACCTCCCATTAATTCCCATTTGGAGTTTCATGCATAAGATATAATTCCCATGCATCCAACGTGTATACCTCGTGTTGTTCTTTGAAACAACAAAAACCCCTCCTCTTCCCACTCCACTCACTTGAGATAAAGGCCTCCATATCTTCCAATTCAACTCATTCAACTCAACTCATCCATTAGCTCAACTCACTCATTTAATTTATTTGAATCAACTCAATTGTTTGATTCCATTCCCACTCAATTCAGCCCCAACTTAATCAAGCTTGAGCTCACTTGGTGGTCAACCTAGTCAACCACGACCCATTGGGTCCCAATTGGGCCTTTTGACCCAAATACCCATCTTGAGCCAATTAAATGCATATTACCCAATTATTTAAATTGATCCTTTTAACATATCCATTGGGTCTTAATTGGGCCATTTCCCAACACCTTACCCATCTAAGGTTCATAACCATTAATTCATACTTTCAATGGCAATCTCCGTAAATATTGATAAACTGAAAATCTGGGGTATTACATGCATATTCAGCACGTGTGATGGGTCAGGATTGTACTTCCACAACATAGAAACATGAAACACATCGTGTAGTGTTGACAACTGTGTAGCGAGTATCAGATGATAGGCCACTTCCCCCACCCTCTCATGGATTGGAAAGGGTCCCACAAATCTGGGTGATAGCTTCCCTTTCTTTCCAAATCTTATGTGTCTCTTTCTTGGCGAGACCTTTAAGAACACTAAGTCTCCCACTTCAAACTCAAGAAATCTTCTCCTTTTGTCAGCGTAACTCTTTTGAAGACTATGCACTATGAGCAGATGCTGTTGTATCACCTTGATCTATTCCGTGGTTTCTGCAACTAGCTCAGGTCCAATAAGTGCAGGCTCACCGGCCTCTATCTAACACACTGAAGATCTGCAAGGACTACCTACCATACAATGCCTTAAATGGAGCCATCTTGAGGCTTTCTTGGTAACTGTTGTTGTATGAGAACTCAACCAGTGGTAGATGATCTTCCCAACCATCGTTGAAATCTAACATGTAGGCTCATAGCATATCTTCCGATGTTTGTATTGTTCTTTCTGACTGACCATCAATCAGTGGGTGGACAGCTGTGCTGATCAATAAACTTGTTCCCATAGCCGTCGGCATGCTCTGCCACACTCTGCCAGTGAATCGGCCGATGATGTCTTTAATATACCGCCGTCCCTATAACGCCTGCTCCTTTTCACTGAAAATCAGAGTCTATTTTTTTTTTTTTTTTAATAAGAGTGACAAAGGCGCGGGACGTCACGACTCGAATTAAGTTCCGAGCTTCTAAAGCCCGGCCCTTAACTGGATAACCCTACGTGCGAGTGGAACGAAGTCCACGATAACGGTTCGCACGTAGACGTAAGCTCAAGGAATTTTAAACTAAGTACGGAATAAAAATAGAGACTAACCTACCGATTTAGATAGCGGGAAGATGACATTCATTTAATTACCAAAATACCTCAACATCACAATGTCCAAAAATAAAAACCAAAACATAGCAAGTAATCTAAAAATATTACATTTCCGACAAGCTAGGCTACTCAAATACATTTCCAAAACAAATCTAAATAAATTAAGTAGCCACCTTCCCCAAGCTCCTAAGCTCGGCTCCCGTCTCGTCCTTCTGATTCGCCGTCTCTTGCGTCATCAGCTAGGGTAGAAGTAGGGCGTTAGACAACGCGCCCGGTAGGACTCCGAGTAGGGCTAACACATGGATTAGTGATAACAAGCATACAGATAATAATATATGAAAACCATAAAATGAATGCTATGCCATGGGTGTCTATGTCATGAGTCCCACCCATCATCCATACCATCATGATATCCCCATGTTTGCTTCTCGGTCGCCCCGATGGAGAATGGACTTCGGTTCCTTTATTTTCCCGCCCATGCCATGCATGAGATGTAAGTGCATTATGCTATGTAATATATATAATCCATAGTCTTAATATAGAGTAACTTGGCATATAATTCATAGCCTTGCATTATGCCATATGAGATACATAAATCATGATCTTAAAACTCATCATAAAACAAACCATATAATTTCCAAAATAAATCAAAGAAATCATCACACAATCCATGGCTTACAAAAAGGTAGGAATCCTACCGAATACCGATTAGCGTCTTTACGTTTTTCCGTTCCCGAATCCGGTCGCCGATCGCGCACCGATTGCGATGTCCGGTACCTTATTATACACGAATAATTAGTCCTCGTTTAAACCATTTCTAAGCCCACATTATATTTTAGTGGGGTTCGGCCATACCCCATGGCCGAACCTCACTATCTAAGTCTTGTGGGCCCCATTTAGTCCATCAACATTTTTTTTTAATCACAGAAGTCTAAAAACCAGTCACCCTAGGCATTCTTTTAACCATACATAAGATCATCTTTGAACATTCTTAAGTCCATGGTCATCCTCCCATGGGGTTCTTTGAATTTGGCCATTATTTACAATTTTGCCACTACCCCTTCCATGGTTAAGTTCTTAGTTTATTTCTCCATTCTTAGGCCCATAATTGATCCATAATCTTGGATCCATTAATGACTCACAAATCATGAGATACAACCATTTAAAATCAACCACCAACTTAACCTTATTTTCATTAATTAATGCATATACATAGATCCTAATCTTAGCCCATCAATTGGTTCACAAAATGGGTCCATTGATGTCTCATTAACCATGACATAACAACATTAGAAATCAGCCCTTAATTAGCCTAATTTTCCATTCATCTGACCACATCCATAATTCCGATTTTTAGCCCATAGCATGACCTACAAATGGGTCATGGGTTCGGCCATACACCATGGCCAAACCCATGATGTCTGTTTCTCATTTTCTTGGACCTTTGTTACACATTTGAATCCATCATAAGCCCTTCCATGAAGGGGTTTAATTTACACATTTAAACCATCATCCTTTATCACATTTAACTCCATCAACTTAGCCACATTCCCATTACAACTATCAACATTAGGTTCATTTTGGTCCATCAACACCACCAACATTCCCCATTTATTTTTCCATTACTTTACATCCATCATCATTCCATAATTTCATACCCATTAAATCCACCATTTCATCATTTACAAGCCCTTTAAAAAATCACTACATTTAATCATTAAAACCCTAAAAAAATCATAATCATTCTTCCATGATTTCAAACCTTAAAATTCCATTAAAATGCCCAAATTACCTTCCATGTATTCCATTCTTTAAAACCCTAAAAAAAATCATACATCACCTAATCACCCACCATGGGGTTCGGCCATACTACATGGCCGAACCCTATGGCCTATAATTTTCTTCCAACATTACACAAATCCATGCTTAAATAATTGAAATACATAACGTCCTTAATCCATTTATTTTTTCTTAACCCTAATTTACCCATTTAGGGTTTGCCCATTTTTCCTCCTTTCATTTGATGGATTTGAGATCCAAGGCCATGATGTTTTGGCCACCTCTAAATCCAAGAAATGGATTTCATACCATCTTAAACCCTAAGAAAAAAAAATCTAATCTCTTGTTTAGAAAATACTTACGATCCGACGCATCCTCCGACTTTCATTACTCCCGTCGGCTTCCTTGACCTTCTTTCTTCTCCTTCTCCTTTGTTGGTTGGCTAAAATGCTTGATCAATGGTGAAAACCTCCAAGCTTGGGTTCGGCCATGGTAGCGTTAGATTTGAGAGAGGGAGAGGAGAGGATGGAGATGAGAAAGAAAATACTATGGCTTGATCTTGGAGTGATGGCCAAACTTACACGTTTCTCCTCTATTTTCTTCCAAGCTTTTCTTCTTCTTTCTCTTGGTTTTCTTCCTTTCCTTCTCCTTGGGTGTAGGGGATGGTGGTGTGGGAGTGAAAGATGGGGAGAGTGAAATGAGATTAGGGTTTGAGAGATAAGATAAAAACAACTCCTTTTGGTTTCTTAAACTTTACTCCACCATTAATTTTCCCCACCAACCACATAAGATATTTTCTATGCTTTATGGTGGTGGTTGGGATAAACCACCACCTTAGCCAACGTTTTGGTGTGTTAAGGATAAGATGGCTTTTGGTTTTCCATTTGACCATTTGACCACCCTTTTGATTGGTTTAACTAATTAATTAATTAGATCATTAGGTTAATTAATTCCCATTTAACTTAATTCCATTTGCTTAAATTGCCTTCATACATCCACCCATGGTTGACCAATTCAACCATGGTCGCAGGCCCCACCGATCCTTGGTCCACACGCCACCTCATTTGATGAGGTGGAGGTGGGTCCCATTTGGCCATGTCACCTAGGTTTAAATAAATTCCAACATAGATGTTTTAAATTTAATTAGATCCACTTCAATTACTTGGATCACCATTGGGCCCATGGCCCAATTACATTCACCTCCTACCCATTACCTTAGAGCTTACATCATCTTGATCCATTGGGTCCCAAATGGGTATTGGGACCAATTTGACTATCCTTGGCCCAATTGACCATTTAAATGATTTGAAATCCAATCCATGATCCATTGGGCCATACTTGGGCCTTTGTCCATATTTTGATCCATTCACCATTTATTCCATTAAATTTCCAATTTCCACCATTTAAAATAAACAATATCCACCTATATATTGATTTACAAATTCCGGGCCATTACAATACAATCCTCTTTTGAAATTTTCGTCCCGAAAATTTGAGCGAGGTAGAGGTTCAAAACACCTCATACAAAGAGCTCCAGATGAGTGGCTATCATTTCTGATTCAAGTTCCCAGGTGGCTTCCTCATTGCCATGTCGTTCCCATACCACCTTGACCAACTGAATAGCGCAGTTCCTCAGTACTCTTTGTTCTCTCCCGATCACTCTGATCGGCTTCTCCACATAAGTCACGTCGCTTTGCACATCGACGTCTTGTACGTTCAATACATGTGAAGGATCGGGGTTGTACTCTCTCAACATGGACACATGAAACACATCATGCAAAGATGATAACTATGGAGGAAGTGCTAACTGATAGGCTACCCCCCCCAACCCTCTTCAGGATTGGAAACGGGCCCACAAATCTAGGCGATAGTTTCCCCTTCTTCCCGAATCTCCTGTGTCCCTTCCGTGGTGAGACTTTCAAAAACACTAAGTCTCCCACCTCAAACTCAAGGAACCTTCTCCTCTTGTCTGCGTAACTCTTCTGACGGCTCTGCGCGGTGAGTAGGTGTTGCCATATCAACTTGATCTGTGCTATAGTCTCTGTAACCAACTCCGGTGCAATCAGCGCAGGGTCACCGGCCTCTGTCCAATACACTGGCGATCTACACGGCCTACCATACAAGGCCTCAAATGGAGCCATCTGAAGGCTTGCCTGGTAACTGTTATTGTAAGAGAACTCCACCAGTGGCAAATGATCCTTCCATCCACCCTTGAAATCTAGCATGCATGCTCTCAACATATCCTCCAGTGTCTGTATTGTCCTCTCTGACTGCCCATCAGTCTGTGGGTGAAATGCTGTGCTAGTCAATATATCAGTCCCCAAGGCTGACTGCATGCCCTGCCATACTCTGCCGGTGAATCAGCCATCCCGGTCGGACACAATGATCCGGGGAATACCATGTAGTCAGATGATATCCCGGATGTACCGTCGACCCAAAGTCTCCGACAAATCTGTCATCTTCATAGGAAGGAAATGTGCAGACTTCGTCAACCAGTCCATCACGACCATATCGCATCGTTGCCCTTTGATGACCTTGGCAACCCTGTTACGAAGTCCATGGATATGTGCTCCCACTTTCACTCTAGCACTGGCAAGGGTGCAAGCAAAACCGGTGGTTTCTGATGTTCCGCCTTAACTTGCTGACAAGTTAGGCAACGAGAAACAAACTCTGCCACATCTTTCTTGAGTCCACGCCACCAATAGTGCCTCTTAAGATCATGATACATCTTGGTGCTGCCCGGATGGATAGAGAGCTTGGTTTGGTGTGCTTCAATCAACAACTCTCTTCTGCAGCTCTTAGGCACATATGTCCTGCCTCGGAACACAAGACCCTGTCCTGGTCGTAATTCCCACTCCGGTACAACCTCACTGGTAGACATCTTAGTCCATATCTCCTCCACCTCTGGATCTGTCCATTGCTCCCGTTCAATCTCGGAGACCATGTTGGATCGTATGATCAGATTATATATGGTCCCATGGTTGTTGAGGTAGAGTTTAAACTCTCTGATGGTATTCAATACCTCCCACTCCGTCCTGATCAAACTGGCTACTGTCGCATGTGACATGCTGCTGATGGCATCCGCCACCTTGTTTGCATTGCCCAGATGATACCGAAGTACGAATTCTTAATCCGCCAGGTATTCCATCCATCTGCGCTGTCTCATGTTGAGTTCCTTCTGATCAAATAAATACTTCAGGCTCTTGTGATCTGAGAACACCTCAAACTGCTCACCATAAAGGTAGTATCTCCAGCTTTTGAGAGCGAAGACCACTGCTGCTAGCTCCAGATCATGTGTGGGGTAGTGGCGCTCATGAATTTTCAACTGTCTTGATCCGTACGCCACCGCATGATTACCTTGCTAAGTGTACACCCCAGTCCCTCACCTGAGGCATCACAGTACACCTCATAATTTCTGCCTCTTTCCGGCAAGATCAGAATAGGAGCGGTTGTAAGCCTCTCCTTTAGCTACTCAAATCTCCGGTTGCACAGATCTGACCACTCAAATTTGACTCCTTTCTGAGTGAGTCGGGTAAGTGGAGCTGCAATCTTGGAGAAGTCCATAATGAATTTGTTGTAGTAACTGGCCAATCCCAGAAAACTGCGGATCTCGGTCACATTCGTCGGCGCTTTCCACTCCTTTACTGCCGCTACTTTAGCCGGGTCCACGGCTATACCTTCCTCCGATATAATGTGCCCCAAGAAGTTGACCTCAGATAGCCAGAACTCACACTTGCTGGCTTTGGCATACAGCTGGTTCTTCCTCAAGGTGTCCAGGACTATCCGTAGGTGCTTAGCATGTTCCTCCTGACTCTTGGAATAGATCAGGATGTCATCAATAAATACGATCACAAATTGGTCCAAGTAAGGATGGAATATCCTATTCATCAGGTCCATGAACACAGCCGGTGCATTAGTAAGTCCAAATGGCATGACCACATACTCATATAAGCCATACCGTGTCCTGAAAGCTGTCTTCTCTATATCATCCTCCCTAACCCGGATTTGATGGTACCCGGACATCAGATCAATCTTGGAAAAGTGAGAGGAACCCCTAAGTTGATCAAACAGAACGTCAATCCTTGGTAGGGGATACTTGTTCCTGACAGTCAGCTGGTTTAACTTTCTATAATCCACACACATCCGAAGGGTACCGTCCTTCTTCTTCACAAATAATACTCGGGCTCCCCATCCGGATGTGTTGTTCCTAATAAAACCCAGTCTGAGCAGTTCATCAATCTGCTTCTTCAGCTCAGTCATCTCAGCCGGTGCCATCCTGTAATGGGGCAATGATACTGGAGCAGCGTCGGGATACAACTTAATCTCAAGGTCTATCTCCCTCTTGGGTGGCAAACCAGGGAGTTCTGTTGGGAATACCTCAGTAAAATCTGCTACTACCGCCGGAAGTTCAGCCACTGGTGTCCTATCTAAACTGAGGTTGTTCAAGGAAAGGTGGTTCAATTCTTCCTGCAGCCTTCTAGGGATGCCTTGTCTGTCAGCGTGTACCGTGTACCATTTTCCCTCGGGTGACCAAATTATCACCCTACGAAGATGGCAATCAATATGGGCCTGGAATGTAGCCAACCAGTCCATGCCAAATATAACATCGTACTCAACCATATCGATTACCAAATAGTTGAACTCGAATCTGAATCACGCGAGTTCAGTGTTCAATGCCGTACATATGAGTACCAAAGATGTGTCTCCGACGGGGGATACAATGGTAAGTGATGTGGACAGGTTTTGTACTAATGTGCCAGTAACAGATATGAATGCAGCAGATATAAATGAATGTGAAGCTCCAGAATCAAATAATGTAACAGCATAAGAACTACCAACTACGGCCATACCTTGAATCACCACCGAGCGATCCACTGCTACTGGAGAAGGTATGGTAAAAAGCAGTCCAGATCCCATAGGGTTTGTCGCCCGCCCCCCTGATTGTAAATCCTGCCTCCTCGTGACTGAGCTGGCCTAGCTGGAGGGCAGAAGGAACCCCTAAAGTGAGAGGGTCTGCTGATCTGTGGACACTCCCTCTTGAAGTGGCCCTGTTGGCCACACTGATAGCATGTGTTCCCACCCCGAGGAACCTGAGTGACTGATGCTGATGGGGAGAGCTGATTGGGGCGAAAGCCCCCTGTAGATCCAGTGGAGGGTGAGGGTCTGCTAAAGTTCGGGCGGAACTTCTTGTTGGGTTGAAATGCACCCCGTCCACTTTGCCCTCGGCGGTTGTCAAACCATACTATCTCATTCAACTCTCGCTCCGCTATAGTGGCCCTGCTGACCATCCATGCCAGTGTAGGTTCCTTGAAGATTGTTACCCTAGCCCTGATGCTCGGCCGAAGGCCCCGTTCAAACTTACAGGCCCTCTGGTGCTCGGTATCCACCATATAAAACGCATAAACAGATAGTCTCAAAAACTCCCTGTGATATTCTGCCACCGTCATATTGCCTTGTACCAATGATAGGAAGGCTTGTGTCTGGCTCTCTCTTTCCTCCTCCGGAAAATACTGCTCTAGAAAGGTGGCTGAGAACCATTCCCATGTCATGGTAGTCTTTTCCTTCTCTGGCACAAGTGCTTGCTGCTTCTCTACGACCTCCCACCAATTTCCGGCATCCTCAATAAGTTGAGATGTAGCCAGTAAGATCCTATCAGCATGACTGGAAATCTGAAGCAGAGTCAATATCTGATTGATCTTTTTCAACCAATGTTCGGCTCCGACGGCCCCTTCTTTGCCTTTGAAGTAGGGAGGGCGTTGTTACTAAAAATCTCTAACCATGTTCCGGTTGTTAGAGTCACTGGTAGTCGCGTTCCCGTTCAACTGTTGTTGCAGAGGTGACCACTGCTTGGACCAATTCTTTCAACTTGGGAGGCACAACCGGTATGTTCACACTATTTTGTCCTTCCTCCTGATGAGGTGGTGGCACCTCCTCTTCCTGACGAGGGGGTGTTACCTCCTTCTCTACCCGTGGGTTTTGGCGGGTCCTTCTCTTTGGAGGCATTTCTTAAGACATCGAAAAATATTTACTTAGTTCCTTCATAAAATTGTCGTGTTCATATTTTGGGGAAAGAATTTTCCTAAGTATCAAATATTTTCTTCAATTTGGGGGAAAATTATCAAATAATCATACTTAGTTTTCGGGGAGTTTTTCATGTATAGTACAATGTATCTTTGTTGGGGAAATTGCCAAATATGCATTCTTGGTTTGGGGAAAACTTTCCAAGTATCTATGCTTTGTCCAATTTGGTGAAATCGGGGAGATTTTTCCTATGTTCAATAAATCTATCATGATTCCATCAATTTTGGGAAAGATCTAGATTTGTTTTCTCATGTCGGGGAAAGTAAGCCCTATTTGCTATGTTGGATAAATCCATCATTGATGATGATTGTTCCTTCCCTTGCTATCTTTTCTTTCCATCGAACGTTGTTCTCAGATTGAATGCTTCAGTCTGAGTCAATCGAAGAAATTAACCTGGCCCCCGTGCAGCGGACTCCGAAGAGTCAGTCAGTTGGGATTCTTATCCGTCAGTGAGACGTGAAACCGTCTTAAGCATACTTCGAGAGATTCATTCTTCCGATTTCGCTCTGATACAAACTGTAACGCCCGCCCCTTTTCACCGAAAATCAGAGTCTATTTTTTTTTTTAAATAAGAGTGACAAAGGCGCGGGACGTCACGACGCGAGTTAAGTTCCGAGCTTCTAAAGCCCGGCCCTTAACTGGCCAACCCTACGTGCGCGTGGAACGAAGTTCACAAGAACTGTTCGCACGTAGACATAAGCTCAAGGAATTTTAAACTAAGTGCGGAGTAAAAAAAGAGACTAACCTACCGATTTAGATTGCAGGGAAGATAACATTCATTTAATTACCAAAATACCTCAACATCACAATGTCCAAAAATAAAAACCAAAACATAGCAAGTAATCTAAAATATTACATTTCCGACAAGCTAGGCTACTCAAATACATTTCCAAAACAAATCTAAATAAATTAAGTAGCCGCCTTCCCCAAGCTCCTAAGCTCGGCTCCCGTATTGTCCTTCTGCTCCGTCGTCTCCTCCTTCATTAGCTAGGGTAGAAGTAGGGCGTTAGACAACGCGCCCAGTAGGACTCCGAGTAGAGCTAACACATGGATTAGTGATAACAAGTATACAGATAATAATAAATGAAAACCATAAAATGAATGACATGGGTGTCTATGTCATGAGTCCCACCCATCATCCATACCATCATGATATCCCCATGTTTGCTTCTCGGTCTCCCCGACGGAGCATGGACTCCGGTTATATCTCCACATATCAAGTTATCTCCATGTCTGCTTCTCGGTCGCCCCGACGGAGCATGGACTCCGGTTCCTTTATTTTCCCGCCCATGCCATGCATGAGATGTAGGTGCATTATGCTATGTAATATATATAATCCATAGTCTTAATATAGAGTTCATAACTTAGCATATAATTCATAGCCTTGCATTATGCCATATGAGATACATAAATCATGATCTTAAAACTCATCATAAAACAAACCATATAATTTCCAAAATAAATCAAAGAAACCATCACACAATCCATGGCTTACAAAAAGGTAGGAATCCTACCGAATACCGATTAGCTTCTTTACGTTTTTCCGTTCCCGAATCCGATCGCCGATCGTGCACCGATTGCGATGTCCGGTACCTTATTATACACGAATAATTAGTCCTCGTTTAAACCATTTCTAAGCCCATACATTACATTTTAGTGGGGTTCGGCCATACCCCATCTCCGAACCTCACTATCTAAGTCTTGTGGGCCCCATTTAGTCCATCAACATTTTTTTTTTAATCACAGAAGTCTAAAAACCAGTCACCCTAGGCATTCTTTTAACCGTACATAAGATCATCTTTGAACATTCTTAAGTCCATGGTCATCCTCCCATGGGGTTCTTTGAATTTGGCCATTATTTACAATTTTGCCACTACCCCTTCCATGGTTAAGTTCTTATTTTATTTCTCCATTCTTAGGCCCATAATTGATCCATAATCTTGGATCCATTAATGACTCAAATCATAAGATACAACCATTTAAAATCAACCACTAACTTAACCTTATTTTCATTAATTAATGCATATACATAGATCCTAATCTTAGCCCATCAATTGGTTCACAAAATGGGTCCATTGATGTCTCATTAACCATGACATAACAACATTAGAAATCAGCCCTTAATTAGCCTAACTTTCCATTCATCTGACCACATACATAATTCCGATTTTAAGCCCATAGTATGACCTACAAATGGGTCATGGGTTCGGCCATACACCATGGCCGAACCCATGATGTCTTTTTCCCATTTTCTTGGACCTTTGTTACACATTTGAATCCATCATAAGCCCTTCCATGAAGGGGTTTAATTTACACATTTAAACCATCATCCTTAATCACATTTAAGTCCATTAACTTAGCCACATTCCCATTACAACTATCAACATTAGGTTCATTTTGGTCCATCAACACCACCAACATTCCCCATTTATTTTTCCATTACTTTACATCCATCATCATTCCATAATTTCATACCCATTAAATCCACCATTTCATCATTTACAAGCCCTTTAAAAAATCACTACATTTAATCATTAAAACCCTAAAAAAATCATAATCATTCTTCCATGATTTCAAACCTTAAAATTCCATTAAAATGCCCAAATTACCTTCCATGTATTCCATTCTTTAAAACCCTAAAAAAAATCATACATCACCTAATCACCCACCATGGGGTTCGGCCATACTACATGGCCGAACCCTATGGCCTATAATTTTCTTCCAACATTACACAAATCCATGCTTATATAATTTAAATACATAACGTCCTTAATCCATTTATTTTTTCTTAACCCTAATTTACCCATTTAGGGTTTGCCCATTTTTCCTCCTTTCATTTGATGGATTTGAGATCCAAGGCCATGATGTTTTGGCCACCTCTAAATCCAAGAAATGGATTTCATACCATCTTAAACCCTAAAAAAAGAAATCTAATCTCTTGTTTAGAAAATACTTACGATCCGACTCCTCCTCCGACTTTCATTACTCCCGTCGGCTTCCTTGACCTTCCTTCTTCTCCTTCTCCTTTGTTGGTTGGCTAAAATGCTTGATCAATGGTGAAAACCTCCAAGCTTGGGTTCGGCCATGGTAGCGTTAGATTTGAGAGAGGGAGAGGAGATGATGGAGATGAGAAAGAAAATACTATGGCTTGATCTTGGAGTGATGGCCAAACTTACACGTTTCTCCTCTATTTTCTTCCAAGCTTTTCTTCTTCTTTCTCTTGGTTTTCTTCCTTTCCTTCTCCTTGGGTGTAGGGGACGGTGGTGTGGGAGTGAAAGATGGGGAGAGTGAAATGAGATTAGGGTTTGAGAGATAAGATAAAAACAACTCCTTTTGGTTTCTTAAACTTTACTCCACCATTAATTTTCCCCACCAACCACATAAGATATTTTCTATGCTTTATGGTGGTGGTTGGGATAAACCACCACCTTAGCCAACGTTTTGGTGTGTTAAGGATAAGATGGCTTTTGGTTTTCCATTTGACCATTTGACCACCCTCTTGATTGGTTTAACTAATTAATTAATTAGATCATTAGGTTAATTAATTCCCATTTAACTTAATTCCATTTGCTTAAATTGCCTTCATACATCCACCCATGGTTGACCAATTCAACCATGGTGGCCGGCCCCACCAATCCTTGGTCCACACGCCACCTCATTTTGGTGAGGTGGCGGCAGGTCCCATTTGGCCATGTCACCTAGGTTTAAATAAATTCCAACTTAGATGTTTTAAATTTAATTAGATCCACTTCAATTACTTGGATCACCATTGGGCCCATGGCCCAATTTCATTCACCTCCTACGCATTTACCTTAGAGCTTACATCATCTTGATCCATTGGGTCCCAAATGGGTATTGGGACCAATTTGACCATCTTTGGCCTAATTGACCATTTAAATGTTTTAAATCCAATCCATCATCCATTGGGCCATACTTGGGTCTTTGTCCATATTTTGATCCATTCACCATTTATTCCATTAAATTTCCAATTTCCGCCATTTAAAATAAACAATATCCACCTATATATTGATTTACAAATTCCGGGCCATTACAGTCCCAAAGTCTCAGACGAGTCTATCATCTTGATTGGGAGAAAATGTACAGACTTGGTCAGATGGTCCACCACAACCCAAATTGCATCGTTACCCTTCGAAGACCTTTGCAATCCTATCACAAAATCCATGGGAATATGTTCCCATTTCCATTCGGGTACAAGTAGAGGTTTGAGCAGTCCTGGCGACTTCTGATGTTCTGTCTTGACTTGTTGACAAGTAAGGTAGTTAGAGACGAAGTCAGCTACATCTCTTTTGAGTCCATGCCACCAATAATGTCTTTTCAGATCATGGTACATTTTGGTGCTACCCGGATGAATAGAGAGTTTTGTTTGATGAGCTTCGATAAACAGCTCTCTTCTGCAGTTTTGAGGCACATATCTTGCCTCGGAATGAGAGACCTTGTCCAGGTTGTAATTCCCATTCAGGTATGACATCTTCAGTCGACATCTTAGCTCATATTTGTGCCACTTTAGGATCTGTCCTTTGTTCTTGTTCAATTTTAGAGACCATACTGGATCGTACCATTAGATTATACATGCTCCCACGATCTTTGATGTACAAATTGAACTCCCGGATGGTCGTCAGTATTTCCCATTCCTTCATAATCAAACTGGCCACCGTTGCATTTGACATACGACTGAGGGCATCCACCACTTTGTTCGCCTTGCAGGATGATATCGTTGTAATGCCCGCCCCTTTTCACCGTAAAATCAGAGTACATTTGTTTTTTTTTAAATAAAAGTGACAAAGGGCGCGGACGTCACGACGCGAGTTAAGTCCGGGCTTCTAAAGCCCGGCCCTTAACTGGCCAACCCTACGTGTACGTGGAACGAAGTCCACGAGAACGGTTCACACGTAGACGTGAGCTCGCGGAATACAACTTAATGCGGAATATTATAATAGAGACTATCCTACCAGTTTTCAGATAGCAGGGACGAAACATTCATTTAATTACTAATATATCTCAAAATCATAATGTGTAAACTAAAATCCCAAAACATAGAAAGTTATATAAATTATTACATTTCCAACAAGCTACGCTATTCAAATGTACATTTCCAAAATAAACATAAATAAATTAGCAGTTCGCCTTCCCAAGCTCCTAAGCTTGGCTCCCGTCACGCCCCTCCGTTCCGCCATCTCCTGCTCCATCAGCTAGGGGAGAAGTAGGGCGTTAGACCACGCGCTCAGTAGGAATCCGAGTAGGGCTAGCACATGGATTAGTAATAACAACATACAGATAATAACACAATGAAAACTGGTAAACCATCATATAATGAAAATATAAAGTAAATTCCATGCCATGGGTGTCTATGTTATGAATCCCACCCATCATCCCTACCATCATGATGTCATATCCCCCTTGACGGCAAGACCTCGTCAAGGTATCCCCATGCCTGTTCTCGGTCGCCCCGACGGAGCATGGACTCTGTTTATAGCCTATCAGGTTATCCCCATGCCTGTTCTCGGTCGCCACGACGGAGCATGGGCTCCGGTTATAGCCTATCAGGCTATCCCCATGCCTGTTCTCGGTCGCCCCGGCGGAGCATGGACTCCGGTTTGTTTATTTTTTTCCGCCCATGCCATGTATGAGATGTAATGCATTATGCTATGTAATATTTGTAACTCATAACCTTAACATATCATACATAGCCTAAACTTATAATGCATAACTTTAAAACATAATTCATAGCCATATTCCATATAATACTTAATCATAGCCATAAGAATCCATCTTAAACATATCATAATCTTAAAACCCATCATACAACCAATCAATATAATTACTAAAAATAAACCAATAAACCAATTACATAGCATCTAATCCATGGCTTACAAATAGGTAGGAATCCTACCGAATACCAACTCACGTCCTTTTACGGTTTCGTCCGATAATCCAGCTACCGACACGCGTACCGCTCGTGATATCCAATACCCTATTACATACACATAATCAGTCCACATTTTAACTGTTTCTAAGTCCATTCACATTTCCAAGTCCATATGAAAATCAGTCACTATTTAGGTTTTGCGGGTCCCATTTAATCCATTATATATTTTTAAATACATGAGTCTAAATCAGCCTCCTAGGCTTTATTTAACCATACATAAACTTATCACTTAGTGCCCCTAAATACATGGTCCTCTCCCATGGAGTTCTTCATTTTGGCCATTAATTAAGGTTTTGCCACTACCTCTTCTCCATGGTTAATCAACCACTCACCCTTGCCTAACTAAGTTCATAATTGATTATAAACTTGGATCCCTAACTTAGGTCCATTAATGATCCATTCAATTATGTCACATGACCATTAAGATTAGCCATTTAATTAATCTAACCTTATTCATTTAAACCCATCCAAAACCCCATACTTAACCCTTTAGATGGTTCACCAATGGGCCATGGGTTCAAAATACCCAATTCATCAAATCTTCCCATGGGGTTTACGTTATACATTTAACTACAATGAGTCCATTACCCACTCATTCCCTTTGGAGGCCACAAACATCATTCACCATCCAATTTAACCCACCAAAAGGCTCACAATTGGGCCATGGGTTCGGCCATACACCATGGCCGAACCCATGGTGTCCTTTCCCATTTTTTTCTTTGGCCTACTATACATTTGAACCCATCATAAGCCCTTCCATGAAGGGGCTGAATTTATACATTTCAATCATCATCCTTTATCACACTTTAAATCCATTTACAACCATCATCAAACCATCATAAAACCATGATTTTCCCCTTTTTTTGTACTCATTTAAACTACCATTACACCACCATAGGGTTCGGCCATTCACCATGGCCGAACCCATGGTTCATGATCCAATATTTTTAACCTTAAACACCCCATTATAATTTCATCAATTACCTACATTTAATCATTTTAAAACCCTAAAATCATTAACCACCCTCATTGTCTCCCATTCTTATAAACCCTAATAATTAACCCAATCATCTACCATGGGGTTCATCCCCCTCTACCATTTTTACAAAACTTAATAAAATACTCCATCATCTACCATTGTTAAGGCCATCAACATCATGCACTTCTCCCATGCATTGTTTTTTTATTTACCATCCCTTTAAAACAATTTACCAACATTTAATCATTAAACCCTAAAACCATAAACATTCTCCATGCTTCCATTTTTACATAATTAAATTACACAATGTCCTCTATACCTTAAAACCCTAAGAAAATCACACATTACCTTCCAATTCCACATAATTCCATGCTTAATAACTTAATTACATTACATTCCTTAATCCATTTATTTTTCCTTAAACTAACCCTAATTTACCCATTAGGGTTTTGTCCACTATGTCCTTTCACATTTGGCCCTAAAGGTGGCCCACAAAGGGATCATGGGTTCGGCCATACACCATGGCCGAACCCATGGTACCCTATCTCCCTTCTTTTGGATCCATTTTGTCTCATTTAATCCTATCACCAATGAATTTAATTTATTCATTTAAGTCCCCATTCTCATCCCATTTAAAACCTCACATATCATTTTCATAAATCCATTAAAATCTAGCATTCTTCTACATCATTTTCCATTTATTAAAACCACTAATCACACCCCTAGGTTTCACCTTTATGGATGCCATTTTCAAAGACTAATGTTTTGTCCCAAAAATAATCCATTTTAAAATCACTAACCTTCATTCATTTTGGCCCTTTAAAAACCCATACCATACACTTTGTAAGTCCATAAATTTTACCATTTACTTACCCAAATTTCCATTTGCTTAACCACATGTATAAACCATAACTTAGCCCACAATTGACCTAAAAACATGGATCATGGGTTCGGCCATACACCATGGCCGAACCCATGATGTCTTTCCCTCATTTTTACCTTGGATCTTTAATCATATTTAAAGTCCACTTACACCACCAATCATTTCCTCATTAACTCCATAATTCAAAAATATTTAATCCCCCCACTTCCATCCTTTAGTACCCATTTGAAAATCACATACCATACTCATAATTTTCAAACTTTTGAAAAAATTAACCATTGAGCATCTAAGAGCCCTAACCTTCATAGATCACTAACCATGGGGTTCGGCCACCTTGTATGGCCGAACCCTATAGTCCATGATTTCTTTAAAACATCATCCCCCATTTGAATTAAATCATCTATTTACATCACCATTTTCATCCCATTTAAACATTACATAGTCCCATATATCCATTTAAATTTTATCATTCTTCTCCATCATTTTCTATTCATAAAAGTCCTAAAATATCACCATAGGGTTCGGCCATACACCATGGCCGAACCCATGGTTCATGGTTCACCTTTATTGGAGCCATATGAGGCCATTATTTCCTCAATATTAGTCCATGGTTTTCTTTGCTAAAATTCCATTTTAAAAATCAATAATTTTCATTCATTTGGTCCCTTTAAAACTTTATATCATACACTTTTAAATCCATTGAAAATATCACTTCCTCCATCGTCTTCCATCTTTCCATTTTTTATAAAAATAATTAACCAACACCATAGTTCCATTCTTATAAAAGAATTCCAAAATATAATCCATGGATTCCATTCTATGCCTTTAAACCCTATTTTAAATCACTTGAAAACTAATTATCATAAATCATTCTCCAACATTTTAAACCTTCTAACCTTAATAAAATCATCAATTACTTTGCATTTAGGAAACCTAACCTTTTCTCCATATTTTTCCATACTTCCATCATCCATCATTTAATTTGCCACCAATAGGCATGGCCGAACCCTATGGCCCAAAGTTTCCTCACAAATCCATAACAATTATTTTAAATACTTAACATCCCTAATCCATTACTTAATCCATTCCTCCATTTTATCCATTCCTTATCCTACCATTGGATGGATTTTTAAATTCAAAGCCTATGATGGTTTGGCCACCATCCAATCCAAGGAAATGGATTCCAAAACTTAAAACCCTAAAAATTAAATTTCTTGTTTAGAACATATTTACTATCCGACGACTCCTCCGGTCTTTGTCGCTCCCGTCGACTTCCTTGGCCTCCTTTCTTCTTCCTCTCCTTGTTTGATCGGCTAGATGTGCTTGATCAATGGTGAAATATGCTTGGATCGGCTATGGTAGATGGGGTTAGATTGAGAGAGGGAGAGGGGAAGGTGATGGAAGACAAGATCTTAGCCTTTGATCTTGAAGGGGGTGGACCAAGGCTTGCTCTTTTTCCTTCTCTCCTTCTTTTCTTCTAGGTTTTCTTCTAAGTTTTTCTTCTCTTTTCCTTAGTGAATGTTGGGGACGGTTTTGGAGAATGCAAGGAGAGATAGAGTGAAATGGGTTAGTTTGGAAAGAGATGGAGGTGGGTGGGAGTAACCTAGACTCCACCATTAATTTTTTTGCTCACCAACCAACATGGCATTAATGGTGGTGGTTGAGATAGAACCACCATTTAAGCCCATGGTTTTATTTTTGTGTTTCTTAGGAGTGGTTTGTGTTTGTTGGAGTCGTTTTGACCCCTTTTGACCAATCCTTGGATTAGATTAATTAACTTAATTAATTTGATTATTAGGTTAAGTTAATTAATTCATATCTAATCTAATTCCATTAATTTCTCTCTATAAGATCCACCCATGGTGGACTAAGTCAACCATGGTGGTCGGCCCCACTACCCTTGGGTCCACACGCCACGTCAATGGGTGAGGTGGAGGTGGGCCCCATTTAGCCATATTACTTAATCTTGATACATCTTAACTTAGATAGTTTTATAATTATCTAATCTATTTAATTTATCTTAATTGGATCACCATTGGGTCCATGGCCCAATTATATTTTGTCTTTCCCATTTATTTTAGGGCTTACCTACTTTGGCCCATTGGGTCCCATATGGCCCTTTGACCCAAATTGACTATCTTGACCCAATTACTTACCATTGACCCATTAAATGGATTTCATCCAATCCATGGTCCATTGGACCATTCTTGGACCCTTGTCCCAACTTTTGATCCATTTGGTATTCCATCATGTCAAAATTCAAATTAAAATCAATAAATGCCAAATATATATTGATTCGAAAATTCGGGCTATTACAGAGAGAGTCCTAACAATGGATGTAGGTTGGTTAACCGAACCATTTTAAATTGGTCTTATGGTGTTTGATCTATGTGTGTTTGTATTTACTATTTAAGTACTCTTCTCAACAGACATCACTTTGCATATTGATTATCTTATTTTACACATTGTACACAAGCATCAATAATCAAATATTATGTAAAGGGTCATAATCTTTGTATGATCGGTTAATGAAATTACTACACTAAATGAATCTCTTGATGAATGTTCCACTGCACTTTAAACAATCAAGAAATTTGTAAACACCATGAAAAATGGGATTGACCTATTCACCCCCCTCTAGGATTAATCATATTGTTCTAGCACATTTGAAATGGGAACTTTCAATTTGTATTAGAGCATCATGCTCTTTAGAAAGCATCTAACCATCCGAGTTAATCCGTTCTAGAACAATGCCTATGAGAGAAAGCCATGATATTTCCAAGCCCCTATTTTGTGATGAAAAATGGAAAGAATAACTATAAAATATTTTCATCATTAAACATGGTTGGAAATAGGTTAATAGAAAGTGGTCTGTGCCTATGGAAGAAGTATTGGATAAAACTTCAACTTCCGTGACCACTCAACCCAAAGACCAAAAACTGCTTGGACTAATGATGAATTAGCTATGCATGTAAATCAAATACCTGTTGCATTCATCAGTGTTGTATCATGATATACTGTCAAAATATTTAAAAGACATGAAACAACAAAAGAGGCTGAAAGAATCCACTGAAAATTTGCCTCTTCTAGTCCAATGGATGATACCACCTATCTTGACCAATGTGTGTATTAAGAATATAGGTGAATGGTCCATCTTTTGAAAAAGTTCAAGCTAAATCCTCCAAGAGAAGAAGAAAATAGATAAAAGGAAATTGTTGAAGGTAATGACCTTCAAGTATCCTTTATGGCCATGTACCAATATGTTTGTGGGGACAACATTATGGTACAAAATTTGGAAACTTTGATTCAGAAGATCAAATGGGAAATACCCCAAATTAAAAACAGATTTAAGAAAAGGCCAACACTGGATTGTGAACTTAGATTCCAAGTCTCACAATGATCGTGTTCAAATGTGTAAAGGAACTCACATTTGAAACATGTTTTTAGAATCACCTTGTATCTTGCCTTCAATCCATGTTCTTTTTTTTATTGTTGGATTGATCTTATTTAAGATACTTGTATGTACATAGCTTCACACTCTAGTATTGGATTATACTTGTCTCATTTCATTCCTTATGCCATATGATTTGTGCATCTTTGGGAAATGAATGTAGTATGTGAATTACCTCATGTATAAGATGTAACACCCCGCCCTTTTCACTCGAAAATCAGAGTCTAATTTTTTTTTTTAAATTAAACAAAGGTGATAAAGAGTGGAATGTCATAACGCGAGTTAAGTCCGGACTTCTAAAGTCCGACCCTTAACTGGCTAAACCTATGTGTGCATGGACTAAGTCCATGAGAATGGTTCACACATAGTAGAATATAATCTTTGTGGAATATAACCTAAACTAACTGCGAATTATAATAGAACCTAAGTCTACTCCATTTTAGATAGCAAAGTACTTAGTCAAATATCCAAAATTATCTTTAACTTAAACATTCAACAAATCATTCCAAACCATAGCAATATAATCTAAATTATTACATGCCAACATCTAACTACTTAAATTACATGTCCAACAAAATATAATAATTAATATCCAATCCCAATCCAAGCTTCTATGCTTGGCTTTTTTCACGATCCTCGATCCCCTCCTTTCTTGTATCATTCACTAGGGTAGAAATAGGGCGTTAAAATAACGCGCCCAGTAGGAATTCTAAGTAGGGCTATCACATGGGTTAGTATCAAATGTCATAAAATATCGTATCATCAATATCATGTAAAATCATGACATGCCATATGTCTTATGCAATGAGTCCCACCCATCACATACGTGTAACCTCTTGATGGAATTCTCCTCATCAAGGTAATCCCACAGTGGTCTTTCAGACGCCCCGACGGAGTGTGGCCTCCGGATTCTTCTTGATGGCATTATCCACATCAAGGTCTTCCCACGATTGCCTTACGGACGCCCCGACGGAGCGTGACCTCCGGTTACAAATTCCCCACCCATACCATGCATGAGATGTACATATTCATATGCTATGCAATATAATTAACCATAGCATTAAAAAACTTCACTTTTGAAACATAATATAATTACAACATAAACCATCAAATAAGATAAAACCATTTACATATCCATGTTTCAATAAGGTAGAATCCTACCAATGGCAACTAGTTTGACCTCGCGCTCTTGTCCGAAAACCACGCACGACCGTATACTGTTTGTGAGGTCCCGTCACCTTGTTATATAACAACAAATCAAACTAAAGTCCCATTTGATTTATAATAATATCAAAAACCATATACACACTTTGTGGGGTTCGGCCATACACCATGGCCGAACCTTAACCACTTAAATTGGGTCCCTTGGTTTTAACCAATCACTTTCAAGTAGTCATTGTAAAACCCTAGATCCTCCAAATATATCTTTGTGGGGTTCGGCCATACATCATGGCCGAACCTCACTTATTTTGTCGTAGTCCCTCCTTTGGGTTCATAAGCCCAATCACACAATTTCATTAATCTATCCATTTATACATTAATCATCTTACCCACATAATAACCTAAGTCCAAAAACAACACTTGTGGGGTTCGGCCATACACCATGGCCGAACCTCACTTACCTTAATTTTCACCCTTCTTTTTATCACTCAAACACCACTTAACTAATTTTTTAAACCCTTAGTCCACCAAATCCACCTTAGTGGGGTTCGGCCATACAACATGGCCGAACCTCACCATCATAATTTTGGTCCTTTTTAATCCTTTTTAATTATATCCAATTGCCAATCCCTTCATCTAAGCATCCACATATTAATCATCCAACATTGTCACTCCATGGGGTTCGGCCATATGGTTCCTTATTTCCATTTAAACATTTTATTCATCTATAATTGGTTCTCATACTTCCATCCATTTAAATTCTTTTAGACCCTTTAAAAATAAAATACCATACATAGCACTTGGTGGGGTTCGGCCATCCACCATGGCCGAACCTCATCCTTTGGTTTTTGGTGCTCCTCTTTTAAATCCCATAGCCATGATCTTACATTTGATGGGTTCGGCCATACATCATGGCCTAACGTAATCAATCTCTTTTTCATATTCAATGGTTCTTGTATATCCCTTTCTGGGTTTGGCCATGCAATGGCCGGATCATGTTTCCTTGATCATCTTTAAAATCCATTTAAGATATTTACCCCATGTCCTTCCATGGTTACCATCTTTCACAAACTTATTAATCACTAATGTTCCTTCACTATGGCCGAACCCTATGGTTCCTTCTAAGATCATGTTCCTATTTTTCCATAATAACATTTTAGGGTTCGGCCATTGTCTCTTAATCTTTGACCCTCTTTTCTAATTATAAAATTTGTCAAGCACTTACCGTTTCCGCGACTCCTCCAATTTGTCCTTTGCTCCGGCTTGTTCCTTTCCTTCCTTAGCCTCCCCTTCTTCTTTCTTGCTCCTTTGGCCGAGACTGACCTTGCTGCAAACCCCTTGGAATAATTCGACCAAGTGATATGGATTAAAGGAGAAGCTTAGAACAATGTTCCAAATCCTTGTCTTGAGAGAAGAAACGGCCTTGAGAGAGAGGGAGAGAATGAGATAGAATTCTCAAAGTGTTTGGTCTTCTTTCCTGTAATACCCTGGATTTTCAAATTATAAATATTAACGGAAATTACCCATTTAAATTATGAATTTTAGATATGGATCTAAGATGGGTAAAATGTTAGGTCTTTGCCCAATTAAGACCCAACGGTTTTGGTAAATGTTTTCAATAAAAATTAAATGAGGGATCATGAAAAGATTTTTGGAATAAGATAGATTATCATGGCTGTGTGGGAGATATGAAATCTATGAGATATACGCATGGGACTTTCTAATCTAAAAGAAGAAAGGATGCATGCTGAATGTGGATTTGGATATCCAAGTAAATGCGCATAAAATCATTTTATAAAGGGTTTTTTCTTGGTTAGGAGTGGAATTAAAGGAATTGCTAAGATACAGGATCGGCACCTTCTAATTAGAATTAAGAGGAAAGTTTTTATAAAACAAAAGGGAAGGGGGCGCATAGCACCTTCTAAGTATGAACCAATGGGAGATTAATTAAGGCAATAGCTGAATTTGGAAAGTGCCCAAATATGGAAATATAGATGCTAAATTTGGAAAGTGTCTAAATATGGAAACATTGAAGTTAAATTTGGAAAGTGTCTAAATATGGAGAATGGTTATTAAGTTGGTAAGTTTTTAAGTTTAGAAGTTGGAAATTAAAATGGGAAGTGTAATTAAAGGGAAGGTTTAATAAAATGGAAGAGGCATCAAGAATGGGGCGCATGGCATTTTCTATTCTTGATTTAGGGAAGGTTTATAAGAGGCAAACAAGTGCACACGGCATGAGGTAATTAAATAAGGGAGCA
The DNA here is from genome assembly GCA_022113865.1 of Chimonanthus praecox. Lineage (NCBI taxonomy): Eukaryota > Viridiplantae > Streptophyta > Magnoliopsida > Laurales > Calycanthaceae > Chimonanthus > Chimonanthus praecox. Next base: position 33,129,741 of record CM039089.1, on the reverse strand, counting down.
AGGGCGCATAGCACATTCTAAATAGGGATTAAGGAAAAAGAAAGAAAATAAGAAAGGGAAAAAAATAAGGAAGGTTTGACATATGTTCAGTATTTTGGTTATAAAGTTCCACTCCAATGTCCGATTGCTTTGATTCTTTTTCTGTTGGTAAGAAGACTTCAAGGACTACAACTTTTTAGTTTACCACTTTTCCTGATTAGGAAGTTAACAGGGTCCAAACTGATCTACAATATGGTATATGTGTAAAAAATGGGGAACACAAGAGCTCACGGCATTACTATCACAAGAACGTTCTAAGATTGGCCAATTGGAGATCAATAAAAGGAGAGAAGGAGGGGGCGTACGACACACCTTAGGCCGATTTTCCTCTCTCTTTCCCTTTTTTTCTCTCTCTCTCTCTCTCTCTCTCTCTCTCTCTCTCTCACCTTGTCTCACAGCAATCATTATCAAAGGAAGAGAGGCAGCAGCAAGCACAAGAACAGCAGCACAAAGTGGTTTACTCAATTTTTCAGTGATTTTCTCAATCCTCTCAGGTTTTCCCCCTTTCTCTCTTCTTCCTCCCTTCCCTTCGTTTTTCCCCTTTCTTCTCCCCTTTGGCTGGGTTGCTGAGTCAACTCTGCTGGGCAGCCCAGTTAACTCAGCTACGTCCGAGTATGGGCCGCCGATAAACCAGGCCCAACTTGGCCGCTTTCGGGCCTTTCCTGGCCCAACTCGACCCTGCTTCAGCTTGGTCCATCCTTTGGGTCCGGCCCAGTTTCAGGCCCAGCCCCTTTCAAGCCCATTTTTCATTTCAGACTTAGTTTGGCTTGTTTTGCCTATTTATTTATTCTCGTGCTCTTGTTTCGATAGATCAAGCCCCCTCCAACTCGGCAGACCCGTTTTCTCGAAGTTAATTTCAAAACGCACACAAGTGAGGGAATTATCACACTTTCACCATACTCATTTCAGCATATACCTATATTTAACTATTTGAGCGACATGAGGTACGCGGAATGGAACCCCTATGTCTATTTAGCCACTCGACAAGGGAACTATTCAGATGATTATGTGGTGAGGGGACCACTCCGTGTACTCGTGTCCAGTGATGGTGACGATCATGATGACTGGATGTGATAATACATAGTATATGCATGCTTACTTGTTTAGATGCAATTGATTGACAACATGATGTGTGATAATATGCTAATATGTGATAAATGATGATGTATGCGTCTAATTATGATCCGTTGTACAATGTTGATAATATGTCAAAGATTATCTCTACATGCATGTAATTGGTGTACATGTAACGCCCCGCCCTTTTTCACTCGCCGAAAATCAGAGTCTATTTTTTTTTAATAGAAGAGTAAGAGAGAGCGGGATGCCACGACGCGAGCTAAGTCCAAGCTTCCAAAGCCCGAACCTTAACTAGCCAACCATAAGTGTGCGTGGACCAAGTTCACTAAAAAGGTTCACACGTACTCAAGTTAACATGCGGAAATATAATAGTATAACATTTCTATTTCATTTCAGATAGCAAAGTAGTCCAACACTTAATAATATTTGCCTTAAGTTAAATATCCAAAATCAACCATCCAAACCATAGAAAATATATCTACGTTATTACATTCCCGAATGCTAGCTATTCAAATACATAGTCCATGAATAACTTAAACAAAATATAACTTAATCATCCAAGCTCCTATGCTTGGCTCCAATCACATCCTTCGTTCCGTTCCCTTCCTGTGTCATCAACTAGGGTAGAAGTAGGGTGTTAGACAACGCGCCCAGTAGGTATTCCAATTAGGGTTAACACATGGGTTAGTATAACATATCATCTCATACTTATAAAACATCGTATCCAAAATCATGTATGATAATAGAGATCCAATCATGCAGATAAAACCAATAACAAAGCATGATAATAGAGATCATAATCATGTTGATGCAATGCCATGCCATGGGTGCCATATGCCATGAGTCCCACCCATCAGCCATACAAAACATCCTCTTGATGGAAAGTTTCTCATCAAGGTATCAAACACATAGTATCCTCTTGATGGAAAACTTATCATCAAGGTATCCCCACAATGGTCTTTCGGACGCCTCGACGGAGTGTGGCCTCTGGTTACCTCTTGATGGAAAACTCATCATCAAGGTATCCCCACAATGGTCTTTCGGACGCCCCGACGGAGTGTGGCCTCTGGTTACATATCCTCCCTCCCATGCCATGCATGAGATGAAAATGTCCACATGCTATGCATGTAACACCCTGGATTTTCAAGTTATTAATATATATAAAAATTACCCATTTAATTTGTGAATTATTAGATATGGACTTTAGATGGGTAAAGTGCTGGGTCATTGCCCAATTAAGACCCAACGGATTGTGGAAATGGTTTCAATAGAATTAAATGGGGTTGAATTAAAAGGGTATGCAATATGTCTAAAAATTAAATATGGATTACTTTGGCCGTATATGTGAGGTTGACATGGAAACATATATCTATCTAGATTAAGGATATACGCATGAGATGTATGCATGAGATGTATGAGGATGACACACACATGCATGGATGAGATTGTAACGCCCGCCCCTTTTCACCGAAATATCAGAGTCTATTTTTTTTTTATAAAAGTGACAAAGGGCACTGACGTCACGGCGCGAGTTAAGTCCGAGCTTCTAAAGCCCGGCCCTTAACTGGCCAACCCTACGTGTGCGTGGAACGAAGTCCACGGAGAATGATTCACACGTAGAAGTAGCTCGCGGAATATTAAACCACGTGCGAAATTACAATAAAGACTGTCCTACAAATTTGAGATAGCAGGGAAGATACATTCATTTAATTACCAAAATACCTCAACAACATAATATCCAAAATAAAATCCAAAACATAGCAATTAATCTAAAGTATTACATTCCGATGAGCTAAGCTATCAAATATATTTCCAAATTAAACTTGAATAAACTAAATAGTCTGTCTCCCCAAGCTCCTAAGCTTTGCTCCCATTTCGTCCTTCTGCTCCGCCATCTCATGTGTCATCAACTAGGGTAGAAGTAGGGCGTTAGACAACGCGCCCAGTAGGACTCCGAATAGGGCTAGCACATGGATTAGTAATAACAACCACATATGAAATCATATAAGGAAAACTATAAAATGAATGTCATGTCATGGGTGTCTGTGTTATGAATCTCACCCATCATCTTTACTATCATGATGCCATATCCCCCTTGACGGAAAAACCTCGTCAAGATATAACCAGTCACAAATCATCCCCTTGACGGCAAAAACCTCGTCAAGATATAAACAGTCACAAATCATCCCCTTGACGGCAAAAGCCTCATCAAGATATAAACAATCACAAATCATCCCCTTGACTGCAAAAACCTCGTCAAGATATAAACAGTCACACATCATCCCCTTTGACGGCAAAGCCTCGTTAAGGTGTCCCCATGTTTGCTTCTCAGTCGCCCAGACGGAGCATGAATTCCGGTTGTACCTTATGGTACCCTCTTGATGGATGAATCACATCAAGATATCCCCATGTTTGGTTCTCGGTCGCCCCGACGGAGTATGGTCTCCGGTTATAGCCTATCAGGCTACCCCATGGCTGCTTCTCGGTCGCCCCGACGGAGCATGGACTCCGGTTTTATTTCATCTTTCCCCTGTCATATCCCTCTCATGCCATGCATGAGATGTAGATGCCATATGCCATGTAATATATGTAACTCATAGTCATAAAACCCATCTTAAAACAATCCCATGATTATCAAAATAAATCAAATGAAACCCATCACATAATACCAAAATTCAAAACCCATCTTAAAAACAACCACATGATTACCAAAATAAATTAAAGGAAAACATCACATAATACTAATTCCAAAACCCATCTTAAAACAAACCATATAATTTCCAAAATAATTCGAAGAAACCATCACTCAATCCATGGCTTACAAAAGGTAGGAATCCTACCGAATACCGACTCGCGTCCTTTTACGTTTTCGTCCGATAATCCGGCTACCGACACACGTACCGCTCGCGATATCCAATACCTTATTACATACACATAATCAGTCCATATTTTTAACTATTTCTAAGCCCATTAATCATTTCCAAGTCCATATGAATAATCGATCACTATTTAAGCGTTGTGGGTCCCATTTAATCCATTAGACATTTTAATTTGCATGAGTCTAAAATCAGCCACCTAGGCTTTATTTATCATACATAAGCTTATCACTTAGTGCCCCTAAGTCCATGGTCCTCTCCCATGGAGTTCTTCATTTTTGGCCAATATTTACGGTTTTGCCATTACCGTTCCATGGATAATTCATTCCCTCTTCCATATACATTATGGTCTATAATGGATCCATAACTTAGACCCATTAACGATCTATAACTTAGGTCCGTTAATGACCCAGCAACCATATCATGTGATCATAAAATTAGTCCTTTTATTAACCTAACCCTTATTCCTTTAAACCCATACAAAAACCCATACTTAACCCTTTAAATGGTTAATGGATCATGGGTTCAAAAGACCCAATTCATCAAATCTTTCCATGGGGTTTACATCATGCATTTAACCCACAAAGAGTCCATTATCCACTCATTCCCTTTATTCATAATTGATCCATACACTCACCAATCATGAGATACAACCATATCTCAACCTAATCCCCATTAGCTAAAGCATATCCATAGACTTTAATCTTAGCCTATCCATTGGTTCACAAAAATGGGCCCATTGATGTCTCATTAACCATGACATAAAAACATTAGCAATTAACCATTTAATTAACCTAACCTCCATTCATTTAAACATACACCTACACATTAGTCTTAGACCAAAATGATCTACCATTGGGTTTATTAAAAATCAACCCCTTTTAACTTAACCAAATCCCCATTTTCCTTGGTCTTTGGTTACACATTAAATTCATCATAAGTCCCTCCATTGAGAGAACCTAAATCATACATTTGATTTATCATTCCTTAATGACATTTCCATTGCAACTAACAACATTAGGTCCTTTTTGGGTCCATCAACACCACCAACATTCCCATTATTTTCCATTCACTTTTCCATTACTTCACATACATCATCATTCCATTAAAAATGTCCAAATTACCTTCCATAACCTCCATTCCTTAAAACCCTTGAAAAAAAAATCATACATTACTTACATTTAATCATTAAGCACTTAAAACCCTAAACCATTCTTTTTGAGGTCATTAAAATTATCTTCCATCTCTTATGATTCTCTCATTTAAAACCTCTTTACAAAATTCACCACATTCAATTATTTACAACCCTAAAAATTATAAACATTCTCCATGCTTCCATTTTTTTTTACAAAACCCTAACAAATACAATTCACTTACCATGGCGTTCGGCCATACTACATGGCCGAACCCTATAGCCCTTGATTCCAAAACATACATATCCATGCTTAATTAACTAAATTACATAATGTCCTTCATTCCTTAAAACCCTAAAAAAATTCACAGATTAATTACATAACCCTTAATCCATTTATTTATTTTTTCTTTCCCTAACCTTAATTTATCCATTAGGGTTTCCTCCACTTTCCATCTTCCAAATTGATGGATTTAAAATCCATGGCATAAAATTATTTGGCCACCATTAAATTTACAAAATGAATCCCAAATCTTAAACCCTAAAAATCCAAAATTTCTTGATTAAGAAAATACTTACAATCCGACGCCTCCTCCGACTTCCGCCACTCCCGTCGGACTCCTTGGCCTCCTTTCTCCTTCCTCTTGATCCTTGGTCGGCCAAGATGCTTGATCAATGGTGAAACCCTCCTAACTTAGGATCGGCCAAGGTAGGGTTTGCTTGAGAGAGGGAGAGGAGAAGATGATGAGAGGGAAGACAATAGACCATGATCTTAGAGTAATGGACTAAGAAACCCACTTCTTTCTTCTCTCCTTCTATACTTTTCTCCTTAGCTTTCTTTCGTCTCTTCTTTCCTCCATGTTTTCTTCTTCTTCTCCCTTAAACATGAGGGACGGTGGTGGAGAGCAACAAAAAAAGGAAATGAAAAGAGTTGGATGAAAAGAGAATGAGATAAGATTAATTTCCTTTGGTGGAGTGACCTACACTCCACCACTTAACTTTCTCACCAACTACCCAAGATATTTTTCATGCTTTTTTTTTTTTCTTTTGACCCAACCAACACTAGCCAACGTTTTTTGCGTGTTTGGAATGGATTGTTTGGTCTTCCCATTTGACCATTTGACCATTCTTTTAACTTAGCTTAATTAACTAATTAATTAATTGGATCATTAGGTTAAGTTAATTAATTCCCACTTTAACTTAATTCCATTTACTTAAATTGCCTTGATACATCCACCCATGGTTGACCAATTCAACCATGGTGGTCGGCCCCACCAACCTTGGGTCCATACGCCACCTCACTTGGTGAGGTGGAGGTGGGTCCCACTTGGCCATATCACCTTGGTCTAATTCCATCACCAACTTAGGTGATTTAACTTTAACTAAGTCCATTCTAACCAATTGGACCCTCATTGGGCCCATGGCCCAATTACATTTATCCATACCCATTTATCTTAGAGCTTACAATATCTTAACCCATTGGGTCCCAAATGGGTATTGGGCCCCATCTGACCCTCCTTGGCCCAATTGACCATCTTTGACCCCTTAAATGAATTTAAATCCAATCATAGTCTATTGGGCCCTACTTGGGCCTTGTCCAAATTTTGGTCCATTTACCATTTATTCCATCAATTTTCCCAATTTCTATCATTAAAATAAATAATATCCACCTTTATATTAATTTACAAATTCCGGGCCATTACAGAGATGGGATTAGGCAATGACGTCCAATTGCCTAATCCAAATAAAGAATATGTCTAAAAGTTAATTATAGATTATGCATGGCCGTGTGTGGGATTTGCACATCCAAGAAGATGTGCTAGAATATCTTTAAAAAGGGGATTGCTAAATAAATAGGATGTCTTAGCCGCATATGAGATATGCACATGATGTGTGGGAGTATCTTTAAAGAGGGACGCACGGCAACTTCTATGTATATTACACGGGAATTGCTATTTCAGCAAGGGCCGCACGGCATTAGGCAATGGCTAATTTAAAGGGTCTTGGTACCTTCTAATTAGGATTAAGTGGAGGATTTATAAAAGAAAGAGGGAAGGGGCGCACGGCAATACACACAAAATCAATAAGGTGTTCACGGCATAACAAGAGAAGGAGAGGGCATCCAGCAAGGGTGAAAGATCAAGAAGAATGAGGAAAAGACTAAGGAAGAAAAGGATAGGAAGAACACGTTCGAGCGAAGGAAAATCGGAGAAGTCGTGGAATCGGTAAGTAATTTTGATAATTTTGGTTTAAAATAAAGAACCATAGGGTTCGGCCATGGTGTATGGCCGAACCCCATGGAAAAAGATTGGGGGTTGATTATAATAATTTTAATGAAAAGGGATGAACCACATGGCCGAACCCCATGGAAGGACTTTGGTGATTTTTAATGGAAGTTTGGAGGATGGAAATCATAGAGTTATGCTTATGGTTTTAAAAGGTTTTACAAGGTTTGGATGAATGTGAGAAATTAAAGAACCATAGGGTTCGGCCATGAAACATGGCCGAACCCCATGGAGGTTTGTTGGTAATGATTATGGGTTTTTGATGGACGAACCCCATGGAAGATGTTACTAATTTAGAAAGTGATGGGAACCGTTGGATTGTCTCTATGAGTGAGGTTCGGCCATGGTGTATGGCCGAACCCCACTAGGATTTATTTTATGGAAGATGGTTATTAAATTAGAAAGTTTCAAATTATGGACTTTTGGATCAAAAAGGAAGGAACCTTGAATTATGGATTAAGAATGGGAATTGATGAAATTGGAAAGTTAGACATCATAGGGTTCGGTCATGGTGATTGGCCAAACCCCATGAATCAATGTTATGGATCGGTTTTGGACATAAACATAAGGTAGTGGCAAAAATGTAAATATGGTCTAAAATGAAAGACCATGGGTTCGGCCATGGTGTATTGCCGAACCAAATGCGAAATATTTGGTGGATCATGTTTGGATTAAGGAATCGGTCATGGACTTAATATAGTGATTGATTAAATGGAGAATTAATTGGAGGATACAAATATATGCTTATGGATTATGTTAGCCATGTATGGCAATGTTGTAAATAGGTGAAAATAATGGACATGGGGTTCGGCCATGGCGTATGGCCGAACCCCATGAACTATTTGATGGATCATGTGTTTGAATTAAAGCACTATGTATGGTAGATTAAAATGAATGAAATGTTAACTAAGGATTAGACCAATGGCAAAGTTGTAATAAAGGGTGAAAGTGATGGATCATGGGTTCGGCCATGGTGTATGGCCAAACCCGATGAGGAATGGCTTATGGACTTAAACATAATAGGAAATCAAATGGAATACGGTTTTAATTGATTGATGTATTATAAGGTAACGGGACCTCAGAAGGTGTGCACGATGGTGAGCGGTTACCGGACGAAAGCGCAAGTACACGTACTGGTCTTTGGTAGGATTCCACCTCTTTGAAACCATGGATTTTATGTACAATGTTTCTTATCTTATTTTGATGAATTTTATGATGTAAAAGATGTGTTTCAAAATTGTGAGTTTTTAATGCTATGTTTATATGATAAAATAGCACGTGATTCATTAGCATCTCGTGCATAGCATGGGGTGAAGGATATGTAACCGGAGGGGCCACACTCAGTCGGTGCGTCCGAAAAACCTATGTGGGATACCTTGATGTGCTTTTCCATTAAGAAGAAACCGGAGGGGCCACACTTCGTCGGGGCGTCCGAAAGACCTATGTGGGGGTACTTATATGTACTTGTGATGTGTGGGACTCATTGCATTTGACATCATAACATGGCATGGATTATATGGTTTTTGACATTATGATATTATTATATATGTTTTGTACTAACCATGTGTTAGCTTTAATTGGAATACCTACTAGACGCGTTATTCTAACGCCCTACTTCTACCTTAGTGGATGATACAGGAAACAAGGAGAACGATGATCGCGAAACGGGCCAAGCATAGGAGCTTGGATGCTTTTAATTTATATTTTGATTAAGTTACTTTTGGACTTGTATTTGAGTAAGTAGACTTTGGACATGGAATAATTTAGATGGTTTGCTATGGTTGGATTTTAGTTGGATAATTATGTTATGTCAATTATTGAATAAAGAGTTGACGTACTTTGCTATCTGAAATGGAATAGAGCTAGGTTCTATTATAATTCCGCATGTTATGATTTTAATTCCTCATGTTTATGTTGTTATGTGTGAATCGTTTTCATGGACTTAGTCTATGCACACATAGGGTTGGCCAGTTAAGGGTCGGATTTGGGAAGTTCGGACTTAGCTCGCGTCGTGACGTCCCGCTCTCTATCACTTCTAAAAAAAAAAAATAGACTCTGATTTTCAGAAAGCTAAAGTGAAAAAGGGTAGGGCGTTACAGTTGGTATCAAAACGAACCAGAAAGATTGAATCTTTCGGAGTAAATTAATCAGGCCTTCGTGCATTAATTTACTTCGTTAGACTCGATGGATGATAGCAAAGGAAGTACAATCAAAATAATTGGATTTATCCAACATAGCAAAATAGGATATATATTTCCCCAAAAACAAAGAAAAATAAAGAGTGCTTATTTGAAAATTTCCCCAAAAGTAGGAAAATACAAACTTTACGATGAAAACTAAGTCGTGATATTTTTCAATGGCTTAGGGAAAGATGCCTCCAAAGAGAAATACCCGACATAACCAAAAAGGGAAGGAAAAAGAGGTAGAAACCTCTCAACATGAAAGGGAGGTGGAAAATCTCAACATGAAGAGGAGGAACGACAATCTCGACATGAGGAAGAGCAACCATCCCACCAAGAAGAGGAGGAACAAAGCAGCGTGAATATACCGGTGGTGCCTCCTGAATTACATAGCTTGGTTAAAGCAGTGGTCACTTCGGTGCTTCAACAACACTTGAACGGGGAATGGAACCACCAACGAGCCCAATGATAGGAGCATGGTCAAGGACTTCCAGCAACAGCGCCCTCCTTATTTCAAAGGGAAATAAGGGGCTGTCGGAGCGGAAAATTGGCTAAAGAAGATCACTCAGATCCTGACCCTACTCAAGATTTCGAGTCATGCTGACAAGATTTTACTGGCTACATCTCAACTGATCGATGATACCGGTAAATGGTGGGAGGTGGTAGAGAAGCAGCGAGCACTTCTTCTGGAAGGAGAGAGGACTGTAATGACTTGGGATCAGTTCTCAGCTACTTTCTTGGACCATTATTTCCCTGAGGAGGAGAAGGAGCGTCAGACTCAAGCTTTTCTATCTTTGGTACAAGGTACCATGACGGTGGCAGAGTACCACCAGGAGTTTCTCAGTTTGTCTTGCTATGCATTTTATATGGTGGATACAGAGTATCGAAGGGCACACAAGTTTGAGCGGGGCCTTCGGCCAAGCATTAGGGCCACGGTAACCATATTCAAGGCAACTACATTGACAGAGGTGGTCAGCAGGGCCACTATAGCAGAGCAAGAGATGGTTGAGTTAGTGCGTTTTGACAATCGCCGAGTTCAGAGTGGGAGGGGTACATTTCAGCCTAACAAAAGGTTCCTACCGAACTTTAGCAGACCCTCACCATCCACTAGGTCAGCAGGGGGCTTTCGTCCCAATCATCCCTCGCCATCTGCATCAGTCACTCAGGCTCCCAGAGGGGTGAACAACTACTTCCATTGTGATCAGCCGGGCCATTTTAAGAGGGAATGCCCACAACTCAACAAACCTTCTTATTCCAGAGGTTCATCTCGCCCACCAGTTAGACCAATTAATTTACGAGGAGGCAGGACATTTAACCAGGCGGGACGGGCGCCTACAGGATCTAGACGGTTATTTACCTTAGCTCCTCCAGCAGCAGAGGATCACTCTGTGATTGAAGGTATGGCGATAGTCAGTAGTTCCTACGCCTTTGCTTTATTTGATTCTAGAGCATCCCAGTCTTTCATATCTACTGTATTCATATATGCAATTGGAACGTTAATACAAAAATTGTCCACATCACTCACCATTGTATCCCTCGTTAGAGACACATCATTGGGGCTTATATGCACAACAGTGAATACTGAACTCGCTGGACTCAGATTTGAGTTCAACTATTTGGTACTCGATATGACAGAGTACGACATTATCTTCGGCATGGACTGGTTGACTAGATTTCAGGCCAGCATCGATTACTATCGCCGGAGGGTGACATTTTGGTCACCCGAGGGAAAACAACATGTGGTACGTACTGACAAACAAAGCAGACTGCATGAAGGGTTAAGTCATCTAGTATTGAACAGTATCAGAATCAACAAGGCACCGGTGGCTGAACTTCCGGCAATAGTAAAGGACTATGCGGACGTGTTTCCAAAAGAACTCCCTAGCTTACCTCCCATGAGGGAGATTAATTTTGAAATCAAGTTGTACCCTGGCACTGCACTAGTGTCATTACCACATTACCAGATGGCACCAGAGGAGATGTCCGAGCCAAAGAAGCAGATTGATGAACTGCTCAAACAGGGTTGCATCCGGAACAGTACATCGGCTTGGAGAGCTCCGGTTTTATTTTTGAAGAAGAAGGATGGTTCACTCCGTATGTGGATTACCGAAAACTGAACCAGCTGACGGTCAGAAACAAGTACCCTCTACCGAGGATCGATGACCTATTTGATCAACTTAGAGGTTCCAGTTGTTTCTCTAAGATTGACCTGATGTTCGGATACCATCAAATCTGGTTTAGGGAAGAGGACATAGAAAAGACAACATTCAGAACTCGGTATGGACTATATGAGTTTGTAGTCATGCCGTTTGGACTCACCAATGCATCGGCTGTGTTCATGGATCTAATGAACAGGATTTTCCATCCATACTTGGATCAATTTGTCATTGTATTTATTGATGACATTTTGATTTATTCCAAAACTCAGGAAGATCAAGCTGAGTACCTGAGGATAGTTGTGGACACTTTGAGGAAGAACAAACTATATGCCAAAGCCAGCAAATGTGAATTTTGGTTATCTGAGGTTAGCTTTTTGGGACATGTCATATCAGCAGAAGGTATAGCTGTGGACCCAGCTAAAGTGGTGGTAGTGGGAGAATGTAGAGCACCAAAGAATGTAACTGAGATCCGAAGCTTCTTGGGATTGGCAGGTTACTATCGGAAGTTTATTATGGACTTCTCAAAGATTGCATCTCCACTGACCCGACTCACTCAGAAAGGAGTCAAATTTGAGTGGTCAGACGTGTGCAACCGGAGATTTGAAGAGCTGAAGAAGAGACTTCCAACAGCACCTATCTTAATTTTGCTGGAAAGAGGCAAGGGTTATGAAGTACAATGCGATGCTTCAGGAGAAGGACTTGGGTGCGTCCTTAGCCAAACTCATCGTGTTGTGGCTTATAGTTCAAGACAATTGAAAATACATGAACTGTAACGCCCCGCCCTTTTTCATTCTCTTCCTCTTCCGGAAACCGGAGTCCATTTTGTTTTTTATAAACGAAGAGTGGTAGAGAGCGGGACGTCACGATACGAGCTAAGTCTGAACTTCCAAAGTCCAACCCTTAACTGGCCAACCCTATGTGTGCATGGACTAAGTCCATGAAAATGGTTCACACATAGCAATATCAACATGCAAAATAATAATAGAACCCAGTTCTATTCCATTTCAGATAGTAAAGTACGTCAAGTCTTTAATCATCATTATCATAACATAATTATCCAATAATACATCCAACCATAGCAAATTCATCTAAGTTATTACATCCGAAATCTAGATACTCAAAATACAAGCCCATGAGTATCTTAAATAAAATATAAACTATAGTCTTCCAAGCTCCTATGCCTGGCCTGTTTCGCGGTCATCGTTCTCCTTATTTCCTATATCATCCACTAGGGTAGAAGTAGGGCGTTAGTACAACGCGCCCAGTAGGTATTCCAATTAGGGTTAACACATGGGTTAGTACCAAAAATCAAGATATAATATATATATCAAATCCAGTTATAATAAATCATCCCATACTTACAAAGCATCGTATCCAAAACAATGTATGATAATAGAGATCCAATCATACCGATAAAAACCAGAAACCTTGCATGATAATAAAAGTCATAATCATGCCGATTCAATGCCATGTCATGCTATCATATACAATGAGTCCCACCCATCACATGTATATAAAAGTCATAATCCTACCAAAGACCGCTAACTTGTCCTTGCATCTTTCGTCCGGTAACCGCTCACGATCGTAGACACCTTATGAGGTCCCGTTACCTTATAATATAACAATCAATCAAAACCAAGTCCCACTTGATTTACAATATTTTAAATCCATAAACCAATCCCCATGGTTTATCATTTCCAGCCGATATTACCAAATTGCCATTGGTCTAATCTTTAATTAACAATTCATTCATTTAATCCAACATACGTAACCCTATGTTCATCAAAACAATCCCTATGGGGTTTGGCCACACACCATGGCCAAACCCATGGTCCCTTATTTTCACTTAATTACAAAAATACCATCCACGGCTATCATTCCATAATCCAATCCTTTCAATCATTAAAATTTGCCTAAGTTCATGTTTGATCCACAAACCATCACATGGGGTTCGGCCATACATCATGGACGTGCCCAATATCTTTCAATTTAGGTGATAATTACAAAATTTCCATCCAAGGCTAATATAACCCATTATTCTTATTTACAATATACTTAGGCTAATAATTAACCCATTAATCCAAATTCATGGGGTTTGGCTATACACCATGGCCGAACCCATGATCTTTCATTTTTAGCCAATATTACCAGTTTGCCATTACTCATGTTCAATTCCAAACTGATCCTTAATGCAAACAAGTCCAAAAAAGAAACCTCATGGGGTTCGGCCATACACCATGGCCGAACCCATGATCCTCCATTTTGGCATGTATTTACAACTTTGCCATTGCCTTCAATCACCTCATGTTTATATTCCAAACATAGGTCCTTTCATTCATTTAATCATGCATAACACTTAGTCCATACATGATCCATAAATTTGATTCATGGGGTTCGGCAAAGCACCATGGCCGAACCCTATGATGTCTAACTCCCAATTATCCACATTTAGCATGCATCCTTCCATAATTAGTTAGTTTCCAAATTTAGCATGCATCCTTCCATAAGTAGATAGTTTCCAAATTTATCATACATCCTTCCATAATTAGATAATTTCCAATTTAATCTCCACCTTCCATAATTAGAGGCTTTCCAATTTAATGTCCACCTTCCATATTTAGAAACTTACTTAAAATAGTAACCAATCTCTTTCCATGGAGTTCGGCCATACAACATGGCCGAACCCTATGGTTCATCGCCTTCCCTTAAATTTATTTTATTCATCTCCCAAAGTTTTCTTCCATGGTTTCCAACCATAAAAATATAATCAACAGCCTTCCATTTAAACTCCTTTAAAAAAAAAAAAAAATTCCCATGGTCTCCATTTAAAATTTAAAACATAAATAACCTTTCCCATCCATTAAAATAAATCATTATCCTTTCCACGGGATTCATCCTTCAAAATCCCATAATTATAATCAACACAACTCTATTCAAACCCTTTAAAATCATATAATTATTCCATTGTTTTCATCCCATAAAATAACCAACAACCTTCCATGGGGTTCGGCCCTTCATCATGGCCGAACCCTATGGTTTGTCAACGTCTTCTTAAACCATTTTAAATCCCTTTTAAAACATGCATAATTAGTGCATGGTTTTCATCATTAAAATTCCATAATTAAACCATACTTTTCTATGGGGTTCGGCCATACACCATGGCCGAACTCTATGGTCCATTCTTTCCATTATAATCATCATATTCATCTTCCAATTTTTTTCCATGGGGTTTAGCCTTGCACTATGGGCGAACCTTATGGTTCCTTATCTTAAATAAAAATATCAAAACACATACCGGTTCCGCGACTCCTTCGGCTTGTTCTTGCTCTTCAATCCTTTTTCTTTCTTACCCTTTTTCTCCTCCTAGATTTTTCCCTCTTGCTGGCTGCTCTTTCCTTTGTGTATGCCATGAATGATCTTGAGAGAGAGAGAGAGAGATCGGCTATGTGAATGTATGTGTTGCGCCCTTGCTGCCCTTCTCTTCTTTTGAATAAAATTCTACACGGTTCCAACTTAGACAATGCAGTGAGCCACTTTGCTGCCCTCTCCTTTTAATAACTCCCTATTGATCTAAATAGAAATTGCCATGCGCCCCTCTCCTTTATAAAAACTTCCACACGGCCAACCTTAATCCTAAATTTAGAATGTGCTATGCGCCCATTGTGTATAACAATTGCCTTAGTTAATCTCCCATTGATCCCAATTTAGAAGGTGCCATGCGCCCCTCCTTGTTGCCTCTTTTAATTGATCCTACATTAGAAGATGCCATAACCTTTTGTTTAGCAATGCCGTGTACCCCTTGCTTGTGGCTGCGTCTCTTCAAATATTACCCCATTAGCCAATCTTAGAAGGTGCTACAATTGAAATTACCGTGAGCCCTTCTCTTCTTTTCTTTTATCAATCTAATTGTCCTATCTTAGAAGATGCCAAGACCCCTTAACTTTAGTAATTGCCTCTTGCCGTCGTTTATCAAGAAAAGACCCCTCTTAAAGAAATCTTATGCGCATATCTCGTGGATGCCTATCTTCATACACGGCAAGGTAATTTCTTTATTTAGTTTAGGCATCTTCTTTATTTAATAATTCCCTAATATCACTCTCAATCAAGGGAAAGGATCCCTTTAAAATATTCCAACATATTATGCGCATATGACATGGATATGTATATCTCCCACTCATCATGCCCATATCTTTAATTCATATCCTTTATTTATAATTATGTTTCATTACCATGTAAATTCAACCCCATTTAAATTTATTTGAAACCATTTATCAAAATCGTTGGGTCTTAATTGGGCAAAGACCCAACATTTTACTCATCTAAGATCCATATGTAAAATTCTTAAATTAAATGGGTAATTTCCGTAAATATTTATAACTTGAAAATCCGGGGTGTTACAATACAACCCTCTTTTTAAAATTTTCGTCCCGAAAATCGAGTGAAGTAGGGTTTCAAATATTTACATAAATAGCTCAGGATGAGCTTTTCTCATTACCGACTCGAGTTCCCATGTGGCTTCCTCAATGCCATGTCGATCCCATAGCACTTTGACAAACTGGATCGCTCGGTTCCGTAATACCCTTTGTTTTGTGTCCACCACTCGGACAAGCTTTTCGGCGTATGTCACGTCGTTTTGGATTTCTATGTCTTGCATGTTCAGTACATGAGAATTCTACCAACGGTAAGTGATCCTCCCATCCACCTTTGAAATCTAACATGCATGTTCTGCCGTACTCTGCTGGTGAATCAACCATCTTTGTCAGACACAATAATCCGAGGAATATCATGAAATTTGATGATATCCCTAATATAGTGCCGACCCAAAGTCTCAGATGAGTCTGTCATCTTAATAGAAAGAAAATGTACAGACTTGGTCAGTCGGTCTACCACGACCCATGTTGCATCGTTGCCCTTTGAAGACCTTGGCGACCCTGTTACAAAATCCATGGAGATGTGCTCCCATTTCCATTCCGGCACTGGTAAGGGTTTGAGTAACCCTGGTGGCTTCTAATGTTCCGTCTTAACCTGTTGACATGTTAAGCAATGAGCCACAAATTCTGCCACATCCTTTTTTAGTCCGTACCACAAGTATTGTCTCTTTGGTACATATACCCTTCCTCGGAATACAAGACCCTATCCCAGTCTTAATTCCCATTCCGGTATGATTTCACCAGTAGACATCTTGGCCCAAATCTCCTCCACTTCTGAATCTGTCCGTTGTTCCTGTTCAATCTTGTCAAGTACCACTTAATTACATCAAAGTCACTCATATCAACCTATGAGTTTCATCCTCGTAAAATTTACTCCTTTCATGTTATCTCTTTTTCTCGTGAACCCATTTACAATTCTTATGTTAATCAATATACTCTGTTTCACTTTACCTGCTACAAAAAATATTTTCCACACGTACTTGCTCAATACGTTCATTCGTCCACTCTCTGTGTGAGGTAGCCTGCAAATACGAGCCTATGCTCAAAGTTTTTCCTCATTCCATTTTAACTAGGTTTCTAGCTTCACTCTCCTGGAACTCCATCGGCTAACTACAGAGTCAGGTGGCCAGTCTCACTCGGCAGTCGCCCATATCTTTCCATTTGAGTTTCACTAGACTTTTCCCTTAAGTACATCTCCCAAAAGTACGCATATCTTCCTTTGTACATAAGTCACCATGTGACTAACACCTTTTATTCAAAACTTCTATGATAGCAAGTATCTTTCCACACTGACTTTCCTGTGATATAAGTCGTAATACGACTAACACCTTTTTCTTATAACGTGGGACGTAAATCGAAACATGTCCCAATCAATAGGTCTACATGTTATCTATGAGACCAACAGGTCAATCATACTACCAACATGTCTACCTTGGTACCGATACCTGACATTAATCCAAACCACCACGGAAATCACCATCCGCAGTTATACACTTCCATCCCTGGTACCACTCTATCAATGAGTATAATCTATCCATAATTAATAATCATCCATGAATATAACCCCCTTCTGGGTATAATCCATTCATGGGCATAATCCATCCTTGGCATAATTAATCCAGGGCATATAATCTACCCTGAGATATTCTATCCTGTAAGAACAATACTCGAATGAGTCGCTACCCGACTGTGGCAACCATATCAACTTACAAATATACCCCGACCCCTAGCAAGACTTATGTCCCATGACTTACTAAGCAGAAGACCCACGTCCAACGTGATCAAGTCTACCCCGCCTTGCATCCCTTCACCCCAAAGGTGATTCAGTCAAGCTCTAAGGCGGTCGGACCGTGTTTAACGAAGCTAGCACCACCTCGACGGGGTAAAATAGTACGTAGCTCTGCGCATCCACGAACGTCAAGTGTACGAAATAACCGTGAGAGCGTCCTCGAGCGCGTAGCATGCGAGGGACCTACTCCTCAACAGTAACCCTTCAGGACCAAGTCTCCGTATTTCATATCGAGGTTCCCACGGTCTCATAGCTACTCTAAACCATACTCATAGAATCTACATACTTATCTCATCAATATCACGTGTGGGACGTACCCATGCCACATCTCAATAAACTCAAGTGACCTCATCACATGCATCTCTTAAATTTGTATACTTTATTGAAAATTATTCGAACTTTCATCACATTACAAGGGTTGGTAGGGTTAGAACAAACCCTTCAAAACGTACCCACAACCCTTACAAAATCTTTCCCTTTTTCCCCGACCTTTCTTTCCCTTTCATAGCCTAATCTTCCGTAGAAGACCCTGCATCAACACAAAAATCGAAGAAGTTGTCAGGGCAAGTCGTCGACGTGTGCCCCAACACTCCACAAGTCAGACAGGGTTTTATTCTCGTTCTCCCAATGTATGGACAGTTAGTCCTCTCCTTCCCGTGCCCGTGAAGTCCACAAACAGGGCAGATATCCTCAATAGAATGGGGGCAATAAATACTGTTGTGCCCCTCCTGATTGCATAATTCGCACATATAATCTGTCAACCCATCCGAAGTCAGAGTAGCCGGAGTACACTCGGGCGAGCCTATCTCCCCTACGGATTCTTCTAAATTTGGGACATCTTCTTCATCCTCTTCGGGTACAAAGGCTGGATCAATCCCAACGTTGTACTCGGGTGATTCTACTTCCATGTCCTGACTAATTCCAACTTCATTGTTGAAGTTTTGTACGCTGGAATCATCGGAAGAAACCAGATCTATCAGACAACTAGGTGTACCTCTGTCCCACAACTCTGTATGCTCTGTGTTGCCTGACATATCTGTATCACAACAACCGAAGTACGTCAATGCCAATAACAGTTCTAATCAAACTAAATCTTTGTTTAGGGAATTTCTCTATGTATCACATAATGTCGCTTGTTTGGGAAATTTGCTAAATAAACATCTTGTGTTTCTTGTCCTTGGGGAAATTGCCAAATTAGTACTCTTTGATTTTTCTTTATTTTCGGGGAATATATCCTATTTTGCTATGTTGGATAAATCCGATTATTTTGACAGTACTTCCTTTGCTATCAACCATTGAGTCTAACGAAGTAAATTAATGCACGAGACCCAAATTAATTTACTCTGAAAGATTTAATTTTCTAGTTCGCTCTAATACCAACTGTAACGCCCCTCCGTTTTTCACTCGCTGTCTCTTCCAAAAATCAGAGTCTTTTTTTTCTTTTATAAACAAAGAGAGGTAGAGAGCGGGATGTCACGACGCGAGCTAAGTCTGAACTTCCAAAGTCCGACCCTTCACTGGCCAACCCCTTGTGTACATGGACTAAGTCCATGAAAATGGTTCATACATAGCAATATCAACATGCAGAATAATAATAGAACCCAGTTCTATTCCATTTCAGTTAGCAAAGTACGTCAAGTCTTTAATCATCATTATCATAACATAATTATCCAATAACACATCCAACCATAGCAAATTCATCTAAGTTATTACATCTGAATTCTAGATAATCAAAATACAAGCCCATGAGTATCTTAAATAAAATATAAACTATAGTCCTCCAAGCTCCTATGCCTGGCCTGTTTCGCGTTCATCGTTCTCCTTGTTTCCTGTATCATCCACTAGGGTAGAAGTAGGGCGTTAGTACAACGCGCCCAGTAGGTATTCCAATTAGGGTTAACACATGGGTTAGTACCAAAAATCCAGATATAATATATATATCAAATCTAGTTATAATAAATCATGCCATACTTACAAAGCATCGTATTCAAAACAGTGTATGATAATAGAGATCCAATCATACCGATAAAAACCAGAAACCTTGCATGATAATAAAAGTCATAATCATGCCGATTCAATGTCATGCCATGCTATCATACGCAACGAGTCCCACCCATCACATGTATATAAAAGTCATAATCCTACCAAAGATCGCTAACGTGTCCTTGCATCTTTCGTCCAGTAACCGATCACGATCGTAGACACCTTGTGAGGTCCCGTTACCTTATAATATAACAATCAATCAAAACCAAGTCTCACTTGATTTACAATATTTTAAGTCCATAAACCAATCCCCATGATTTATCATTTTCAGCCGATATTAACAAATTGCCATTGGTCTAATATTTAATTAACAATTCATTCATTTAATCAACATACGTAACCCTATGTTCATCAAAACAATCCCCATGGGGTTTGGCCACACACCATGGCCAAATCCATGGTCCCTTATTTTCACTTAATTACCAAAATGCCATCTGCGGCTATCATTCCATAATCCAATCCTTTCAATCATTAAAATTTGCCTAAGTTCATGTTTGATCCACAAACCATCTCATGGGGTTCGGCCATGATTTCAATTTAGGTGATAATTACAAAATTTCCATCCAAGGCTAATATAACCCATTATTCTTATTTACAATATACTTAGGCTAATTATTAACCCATTAATCCAAATTCATGGGGTTTGGCCATGCACCATGGCCGAACCCATGATCCTTCATTTTTAGCCAATATTACCAATTTGCCATTACCTCATGTTCAATTCCAAACCGATCCTTAATCCAAACAAGTCCATAAAAGAAACCTTATGGGGTTCGGCCATACACCATGGCTGAACCTATGATCCTCCATTTTGGCATGCATTTGCAACTTTGCCATAGCCTTCAATCACCTCATGTTTATATTCCAAACATAGGTCCTTTCATTCATTTAATCATGCATAACACTTAGTCCATACATGATCCATAAATTTGATTCATGGGGCTCGGCCAAGCACCATGGCCGAACCCTATGATGTCTAACTCCCAACTATCCACAATTAGCATGCATCATTCCATAATTAGATAGTTTCCAAATTTAGCATGCGTCCGTCCATAATTAGATAGTTTCCGAATTTAGCATGCATCCTTCCATAATTAGATAGTTTCCAAATTTAGCATGCATCCTTCCATAATTAGATAATTTCCAATTTAATCTCCACCTTCCATAATTAGAGACTTTCCAATTTAATCTCCACCTTCCATATTTAGAAACTTACTTAAAATAGTAACCAATCTCTTTCCATGGGGTTGGGCCATACAACATGGCCGATCCCTATGGTTCATCAGCTTCCCTTAAATTTATTTTATTCATCTCCCATCGTTTTCTTCCATGGTTTCCAACCATAAAAATATAATGAACATCCTTCCATTTAAACTCCTTTAAAAAAAATATATAATTTCCCATGGTCTCCATTTAAAATTTAAAACATAAATAACCTTTCCCATCCATTAAAATAAATCATTATCCTTTCCATGGGATTCATCCTTCAAAATCCCATAATTATAATCAACACAACTCCATTCAAACCCTTTACAATCCTATAATTATTCTATGGTTTTCATCCCATAAAATAACCAACAACCTTCCATGGGGTTCGGCCCTTCATCATGGCCAAACCCTATGGTTTGTTAACTTCTTCTTAAACCATTTTAAATCCCTTTCAAAACATGCATAATTAGTCCATGGTTTTCATCATTAAAATTCCATAATTAAACCATGCTTTTCCATGGGTTTGGCCATGCACCATGGCCTAACCCTATGGTCCATTCTTTCCATTATAATCATCATATTCACTTCCAATTTTTTTTCCATGGGGTTCGGCCTTCCACTATGGCCGAACCCTATGGTTCCTTATCTTAAATAAAAATATCAAAACACATACCGGTTCCGCGACTCCTTCGGCTTGTTCTTGCTCTTCAATCCTTTTTCTTTCTTACCCTTTTTCTCCTCCTAGATCTTTCCCTCTTACTGGCTGATCTTTGCTTTGTGTATGCCGTGAATGATCTTGTGTGAGAGAGAGAGATCGGCTATGTGCATGTATGTGTTGCACCCTTGGTGCCCTTCTCTTCCTTTTAATAAAATTCTCCACGGTTCCAACTTAGACAATGCCGTGAGCCACTTTGCTGCCCTCTCCTTTTAATAACTCCCTATTGATCTAAATAGAAATTGCCATGCGCCCCTCTCCTTTATAAAAACTTCCACATGACCAACTTTAATCCTAAATTTAGAATGTGCTATGCGCCCATTGTGTATAACAATTGCCTTAGTTAATCTCCCATTGATCCCAATTTAGAAGGTGCCATGCGCCCCTCCTTGTTGCCTCTTTTAATTGATCCTACATTAGAAGATGCCATAACCTTTTGTTTAGCAATGCCGTGTACCCCTTGCTTGTGGCTGCGTCTCTTCAAATATTACCCCATTAGCCAATCTTAGAAGGTGCTACAATTGAAATTACCGTGAGCCCTTCTCTTCTTTTCTTTTATCAATCTAATTGTCCTATCTTAGAAGATGCCAAGACCCCTTAAATTTAGTAATTGCCTCTTGCCGTCTTTAATCAAGAAAAGACCCCTCTTAAAGAGATCTTATGCGCATATCTCATGGATAGCCTATCTTCATACACGGCAAGGTAATTTCTTTATTTAGTTTAGACATCTTCTTTATTTAATAATTCCTTAATATCACTCTTAATCAAGGGAAATGATCCCTTTAAAACATTCCAACATATTATGCGCATATGACATGGATATGTATATCTCCCACTCACCATGCACATATCCTTAATTCATATCCCTTATTTATAATTATGTTTCATTACGATTTAAATTCAACCCCATTTAAATTTATTTGAAACCATTTATCAAAATCATTGGTTCTTAATTGGGCAAAGACCCAACATTTTACTCATCTAAGATCCATATGTAAAATTCATAAATTAAATGGGTAATTTCCATAAATATTTATAACTTGAAAATCCGGGGTGTTACATGAACGCCTCTATCCTACGCACGATCTTGAACTAGCCACAGTGGTCTTCGCTCTCAAAAGCTGGAGACATTATCTATATGGCGAGAAATTTGAAGTGTTTTTTGATCATAAGAGCTTGAAGTACTTGTTTGATCAGAAAGTGCTCAACCTGAGGCGACGCAGATGGATGGAATATCTGCAGGATTATGAGTTCACACTTCGTTACCACCCTGGCAAGGCGAACAAGGTGGCAGATGTCCTCAGCCGCATATCACATGCATCAGTGGCATGTTTGATCAGAAAAGAATGGGAGATGCTAAATCCATACAAGAGTTCAATTTATATATCAATAACCATGGGAGTATGTACAATTTGATCATACGGTCCAACATGGTTACTAAGATTGAACAGGAACAACGGATAGACCCGGAAGTGGAGGAGATATGGGCTAAGATGTCTACTGGTGAAGTCATACCGGAATGAGAGTTACGACCAGGACAGGGTCTTGTATTCCTAAAAAGGATATATGTGCCTAAGTGTTGCAGAAAAGAGTTACTGATTGAGGCACATCAGACCAAACTTTCTATTCATCCGGGTAACACCAACATGTATCACGACCTGAAGAGACATTACTGGTGGTACGGACTCAAGAGGGATGTGGCAGAATTTGTAGCTCATTGCTTAACGTGTCAGCAGGTTAAGACGGAACATCTGAAGCCACCAGGGTTACTCAAACCCTTACCAGTGCCGGAATGGAAATGGGAGCACATCTCCATGGATTTTGTGACAGGGTTGCCAAGGTCTTCAAAGGGTAACGATGCAATATGGGTTGTGGTAGACCGACTGACCAAGTCTGCACATTTCATTCCCATTAAGATGACAGACTCATCGAAGACTTTGAGTCGGCGGTATATCAGGGATATCATCAGATTGCATGGTATACCTCGGACTATTGTGTCGGACAGAGATGGTCGATTCACCGGCAGAGTATAGCAGAGTATGCAGTCGGCCCTAGGAATAGATCTACTGACTAGTGTAGTATTCCATCCACAGACTGATGGGCAGTCTTAGAAGACAATACAAACATTGGAGGATATGCTGAGAGCATGTATGCTAGATTTCAAGGGGAGATGGGAGGATCACTTGCCATTGGTAGAATTCTCCTACAACAACAGTTACCAGGCAAGCCTCTAGATGGCTCCATTTGAGGCATTATATGGTAGACCATGTAGATCACCTGTGTGCTGGACAGAGGCCGGTGAGCCTGCACTAATTGGACCTGAGTTGGTTGCAGAGACTACAACGCAGATACAGTTGATACGGCAACATTTATTGACTGCGTAGAGTCGTCAGAAGAGCTATGCTGACAAGAGGAGGAGGTTCCTTGAATTTGAAGTGGGGGACATGGTGTTCTTGAAAGTCTCGCCACGAAAGGGACACATGAGATTTGGAAAGAAGGGGAAACTGTCACCAAGATATGTGGGACCGTTTTCAATCATAAGAAGGATGGGGGATGTGGCTTATCAATTGGCACTCCCTTCACAGTTGGCATCTTTGCACGATGTGTTCCATATATCGATGTTGAGAAAGTACAATCCTGATCCCTCTCATGTACTGAACATACAAGACATAGAGGTCCAGAGGGAAGTGACATACGTCAAAAAACCTGTTCGAGTGGTGGACACAGAACAAAGGGTATTACGGAACCAAGCGATCTAGTTTGTCAAGGTGGTATGGGATCGACATGGCATTGAAGAAGCCACTTGGGAACTCGAGTCGGAAATGAGAACAGCTCATCCTGTGCTATTCATGTAAATGTTTGAAACCCTACTTCACTCGATTTTCGGGGTGAAAATTTTAAAAAGAGGGTTGTATTGTAACACCCCGGATTTTCAAGTTATTAATATATATGAAAATTACCCATTTAATTTGTGAATTATTAGATATGGACTTTAGATGGGTGAAGTATTTGGTCATTGCCCAATTAAGACCCAACGGATTGTGGAAATGGTTTCAATAGAATTAAATGGGGTTGAATTAAAAGGGTATGCAATATGTCTAAAAATTAAATATGGATTACTTTGGCCGTATATGTGAGGTTGACATGGAAACATATATCTATCTAGATTAAGGATATGCGCATGAGATGTATGAGGATGACACACACACGCATGGATGAGATGGGACTAGGCAATGACATCCAATTGCCTAATCCAAATAAAGAATATGTCTAAAAGTTAATTATAGATTGTGCATGGCCGTGTGTGGGATTTACACGTCCAAGAAGATGTGCTAGAATATTTTTAAAAAAGGGATTGCTAAATAAATAAGATGTCTTAGTCGCATATGAGATATGCGCATGATGTGTGGGAGTATCTTTAAAAAGGGGCTCAAGGAAACTTCTATGTATATTACACGACAATTGCTATTTCAGCAAGGGGCGCACGACATTAGGCAATGGCTAATTTAAAGGGTCTTGGTACGTTTTAATTAGGATTAAGTGGAGGATTTATAAAAAGAAAGAGGGAAGGGGCGCACGGCAATACACACAAAATCAAGAAGGTGTTCACGGCATAACAAGAGAAGGAGAGAGCAGCCAGCAAGGGTGAAAGATCAAGAAGAAGGAAGAAAAGACTAAGGAAGAAAAGGATCGGAAGAACACGTCGGAGAGAAGGAAAACCGAAGGAGTCTCGGAACCGGTAAGTAATTTTGATAATTTTGGTTTAAAATAGGGAACCACCATGGTCGAACCCCATGGAAGAAGATTGGGGGTTGATTATAATAATTTTAATGAAAAGGGATGAACCGTAGGGTTCGGCCATGTTGTATGGTCGAACCCATGGAAGGACTTTGGTGATTTTTAATGGAAGTTTGGAGGATGAAAATCATAGAGTTATGCTTATGGTTTTAAAAGGTTTTACAAGGTTTGGATGAATGTAAGAAATTAAATAACGATGATTATGGGATTTTGAAGGACGAACCCCATGGAAGATGTTACTAATCTAGAAAGTGATGGGAATGGTTGGATTGTCTCTATGAGTGAGGTTCGGCTATAGTGTATGGCCAAACCCCACTAGGATTTATTTTATGGAAGATGGTTATTAAATGAAAAAGTTTCAAATTATGGACTTTTGGATCAAAAAGAAAGGAACCTTGAATTATGGATTCAAGAATGAGAATTGATGAAATTGGAAAGTTAGACATCATAGGATTCGGCCATGGTGTTTGGCCGAACCCAATGAATCAATGTTATGGATCGGTTTTGGACATAAACATAAGGTAATGGCAAAAATGTAAATATGGTCTAAAATGAAAGACCATGGGTTCGGCCATGGTGTATGGCTGAACCACATGGGAAATATTTGGTGGATCATGTTTGGATTAAGGAATCTGTTATGGACTTAATATAGTGATTGATTAAATGGAGAATTAATTGGAAAATACAAATATATGCTTATGGATTATGTTATTGGATTATGGGTTATGTCAGCCATGGATGGCAATGTTGTAAATAGGTGAAATTAATAGACATAGGGTTCGGCCATGGCGTATGGCTGAACCCATGAACTATTTGATGGATCATGTGTTTGAATTAAAGAACTATGTATGGTAGATTAAAATGAATGAAATGTTAACTAAGGATTAGACCAATGGCAAAGTTGTAATAAAGGGTGAAAGTGATGGATCATGGGTTCAACCATGGTGTATGGCCGAACCCCATGAGGAATGGTTTATGTACTTAAACATAATAGGAAATCAAATGGAACATGGTTTTAATTGATTGATGTATTATAAGGTAACGGGACCTCACAAGGTGTGTACGATCGTGAGCGGTTACCGGACGAAAGAGCAAGGACACGTAGTGGTCTTTGGTATGATTCCACCACTTTGAAACCATGGATTTTATGTACAATGTTTCTTATTTTATTTTGATGAATTTTATGTTGTAAAAGATGTATTTCAAATTGTGAGTTTTTAATGCTATTTTATATGATAAAGTAGCATATGATTCGTTAGCATCTCATGCATGGCATAGGGTGAAGGATATGTAACCGGAGGGGTCACACTCCGTCGGCTCGTCCGAAAAACCTATGTGGGATACCTTGATGTGTTTTTCCATCAAGAAGAAACCAGAGGGGCCACACTCCGTCGGGTCGTCCGAAAGACCTATGTGGGGGTACTTATATGTACTTGTGATGTGTGGGACTCATTGCATTTGACATCATGACATGGCATCGATTATATGGTTTTTGACATTATTATATTATTATATATGTTTTGTACTAACCATGTGTTAGCCCTAATTGGAATACCTACTGGGCGCGTTGTTCTAACGCCCTACTTCTACTCTAGTGAATGATACAGGAAACAAGGAGAACGATGATCGCGAAACGGGCCAAGCATAGGAGCATGGATGTGTTTAATTTATATTTTGATTAAGTTACTTATGGACTTGTATTTGAGTAACTAGACTTCGGACATGAAATAATTTAGATGGTTTACTATGGTTGGATGTTTAGTTGGATAATTATGTTATGTCAATTATTAAATAAAGACTTAACGTACTTTGCTATTTGAAATGGAATAGACCTAGGTTCTATTATAATTCCGCATGTCATGATTTTAATTCCGCATGTTTATGTTGTTATGTGTGAACCATTTTCATGGACTTAGTCCATGCACACATAGGGTTGGCCAGTTAAGGGTCGGACTATAAAAGTTCGGATTTAGCTCGCGCCGTGACGTCCCACTCTCATCACTTTTAAAAAAAAAGTATACTCTGATTTTCCGAAAGCGAAGAGTGCAAAAGGGCGGGGCGTTACAATGCAATTACACAAATCATATCATTTAAAATCCCATACTTGAAAACATATCACTTATACAAAACAACTCATCAAAATATGAATTAAAATCATAATACATGTCCCATGGTTTCAAAGAGGTAGAATCTTACCAAAGACAACTAAAGTGTCCTTGAGCTTTAATCCGGCAACCGTTCATGATCGAGCACCCCTTGTGAAGGCACGTTACCTTATAACATATCCATGAGTCAAACCAATAAACCATTTGATTTGCAATAATGTCTAAGTCCAAAAACACACTCGTGGGGTTCGGCCATACACTATGGCCGAACCTCACCTATTTGGTTTTAGCCCCTATTTTGATTTGTTAATCGAACACCACTAAGGTAATCACCTAAACCCTAAGTCCACAAATCATTCCTCAAGGGGTTCGGCCATACACCATGGCCGAACCCATGGTCCATTATTTTTACTTATTTACAACATTGCCACTAATCTATCCATGGCTAACATTTCATTCATTAAAGCATACTTAAGTCCATATTTTGATCTACAAAATGTTCATGGGGTTCGGCCATACACCATGGCCGAACCCTATGATGTCTAAATCCAATTTATCCATTGAATTATTTACCCTCCTTAGGTCCATAAACCAAGGTCCCTCCATGGGGTTTAACCATATATTTAGATTCATTCTTTTTTATCATCATCTACCATGTTTAAAATCAATTAAACTTGCCACAATTCCCCATCATTTCCATGATCTAAAATCATCTTAGTCCAACAATATTTTTCCCTTTAATCCCTTCAAAAAATCATTGATAACCTTCCATGGGGTTTGGCCATACACTATTTAAAATGATTAGTATTCCTTCCTTTAAAGCCCTTTTAAAATCCTTAACATGCATCTACAATTTCCATGCTTTGAAACCCATTAAAATTATTAAACAATCCACATAAATTCAATATCTAAGAAAACCCTTAAGTCCATAAATATTCCTTGGTGGGGTTCGGCCATACAACATGGCCAAACCTCACCCTTTAGTTTTGTGCCCTTCTTTTCAATTCTTTATGGTTCTCATACACACCTCCATTTAAGTCCTTTACAACCTTTTAAAATCACAAGCATACTTCTATGATTTCCATCTTTCAAATCCGTTAAAAATATTAACAATGTCCTTACATGGGGCTCGGCCATACATCATGGCCAAACCCTATGGTTCATCCTTTTCATTAAACCTCATCACTCATCCCTTAATCTTTCTTCCATGGGTTATTCCATACACCATGGCCGAACCCTATGGTTCCTTATTTAAACAAAATCCATTAAAATACCTACCGGTTCCGCGACTCCTCCGGTTTTCCTTTGCTACAACTTGTTCTTCCGATCATTTCCTTCCTTAGCCTCTTCCTCCTTCCTTCTTAATCCTTTGGCCGAGAGTGAGAGCTTGAGAGAGAGAGAGAGAGAGAGAGTTAGGCCGTGAGTGATAGGGAGAGAACCTTGAGATGAAGCTCTAAGTCTTTTTGTCTTGGGGAGTGGTCGGCCAAGAGATGGTTTGAAGGAGAGAAAACAACCAAGAGGGAGAGGGAGAGAGTGAGATGAAAATCAAATATGTTTTGTTCCAATGAGGTGGTCGGCCAAGGGCGATGCCTTTAGTAAAGTCCTTTGTGTTACTCCCATTTTTATTAACCACCCTCCTTAATGCTCCACTTGGGGGTTTCTTCCATGAGATGAAACTCCAAGGATCCAACGGTGTGGCCTTTGTTTTGGCTTGCGTAACACATGAAACCGTCCCCCTCCTTATTAATTCCCCATTTGGGGGTTTCATCCATGATATGAAACTCTCCCTCCAACATGTATCTTTGGTTTGAATTTTGAAATAACCAAAACTCCTCACGTCCCATTAATGATCCAAGTGGGGGTTTCATCCATGAGATAAAACTCCCATGCCAACGTGTACTATGGGTTTGAATTGTGTAACCCCCAAAACCTTTTCATCCAACTCACCTCTTTAACTTAACTCATATTATTTAATTCAAATCTTTTTAACTCACTTAACTCATCACTTTAAAATCAACTCAATGACTTGATTGCATTCCAATTTAATTCAACCCCAATTAATTTAGGCTTGAAGTCACTTGGTGGTCAACCAAGTCAACCATGACCCATTGGGTCCCAATTGGGCATTTTGGCCCAAATAGCAACCTTGACCTAATTAAATGCATCTTACCCATTTACTTTAAATTGAACACTTATTTCGTAACCGTTGGGTCTTAATTGGGCCATTAACCCAACACCTTACCCATCTACGGTCCATATCCATTAGTTTATAAATTAAATGGGCAAATTTCATATATATTGATACCTTGAAAAAACCGGGGTGTTATAATACAACCCTCTTTTTAAAATTTTCGTCCCTAAAATCGAGAGAAGTAGGGTTTCAAACGGATTACATAAATAGCTCAGGGTGAGCTGTTGTCATTTCCGTTCAAGTTCCCAAATGGCTTCCTCACTACCATGTCGATCCCATACTACCTTGACAAACTGAATCACTCGGTTCCGTAGCCCCTTTGTTCTGTCTCATGTCATATCTTTTCCTCGTGTGCCCATTTGTGACCTTATGTAGATCAATGCACTCTGTTTCACTTTACTTGCTAACAAGATATTTTCCATACGTACTCGTTCAATAGGTTCATTCGTCTACTCTTTGTGTGAGGTTATTGATGACCTTGCCCCTCATTGAAATTAGTGAGGTGGCCTACCAATGCTAGCCTATGCTCAAGGCTTTCGCTGATTCTATTTTAACTAGGTTTCTAGCTGCACTCTCTTGGAACTCCATCGGCTAAGTACAGAGTCAGGTGATCAGTCTAACTCGGCAGTCGCCCATAGTTTCCCATTCGAGTTTCACTAGACTCTTAACTTTTCCACTAAGTACATCTCCAAAAGTAAGCATATCTTCATTTGCACATAAGTTACTATGTGACTAACACCTTTTGTTCAAAACTTCTACAATACCAATACCGACATCAATCCAAACCACCATGGGAATCATCATCCACGGTTATACACATCCATCCCTGGTATCACTCTATCAGTGAGTATCATCTATCCATGGTTAATAACCATCCATGAATATAACCCCCCTTTAGGTATAATCTATTCATGGGCATAACTAATCCATCTTGATCATAATTAATCAAGGCACATCTTCCACCATGAGATATTCTATCCATAGGAACAACATTCGAATGAATCACTATTTGACTGTGGAAACAATATCAAATCATAAATATACCCCGACCCCTACCAAGACTTAGGGCCCATGACTTACTATGTGAAAGACCCACGTCCAATGTGATCAAGTCTACCTCACCCTGCATCCCTTCACCCCAATGGTGATTCAGTCAAGCTCTAAGGCGGCCGGACTGCGTCTAACAATGCTAACACCACCCCCCACAGGGTAAAATAGTACTTAGCTCTATGTATCCAAGCACATCAAGTGTGTAAAATAGCCGTGAGAGAGCCCTCCAGCGCGTAGCATGCGAGGGACCCACTCCTCAACGGCAACCCCACTGGACCAAGTCTCCGTCTTTCATATCGAGGCTTCCACAGTCTCACGGCTACTCTAAGCCTTTCTTATCTCATCACTATCATGTGAGGGACGCACCCATACCACGTCTCCATCTAATCAAGTGACCTTGTCACATATATCTCAGTGCCAAAGTCCCCATAAACTCTTAAGTTTGCATACTTTATTAAAAATCATTTAAACTTCCATCACCAAACAAGGGTTGGTAGGGTACCAACAACCCTTACAAAATCTCCCCTTTCCCCGACATTCTCTTCCATTTCATAGCCTAACCTTACGTAGAAGACCCTACATCATCATAAAAATCGAAGAAGTTGTCAGGGCATGTCGTCGACTTGTGCCCCAACACTCCACAAGTCAGACAGGGTATTATTCCCGGTCCTCCAATGTAAGGACGGTTAGTCCTCTCCTTCCCGTGCCCATGAAATCCACAAACAGGGCAAATAACCTCAAGGGGGTAGGGGCAGATAGTAAAGTTGTGCCCTTCCTTGTTGCACAATTCACACATATACCCGGGCACTATCTCCCCTACGGATTCTCCTATCATTGGGATATCTCCCATATATTCTTCTGGAAAAGGGGCTAGATTCACCTCGACATCCTCGGAGAATCCTACATGTACGTCTACGTTAACTTCCACAGCGTGGCCCCGCTGGAGTTGTTGGAAGAAGAAATCAGATTGATAGGACAGCTAGGGGTTCCCCTGTTCCACAACTCTGTATACTCTATGTTGCTTGCATATCTGTATCACAACAACAGAGGCATATCAATGACAATCGCAGTTCAAATCAAACTAATCGTTGTTTTGGGGAATTGCCCTAATCATCATCTTGTATTTCTTGTTTTAGGGAGTTTCCTATGTGTCACATAATGTCTCTTGTTTGGGGAATTTGCCAAATAACTATCTTGTGTTTCTTGTCCTTGGGGAAATTGCCAAATCAGCATTCTTTGTATTTCTTTGTCTTTGGGGAAACTTTCTAAATATCAATTGTTTGTTTCTCAATTTGGGTATATCGGGGAAATATCTCCTAATTTGCTATGTTTGATAAATCCAGTTATTTTGACCGTACTTCCTTTGCTATCATTCCTTGTTGTTCTCAGATTGAATGCTTCAGTCTGAGTACAACGAAGTAAATTAATCCGGCCCCAGTGCAGCGGACTCCGAAGAGTCGGTCAGTTGGGATTCTTATCTGTCAGTGAGACATGAAACCATTTTAATCTTACTTCGAAAGATTCAACCTTCCCGTTTCGCTCTGATACCAACTATAACCCCCGACCTTTTTCACTCGCCGAAAATCAGAGTCTATTTTTTTTTAATAGAAGAGTGAGAGAGAGCGGGACGCCACTATAACACCCCAATTTCTCAATGAAGTAGATAAATTACGAAAATGCCCCTGGTTTATTAAATTAATTATTTTGTGATGTCAAATAAGGAAATGGTGGGGCCCATAGCTCAAATTAAGATCATATGAGCACATTATAAATGTCAAGTTTGATTGG
Organism: Chimonanthus praecox; assembly: GCA_022113865.1. Taxonomy (NCBI): domain Eukaryota; kingdom Viridiplantae; phylum Streptophyta; class Magnoliopsida; order Laurales; family Calycanthaceae; genus Chimonanthus; species Chimonanthus praecox. The sequence continues at coordinate 33,096,875 of CM039089.1, read as the reverse complement.
ATGGGTTATGTACATCAATTGGGTCGAAAATGGATAAATGGTCAATGGGCCCAATTGGACCCAATGGGTCATAATGGATAATTTGACCATTATGTAAGCTCAAATTAAATGGGGTCAAGCTGAATTCATTGGAAATCAAGTATAGCAAAAATGGGTAGGCTTGATGTTCAAATGAAAACCAATTAAAAATGGCAAAAATCAGCCCATGAATGGGTCATGTTGTCAAAACGGGTCAAGGGACTGATTGGGGACCCAATGGGTCGAGTTGACCAAGTTGACCACGGATGACCGTGTGGGCCCTTAATTGAACTCAAGTGTGAGTTTGTTCAGCTTGAGTTGGACTGATTTGGAGTGAGTTTGATTTAAGAAAAGAGTTGACTCAAACTTGGTGCATTAAATGTGATAAGTTGGATGAGTTGGGTTAGAATAAAAATATCTTGAGTTAAGTGAGTCAAGAGTAAGTGGAAAGGCATTGTTAATCACACATAACTCTTGGAGAATCAATCTCAGCCGTTGAGTGTGAAGAGGTGCCTTGGCAAAACCAAGGGACACCAAGGTTGGGCGGCGCCAATTCATTGAATGGATGCATTGGTTCATTTCCAAAGGGTGCAACGTTTGGCACCAAGGGGTGAATGACACCCAATACCCCATCGGTTTTGGCAAGATTAAATGAGGGAGGATGAATAGGAAATGGGGCTGAAACTACAAAAGGAAAATGTTGCCATTCTTGGCCGATTTTCACTTTGGAAATCCAAGAATTCCCATCTCTCTCTCCCTCTCTTCAAGTTCGTTTTTCTTGGCTGAACAGCAGAGGTTTTGGCACCAGTCAATCAAGCATAAACAGCAAAGGAAAGTAGGCAAAGAAGGATTGGAAGTAAAGATTAAAAGCACAGAAGTATGGTAAGTTTTTACTTAAGTATTTGGTTTAATAAAGAGCTTGAAGTTATAAAATTTGGATGACATAATTTGGTCATGTATGGCCGAATTTGTCATAGGTCTAAACCTGGGATTAGATGGCTTAAAAGGATAAGAAAATATGCCATTGGGTTCGGCCAGCTTGGTTGGCCGAACCCCATGAAAGATGTGGATTTGATTTGGATGGTTTTTGGAATTTAAAACCATACAAGTATGGGACTGTTTTTAGATGTTTTATTAGATTTAAAGTGTATGTTTTAAAAAGGTTAAAACATAAATATGGAAGTTTGATTTAGACCTAGATGAATGATTAAGAAATTCAAAACCAAAGGTCATAGGGTTCGGTCACCATGGAGGGCCGAACCCCATGCAAGTGATTGTTTGGTTTTGATGTTTTTGAAACAAATAAACCAAGAAGTTGGTGGACTGTTTTGATATTTCATTAAGACTCAAATACATGTTTTAAAAAAAAGGGTTAAAACATGGACTGGAAGGTCATCAAGGACTGAAGGTAACATGGGTCTAAATCATGGATTAAAATTGATGAAATGGACCATTTGGATCGGCCATCTTGGATGGCCGAATCCCATGAAGTGTTATGGTCATTTGGACAAAGTGATGAATTTATTTGGATCAGCCATCTTGGATGGCCGAATCCCATGAAGTGTTATGGTCATTTGGACAAAGTGATGAATTTATTTGGATGGTTTTGAGAGGTAAAAATGCAGTAATGTTATACTGATTAATACTTGTCTAAATGAGACTTAAAACATATTCATAAGGACCAAGACATGGACATAGGGTTCGGCCACTTTGGATGGCCGAACCCCATGAATGGATGTTGGTATTTTGATGGTTTTTAGAAGGTTAAAAATCATGCAAAATCATGGAGGTTTTTACATGTTTTAATAAGGCTAAGTGGCTAATTAATAAGGTTTAAAATTGTAGGCCATTTGGTTCGGCCAATTGTGTTGGCTGAACCCCATGAGATAGTATGACATTTTATATGGTTGTAAAGTTTCTAAGTTATGGAATTTAGTGAACTTAGTGTAAGCAAATAACAAATCATGGTTGATGATGGAAAGTGGGATAAAAACCCATAGGATGTGGTTCGGCCATGTAGTATGGACGAACCCCATCAATAATTATTTGATGGAAATGACAATGTTTTGATATGGCTTAGCCTAGTGGCAAAGCTGTAAATAAGGATGATAATGGTAGAGAAAGGTCATGAAAAAAGGTTAAACCAAGGACGTATGGTTCGGCCATGATGTATGGCGGAACCCTACCAAGACATGTGTAAAGGGTTAAGTATTTAAGAGTTGATTAAATGAAAAAGGAAATTAAATCTTAAGTTGGTGATGTTCGGCCAAGGGCTTAGCCGAATCCCACATGATGTGGTTGGGTCTTAGATGTGAATGAATAAATAAATGATAGTATGATTTATTGATTGTTATATGGACAAGGTACCGGAAGTTGAACGACGTGCGACTCGTGACCGGTGACGCTAAAGAAAGATCGATTATTGAAGTGAATCTTCAGTAGATTTCCTACCTACTTGTAACCACAATTATGATTTGGTTTTATCATGTTTTTATGAGATATGTTATATTTGATATTATGTTTCAAATATAGTTTTGAATGATGTGATATGCATTTACAAAATGACATACATGTACATTGACATCTCGTGCATGGACATGGGATGATGACTGGGGTTATACAGTGTTGCAGTTATGAGTTACTGTCCTCCTTAGGCGATGAGAGTCTCGCCAGGATGAGTAACATGATGATCATAGTCACATTGGTCTCCTTAGGCGATGAGAGTCCCGCTAGGAGGACTAATATGTGATATGAATCAACTCAATGATGAAGGGTCTTTCCACAGGTAACGAGGATTACTATGGATCACCTTATCATGTGAGACCCAGATGGAAGAGTATTGTGATTTATCTTGACGGTGAGAGTCCCGTCAAGTGATGACTATGTATGTGTGATGGGGTGGGGCTCATTACAATTGCATACATACATAGCATGGTCTTTATATGTTTTTTATTATCCTGTACTTTGATATATATGCATGTTTTATATGCTAACCATGTGGTAGCCCTACTCGGGAACCTACTGGGCGCGTTGATCTAATGCCCTAATTCTATCCTTAGAGGATAATGCAAGATCAAGGAAAGGGAAAGAGAAGGTCGATGACCGGGATGGGAGCCAAGCCTAAGTGCTAGAATGATGAACATGATTTCTTATTACTGTCATTTGAATTATATTTTGATGGACATGTAATAAGTTAATACTTTGCTATGGTTTGATTAGGCTATTAACTATGGATGGTTGTTTACCTTAATTATCAATTGTGACTGTTACTGGCTATCTATTCATATTATTCTACAGTTAGTCTAGTTTATTCCGCATGTTATTGTTAGTTCCATGTGTGATTTGTTATCATGGTCTAGTCCATGTACACATGGGTGACCAGTTAAGGTTCAGACTTGTGTAGTCTGAACTTAACTCGCGTCGTGACGCCTCCCGCTCTTGTTCACTCTTTGCTTCTTTTAAAAGAAATTTTCAGACTTTGATTTTCGGAAGGATGAAAAGGGCAGGGCGTTACAGTTGGTATCAGAGCGAAACGGGAAGTTGAATCATCGAAATAAGATTAAGCCGGTTTCATGTCACACTGAGGGATAAGAATCCCAACTGACCGACTCTTCGGAGTCCGCTGCCTGGGGGATGGATTAATTTACTTCGAGTGACTCAGACTGAACAATCAATCTGAGAACGACAATGAAAGATAGCAAAGTAAAGTACATTCATCATAACTGGATATATCAAACATAGCAAAATAGAATGCACTCCCCTGAAATTCCCACACTGAGAAACAAACAACAAGAATTTAGAAATTTCCCTGAAACAAAAGAACACAAAGAGTGATGATTTGGTAATCTTCCCAAACAAAGTACATGATATTATGCATGATCAGATTCCCCTAAAAAACCAAGAGTGGTTTATTTAGAATTGTTGTTGAATATTCTTGTGTTCTATTGATATGATACAGATATGTCGAGTAACGTGGAGTACTCGGAGTCATACAGCGGAACCCCTAGCAATCCCATAGATTTGGTGTCTGCTTCTAACAACACCAACGTGGAAGCTAATGTGAACCTTCAGGAAGGGCCTCCCGAGGAGGAGGAATGGAATCTAGCACCATTGGAAGAATTGAACTTAGCACCATTGGAGGAGGTGAACCTAGCACCATTACCGGAGTATCTTATGGAAGATATTCCTTGGTTAATGGAACCTTTCGAGGAAATAGAGGAGGATCTAGGATTCTTTCATGAGGATCCTATGGAAGATGTTCCTATAATATTGGAATCGGTGGGGGAGGTAGATCCCTACGATACATGTGAGTTGTGCAATCAGGACGAGCACAACTATAGGTATTGTCCTCATCCTCTAGGCGTTGTTTGCCCAGTTTGTGGATTACATGGGCATGGAGAGGCGAGGACTAATTGTCCTTATATTGGTGGACCTGGATTAATACCTTGCACAACATGTGAAGTATTGGGGCACACGACGATGACATGTCCTGATAACCATTTCAAGTTCGCTGATGATGCAGAATCTTCTACGAAAGATTAGGCTAGGGAGTAATATGTAGGGGTATTAAAAAAGAGGGTTATTTTGTAAGGGTGCATTTTGTTATTTATAGGGTTTTGCTTAACCCTACCCACCCTTGTACAAAAAAAAAATGAATTATGAATTAATATAAAGTATGCGATTTTATGATTTCATGAGGATTTGTGGCATTTAATGTATATTGTTGATGGGAACTAAGTCTATGATGTTTACATGAATTAGAAAGAAATGGCGCGACAGAAAAAAGGTTATAAAGGATCCGAAGGGAAAAGAAAAAGTTTTACAAATCGGATTAGTCGAAGGGACTTCAAAAAGGAAGACCCGACAAGACAGTAAGAAGAAAGATGAGGTGCTCATAATCACACCACAAGGGAAAGTGGTACCTCAACGCAAGAAGGTAGTACATGAGAAGGTGCCATCGGTACATGACAGAGAGCGGTCAATTCATGATTAGGAGAGATCAGTTCATGAACGATCTCGCAATGAGGAAGAGTCTCATCATTCTCGGCGGGAAGAGGAGGATAGTGACCCTACGTATCAACGAAACGAGGATGAGGAATATGACTCGTCATATCGACGAGAGGAAGAAGAGAACAACAACGTAACAATACCCTACGTACCTCCTAAACTGCACAGCTTGGTGCAAGCTGTAGTTACATCTGTCCTCCAACAACATATGAATGGAGGGGGAAGCACGAGTGAAAATAATGACCGTAACATGGTCAGAGATTTTCAACAACAGCGCCCACTTTACTTCAAGGGCAGAGAAGGGCCTGTCGGAGCCGAGAACTGGTTGGAGAAGATTTCTTACATACTGACTCTTTTGAATATCAAAAGTCATGCTCATAAAATTTTATTGGCCACTTCACAACTGATAGATGACGCTGCCAAATGGTGGAAAACAGTGGAGAAACAGCGGGTACTTGTGCCAGAAGGAGAAAGAATTGCTATGACCTGGGAGGAATTCTCAGCGACATTCTTAGAGCGCTACTTTCCCGAGGAAGAGAGAGAACGTCAGATTCAGGCCTTTATGACATTAGTGCAAGGCTCAATGACTGTGGCTGAGTATCACCAAGAATTCCTCAGCTTGTCAATTTATGCGTTTTATATTGTGGACACGGATTCGAGCGTGGTTTACGGCCACAGTAACCATGTTCAAAGAAGCCACGCTGGCAGAGGTAGTCAGCAGAGCTACCATTGTGGAGCAGGAACTGGCGGAGTTTGTACGAGCTGACAACCGTCGAGCATCGGGTGGGAGGGGTACTTATCAACCCAACAAGAAGTTCCGATCGAACTTCAGCAGACCCTCGCCATATGTTGGATCTACTGGGGGCTTTCGCCCCAACCAATCTTCTCAATCTGTAGCAGTCTCTCAGGCATTTAAAGGGATGGGCAACTGTTTCCATTGTGATCAACCTGGTCACGTCAAAGGGATTGCCCAAAACTCAACAGGTTGTCATACTCCAGAGGATCATTCCGTCCGCCGGCTAGACCGGTAAACTCCAGAGGAGGCAGAATACAAAGTCGGGGAGGTCGATGGCCTAACCCTTCTGGAGTTAGACGAGTATTTTCTTTAGTACCACCAGAGGATGAGAATCACTCAGTTATACAAGGTATGGCAGTAGTGAGTAGTTCTTATGCATATGCACTATTTGATTCAGGAGCTTCACATTCCTTCATAGCTGCATCATTTATAACTGCTACTGGTACTCTAGTTCAAAGATTAGCCAAAACACTTACAATTGTGTCCCTTGTCGGAGACTCGGCACTGGGACTTATATGCACTGCGGCTAACACTGAATTAGCTAGACTCAGATTTGAGTTCAATTATCTGGTGCTTGACATGTCTGAGTATGATATAATATTCGGCATGGATTGGTTGGCTAAGTTCCATGCCAACATCGATTGTTATCGCCGAAGAGTGACATTTTGGTCACCTATGGCAAACAATACGTAGTTCGTACAGACAAACAAAGTGGATTACAGGAAGGGTTAAACCACGTGGTATTGAATAATATCACCATAAATAAAGCTCCAGTTACAGAACTTCCGGCAATTGTACAAGAATTTGCGGATGTGTTTCCAAAGGAACTCCATGGTTCACCACCTATGAGGGAGATTAACTTCGAAATCAAGTTGTACCCTGGCACAGCACCAGTGTCGTTACCACACTATCGGATGGCACCAGCAGAGATGTCGGAGCTAAAGAAGCAAATTGATGAACTACTTAGGCTGGGTTGCATCCGGAACAGCACATCGTCATGGGGAGCACCTGTGCTGTTTGTGAAGAAGAAGGATGGTTCACTTCAGATGTGTGTTGATTATCGGAAGCTGAATCAGTTAACAGTCCGGAACAAGTATCCTCTACCCAGGATCGATGATTTATTCGATCAATTGAGGGGTTCTAGCCATTTTTCAAAGATTGATTTAATGTCTGGTTTGTAACACCCCAATTTCTCAATGAAGTGGAAAATTACCAAAATGCCCCTGAGTAGTTAAATTAATTATTTTGTGATGTTAAGTAAGGAAATAGTGGGGCCCATTGCTCAAATTAAAATCATATGAGCACATTATGAATGTTAAGTTTGATTGGTTGGGTAATTTACATCATTTGGGTCAAAAATGGCTAAATGGGTCAAAGGGCCCAAATGGGACCCATCGGGTCAAAATGGATGATTTGACCGTTTTGTGAGTTTAAATTAAATGGGGTTAAGCCTATTTGATTAGAAATCAAGTGGAGAAGAAATGGGTAGGCTTGATCCATATTTAACACCCCAATTTTCTCAATGAAGTGGAAAATTACCAAAATGCCCCTGAGCAGTTAAATTAATTATTTTGTGATGTTAAGTAAGGAAATAGTGGGGCCCATTGCTCAAATTAAAATCATATGAGCACATTATGAATGTTAAGTTTGATTGGTTGGGTAATTTACATCATTTGGGTCAAAAATGGCTAAATGGGTCAAAGGGCCCAAATGGGACCCATCGGGTCAAAATGGATGATTTGACCATTTTGTGAGTTTAAATTAAATGGAGTTAAGCCTATTTGATTAGAAATCAAGTGGAGAAGAAATGTGTAGGCTTGATCCATATTTAACACCCCAATTTTCTCAATGAAGTGGAAAATTACCAAAATGCCCCTGAGCAGTTAAATTAATTATTTTGTGATGTTAAGTAAGGAAATAGTGGGGCCCATTGCTCAAATTAAAATCATATGAGCACATTATGAATGTTAAGTTTGATTGGTTGGGTAATTTACATCATTTGGGTCAAAAATGGCTAAATGGGTCAAAGGGCCCAAATGGGACCCATCGGGTCAAAATGGATGATTTGACCATTTTGTGAGTTTAAATTAAATGGGGTTAAGCCTATTTCATTAGAAATCAAGTGGAGAAGAAATGGGTAGGCTTGATCCATATGTGAAAACCATTTACAAATGACCAAAATACCATAATTGGGTCATGGAGTCAAAACGGGTCAAGGAGCTAAAAGTGGACCCAACGGGTCGAGTTGACTATTGTTGACCATGGGGACCCTCAAGGGAGATAAAACACGAGTCAAATCAGTGAGTGGGACTGAAGTGAGTTGGAATTTAATCAAGTTATGAGTCAACTCATGTGCATTAAATGAAATGCATTAAATGTGATGAGTTGGGTTGGAATAAAAATATCTTGAGTTGAGTGAGTCAAAATGGAAATCCATGGGACTGTAAATCAGTGAGTCTAATGGGAATTTGAAGAGGTTAGCCCAGCTTTAACCACCCAAACAAGTCCCACACGTTGGGGACTTGTTTGCAGTGATTTCCATGATGTATTAAATGGGAATACATGGGATTGAGATGAGATGAGTGGTAAAGTGAATGGTTGCAATGGTTGGTATCAAGGGGTGCCTTGGATGGCACCCAACATCTCCTCGTTTTTGACAAGAAATTATGAGGATTAAGGAGTGAGGTTTGGCTGATTTAACAAAAGGATGAGACCACTCATTTGGCCGAATGACATTGCCAAAATTCTTGGAAATCCTCATCTTTCTCCCTTTCTCCAATCGGTGTTCTTGGCTGGAACAGCAGAGGCTTTTGGTACCAAATATTCAAGCTTAAACCAGCAAGGAATTGAGGAAGAAAGGAAGAAATAAAAGATAGGAAACAAGGATCAAAAGTCAAGAAGAAAGGCTTGGGAAAATTGGTAAGTTTTTCATTGAGTTTTGTTGAAAAACATGGAACAAGTAGGGTGTGGATTGGGCCATGATCATGGCCGATTACACCAATGATTAACCTTGATTAAATGGAGGTTTAGAAATGATTAAGATGACCATTGGGTTCGGCCACCATAGAGGGCCAACCCCATGTAAAGAGATGGCTTGGTTTTCATGTTTTGAAACATGAAAACCATGGATTTTGTGGACTGTTTTGGATTTTGAATTAAGATTTAAATACATGTTTTAGAATGGTTAAAAACCATGGATCTGAATGACACAGGGACTGAAATTTATATGGTCTAAAATCAGTGGATTAAAAGATGGAAATGGACCATTGGGTTCGGCCACTTAACATGGCTGAACCCCATGGAAACAAGCGGTTAGTTTTGATGGTTTTTAGAAGTTAAAACCATATAAGTTAGGACTGATGTTAGATGGTTGTAATAGATTTAAAATGCATGTTTAAAGAGAGTTAAAACATGGGTTTGGATATCAGAAAAGGCTGAAGTTATGTGGTCTAAATCAGTAGATTAAAATTGGAAAAGATGGACCATGGGGATCGGCCATCTTGGATGGCCGAATCCCATGATATGATGTTGGTTTTTGGATGGTTTCTTTTAAAGTTAAAACCTGATGTTAATATGCTGTTAATTACATGATGATTGAGGTTTAAAAACAGCAAACATAACCATTGGGTTCGGCCACCATAGAGGGCTGCAAAAGGATGTTGGTTTTCATGTTGTAAAACATGGAAACCATGGACTTTATGGACTGTTTTGAATGAATTTAATTAGATGGTTTCTAAGAGGTTTAAAGGCAGCAATATAATACTGATATTGCATGTTTAAATAACGCCTAAAGCATGGTTAAAAGACCAAGATATGGACATTGGGTTCGGCCACCTTGGATGGCCGAACCCCATGTAAGTAAGTGATGGGTTTTGGTGAAGTTAAATTACTGTTTTGGTGGCTGGTTATGTGGCTGAACCATGTGTAGCTCATGGTTGGGTTAACATGATTAAATCATGTATAATCATGAGAAGTTGAGGGATCACCCAGATCAAGTGAACCCCATGGGTTGCCTTAAGGCTTTTATTTGATTTAAATGGGGTAGTGTTGGTGGATGAAAATGAGGATTGGAACCAAGTGATTTGAATGGTTGTGAAGGGATTAAGAAGTACAAATTGGATTGGTAGGTTCGGCCAAGTAGTATGACCGAACCCCACTAAGGTAGTTTATTTTGATGAACTTTAATTATGAGCAAGATTAGACATTGGTTAGATCAATGGCAAATTTGTGAATACAAGCCAAATGAAGAGATTGATCAAAGGACTTATAAGATGTTTTAGGTCTCATATATGAATGAACATGTAAATAAGAGTATGATTTACTTAGTGTTACATAATAAGGTACCGAAAGTTGAACGACTGCGAGCGGTGACCGGATAAAGCCTAAGAAAGAACAGACACTGAAGTGATTTTTCAGTAGGTTTCCTACCTACTTGTAACCACGGTTTTTACCCAGTTTTTCTTATAATACTCTTGTTTTAATATATGTGTTTCAAATGATATATTATGCATTCACAAATGGCATACAGGCATTGGCATCTCATGCATAGACATGGGATTATGAGTGAGGTTCTACAGTGTTTCAAGTTATAAGTTACGTCCTGCCTCGGTGGTGCAAGTCACGCCAAGAGGAGTAACATGATGATCATAGTCACATTGGTCTCCTTAGGCGATGAGAGTCCCGCCAGGAGGACTAATACGTGATATGAATCAGTCAATGATGAAGAGATGGAAGTTGTATTGTATTTTACCTTGACGGTGCAAGGCACGTCAAGTGATGGGTACGATTGTACATGATGGGGTTGCTCATTGCATGTACATATTTTATAGAAGAGATGAAAGTGTGTTGTAATTTACCTTGTCGGTGCAAGGCACGTCAAGTGATGGCTATGAAAGTACATGATGGGGGATGCTCATTGCATGTGCATATTTCATAGCATTGTTTTAGCTGTTTTTATTGATCATGTATTATGATATGTATATGCATGTTTTATATGCTAACATGTGGTAGCCCTAATTCTATCCTCAGAGGAGATTGCAGGTACAAGCAAAGGGAAAGGAAAGGTCGTTGACCGGGAGGGGAGCCAAGCCTAAGTGCTTGAATGAAGGACTGGACTACTTTATATTACTATCTTTTGAATACTTTTGTGGGACATGTAATAATTCACTACTTGCTATGGTTTGATTAGGTTGATAACATTTGGATGGTTGATCTATGATAAATAATGTTTAAGACTGTTACTTGCTATATTGTCTTTCTATTCCGCAATTGATCTAGAGTATTCCGCATGTTGATGTTAGTTCCATGTGTGATTCACTAATAATGGTCTATTCCATGTACACATGGGTGGCCAGTTAAGGTTCATACTTGGGTAGTCTGAACTTAACTCGCGTCATGACGCCGCCCGCTCTCTTTCGATGTTTTATTATTACTTTTAAAAAAAATAATTAGACTGAAATTCTCGAAAAGGGCGGGGCGTTACATGGTTATCATCAAATACGGGTTAGGGAAGAAGATATAGAGAAGACAGCCTTTCGGACGCGGTATGGACTATTCGAATTTGTAGTCATGCCATTTGGACTCACAAATGCGCCGGTTGTGTTTATGGACTTAATGAATAGAATCTTCCGTCCATATTTGGATCAGTTTGTAATAGTATTCATTGACGATATTCTGATTTATTCCAAGAGTCAGGAAGATCATGCAGAGCATCTACAGATAGTTTTGAATACTTTGAGGCAGAATAAACTGTATGCCAAGGCCAGTAAGTGTGAATTTTTGCTATCTCAAGTGAATTTCTTGGGACATGTTATATCTGATGAAGGAATAGCCGTGGATCTGGCTAAGGTGGCGGCAGTAAAAGACTGGAAAGCGCCAAAGAATGTAACCGAAATCTGCAGTTTCTTGGGATTGGTGGGTTATTATCAAAAATTTATCATGGATTTTTCCAAAATAGCGTCTCCGTTGACTCAACTTACTCAGAAAGGAGTCAAGTATGAGTGGACAGATCAGTGTAACCGGAGATTTGAAACGCTAAAAGAGAAACTTACAAGAGCTCCTGTTTTAATTTTGCTGGAAAGGGGCAAAGGTTATGAAGTACAATGCAATGCTTCAGGAGAAGGATTAGAGTGTTCACTCATGCAAGATCACCGTGTGGTGGCATATGGGTCAAGACAGTTAAAAATACACGAACATCTTTATCCCACACATGATCTGGAGCTAGCTGCAGTGGTCTTCGCACTCAAAAGTTGGAGACACTATCTTTACGGTGAGAAATTTGAGGTATTTTCTGATCATAAGAGTTTAAGATATTTATTTGATCAGAAGTAGCTCAATCTGAGGCAGCGTAGATGGATGGAGTATCTGGCGGATTATGAATTTGAGCTTCGATACCATCTAGGCAAGGCAAACAAGGTGGCGGATGCCCTCAGCCGCCTATGTCATGCGTCGGTAGCATGCTTGATCAGAACAGAATGGGAGATGTTGCACACCATTCGAGAGTTCAATCTTTATATCAACAACCGTGGGAGTATGTATAATTTGATCATACGGTCCAATATAGTCACCAAGATTGAACAAGAACAAAGAGCAGATCTGGAAATGGAGGAGATATGGGCCAAGATGTCCACTGGCGTAGACGTACCAGAATGGGAATTACAACCAGGACAAGGTCTATTATTCCGGGGAAGAGTATATGTGCCAAAGAGTTGTAGGAAAGAACTATTGGTTGAGGCATATCAATCTAAGCTCTCCATTCATCCGGGCAGCACCAAAATGTATCATGATTTGAAAAGGTATTACTGGTGGCACGGATTGAAAAGGGATGTGGCGGAATTCGTGGTACATTGTCTAACTTGTCAGCAAGTTAAGACTAAACATCAAAAGCCACCTGGGTTACTCAAACCCTTATCAGTACCAGAATGGAAATGGGAGCACATTTCCATGGACTTTGTGACAGGATTGCCGAGATCTTCAAAGGGCAATGATGCCATATGGGTCGTAGTCGACCAGCTAGCCAAGTCCGCACATTTCATTTCTATTAAGATGACGGATTCATCTGAGACATTGGGTCGGCTGTACATCAAGGAAATTATTCGGCTTCATGGCATTCCTTGAACAATAATATCTGACAGAGATGGCCAGTTTACCGGCAGAGTGTGGCAAAGCATGCAGCCAGCCATGGGGGCAGATTTATTGATTAGCACTGCATTCCATCCACAGAGTGATGGACAGTCTGAAAGGACAATACAAACCTTGGAAGACATGCTGAGAGCATGCATGTTAGATTTCAAGGGTGGATGGGAGGACCACTTACCACTGGTGGAGTTCTCATATAATAACAGCTATCAGGCAAGCCTTCAGATGGCTCCATACGAGGCATTATATGGTAGGCCTTGCAGACCACCGGTGTGCTGGACAGAGGCTGGTGAGCCTGCATTGATTGGACCGGAACTAGTTGAAGAGACTACCGCACAAATTAAGTTGATTCGTCAACACTTATTGACTGCAAAGAGTCGGCAGAAGAGCTATGCTGACAAAAGAAGAAGATTTCTGGAATTTGCAGTGGGAGACATGGTATTTTTAAAGGTCTCGCCACGGAAGGGACATATGAGGTTCAGAAAGAAAGGAAAGTTGTCACCAAGAATTGTGGGACCGTTTTCCATCATGAGAAGAGTGGGGGATGTGACTTATCAGATAGCACTCCCTTCACAATTAGCAGCTCTACACGATGTGTTTCACGTGTCGATGTTAAGGATGTATAATCTGGATCCGTCGCATGTTTTGAATGTCCAGGATATTAAAGTACAAAGCGATGAGACGTACATCGAGAAGTCGGTCAGGATAGTGGAGACCGAACAAAGGGTGTTGCGAAATAGAGCGATTCAGTTCGTAAAAGTGGTATGGGACTGACATGGTGATGAAGAGGCCACATGGGAACTTGAATCGGAGATGAGAACAGCTCACCTCGAATTATTTATGTAATTTAATTTGAGAACCCTAATTCGCTCGATTTTCGGGACTAAAATTTTAAAAAGAGGGTTATATTGTAATACCCCAATTTCTCAATGAAGTGGATAATTATGAAAATGCCCCTGGTTTATTAAATTAATTATTTTGTGATGTCAAATAAGGAAATGGTGGGGCCCATTGCTCAAATTAAGATCATATGAGCACATTATAAATGTCAAGTTTGATTGGATGGGTTATGTACATCAATTGGGTCGAAAATGGCTAAATGGGTCAAAGGGCCCAATTGGACCCAATGGGTCATAATGGATAATTTGACCATTGTGTAAGCTCAAATTAAATGGGGTCAAGCTGAATTGATTGGAAATCAAGTATAGCAAAAATGGGTAGGCTTGATGTTCAAGTGAAAACCAATTAAAAATGGCAAAAAATAGACCATGAATGGGTCATGTTGTCAAAATGGGTCAAGGGGCTGATTGGGGACCAAATGGGTCGAGTTGACCAAGTTGACCATGGATGACCATGTGGGCCCTTAATTGAACTCAAGTGTGAGTTAGTTCAGCTTGAGTTGGACTGATTTGGAGTGAGTTTGATTTAAGAAAAGAGTTGACTCAAACTTGTTGCATTAAATGTGATGAGTTGGATGAGTTGGGTTAGAATAAAAATATCTTGAATTAAGTGAGTCAAGAGGAAGTGGAAAGGCATTGTTAATCACACATAACTCTTGGAGAATCAATCTCAGCCGTTGAGTGTGAAGAGGTGCCTTGGTAAAACCAAGGGACACCAAGGTTGGGCGGCGCCAATTCATTGAATGGATGCATTGGTTCATTTCCAAAGGGTGCAACGTTTGGCACCAAGGGGTGTCTTGAATGACACCCAATACCCCATCGGTTTTGGTAAGATTAAATGAGGGAGGATGAATGGGAAATGGGGCTGAAACTACAAAAGGAAAATGTTGCCATTCTAGGCCGATTTTCACTGTGGAAATCCAAGAATTCCCATCTCTCTCTCCCTCTCTTCAAGTTCATTTTTCTTGGCTGAACAGCAGAGGTTTTGGCACCAGTTAATCAAGCATAAACAGCAAAGGAAAGTAGGCAAAGAAGGATAGGAAGTAAAGATTAAAAGCAAGGAAGTTTGGTAAGTTTTTACTTAAGTATTTGGTTTAATAAAGAGCTTGAAGTTATAAAATTTGGATGCCATAATTTGGTCATGTATGGCCGAATTTGTCATAGGTCTAAACCTGGGATTAGATGGCTTAAAAGGATAAGAAAATATGCCATTGGGTTCGGCCAGCTTGGTTGGCCGAACCCCATGAAAGATGTGGATTTGATTTGGATGGTTTTTGGAATTTAAAACCATACATGTATGGGACTGTTTTTAGATGTTTTATTAGATTTAAAGTGTATGTTTTAAAAAGGTTAAAACATAAATATGGAAGTTTGATTTAGACCTAGATGAATGATTAAGAAATTCAAAACCAAAGGTCATAGGGTTCGGTCACCATGGAGGGCCGAACCCCATGCAAATGATTGTTTTGTTTTGATGTTTTTGAAACAAATAAACCATGAAGTTGGTGGACTGTTTTGATGTTTCATTAAGACTCAAATACATGTTTTAAAAAAAAGGGTTAAAACATGGACTGGAAGGTCATCAAGGACTGAATGTAACATGGGTCTAAATCATGGATTAAAATTGATGAAATGGACCATTTGGATCGGCCATCTTGGATGGCCGAATCCCATGAAGTGTTATGGTCATTTGGACAAAGTGATGAATTTATTTGGATGGTTTTGAGAGGTAAAAATGCAGTAATGTTATACTGATTAATACTTGTCTAAATTAGACTTAAAACATATTCATACGGACCAAGACATGGACATAGGGTTCGGCCACTTTGGATGGCCGAACCCCATGAATGGATGTTGGTATTTTGATGGTTTTAGAAGGTTAAAAATCATGCAAAATCATGGAGGTTTTTACATGATTTAATAAGGCTAAGTGGCTGATTAATAAGGTTTAAAATTGTAGGCCATTTGGTTCGGCCAATTGTGTTGGCCGAACCCCATGAGATAGTATGACATTTTATATGGTTGTAAAGTTTCTAAGTTATGGAATTTAGTGAACTTAGTGTAAGCAAATAACAAATCATGGTTGATGATGGAAAGTGGGATAAAAACCCATAGGATGTGGTTCGGCCATGTAGTATGGCCGAACCCCATCAATAATTATTTGATGGAAATGACAATGTTTTGATATGGCTTAGCCTAGTGGCAAAGATGTAAATAAGGATGATAATGGTAGAGAAAGGTCATGAAAGAAGGTTAAACCAAGGAGGTATGGTTCCGCCATGATGTATGGCCGAACCCTACCAAGACATGATTAAAGGGTTAAGTATTTAAGAGTTGATTAAATGATAAAGGAAATTAAATCTTAAGTTGGTGATGTTCGGCCAAGGGCATAGCCGAATCCCACAAGATGTGGTTGGGTCTTAGATGTGAATGAACAAATAAATGATAGTATGATTTATTGATTGTTATATGCACAAGGTACCGGAAGTTGAACGACATGCGAGTCGTGACCGGGTGATGCTAAAGAAAGATCGATTACTGAAGTGAATCTTCAGTAGGTTTCCTAACTACTTGTAACCACAATTATGATTTGGTTTTATCATGTTTTTATGAGATATATTATATTTGATATTATGTTTCAAATATGGTTTTGAATGATGTGATATGTATTTACAAAATGACATACATGTACATTGACATCTCATGCATGGACATGGGATGATGACTGAGGTTATACAGTGTTGCAGTTATGAGTAACTGTCCTCCTTAGGCGATGAGAGTCTCGTCAGGAGGAGTAACATGATGATCAAAGTCATATAGGTCTACTTACGCGATGAGAGTCCCGCCAGGAGGACTAATATGTGATATGAATCAACTCAATGATGAAGGCTCTTTCCATAGGTAACGAGGATTACTGTTGATCACCTTATCATGTGAGACCCAGATGGAAGAGTATTGTGATTTACCTTGACAGTGAGAGTCCCGTCAAGTGATGACTATGTATGTGTGATGGGGTGGGGCTCATTACAATTGCATACATACATAGCATGATTTTTATATGTTTTTGATTATCCTGTACTTTGATATATATGCATGTTTTATATGCTAACCATGTGGTAGCCCTACTCGGGAACCTACTGGGCGCGTTGATCTAACGCCCTAATTCTATCCTTAAAGGATAATGCAAGATCAAGGAAAGGGAAAGAGAAGGTCGATGACCGGGATGGGAGCCAAGCCTAAGTGCTAGAATGATGAACATGATTTCTTATTACTGTCATTTGAATTATATTTTGATGGACATGTAATAAGTTAATACTTTGCTATGGTTTGATTAGGCTATTAACTATGGATGGTTGTTTACCTTAATTATCAATTGTGACTGTTACTGGCTATCTATTCATATTATTCTACAGTTAGTCTAGTTTATTCCGCATGTTATTGTTAGTTCCATGTGTGATTTGTTATCATGGTCTAGTCCATGTACACATGGGTGGCCAGTTAAGGTTCAGACTTGTGTAGTCTGAACTTAACTCGCGTCGTGACGGCTCCCGCTCTTGTTCACTCTGTGTTTCTTTCAAAAGAAATTTTCAAACTCTGATTTTCGGAAGGGTGAAAAGGGCGGGGCGTTACAGCCACGATGCAAACTAAATTTGAGCTTCCAAAGTCCGACCCTTAACAGGCCAACAATACGTGTGTGTGGACCAAGTCCACCAAAAAGGTTCACACGTACTCAAGTTAACATGCGGAATAAATTATACATGCGAAAATATAATAGTATAACAATTCTATTATATTTCAGATAGCAAAATAGTCCAACACTTAATAATATTTGCCTTAAGTTAAATATCCGAAATCAACCATCCAAGCCATAGCAAATATATCTACGTTATTACATTCCTGAATGCTAGCTATTCAAATACATAGTCCATGAATAACTTAAACAAAATATAACTTAATCATCCAAGCACCTATGCTTGGCTCCGATCACGTCCTTCGTTCCGTTCCCTTCCTGTGTCATTTGTAACACCCGCCCCTTTTTCACTCTCTTTTCGAAAATCAGAGTCTATTTTTTTTTTTTTTTTGAAATAGGAGAGTGAGAGAGGGCGCGGACGCCACGACGCGAGTTAAGTCCGAGCTTCTAAAGCCCGACCCTTAACTGGCCAACCCCACGCGTTCTAGGAACTAAGTCCACGAAAATGGTTCACGCGTAGGAAGTAAGCGCGCGGATTATAGTTATTGCGGAACATGATAATAGAGTCTATCCTACCGGTTTTTAGATAGAAGGGAAGATACAACATTGAATTACCAAAATGCCCTTATGTTCATATTTATATCACAAAATATAATCGTCCATAAGTAACGTCCAAACCATCACAAGAAATGTAAACTTATACA
This sequence comes from Chimonanthus praecox, assembly GCA_022113865.1. Taxonomy (NCBI): domain Eukaryota; kingdom Viridiplantae; phylum Streptophyta; class Magnoliopsida; order Laurales; family Calycanthaceae; genus Chimonanthus; species Chimonanthus praecox. The sequence goes on along the minus strand of CM039089.1, from coordinate 33,078,623 downwards.
ACCCGGCAAGCTAAGTTACTTTAAAATTACATCTCCAAAATGTAAACGTAAATAAACTAAGACTGCGCTGCCCAAGCTCCTAAGCTTGGCTCCTGTCATGTCAACCGCTTCCGCCATCCCCTGCGTCATCAGTTAGGGTAGAAGTAGGGCGTTAGTCAACGCGCCCAGTAGGACTTCGAGTAGGGCTAGCACATGGATTAGTAATAATACACATACCGATAAAATAACATATAACAAAATAAGCATGTGATGAATGCTATGCCATGGGTGCCTATGTCATGTGTCCCACCCATCATCCGTATGATCATACAATGTATCGTCCCCATGTTTGCTTCTCGGTCGCCCCGACGCAGCATGGACTCCGGTTATCGAACTATCCCCATGTTTGATTCTCGGTCGCCCCGATGGAGCATGGACTCCGGTTATAGCCCTCAGGCTATCCCATGTCTGATTCTCGGTCCCCCCGATGGAGCATGGACTTCGGTTTCATTATTTTCCCGCCCATGCCATGCATGAGATGTACGTGCATTATGCTATGTAGTATATAGATAAACCATAATTTTGATATACCATACATAGCCATATAATGCATAATATTAAAATATAATCCATATGATTCATAACTTAAAACACATCATAAGATAAATCGTAATCATAAATCTATCATAAGCCAAATCAAAATAATTTAAAAACACCATCACATATCTATCGCTTACAAAAAGGTAGGAATCTTACAGAATACCGTGTCGCGTTTCGTTACGCTTCCCGTTCGATAATCCAGTCACCGATCGCGTACCGTTTGCGACGTCCGACACTTTATTACATTTACCGAATTAGTCCATACGTTATCCATGATTAAGTCCCTAACTTAGCCCATTATCCATTGGTTTTAGACTCATACATAAATCCGATTTTGACCAAATTTTTTAAAAATTTCGATTTGCGAGCCTAAAACACAGCATCTATCCGTTTCATTTAATCATTCGTAATATCTGATTCCATGTCTAATCCCCATAGGGTTTGGCCATGTACCATGGCCGTACCCATGGTTCTTCAATGTGGCACTTATTTACCGTTTTGCCACTCCTCTCTCATTGTTCAATCATCCATTCGTTTATCTATCTTCTGAGTCCAAACTTCATCCCTAATTTAGATCCATTAGGGTTTCATTGACCATGACCTAACTTCCATAAAAACAGCCACCTAATTTAATTAAATTTGTAATCATCTAACTCCATATATGATTCAATAATTGGCCCATAATCATGACCTCCAAATGGTGCCTATTTCCATTCCCTTGGGTCCATTTTACCTTCACCAAATGAAATTAAATCATTCATTTAAAATCCCATTTTTCATCTCATTTAAAACATCACATACCTACTCATAAATGCATTTAAATTTATCATCTCTTTCCATCATTTTCCATTCCTTTTACCTTCATTAAAAATCACTAAATCATCACCATAGGGTTCGGCCATACACCATGGCCGAACCCATGGTTCATGGCTCACTTTCATGGATGTTATTTTAAAGACTAAGTTTTGTCCCAAATTAATCCAATTTGAAATTACTAATCTTCGTTCATTTTGGCCCTTTAAAACAAACTCTTAAGCATTGATACATACATTAACCTTAGCCTAAAATTGATCCAAAATTGGGTCATGGGTTTGGCCATACATCATGGCCGAACCCATGATGTTTCTTTCTCCATTTTTCTTGGTCTCATTTACCCATTTTAACATACTTCCAAATGAAGATTAAATCATCCATCTAAATCTTCATTCTCCATCAAAAGATTACTGCATACCATACTTACTCATCTATTCAAATTCTCATTCCTCCATATTATTTTCCACGCCTAAAAGTCCCATAACCTTACTATAGGCTTCACCTTTATGGATGCCATTTTCAAAGACTCATGTTTTGTCCCAAAAAAATAATCCATTTAAAATCACTAACCTTCATTCATTTTGGCCCTTTAAAAAAAAAAACTTATATCATACACTTTGTAATCCATTTAAAACTATCATTTTCTCCATCATTTTCTATCTCTTCACTCTCATTAAAATAATCATGTGCATTCCCCATGATTTTCTCATCTTAACAATCCTTTAAAATCACCCATTCTTAACCATTTGAAACCTAATTTTCATTAACCATTCTCCACCATTTTAAACCTTCACACCTTAATTAAAAATCATCCATTTCTTAATCCATTCCTCCATTTTTATCCATTTCTTATCCTATCTTTTGATGGATCTTAGATCCATGGCCCACAACATTTTTGGCCATATTTGGTCTAAGAAATGGATTCCATATCCTATCTTTAAAAATATAAACTCTTGTTTAAGAAATTCTTACCGCATCGATGACTCCTCCGGTCCTTCTTTCTTCTTTGCTTTCCTTAGCCCTTTCTCCTTCTTTCTCTTCTTGATGATCGGCCAAGATGAGCTTGATCAATGGTGTGGCCCTCCAAGCTTAGGATCGGCCAATATTGAGTGAGTTTGTTTGAGAGGGATGGAGAGGGGAAGGTGATGGAAAACAAGATCTTAGCCTTTGATTTTGAGGTGGTGATGGTTGATCAATGCTTGGTCTTCCCTTTTCTTCTCTTCTTTTCCTCTAAGTCTTCTTATTTTCTTCTTTTCTTCTCTTGATATATGGAGGGACAGTTTTTTTTTGGGTGTGAAGAGAGGGAGAGTGAAATGAGAGGGATGAGATGGAAAATCCATCTCATCTTTGGTCTTACTTGGACCATACCCCTCCATCATGTCTCCACCAACCAAAGTATGGGCTCCCTTGACCTTCGTGGTGGTGGTTGAGACCCAACCACCAAGCATGGCTCCCATGTCCTCTTTGACTTGTTTATGTTGACCCTAATTAATCAACCTAATTAATTAAGTTAAGTCCTCACTTAGGTTAATTAATTTCTATCCAATTTAATTCCATCAAATTATCTATCTAATAAATCCACCCATGGTTGACCAAGTCAATCATGGTGGACGTCCCCCACATATACCTACCCCACCCGCCACCTCACTTGATGAGGTGGGGGTGGGCCCACTTGGCCATGTTATTTTAATTCCATTAATTTTAACTTAGGTAATTTTACAATAATTTTAATCAATTTAATTTACCTTAATCCACCTTTGTCATTCTTAAATTTATCCATGGTTGACCAAGTCAACCATGATGGTTGGTCCCACTTTTTCCTTGTTCCACACGCCACCTCAATTGGTGAGGTGGAGGTGGGCCCCATTTGGTCATATCATTTCATTTCATTACTAACTTAGGGGTTTTAATTCCAAATTACCCTTTTTAAATTAATTGGCCCACCATTGGGCCCACGGCCCGATCGATTATTTTCTACCCCTTTACCTTAGGGTTTGGACCAATTTTGATCCAATGGGTCCCACATGGTGATCGGGCCCACTTTGACTCACATTGACTATCTTTGACCCAATTACTTCTCATTGACCCATCGAATGGATTTCATCCAATTTGTGGCCCAATTGGGCCATTCTTGGACCCTTGTCCCAAAGTTGATCCATTTGGCATTTTCATCACATCAAATTCCAAATTAAAACAATTAAATGTCCAATATATATTGATTTGAAAATTCGGCCTATTACAATAGAATCCTCTTTTGAAATTTTCGTCCCGAAAATTCGAGCGAAGTAGGGGTCCAAAACAACTCATGCGAAGAGTTCCGGGTAAGCGGTTTTCATCTCCGACTCAAGTTCCCAGGTGGTTTCTTCACTGCCATGTCGTTCCCATACCTCCTTGACGAATTGAATGGCGCGGTTCCGTAGCACCCTTTGTTCGCTTCCAATAACTCTGATCGACTTCTCCACATATGTCACATCGCTTTGTACATCGATGTCTTGAACATTTATCACATGGGAAGGATCAGGATTGTACTTTCTCAGCATGGACACATGAAATACATCATGTAGAGATGACAGCTGTGGAGGGAGCGCTAATTGATAAGCTACCCCTCCCACCCTCTTCAGTATCGGGAACGGCCCCACAAATCTAGCCGACAGTTTCCCTTTCTTCCCGAATCTCAAGTGCCCCTTCCGTGCTGAGACTTTCAGAAATACCAAGTCTCCCACCTCAAACTCGAGGAACCTTCTCCTCTTGTCGGCATAGTTTTTCTGACGGCTCTGTGCAGTGAGTAGATGTTGCCGTATCAGCTTAATCTGTGCTGTAGTCTCTGCAACCAAATCCGACCCAATTAACGCAGGCTCATTGGCCTCTGTCCAACACACTGGCGATCTACACGGTCTACCATACAAGGCCTCAAATGGAGCCATCTGAAGGCTTGCCTGGTAACTATTATTGTAAGAGAACTCCACCAGTGGCAAATGATCCTCCCATCCGCCTTTGAAGTCTAGCATGCATGCTCTCAGCATATCTTCCAGTGTCTGTATCGTCCCCTCTGACTGTCCATCAGTCTGTGGATGAAATACTGAGCTAGTTAATACGTCGGTCCCCATAGCCGACTGTAGGCCCTGCCATACTCTGCCGGTGAATCGGCCATCCCTGTCGAACACAATAGACCGGGGAATGCCATGTAACCTGATAATCTCCCGGATGTACCATCGACCCAAAGTCTCTGATGAATCTGTCATCTTGATGGGAAGGAAATGTGCAGACTTGGTCAACCGGTCCACTATGACCCATATTGCATCGTTGCCCTTGGATGACCTTGGCAACCCTGTTACAAAGTCCATGGATATATGTTGCCATTTCCATTCTGGCACCGGTAAGGGTGCGAGTAAACCCGGTGGTTTCCGATGTTCTGCCTTAACCTGCTGACAGGTTAAGCAACGAGCAACAAACTCGGCCACGTCCTTCTTAAGTCCATGCCACCAATAGTGCCTCTTAAGATCATGGTCCATCTTGGTGCTGCCCTGGTGAATAGAGAGTTTGGTTTGGTGTGCTTCAATCAGTAACTCTCTTCTGCAATTCTTAGGCACATATGTCCTGCCTCGGAACATAAGACCCTGTCCTGGTCGTAATTCCCACTCCGGTACAACCTTACCGGTAGACATTTTAGCCCAAATCTCCTCCACCTCTGGATCTGTCCGTTGCTCCCGTTCAATCTCGGAGACCATGTTGGATCGTATGATCAGATTAAATATGGTCCCATGATTATTGAGGTAGAGTTTAAATTCTCTGATGGTATTCAGTACCTCCCATTCCGTCCTGATCATGCTTGCTACTGTCGCATGTCACAAGCGGCTGAGGGCATCCGCCACTTTGTTCTCCTTGCCCGGATGATACCGAAGTGCGAACTCATAATCCGCCAGATATTCCATCCATCTACGCTGTCTCATATTGAGTTCTTTCTGATCAAATAAGTACTTCAAACTTTTGTGATCCGAGAACACCTCAAACTTTTCACCATAGAGGTAGTGTCTCCAGCTTTTGAGAGCGAAGACCACCGCTGCTAGTTCTAGATCATGTGTGGGATAATGGTGTTCATGAATTTTCAACTGTCTTGATCCGTACGCCACCGCATGATTACTTTGACTGAGTGTACACCCCAGTCCCTCATCGGAGGCATCACAGTACACCTCATAATTTTTGCCTCTTTCCGGCAAGATCAAAATAGGAGCGGTCGTAAGCCTCTCCTTTAGCTCCTCAAATCTTTGATTGCACAGATTGGACCACTCAAACTTGACTCCTTTCTGAGTGAGTCGGGTAAGTGGAGCTGCAATCTTGGAGAAGTCCATGATGAATTTCCGATAGTAACCGGCCAATCCCAGAAAACTGCGGATCTCGGTCACATTTGTCGGCGTTTTCCATTCCTTGACTGCTGCTACCTTAGCCGGGTCCACGGCTATACCTTCCTCTGATATGATGTGCCCCAAGAAGTTGACTTCAGATAGCCAAAATTCACACTTGCTGGCTTTGGCATACAATTGGTTCTTCCGCAAGGTGTCTAGGACTATCCGCAGGTGCTCGGCATGTTCGTTCTGACTTTTGTAGTAGATTAGAATATCATCGATGAATACGATCACAAACTGATCTAAATATGGACGGAATATCCTATTCATCAGGTCCATGAACACCGCCGGTGCATTAGTAAGCCCAAACGGCATGACTACATACTCATATAATCCATACCGTGTCCTGAAGGCAGTCTTCTCTGTGTCCTCCTCTCTAACCCGAATTTGATGGTATCCGGACATCAGATCAATCTTGGAGAAATGAGAGGAACTCCTAAGTTGATCAAACAAATCATCAATCCGGAGTAGGGGATACTTGTTCCGGACGGTCAGCTGATTTAATGTCCTATAGTCCACACACATTCGCAAGGTACCGTCTTTCTTTTTCACAAATAACACTAGGGCTCCCCATGCGGATGTACTGTTCCAAATGAAGCCTAATCTGAGCAGTTCATCAATTTGCTTCTTCAGCTCAGTCATCTCAGCTGGTGCCACCCTATAATGGGGTAATGATATTGGAGCGGCATCGGGGTATAATTTTATTTCAAAGTCTATCTCCCTCTAAACTGGCAAACCAGGGAGATCTATTGGGAATACCTCGGCAAAATCTGCTACTACCGCCCGGAAGTTCAACCATTGGTGCCTTATCTAGTCTGAGGCTATTCAAGGCGAGATGGTTCAATTCCTCCTGCAGTCTTCTAGGGATACCCTACCTGTCAGCGTGTACCACGTACCGCTTTCCTTCGTGTGACCAAAATATCACCCTACGAAGATGGTAGTCAATATGGGCCTGATATGTAGTCAACCAGTCCATGCCAAATATGACATCATATTCCGCCATATCGATTACTAAATAATTGAACTCGAATCTGAATCCCGCGAAATCCGTGTTCAATGCTGTACATATTAGTCCTAATGATGTGTCTCCGACGAGGGATACAATGGTGAGTGATGTGGACAGGTTTTGTACTAGTGTACCCGTGGCAGATATGAATGAATGTGATGCTCCAGAGTCAAATAAAGTAACAGCATAGGAACTACCAATTACAGCCATACCTTGCATCACTGAACGGTCCACTGCTACTGGAGATGGTATGGTGAAGAGTCGTCCAGATCCCGCAGGCTTTGGTTCCCGCCCCGCCTGATTATATGTTCTGCCTCCCTGCGACTGTGTTGGTCTAGTTGGAGGGCGAAAAGGGCCCCTGAAGTTGGAGGGTCGGCTAGTCTGTGGACACTCTCTCTTGTAGTGGCCCTGTTGGCCACACTGATAACAGGTGTTCCCACCCCGGGGAACCTGTGTGACTGATGTTGATGTAGAAGGCTGACTGGGGCGAAAGCCCCCGGTAGACCCCGTGGAGGGTGAGGGCCTGCTAGGGTTCGGGTGGAATTTCTTGTTGGGTTGGAATGTTCCCCGCCCACCCTGCCCTCGGTAGTTGTCAAACCGCACTATCTCATTTAGTTCCCGTTCTGCGATGGTGGCCCTGCTAACCACCCCTGCCAGTGTGTGGGCTCTTTGAAAATGGTCACTCTAGTCTTGATGCTTGGCCGAAGGCCCCGTGCAAACTTGCGGGCCCTTCGGTGTTCAATATCCACCATATAGAACCCATAGATAGAGACAGCTTAAGAAATTCTCTGTGATACTTCGCCACTGTCATGTTGCCTTGTACCAATGAGATGAAGGCTTCAGTCTGGCTCTCTCTTTCTTCCTCAGGAAAAAATTGTTCTAGGAAGGTGGCTGAGAACCACTCCCATGTCATGGGGATCCTTTCTCTTTCCGGTACCAGCGTTTGTTGCTTTTCTACCACTTCCCACCAACTACTGGCATCCTCGATTAGTTGGGATGTGGCCAGTAAAATCTTATCAGCAGGACTGGAAACCTGGAGCAAATTCAAGATCTGATTGATCCTCTTTAACGAGTGCTCCGCTCCCACAACCCCTTCCTTTCCCTTGAAGTAGGGAGGGCGCTGTTGTTGGAAGTCCTTGACCATCTTCCGTTTACCGGAGTCGCTGGCGGTCGCATTGCCGCTTGAGTGTTGTTGTAGAGCAGAAGCGATTGCCGTTTGAACTATGTCTTTCAACTCGGGAGGTACCCCTTCTACGTTTATACTATTTTGTCCCTCGGCTGTATGAGGTGGTGGTTGTATTTCCTCGTCCTGACGAGGGGGTGTTACCTCTTTCTCTACCCGTGGGTTGCGGTGGGTTCTTCTTTTTGGCGGCATTTCCTAAGTCATTGAAAAACATTTGATTTAGTTCCCTCATAATATTGGCATGTTCATAGTTTCAGAACAACTTTCCTAAGTATCAATTATTTCCTTCATTTTGGGGGAGAATTATCGATTAAGTATACTTCAGTCTTGGGGGAAACTTCCTAAGTATCTAATATTGTTTCTTTCATTTGGGGAAAGTTGCCAAATAAGCATACTTGGTTTGGGGAAAACTTCCCATCTAGCTATGTTTGTCCATTTTTGTGAAATTGGGGGAAATTTTCCTATGTTTGATAAATCTATCAATGTTGTATTTATTGTACTTCCCTTACTATCATTTTCTTACGTCAAATTTGGCGCTCAGATTGAATGTTTCAGTCTGAGTCAATCGAAGGAGATTAATCCAGCTCCCGTGCAGCGGACTCCGAAGAGTCTGTCAGTTGGGATTCTTAGCTGTCAGTGAGACATGCTACCGTCTTAATCTTACTTCGAAGGATTCATTCTTTCGATTTCGCTCTGATACCAACTGTAACGTCCGCCCCTTTTTCACTCTCTCTTCGAAAATCAGAGTCTATTTTTTTTTTGAAATAGAAGAGTGAGAGAGGGCGCGGACGCCACGACGTGAGTTAAGTCCGAGCTTCTAAAGCCCGACCCTTAACTGGCCAACCCCACGCGTGCACGGAACTAAGTCCATGAAAATGGTTCACGTGTAGGAAGTAAGCGCACGGATTATAGTTATTGCGGAACATGATAATAGAGTCTATCCTACCGGTTTTTAGATAGAAGGGAAGATACAACATTGAATTACCAAAATGCCCCTATTTTCACATTTATATCACAAAATATAATCGTCGATAAGTAACGTCCAAACCATCGCAAGAAATGTAAACTTATACAACCCGACAAGCTAAGTTACTTTAAAATTACATCTCCAAAATGTAAACGTAAATAAACTAAGAATGCGCTGCCCAAGCTCCTAAGCTTGGCTCCTGTCATGTCCACCGCTTCCGCCATCCCCTGCGTCATCAGTTAGGGTAGAAGTAGGGCGTTAGTCAACGCGCCCAGTAGGACTCCGAGTAGGGCTAGCACATGGATTAGTAATAATACACATACCGATAAAATAACATATAACAAAATAAGTATGTGATGAATGCCATGCCATGGGTGCCTATGTCATGTGTCCCACACATCATCCATATGATCATACAATGTATCATCCCCATGTTTGCTTCTCGGTCGCCCCGAAGGAGCATGGACTCCGGTTATCGAACTATCCCCATGTTTGATTCTCGGTTGCCCCGACGGAGCATGGACTTCGGTTATAGCCCTCAGGCTATCCCCATGTCTGATTCTCGGTCGCGCCGACGGAGCATGGACTCCGGTTTCATTATTTTCCCGCCCATACCATGCATGAGATGTACGTGCATTATGCTATGTAGTATATAGATAAACCATAATTTTGATATACCATACATAGCCATATAATGCATAATATTAAAATATAATCCATATGATTCAAAACTTAAAACACATCATAAGATAAATCATAATCATAAATCCATCATAAGCCAAATCAAAATAATTTAAAAACACCATCACATATCCATCGCTTACAAAAAGGTAGGAATCCTACCGAATACCGTGTCGCGTTCCGTTACGCTTCCCGTTCGATAATCCGGTCGCCGATCGCGTACCGTTTGCGACGTTCGATACCTTATTACATTTACCGAATTAGTCCATACGTCATCCATGATTAAGTCCCTAACTTTGCAACCAAAGGTTTGAAGAGCTAAAAGACAGACTTACAACCGCTCCTCTTTTGATTTTGCCGGAAAAGGGCAAGGGTTATGAAGTAGAATGCGACGCTTCGGGAGAAGGACTGGGGTGTGTCCTCAGTCAAGATCATCGTGTGGTGGCTTATGGTTCAAGACAACTAAAAATACATGAACGCCTCTATCCTACGCATGATCTTGAACTAGCCGCAGTGGTCTTCGCTCTCAAAAGTTGGAGACATTATCTTTATGGCGAGAAGTTTGAAGTGTATTCTGATCATAAGAGTTTGAAATATTTACTTGATCAGAAGGAGCTCAATCTAAGGCAGCATAGATGGATGGAGTATCTGGCGGATTATGAGTTCGAGCTTCGATACCATCCAGGCAAGGCAAACAAGGTGGTTGATGCTCTTAGCCGCATATCACATGCATCCGTGGCATGTCTGATAAGAACCGAGTGGGAGATGTTGAATACCATCCGAGAGTTCAATCTATACATTACAAACCGTGGAGTTTTGCACAATTTAATCATACGGTCCAATATAGTCACCAAGATTGAACAAGAACAAAGAGCAGATCCGGAAGTGAAGGACATATGGGCCAAGATGTCCACTGGTGTGGACATACCGGAATGGGAATTACGACCCGGGCAAGGTCTTTTATTCCGGGGAAGAACATATGTGCCAAAGAGTTGCCGGAAAGAGCTACTGATTGAGGCACATCAATCCAAGCTCTCTATTCATCCGGGTAGCACCAAAATGTATCACGATCTGAAAAGGCATTATTGGTGGCATGGACTAAAAAGGGATGTGGCAGAGTTCGTGGCACATTGTTTAACTTGTCAACAAGTTAAGACTGAACACCAAAAGCCACCAGGGTTACTCAAACCCTTAGAACAGTGCCAGAATGGAAATGGGAACACATTTCCATGGACTTTGTATCGAGGTTGCCGAGGTCTTCAAAGGGCAATGACGCCATATGGGTCGTAGTCGACCGGCTGACTAAGTCCGCACATTTCATTCCCATTAAGATGACAGATTCATCTGAAACGTTGGGTCGACGGTATATTAAAGAGATCATTCGGCTACATGGAATTCCCCGAACGATAGTATCGGACGGAGATGGCCATTTTACCGGCAGAGTATGGCAAAGCATGCAGTCAGCCATGGGGACAGACTTATTGACTAGCACCGCTTTCCATCCACAGACTGATGGTCAGTCTGAAAGAACAATACAAACCTTGGAAGACATGCTGAGAGCGTGTACGTTAGATTTCAAAGGAGGATGGGAGGACCACTTACCATTGGTGGAGTTCTCCTATAATAACAGCTATCAGGCAAGCCTTCAAATGGCTCCTTATGAGGCTTTATATGGTAGACCGTGTAGGTCACCGGTATGTTGGACAGAGGCAGGAGAGCCTGCATTGATTGGACCGGAACTAGTCACAGAGACTACTGCACAAATTAAGTTGATACGTCAACACTTGTTGACTGCACAGAGTCGGCAGAAGAGCTATGCTGATAAAAGGAGACGGTTTCTGGAATTTGAAGTGGGAGACTTGGTGTTTCTAAAAGTCTCACCACGGAAGGGACATATGAGGTTTGGCAAGAAAGGAAAACTGTCACCAAGATATGTGGGACCGTTTTCCATCATAAGAAGGATGGGGGATGTTGCTTACCAGTTAGCACTTCCTTCGTAGTTAGTAGCTCTACATGATGTGTTTCATGTGTCAATGCTAAGGAAATATAATCTGGATCCGTCCCATGTCTTGAATGTTCAGGATATTGAAGTACAAAGCGACGTGACGTACGTCGAGAAGCCGGTCAGGATAGTGGAGACCGAATAGAGGGTGTTGCGAAACAAAGCAATTTAGTTCGTGAAAGTGGTATGGGATCGTCATGGTGATGAAAAGGCCACATAGGAACTTGAGTCGGAGATGAGAACAGCTCACCCGAATTATTTGTGTAATTTAATTTGAGAACCCTACTTCACTCGATTTTCGGGACGAAAATTTTAAAAAGAGGGTTATATTGTAACAGCCCAATTTCTCAATGAAGTGGAAAATTACTAAAATGCCCCTGAGTTGTTAAAATTAATTATTTTGTGATGTTAAATAAGGAAATAGTGGGGCCCATTGCTCAAAATAAAATCATATGAGTACATTATGAATGTTAAGTTTGATTGGATGGGTAATTTTCATCAATTGGGTCAAAAATGGCTAAATGGGTCAAAGGGCCCAAATGGGACCCATCGGATCTTACTGAATTATTTGACCAGGAGGGGAGCTAAGCCTAAGTGCTTTAATGATGGATTGGGATTACGTTATATTACTGTCATTTGAATACTTTTGTTGGACATGTAATAATTCGTTATTTGCTATGGTTTGATTAGGATAATAACTTGTGGATGGTTGATCTATGTTATTTAATGTTTAAGACTGTTACTTGCTATCTTGTCTTTCTATTCCGCAGTTAATCTAGGTTATTCCGCATGTTGATGTTAGTTCCATTTGTGATTCACTATCATGGTCTATTCCATGTACACATGGGTGGCCAGTTATGGTTCAGACTTGGGTAGTCTGAACTTAACTCGCGTCGTGACACCGCCCGCTCTCTTTCGATGTTTTATTATTACTTTAAAAAAAAAAATTAGACTCTGAATTTCTCGAAAAGGGCGGGGCGTTACAAACTTAGCCCATTATCCATTGGTTTTAGACTCATACATAAATCCGATTTTGGCCAATTTTTTTTAAAATTCCGATTTGCGAGACTAAAACACAGCATCTATCCGTTTCATTTAATCATTCGTAATATCCGATTCCATGTCTAATCCCCATAGGGTTCAGCCATGTACCATGGCCGAACCCATGGTTCTTCAATGTAGCACTTATTTACCGTTTTGTCACTCCTCTCTCATGGTTCAATCATTCATTCGTTTATCTATCTTCTAAGTCCAAACTTCATCCCTAATTTAGATCCATTAGGGTTTCATTGACCATGACCTAACTTCCATAAAAACAGCCACCTAATTTAATTAAATTTGTAATCATCTAACTCCATATATGATTCAATAATTGGCCCATAATCATGACCTCCAAATGGGTCATGGGTTCGGCCATGGTGTATGGCCGAACCCATGGTGCCTATTTCCATTCCCTTGGGTCCATTTTACCTTCACCAAATGAAATTAAATCATTCATTTATAATCCCATTTTTCATCTCATTTAAAACATCACATACCTACTCATAAATACATTTAAATTTATCATCTCTTTCCATCATTTTCCATTCCTTTTACCTTCATTAAAAATCACTAAATCATCACCATAGGGTTCGGCCATACACCATGGCCGAACCCATGGTTCATGGCTCACTTTCATGGATGTTATTTTAAAGACTAAGTTTTGTCCCAAATTAATCCAATTTGAAATTACTAATCTTCGTTCATTTTGGCCCTTTAAAACAAACTCTTAAGCATTGATACATACATTAACCTTAGCCTAAAATTGATCCAAAATTGGGTCATGGGTTCGGCCATGATGTATGGCCGAACCCATGATGTTTCTTTCTCCATTTTTCTTGGTTTCATTTACCCATTTTAACATACTTCCAAATGAAGATTAAATCATCCATCTAAATCTTCATTCTCCATCAAAAGATTACTACATACCATACTTACTCATCTATTCAAATTCTCATTCCTCCATATTATTTTCCACGCCTAAAAGTCCCATAACCTTACTATAGGCTTCACCTTTATGGATGCCATTTTCAAAGACTCATGTTTTGTCCCAAAAAAATAATCCATTTAAAATCACTAACCTTCATTCATTTTGGTCCTTTAAAAAAAAAACTTATATCATACACTTTGTAATCCATTTAAAACTATCATTTTCTCCATCATTTTCTATCTCTTCACTCTCATTAAAATAATCATGTGCATTCCCCATGATTTTCTCATCTTAACAATCCTTTAAAATCACCCATTCTTAACCATTTGAAACCTAATTTTCATTAACCATTCTCCACCATTTTAAACCTTCACACCTTAATTAAAAATCATCCATTTCTTAATCCATTCCTCCATTTTTATCCATTTCTTACCCTATCTTTTGATGGATCTTAGATCCATGGCCCACAACATTTTTGGCCATATTTGGTCTAAGAAATGGATTCCATATCCTATCTTTAAAAATATAAACTCTTGTTTAAGAAATTCTTACCGCACTGACTCCTCCTCCGGTCCTTCTTTCTTCTTTGCTTTCCTTAGCCCTTTCTCCTTCTTTCTCTTCTTGATGATCGGCCAAGATGAGCTTGATCAATGGTGTGGCCCTCCAAGCTTAGGATCGGCCAATATTGAGTGAGTTTGTTTGAGAGGGATGGAGAGGGGAAGGTGATGGAAAACAAGATCTTAGCCTTTGATCTTGAGGTGATGATGGTTGATCAATGCTTGGTCTTCCCTTTTCTTCTCTTCTTTTCCTCTAAGTCTTCTTATTTTCTTCTTTTCTTCTCTTGATACATGGAGGGACATTTTTTTTTTGGGTGTGAAGAGAGGGAGAGTGAAATGAGAGGGATGAGATGGAAAACCCATCTCATCTTTGGTCTTACTTGGACCATACCCCTCCATCATGTCTCCACCAACCAAAGTATGGGCTCCCTTGAACTTGGTGGTGGTGGTTGAGACCCAACCACCAAGTATGGCTCCCATGTCCTCTTTGACTTGTTTATGTTGACCCTAATTAATCAACCTAATTAATTAAGTTAAGTCCTCACTTAGGTTAATTAATTTCTATCCAATTTAATTCCATCAAATTATCTATCTAATAAATCCACCCATGGTTGACCAAGTCAATCATGGTGGACGGCCCCCACATATACCTACCCCACCCGCCACCTCACTTGATGAGGTGGGGGTGGGCCCCACTTGGCCATGTTATTTTAATTCCATTAATTTTAACTTAGGTAATTTTATAATAATTTTAATCAATTTAATTTACCTTAATCCACCTTTGTCATTCTTAAATTTATCCATGGTTGACCAAGTCAACAATGATGGTTGGTCCCACTTTTTCCTTGTTCCACACGCCACCTCAATTGGTGAGGTGGAGGTGGGCCCCATTTGGTCATACTATTTCATTTCATTACTAACTTAGGGGTTTTAATTCCAAATTACCCTTTTTAAATTAATTGGCCCACCATTGGGCCCACGGCCCGACCGATTATTTTCTACCCCTTTACCTTAGGGTTTGGACCATGATCCAATGGGTCCCACATGGTGATCGGGCCCACTTTGACTCACATTGACTATCTTTGACCCAATTACTTCTCATTGACCCATCGAATGGATTTCATCCAATTTGTGGCCCAATTGGGCCATTCTTGGACCCTTGTCCCAAAGTTGATCCATTTGGCATTTTCATCACATCAAATTCCAAATTAAAACAATTAAATGTCCAATATATATTGATTCGAAAATTCGGGCTATTAAATCATCAACTAGGGTAGAAGTAGGGCGTTAGACAACGCGCCAAGTAGGTACTCCAATTAGGGTTAACACATGGGTTTGTACCAAAAATCCATATATAACATATCATACCATACTTATAAAATATCGTATCCAAAATCATGTATGATAATAGAGATCCAATCATACATATAAAACCAATAACAGAGCATGATAATAGAGATCATAATCATGCTGATGCAATGCCATGCCATGGGTGCTATATGCCATGAGTCCCACCCATCAGCCATACAAAACATCCTCTTGATGGAAAGTTCCTCATCAAGGTATCAAACAGATAGTATCCTCTTGATGGAACACTCATCATCAAGGAATCCCCACAATGGTCTTTCGGACGCCTCGACGGAGTGTGGCCTCTAGTTACCTCTTGATGGAAAACTCATCATCAAGGTATCCCCACAGTGGTCTTTCGGACGCCCAGACGGAGTGTGGCCTCCGGTTACATATCCTCCCTCGCATGCCGCATGAGATGCAAATGTCCACACGCTATGCAATTATACAAATCATAGCATTTAAAATCCCATACTTGAAAACATATCACTCATACAAAAGAACTCACCAAAATATGAATTAAAATCATAATACATATCCCATGGTTTCAAAGAGGTAGAATCCTACCAAAGACAACTAAAGTGTCCTTGAGCTTTGATCCGGCAACCGTTCACGATCGTGCACCCCTTTTGATTTCCCATTACCTTTATAACATATTCATGAGTCAAACCAATAAACCATTTGATTTGCAATAATGTCTAAGTCCAAAAACACACTTTGCAGGGTTAGGCCATACACTATGGCAGAACCTCACCTATTTGGTTTTAGCCCCTCTTTTGATTTGTTAATCAAACACCACTAAGGTAATCATCTAAACCCTAAGTCCACAAATCATTCCTCATGGGGTTCGGCCATACACCATGGCCGAACCCATGGTCCATTATTTTTACTTATTTACAACATTGCCATTAATCTGTCCATGGCTACCATTTCATTTATTAAAGCATACTTAAGTCCATACTTTGATCTACAGAATGGTTCATGGGGTTCGGCCATACACCATGGCCGAACCCTATGATGTCTAAATCCCATTTATACATTGAATTATTTACCCTCCTTAGGTCCATAAACCAAGGTCCCTCCATGGGGTTTAACCATATATTTAGATTCATTCTTTTTTATCATCATCTACCATGTTTAAAATCAATTAAACTTGCCACAATTCCCCATCATTTGCATGATCTAAAATCATTTTAGTCCAACAATATTTTTCCCTTTAATCCCTTCAAAAAATCATTGATAACCTTCCATGGGGTTCGACCATACACCATGGCTGAACCCATGGTCCATGGTTCTTTCACCAATTATCATTTTAACACCATTTAAAATGATTAGTATTCCTTCCTTTAAAGCCCTTTGAAAATCCTTAACATGCATCTACAATTTCCATGCTTTGAAACCCATTAAAATTATTAAACAATCCACATAAGTTCAATATCTAAGAAAACCCTTAAGTCCATAAATATTCGTTGGTGGGGTTCGTCCATACAACATGACCGAACCTCACCCTTTGGTTTTGTGCCCTTCTTTTCAATTCTTTATGGTTCTCATACACCCCTCCATTTAAGTCTTTTACAACCTTTTAAAATCACAAGCATACTTCTATGATTTCCATCTTTCAAATCCGTTAAAAATATTAACAATGTCCTTTCATGGGGTTCGGCCATACATCATGGCCGAACCCTATGGTTCATCCTTTTCATTAAACCTCATCACTCATCCCTTAATCTTTCTTCCATGGGTTATTCCATACACCATGGCTGAACCCTATGGTTCCTTATTTAAACAAAATCCATTAAAATACCTACCGGTTTCCGCGACTCCTCCTGTTTTCATTTTCTACAACTTGTTCTTCCGATCCTTTCCTTCCTTAGCCTCTTCCTCCATCCTTCTTAATCCTTTGGCCGAGAGTGAGAGCTTGAGAGTGAGAGAGAGAGAGTTAGGCCTTGAGTGATAGGGAGAGAACCTTGAGATGAAGCTCTAAGTCTTTTTGTCTTGGGGAGTGGTCGGCCAAGAGATGGTTTGAAGGAGAGAAAACAACCAAGAGGGAGAGGGAGAGAGTGAGATGAAAATCCAATTTGCTTTGTTCCAATGAGGTGGTCGGCCAAGGGTGATGCCCTTGGTAAAGTCCTTTGTGTTACTCCCATTTTCATTAACCACCCTCCTTAATGCTCCACTTGGTGGTTTCATCCATGAGATGAAACTCCAAGGATCCAACGGTGTGGACTTTGTTTTGGCTTGTGTAACACATGAAACCGTCCCCCTCCATATTAATTCCCCATTTGGGGGTTTCATCCATGAGATGAAACTCTCCCTCCAACATGTATCTTTTTTTTGAATTTTGAAATAACCAAAACTCCTCACCTCCCATTAATGATCCAAGTGGGGGTTTCATCCATGAGATGAAACTCCCATGCCAATGTGTACTATGGGTTTGAATTGTGTAACCCCCAAAACCTTTTCATCCAAGTCACCTCTTTAACTTAACTCATATGATTTAATTCAAATCTATTTAAATCACTTAACTCATCACTTTAAAATCAACTCAATCACTTGATTGCATTCCAATTTAATTCAGCCCCAATTACGTTAGGCTTGAAGTCACTTGGTGGTCAACCAAGTCAACCATGACCCATTGGGTCCCAATTGGGCATTTTGACCCAAATAGCAACCTTGATCCAATTAAATGCATCTTACCCATTTACTTTAAATTGAACACTTATTCCATAACCGTTGGGTCTTAATTGGGTCATTGACCCAACACCTTACCCATCTACGGTCCATATCCATTAGTTTATAAATTAAATGGTCAAATTTCATATATATTGATATCTTGAAAAATCCGGGTGTTACAATACAACCCTCTTTTTAGAATTTTAGTCCCTAAAATCGAGCGAAGTAGGGTTTCAAACGGATTACATAGATAGCTCAGGGTGAGCTGTTGTCATTTCCGATTCAAGTTTCCAAATGGCTTCCTCACTACCATGTCGATCCCATACTACTTTGACAAACTGAATCGCTCGGTTCCGTAGCCCCTTTGTTCTGTCTCATGTCATATCTTTTCCTCGTGTGCCCATTTGTGACCTTATGTAGATCAATGCACTCTGTTTCACTTTACTTGCTAACAAGATATTTTCCATACGTACTCGCTCAATAGGTTCATTCTTCTACTCTTTGTGTGAGGTTAGTAATGACCTTGCCCCTCATTGAAATTAGTGAGGTGGCCTGCCAATGCTAGCCTATGTTCAAGGCTTTCGCAGATTCTATTTTAACTAGGTTTCTAGCTGCACTCTCCTGGAACACCATTGGCTAACTACAGAGTCAAGTGATCAGTCTAACTCTGCAGTCGCCCGTAGCTTCCCATTTGAGTTTCACTAGACTCTTAACTTTTCCACTAAGTACATCTCCAAAAGTAAGCATATCTTCATTTGCACATAAGTTACTATGTGACTAACACCTTTTGTTCAAAACTTCTACGATACCAATACCGGCATCAATCCAAACTCCCATGGAATCATCATCCACGGTTATACACATCCATCCCTGGTATCACTCTATTAGTGAGTATCATCTATCTATGGTTAATAACCATCCATGAATATAACCCCCCTCTGGGTATAATCCATTCATGGGCATAACTAATCCATCTTGATCATAATTAATCCGGGCACATCTTCCACCATGAGATATTCTATCCATAGGGACAACATTCGAATGAATCACTACTTGACTGTGGAAATAATATCAAATCATAAATATACCCCGACTCCTACTAAGACTTAGGGCCCCTGACTTACTAAGCGGAAGACCCACGTCCAATGTGATCAAGTCTACCTCACCCTGCATCCCTTCACCCCAACGGTGATTCAGTCAAGCTCAAAGGCGGTCGGACCACGTCTAACAAAGGTAGCACCACCCCCACAGGGTAAAATAGTACTTAGCTCTACGCATCCATGCACATCAAGTGTGTAAAATAGCCGTGAGAGCGCCCCCCAGCGCGTAGCATGCGAGTGACCCGCTCCTCAACGGCAACCGTACGGGACCAAGTCTCTGTCTTTCATATCGAGGCTGCCACAGTCTCACGGCTACTGTAAGCCTTTCTTATGGAATCTATATACTTATCTCATCAATATCACGTGAGGGACGTACCCATACCACGTCTCCATTTAATTAAGTGATCTTGTCACATATATCTCAGTGCCAAAGTCTCCATAAACTCTTTAAGTTTGCATACTTTATTAAAAATCATTTAAACTTCCATCACCAAACAAGGGTTGGTAGGGTACCCACAACCCTTACAAAATCTCCCCTTTCCTCGACATTCTCTTCCATTTCATAGCCTAGCCTTACGTAGAAGACCATACATCATCATAAAAATCAAAGAAGTTGTCAGGGCATGTCGTCGACGTGTGCCCTAATACTCCACAAGTCAGACAGGGTATTATTCTCGGTCCTCCAATGTAAGGACAGTTAGTCCTCTCCTTCCCATGCCCGTGAAGTCCACAGACAAGGCAAATAACCTCAAGGTTGTAGGGGCAGATAGTAAAGTTGTGCCTTTCCTGGTTGCACAATTCACACATATACCCGGGCGCTATCTCCCTTACAGATTCTCCTATCATTGGGATATCTCCCATATATTCTTCTGGAAAAGGGGCTAGATTCACCTCGACATCCTCGGAGAATCCTACATGTACGTCTACGTTAACTTCCCCAGCGTGGCCTGGCCTGCTGGAGTTGTTGGAAGAAGAAATCTGATTGATAGGACAGCTAGGGGTTCCCCTGTCCCACAACTTTGTATACTCTATGTTGCTCGACATATCTATATGAGAGAGAGAGAGAGAGAGAGAGAGAGAGAGAGTTAGGCCTTGAGTGATAGGGACAGAACCTTGAGATGAAGCTCTAAGTCTTTTTGTCTTGGGGAGTGGTCGGCCAAGAGATGGTTTGAAGGAGAGAAAACAACCAAGAGGGAGAGGGAGAGAGTGAGATGAAAATCCAATTTGTTTTGTTCCAATGAGGTGGTCGGCCAAGGGTTATGCCCTTGGTAAAGTCCTTTGTGTTACTCCCATTTTCATTAACCACCCTCCTTAATGCTCCACTTGGTGGTTTCATCCATGAGATGAAACTCCAAGGATCCAATGGTGTGGACTTTGTTTTGGCTTGTGTAACACATGAAACCGTCCCCCTCCATATTAATTCCCCATTTGGGGGTTTCATCCATGAGATGAAACTCTCCCTCCAACATGTATCTTTTTTTGAATTTTGAAATAACCAAAACTCCTCACCTCCCATTAATGATCCAAGTGGGGTTTTCATCCATGAGATGAAACTCCCATGCCAATGTGTACTATGGGTTTGAATTGTGTAACCCCCAGAACCTTTTCATCCAAGTCACCTCTTTAACTTAACTCATATGATTTAATTCAAATCTATTTAAATCACTTAACTCATCACTTTAAAATCAACTCAATCACTTGATTGCATTCAAATTTAATTCAGCCCCAATTAAGTTAGGCTTGAAGTCACTTGGTGGTCAACCAAGTCAACCATGACCCATTGGGTCCCAATTGGGCATTTTGACCCAAATAGCAACCTTGACCCAATTAAATGCATCTTACCTATTTACTTTAAATTGAAAACTTATTCCGTAACTGTTGGGTCTTAATTGGGCCGTTGACCCAACACCTTACCCATCTAAGGTCCATATCCATTAGTTCATAAATTAAATGGGCAAATTTCATATATATTGATATCTTGAAAAATCCGGTGTGTTACAGTACGTGGGATGATGGTGGGGCTTAGAGATTAGGCTACTCCAAGACATGGAGTTGTCCCCTAACCTGTCGGGTAGGTGGGGTTGGGGCATTATGTGGGTCATGCAGTGGACGTGTGGTGTAGACCAACCGACGGTTGGATACGGGTATGTATACTCTTTGATATGGATTAGGAAGTTAGGCTTATGATGTGTTATTCTAGACTTTGACACCTGCTGGGTGGGGACAGTCTGAGTTGTGATATGATGTGTTATTCAGACTATGATACCTACAGGGTGGGGACAGTCTGAGTGATTTGATGTGTTATTCTAGATTATGACACCTACAGGGTGGGGACAGTCTAAGTTTTGATGTGATGTGTTATTCCAGACTATGATACCTACAGGGTGGGGACAGTCTGAGTTTTGATATGATGTGTTATTCCAAACTATGATACCTACAAGGTGGGGACAGTCTGAGTGGTGATATGATGTATTATTCCAGACTATGACACCTACAGGGAGGGGACAGTCTGAGTGGTGATTTGATGTGTTATTCTAGACTATGACACCTACAGGGTACAGACAGTCTGAATTGTGATGTGATATGTTATTCCAGACTATGACACCTGGGGACAGTTTGAGTTGTGATATGATATGTTATTCCAGACTATGACACCTACAGGGTGGGGACAGTCTGAGTTGTGATATAATGTGTTATTCCAGACTATGACACCTACAGGGTGGGGATAGTCTGAGTGGTGATATGATGTGTTATTCCAGACTATGACACCTACAAGGTGGGGATAGTCCGAGTGGTGATTGGATGTGTTATTCCAAACTATGACACCTACAAGGTGGGGACAATCTGAGTGCTGATTTGATGTGTTATTCCAGACTATGACACTTATAGGGTGGGGACAGTCTGAGTTGTGATATGATGTGTTATTCCAGACTATGACACCTACGGGGTGGGGACAGTCTGAGGAGTGGTGTGATGCGGTGTTCCAGGCTACGATACCTGTAGAGTGGGGACAACCTGTGACGTGAGATTGTACGATGTTTCAATCTAGGACACTTTCGAGTTAGGGGTAACCGGAGGTGTAATAAGACATTCAAGGCTACGGCCTGAGGGTGGGCATGACGGTATGTGCCATGGTAGACGGATTGACCCCATGGCAGGGTGGTGATGGTGCGATCGAACATTTGTTGTATGGCTCGTTGGTGAGTCGTGTGTGTACGCGGGACTATATATGTAGATTTATTTTGATACCTCACAGTGGTAGTTTTGCATTGTGTGGTCTATGTGGTGTGAATATATTTACATGTTCTCTCACTGGGTATGTAGTACTCACCCCCTTGCCTTTTAGGTGGCTAGGTGGAGACAGGACCTAGAGGGTCCCATGATCAGGTCTAGGTGTTGACAGCCGAGGGTTGTTTGGTGTATTTTTATTTTGTTATCTAGAGAGAACACATTGCGTGTTTATTTCGAATGATGGTTGATATTATCGATAGCTGTAATAACTGTTTAATACTTCATCATGTTGGTTGAATTTTATAGTACTTTTATTAAACCTCTATAGTTGTTGATAGTGGTTAAGAAAAAAAATAGTACCGGTATTTTGTCTTATTACTTTGTAGTTCGGTATCAGTGGTAACATACCTGTAGAGAGATGGGGTGTTATATCTACCAATGTCCTAGAGGACCAATGCATGACCTCCACGTGGATGGTGTGTTGACTGATGGGAATGAAGGAAATTCTAGAGGTATACATCGGCACAAGTCAATGTGTAGATAAATCCACCAAAGATATATCGCCCAGAAACATGTATTGTGCGTATCCAGTTCTTTGAGTTAAAAATAGCAGTTGTCTTCCATGTCCCATCATACACCTACCTCACTTGCCACCGCCCACGATAGCCAATGGGAACCCTCCTCGTGGCTTGATCATTGACTAGAGGTGAGGAGGGAAACTAAAGAGAGAGAAAAGAGCAGTTACTGCTCATTCATCTCTCATCTTCATCCTCCCATTCTGCTAAGACTAGGGCAACCAGAGAGAAAAGAGAGGAAAGAAGAGTAGAGAGAGAAACAGAGACAGCTGGTTCCCATTTGAATCCGGATGAGTGGTACCTCTTTCCTCTTCCATTTATCTTCCATCTTCTTCCACGGAAACCAATGAATTCCAAGGGAGAGGAAATCTAGAAAAGAAGAGGAAAGCCGGGAGAGGAGAAACAAGGAGAACAAAAGAAGAAAGAAAGAGGAAACACCAAGCTTGAGCTCAAAGCCCGTTTGTCATCGAAATCCTCAAGGTTTTCCCAAGGTACATGATATTCATAGTGATTAAAGTAATCTAGTATAAAATAATCACACTAAAATGTGTAATAGATCATATAAACGAAATTGGAAGAGAATGAACCAAAGTGGAGAAACATACAACTTGAGAAAAGGGAGTTGCAGAAATCCCAGCAGTTCATATCAACTTTGGTCGATGTGTATGTCCTCGAATGAGATCGAAGAAAATAATGAAAAAGAAACATGTGCCCTTCGAACCGGACCTATGCATCCACCGAAGTCGATGTGTATGCCTGGGAGTGACGGAAAAGAAATGAAGGAAAATAACAAAGAAGACCAAATCTAGTGTACACATTGACTCTGGTCGATGTGTATAGATTCTATACTTTGGGACATATCGACTGGGGTCGATATAGAATGGACTGATTGACGGGTTGACTAATTCTAGGAGACGTGCAGATCGTTTCGATGTGCCTTTGTGATGAACAAATTCTAGAAATGAAAAATAAAGTTTTATTGCACAACTTGGTAGAAAATCTGGACCAATATTAGGATCAGAACTTAAGGAAAACGTGAGAAGAATACTGGTGCCTGAACAGAGGTTCAGGAACTGGACGCATCGACCAGTTTTGTGAAGATGGTTCAAATGGACCCAAATCTTTTTGTGGGACCACTTGGGTGGTCCTAGTCTTCACCTGATTGACCTATGAGACTTGATGAAGTCTTAGATGATGATAAAACAATGTAAAGATTAGAAAAATGAAGAACAATTAATGACAAGAAATCTAATGTTGTGTATGTAATGTTTTTGATGCATGAACAATGAACGAAGGGTCAAGGAGTGGACCTGGAATCAAACGAGCTAGTTTGCAGACTACCTTCTTTCACTGATGGGCTAAGATCAATTAGGTTTTCCTTCTTTGTTGAAATGCAATGGGTGTGGATCTAATACCCTATTAACAATGAGAAAATGATAAATTGAATCCCTTTTAAAATCATGTGTTTTGGATATATGAACTTGAGTTTATTTTCAATCGAGGTACGTGGAATATTTCACCCCCTAGAATTATATGATAAATGAGACGCTTTGAAAAATGTAATATGATATTATGAGAACCTTATAGATTTCAACTATATGTGGTCTTGAGCAACCTTTGGTTTTGTAAATTCTATCTAAAGAGAGTACATGACTATATTGAGTGGAGTTAATGTATTTTGAAAGTACAAAGTATTTGTGATGAAAATAGATTTGCATGTCCTTGATATTGATTGAAGGCATGTTGTATGAAAGAGCATATCATTCATTTCTATTCATATTCCTCATGCATGGAGCATGGGATGGGATAGACAGGAGTGAAAACAAATGACTAGTTTGTCCAATTAGACCTTAGGGTCATGATAGTAGTTATGGAGTTACTGTCAACGAACCAAAGTGCTGAATGTCTTGACGGACTTTGGTGTCATGTTAAGATTGATGAATTAAAGTGCTGAATTGACCCGGGTCAGCTTTGATGTCGTGTGTGTATGGCCAAGAAAGAATATTTCACCGGTGGGACCGGTTGAGTTGTATGATGACATGTAACAGGACACCCCGAAAAGATGAATATGAAATAAGTATACGGGAAGATGAAATGCCCCGTGGTTCTAGATGAGATGTTGAGAATGCCTTTGCATGGGGCATGATAGGGGTATGTATGAATCATGGCACCCATGGCATAACATGCTGCATAGTAATGAACTTTTACATGAACTCAGTATGGTGTTTGAAATGATGAAACAAACATGGATTGTGTGAAGGGTTTTAAGAATAAACTTTTAATGTGGTGTTTTCATAAGGAAATGTTTGTGAAGTCTTTTGATATGAAATGGATTGACGTAGATGAGAAATGAATTATGTAATATGTGTTAGTGCCCCGGCTTTGCTGAGTCCCTGTTTGTCAATTCCATGACTCAAGAAGAAGCACTTGCTAAGAAGCTTGAAGGCCCGAGATGATCAAGAATGAAGATCGTGCTCCACCAAGTTCAAAGATCATCGGTATGGTAATCACAAAAACAAGAAATGTCCATAAATGACCTTAGGTGGTACCCATACCTTAGAGAGGACTATCTCTAGGCTTAGTTAAACAAATGGTAAATTCATAAAGAAGCCTAAGAGAGGACGCTAGATAGTGAACTTGGAAATATGAATTATGTTCACTGTCAATTCGACCAGTCGTTCTCCCCGACCCTCGGTGAAGAGAAGATCGACCCAACGTGGTCAAGGATTGGTCGGCCATATTGACAAAGATTCTAATCAAAGAACTATCATTCTAGGTAAGCCTCTGACCGAGGGTCTCGTATGCACCGACCCCTCGGTGATGACCTTAAACGACCCCTCGTCGTCGATGACTAGTCGGTAAAAGACTTGAGTGTTCTAGATCGTGACTTAAATGGGCTCTCAAGAAAACATACATATCAGTAGTTCAAGATCGATTGAGAGTACCAGGATCGACCCCTTGGTAAAGGGCGATAAATTGTTCTAGGTAAGATAGGTTTCTGGCTTGAAACTACTGTTAGCATGATTTACCGCAAATTGAGACACTCGTTTGGACCGACCTCTCGGTGCCACAACTGTCGACCCATCGACGACACCGATCTATCGACGGGGAAGTATTAAAGTCGTTGGGAGTGCATTTAATGTGCAACGGTCGGGTGGATGAACGGTAATAAATATGAACACCGACCCATCGGTGCCACTGACCTGTGTGTTCTGGATAGTCAGAAAGACTATTGATACTCCTCTATAAATATGGGTGTTGGATGATCGTTTTACCATCTTCCTTGAGCTGAGAAGAGTTATATACTCTAATGAACGATCAACACTCTTGTGAAAAGAATCATAAACAACCAATCTATTGATTGTGTTTGACAGTGAGGAAAAGAGAAAGGAAAGACATAAACTAGGAAACTTGAAACCAGTTTCCTTGTCACCCTGAGATTGTGGTTGCTTTACGATGGATACAAGGAGGAGCGTCGGCATTTAGTGGGTGGGATCTTCAAGAAGCATATATCAGCTAGAAAGAGCTTTTAAGGCAAGTGCTTCTTGGTTTTAATTTGTTTTAAAACCTTTACCCCAAAAGTGGATTAAGGAGGATTTGCTCCGGAACCACTATAAAAAAAACTCTAGAGCGTTGTCTCTGGCACATTGGTGGGTGGAATTCATACTCTAATTGTGAGGGTGTAAGTCCTCACATAGTGAATTTAGGGATATCTCAAGGTTGAACGAGTCCTGACAGTGGATGTAGGTTGGCGAACCAAACCACTTTATATCTTGTGTCCTTCTATTTGTGGTGTTAGAGCTATTTTCTTGTGTTGATTGTTTAATCACATTTGCTAACATACACTCACTTGATTGATATATCCATTGCGCTTAAATTAATCAATCAAATAAATTTAAAAAGGACTAACAATTTTAGATTGACCTATTCACCCTCCCCCCTTTAAGGTCAATTGTGTTATTCTAGCTCTGAATGGAACTTTCAATTGGTATTAGAGCCTAGTGCTCGTTACAAGGATTTAATCATCTGAGTAGATCCAAATTAGAACACCATGGGAGACAATCATGCAATAACCAAACCCCCATACTTCGATCGAACAAACTATGACTCATGGAAGGCCAAAATGAGAAGTTTCTTTGTTTCCATTGACTCATTAGTATGAGATATTGTAAAGACTGGATGGGAGGAACCCATGGAAGAGAAAATGATAGCAACCACCACAACGGTGTTGTTGACACCCAAACCTTTTGCCTCTTGGACTCTTGCCGAAAAGGCTTCTCAGACAGCAAATGGCAAAGCCATGAATGCCCTGAAATGTGCAATTTCTAATAGCGAGTACGGGCGGATCGTAACTTGTACAACTTCAAGGGAAGCATGGGAAGTTCTTGAAAGAACTCATGAAGGCACCTCAACAGTTAAGAGGTTTAAACTTCAGATCCTCCAAAATTAGTTTGATACACTTAAGATGAGGGAAGATGAAGTCTTCATGGACTTCTATTCCAAGATAAACGACATTGTAAATCAAATATACGCTTTAGGTGAAGGGATACCCGAGGACAAGGTATGTACCAAAATTGTCCGGAATCGTGCTGAAAGATTTAAGCCCAAGGTTGTGGCTTTGGAGGACAACAAAGATGTGTCCTTAAGGAATATTGTTGATTTGGTTGGTTCATTACAAACCTATGAATTTCACTTTCAACAACTAAGGGATAAATCCATTACCTTGAAATCTTCCTTAAAACAAAAGAAGACTAAAGAAAAATAAAAAATTTCGGAAGATGAACTCTCAAGTGATGAAATAGCTGCAATAGCCTGGATTTTTAATGCAATAAATATATTGGCTATTATTTATTTTAATTGTTGAAAATTAAGATTCATTGATGAGATGGATGTTAGACGGATCAAAGTTGGGGCAATGGCCCAAGTATGGTCCAATTGACCATGGATATGATTAATTTTATTTAATTGGGCCAATGTAGTCAATTAGGGTCAAATGCCCAATTGGGACCCAATGGGCCAAGATGGATTGATGATTAGGGTAAATGGGTAAGGAATGGATTTAGATTCATAGATGGAATGAATGTTAGATGGATCAAAGTTGGGGCAATGGCCAAAGTATGGTCCAATGGACCATGGATAGGATTAATTCCATCTAATTGGGTCAATGATGGTCAATTGGGTCAAATGCCCAATTGGGATCCAATGAGTCAAGATGAATTGAGCATTAGGGTAAATGGGTAAGAAATGGATTTAATTGGGTCATGGACCCAATTAAGATCAAAGGTATGAGGTAATGTCCAAGTGGCATAGCTAAGTTGGGTCCCACTCCACCTCATCAAGTGAGGTGGCGTGTGGGTTAAGGCGTAAGTGGGGCCGGCCACCATGGTTGACATGGTCAACCATAGGTGAGTCAAAGATAAATTAAAGAAGATTAAATGTAGTGAGTGGAATTAAATTATTTAATTGTAATAACCTAAGTTAGATATAAATTCAAATGATTGAGTTGGGAAAAGAGTTGCATTTAAATAGAGTGAGTCACATAAAAGATCAAAAGATGGAGTGAGTCAAGAGGTGGTTTCATCTCATAGAAACCACTCCACCAAAACCGTTGGGTTGGTGGTGTGTGCCATGTGGAGGGCATGCACCCCTTTGGCTAGACAAAGAGCTTAAGTGGAGGACATGAAAGGACCATGATTGGGCAAAGAAGAGGTGGTGGTTCCATCTCATGCAAACCACCAAACCACCAAGCCCAAAACCGTTGGAAGGGTGGTGTAACGCCCCACCCTTTTTCACTCTAAATCAGAGTTTATTTATTTTTAATAATAATAAACAAGTGATCGGAGCGGAGTGTCACGATGCGAGTTAAGTTTGGACTTCTAATATCCGACCCTTAACTGGCCAAACCCATATGTGCATGGACTAAGTCCATGAGAAATGTTTCACATATGGTACTAATTTAAACTTGCAGAATAAACTAATTTAACTGAGGGTTATAATAGAACTTAGAACTACTTCATTTTAGATAGCAATGTAAGATAGCAAAATAGATAGCAAAAGTACAAGTCTTAATCCAATGTTACCTTAAACTAAATATTCATTCGACCATAGCAAACCATAGCAAATATTTAACTAAGATATTACATACCGACATCTAATTAACAAATTACATGTCCATGTAAACTTAAATAAAATGTCCATAAATAAGTCCAATTCAAAAGCCCAAGCTCCTATGCTTGGTTTCCTTCGCGCTCCTCGACTTTGCCCTTTCCTGTGTCATCCACTAAGGATAGAAATAGGGTGTTAGATCAACGCACCCAGTAGGTCTTCCAATTAGGGCTACCACAAGGTTAGTATAAAAACATGCATTTAACATAGTAATACATGATCATCAAAACTCACAAAAACAATGCTATGTACGTATGCAAATGTAATGAGTCCCACATATCACAATATACATAGCCTCCTCTTGATGGGATTCTCATCATCAAGGTACCCCACAGTGGTCTTTCGGACGCCCCGATGAAGTGTGGCCTCCGGTTTCCTCTTGATGTGATTCTCATCATCGAGGTACCCCACAGTGGTCTTTCGGACGCCCCGACGGAGTGTGGCCTCCGGTTACATAATCATCACCCCATGCCATGCATGAGATGTCCATGAATACATGCCATTTGTAAATAAATCATAACATTTAAATCCACTTTGAAACATATTAGTTAAACCCATATCTCATAAAAACCAACATAAAAACCAGCAAGTATATATTGTGGTTACAAAAAGGTAGGAAACCTACACAATGATCACTTAAATGGTCCGCTCTTCTTAAATCGTCACCCGTTCACGATTTGAGCACCGTTCAAGAAGTCCCATTACCTTGTTTATATAACAATAAGTCAAACACATAACCAATTGATTTCCAATTAAGTCTAAGTCCCAAAAACCACCTTGTGGGGTTCGACCATACACCAAGGCCGAACCTCACCCACTTCAATTTGATCTCCCCTTTTTATTTAACCAATACCAATCAAATAACTTATTTAAACACCTCAATCTACCAAATACACCTTGGTAGGGTTCGGCCATACAACATGGCCGAACCTTACCACTTTGGTTTTGACCCCTCTTTCAAGTCCTTTGATCATTTGATTCCATATTTACAAAATAACTTGTATTTACGGTTTTACCATTGGTTTAACCTTTGCTTAACATTGCTAACCAATGTCCATAACCAATCCACCTTAGTGGGGTTCGGGCATACAACATGGCCGAACCTCACCATCTCAAGTTTGGTCCTTTTTATCCTTCATGCATAAATCTAATTACCAATCCATCCATCTAATTATCTAGCCCTTAACTATCCACCATTGTCACTCTATGGGGTTCGGCCATACACATGGCCGAACCCTATAGTTCCTTATTTCCATTGAAACCTTTATCCATCTATGAATGGTTCTCATAATTCTATCCATTTGAATATTTTTAGACCTTTTAAAACAAAACAACATACATAGGACTTGGTGGGGTTCGACCATACAACATGGCTGAACCTCACCCCTTTGGTTTTGGTGCTACTCTTTTCCATTCTTTTTTATAAACATAATACATCCAAGTCCATCACTTTCCATACATTTTTAACCCTTTTAAAACATCAATAACCTTCCAATTAACCCATAAAAATGGTCCATGGGGTTCGGCCATATATATGGCCGAACCCTATAGTTTTCTTGATTCAAACATTCCAATATTTATCTATGGTTTATGATTAGCAACTTAGCCATAATAACTACATGGTTCAGCCATGCAACAGCCGATCCAAAACATTAATCTTATCTCCATTTAAAACCCTTTAAAACCTTATAACATTGTTTGGTTTTTATCCCTCAAAGACCCATACAAATAACCAAGTCCTTTCATGGGGTTCAGCCATCCAAAGTGGCCGAACCCTATGATCCATTTTTCTACCCTTTTTAAACATCATTATCCTTGATTGATTCGGCCATACAATGGCCGGATCATGTTCCCTTGGCTATCTTACTTAATAAAAGTTTACACCTACCGTTTCCGCGACTCCTCCAATTTGATCTTTGCTCCGGCTTGTTCTTCCGTTCTTTTCTTAGTCCTTCCTTTTGCTCCTCTTTGATCCTTACCCTTCCTTCTTCCTCTTCTCTTTGATCTTTGGCCAATAGATGAGCTTGATCTAGATGAGATTATCAAGGGATGGTTCGGCCAAAATGAATTGAAAGAGAAGCTTAGCACAATGCTTCAAACCTTCAAACCCTTTTTGATCTTTGGGAGGAGAACCGGCCTTGAGAGAGAGAGGGAGAGAATGAGATAGAATTCTCCAAATATTTGATCTCCTTTCCTTACAGTGCTGGTCGGCTAAGAGAGGAGAGAGGGAGAGAATGAGTGGAAACAAAACTCTTCCTTTGGTTAATCAAATTCAGCCTAGGGTTGGCACCACTTGTAACTCCCTTCCCCATTCATTTCCTTCAATTATTCCACTTGGGGGTTTCATCCTTGAGATGAAACTCTCCAACAGGTTTTTGGTTCTTGACTTGCCCTAGATGCAACCTTCACCATCACTTCTCCATGTGGGTTTCATCTTTGAGATGAAACTCCCAAAGTACCCAACGTGTAGCCTAAGTGTATCCTTTCCTCCCACCATCCTTCTCATTACCATTCCATGTGAGAGTTTCATATTGAAATGAAACTCCCATAGGCTCCAACGGCTAGCCTTTGTTGGCCTTGTGTAACCACCACTCTACATTCAAATCTTCATGTGGGGGTTTCATCTTAAAATGAAACTCCCATGTGCTAAACCGTCCCTCCATTGGCTATCCATTTGGAGTCCCATGCATAGCATAAAACCTCCATGCAATTCCAACGTGTAAAAAGGATTTGAATTTGAAATACAAACACTCATATATGTAACTCCCAAAACCACCACCTCCATTCATTTCTTATCTAGGAGTTACATGCATGAGATGACCTCCCATGCACTCCAACGTGTGGAGTGGTTTTGAATTTGAAATACAACCCTTCAACTTCACACTTCACTTCTTTGAGATAAATATCTCCATAATTCCCCATCCAACTCATGTGACTCAACTCACCCATTTAACTCATCATTTTAATGCAACTCAAACAATAAATTCAACTCCACACTAAACTCAACTCCTTCATTTAATTTGAGTTAACTTAAACACTTGTTAACATTCTCATTCAATTCAGCCTAACCCAATTAAACTTGAGCTCACCCAATGGTCAAACATGTCTACAACGACCCATTGGGTCCCAATTGGGTCCTTTGACCAAATTAACCACTTGACCCAATTAGATACAGATTACCCATTTACTTTAATTTGACCTTATAACATGTACATTGGGTCCTATTTGAACAATGGGCCCCACAATTTCTCATCTACGGTCATATCCTTTAAATTCATAATTTTAATGGCAATTTCGTAAATATTGATATATTGCAAAATCTGGGGTATTACAGGTGGTGTGTGCCATGTGCAGGCATGCAAGCTCATGGATTGGTCAAAGGAAAGGTGGTGGTTCCATCTCATGCAAACCACCAACCACCAAATGAAACCACCAAGCCCAAAATCGTTGGAAGGGTGGTGTGTGCCATGTGGAGGCATGCAAGCTCATGGATTGGTCAAAGGAGAGGTGGTGGTTCCATCTCATGCAAACCACCAACCACCAAGCCCAAAACCATTGGAAGGGTGGTGTGTGCCATGTGGAGGCATGCAAGCTCATGGATTGGTCAAAGGAGAGGTGGTGGTTCCATCTCATGCAAACCACTAGCCACCAAAGGAAACCACCAAGCCCAAACCGTTAGATGAGGGTGGTATGTGCCACGTGGAGGGCATGCACTCCCTTGTTTGGTCAATGGACTCATGGGGAAGACTCCACATTGATGTGGGTGGAGTCTTGACCAAGGAAACCCAAGACAAGATGGAAAAGGGCTAGGCTTTCCATCTCATCTCATCTCACCCTCCCTCTCTCTCTCAAGGCCGACCCTCCCTCACAAGACAAAAAAAACACTTAGTTTCTTTTCATCTCAAGCTCCTCTCCCTCTCACAAAGAAACCCTAGGGCCGACCCTCTCACACGACAAAGGAGAAAGGACTTAGAGTTTTCCATCTCACGCTCCTCTCCCTCTCACAAAGACAAAGGAAAAAGACTTAGAGTTACATTCACTCCTCCTCTCCCACTCTCAAACCTTCACCAAGGCCGAACCATCATTTTTGGGTTTTCTTCTTGAACCATCTCCCTCTCAAGCAACACACTCTTGGCCGAAGATCAAGGAGAAAGAAAGAAGACACTAAGGAAGGAGAAGATCGGAGGATCAAGAAGGAGTGAAAGAAAACGGAGGAGTCGTGGAATCGGTACGTATGGTTTAGTATGGTTTGTAAATTAAAGGAAGTTAAAGGAAACCATGGAATTCCATTGGAGAGTTGGCCAAAATATTATGGGCCATGGATTTAAAAATCCACCCAGGGAATAAGATAGAAAATCGACAAAACCGTAAACGGTGAGATAGATGTTATGAATGAAGATCAAGGACAATATGTATGCATGCATGGCTTAAGCATGAAAAATGGTCAAGGATCATGGTTCGGCCCTTGCATGGCCGAACCCTAATTATTATGTATATATGGCTAAGGACCTCTTGCATGTCCAGGATAAGGAATCTGATCAAGATCATGGTTTGGCCCTTGCATGGCCAAACCCTAGATTGTTATGCATGGACCATTGAGGACTAAAAAGGGATTGGATGAGGTTCGGCCATGGTGTATGGCTGAACCCCATCAAGTGATCTAACCATTGGTATTTGATGGATAAGAGAAAATAATGAACCATAGGGTTCGGCCATGTTGTATGGCCGAACCCCATCGAATGATGTTGGTAATTGTTAATGGGTATTTAAGGATAAAAATCATAGATGTATGTTAGTGATTTTAAAAGGTTTTAAAGGATGATAATGATGGAAGATTTTTCGTGGTTTTAAGTGGGTTTGAAATGTTGTAAAGCGTGATTTAAAATGAGGAGATGGTGAAGAACCATGGACCATGTGTTCGGCCATGTTGTAAGGCCGAACCCCATGGAGAAACATTGAGGTATTTACATGTATCTAGACCATGAAAATGATGGAGGAATGTTGGTAATTTTAATGGGTTTTAAATATGATAGATGATGATTTAAAATGATGGACCTAAGTGTAAGATTAAACACCCCCCCCTGTAACACCTCGGATTTTCAATTTATTATTTTTATGAAATTTATCCATTTTTAATTGTGAATTTTAGATTTGATCCTAAATGGATAAAGAATTGGGCCATGACCCAATTAGGACCCAATCAATGGTGGAATTGGTCTTATTAAAATTTAAATCGGTTGAATTATTTTAGTGTTGCATTATATCTAAATTTAAAAATAAAAGATTGCCTTGGCCGTGTGGAGGGATTATCATATTTAAGATTATGCGCATGGGATATTTTAAAAAGGGAATGCATATAATCTTAAATTAATTAAAAGAAGTGTCTAAATTAAACACAAGGGCACACGGCAATGGGGCATGTTTTATCTTAGACATATTCTAATCTAAGGAGGGGAGGTCGGCAACCACTAAACAAGGAAGGAGGCCCCACGGCATTGCCATCTAAGGCAAGGATGGGGCGCACGACCAAAGAAGGGGGTGAGATTATCTTAAGAACTTTCTAATGTTGGACCAAGGGAAGGTTATATACAGGAGAGAAGGACAAGGGGGCATGGTTTACACACCATAGCCGAATTTTATCTCTCCCTCTCTCTCTCTCAAGTCCTCATTCACGGTAACACATTCAACCTTGAGATCAGTTTGGTTTTGGTGAAAGATCAAGAAGAAGAAGTGGAAAGAGGAAAAGGAGAAGAAGATTGGAAGAGCAAGAAATCAATCGGAAAGAGGTTAGTATATTGATTGAATAATTTTATTTATGAAACCAAAGAACCATAGTATTCGGCCATGGTGTTTGGCAAAACCCCATGGAAGAAGTTTGGATGATGATTTGTTGATCTTAAATGGAGAGAAAGGACCATAGGGTTCGGCCATAGTGCATGGCCGAACCCCATGGAAAGAGTTGTTTTAGTTTAATGGTTTTAAGAATGAAAACCATAGAGATTGTTAAATAAATGTTTGGTTTTAATAATATGTGATTTTGAAGGGATTAAATGCAAGATCTATGATTGATTAATGGAGATATGGATAGGGATGAGGGTCAACCATGGCATGGCCGAACCATAATTGCATTATGGCTAAGTGGATTGGATAAAAAAGAATGGAAAAGAAAGGGGTGAGGTTCGGCCATGGAGTATGGCCGAACCCCATCAATTATATTTATGTTTTTAATTGTTTTTATGGATGGTAATCGGTTAATGTTATTATTGAATGTTTAATTGGATCTAAACTAATGGCCGAGATCATGAACCATAGGGTTCGGACATGGTGTATGGCCGAACCCCATGGGGTAGATTTGGAATGATAGATGGATTTGGATGGCTAAATTAGTAAGCTTCTAATTAAATAAAGGGGTTGCTAAATTGGAAAGCACTCCAATTATGGAAAGGAGTAGGTTATTTATGGAAACCTTCCATTTATGGAAGGAGGTTGATAATTTTAGTAAGTTTAAATGTGGAAACCTTCTAATAATAGAAGGTGGAGTCTAATTAAGGAAACCTTCCAATTATGGAAAGGTGGAGTTTAATTTGGAAACTATACACCATAGGGTTTGGCGAAGGTGTATAGCCGAACCCCATGGTCCAAATTAAAGGATCAAATGGCATTTTAATTTATGGTTAAGGGCTGATTGATGAATCGAATTATGAACCTATTTTATGAGTTATGTTTTGTATATTTTTAAATAAAGTAAAGGATACAATGTATGTTATTGAATGATTAGCATGGATGGCATTCTTGGTAATTATGCGAAAAATATGGAACATTGGGTTCGACCATGAGGTATGGCCAAACCCCATGAATTATTTTATGGACTATGTGTTTTGGATTAAAAGAAACATGTATGGATGATTTGGAACTTAAGCAAAGAAAAAGGGCCATGGTTATGGACAATGGCATTTTCGTAAATAAGTGTGAAAATGGTAAGCCATGGGTTCGGCCATGGTGTATGGCCGAACCCCATGAAGTTTTGTTTATGGACTTAGAACCTTGTAATCAAGTGGGACTTGGTGTTGATTTATCATTATATTATAAGGTAACAGGATCTCGTAAGCGGTGCGCGATCGGTGATCGAATCTTGGACGGAAACGCAAGGACTCGTGAACGGTCTTTAGTAGGCTTCCACCTCTTTGAAACCATGGATTTATGTACACTTGTTTTATCTTACACTTGATGAAAATATGTTTCAAATGATATGCTTTATTTGAATTTCAAATGCTATGTTTAACTTGTTTAAATAGAAAGGATTGATTATGTTTCAAGGTGATTTTAAATGCTATGTTTATGTTATTAAAATAGCATGTGTTTCATTGGCATCTCATGCATGGCATGGGGTGGAGGATTTATAACCAGAGGGGTCACACTCCGTCGGGGCGTCCGAAAAACCTATGTGCAGTACCTTGATGTGATTTCCATCAAGAAGATTCCGGAGGGTCCACACTCCGCCGGGGAGTCCGGAAGACCTATGTGGTGGGTACATTTATGTACATGTGATGGGTGGGACTCATTGCATATTTGTCATCATTGCATGGCATGGATTTTTATATGGTTTTGACATCACTATATTATTATATATGTTTTGTATTAACCATGTGTTAGCTGTAGCCGGAATACCTACTGGGCGCGTTGTTCTAATGCCCTACTTCTACCCTAGTTGATGATACAAGTAATCAGGGAACGATGAACGTAAGACGGACCAAGCATAGGAGCTTGGAAGACTTATTTTACATGTTTTGAATAAAGTTACTCATGAACTTGTATTTGAGTATTTGGATTTCGGAATGTAATAACTTAGATGGTTGGATGATTTATTTGATAATTATGACGTTTTAATTATGGACAAGGACTTGACGTACTTTGCTATCTGAATGGAATAGAACTTGGTTCTACTATGTTTTCGCAAGTTGATGTTATGATTCCGCAGGTTATGATTTTATTCCACAAGTTGATATTGCTATGTGTGAACCATTTTATTGGACTGAGCCCATACACACATAGGGTTGGCCAGTTAAGGGTCGGACTTTGGAAGTTCGAACTTAGCTCGCGTCGTGACGTCCCGTGCTCTATAACTCTACTCTGTTATAAAAAAAAAAAATATACTCTGAATTTACGGGAAAAAACGAGTGAAAAAGGGCGGGGCGTTACAGTTGGTATCAGAGCAAACCCGAAACTTGAATCTTTCAAGGTAAATTAATCCGATCTCCGTGCATTAATTTACTCCGTTAGACTCAGACGGATGATAGCAAAGGAAGTACAGTCAAAATAATCGGATTATCAAACGTAGCAACATAGGATGTATTTCCCCAGAAAACAAAGCAAGAATCAAGAGTGATTATTTGGAAATTTTCCCCAATAGGTAGGAAATACAAAATTTTGTTTATGGAAACTAAGTCTTGATGTTTTCAATGGCCTAGGGAAAAATGGCTCCAAAGGGAAAGTCAGTGAGAAATACCCGACAAAACCAAAAGGGGGGTGATGAGGAGGAGCGACACTCTCACCGTGAGGAAGAACAATCTCACCATGAGGAGGAACAACATTCTTACCGTGAGGAAGAACAATCTCACTACGAAAAGGAAGAAAGTAGTATGAACATACCAGTGGTACCTCCTAAATTGCAGAATCTGGTTCAAGCGGTGGTTACTTCAGTACTCCAACATCATATGAATGAGAATGGAACCGCCAACGGGAACAATGACAGGAGCATGGTCAGGGATTTCCAGCAACAGCGCCCTCCTTACTTCAAGGGGAGAGAAGGGGCTGTCGGAACGGAAAACTGGCTGAAGAAGATTTCTCAGATTCTGACTCTATTGAATATCACGAGTCATGCTCACAAGATTTTACTGGCCACATCACAACTGATTGATGATGCTGGTAAATGGTGGGAGGTGATAGAGAAGCAGCGGGCACTTATTCCGGAAGTGGAGAGGATTGCCATGACTTGGGCGCAGTTCTCAGCTATCTTCCTGGAGCATTATTTTCCTGAGGATGAGAAGGAACGCCATACACAGGCTATTATATCTTTGGTACAAGGTACCATGACGGTGGCAGAGTACGACCAAGAGTTTCTCAGTTTATCTGTGTATGCATTCTATATGGTGGATACTGAGCATCGCAGGGCACGGAAGTTTGAGAGGGGCCTTCGGCCAAGCATAAGGGACAAGGTAACTATATTCAAGGCACCCGCATTGGCCGAAGTGGTTAGCAGGGCCACTATAGCAGTGCAGGAGATGGCTGAGTTGACGCGTTTTGACAATCGCCGAACTCAGAGTGGGAAGGGTACATTCTAGCCTAACAAGAGGTTCCGACCGAACTCTAGCAGACCCTCACCATCTACTGGGTCAACAGGGGGCTTTCAACCCAATCATCCCTCCCCATCTGCATCAGTCACTCAGGCTCCCAAAGGAGGGAGCAACTGCTTTCACTGTGATCAACCTGGTCATTTTAAGAGGGAATGTCCACAACTCAACAAACCCTCATATTCCATGTAACGCCCCGCCCTCTCCGAGAAATCAGAGTCTAATTTTTTTTTTTTAAATAATAATAACATCGGTGGAGAGCGGGCGGCTTCACGACGCGAGCTAAGTTTGGACTTCCTAAGTCCGACCCTTAACTGGCCACCCATGTGTGCATGGACTAAACCATGATAGGTAATACACACCTGGAACTAAACAATGTCTTGCGGAATAAACTAGACTAACTGCGGAATTAGATTGAATAGATAGCAAGTACAAGTCTCAATTAATAAATAACTCAAACCAACCATCCATTGTTAATATCATAAACAAACCATAGCAAGTCCCACACGTTGGGGACTTGTAATGGCGATACCCATGCATATGTTAAATGGGTTGTATGGAGATGAGGTAAGATTTAATGGAGAACTGAATGGGTGCAATGGTTGATGCCAAAAGTGGTGACCGTTGGTACCAAGGGGTGCCTTGGATGGCACCGAATGACCCATCGATTTTGTCAAGAAGTTATGAGGGAAATGAATTGATTTTGTGGCTGAATTACAAAAGAGATAGACCACCTCATTTGGCTGATTTTCACATAGAAAATCTTAAGAATCCCCATCTCTCTCTCCCTCTCTCCAAACTCTTTCTCTTGGCTGAACCAGCAGTGGTGTTTGCACCAATTGATCAAGCATAAAACCAGCAAAGGAAGGGAGGTTAAGAAAGATAGGAAGTAAAGAGCAAAGGCAAGAAGAAAAGCTTGGAATTTGGTAAGTATTTCCATGGATTTTTGTTTAAAAAGATGGGACAAATGGAACATGTTTTGGGCCATGGGTATGGCCGAATGCATCAAGGTTTAAACCTTGGGTAATGGTGGTTTAAATATTATAAAAGGGATCATTGGGTTCGGCCACCTTGGAGGGCCGAACCCCATGGAAATAATTGGTTGGTTTTGATGGTTTTTGTAACTTGAAACCATGCAAGTGTGGGACTGTTTTAGATGTTTTTATTAGACTTAAAATGCACGTTTTAAAAAGGTTTAAAACATGGATTTGGATGTCATGAATGGCTGAATGTATCATGGGTCTAAACCTTGGGTATAAAATGATGAAAGGGATCATTGGGTTCGGCCACCTTGGATGGCCGAAACCCATGAAATGATGTTGGAATTTTGATGGTTTTTGTAAGTTAAAACCATGCAAATGATGTACTATTTTGGAAGATTAAATTAGACATAAGATGAATGTCTAAGAGGTTCAAACCAAAGGCCATAGAGTTCGGCCAATGAGCATGGCCGAACCCCATGAAATGGTGTGATAATTTTATGGTTAATGATGATGGTTTTGAGAGATAAAAGCCATACATTACCATGGGGTTTTTATGTGATTTAAATGAAGATACATTTACCATGGGGTTTTTATATGTATGTATGAATGATGTAAAGGACCCCACTAAGTT
The DNA here is from genome assembly GCA_022113865.1 of Chimonanthus praecox. Lineage (NCBI taxonomy): Eukaryota > Viridiplantae > Streptophyta > Magnoliopsida > Laurales > Calycanthaceae > Chimonanthus > Chimonanthus praecox. The sequence continues at coordinate 33,038,408 of CM039089.1, read as the reverse complement.
GGTTTGGATATGGTTAGTGGTGTTTAAGGAAAATTAAACAAAGGGTTACCCTAAATGGCATAAAGGTAATTATTGATGAATTGATCAAAGATGGAATGATCATAGAATTGGATGTATGGACCCAAACCAAAGTGGTATGGTTCGGCCATCTTGTATGGCCGAACCCCACATAGTGCATTTTTGAGACTTAGACCAAGTTGGAATTACATGGATGAATGTTTGATTTGCTGCTATGTAAATAAGGTATCGAGACTTGATTGAACGGCACGCTAGTCGTTAACGGGTGACGCTAAAGAAAGAACGAACACTGAAGTGAATCTTCTGTAGGTTTTCCTACCTACTTGTAACCCTTATTATGATTGGTTTTATTATGATTTAAATGAGATATGTTGTTATCATTATTATGTTGCAATTGGTTTTGAATGATGAAATTTACATTTACAAATGATATATAATGCATTGGCATCTCATGCATGGCATGGGGTGATGGCTATGGGAAACTGGAACCCTATCCATAGGAAATGAGGACTACTATTGATTACACTGTGAAATACTTTGACATAAGAATCTTAACCAGAGGAAATGTGGATTACTCTGGCTTACCATGATATTGGACTTCTAATCAGAGGAAATGCGGATTACTCTGGATTACCTTGACGTGAGAAACCCGTCAAGTGATAGCTATGTATACATGTAATGGGTGGGACTCATTACATATGCACTTTCATACATAGCATTGTTTTCAGATGTTTTATTGATGATCATGTACTATGACATATATGCATGTTTTATAAGTTAACCATGTGGTAGCCCTGATCGAGAACGTACTGGGCGCGTTGATCTAACGCCCTAATTCTATCCTCAGAGGATAACGCAGGAAATGGAAAGGGGAAAGAGAAAGTCGTGGACCTGGGGGGAGTCAAGCTTAAGCGCTTGATTGATGATTGGGATGTTTTTATTATTGTCTTTTGAGTTACATTTTATGGACATGTAATAAGTTGATACTTTTGCTATGGTTTGTTTATGATATTAACAATGGATGGTTGGTTTAAGTTATTTATTAATTGAGACTTGTACTTGCTATCTATTCAATCTAATTCCGCAGTTAGTCTAGTTTATTCCGCAAGACATTGTTTAGTTCCATGTGTGTATTACCTATCATGGTTTAGTCCATGCACACATGGGTGGCCAGTTAAGGGTCGGACTTAGGAAGTCTAACTTAGCTCGCGTCGTGACGCTGCCCGCTCTCCTCCGATGTTATTATTATTTTAAAAAAAAATTAGACTCTGATTTCTCGGAGAAGGCGGGGCATTACAGTTGGTATCAGACATCTCGTCCACCAGTCAGGCCAGCTAATTCACGTGGAGGCAGGACAGTTAATCAGGCAGGACAGCCACCTACAGGATCTGGACGGGTATTCACCTTAGCACCACCACCAGCAGAGGATCATTCTGTGATTCAAGGTATGGCAGTAGTCAGTAGTTCCTATGCCTTTGCATTATTTGCTTCGAGAGCATCACACTCTTTCATATCTGCTGCATTTATAACTGCTACCGGTACATTGGTACAAAAATTGTCCACATCATTCACTATTGTATCCCCCGTCGGAGACACATCATTGGGACTCATATGCACAACAGTGAATACGGAACTTGCTAGACTCAGATTTGAGTTCAATTATTTGGTGCTCAATATGTCAGAATATGATATTATTTTTGGCATGGATTGGTTGGCTAGCTTTAAGGCCAAAATTGATTGTTATCGTCACAGGGTGACATTTTGGTCACCCGAGGGAAAACAACATGTGGTGCGTATTGACAAGCAAAATAGACTGCGTGAAGGGTTGAATCACCTGGTATTGAACAGTATCAGAATCAACAAGGCACCAGTGGCTGAACTTCCGGCAATAGTAAAGGACTTTGCAGACATATTCCCAACAGAACTCCCTAGCTTGCCTCCCATGAGGGAGATCAATTTTGAAATCCAGTTGTACCCTAGTACTGCACCAGTGTCATTACCCCATTACCGGATGGCACCAGCAGAGATGTCCGAGTTAAAGAAGCAGATTGATGAACTGCTTAGACTAGGGTGCATTCGGAACAGTACATCAGCTTGGGGAGCTCCAGTTTTATTTGTGAAGAAAAAGGATAGTTCACTCCGTATGTATGTGGATTATCGAAAATTGAACCAGCTGACGGTCAGAAACAAGTACCCTCTACCCAGGATCGATGACTTATTTGATCAACTTAGAGGTTCCAGTCATTTCTCTAAGATTGACTTGATGTCCGGATACCATCAAATTCTGGTTAGGGAGGAGGACATAGAAAATACAGCTTTCAGAACGCGGTATGGATTATTTGAATTTGTAGTCATGCCGTTTGGACTCACCAATGCACCGGCTGTGTTCATGGATTTAATGAACAGAATCTTCCGTCCTTATTTGGACCAATTTGTTATTGTATTTATTGATGATATTTTTGTAACGCCCGCCCTTTTCACCGAAATCAGAGTCTATTTTTATTTTTTTGAAATAAAAGTGACAAAGGGCGCGGACGTCACGATGCGAGTTAAGTCCGAGCTTCTAAAGCCCGGCCCTTAACTGGCCAACCCTACATGTGCGTGAAACGAAGTCCACAGAGAGCAGTTCACACGTAGACGTAAGCTTGTGGAATATTACCATAGAGACTATCCTACAAATTTGAGATAGCAGGGAAGATACATTCATTTAATTACCAAAATACCTCAACAACATAAAATCCAAAATAAAATCCAAAACATAGCAATTAATCTAAAATATTACATTCCAACGAGCTAAGCTATCAAATACATTTCCAAAGTAAACTTGAATAAACTAAGTAGTCTGTCTCCCCAAGCTCCTAAGCTTGGCACCCGTCTCGTCCTTCGTTTCCGGCATCTCCTGTGTCATCAGCTAGGGTAGAAGTAAGGCGTTAGACAACGCGCCTAGTAGGACTCTGAGTAGGGCTAACACATGGATTAGTGATAACAAAGCATATAGACAATATTATAACGAAAAACCATAAAATGAATGCTATGCCATGGGTGTCTGTGTTATGAATCCCAACCATCATCCTTACTATCATGATGCCATATCCCCCTTGACGGAAAACCTCGTCAAGATATAAACAATCACAAATCATCCCCCTTGATGCAAGGCCTCGTCAAGATATAAACAATCACAAATCATCCCCCTTTGACGGCAAAAACCTCGTCAAGATATAAACAATCACAAATCACTCCCCTTGACGGCAAGGCCTCGTCAAGATATAAACAATCACAAATCATCCCCCTTTGATGGCAAAAACCTCGTCAAGATATAAACAATCACAAATCATCCCCCTTGACGGAAGAACCATCATCAAGGTATCATGATTACATACAACATCCCTGATAAATCAAACACATCAAAATATCCCCATGTCTGTTTATCGGTCGCCCCGACGGAGCATGGACGCCGGTTTCATTTCATCCTTCCCCTGTTATATCCCTCCCATGCCATGCATGAGATGTAGATGCCATATGCCATGTAATATATGTAAATCATAGTCATAAAACCCATCTTAAAACAATCACATGATTACCAAATAAATCAAAGGGAAACCATCACATAATACTTAATCCAAAACCCGTCTTAAAACATTCAAATGATTTCCAAAATAAATTAAAGGAAAACCATCACATAATACTTAATCTATGGCTTACAAAAAGGTAGGAATCCTACCGAATACCGACTAGCGTCTCTTTACGTTTTCCGTCTACAGATCCGGTCGCCGATTGCGCACCGCTTGCGATGCCCGGTACCTTATTACATATTAATAGTCAGTCCTTGTTTTTAACCATTGATTATCTTAATTACATGAGTCCAAAAATTAGTCACCCTAGGCTTTATTAATCACACACAAGGTTATTACTTGAAGTCCCTAAGTCCATGATCATCTCCCATGGAGTTTTTTTCAATTTAGCCATTATTTACGATTTTGCCACTATTACTCGATGGTTAAGTTTTCATTTTATCCTTCCCTTCTTAGGCCCATGATTGATCCATAGACTTGGATCCATTAATGTTCCATCAACCATGATATGTACATTAACAAATTAGTCCTTAACTTAGCCTAATTTTCCATTCATCTAACCACATGCATAATCCCATTTTTTCTTGGGTCCATATACATTATTTAGCTCCACCATAAGTCCTTCCTTGAGGTGGTTTCCATCATGCATTCAAATCATATAGATACTAATTTCCTATCCCTCTGGATTATTCAACACATATTCATAGATTCCTAAAAATAGTGGTACATCTAAGCTTACTTAGGTTATGTCAAATAATACCCATTCACCACTAAAAATATTCACAAGTATTACAAATTTCACCAATTACCAACTTCCACCCTACGTGCCCAATGGCTACAACATCATACGGGTTCATATGCCTTCATTATCAGGTCACGTAGAATTGAAATCACACACAATCATCGAATAACATAACTCAAGTGTAACAAGATCTTTCATCTCCATTCTCATCAAACAATAACATGAGTTAACATAAGAAATAACACATTAATATAATCTAGCGATTCAACATAATTATGATTAGGTTACCCTACCCCATTTACAACACACACCTAGAGATTTAGAAATAACAATCCTTCACCCAAAGCAAGTCATCCCAACACATTCGAAGACCATCCATGACTATCCACAAATTCCTAAACTTTGGAATTATTCATCAGCCCCACCTAGGTTTCCGACCAACCGCATTGGCATATCACAGCCTCTTCATGCATACTACATATTCACAACTCACAGCACTTTATCAACTCATCATCATATACATAGTCTATAACACATCCTTGTTCCTCAATGACTATTCATTGCATACAATCAATTATCAAAGCAATATCATATAAACTCATTGCAACGATTGATAATTCATAATTTAGTAACATCATAGGGAATCATCATGCAAACACTAAATAAAATATTTTCATAAATTCATAAGCATAGTATGGTTTGGTTCATGGTTCATTCTTTTCCACCACTTTTGAGGCCATTAATAATCATTGATATCCTCCATAATTTTTCCTCATTAAAACTCTTTAACTTCACTAACACTTATTCATTAACATCTTAAAATCATAAATCCCCCTTCCATGGTTTGATCTTAAAAACCCCATTTAAGCTTACTTAATTACTCACCATAATTTCTTCCAAAAATCACACACATTTCATGCTTAAATAAATTTCATTACATAATATCCTTAATGTATTTATTTTTCCTTAACCTAATTTATCCACTTTTTCCATTTTTTTTTCATCCTTCCATGGAATGGATTTGAGATCCAAGGCCCATAATGTTTTCGCCACTATTAATCTAATAAAAATGGACCCCAAACCTTAAACCCTAAAAAGAATCCAATCTCTTGTTTTTTTTTTTTTAAATACTTACAATCCGTCGTCTCCTCGGGCTTTTCTTACTCCTCTTGATTTCCTTAGCCTCCTTTCTCCTTCTTCTTGATCTTTGGTCGGCCAAGATGCTTGATCAATGATAAAAACCTCCAAGCTTGGGTTCGGCCATCATAGGGTGTGTTTGAGAGAGGGAGAGGAGGAGATGGTGAGGAAGAAGATACCAAGTTTGATCTTGGAGTGATGGCCAAATTTGAGCTTCTTTCTTCTCTTCTTTTCTTCTTCTCTTCTTCTCTTTTTCTTCTTCTTCCTTTCTCTTTGGTGTGGGACGGTGGTGGAGAGCAAGAGAGGTAGAGAGTGAAAATGAGAATGGGATTTGAGAGATGAGATGAAAGCATCTCCTTTTGGTTGCTTAAATACACTTTATCATTAACTCCTCCCACCAACCCACATAAGATTTTTATCTTGCTTTATGGTGGTGGTTGGGATAACTACCACCCAAGTCCAACGTGTTTGAGCTTTAGTGATAAGGTGGAATGGTTTGGGTCTTCCATTTGACCATTTGACCACCCTTTTTATTAGCTTAATTGATTAATTAATTGGATCATTAAACTAATTAATTTCCATTTAACCTAATTCCATCTCCTTGTATCCACCCATGGTTGACCAATTCAACCATGGTGGCCGGCCCTACCAATCTTGGTCCACACGCCACCTCACTTGGTGAGGTGGAGGTGGGTCCCACTTGGCCATATCACTTTGGTCTAATTAAAATTAACTTAGGTGATTTAATTAAACCCCTTTCAATTACTTGGATCACCATTGGGGCCCATGGCCCAAATAAATTCACCTTACCCATTTACCTTAGAGCTTACATTATCTTGACCCATTGGGTCCCAAATGGGTATTGGGCCCAATTTGACCATCCTTGGCCCAATTGACCATCATTGACCATTTAAATGATTTTAAATCCCATCCATGGTCCATTGTGCCATACTTGGGCCTTTGTCCAATTTTTGATCCATTTACCATTTATTCCATCAAATTTCCAATTTCCACCATTAAAAATAAATAATAGCCACATATTTATTGATTTAAAAATTTCAGGCTATTACAATTTTGATTTATTCCAAGACTCAGGAAGAACATGCAGAGCACCTGAGAATAGTTCTGGACACTTTGAGGAATAACAAACTATATGCTAAAGCCAGTAAATGTGAATTCTGGCTACCTAAGGTTAACTTTTTGAGACATGTTATATCAGAAGATGGTATAGCCGTGGATCCGGCTAAAGTGGCTGCAGTGGGAGAATGGAAAGTACCAAAGAATGTAACCGAGATCCGTAGCTTTTTGGGATTGGCTGGTTATTAAAGAAAGTTTATTATAGATTTCTCCAAGATTGCATATGCACTGACTCGACTCACTCAGAAAGGAGTCAAATTTGAGTGGTCAGATTTGTGTAACCGGAGATTTGAAACGCTGAAAGACAGACTTACAAGGGCTCCTATTTTGATTTTGCCAGAAAGAGGCAAGGGTTACGAAGTTCAATGTGACACTTCAGGAGAAGGACTTGGGTGTGTCCTTAGTCAAACACATCGTGTGGTGGTTTATGGCTCAAGACAACTGAAAGTACATGAACGTCTCTATCTTACGCATGATCTTGAACTAGCTACAGTAGTCTTCACTCTCAAAAGCTGGAAACATTATCTTTATGGCGAGAAATTTGAAGTGTTTTCAGATCATAAGAGCTTGAAATAGTTGTTTGATTAGAAAAAGCTCAACTTGAGGCAGCGCAGATGGATGGAATATCTGGCAGATTATGAGTTCGCACTTCGTTATCACCCTGGCAAGGCGAACAAGGTGGCAGATGCACTCAACCGCATATCACATGCATCAGTGACATGTTTGATCAGGACAGAATGGGACATGTTGAATACCATTCGAGAGTTCAACTTGTATATCAATAACCATGGGAGTATGTACAATTTGATTATACGGTCCAACATGGTTACCAAGATTGAACAGGAACAGCGGATAGACCCGGAAGTAGAAGAAATTTGGGCCAAGATGTCTACTGGTGAAGTTATACCAGAATGGAGTTACGACCAGGACAGGGTCTTCTATTCCGAGGAAGGATTTATGTACCTAAGAGCTGCAGAAAAGAATTATTGGTTGAGGCACATCAGACCAAACTTTCTATTCATCCAGGAAGTACTAAAATGTATCACGATCTGAAGAGACATTATTGGTGGCATGGACTCAAAATAGATGTGGCAGAATTTGTAACACATTGCTTAACTTGTCAGCAGGTTAAAACGGAACATCAGAAGCCACCAGGGTTACTCAAACCCTTACCAGTGCCGGAATGGAAATGGGAGCACATCTCCATGGATTTTGTTACAGGGTTGCCAAGGTCTTCAAAGGGCAACGATGCGATATGGGTCGTGGTAGACCGACTGACCAAGTCAGCACATTTCATTCCTATTAAGATGACAGACTCATCTGAGACTTTGGGTCGGCGGTATATCAAGGATATCATCAGATTGCATGGTATACCTCAGACTATTGTCTCTGACAGAGATGGTCGATTCACAGGCAGAGTATGGCAGAGCATGCAGTCGGCAATGGGAACAGATCTACTGATTAGTACGGCATTCCATCCACAGACTGATGGACAGTCTGAGAGAACAATTCAGACATTGGAAGACATGCTGAGAGCATGTATGCTAGATTTCAAGGGTGGATGGCAGGATCACTTGCCGTTGGTAGAATTCTCATGCAACAACATTTATCAGATAAGCCTCCAAATGGCTCCATTTGAGGCATTATATGGTAGACCATGTAGGTCACCAGTGTGCTGGACAGAGGCTGGTGAGCCTGCACTGATTGGACCTAAATTGGTTACAGAGACTACAACGTAGATACAGTTGATACGGCAACATCTATTGACTGCGCAGAGTCGTCAGAAGAGTTATGCTAACAAGAGAAGGAGGTTCCTTGAATTTGAAGTGGGAGACATGGTGTTCTTGAAAGTCTCGCCACGAAAGGGACACATGAAATTTGGAAAGAAAGGGAAATTGTCGCCAAGATATGTGGGACCATTTTCTATCATAAGACAGATGGGGGACGTGGCTTATCAATTGGCACTCCCATCACAGTTGGCATCTTTACACGATGTGTTCCATATATCGATGTTGAGAAAGTATAATCCTGATCCTTCTCACGTACTGAACGTACAAGACATAGAAGTTCAGAGCGACGTGACATACGTTGAGAAGCCTGTCCGAGTGTTGGACACAGAACAAAGGGTGTTACGAAACCGAGCGATCCAGTTTGTCAAGATAGTATAGGATCGACACAGCAATGAGGAAGCTACATGGGAACTCGAGTCGAAAATGAGGAAAACTCATCTTGAGCTATTTAGGTAAATATTTGAAACCCTACTTCACTCGATTTTCGGGACGAAAATTTAAAAAAGAGGGTTGTATTGTAACACCTCGGATTTTCAATTTATTATTTTTATAAAATTTATTTATTTTTAATTGTGAATTTTAGATTTGATCTTAAATGTATAAAGAATTGGGCCATGACCCAATTAGGACCCAATCAATGGTGGTATTGGTCTTATAAAATTTAAATGGGTTGAATTATTTTAGTAATGCATTATATCTAAATTTAAAAATAAAAGATTGCCTTGGCCGTGTGGAGGGATTATCATATTTAAGCTTATGCGCATGGGATATTTTAAAAAGGGAATGCATATAATCTTAAATTAATTAAAAGAAGTGTCTAAATTAAACACAAGGGCACACGGCAATGGGGCATGTTTTATCTTAGACATATTCTAATCTAAGGAGGGGAGGTCGGCAACCACTAAACAAGGAAGGAGGCTATATGGCATTGCCATCTAAGGCAAGGATGGGGCGCAAGGCCAAAGGAGGGGGTGAGATTATCTTAAGAACTTTCTAATGTTGGACGAAGGGAAGGTTATATAAAGGAGAGAAGGACAAGGGAGCATGGTTTACACACCATAGCCGAATTTTATCTCTCCCTCTCTCTCTCTCAAGTCCTCATTCACGGCAACACATTCAACCTTGAGACCAGTTCGGTTTTGGTGAAAGATCAAGAAGAAGAAGTGGAAAGAGGCAAAGGAGAAGAAGATTGGAAGAGCAAGAAATCAATTGGAAAGAGGTTACTATATTGATTGAATAATTTTATTTATGAAACCAAAGAACCATAGGGTTCGGCCATGGTGTTTGGCCGAACCCCATGGAAGAAATTTGGATGATGATTTGATGATCTTAAATGGAGAGAAAGAACCATAGGGTTCGACCATAGTGCATGGCCGAACCCCATGGAAAGAGTTGTTTTAGTTTATTGGTTTTAAGAATGAAAACCATAGAGATTGTTAAATAAGCGTTTGCTTTTTATAATATGTGATTTGGAAGGGATTAAATGGAAGATCTATGATTGATTAATGGAGATATGGATAGGGATGAGGGTCGGCCATGGCATGGCCGAACCATAATTGCATTATGGCTAAGTGGATTGAATAAAAAAGAATGGAAAAGAAAGGGGCGAGGTTCGGCCATGGAGTATGGCCGAACCCCATCAATTATATTTATGTTTTTAATTGTTTTTATGGATGGTAATCGGTTAATGTTATTATTGAATGTTTAATTGGATCTAAACTAATGGCCGAGATCATGAACCATAGGGTTCGGCCATGGTGTATGGCCGAACCCCATGGGGTAGATTTGGAATGATAGATGGATTTGGATGGCTAAATTAGAAAGCTTCTAATTAAGGAAAGGGGTTGCTAAATTGGAAAGCACTCCAATTATGGAAAGGAGTAGGTTATTTATGGAAACCTTCCATTTATGGAAGGAGATTGATTATTTTAGTAAGTTTAAATATAGAAACCTTCTAATAATAGAAGGTGTAGTCTAATTAAGGAAAACTTCCAATTATGGAAAGGTGGAGTTTAATTTGGAAACTATACACCATAGGGTTCGGCCAAGGTGTATGGCCGAACCTGTAACACCCGCCCCTTTTCACTGAAAATCAGAGTCTATTTTTTTTTAAAATAAAGAGTGACAAAGGGCGTGGGATGTCACGACTCGAGTTAAGTCCGAGCTTCTAAAGCCCGGCCCTTAACTGGCCAACCTACGTGTGCGTGGAACTAAGTCCACGAAGAACGGTTCACACGTAGAAGTAAGCTTGCGGAATATAACTTAATGCGGAATTATAATAGAGTCTGTCCTGCCCATTTTAGATAGCAAGGAAGATACATCATTAAATTACTAAATTACCTCAAAATTGTAACATCCAAAAATAAAGTCCAAACCATAGCAAGAAATATAAATTATTACAGTCCGACGAGCTAAGTTCTCAAATTACATTTCCAAAATAAATCCAAGTAAACTATCTAGCCCGCTTTTCCAAGCTCCTACGCTTGACTCCCGTCTCGTCCTTCGTTTCCGCCATCCCCTATGTCATCAGCTAAGGTGGAAGTAGGGTGTTAGACAACGCGCCTAGTAGGACTCCGAGTAGGGCCAACACATGGATTAGTGATAACAAGCACATATGTAATAATATAATAAAAATCATAAAATGAATGCCATGCCATGGGTGTCTTATGTCATGATTCCCACCCATCATCCATACCATTGTACCAATGTCCTTTTTCAATCATTCATAAAGTCCCCCTTGATGGAAAAACCTCATCAAGATCAATCAACACAAGTATCCCCCTTGATGGCAAAGCCTCATCAAGCTATCCCTATGCTTGCTTCTCGGTCGCCCTGACGGAGCATGGACTCCAGTTGTACCTTATAGTACCCCTCTTGATGGATAAAACAAATCAAGATATCCCCATGCTTGCTTCTCGGTCGCCCCAATGGAGCATGGACTCCGGTTCCTTTATTTTCCTGCCCATACCATGCATGAGATGTAATTGCAATATGCTATATAGTATTTAAATCATTGTAAATGCAATATGCCATATAATATTTAAATCATAGCCATAAAAATCCATCTTAAACATATCACATGATTACTAAAATAAATTAATAAAACTTCCATACACACGTAATCCATGGCTTACAATAAGGTTGGAATCCTACCGAATACCGACTAATGTCCCTTTACGTTTCCGTCCGATAATTCGGTCACCGATACGCGCACCGCTTGCGATGTCCGATACCTTATTACATATGAATAATCAGCCCATGTTTTTAACCATTTCTAACCCCATTAATCATACCTTAGTGGGGTTCGGCCATACCCCATGGCCGAACCTCACTATCTAGGTTTTGTGGGCCCCATTTAATCCATTTAATTATTTTAATTACATGAGTCTAAAATTCAGTAACCTATGATCCATAAATAAGCAAATAAGGTTATTATTTAGAGCCCTTAAGTCCACCAACATCCCCCATGGGGTTCGGCCATACACCATGGCCGAACCCATGGTTCTTCATTTTTTTTGCCATAATTATGATTTTGCCACTACTCCTTCCCATGGCTACTTACCTATTTAACCATGCATACTTAAGTCCATAACTGATCCATAACTTGGATCCATTAATGATCCATCAATCATGATATGTACAGATTAAAAATCAGTCCTTAACTTTACCTAATTTTCCATTCATCTAACCACATGCATAATCCCAAATTTAACCCATAAAATGACCAACAAAGGGGTCATGGGTTCGGCCAGACACCATGGCCGAACCCATGATGTCTTCTCCCCATTTTTCTTGGACCTTTTTACATCATTTAGCCCCACCATGAGTCCCTCCATGAGGGGGTTTAAATCATACCTTTAAATCATTAACTTTGATCATCATTTGGTACATTTTTTAGTCCATTAATGACTCATTTAATCATGCCATATTCCCCATTCTTTTCATGGTTTCCAAAATACCTAAACCATCAAAATCTCCCCATGGGGTTCAGCCATACACCATGGCCAAACCCATGGTCCATGGTTTTATTTTTAAAACATTTATTTATGATGCTTAAAGTCCATTTAAAACTAACAACCTTTTTCCATCAATTTCCATCTTTTCACATCCATTAAAATTATTAAACATCACCATAGGGTTCGGCCATACACCATGGGCGAACCTATAAGGGCCCGGAATTTTTAAATTAATAAAAATGTGGATATAAGTTAATTTAATGATGAAAATTGGGAAATTTGTGGGATAAAAGGTAATGGGCCAAAATTTGGACAAAGGCCCAAGTATGGCCCAATAGACTAATGTTTGGATTTAAATTTATTTAAATGGTTAATGAGGGTTAAATGGGTCAAGAATGGTCAAATTGGGTCAAATACCCATTTGGGACCCCATGGGTCAAGATGGTTGTGCTCTAAGGTAAATGGGCTAGATGGAAGTGTAATTGGGCCATGGGCCCAATGGGGATCCATTTAGAGTGAATTCAATGAAATTAAATCACGTAAGTGGTTTAAAAAAATTAAACCAAGATGGTGTGGCCAAGTGGGACCCACCTCCACCTCATCAAATGAGGTGGCGTGTGGGTCAATGTTTGGTGGGGCCGACCACCATGGTTGATTTGGTCAACCATGGGTGGAATAATGGAATTAGGTTAAGTATAATGAGTTAACCTAAGGTGATTAAATAAATAAATGGGAATTAAAGTAACCTAAATATCTAAATATTAAATGATTAAAATTATTTAAGTGAAGTGGTCAAAGTGGAGTCAAGAGGTGAAAACCAAAATACCTCATCTCAACCTCAAATGTAAAACACGTTGGGTTTGGTGGTGGTTTAGATAACCACCACCATAAAGCAATTAAAATATCTAAGAAAATATCTCATAAGGTTGGTGAGTTAGTTAATGTAAAGTGTAGGTTAAGTTACCAAAGGGAGTTAAGTCTCATCGTTTCCTTTCTCCCTCTCTTTTTATTCTCATTGTAATTTTTCATTCTCCATGGCCGTCCCACACTAGGAAGGAGAAGAGAAGAAGAAAAAAAAATTAAGGAAAGTAAGCTAAGAAGAGAAGGAGAGAAGAAAGAAGTGGAAATTTACACAAAATCACTCTAAGGTCAAGGTGATCATCTCCCCTCTCATCATCTTTTCCTCTTCCCTCTTTCAATTTAAACTTACCTTGGCCGATTCTAGGGTTGGGGATTGCCACCATTAATCAAGAATCTTGACCTATCAAAGATCAAGAGGAATGAGTGAGGAGGCTACGGAGACCGGTGGGAGCGGCGGAAATCGGAGGAGACGTCGGATAGTGAGTATTTCTTAAACATGAAATTTTTGGATTTTAGGGTTTAAGAATTGGAATTTATTTTTGTGAAATAAATGGTGGATAGATAATTTTATGCTATGGAATTTAGATCCATCAAATGGAAGGGTGGAAGATGGAGAAAACCCTAAATGGGTGAATTAGGGTTAGGGAAAAGAAATAAGTAAATGTAGTATGTGCATTGTATAATTTATGGAATTGAGCATGGAATGGGGTGCTTGGAATAAGAATCATGGGCCATAGGGTTCGGCCATGTAGTATGGCCGAACCCCATGGTGGGTGATTTGGTGCTTGGTTTAATTGGTTAGGGTTTTATGGATGGAAGACAATGAGGGTTTGTAGCTAATGAAAATTAGGGTTTTAAATGAGTGAGTGTGGGTAAGTTTAAAAATGATTTTATGATAAAAATGTAATGGAGTTTTATGGCTTTGAAATGCATGGAGGGAATGAGCCTTGAACTATGGGTTCGGCCATGGTATATGGCCGAACCCTATGGTGATGAAATGATGATTAAATGGTGGGTTTAAAGGATAATGTGTTGATGAATTTAGGGTTTTTTTTTAAATGAACAAGTGTAATGATCCAAATGGGGTTAAGAATATGGTTTAGATGCATGATTTAAAACCTCTCATGGAAAGACTTGTGATAGATCTAAAATGCGCCAAAAGATTCAAGGAAAATGGGGAACAAGACATCATGGGTTCGGCCATGGTGTGTGGCCGAACCCATGACCCATTTTGTAAGTCATTGTATGAGCTAAGGTTGGGTCCATGTTTGTGTTTAGATGATGGAAAATTTTATTAAATTAGATGGCTGATTTTGTCTCATGTTGGGTCATGGTTAGTGAATCCTTAATGGATCTAAGTTATGGATAAATTTTAGACTTAAAATATACATGAATGGGTGAATGATTAAACATGGAAGGGAGTGTGGCAAAATGGTAATTATTAGCCACATTGAAGAACCCCATGTATATGGACATGAGCTTGGGTGCATTAGGATGACCTAATGAATGATTTAAATGGAATGGTGAATGGTGTTTGTGGTCTCCAAATGAAATGAATGAATAATGCACTCATAGTAGTTAAATGCATGAGGTAAATCCCATGAAAAGATTTGATGAATTTGATGTTTTTGGACCCAAGAAAAAAAATGGAGAAAGGAACATCATGGGTTCGGCCATGGTGTATGGCCGAACCCATGCCCCAAATTGTAAATCAATGTGGGTTTAAGGTCAATGGGTATATATGTGATTAAGTATGGGATTTGAATGGGTTTTAAATGAGTAATGGGTAGATTAATTACATGACAAATTTTAATGTTTTGGTAAGTCAATAATGGACCTAAGTTAAGGACCTAAATTGTGGATTAAATTTTGGGCTTAAGTAGGTATGAATTAATGAAAAACTGTTTATGTGAAGGGTAGTGGCTTGGAAATGATTAAAACTTTGATTGATTTGGTAATTTAATAAGGTACCGGATAGCTCGAGCGGTACGCGAGTCGGTAGCCGGATTGTCGGACGAAAACGAAATAAAGACGCGAGTCGGTATTCGATAGGATTCCTACATTTTTGTGAGCCATGGATTGGGTGATGTTTTCTTTAATTTATTTTGGAAAGCATGTGGTTGCCTTTAAGATGAGTTTTGGATTATGTATCTTGTGATGTTTTCCTTTAAATTATTTTGGAAATCATGGGAATGTCTTTAGATGGGTTTTGGATTAAATATTATGGGATGCTTTTCCCTTTGATTTATTTGATAATCAAGTAATTGTTTTAAGATGGGTTTTTGTGTTAATATTGAACTACATATATTACATGGCACATGGCATCTACATCTCATGCATGGCATGGGAGGGATATGACAGGGAAAGGATGAAATGAAACCGGAGTCCATGCTCCTTCGGGGCGACCGATAAACGCATGGGGATGTTCGTTATGTATTATTATACCTTGATGATGGTTTTCCATCAAGGGGGATGTTGTATTTATTGTTATACCTTGATGATGGTTCTTCCATCAAGGGGGATGCCTAGTGTGGATCCCATCTTGATGAGGCTTTTCCATCAAGAGGATCATGGCACGATGATGGTATGGATTTTATTTGGAACACTGTGTATGGTTGAAAAAGGGACATTATACGATGAGGATGAGATGGATGGGTGGGGTTCATGACATAGAACACCCATTGCATCACATTGCCCAAAGCGCATGGTTTTGCTATAATATTATTTGCATGTTGTTATTACTAATCCATGTGTTAGCCCTACTCGGAGTCCTAATGGGCGCGTGGTCTAACTCCTTACTTCTACCCTAGCTGATGACGCAGGAGGTGGCGAAACGGAAGGACGGGACGGGAGTCAAGCTTAGGAGCTTGGGAAGGCAGATTAATTATGTTGTTTAAGTGTATGTTGGAAAAATGTAATTTGAGTAGCTTAGCTTGTCGGAATGTAATAAATTAGATTACTGGCTATGTTTTGGGATTTTATTATGGACATTATGGTTTTGAGGTATTATAGAAATTTAAATGAATGTTATCTTCCCTGCTATCTCAAATCTGTAGGATAGTCTTTGTTGTTAATTCCGCACTGAGAAGTAATATTCCTTGAGCTTACGTCTACGCATGAACCGTACTCGTGGACTTGGCTCCACGCACGTGTAGGGTTGGCCAGTTAAGGGCCGGGTTTTAGAAGCTCAGACTTAACTCGCGTCGTGACATCCGCACCCTTTGTCACTTTTCTTTTTTTTTAAAAAAGAAATAGACTCTGATATTTCGGTGAAAAGGGGCGGGCATTACAGAACCCATGGTTCATGGCTCACCTTCATCCATCACTTTTGAGGCCCTTAAAAGTCATTAATATCCTCCATGATTTTTCCTCATTAAAACTCCTTAAACTTTAACCATTTTGAGCCTCAATATCCTTAACCATCCTTCCATGGTTTTAATCCTTTAGTCCCATTAAAATCTCCTAATCACCTTCCATGGGGTTCGGCCATACTACATGACCGAACCTTATGGCCCATGGTTCCTTCAAAAATTATATTTCTACATTTGAATAAATCTTAATACTTAGGTGGTCCTTAATACATCCTTTATTTTTTTCTTAACCTAATTTATCTTTCCCATTTTGTCCATTTCTCATCCTTTCCTTGGATGGATCTTAGATCCATGGCCCATAACACTTTGGCCACCATTTAATCTAAGAAATGGATTCCATGATCCCTTTTTAATCTTAAATAAAATGTAAACTCTTGTTAAGAATTTACTTACAAATCCTCTGACTCCTCCGACTTCCTTTTCTCCCTTTGGATTCCTTAGCCTTTCTTCTTTCTTATTTTCCTTGATCTTTGGCCAAGATGTGCTTGATCAAAATGAGATCATCAAGGTTTGGGTTAGCCAATGATGGAGTGGTTTTGAGAGAGAGGGAGAGGAGGAAAGAATGGAAAATCTTCTAAGTTTTGATCTTAGGGTGGTGACCAAACTTGGAGTCCCCTTTTTTTCTAAGTCTTTTCTTCTTTTTCTTCTAAGTCTTGGTGTTTTCCTTGGGAGAGGGAGAGGGAGAGGAGGACGGTTTTGGGAAGGGAGGGAGAGAGATGAGATAAGAATGATATGAAGAAATGAGACACATCTTATTGGTTGCTTGGGTTAGACTCCTCCATCATTTCTCCCACCAACCAAGCATGGGCTCCCTTGACCTTACTGGCGGTGGTTGAGATGAAACCACCACCCTTAACCCATGGTTTTATTTGTGTTTCTTTAAATGGTTTGGTTTGTGTTTCTTAGAGTGGTTTGGGTGAGATGAAACCACCCCTTGACTTATTCCTTTTGACTCCCCATTGACCCATTTGACTAACTTAATTAATGTAATTAATTGGATCCTTAACATAGGTTAATTAATTCCCATTTAATCTCCTTTTAATCTACTTGTTTCCTCTCCATTAATCCACCCATGGTTGACCAAGTCAACATGGTGGCCGGCCACACTAACTCCTAGCCTATCCGCCACCTCACTTGATGAGGTGGAGGTGGGCCCCATTCGGCCATGTCACCTAGGCTTAATCAAAATTAACTTAGGTGATTCACATTAATTCACTTTGATCCTCTTTAATTCCCTGGACTTATCCATGGTTGACCAAGTCAACCATGATGGTCCGCCCCACCTATGCCTTGGTCCACATGCCACCTCACTTGATGAGGTGGAGGTGGGCCCCACTTGGTTATGCCATCTTGATCATTTCATCACTAACTTAGGTGGTTTAATTCCAATTCAATCCATTCCAACCAATTGGGTCACCATTGGGCCTATGGCCCAATTAAATTTATTTCCTACCTATTTACCTTAGAGCTTAACCATCTTGACCTAATGGGTCCCAAATGGGTATGTAACGCCCCGCCCTCTCCGAGAAACTAGAGTCTAATTTTTTTTTTAAAATACTAATAACATCGGAGGAGAGCGGGCGGCGTCACGACGCGAGTTAAGTTCGGACTTCCAAAGTCCGACCCTTAACTGGCCACCCATGTGTGCATGGACTAAACCCACGATAAAAAACCACACATGGAACTAAACAATGTCTTGCGGAATAAACTAGACTAAATGCAGAAATAGATTGAATAGATAGCAACTACAAGTCTCAAATAATAAATAACATAAACCAACCATCCATTGTTAATATCATAAACAAACCATATCAAGGTATCAACTTATTACATGTCCACAAAATATAACTAAAAAGACAGTAATAAAGAAATCCCAATCAATAATCAATCGCTTAGGCTTGGCTCCCCTCCAGGTCCACGACCTTCTCTTTCCCTTTTCCATTTCCTGCATTATCCTCTGAGGATAGAATTAGGGCGTTAGATCAACGCGCCCAGTAGGTTCCCGATCAGGGCTACCACATGGTTAGATTATAAATCATGCATATATCAAATGTATGATTATCAAAAACATATAAAACCATGCTATGTATGTATGCAAATGTAATGAGCCCACCCCATCACACATACATATAGCCATCACTTGACATGTCTTATATCAACATATTAATTCTCCTTGTGGGACTTTCACCGCCTAAGGAGGCCCCACAGTTGCATCACTGGCATTCCGACGGAGTGTGGGCTCCGGTGTCCATAATCATCTGATAATCCTCTTGGCGGGACCCTCATCGCCTAAAGAGGCCCCACAGTTGCATCACGGGCATACCGACGGAGTGTGGGCTCCGGTTTCCATAATCATCATCCCATGTCCATGCATGAGATGCCAATGTATATATAAAACATGTAAATAATATCCATCATTCAAAACCAATAAAATAGAACATGAGTCTCATAAAAACCAAGATAAAACTGTGGTTACAAGTAGGTAGGGAACCTACTAAAAATTCACTTCAGTGTCCGTTCTTTCTTAGGCTTTACCCGGTCACGACTCGCACGTCGTTCAACTTCCGTTACCTTGTCCATATAACAGTAAGTAAATCATACTATCATTTAAATGTTCATTCACATCTAAGACCCAAAAACAACTTGTGGGGTTCGGCTATACCCATGGTCGAACCTCACCCACTTTGGGATTTAATCTTCCTTTTTCATTTGATAAACATTTCATACTTCAAACATGTCTTGGTAGGGTTCGGCCATACACCATGGCCGAACCATACCACTTTGGTTTTGGCCTACAAATCAATTCCTTTCGTCAATCCTTTCATATTGAACTTTGGCTAGTATTTACGGTTTTGACATTGACCTTAAACCATATTGAAACTAACTTCCATAACCAGCGATTCTTTCCATGAAATGGATTCATAAAACCCATGGTCATGGTCCATGGGGTTCGGCCCTACACATGGCCGAACCATATGGCTTTCCCATTTAAACTTCCATGTCCTAACTTAGCCATAGAATCCCATAGATCGGCCATGAAATAGCCGACCCATGAGTTGTCCAATTGTTCACATAAAAACTCTTTACCAACTACTCAAGATGTTCCATGATCTTTAAATTTGAAACCATTTGAATCCACAAAACAGTCCATATAAAATGGTCCATGGGGTTCGTCCATACACATGGCTGAACCCAATGGTTCTCTTGATTCAATTGGTCCATCATCTATCCATGATTTGGATCAGCAACTTAACCATAACATTAACATGGTTCAGCCATATATTGGCCGACCAAAAACAGCAAACATATTTCCATTTTAAATCGCATAAGCACCCATAAAATGACCCATGGGTTCGGCCATTCACATGGCCGAACCATAAGGTCCTTTTGATGCAATTCTTCCAATGATCTTACATAATTTATCCACTGCATCTTAGCCATAAAAACAGCAAGGTTTAACCATCCATTACCGATCCCATACAGTTAATTAATTCCATTTTACAATCCTTTTAAACATCTATACAACCTCATCATCATATTTCAAACCATTGATAAATTCAGCATAACATGACCTAATTAAAACATGTAAATACTTCCACCACCGGTATGGTTTGTGGACTTCACAACCATAGCCCAACCAAATGCATTTCATGGGGTTCGGCCAATCATGGTGGCCGAACCCAATGGTATATTTTTCTTACCATTAAACACAACCTTTATCAAGGATTAAATTCCTTGATACAATCGGCCATTCCATGGCCCAAAACATGACACTCAAAACCATGATTTTAGAACTTCTCAAAACATGCACTTAATCTAACTTAGCATAAAAAACAGTCCATGGTTTTGTCTTACAAAAACCATACAAATTAACCCATTCTTTTCATGGGGTTCGCCCATCTAAAGTGGCCGAACTCATTGATCAAATTTCCATCTTATTTATGAAATACCATCCAAGGTCTAATCCTTGATGGATTCGGCCAAGACATGGCCAAATCATGATTCAATAATCCCATTTTATTAAACAAAAACCCATGGGAATACTTACCAAGTTTTCCAAGCTTTTCCTCTTGCCTTTGCCCTTTACTTCCTATCTTTCTTAGTCTCCCTTCCTTTGCTTGTTTATGCTTGATCAATTGGTGAAAACACCACTGCTGGTTCAGCCAAGAAAAAGAGTTTGGAGAGAGGGAGAGAGATGAGGATTCCTCAGGATTTCTTATGTGAAAAAAGGCCAAATGATGGGTGTATTCCTTTTGTATAATCAGCCACTTAACCTCTCAATTTCCCTTCATTAAACCTTGTTAAAACCAAGGGGGTATTGGGTGCCATCCAAGGCACCCCTTGGTACCAACTGTTGCAACCTTTCATGTAAGCCCATGCATCTCATGAGATGAGATGCATGCAGCCCATGCTTGGTGTCCCTTGGTTTTGGCCAAGGCACCCCTTCATCCAACGGCTAGGATTCGTCCATCTAGGTGTTGTATGAGATTAAAACACCTTTCCATTTCCCTTGACTCACTTGACTCATGAATCTTTTTATTCCAACTCAACTCATCCAACTCAACACACTTAATGCACCATATTTGAGTCAACTCTTTTCTTAATTAAAACCCAATCCAAATCAGTCCAACTCGAGCTGCACTAACTCATACTTGAGCTCACTTGAGAGCCCACACGGTCAGCCGTGGTCAACCCGGTCCATTGTGTCCCCTTTTTAGCTCCTTGACCCGTTTTGGCAACATGACCCATTTATGGGCTGTTTTAGCCATTTGCATTTGGTTTTCACATGTGCATCAAGCCTACCCATTTTTGCTCTACTTGATTTCCAATCAATTTAGCTTAACCCCCTTAAATTTGGGCTCACCCTATGGTCTAATAAGTCCATTATGACCCATTGGATCCAATTGGGCCCAATTTGGTCCAATTGGGTCCTTTGACCCAATTAACCATATTGACCCAAATTGATGTACATTACCCATCCAATCAAATTTGACATTTATAATGTGCTCATAGGGTCTTAATTTGAGCAATGGGCCCCACTATTTTCTCATTTAACATCATAATTAATAAATTTACCAATCTAGGGGCATTTTTGTAATTATCCATCTCATTGAGAAATTGGGGTGTTACAATATAACCCTCTTTTTAAAATTTTCGTCCCGAAAATCGAGTGAAGTAGGGTTCAAAAATAAATTACAAAAATAATTCGGGGTGAGCTATTCTCATCTCCGATTCAAGTTCCCATGTGGCTTCTTCACCACCGTGTCGATCCCATACCACTTTTACAAACTGAATCGCTCAATTTCGCAACACCCTTTGCTCAGTTTCCAGTATCCTAACTGGTTTTTCTAGAGCTGCCAATTGTGAAGGAAGTGCTATCTGATAAGCCACATCCCCCACTCTTCTCATGATGGGAAACAGTCCCACAAATCTTGGTGACAGCTTTCCTTTCTTTCCAAACCTCATGTGTCCTTTCCGTGGCGAGACCTTTAAGAATACCAAGTCTCCCACTTCAAATTCCAGAAACCATTTTCTTTTATCAGCATAGCTCCTTTGTCGACTTTGTGCAATCAATAAGTGCCGACGTATCAACTGAATTTATGTTGTAGTCTCCGCGACTAGTTCAGGTCCAATTAGTGCAGACTCACCAGCCTCTGTCCAGCACACTGGTGATCTACAAGCCCTACCATATAAAGCCCCGAATGGAGCCATCTGAAGGCTTGCTTGACAACTATTGTTATACGAGAACTCCACCAGTGGCAAGTGGTTCTCCCATCCACCCTTGAAATCTAACATGCATGCTCTCAACATGTCTTCCAAGGTTTGTATCGTCCTTTCTGACTGTCCATCAGTCTGTGGATGGAAAGCGGTGCTAGTCAGTAAATCTGTCCCCATGGCTGACTGCATGTTTTGCCACACTCTGCCGGTAAACCGGCCATCTCTGTCAGATACTATAGTTCGGGGAATGCCATGAAGCCGAATAATTTCCTTGATGTACCGCCGACCCAACGTCTTAGATGAATCCGTCATCTTAATAGGAATGAAATGCACATACTTGGTTAGTTAGTCTACCACAACCCATATGGCATCATTGCCCATTGAAGATCTCGGCAACCCCGTCACAAAATCCATGGAAATGTGCTCCCATTTCCATTCTGGCACTGATAAGGGTTTGAGTAACCCTGGTGGCTTTTGATGTTCAGTCTTAACTTGCTGACAAGTTAAACAATGTGCCACGAATTCCGTCACATCCCTTTTTTAGTCCGTGCCACCAATAATGCCTTTTTCAGATCGTGATACATTTTGGTGTTGCCCGGATGAATGGAGAGCTTGGATTGATATGCCTCAATCAATAGCTCTTTTCTACAGCTCTTTGGCACATAAATTCTACCCCGGAATAAAAGACCTTGTCCTGGTCGTAATTCCCATTCCGGTATATCTACGCCAATGGACATCTTGGCCCAAATCTCTTGTACTTCCGGATCTGTTCTTTGCTCTTGTTCAATCTTGGTAACCATGTTGGACCGTATGATTAAATTGTGCAAAATTCCACGGTTTGTGATGTATAGATTGAACTCTCGGATGGTATTCAACATCTCCCACTCGGTTCTGATCTGACATGCCACGGATGCATGTGATATGCGGCTAAGAGCATCAGCCACCTTATTTGCCTTGCCTGGATGATATCGAAGCGCAAATTCATAATCCGCCAGATACTCCATCCATCTGCGCTGCCTTAAGTTGAGTTCCTTCTGATCAAACAAGTATTTCAAACTCTTATGATTAGAATACACTTCAAACTTCTCGCCATAGAGATAATGTCTCCAACTTTTGAGAGCGAAGACCACTGCGGCTAGTTCAAGATCATGCGTAGGATAGAGGCGTTCATGTATTTTTAGTTGTCTTGAACCATAAGCCACCACACGATGATCTTGACTGAGGACACACCCCAGTCCTTCTCCCGAAGCGTCGCATTCTACTTCATAACCCTTGCCTTTTTCCGACAAAATCAAAATAGGAGCGGTTGTAAGTCTGTCTTTTAGCTCTTCAAACATTTAGTTGCACAGATCTGACCACTCATACTTGACTCCTTTCTGAGTGAGTCGAGTCAATGGAGACGCTATTTTGGAAAAATCCATAATAAATTTCCGATAATAACCTGCCAATCCTAAGAAACTGCGGATCTCGGTTACGTTCTGTGGCGCTTTCCAGTCTTTCACTGCCGTCACCTTAGCCGGATCCATGACTATTCCTTCCTCAGATATAACATGTCCCAAGAAATTCACTTGAGATAGCCATAACTCACACTTACTGGCCTTAGCATACAATTTATTCTGCCTCAAAGTATTCAAAACTATCCGTAGGTGCTCTGCATGTTCTTCCTGACTCTTGGAATAGATTAGAATATCGTCAATAAACACGATTACAAACTGATCCAAATATGGACGGAAGATCCTGTTCATTAAGTCCATGAACACAGCCGGCGCATTTGTGAGTCCAAATGGCATGACTACGAACTCGAATAGTCCATACCGCGTCCGGAAGGCTGTCTTCTCTATATTTACTCCCTAACCCGTATTTGATGATAACCAGACATCAAATCAATTTGAAAAATGGCTGGAACCCCTCAATTCATAGAATAAATCATCGATCCTGGGTAGAGGGTACTTGTTCCGGACTGTTAGCTGATTCAGCTTCCGATAATCAACACACATCCGAAGTGAACCGTCCTTCTTCTTCACAAACAGCACTGGTGCTCCCCATGACGATGTGCTGTTCCAGATGCAACCCAGCCTAAGCAGTTCATCGATCTGTTTCTTTAGCTTGGACATCTCTGCTGGTGCCATCCGATAGTGTGGTAACGACACTGGTGCAGTGCCAGGGTATAACTTGATTTCGAAGTTAATCTCCCTCATAGGCGGTAAACCAGGGAGTTCCTTTGGAAACACATCCGCAAATTCTTTTACAATTGCTAGAAGTTCAGTAATTGGAGCTTTATTTATGGTGATATTATTCAATACCACGTGGTTCAACCCTTCCTGCAATCCACTTTGTTTGTCTGCGCGAACTAAGTATTGCTTGCCCTCGGGTGACCAAAATGTCACTCTTCGGCGATAACAGTCAATGTTGGCCTGGAACTTAGCCAACCAATCCATACCGAAGATTATATCGTGCTCCGTCATGTCGAGTACCAAATAATTGAACTCAAATCTGAGTCCAGCTAGTTCGATATTAACTACCGTGCATATAAGTCCCAATGCCGAGTCTCCGACAGGGGACACAATTGTGAGTGTTTTGGCTAATCTTTGAACTAGAGTACCGGTAGCAGTTATAAATGATGCAGCTATGAAGGAATGGGAAGCTCCTGAATCAGATAGTGCATATGCATAAGAACTAATCACTACTGCCATACCTTGTATTACTGAGTGATTCTCATCCTCTGGGGGTACTAGAGAAAACACTCGTCCAGCTCCAGTAAGATTAGGCTCTCGACTTCCCCGATTGTGCATTCTGCCTCCTCTAGAGTTTACCGGTCTGGCCGGCAGACGGAATGATCCTCTAGAGTATGACAGCCTGTTGAGTTTTGGGCAGTCCTTTTTGAAGTGACCTGGTTGATCACAGTGGAAACAGTTGCTCACTCCTCTAGATCCTGAATGACTGATACAGACTGAGTGGGCTGGTTGGGGCGAAAGCCCCCAGTAGATCCAACAGATGGCGAGGGTCTGCTGAAGTTCGGTCGGAACTTCTTGTTGGGTTGATAAGTACCCCTCCCACTCGGTGCTCGACCGTGGTCAACTCGTACAAACTCCGCCAGTTCCTGCTCCACAATGGTAGCTTTGCTGACCACTTCCACTAGTGTAGCTGCTTTGAACACTATCACTCTGGCCCTAATGTTTGGCCGCAACCCACGCTTGAACTTGCGAGCCCGCCGATACTCCGTGTCCACAATATAGAATGCATAAATTGATAAGCTACGGAATTCCTGATGGTACTCAGCTATTGTCATCGAACCTTGCACTAATGACAAAAATGCTTGGATCTAGCGTTCTTTTTCTTCTTCTGGAAAGTAGTGATCTAAGAACGTCGCTGAGAATTGCTCCCAGGTCATAGCAATCCTTTCTCCTTCTGGCACAAGTGCCTGCTGTTTCTCCACTATTTCCCACCATTTAGCAGCGTCATCTATCAGCTGTGAGGTGGCCAATAGGATTTTGTGAGCATGACTCTTGATATTCAAAAGAGTCAGTATGTGAGAGATCTTTTTCAACCAGTTCTCAGCTCCAACAGGCCCTTCTCTGTAACGCCCCGCCCTTTTTCACCCGTTTTCCGAAAATCAGAGTCTATTTTTTTTTTTTGAAATAGAAGAGTGAGAGAGGGTGCGGACGCCACGACGCGAGTTAAGTCCGAGCTTCTAAAGCCCGACCCTTAACTGGCCAACCCCATGCGTGCGCGAAGCTAAGTCCACGAGAACGGTTCACGCGTAGGAAGTAAGCTCGTGGATTATAATTATTGCGGAACATGATAATAGAGTCTATCCTACCTGTTTTTAGATAGAAGGGAAGATACAACATTGAATTACCAAAATACCCCTATGTTCATATTTATATCACAAAATATAATCGTCCATAAGTAACGTCCAAACCATCGCAAGAAATGTAAACTTATACAACCCGACAAGCTAAGTTACTTTAAAAATACATCTCCAAAATGTAAACGTAAATAAACTAAGACTGCGCTGCCCAAGCTCCTAAGCTTGGCTCCTGTCATGTCCACCGCTTCCGCCATCCCCTGCATCATCAGCTAGGGTAGAAGTAGGGCGTTAGTCAACGCGCCCAGTAGGACTCCGAGTAGGGCTAGCACATGGATTAGTGATAACACATATATCGATAAAATAACATATAACAAAATAAGCATGTGATGAATGCTATGCCATGGGTGCCTATGTCATGTGTCCCACCCATCATCCGTATGATCATACAATGTATTGTCCCCATGTTTGCTTTTCTGTCGCCCCGACGGAGCATGGACTCCGATTATAGCCCTCAGGCTATCCCCATGTCTGATTCTCGGTCGTCCCGACGGAGCATGGACTCCGGTTTCATTATTTTCCCGCCCATGCCATGCATGAGATGTACGTGCATTATGTTATGTAGTATATAGATAAACCATAATTTTGATATACCATACATAGCCATATAATGCATAATATTAAAATATAATCCATATGATTCATAACTTAAAAACACATCATAAGATAAATCATAATCATAAATCCATCATAAGCCAAATCAAAATAATTTAAAACACCATCGCATATCCATCGCTTACAAAAAGGTAGGAATCCTACCGAATACCGTGTCGCGTTCCGTTACGTTTTCCGCTCGTTAATTCGGTCGTCGATCGCGTACCGTTTGGGACGTCCGATACCTTATTACATTTACCGAATTAGTCCATACGTTATCCATGATTAAGTTCCTAACTAATCATAACCCTAGATCCATTCAATGATCTTTAATTACATTATAAGTTTATCGAAAATCGGTTCTTAACTTAGCCCATTATCCCTTGGTTTAATCACATACATAGATCCGATTTTGACCATTTCGAATATTCAAATGAGCGAGCCTAAAACGCAGCATTTATACGTTCCTTTTCATCATTCATATTGCATCGAACCCATGGTACCCTATCTTCATTTTCTTGAGTCCATTTTACTCCTTTTAATCCAATCCCCAATGAATTTAAATTATCCATTTAAGTCCCCATTTTCATCCCATTTAAAATCTCACATATCATTTTTATAAATCCATTAAAATCTAGCATTCTTCTACATCATTTTTCATTTATTAAAACCACTAATCACCACCCTAGGGTCCACCTTTTTGGATGTCATTTTCAAAGACTCGTGTTTTGTCCCAAACATAATCCGTTTTTAAATCACTAATCATCACCATTTTCATTCCATCTAATCATCACATTCGTTTATGTATCTTCTAAGTCCAAACTTCATCCCTAATTTAGATCCATTAAGGTTTCATTGACCATGACCTAACATCCATAAAAACAGCCACCTAATTTAATTAAATTTGTAATCATCTAACCCATATATGATTCAATAATTGGCCCATAATCATGACCTCCAAATGGGTCATGGGTTCGGCCATACACCATGGCCGAACCCATGGTGCCTATTTCCATTCCCTTGGGTCCATTTTTCCTTCACCAAATGAAATTAAATCATTCATTTAAAATCCTCTTTATAATCACTAGCATTCATCCATTTTTTAAAAAAAACATTAACATCTAACATATTTTTAAACCTTAAAAATCCAAATTAAAATCATCCCTATTTACCATGGGGTTCGGCCATGCCACATGGCCGAACCCTATGGTCCATCCATTCATTTTAAAAAAATTCCATACTCTCCATGCTTTAATACAACCTTAGAGATCCAAAAATTTTAGATCATCCCTATGCCTTCCATTATTTAAAATCATAAATCACTAATGTTTTCTCATTTAGAAATCTAAATCTCATTAACCATTCTCCCAAAATTTTAAACCTTAACATCTTAATAAATTCATTACCATTTACCATGGGGTTCGGCCATGCTACATGGCCGAACCCTAAGGTCCATCCAATTCATCAAAATTTCCATTTTCCTATTCTTTAATAAAGACTTAAAAATTCCATTTAAAAATTCCATTCTTCCATTTCTTAATCCATTCCTCCATTTTTTTTTTATCCATTTCTTATCTTATCTTTTGATGGATCTTAGATCCATGGCCCACAACGTTTTTGGCCACATTTAGTCTAAGAAATGGATTCTATATCCTAAAAAATAAAATCTTGTTTTAAGAAATCTTATCACCCGACGACTCCTCCGGTCCTTCTTTCTTCTTTGCTTTCCTTAGCCCTTTCTCCTTCTTTCTTTTCTTGATGATCGGCTAGATGAGCTTGATCAATGGTGGGACATGCTTGGATTGGCTAAGATAGTGTTAGGTTGAGAGAGGGGAAGAGGGGAAGATGATGAAGATGGTAGCTCTTGATCTCCAAGTGGTGAATCCAAGGTTCCACCCCTTTTCTTCTCTTCTTCTCTTCTTCTCTTCTTTTTCTTCTAAGTTTTCTTCACTCTTTCCTTTGCAAGGTGGAGGGACGTTTTTTCTTGGTGTGTGAGGGGTGCTAGAGTGAAATGAGTTAGTTTGAAATGGGATGGAGATGGTTGGAGTGGCCTTTACTCAACATTAATTTCCCCACCCACCAAGCATGGGCTAGCTTGACTTGGGTGGTGGTGGTTGAGACCCAACCACCAAGCATGGCTCCCATGTCCTCTTTGACTTGTTTATGTTGACCCTAATTAATCAACCTAATTAATTAAGTTAAGCCCTCACTTAGGTTAATTAATTTCTATCTAATTTAATTCCATTAAATTCTCTATCTAATAAATCCACCCATGGTTGACCAAGTCAACCATGGTGGACGGCCCCCACCTATACCTACCCCACCCGCCACCTCACTTGATGAGGTGGAGGTGGGCCCCACTTGGTCATGTTATTTTAATTCCATTGATTTTAACTTAGGTACTTTTACAATAATTTTAATCCATTTAATTTACCTTAATCCACTTTAGTCTTCTTAAATTTATCCATGGTTGACCAAGTCAACCATGATGGTTGACCCCACTTTTCCTTGGTCCACATGCCACCTCAATTGGTGAGGTGGAGGTGGGCCCCATTTGGCCATATCACTTAATCTTGATACATCTTAACTTAGATAATTTTATAATTATCTAATCCATTTAATTTATCTTAATTGGATTACCATTGGGCCCATGGACCAATTATGTTTTGTCTTTCCATTTATTTTAGGGCTTACCTACTTTGGCCCATTGGGTCCCCTATGGCTCTTTGACCCAAATTAACCATCTTTGACCCGATTACTTACCATTGACCAATTACATGTATTAATTCCAATTCATGGTTTATTGGGTAAACATTGGGTCCATGGCCCAATTAATTTCCCTCCTTACCTTAGGCTTACCTCAATTGGGTCCATTGGGTCCCAATGAGTATTGGGCCAAATTTGACCATCCTTGACCCGATTAGTCCTCATTGACCCATTAGATGGATTTCATCCAATCCATGACCCAATTGGGCCATTCTTGGACCCTTGTCCCAAAGTTGATCCATTTGGCATTTTCATCACATCAAATTCCAAATTAAAATAATTAAATGTCCAATATACATTGATTCGAAAATTCGGGCAATTACATTCTCTCCCCTTGAAGTAAGGTGGCCGCTGTAGTTGGAAGTCTCTGACCATGTTCCGGTCATTAGTCTCACTCATGCTTCCACCTCCATTCATATGTTGTCGGAGGACAGAAGTAACTACTGCTTGTACCAAGCTCTGTAGTTCATGCGGCACATGTGGTATAGTCACGTTGCTGTTGATGTTTCCTTCTTCCTCCCGTCGATATGAAGGGTCACTGTCGTCCTCTTCTCGCCGAGAATGTTGTGATTCTTCCTCATTGCGTGATTTTTCATGAATTGATCTCTCCTCATCATGAACTGACTGCTCCCTGTCATGTACCGATTGCACCTTCTTATGTACAACCTTCTCACGTTGAGGTACCACTTTCCCTTGTTGCGTGATTATTAACACTTCCTCCTTCCTTTTACCGTCTTGTCGGGTCTTCCTTTTTGAAGCCCCTTCGCGTAATCCAATTTACAATACCTTTTCCTTTCCCTTCAGATTCTTTAAGATCTTTTTCTATGGCGCCATTTCTTCCTAATTCATGGAAACATCATAGACTTAGTTTCCATCACAACATACATTAAATGCCATAAATCCTCATGGAATCATAAAATCGCATACTTTATATAAATTCATAATTCATCTTTGTACAAGGGTTGGTAAGGTTAAACAAAACCCTATAAAGAACAAAATGCACCCTTACAAAATAACCCTCTTTTTAATGTCCCTTCATACTACTTCCTAGCCTAGTCTTCCGTAGAAGATCTTGCATCATCAGCGAACCTGAAGCGATTATCAGGACATGTCATCGCCATGTGCCCCAATACTCCACATGTCACGCAGGGTATTAGCCCAGGTCCTCCAATATAAGGACAATTAGTCCTTGCCTCTCCGTGCCCATGCAGTCCACAAACCTGGCAGACAATGCCTAGAGGATGAGGACAATACCTACAGTTGTGCTCGTCTTGGTTGCACAACTCACATGTATCATAGGGATCTACCTCCCCAACCGATTCCATTATTATAGGAACATCTTCCATAGGATCCTCCAGAAAAAGTACTAGATCCTCCTCAATTTCCTCGAGAGGTTCCATTATCCAAGGAATATCTTCCATAAGATACTCCGGTAATGGTGCTAGGTTCAATTCATCCTCCTCGGGAGGTCCCTCTTGAAAGTCCACGTTAACTTCCACGTTGGAGTGGTTGGAAGCAGACACCAAGTCTACGGGATTGCTAGGGGTTCCGTTGTACAACTCCGAATACTCCACGTTACTCGACATATCTGTATCATATCATAGAACTCATAAATAATCAACAACAGTTCTAATAAAACCAATCTTGGTTCTG
Source organism: Chimonanthus praecox (assembly GCA_022113865.1). Lineage (NCBI taxonomy): Eukaryota > Viridiplantae > Streptophyta > Magnoliopsida > Laurales > Calycanthaceae > Chimonanthus > Chimonanthus praecox. The sequence continues at coordinate 33,007,225 of CM039089.1, read as the reverse complement.
GGGAATTTCTAATGTATCATAACATGCATTGTGTTTGGGAAAATTGCCAAATCTACACACTTTGTGTTCTTTTGTTTCTGGGGAAATCTCTAAATTCCTGTTGTTTGTTTCTCAGTGTGGGGATTTTAGGGGAGTGCATCCTACTTTGCTATGTTTGATATGTCTAGTTATGATGATTGTATTTTACTTTGCTATCTTTCATTGTCGATCTCAGATTGATTGTTCAGTCTGAGTCACTCGAAGTAAATTAATCCGGCCCCCAGTCAGCGAACTCCGAAGAGTCGGTCAGTTGGGATTCTTATCTGTCAGTGAGACATGAAACCTTCTTAATCTTACTTCGATATTCAACTTCCCGTTTCGCTCTGATACCAACTGTAACGCCCCGTCCTCTCCGAGAAATCAGAGTCTAATTTTTTCTTTTAAAATACTAATAACATCGGAGGAGAGCGGGCGACGTCACGACGAGAGTTAAGTTCGGACTTCCAAAGTCCAACCCTTAACTGGCCACCCATGTGTGTATGGACTAAACCCACGATAACAAACCACACATGGAACTAAACAATGTCTTGTGGAATAAACTAGACTAACTGCGGAAATAGATTGAATAGATAGCAAGTACAAGTCTCAATTAATAAATAACATAAACCAACCATCCATTGTTAATATCATAAACAAACCATAGCAAGGTATCAACTTATTACATGTCCACAAAATATAACTAAAAAGACAGTAATAAAAAAATCCCAATCAACAATCAAGCGCTTAGGCTTGGCTCCCCTCCAGGTCCACGACCTTCTCTTTCCCTTTTCCATTTCCTGCATTATCCTTTGAGGATAGAATTAGGGCGTTAGATCAACGCGCCTAGTAGGTTCCCGATCAGGGCTACCACATGGTTAGATTATAAATCATGCATATATCAAATGTATGATTATCAAAAACATATAAAACCATGCTATGTATGTATGCAAATGTAATGAGCCCCATCCCATCACACATACATATAGCCATCATTTGACGTGTCTTATATCAACATATTAATTCTCCTGGCGGGACTTTCACCGCCTAAGGAGGCCCCACAGTTGCATCACGGGCATTCCGATGGAGTGTGGGCTCCGGTGTCCATAATCATCTGATAATCCTCCTGGTGGGACCCTCATCGCCTAAGGAGGCCCCACAGTTGCATCACGGGCATACCGACGGAGTGTGGGCTCCGGTTTCCACAATCATCATCCCATGTCCATGCATGAGATGGCAATGTATATATAAAACATGTAAATAATATCCATCATTCAAAACCAATAAAATAGAACATGAGTCTCAAAAAAACCAAGATAAAACTGTGGTTACAAGCAGGTAGGAAACATACTGAAGATTCACTTCAGCATCCGTTCTTTCTTAGGCTTTACCCGGTCACGACTCGCACGTCGTTCAACTTCCATTACCTTGTTCATATAACAGTAAGTAAATCGTACTATCATTTAAATGTTCATTCACATCTAAGACCCAAAAACATCTTGTGGGGTTCGGCCATACCCATGGTCGAACCTCACCCACTTTGGGATTTAATCTTCCTTTTTCATTTGATAAACATTTCATACTTCAAACATGTCTTGGTAGGGTTCGGCCATACACCATGGCCGAACCATACCACTTTGGTTTTGGCCCACAAATCAATTCCTTTGGTCAAACCTTTCATATTGAACTTTGGCTAGTATTTACAGTTTTGCCATTGACCTTAAACCATATTGAAACTAACCTCCATAACTAGCAATTCTTTCCATGAAATGGATAAAACCCATGGTCATGGTCCATGGGGTTCGGCCCTACACATGGCCGAATCCTATGGCTTTCCCATTTAAACTTCCATGTCCTAACTTAGCCATAGAATCCCATAGATCGGCCATGAAATAGCCGACCCATGAGTTGTTCAATTGTTCACATAAAAATCCTTTACCAACCACTCAAGATGTTCCATGATCTTTAAATTTGAAACCATTTGAATCCACAAAACAGTCCGTATAAAATGGTCCATGGGGTTCGGCCATACACATGGCCGAACCCAATGGTTCTCTTGATTCAATTGGTCCATCATCTATCCATGATTTGGATCAACAACTTAACCATTACATTAACATGGTTCAACCATATATTGGCCGACCAAAAACAACAAACATATTTCCATTTTAAATCACGTAAGCACCCAGAAAATGACCCATGGGGTTCGGCCATTCACATGGCCGAACCATATGGTCCTTTTGATGCAATTCTTCCAATGATCTCACATAATTTATCCACTGCATCTTAGCCATAAAAACAGCAAGGTTTAACCATCCATTGCCGATCCCATACAGTTAATTAATTCCATTTTACAATCCTTTTAAACATCTATACACTTGGTATGGTTTTTATCCCAAAAAACCATACCATTCACCAATGATTTCCATGGGGTTTGGCCATCCCAAGTGGCCGAACTCCATGCTCTAAATTTCCATCCTTTTCAACCTCATCATCAGATTTCAAACCATTGATAAATTCAGCATAACATGACCTAATTAAAACATGTAAATACTTCCACCACCGGTATGGTTTGTGGACTTCACAACCATAGCCCAACCAAATGCATTTCATGGGGTTCGGCCAATCATGGTGGCCGTACCCAATGGTATATTTTTCTTACCATTAAATACATCATTTATCCAAGATTAAATTCCTTGATACAATCGGCCATTCCATGGCCCAAAACATGACACTCAAAACCATGATTTTAGAACTTCTCAAAACATGCACTTAATCTAACTTAGCATAACAAACAGTCCATGGTTTTGTCTTACAAAAACCATACAAATTAACCCATTCTTTTCATGGGGTTCGGCCATCCAAAGTGGCCGAACCCATTGATCAAATTTCCATCTTATTTATGAAATACCAATCCAAGGTCTAATCCTTGATGGATTCGGCCAAGACATGGCCAAATCATGATTCAATAATCCCATTTTATTAAACAAAAACCTATGGGAATACTTACCAAGTTGTCCAAGCTTTTCCTCTTGCCTTTGCCCTTTACTTCCTATCTTTCTTAGTCTCCCTTCCTTTTCTGGTTTATGCTTGATCAATTGGTGAACACACCACTGCTGGTTCATCCAAGAAAAAGAGTTTGGAGAGAGGGAGAGAGATGAGGATTCCTTAGGGTTTCTTATGTGAAAAACGGCCAAATGATGGGTGTATTCCTTTTGTATAATCAGCAACTTAACCTCTCAATTTCCCTTCATTAAACCTTGTTAAAACCGAGGGGGTATTGGGTGCCATCCAAGGCACCCCTTGGTACCAACCGTTGCAACCTTTCTTGTCCGCCCATGCATCTCATGAGATGAGATGCATGCCGCCCATGCTTGGTGTCCCTTGGCTTTGACCAAGGCACCCCTTCATCCAACGGCTTGGATTCGTCCATCTAGGTGTTGTGTGAGATTAAAACACCTTTCCATTTCCCTTGACTCACTTGACTCATGAACCTTTTTATTCCAACTCAACTCATCCAACTCAACACACTTAATGCACCATATTTGAGTCAACTCTTTTCTTAATTAAAACCCAATCCAAATCAGTCCAACTCGAGCTGCACTAACTCATACTTGAGCTCACTTGAGAGCCCACACGGTCAGCCATGGTCAACCTGGTCAACCCGACCCATTGGGTCCCCTTTTTAGCTCCTTGACCCGTTTTGACAACATGACCCATTTATGGAGCTTCAAAATAATCTAGAGAGTATCTGGTTGACTGTCCGAGATCTAGTCGTTGTTGTCTCCCTTTCGGACAAAGTTCCAGACACCCCGTCTCCTCCTCCTCTAGTACCTCCTCAAGATGGCTCTGCTTAGGGTAGTTTTTCAAGTTCTCTATTTTTGGAAAAACTATACTTTTGATATTTTGACTAAGCATCCATGATGTCCCCATTTAAACCATATCTACTTAATGCACATTTTGTTTATCAATGAAATGTTATGGTTTGGTTTTGTATGATGTGTGTATTACTGTAATTGAATGCCTTATATTTGGTTTAATATGATGTGTGTGTTACTGTAATTGAATACCTTATGTCTTTTGTCTATGGTTAACATGGTTTTTGTTAAGTAGACTGACATGCAGATTTGGATGAGTTGGTTTTGTATTCGCATGTTAGGGAGGTAAGGTTCGGACTGTGATGATACACATATCATTGGAATATGGGGGAGCACAAAATTTGTACTGATTAGCTACTGTCACTGGTCATGACAGTGTAGGAAGGAGGATGCAAGCCTGAATGAAAGCTTGATTGAAAAATAAACTTAGGCGAAGCTAAGTTTATGGGAGAGATAAGTTAAAGAAGCTACAAAAGATTGCTTGGATAAGAGGGAAAATACTCTAGGGAAGCTGAGTAAATGAGCTTGCCCCATGAAAGAAATCAGCTAAACTAGATTTTAGCTTAAACAGGAGAAAAATAAACCTTGTTGCACAAGGAAATGCATTAAACCGTGGGGAAGAACCATGAGTTGCAGCAAAACTTAGTTAATCACTAAGTGCAAAAAGCATAGAGGAAGTGCTGCTGATATCTGCTAAATCTTTGTCATTGTATGACAAAATGGGGGATAAAATTAGTAGAAACTGTAAGAATGGGGGAGTACATGGAAAAGCTAAAGTGCTTGGGTCTCTAGAAAGAGAGAACCATAAAGGGGAGGAATATGTTGAAGCTTGCTTGGAGTTTGGGAAATAAAACTCAAGAAAATTGGGGGAGAAAATCTTCTCAACACTGAGTAGTATCGTTTAGTCCTTTGATTTATGTTTTGGACTAACTCCTTTAATGATTTCTCTAGTGTTGCTTGCTTATGTGCTTAAACAGGAAATCATGATTTGAAGCAAACAGAACAAGAATATGTGAAGATCATAATCTTGTTTTTCCATTTGAATATGTACATGTGATGTAATATTTTTGTATTCAAATGTGTTGTAATAAGGGTGGGCTTGTAAATGGGTTAACTTCTAGGTTTTTTCATGAAATTGACAAAGGGGGAGATTGATAGTGCCCCGGCTTTGTCGAGTCCCCGTTTGTGAATTCCATGAGTCGGGAAGAAGCACTTGTTAAGAAGCTTGAAGACCCAAGATGATCAAGAATGAAGATCATGCTCCACCAAGTTCAAAGTTCATCGGTATGTTAGTCACAAAAACAGGTAATTGGACATAGATGACCTTAGGTGGCACACACACACCTTAGAGAGGACTATCTCTATCCTTAGTTGAACAAATGGTAAATCGATAAAGAAGCCTAAGAGAGGATGTTGGACAGTGAACTTGGAAACATGAATTATGTTCACTGTCAGCTGGACAAATCGTTCTCCCCGACCCCTCGGTGGAGACAGGATTAACCCATCGTGGTCAAGGACTGGTGCGCCAGAATGACAGAGGTTCTGGATCAACAAATTGTCAATCTAGGTAAGCCTCTGACCGAGAGTCTCATATGCACGGCCCCTCGATGATGAACTTAAATGACCCTTCGTGGTCGATGACTCGTCGGTAAAAGTTTTGAGAGTTCTGGACTGTGAACTTAAATGGGCTCTTGAGAAAACAAACATATCGGTAATTCAAGACCGATCGAGAGTACCAGGACCGACCCCTCGGTAAAGGGCGACAAGTTGTTCTAGGTAAGACAGGTTTCTGACTTGAAACTACTGTCAGCATGTTTTGCCCCAAATCGAGACACTCGTATGGACCGACTTCTCAGTGCCATAACTGTAGACCTATCGGCGACACCGACCCGTCGACCGGGAAGTATTATAGTCGTTGGGAGTGCATTTAATGCGTAACGGTCGGATGGTTCAACGGTAATAAATATGAACACAGACTCATCGGTGCCACTGACTTGTCGGTTCTGGATAGTCAGAAAGACCGTTAATACTCCTCTATAAATATGGGTGTTGGGTTATCGTTTTACCATCTTCCTTGAGCTGAGAAGTGTTATATACTCTAAGGAATGATCAACACTCTTGTGAGAAGAATCATAAACAACCAATCTATTGATTGTGTTTGAAAGTGAGTAAGAAAGGAGGAAAAGCCATAAACAACCAATCTATTGATAGATACAAAATTGAGAGCTAACGGGTCCAAGAATCAGGGTAAAATAGTCATTTTTCAGTGTTCAACAAATGGCTTGAAAAATGATGCATGGATCGGTTACGCGTTTGCAATTGAAGTGGACAAATGAAACCCCGATCTTAAAAAACTTTGTCCGAGTGATGTAGATATGTGGGAGCAAGAGTCGACATTGCGATGGACGTATCCAGAGTTGTTCGATGAGCAAGGTGTGTACGTTAGTTAAATTTTAAGGACAAAATTTCTATAAGCCAGCTAGGATGTAGTGACCCTGTCCAGATTAATGGGTCAATAGAAATGGGTAGAGCTAATTTAGAAAATAAGTAATTGTGTGCTTGTATGTTAGTTTCTATTTTATTTGAAATTATTCTGAAAACACACAAGACTTAGGATGTTCTTGAATTTAAATAGCTTTCCCATCTCACACACCTCATCCTCAATTAGATTAACAAATTATAATTTTTTATTTCAAAATTTTAATCAGAGAGAGAGAAAATAAACTCAGAAATTAACATTTTATAAAATTGAACAGATGATTTTAAATTCTCATGATTTTGAAAAAGGCACAACTTTGATTTTTATTGTTTTGAAAATTTATTTCATAATGAGGAGAAAAATGTGAATTTTTATTTATTTAAATAAATTATACATAAAACAAGTGGTTTTAGTGTTTGAAAATAAATTTGTGATTTTATAAACCTTGGACAAATTTTATGAAAACCACTCTTAGTTTTTTTTTTCAAAATTCAAGTTTGGAAAATAATTTGAAAATATGATTTGTGAAAAGACCAATTGACCCATGTTTTAAAATGATTTTTATGAAATTAATTGAAAACCCAATTTTTAGAATACATTGTCGAATATATCTTTCAAAAAAAAAAAAATCCAACCACACGTTTTTTATTTTCCAAGTATAGGGACTTTGGAAAATGGGAATATTAATCCTTTGTGTGGATAGATTCAAATTTTGTAATATTAGAACCCCAAGATTTTCTAAACCGACACTGTTTTCATTCTTGGATTGTTAACAATATTTTCAGAAAATGACAACATACAAAATCGTGTGGCCATGGGTTTGTGGAGTGTTGGTAGCATCCAATCTTATCTTTAGATTATTTTTAGGAAATCCAAATATAGATAGGAAACCCAAGTGGAAACTTACTCTACAATCTCTCTCCCTCTTGGTCGAATTCCTTGTTGCAACAAGCTTGGCCGACCTTTCCTTCTCTTCATATTTATTTTCTTCTTCCGAATCTCATCTCTCTTTCACAAATTCGTGTGTCTCTCTCTCCCTCCTAACTTTGGTTGATTTTCCTTTTGTAAATTCCTTTCAATTTTAAGGTTTTCTCTTCGTTTCTTCTTATTTCCTTCATGTAAATTTCAATCCTCCATGTCGTTGATTTATCCTTGAAAATTCGAAGGCCATGGTGTCCAATCAAATATTGAAATTTTGAACATGGAAACACCATGATTTCATGAGATAATTCTTTTGTTAAAACCCTCTCCATGCTTGAACCCCTTGTCTTTGATTATAGTGTCGACTTTTCTATTCTTTTTTAGAGTATTCGAACAAGGTTGGTTGTGTGTTCTCCTTTGGATCTCTATCTTCTTATTTCCTTCAATTTTCCAAAGAGGTATATACGAATATTATCCATTCTTCTTATTATTTTCATGATATCCGACCATAGGGAAAATAGATCTTTATTGCTTTTATGCTTAGATCTACATGCCTGAAATTCGACCGTGGCTAACTTGATTTAAGACCTGAAATTAGAGTTTAGAATGATTGATTTATCATCTCTAAGTTTAGATTAAAGAAACATTAATTTTGTGGAAAGTTGGAAAATTCGGATTTCAGACTAGACTAATGGGCTTTTGTGCACTGTTGCCAGAAAAATCATATCTGGGGATGTCGAACTCCGTTTGAATGAAATTTATATACTCAGAAATAAATAGAGAGATCTAGATATGGTAAAAAAATTCAGAACCATATGTGTAACACCCCGCCCCTCTCTACAGCCTAAAAGAGTCATGGCCCGCTTAACTGCAAATTGAATGGCCGTCACTCAACGCAACAACGCCTCTAACGGCCTTGCATCATAGATTTGTGGCTGGGGGAAAATATGTATATATATATATATATTTTTTTTAAGATTGTGAATGAAATAATGAAGTCATCAAATCCTTCAAGCCCAATTTACACATTACATAAATCATAATGTCATCGACAATATGAAATAAATAACATCTATCATCGACATCACATTTAATCTAACTACTCACATCCCATTCCATAAATAAAATCAATATCCTCAAAGTTCTCAATTATTTCAAACTAACAAATCAATCTCTCAAAATACGCAATATCAAATAAAGTAAATTATATCACACGAATCCACGACTATACTAAGAAATTAAATATTCATCCTTGAGTCTCTAAACATCAGTTGTCTCTTCCAATCCTAAGTTCAGGGGATTACCTGCAATGTAAGGGGTGTGAGCTCCAAGCCCAGTGAAAAAATACAATAATTCATACCCAACATAATATCACCATTTTTCTCTATAAATATGAACTTAAAACATAATTAAATAATATGCTTTTAATATCCATGCATTATGCCATGCAATGCACAATGCTCAATTCAATGTTCAATGTCTCATTCCTCCACAACATACCCACTGTATTTGGTGGCCATCTCGCCGAAGCGAGGCCTATAACTTACCACAAAGTGGTACTTCCCATATCAAATGGGGCCTACATAACACAACTACCACCAAATATCAGTCTTCGTGATCTTTCATGGCCTAAAAACCAAACCTACCACATGCGTGGTACTTCTCACTAAAAGCGAGGCCTGAAACTACCACCGTCGTGATCATCATAAAAGATCACGGCCAACACCTCCATACCCATCCTATGAATATAAAGATGCCATGCACAATGCCATATCTACTATGCATCATCTATATCATCATGCCACATGTTATGAATCATTTTAACATGTCATGAATAAAATCATTACCATCATACTCCAAACATATTATAATCTCAATTCAACATAAACATCATGTACATATTGTAAGCATCAAAACTAACTCCATTAATATCACATGTACAAAGGAATAAATTATATTACAGCGTTATCATTATGGTAAAAATATTATAAATCAACTTCAAGAACATCATTTATCACATCATAATAATTAACATAACATTCAACCAATTCGAACATAATTATTGGATCTTTCAATATGGCTAGTAGTTGAATTCCATTTATCCAGGCAAACTGAGTCCCCTCACGGCGATTAGAATACTTAGCCAAATCCCTTACATTACTGTAAGTTAGTACCGCACTACAACCACTATTCTAAAATATAACTCAGTGTATTTCCTAAATCCAATATTACATTCCAAATACATGCCATACAATATTCTGTTCTATTTTTCAATCATACAAATAACATAGAGAATTTTCATGCTCGGTAAAGGTAAAAAGTAGTATTTTCCCTCACCTAAAAAGTTCGCGGAGTGTAGGTGATGAATCAAAGCGCATTCCTACTTGAAATCAATCAATAGAACGCCCGGGAAGTGCTGCACATTTATTTAAAGGTTCCAAGTACCATTAACATATGAATTATTGAGTCCCTCTAATAGTTCACATTAAATAAATGTGAGATATGTTGCTGTCCCAACTATAATCTACGGTCATCCTAAGGTTCAACGTTAAAGGTAAAGGCTAAATCTAAACATGGCATGGTCAACCATGCCTAATCTGACTTCATGCTAACAAGATAATTAAAATCTTGTCTAAACCATGAGTAACTGCTCTTTTAAGTTACTAATATTTTTACTCAAAGTACCAATAGTAAATGAATTAGATTCTCTATAGAAAAATGAAATTATCTTCCTAAAGGGAAGATGGTAGGTGAATGGCCAAAATAATAGAAAAGGGCAGTTAGATGGATGGGATAAAACCATAGATACTACATAAGAATAAATATCTACAAGTTAAGTTATTAAATAACTTAATTAGTAAAGTAAAACAAGACAAACAAAAGGAAGAAATCTGTACAGGTTCCTTGTCCACACTGGTGGTCTATGATTTTGAATAAGAGAAGAAAAGATAGGTGGATAAAAATCACTAAGATTTGAACCAATGAATAGATTATTGAAACTTAGAATTTTACAAAAATTAGAGGTGCTTTGATTTTCAAACAATAATCCAACACAAAGTTTTAAGTTTAATCTTAGCCATGATTGACCCACTAATGCAAGATAAAATGAATATTACTAGTGGCAGACCAAGAAAGCTTGGTCATTGGGGCTTACCATGATATCAATATATTATTACTGTTATTATTATTATTCAGTTTTGTAAGGGTACAACAAACTGCAACTCCAACATGTAAATAACTTAGTAAAGGAAACAATGATCATAGACTCATTGTTTGGACGGAGGTGTGTGTTGGCTGAAAATAGCCAGGGGTCGATGGCTTTGGGATACTAGCAGTTTATGGTTTAGAAGCCTATTGAATTCATACCCACAACATATATAATAAAAAGGGTCAAGAGAAGGGTTTACCGTAGACAGATGTGTGGTGTAAAGGTTTAATTAAACTAGTAGCGGTTAAGCTTGAAAATCTTAACTGGGTGATATTGTCAACTGTAAGAAAGGAGTCAAGGGTCATTCTTTACTTTGCTTAACAATCAAACTAATATAAGGGTTATCTTAATGAATTAAAGGTTTAAGATGAAATCAAAATTTATAAAAATTTCACTTTGTTCAACTAGTTGGTGAAATTTTAAATCATTAATGAATAAATCTCAAGTCTTAACCTTTGAACATTTTAAATCAAGAATAAAAATAAATAACAAGGAATAAAAAGTCTAAAAATCTAGAAAAGATAGTAGTTGGAAGGAAATAATGATGAAGGATGAGTAATTCAATACCTTAGATAGGTAAGGAGTATAAGGTAATGAAAACCTTAAGATAATAAGACCCAAGGATAGTTTGAACAATTTTCAAAATAAATTAATTGAATAGGAATGGAGTATTTCATAGGAACAAGGGAATCATTATGAAAATTTAAACCATTAAATTAAAAAGATAACCCATATATACTTTGAAAACTCAGATACATAAGTAAAAGGTCTAAACATGTATATTATTGTTATTATTATTTTATACCATCAAAATTGGTGTTCAAGTAATAAAGTAAATAAATAGATAACTATATTTAAATCTTAAAACATCAAGTTATTTTAAACAAATAAAAATCAAGGACCAAAACCCAATCTAATAAAGTGGACTAAAATAAAATCACTAAGATAAGTGAACACAGTAAAAAGGGGTCGGCTAAAAGAAGAGGCCAAAATATAATTTTGTTTTAATTTCTTTCTTTAAAAAGGTCAATTTGATGTTTAACAATCAAATAAACAATTAAATAAAATTTGTGAATATTTGAATCATTAAATCATTTAACCTATGACAAACGAATGTATATAACCCACTTTGATAAAAACCCCTTTTCTTTATTTATTTTATATATCATAAAGTAGATTAAGCAAAAGGATGGAATAAGAAAAGTAAAGAAAAGCTTATCAGTGAGAGGGTTAGGATGTTGGCTAGCCCAAACAAGAAGGAGCCAAGGAACCGATGGTTGCTGGTAGTGGATGAGGGAGTACTAAGTCCTAATTGAATTCTACAATTTCAACACTTTTGAAAGTCCATGATCTTCTTCAAGGGAGGGGATGATTCCAGAAAAGATTTCTTAATGTGGGTTGAGTTTTTTCACAAGAATATAATCTTCTTAGCAGCAAGGTTCGGGTTTAGAATGAAAAGGAGAGAAGAAGAAAAAACCCATTAGGAAGGAAGAAGGTACCTGAGAGATGCGAGGCTACAAGTGAGACGCTAAGGTGTTGCTGCCGCTTGAAGGAGATCGGGGTAAGGAGAAGAGATTGGCTGTCGTCGCGTGAGTTTATAGAAAAATCAAGGTCGGCTGGGTCGTTCCGAAAAATCTTGGGTTTGAGAGATGGAGACGGAAGAGGATTCGAAAAGAGGTGAGGTGAAGCAATCTCCATCGAGAGGGTTGCCGTTTTAGGCAAATAGAGGAGAAGAAAAAAATAGTAAGGCAAAAGGTAAGGGGATTTAGATTTCCATCCATGATTTAGGGAATGTAAACTGGAAGGGGTATTTCATCGAGAGGGATTTTGGAGACAATTGGGGAAAGTGAGGGAAATCAACGAAAAGAGGGGTGGGTTTCCAAAGGGGCCCCTAAGGGTTTGGGTGTTTATATTTGATTAATTCATTAATTATTGATTATATTCAAATTTATTAAAATTTAAACTTAATTATTGATCCAGTAGTTTAATTATTTATTTACAAAAAATCAAAATTTAATTTATCATTTGAATTTAATTAGAATCTCAGCTAAATAAATCTTATTAATTTATAAATTTTAGTTTTTTAATTATACAATTCCAATTGGAATCCTTAACTTTGCAAATTTAAAATCTAATTTGATAATTTAAATTTTTATTAATTTAATCTCAACTCGAAGCGGGTAAATTGGTAAATTTATAATTAAGGAAAAAAGGTGTGTGCATTGAGGAACCTAAATTAATTAAATTCTAGGCTTTTGTATGTTTATTTATTTTACTTTAAACAATAAAAAAAAAAATAACACATAATTTCACACAAACACAATCAAGAGACCTATTTATTATTTTTAGTTTTACCCGATTCGATTGACCCGCTACTCCAGGTCAGGTCATCACAATATGATTTGAATTGATGCCACAGATTTTATCTGTAAGACAGACCAAAAATGAGTCTGAAGTCAAATTTCAAATTTTACAGTAGTCCACGATATATATGGACTTGTAGACATTGGTTTGATGTGAAATTTTATCTGTGAGTATATAACAGCATGATGTATCTCCAATAAAAAATTGAGAGTTTTTAGACTTGATTTGATGAGCCAAATAAATTCTACAAATTCAAATTTGTTCATAGACTGCAAACAGTTGAACAATATATAGCTGTTGGATTGAATCGACCATAACTTGGTCTACCGATATGAGAACGAGACAAAAATTTTGTTCATTATGAAGCTAACGAAAAGAACTAACTTCTGTTAAAATTTGGGAATTGTTCTATCTATATAAATAGGACAAAAGTCATCTGCAATCTGAACTGATGTCTTAAACTGCAAATTGTTTGGCAGTTCGTACTAGTCAGAGTAAAACCATGATATCTCGGGCTAAGAAGCTTTGTTTGAGCCAAATGAGATATTTTTTGAATCTTCATTCAGAGATCTATCTACTGTAAAAATCTCAAAATTGTTTGATGTCCATACAGATTGCAAAAAATTCTGCAATATCACGAGTTTTACAAAGTTTGGCTTATAAATTTTTAGATTTAAATTCTAGTCTCTTAATCTTGTGTTCTGGACTAATATTGATCCAATTGTTGGGTGTTAAGCACTGAAATACTGCATTTTTTCCCCTGATTATTGGACTAATTAGCCTTGATTTTGTATATATCACATGCATTAAACATCATTTTTTAGTTTTGTCGATAAAAATGGAATGTTCAAGAAAATCTCAATTCAGTGGATAACTGGAAGATCAAAGCTTAAAAGTGAAGACCTGGAATTTTAATAATATAATCCATGTCACTTTTAGGGTTTTCACGTAAATTAGTTAATCCGGATCCAATTATGAGAGTCTAAGATTAATTAATTATTTTTAGAATTTAAGTGGTGAATTAATTATTAAATTCTGGAAGAGAGATCATGCAATTCAAGTGCCAAGCCTAAAATTCAAGATAAATGGGCCAAAATAAGCTCCACAGGCCAGCATTGGACTAGGCCACAGACAGTCCATGCGCATTTCATACAGTTGGGCTAAGCCAATGTGTAACTAGGGCCCAAGTTCTAAAACCAAGTTCAAGTTCAAGTCAAGTGAGCCTAAGACTAAGTCCATAAGTGAAGTCCAAGTCCAAAGTCCAAATGCTCTATGGATCATATTCCAATTTCACATAAGCCCATATCCAATAGCCCATGGCCTAATTTTATAACCCTAATCCCTCTCTCTTTCATGAAACTCATCTCCACCCTCCATTCCTCATCTTAAATATCCACCTCCCATCTCATACATCAACGTTAGGTCAAACTTAGAGCCACCTATCAAATCCAGCCTACACATGCACAACATTAGATCTAAGTCATCCAATCCATCAAACATCTAGATTAACCTTAGGATCATGACCATTCATGCATCATCTCATCATCCATCCATCTAGATCATCCATCACTTACCAAAGCCACTAGATCTTAGGACATTCCATCACAACCGTCCATAGGTAAAACCCTAGAGCCTCCATGCTAATCCATCATATACATAATTTGCACTAGATCTAGGCCATTCATCATATCATCTATCTATCCATACCTTTAAATCACAACCCTCCATTCGGTACCATAACATTCATACAAATTATTTTTATCAAATCAATTTAGAGCCATTAGATTTAACCCCAATCTAATCCAACCTATCCATTTATTAAAACCCTAAGTTAGAACAAATTAGAGCTCAAGTAGCCTCCATGCACATATGCCATGTCATCCATCATCTTATCACCATACACCTCACACGATTTTAGCACTTAAAATTCTCCATGTACTTATACAAAATCACATCCAAATACACTCCTAAAATCACTAACACACGTCATCATCCCAATCCTCCATGTAACACACGATTTTCCCATATCTCAATCCACCCCATTCGAATTTCACAATTGTCAACCCTCCATGTCATCTTCCTATCATCCATCCATTCATTCATCTCATCCATCCATTTTGCATTGCATTAAACCAACCCTAATCCTGCATAGCCAAACTTGAAAATCACCTTCCGTAAACCAATCCTATCTTTCTCTATATTTTCTTGCACGCCACTCCAAGCCACCACACGCAGCCAAATTCGTGTACATCTCTTTGCAACCATAACCTTTTGCACCTTTTAATCTCCATCACCCAATTCCATTAAGATCTAATTCCATCCTTTCATCTAGCAACTTAAACCAAGATTAAATCTTAGCCATCCATCCTTTTCTTGAGCCTATAAATACCCCATTAACCCATAGCCAAAATTAAGATTTGACCTGGAGCTCAAGAGGACCAGAGGCTGAGGAGAAAATATCAAGAGACGAGAAGACATGAGGTCCCACACGATTTTACAAGTGAGAATTGTAAATTTACATCTACATTTTGTTTTCTTATTTTCAATTTATGTATGCCTGTACTTGAATTTTTCCATGAAATAAATAAGAGATGTGCCATTAGAATCCTGGAAAGTCCGATTATTCAGATTTCTGTTTATACTCTCTGTTAATTTAATTTTGTATTCTTTGTTTAATTAAAGGACTTGGGTTATAAGTGTTAAATCTAAGAACTAAACTTTAATTAGATTAAAGATTATGAACTTTAATTAAATGGTGTAAATTGATTTTGAATTAAAAGCATGAATTTTAGATCTAGATTTCCTATTTATTTATTTATTTTGGGCGATGAGAGAAAAATTCCATAACCATCTTTAAATTATGCATTTATTTATTTTGTCATTTAATTTATTTGTTAATTTATTTCCTGTCTTTAATTACATTAGTCACTTTGTATGTATGTTGTATACAAGATGTTCAATTTATGTTTTTATTTTATTTATTGTATGTTCATTCTTTAATTCTTTAATTCATGTATCAAATCAATCCCTCTCCAAAATATTCTTTAACTAGGATTCTAAATATAATTTTTTGTAACGCCCCGCTCTTTTTCACTTGCCGAAAATCAGAATCTAATTTTTTTTTAATAGAAAAGTGAAAGAGAGCAGGACGTCACGGCGCGAACTAAGTCCGAACTTCTAAAGCCTGACCCTTAACTGGCCAACTATACGTGTGCATGGACTAAGTCCACGAATACGGTTCACACATAATAAGCTATACATGCGGATTAAATCATAAGTGCAGAATTATAATAGAACTTAATTCTATTCCATTTTAGATAGCAAAGTAGTCCGTCATTTAACAATGATTATTTTAACTTGAATATCCAAAATAAACCATTCAAACCATAGCAAAATATCTAAGTTATTACATGCGCAAATGCTAGCTACTCAAATTACATAGTCTATGAGTAACTTAATCATGTAAATTTAACACATCCAAGTTCCTATGCTTGGCTCCGATCACGCTCATCGTTCCCTTCATTTCATCTGTCATCCACTAGGGTAGAAGTAGGGCGTTAGACAACGCGCCCGGTAGGTATTCCAAATAGGGTTAACACATGGTTAATACAAAACATATAAATAACATAATATCAAAACCATGTAAAACAATGCCATGCCATGGTGTTGTATGCAATGAGTCCCACCAATCACAAACACATGTATCCTCTTGATGGAATTCTCCTCATCAAGGTATCCCCACAGTTGCCTTACGGGCGCCCCGACCGAGTGTGTTCTCCAGTTACTTCTTGATGGATAATGCACATCAAGATCTTCCCACGAATGCCTTACGTACGCCTCGACAGAGCGTGGCCTCCAGTTACAAACATCCCTCCCATGCCATGCATGAGATGTAGTGAACACATCTTTGAAACCTCATAGCATTAAAACCTCATATTTGAAACGTATCATTTTTACAACATAACTCATCAAAATAAGAATGAAAACCAACATACATAACCCATGGTTTAAAGAGTTAGAATCCTACCATTGACCACTAAAGTGACCTTGCGTTTTAGTCCGGAAACCGCTCACGATCGTGCACCGCTTGTGAGGTCCCGTTACCTTATAACATATTAATCAATTAAACCCATGTTCCCTTTGATTTACAATATTTAAGTCCATAAATATGTCTTGGTGGGGTTTGGCCATACAACATGGTCGAACCTCACCCACTTGGTTTTAGTCCCTCTTTTGAGTCCTTTGATCCTTTAACTTAAGTCCAAGATCATATCACCTTTAATTCATTAATCCAATTATACATAAGTTAATCATCTAACATACATAAAACCTTAAGTCCATAAAAATTCCTTAGTGGGGTTCGGCCATACAACATGGCCGAACCTCACTCCCTTGGTTTTGTGTCCTTAGTCCTTTGATTTTTTTCAAATTAAATCCAATAACATAATCCATGGGGTTTGGCCATACACCATGGCCGAACCCATGGTCCTTCAATTTTCACCATATTTACTTCTTTGCCATGTAACTAATCACTTCTTTTATTTACACATGCCTAAGTCCTTAAAAACATTCCTCATGGGGTTCGGCCATACACCATAGCCGAACCCATGATCTTTCATTTTTGCCTATATTTACTTCTTTGCCACTATTTCCATCACCTTATGTTAGGTCCAAAACATAGGTCAATGATTAAACATTTCATGCACAAATAATCCATCAACATAAAAACCCATAATCAAATCCTTCCATCTCCTAACATAATCATTCATCTAACATGATAGATCCATGAATGACCCATTTACATGGTTCGTGGGGTTCGGCCAAACACCATGGCCGAACCAATGATGTCTTATTTTCCCCTTTTCTCCTTTAAATGGTTTACACTCTTAGGTACATATTCAAAGTCCGTCCATGGGGTTTAACCATACATTTAGGTTCATCCTTTTGGATCATCATTTACCATCTTTAAAATCAATTAAACTTACCACCATTCCCCATAATTTCCATGATCTAAATATATGAACATAATTCCGTTTAAACCCTTTAACATCTTTAATACTCACCAATATCCTTTCCATGGGGTTCGGCCATACAACATGGCCGAACCCTATGGTTCATCATTTCCCTTCATAAAATCATTCATTTAAGATTGATCTTTTGATGGGGTTCGGCCATACATCATGGCTGAACCTCATCCAACCCTTCATTTGTCCTTATTGGTTTTTATACATAAAACCTTAGGGTTTGGTCATGCAAAGGCCAAACCATGATCCTTGATCATCTTTTCTTACTTAATAAAAATCTAACAAGTACTTACCAATTCCGCGACTCCTCCAGTCTCTTTCACTCCTTGTTTCTTTGATCTTCCTTTTCCCTAGCCTCTTCTTCCTCCTTGATCCTTGGGCAAGATTGACCTTGATAAAATCTCTTGGAGTGGTTCGGCCAAGAGGTATAGGGTTGAGAGAGAGAGAGAAGCTTGGGACAGAAAATACTCCGAGTCCTTGTCTTGAGAGTGGTCGGCCTTGTGTGAGAGGAAGAGAGTGAGAGTCTAAGATGCAACCCCTTAGTCTTTTCTTGTTTAATGAAATTCAGCCAAGGTTGATGTCCTTTGGTGACTCCCCTTTGTAACTCCCATGACCTTTTTCTTCCCTCCTTAATGTTTCATTTGGAGGTTTCATCCATGAAATGAAACTCCCATGTCCCAACGGTGTAGCCTTGACTTGGATTGTGTAACAACAACAAAACCGTCTACCTCCCATTAGTGATCCATTTTGGAGTTTCATCCATGAGATGAAATTCCCATGTCCCAATGGTGTAGCCTTGAGTTGGCTTCTGTAACATCACAAAACCGTCACCTTCCCCTTCATGATACACATGGAGTTTCATCCCATGAGATGAAACTCTCATATTACCAACGTGTATCCTTGAATTGGTATTTGAAACAACAAAACTCCTCACCTCCCTCATTAATGATTTATTTGGAGTTTCATCCATTGAGATGAAACTCCCAACTCCAATGTGTATGCCTTGACTTGGTCTCATGAGGTGCATCTCTCCACCTTCCCACTCCACTCACTTGAGATCAAAGTCCCATTAATTTCCATTCAACTCATTTAACTCAACTCACCTCTTTAATTCAATTCACTTAAAATCAACTCAATTACATGATTCCATTTCCAACTTAATTCAGCGCAATCTAATTAAGTTTGAACTCACTTGGTGGTCAACAAAGTCAACCACAACCCATTAGGTCCCAATTGGGCATTTTGACCCAATTAACCATCTTGACCCAATTAAATAAATCTCACTCATTTAATTCAATTGAAACATAACCACCATCCGTTGGGTCTTAATTGGGCAATTGACCCAACCCCTTACCCATCTAAGGTCCATATCCAATAATTCACAAATTAAATGGGCAAATTTCATACATATTGATAACTTGAAAATCCGGGGTGTTACAATTTTCTAGTCTTAAACTTCACAATTTTAATTAAAAATGAGACTACACATTCAGATTCACCGATTTAAAAATAAAATGATGAGATTCACAAGTTAAATAAAAATGTTGTTCACTTGTTTTTTCCAAATAAATATGTTTTATTCAAATCTAAGTTTAATTCATTTTTCTCAAGATTACATCATCTTAAAGGTACTAATTTAATTTATAACATATATTTTGTGATTTCCTGTGGGTTCAATATCGTACTTATATGCTATACTGACAATTGGTTCGTACACTTGCGAGATTATAAATTTGAAACTTTGAAAAAATTTCACATCAACATTGGGCCAGAGACTTTAGACAAGTAATAGAGTACTTTTAGTGTCTTAAAAGCTTTAAACGATATCTTAAAATTTTGGTTTAGCCCATTGGACAGATTAAGGTAGTTTTGGACTTTAATGAAATTAATTAAAATAGGCCTTTAATTAAATTTGTTTTAAATATTATTTCAGCGAACTTTGAAATTTGATCGTTAAAAAACTCCAGGATTTATCACGTACACTTCATGTAATGTTAGGTTAGGGGAGTAATTCATTACATGCTTTGGATTTTACACGATCTTTTATTTTGTTTGTGCAATGAAAAAGATTGCAAAATGCGATGTGTGTGTGTGGAATGTAATCACTGGACCTGAAAAATAGACTCAGTGATTAGCAGAATAATGGTTATACTCCAGTGCAAAACTCACAATAGTATAAGGGGTATTTGGGCTAAAATGTTCTATTGGTCGTGAGGAGACTCAGTCCGCTCGGATTTGTGGAAATTAACCATTAACCTGGTTGGAAGGTCTAGCGTTATATTCGACGGCTTGTGTGTTTTGCGGTGGTTGAACAATGTGACGTGATTATTGAAATTCCTGAAATTGTTTTGGCATAATATGTGCGATGTGCAGTTTAATTGCATTACTTCAAGTTTTATTGTGCAATTATGCTATGATGGACTATTGCTGCATTATGTAATATAAGCATGCTGCTATGATGGGAAACATGTATATTAGGATATGGAGCATGCATAGATGTTTTACAAAACATGTTGTTGGAGAGTTATGGTATATTGTTGGACTTGAGGCATGATGGTAGATATTAATGCATGTTAAACATGATATTGAGCATGGCATTCTCATATTCATGGGTTTGGGTATGAGAGTGTAACGACCCGACCAAAACTAGTGGGTCATGGTCGAGTTAGAGTTAAATTAGTTAGTTCATAATCGGATAATCACTTATTTTAGCAAAATTGTTTGATATTGCTTGAAATTGTTTGATTGTGTGTCAGACAATAGAATTTTGAACTCTAGACCCCCAATATGTATTTGTTGTAGTCTAAATTGAAGTTTGGAGATGGAGAAAAAAATATTTTGGAAACTTTACAAATTTTAAAAATCTCAAAATTTGTGTGAAATCGAGGCCAGCAATGGTCGAGAACTTTATTTGAATTTGGTTATCCAAATTTTTAATTTTGGATTCACTTTTGGAAACTTTCTAAATTTGGAAGCTGTTAATTTTGGAAATTTTCCAAATTTAGAAGTTTCTAAATTGGTGTGTTATTGGGGTCCACAACTGTCAAGGAAAATTATTGGAATAATATTATTCAAATTTTAAATTTTGGATCCAAATTTGGGAACTTTCTAAAATTAACATTTTGTGGGACCCAAATTATTTTATATCTACAAGGATAGATTTGAAAACTTATTTTGAGAAAATAAAAAATAAAATTATTGTTGGAAACAAGATTTAGTTTTTGAAAAATCCAATTAATTTTGGAAATTCAAGTTGGAAATTAAGTGGGCCATGGTCCCATACAAATTTTGTATTTAAAAAAAAAAGTTTCAAAAAAAAATAGATGAAATTCCCAAGAGCTCTAATTCGTTGGAGAAGAAGAGAGATTTTTTTTGCTAAAAAACGTTGGAACCCAATTTATTTTAGAAAGCGGGTGTTTTTGTAATAAAATAAAGAGAGGAAATAGAGGAAGCCAATCCAATTTTGATTCCCCATTGGCCGACGACTTCTTGTAATGAAATAAGGAATTCGAGTATTGCAATTGCAATACACGATCTTGACTTCTCTCCTTTCTCTCTCCTTTGCACACGACTTGGAGCTTTTTTTTCTCTCTCTTTGTTGCACATTGTGGAGCCTTGGTTTTTGAAGATTTCTTTGGCTTTTCTTTGGTTTGTGGTTGGATCTCCATCTTCTTCAAGAGGTAAGTTCAGATTTTCCATGAATCTTATTTGATTTTCTTTGGGTTTTCTTGATTTTTCCATCTCTTTTCTCTATGGTTTTCTCTCTCAAACTTTGATCAGATCTCCATGATTTTTCTTGATTAAATACGAACATGGAGATGAGAGAAAGAAAAAGTGAAGGAAAAAGGGGGACTGATTGGAGTATGTTAACAAATTGGAAAAAAAATTCAAAGAATTCATTTGGAGTTTTAAGGAAAGTCGGGTAAACCCACACTGCAGTTCCAATATGAGTAGCTTGAGCTAAAAATTCCATAACTCGGGCATCCAATTGAATTTTTCAACCAAATTTATTTTACTCGATTCCAATTTCATAGATCTAGTTTCTACCCTAATTTGGAAGCAAAAGAAGTTGATTTGATTCCCCAGATCTGGTCTGAAACACAGACCAAAATCTGGTTCAAATCTTAGATACAATTTCGCTGGGTTTT
The DNA here is from genome assembly GCA_022113865.1 of Chimonanthus praecox. Lineage (NCBI taxonomy): Eukaryota > Viridiplantae > Streptophyta > Magnoliopsida > Laurales > Calycanthaceae > Chimonanthus > Chimonanthus praecox. Next base: position 32,985,188 of record CM039089.1, on the reverse strand, counting down.
ACTAAATAAACCATAACTTGTACTCCCGGCATTTAAACGACTTAAAATTTGTTCCTATTCTGATAAGAACGACTAGACCTATATCCAGTTAAAATTTGATGAATTTTAAATGAGTTTTGATACCCAAAACCAACTCTATAAGTCGGACATAGTTGTAGACTGCTGAAAAACGACAGTTTTCCAGCGCTGGATTGTGGAATTTTTATATCGGTCTCTAATCATCAAAACGGTAAAATTTGTGCCTAAACTGATGCTCATGAAGATATCTAGCTACATTAAAAATATAAGAAGGAAAATCATCGATTTGAAGGGTATAATATTGTCTGTAATACAGAAACCTCTGATGAGACTGTAAACTGTTGATCAGTGTACATGTCTGAGTATTTTTATCATAACTTAGGCTACGAATGTCCATTTCGGACGAACCAGATATCGTTGTAATCCTCTCTCAGATACCTATTCATTTTTCGAATATGAGACCTTGGTTTAATACGAGATGATACCAGTAAATTCTGCAAGATAGGTCAAATTTTGCTATGTATAACTCTTTTAAACCTTAGACTAATTGTATTTTGTTTAGTACCCCTTAGATTTGATTTGTTTGGACATAATAAATTGGGTATATTTGTTGAATTCCTTTATTTAAAAAGGATTTAAACAAAATAAAGTTGTAATGGTCCAAAACGCTAATCAATGACAGTAAATTCGGGGACCTAAACCTTGTTGGAGCTTGGATTTGGTGGTGTCTGAACTTGATAAATTGCAAAGTTTAGGTAAGGGAACTTAACCTTGTTTATTGAACTACTTTGATTGTGCTTTATTATTTGAAATTTGACTCCAATGTTTGAATTGTATGTTGAAATGATAGTATGAGCATCTTGTGAATGCCATGATTGAATATCATGTGTATATTGAATTGATTAACACATGTAATATTTGGTAGTCGTCGTGTGTTCATTAACTTGATTAACACATGTAATATTTTTTAGTCTTCGTGTGTACATTGAATTGATTAACCACACGTAATATTTGTTATTTGTCGTGGGTTCTTTGAAATTATCTACATATGTTATTTTGTTAATCGTTATTGTGATCATGTTGATGGCATACATGACATGACATCCATGCATTAATTATTGTTGATTCGTTATGCATGAGCATCCATGTTTGTGTGGGTGATTTGTATTATTGATTTGGGTCATTAACCCTGTGATTTGGGTCATTAACCCTGCACTCCTTTGGGGACATTCGGTGTGCACATTTGTTGGGCTCCTGTTTCGATTGCCTTGCACTACATGTGGACATTCGTTGTGCATATTCGTTGGGTTATGACCATTTGTGCACATGTGCTATGCTTAGATAAGTTGAGCTTGGTATGATTCATTGATCGGTTTCGTTCGTTGATGTAATGCCCCACCCTTTTGCACTCGCTTCTTCCCGTAAATTCAAAATCTATTTTTTTTTTTTATAACAGAGTAGAGTAATAGAGCGCTGGACGTCACGACGCGAGCTAAGTCCGAACTTCCAAAGTCCGACCCTTAACTGGCCAACCCCATGTGTGCATGGACCAAGTCCACGAAAATGGTTCACACATAGCAATATAAACATGTGGAATATTAACATCAAAATTGCGAAATCATATTAGAACCAAGTTCTATTCCATTCAGATAGCAAAGTACGTCAAGTCCTTAATCATCATTCAAATACTATAATTATCAATATTAACATCCATCCATCTAAGTTATTACATTCCGAAATCTAGATACTCAAATACAAATCCATGAGTTACTTTTATTAAAATAGTAAACTAAATCATCCAAGCTCCTATGCTTGGCCCGTCTTGCTTCATCGTTCCCCTGATTTCCTGTATCATCAACTAAGGTAGAAGTAAGGCGTTAGAACAACGCGCCCAGTAGGTATTCCAGTTACGGCTAACACATAGTTAGTACGAAACATATATAATAATATCGTAATGTCAAAAACCATATAAATCTATGCCATGCAATGATGACAAATGTAATGAGTCCCACCCATCACATGTACATAAAAGTACCCACCACATAGGTCTTCCGGAAGCCCCGACGGAGTGTGGACCCTCCGGATTCTTCCTGATGGAAAATCACATCAATGTACCGCACATAGGTTTTTCGGACGCCTTGATGGAGTGTGACCCCTCTGGTTACAAATCCTCCACCCCATGCCATGCATGAGATGCCAATGAAACACATGCTATTTTATAACATAAATATAGTATTTAAAATCATATTTAAAATCATATTTAAAACACATGCTCTTTCTTCATATAGACATAGCATTTAAAATCAACTTTTAAAATACATTCAACACATGCTATTTATAACATAAACATAGCATTTAAAATTCACTTTAAAACATATCCTTGGAAACATAATTTCATCAAACATAAGATAAAACAAATGTACATAATTTCATCAAACATAAGATAAAACAAATGTACATAAACCCATAGTTTCAAAGAGGTGGAATCCTACCAAAGACCGCTAACGTGTGCTTTCGTCTTTCGTCCGGTAGCCGTTCACGATCGTAAATGCCTTGTGAGATCCCGTTACCTTATAATACAATAATAAATCAAAACCAATTCCCACTTGATTTATAACTTTTAAAGTCCATTAACCAATCCCCATATTTACAAGATTGCCATTCATGGCTATCATTATCCCTTATTCTCATTCATAATGTACATAGACTAATAACTAACCCAATAATCCGAGTTCATAAAATAAACCTCATGGGGTTCGGCCATACACCTTGGCCGAACCCATGATCCTCCACTTTATTTAAAATACATAAAACATAATCCACAAATTTGATTCATGGGGTTCGGCCATATGATGTCTTTGTTTCCAATTTTCACTAATGATCCACAATTAGGAAGTTTCCAAATTAATCATCCATCCTTCCATAATAAGAAGGTTTCCAAATTTATCTCCACCTTCTATATTTAGAAGGTTTCCCAAAATAACATTTCATAATTAGAAGGTTCCTAAATTAAAACTTTCAAATTTAGTCTTCACCTTCCACTGTCCACTGTCCACTAGTGGGGTTCGGCTATACCTTAGGCTAAAAAAATGTTTTAAGTCCACAAAATGTATTGGTGGGGTTCGGCCATACCTCAACCCTTTGGTTTTGGTCCCTCTTTTAAGTCCTTGATCATTTTGATCATATGTGGGTCTAAGATCATTCTAACTTTTGATTTATTAAACCAAACACACATAAGTTAATCATTTAACATTAATAAAACCCTAAGTGCATAAAACCTTCTCCATGGACTTCGGCCATACAACATGGCCGAACCCATGGTCCGTTACTTTCACCACATCCCCATCTTAGCCATCACTCATTTTCAAAGTTAATCACTTAACTTATTTGCACATAACTTAGGTCCATACTAAACATAGATCCATAGCTAAACATTACATGCATGGATCTACCAAATGATCCATCAAAATGGTTCATGGGGTTCGGCCATTTGTATGGCCGAACCCCTGATGTCTCATTTTCATCATCCCGTTAAATCATTACAAACATTAGGTCCATAAACAAAGTCCCTCCATTGGGGGGGGGGGGGGGGGGGGGGGGGGGGTGGGGAGATTTAATCATACACTTAGGTCCATCATTTTAAATCATCATCTACCATATTTAAAACCCATTAAAATTACCAACATTCCTCCATCATTTTCATGGTCTAAATACATGTAAATACCTCAATATTTCTCCACGGGGTTCGGCCATACACCATGGCCGAACCCATGGTCCATGGTTCTTCACCATTTACAACATTTGCCACCATTTAACATCATTAATACTCTTCCATCATTCTCACCCTTAAAAACCCATTAACAATTACCAACATCCTTCCATGGGGTTCGGCCATACAACATGGCCAAACCCTATGGTTCATTATTTTCTCTTATCCATCAAATACCAATGGTTAGATCACTTGATGGGGTTCAGCCATACACCATGGCCGAACCCCATCCAATCCCTTTTTAGTCCTCAATGGTCCATGCATAACAATCTAGGGTTTGGCCATGCAATGCCAACCCATGATCTTTGATCATAATCCATCCCTTACCTCACACATGCATGGGGTCCCTTTGCATACCAATATTACATGGCCGAACCATGTTCCTTGACCATTTTTCCACGCTTAAGCTATACATATACATTTTGTCCTCAATAATCCTCATTTACATAACCTATCTGACCCCTTAGCAAGATTAGGGTTTTGTCCACTTTTCCATCTTATTCCTTTGACGAATTTGAAATCCATGGCCCATAATATTTTGGCCAACTCTCCAATCCAAATGGAATTCCATGGTTTCCTTTAACTTCCTTTCAATTTATAAACCATACTAAACCATACATACCGATTTTGCGCTCCTTCGTTTTCTTTCATTCCTTCTTGTTCCTCCGATCTTCTCTTTCCTTAGTCTCTTCTTTCTTTCTCCTTGGTCTTCGGCCAAGAGTGAGCTTGATTAAGATAACAACCCTAAGAGTGGTTCGGCCAAGAAGTGTAGGTTTGAGAGAGGGAGAGGAGGAGAAAATGGAACTCTTTTTTCCTTTGTCTTTGTGAGAGGGGTTGGCCCTAGGGTTTTTTTGTGAGAACCCTTTCTATCTTGCCTTAGGATTTTGAAGAGGGAGAGGAGCTTGAGATGGAAAATACTCTAAGTGTTTCTTTGTCTTGTGAGGGTCGACTTTGAGTGGGAGGGAGAGAATGAGAGAGTGAATGAGATGGAAAGCTTCTTTCCATCTTGTCTAGGATTTGTTTGGGTTAGACTCCACCCTCATCAATGTGGAGTCTTCCCCATGAGTCCTTTGACCAAACAAAGGAGTGCATGCCTCCACATGGTACATACCACCCTCATCCAACGGTTTTCACTTGTGGTTTCCTTTTGGTGGCTAGTGGTTTGTATGAGATGGAACCACCACCTCTCCTTTGACCAATCCATGATCTTGCATGCGTCCACATGGCACACACCACCCTTCCAACGGTTTTGGGCTTGTGGTTTCCTTTCGGTGGTTAGTGGTTTGCATGAGATGGAACCACCACCTCTCCTTTGACCAATCCATGATCTTGCATGCCTCCACATGGCACACACCACCCTTCCAACGGTTTTGGGCTAGTGGTTTCCTTTCGGTGGTTAGTGGTTTGCATGAGATGGAACCACCACCTCTCCTTTGACCAACCATGGTCTTGCATGCCTCCACATGGCACACACCACCCTTCCAACGATTTTGGGCTTGTGGTTTCCTTTTGGTGGTTAGTGGTTTGCATGAGATGGAACCACCACCTCTCCTTTGACCAACCATGGTCTTGCATGCCTCCACATGGCACACACCACCCTTCCAACGGTTTTGGGCTAGCGGTTTCCTTTTGGTGGTTAGTGGTTTGCATGAGATGGAACCACCACCTCTCCTTTGACCAACCATGGTCTTGCATGCCTCCACATGGCACACACCACCCTTCCAACGGTTTTGGGCTTGTTGTTTCCTTTCGGTGGTTAGTGGTTTGCATGAGATGGAACCACCACCTCTCCTTTGACCAACCATGGTCTTGCATGCCTCCACATGGCACACACCACCCTTCCAACGGTTTTGGGCTAGCGGTTTCCTTTTGGTGGTTAGTGGTTTGCATGAGATGGAACCACCACCTCTCCTTTGACCAACCATGGTCTTGCATGCCTCCACATGGCACACACCACCCTTCCAACGGTTTTGGGCTTGTTGTTTCCTTTCGGTGGTTAGTGGTTTGCATGAGATGGAACCACCACCTCTCCTTTGACCAATCCATGATCTTGCATGCCTCCACATGGCACACACCACCCTTCCAACGGTTTTGGGCTAGTGGTTTCCTTTCGGTGGTTAGTGGTTTGCATGAGATGGAACCACCACCTCTCCTTTGACCAACCATGGTCTTGCATGCCTCCACATGGCACACACCACCCTTCCAACGATTTTGGGCTTGTGGTTTCCTTTTGGTGGTTAGTGGTTTGCATGAGATGGAACCACCACCTCTCCTTTGACCAACCATGGTCTTGCATGCCTCCACATGGCACACACACCCTTCCAACGGTTTTGGGCTTGCGGTTTCCTTTGGTGGTTAGTGGTTTGCATGAGATGGAACCACCACCTCTCCTTTGACCAACCATGGTCTTGCATGCCTCCACATGGCACACACCACCCTTCCAACGGTTTTGGGCTTGTTGTTTCCTTTCGGTGGTTAGTGGTTTGCATGAGATGGAACCACCACCTCTCCTTTGACCAATCCATGATCTTGCATGCCTCCACATGGCACACACCACCCTTCCAACGGTTTTGGGCTAGTGGTTTCCTTTTGGTGGTTAGTGGTTTGCATGAGATGGAACCACCACCTCTCCTTTGACCAAGCATGGTCTTGCATGCCTCCACATGGCACACACCACCTTTCCAATGGTCTTGCATGCCTCCCACCTCTCCTTTGACTCACTCCATCTTTTTATCTTTCATGTGACTCACCCCCATTTGACTCACTCCATTTAAATGAAACTCAACTCCTAACTCAAGCATTGATTTTATTTCCATTTAACTTAGGTGATTTAAATAAATAATTTAATTCCACTCACTATTCTTAATCCTCTCTAATTTACCTTTGAGTCACCCATGGTTGACCAAGTCAACTATGGTGGCCGGCCCCACTTGTGCCATAGTCCACACGCCACCTCACTTGATGAGGTGGAGTGGGACCCAACTTGGTTATGCCACTTGGATATTACCTCATACCTTTGCCACCTCACTTGATGAGGTGGACCCCAAGCCTTTGATCTTAATTGGGTCCATGACCCGATTAAATCCATTTCTTACCCATTTACCCTAATGCTCAATTCATCTTGACCCATTGGGTCCCAATTGGGCATTTGACCCAACTGACCATCATTGACCCAATTAGATGGAATTAATCTTATCCATGGTCCATTGGACCATACTTGGGCCGTTGCCCCAACTTTGATCCATCTATCATCCACTCCATCTATGAATCTTAATTTTTAACAATTAAAAATAAATAATATCAAATATATTTATTGAATTTAAAATCTGGGCTATTACAAAGGGAACCATGGTTTTGGCTATGGAATGACCGAAACCATGGGGTTCATATTCGATTTAAATGGACGGTCAAAATGTTATGGGACCATGGACTTTGAAATCCATTCAAGGAATCGTTAAATGTTTGGAATAAAAAGGAAAAGATCCTAACCTTGTTTGGTGGGTAAGATAACTTGTTAAAATGAGGTATGATTGATGACCATGTTTAGACAAGATTAAAGAATGAATCTCATGAAGAAAAGAATTACAAATAATCAAACAAGGAGGACCGAACACGGGTTACACCGCTGCTGGACGGGTACTACCGTCCGTGGACGGGTAACAGACATGGACAATGTTATCTGCGGACGGGTTGCACTCTCTGTGGGATGGGTTTTGACCATCCGCGGGACGAGTAACAGACAAGGACAGAGTGTTGTCTGCGGACGGGTTGCACTCTCTGTGGGACGGGTTTCTACCGTCAGCGGGACGGGTGTGGACTGTCCGCGGACGGGTAACGGATATGGACAGAGTGTTGTTTGCAGACGAATTGCACTGTTTCCTACATTGCACGTCACATCACAAAACAACAAGGATACAATATTGGGACTTGGTAGGATTCCTACATTGTTGAGACATTGTGGATTTTATACATGTGCTGGTTTTATTTCCATATATGATGATGTACTTTGGGTATCAAATGATTATGTTTTTAAGAACTGAGTTTCAATGCTATTATGTAGTTTGATATGAACTGGCATCATTGCACTCATTACCTCATGCATGGCATGGGAGGGAACACAAGGGAGGAGTCCACACTCCATTTGGTGTCTCCGATAAATAAACGTGGGGAGGAATCCACACTAATTCCGATTAACCTATGTGGGAAGGAGTCTGTAACACCTCGGATTTTTAATTTATTATTTTTATGAAATTTATCATTTTTAATTGTGAATTTTAAATTTGATCTTAAATGGATAAAGAATTGGGCCATGACCGAATTAGGACCCAATCAATGGTGGAATTGGTCTTATTAAAATTTAAATGGGTTGAATTATTTTAGTGATACATTACATCTAAATTTAAAAATAAAAGATTGCCTTGGCCGTGTGGAGGGATTATCATATTTAAGATTATGCGCATGGGATATTTTAAAAAGGAAATGCATATAATCTTAAATTAATTAAAAGAAGTGTCTAAATTAAACACAAGGGCACACGGCAATGGGGCATGTTTTATCTTAGACATATTCTAATCTAAGCAAGGGAGGTCGGCCATCACATAAACAAAGAAAGGCCACACGGCATTATCATCTAAGGCAATGACTAAAAATACTACAAGGGGCACACGGCCAAAGGGGAGGGAGTGGCTATCTTAAGCACTTCCTAAATATGGATCAAGGGAAAATAATAAAAGGAGAGACACAAGGGGGTGCACAGTTTTACAACTCCATACTCGAACTCTCCCTATCTCTCTCAATCTCTCATTATCTCTCACGGCAAGAGCAAGGAGAAGAAGAAGTTTGTTCGGCCAGCAAAGGGAAAGGAAGAAGAAGATTGGAAGAGCAAAGAGGTTAGTATCTTAATGGTATAATTTTATGTATGAAACAAAAAGAACCATAGGGTTCGGCCATGGTGTTTGGCGCGAACCCCATGGAAGAAGTTTGGATGATGATTTGATGATCTTAAATGGAGAAATAGAACCATAGGGTTCGGCCATAGTGTATGGCCGAACCCCATGGAAAGATTTGATTTATTTATTGGTTTTTAAGAATAAAAACCATGGAGATTCTTAAATAAGTAATTGGTGATAATGATATGTAAATTTGAAGGGATTAAATGGAAGATCCATGATTGATTAATAGAGATATGGATAGGGATGTGAGTCGGCCATGGCATGGCCGAACCATGATTGCATTATGGCTAAGTTGATTTGATCAAAAGTAATGAAAAGAAAGGGGTGAGGTTCGGCCATGGTGTATGGCCGAACCCCACCAAATATTTCATGGATTGATGATTGATTTTAATGGATCTAAACTAATGGTCAAAGATCATGAACCATAGGGTTCGGCCATAGTGTATGGCCGAACCTCATGGAGTAGTTTTGGAATGGAGATTAAAATAGGAAACCTTCTAATTAAGGAAAGGTGTTTGCTAAAATTGGAAAGCATCCAATTTTGGAAGGTGTTTGCTTAATATGGAAAGCTTCCAAATATAGAAAGAGTTGCTAAATTGGAAAGCACTCCAATTTTAGAAAGAGGATTTCTAATCTAGGAAACCTTTCAATCATGGAAAGGTGTAGGTTATTTATGGAAACAATCTAATTATGGAAGGGTTTACTTAATTTGGAAACCTTCCATTTATGGAAGGAGGATGATAATTTTAGTAAGTTTAATTATGTAAACCTTCTAATAATAGAAGGTGGAGTCTAATTAAGGAAACCTTCCAATTATGGAAAGGTGGAGTTTAATTTGGAAACTATACATCATAGGGTTCGGCCAAGGTGTATGGCCGAACCCCATGGTCCAAATTAAGGGATCAAATGGCATTTTAATTCATGGTTAAGGGCTGGTTGATGAATCGAATTATGAACCTATTCATGGATCGCATTCTTGGTAATTATGTGAAAAATATGGAACATTAGGTTAGGCCATGATGTATGGCCGAACCCCATGAATTATTTTATGGACTATGTGTTTTGGATTAAAAGAAACATGTATGGATGATTTGGAACTTAAGCAAAGAGAAAAGGGCTATGGTCATGAACAATGGCATTTTCGTAAATAGGTATGAAAAGTGGTAAACCAGGGGTTCGGCCATGGTGTATGGCCGAACCCCATGGGGTTTTGTTTATGGACTTAGAAACTTGTAATCAAGTGGGACTTGGTGTTGATTTATCATTGTATTATAAGGTAACGGGATCTCGCAAGCGGTGCGCGATCGGTGATTGAATCTTGGACGGAAATGCAAGGACTCGTGAACGGTCTTTGGTAGGATTCCACCTCTTTGAAACCATGGGTCTATGTACTTTGTTTTACTTTATGTTTGATGAAAATATGTTTCAAAGGATATGCTTTATTATTGAATTTCAAATGCTATCTTTAAATTGTTTTAAATAGCATGTGTTGATTATGTTTCAAAGGTGATTTTAAATGCTATGTTTATGTTATAAAATAGCATGTGTATCATTGGCATCTCATGCATGGCATGGGGTGGAGGATTTATAACCAGAGGGATCACACTCCATCGGGGCATCCGAAAAACCCATGTGCGTTACCTTGATGTGATTTCCATCAAGAAGATTCCAGAGAGTCCACACTCCGCCGAGGCGTCCGAAAGACCTATGTGGTGGGTACATTTATGTACACGTGATGGGTGGGACTCATTGCATATTTGTCATCATTGCATGGCATAGATTTTACCTGGTTTTATATATTATGTTATGATATATGCTTTGTACTGACCATGTGTTAGCCGTAACTGAAATACCTACTGGGCGCGTTGTTCCAACGCCCTACTTCTACCTAGTTGATGATACACGTATTCAGGGGAATAATGAACGTAAGACGGACCAGGCATAGGAGATTGGAAAACTTATTTTATATGTTTTGAATAAAGTTACTCATGAACTTGTATTTGAATATTTGGATTTCGGAATGTAATAACTTAGATGGTTAGATGATTTAATTGATAATTATAATGTTTTAATTATGGATAAGGACTTGACATACTTTGCTATCTGAATGGAATAGAACTTGGTTCTATTATGATTCCACATTTTGATATTATGATTCCGCAGGTTATGATTTTATTCCGCAATTGCTATGTGTGAACCGTTTTATTGGACTGAGTCCATACACACATAAGATTGGCCAGTTAAAGGTCGGACTTTGGAAGTTCGGACTTAGCTCATGTCGTGACGTCCTGCGCTCTATCACTCTACTCTGTTATAAAAAAAATATACTTAGAATTTATGGGAAAAAGCGAGTGAAAAAGGGCGGGACGTTATAGAGTCCGCACTCCATTCGGTGTTTTCGATAAACATACGTGGGGAGAAGTCCACCCTCCATTTGGTGTTGCCGATTAACATACGTGGGGAGGCATAACAGCGAATAGTTTGATGTGGCTTGTTCATCAAGAAGATTAGCAATGAGATTTGTGATATGGATGTTGGGTGGGAAATCGTTGGCATATGACACCCATGACATGGCAATAAATTAGCATGATTTTGTTATGAATATCATTGTAATACCCCGGATTTTCAAATTATAAATATTTACGGAAATTACCCATTTAAATTATGAATTTTAGATATGGATCTAAGATGGGTAAAATGTTGGGTCTTTGCCCAATTAAGACCCAACGGTTTTGGTAAATGTTTTCAATAAAAATTAAATGAGGGATCATGGAAAGATTTTTGGAATAAGATAGATTATCATGGCCGTATGGGAGATATGAAATTTATGAGTTATGTGCATGGGACTTTCTAATCTAAAAGAAGAAATGATGCATGGCCGAATGTGGATTTGGATATCCAAGCAAATGCGCATAAGATCATTTTATAAAGGATCTTTCCTTGGTTAAGAGTGGAATTAAAGGAATTGCTAAGATAGAGGATCGGCACCTTCTAATTAGAATTAAGAGGAAAGTTTTTATAAAACAGAAGGGAAGGGGGCGCATAGCACCTTCTAAGTATGAACCAATGGGAGATTAATTAAGGCAATGGCTAAATTTGGAAAGTGCCTAAATATGGAAATATAGAAGGCTAAACTTGGAAAGTGCCTAAATATGGAAATATATATGCTAAATTTGGAAAGTGTCTAAATATGGAAACATTGAAACTAAATTTGTAAAGTGTCTAAATATGGAAACATTGAAGTTAAATTTGGAAAGTTTCTAAATATGGAGAATGGTTATTAAGTTGGTAAGTTTCTAAGTTTAGAAGTTGGAAATTAAAATGGGAAGTGCAATTAAGAAAGATTTTAATAAAATGGAAGAGGCAACAAGAATGGGGCGCATGGCACTTTCTATTCTTGATTTAGGAAAGGTTTTATAAGAGGTAAACAAGTGCACACGGCATGAGGTAATTAAAGAAGGGAGCAAGGCCGTATAGCACATTCTAAATAGGGATTAAGGAAAAAGAAAGAAAATAAGAAAGGGAGAAAAATAAGGAACGTTTGACATATGTTCAGTATTGTAGTTATAAAGTTCCACTCCGATGTCCGATTGCTTTGATTCTTTTTTACTTGGAAAGAAGACTTCAAGGGTTACAACTTTGTAGTTTACCACTTTTCCTGATTCGGAAGTTAACAAGGTCAAAACTGATCTACAATATGGTATATGTGTAAAAAATGGGGAACACAAGGGCTCACAGCAAGGGGCAATTACTATCTCAAGAACCTTCTAAGATTGGCCAATTGGAGATCAATAAAAGGAGAGAAGGAGGGGGGCGCACGGCACACCTACACCTTAGGCTGATTTTCCTCTCTCTTTCTCTCTCTCTCAAACCTTGTCTCACGACAATCATTATCAAAGGAAGAGAGGCTGCAGCAAGCACAAGAACAACAGCACAAAGTGGTTCACGGCATACACCAGAAAAGGCTAAGGAAAGGAGAAGGATTGGAAGAACAAGATCAACCGACAGAAAGTCGAAGGAGTCGCGGAACTGATAAGTGATTCTATGTCTTTGATTTGATATATGGTTTTAGATCCATGGAAGAGAATTATTATTTTAGAAAGTACCAAAGTATGGATTTTAAAGGATGTTACTAGATTAGAAAATATCTAATCATGGACCTTGGATTAATTGGAAGTTGCTAAATTTGGAAAGCATCCAATTAAGGAAACTTGGTTTCTAATTATGGAAACCTTCTAATAATGGAAAGGTGGAGAGTAAATTAGTAACTTTCTAATTATGGATCTTAGATTAAAATGGAAGGTGGGGATTATTTATGGAAACATGGATGCTTAATTTAGAAAGTGTTTAATTATGGGAAACCATGGAAGAACTTTGGTTATTTCTATGGGTTAGAAACTATGGAAAGTCATGGTTTAAATTAATGGATTTGAATGATGGAAACCCATGGAAAATGTTAGATAAATTTTAAATGAAGTTTGAAGGGAATAAAGGGAAACATGAACCATAACCGAACCCCATGAAATAATGTTGGTAATGAATGAATGTTGGTTTAGAAGTATGGAAAGACATGGGTTAAGTTATGGTTTATTTTAATGGAAAAATATAGATGATTAATTAAATGAAAGAAGATTGGGAAAGGATCATGATAATTTGGAAAGGTTGATATGTTTAACCAAAAGAATAGAAAAGAAGGGGTGAGGTTCGGCCATGATGTATGGCCGAACCCCACCAAAATTTTTTATGGATCTAAGTTTTCTTAGAGGTTAAATCATGTGAACTGATTTATTAAATTTAAAGAATGATGGAGAACCAAGGACCTTAGGGCCGAACCCCATAGCGAATTTTGGGATGATGTTAATGCAATTAGAGTTTAAATTATGTAAGTATTATTATTGAATGTTTTAATGGATCTAAACCATTGATGAAGATCATGAACCATAGGGTTCGGCCATGGTGCTTGGCCGAACCCCATGGGGTTGTTTTTGGAATGAAGATGGATTTGGTTACTTAATATGGAAAGCTTCCAAATATGGAAGGAGTTGCTAAATTTGGAAGGCATCCAATAATAGAAAGATAGTTTCTAATTTAGGAAACTATCTATCTATAGAAGTTTGTCTATTATAGGAAAGTTCCTATTCTTGGAAAGTGGATATTGAAATTAGAAAATATCTAATTATAGACCATGAGGATTATTTTTAGAAAACTTTCATGTATGGAAGGTGATTACTATTCTTGATAACCTTCTAATGAAGACATGGGTCGGCCATGAACCATAATGGCTAAGATGCTAGATTATGTTTAATTATGGAATATGATATCTAATTATGGAATCTATATTTGGAAAACATTCAAATAAGGAAAGTTAGAGTTTAATTTAGAAGTTTCCAATTATAGAAGAAAGAATTGATTTGGAAAATTCTAACTATGGAAGGTTTTATTTGTGGTTCCATGGTTGTGGATCATTGGTGGATCCATGTATGTAATATAGTGGAACCTAAACATGAATTGTCAAAGGCAATGACAAAGTTGTAAATACTTGCTAAAAATAGAAGGTTAGCCATAGATGGCATTTTAGTAATTGTATGAGAACTAATAGACCTATGTTTTGGGACCTAAAACTTAGGTGACGAGATCAATGGCAATTTGGTAAATAAAGGGTAAAAAATGAAGAATGGTTTATGGACTTAAAATATTGTAAATCAAGTGAGACTTGGTTTTGATTCTTTATTATATTTTAAGGTAACGGAACCTCACAAGGTGTTTAGGATCGTGAGCGGTTACCGGACGAAAGACGCAAGGACACGAAGCGGTCTTAGGTAGGATTCCACCTTTTTTGAAACCATGGGTTTATGTACATTGTTTTATCTTGATTTGATGAATTTATATTGCAAAGGATATGTTTCAAACTGTGATTTTAAATGCTATGTTTATGTGATAAAGTAGCATGTCTTTTATATGTTTCAAGTATGAGCTTTTAAATACTATGATTTGTATAATTGCATAGCATATGGACATTTACATCTCATGCATGGCATGGGAGGGATGACAGGTAACTGGGGACCCACACTCCGTCGGGGCGTCCGTAAAGCACTAGTGGGGGATACCTTGATGAGGAGCATTCCATTAAGAGGACACTATGTATGAATTGTAACCGGAGGGGTCACACTCCGTCGGGGCATCCGAAAAACCTATGTGCGATACCTTGATGTGCTTTTGCATCAGGAATAAACCGTAGGGTCCACACTCCGCCGGGGCGTCCGGAAGACCTATGTGGTGGGTACATTTATGTACATGTGATGGGTGGGACTCATTGCATGGCATGGATTTTACCTGGTTTTATATATTATGTTATAATATATGTTTTGTACTAACCATGTGTTAATCCTATTTGGAATACCTACTGGGCGCGTTGTACTAACGCCCTACTTCTACCCTTTAGTGGATGATGCAAGAAACGAAGAAAACGCTAAACGTATAAGGGACAAGCACAGGAGCTTGGAACACTTTTAGTTTTATATTTGTTTAAGATACTCAGGGATTTGTATTTTGAGTATCTAGAGTTCGGATGTAATAACTTAGATGGATTTGCTATGGTTGGATATTTTAATGAATAATTATGTTAAGATAATGATGATTAAAGACTTGACATACTTTGCTATCTGAATGGAATAGAACTTGGTTCCATTATGATTCTGCATTTTGATGTTATGATTCCGCAGGATATGATTTTATTCCGCATATTGATATTGCTATGTGTGAACCATTTTTCATGGACTTGATCCATACACACATAGGGTTGGCCAGTTAAGGGTCGGACTTTGAAAGTTTGGACTTAGCTCGCGTCGTGACGTGCCGCGCTCTATCACTCTACTCTGTTATAAAAAAAATAAAAATATACTCTGAATTTTCGGGAAAAAATGAGTGAAAGGGCGTTACAATCATGCGCTGATTTTAGTATTACAAATTGTTTACAGTTTTTGATATGATGTATTTATCGTGATTTTATACTAATCATATGTGTATAACCCTACTTGGAATTCCTACTGGGCGCGTTGACTAACGCCCTGCTTCTACCTTTAGATGATGGTACAGGGAATGCAACGGGTGATGGACATGAAAGAAGTCAAGCTTAGGAGCTTGGATAGCTTATGCTTACTTTATTTAATTTTTATTTTGGAATAATGTATTTGAGATAATTGCACTTTGGGACTGTAATAACTTAGGTTTATTTTGCTATGGTTTGACAATGTGTTGGACTTAGCCCGCGTCGTGGCGTCCCGCTCTCTCTCACTCTTTATTTTAAAAAAAAAAATAGACTCTAATTTTCGGTGAGTGAAAAAGGGCAGGGCGTTACAGTGACAGGGTTGCCAAGGTCTTCAAAGGGCAACAATGCAATATAGGTCGTAGTGGACCGTTTGACCAAGTCTACACATTTCCTTCCAATCAAGATGACAGACTCGTCTGAGACCTTGAGACAACAATATATCAAGGATATTATCAGGCTACATGGTATCCCCAGGACTATTGTGTCCGACAGAGATGACCGATTTACTAGCAGGGCGTGGCAGAGCATGCAGTCGGCTATGGGGACCAACTTGTTGATCAACACAGCTTTCCATCCATAGACTGACGGTCAGTCGGAAAGAATAATACAGACATTGGAGGACATGTTGAGAGCTTGCATGTTAGATTTCAAGGGTGGTGGGGAAGATCATTTACCACTGGTTGAGTTCTCATATAACAACAGTTACTAGGAAAGCGTCCAGATGGCTCCATTCGAGGCGTTGTATGGTAGACCCTGTAGCTAACCTGTGTGTTGGATAGAGGCCGGTGAGCCTACACTTATTGGACCTGATCTAGTTGCAGAAACCACAGAACAGATCAAGGTGATACGACAACATCAGCTCACTACACAGACTCGTCAGAAGAGCTACGCTGACAAGAGAAGGAGATTCCTTGAGTTTGAGGTGGGAGACTTAGTGTTCTTAAAAGTCTCGTCACGAAAGGGGCACATGCGATCCAGAAAGAAAGGGAAGTTGTCACTTAGATATGTGGGACCCTTTCCAATTCAAAAAAGGGTGGGGGAAGTGGCTTATCGTTTGATATTTCCTCCACAGTTGTCATCTTTGCACGATGTATTCCATGTTTCTATGTTGAGGAGTACAATCCTGATCCTTCGTACGTGATGAATGTGTAAGACATAAAAGTGCAAAGCGACGTATCTTACGTTGAAAAGCCTGTCAAAGTAATTGATACAAAACAAAGGGTGTTGCGAAACCGAGCAATTCAATTCGTCAAGGTGGTATGGGATCAACATGCTAATGAGGAAGCCACATGGGAACTTGAATCAGAAATGAGAACAACTCACCCTGAGCTATTTATGTAATCTGTCTGAAACCCTACTTCACTCGATTTTCGGGACGAAAATTTCAAAAGAGGGTAATATTGTAACACGCCGGATTTTCATTTCATGAATATATATATGGAAATTGTCCATTTAAATTGTGAATTAATGGAATTTGAAATTAAATAATGGAGATGGACCTTAGATGGGTAAGGAGTTGGGTCAATTACCCAATTAAGACCCAACGGGTCATGGATAAGGTTGAATTGAAAATAAATGGGTAAGCCTTGAATAAATGGGTCAATTGCTCAATGAGGACCCAATGGGTCATGATGAGCCGATTTGTAAGTAATTGGGTAAGGTCAATGTAATTGGGTCAAATATCCAATTAAAACCAAGGCATGAGATCCATCTCATCAAATGAAATGGCTAAGTGGGACCTGAAAACCATATGATGTATGGTCGACTAAGCCATGATTGACTTCTTCAACCATTGGTGAGTTCACAAGAATTGAGTTACTGAATAAGTTCAAATGATTTGAATTCGCTTGAGTTGATTTATAAATTCAATTGAGTCAAGGTGGATTGAGTTAAGCGAAGTCGATTTAAAGTGAGTTAAATAGAGTTGAGTTGAGATGAGTGAGTTAATTTGGAAGATGGAAGGTTTCCATCTCATGGGATGAAACCCAAAAAACACAAACCTAATGGGATACACGTTAAGAAGCCAAGGGACACCTTGGTTAAGATGGAACAATTAAGAGGGAAGTGAGAAAGCCTTGGGCTGATTACAAAGAGGTACAACCAAGGGGCATCACACCCTTTGGCCGAATTCTCCATTGAAGAACAAGGAGATTTTCATCTCTCTCCCCATCCACACCATTGACACTAAACAAGGAAGTGAAGGATTAAGGAAGGAGTTTGGGCTGATTACTAAGAGGCATCAACCAAGGGGCACACCCCACCCATTGGCCGATCTCTCTCTTTTGAACAAAGAAGTTTCTCTCCTTTTCTTATCTATCTCTCTCACCTACATTTTGGTGTTGGGAGAATCAGTGAAGAACAAGAAAGGAAGGAGAAGGACTGAGGAGTAAAGACAGAGCAAAAGAAACAAAGGAGATGGGGAAAAAAGGTATGTTAATGTTTAACAAGATAAGAAGGAGATAAGGAAAATATAGGTTGGCCATGATGTGGCCGAACCTATGGGTTCCATGGCTGGATGAATTAGATGGTCAGATGGTTATAAGACCATGGAAATTAAGAATCCATCTAGAAGATGATGATGGACTAAAACAAACATGAAATAATATTCGAATCCAAGTTGTAAACCAAGGATTGAATGAATGGAAGAAAAGACCCTAACGTTGGTTAGTGGGTGGTGTATGTCCACTGATTTTATGTATAAATGAATAATACATGTTTAGACATGATTAAGGAATGAATTTCATGAAGAAAGGAAGTACAAAAGTGCAAATAGAGAAGACTGGACAAGGGTTTACCGTCCACGGACGGGTTTCGACAGTCCACAGGACGGGTAACGGACGGTAATCTGCCAGGTTCAGTCGACTGAATTTAAAAGTGAAAATTTTTAAATTATTTTTCCAGAGGTTCAGTTTATCTAGAATAGTGTAGGGGATGGTTTAACTTAAATAGATAATGAATTGATTATGGTATATAAATGAATTCGTAAGGTAACGGGATTTCACAAAAAGGTGTGCGATCGGTTTTGACGTGATCGGTGAACAGTATCTTCACGGAACAACAAGGATAGTATACTGAATTTGGTAGGATTCCTACCTTGTTGATATGCATATGGATCTTATATGTTATTGATTTTTATTTCAATATCATGTTTATTTTGGTAAATCAAATGGTGAAAGTTTTATGAACTGAATTTCAATATGATTTGATATGAAATGGCATTTCTGCATTCATGATCTCATGCATGGCATGAGAGGGAACATGAGAGAGGAGTCCACGCTCCATCGGTGATCCCGTTTAGCATAGGTGGGAGGAGTCCATACTGATGCCTAGTGACGTATGTGGGAGGAGTCCACGCTCCATTCGGTGATTCCGATTAACATACATGGGGAGGAGTCCACGCTCCATCGGTGATTCCGATTTGCATACGTGGGAGGAGTGCATACTGATTCCTATTGACATATGTGGGAGGAGTCCATGCTCCATTCAGTGATTCCGATTAACATACATGGGGAAGAGTCCACGTTCCATCGGTGATTCCTATTAGCATGCATGGGAGGAGTCCATACTGATTCCTAGTGACATATGTGGGAGGAGTCCATGCTCCATTCGGTGATTCTGATTAACATACATGGGGAGGAGTTCACATTCCATTTGGAGTTTCTGATCAACATACGTGGGGACGTATACAGTGACCTAGTGGTACAACGCAAGGCACTATAGAAGTAATTGGCCAAAGGAACACTTGATTTGATTTGTATGGTGATGATATGGAGATTGGATGGGGGATCATTAGCATATGATACCCATGACATGACACATACATTGCATGATTTGGATATGATTATCATGCACTGTTTTTGGTACTATGATATGTTTACAGTTTTAATATGATATTTTGATTTTGATTTGTATATTGATCCTATGTGTATGACCCTACTTGGAATTCCTACTAGGCGCGCTGACTACCTTCCTACTTCTACCCTTTAGATGATGGAATAGGGAATGGAAAGGACGATGGACGTGAAAGAAGCCAAGTTTAAGAGCTTGGACAACTTATGCTTACTTTATTTAATATTTATTTTGGAACAATTTATTTGAGATAATTGCACTTTGGGATTGTAATAGCTTAGTTTATTTTGCTATGGTTGATTGATCATTTTGGATATTTAATCGTAAGTTAATTTAATAGTGATGGGCTTCCTTGCTTTTAATATCATGTTTATGGATGGTTTCCATTCATATAATAATTCCGTAGTTAATCCTTAACGTGTGAATTGTTTTGTGGACTTGGTCCACACACACGTATTGTTAGTCAATTAAGGGTCGGGTTTAGAAACCCAGACTTAGCTCATGTTGTGACGTTCCCGCTCTCTCTCACTCTTTTTAAATTAAAAAAAAAAATATACTCTGATTTTCAGCGAGTGAAAAAGGGCGGGGCGTTATAGGGATAACATGCTTCCTTGTCGCCATGGATTGTGATTGATTTATGACGGCTATAAGGCGGAGCGTTAGCACACATTAGGTGGATCTTGAAGAAGCACACATCAAGAGATAGAACTGTAAAGGCAAGTGCTTCTTGGTTTTAATTTTGTTTTAAAACCTTTATTCCGAATGTGGATTAAGGAGGATTGGCTTCGAAACTACTATAAGAAAACTCTAGAGCGTCGTATTTAGCACATTGGTGGGTGAAATTCCCAGCCAAATGGATAGGTGGAATTCGTATTCTACAGTGGTGGGTGAAATTACCAGCCGATTGAGTGAGGTGGAATTCCTACTCTAATTGTGAGGATGTAAGTCCCCTCTTAGTGGATTTGGGGATACTTCAAGGTTGAGTTAGTCCTAACAGTGGATGTAGGTTGGCTAACCGAACCATTTTAAATTGGTCTTATGGTGTTTGATCTTTATGTGTTTGCATTTAGTATTTAAGTAATCTTCTCAACACGCATCATTTTGCATGTTGATTATCTTATTTTATAAATTAAGCACAAACATCGATAATCAAGCAATATGTTAAGGTTATAATCTTAGTCTGATCGTCTAAAGAAATTTTAAACAATCTATCACACTAAACAAATCTCTTGATTAATGTTCCGCTGCACTTAAATCAATCAAGAAAATTATAAACGCCATGGAAATTGGGATTGACCTATTCAGCTCCCCTCTAGGGTCAATCGTGTTGTTCTAGCACCATGAGAAAGGGACTTCCAACTAGTATCAGAGCCCCGTGCTCTTTGTAAAGGATATAACCATCCAAGTTTATCCATGCTAGAACAATGGCTATGAGAGAAAGCCATAATATTTCCATACTCTATTTGTGATGAAAAATGGAATGAATAACTTTAAATGTTTTCATCAATAAATATGTTCTGAAATAGGTGAATAGAAAGTGGTTTACCCCTATAGAAAAGGTATTAGATAAACCTCCAACTTGACCACTCAGCCCAAAGACCAATTGCTTAGACTAGTGATGAATTGGCTTTGCACTTTAATCAAACACTTGCAGCATTCATGTAACGCCCCGCCTTTTTTCACTCGCTTTCCCTTTCCGAAAATCAGAGTCTATTTTTTTTTTTTTATATATAACAAAGAGTGATACAGAGCGGGACATCACGCCGCGAGCTAAGTCCGAACTTCTAAAGTCCGACCCTTAACTGGCCAACCCTATGTGTGCATGGAACAAGTCCATGAAAACGGTTCACACATAACAATATCAACATGCGAAATAAAATCATAATTGCGGAATTATACTAAAACCAAGTTCTATACCATTCAGATAGCAAAGTATGTCAAGTCCTTAATCATCATTCAAATATCATAATTATCTAAATAAACATTCAACCATCTAAGTTATTACATGCTCGGAAACTAGTTACTCAAATACATGTCTATAAGTAACTTTATTCAACATATAAATAAATCATCCAAGCTCCTATGCTTGGCCCTCCTTGTGTTCATCGTTCCCCTGATTTCCTGTGTCATCCACTAGGGTAAAAGTAGGGCAATAGAACAACGCGCTCAGTGGGTATTCCAATTAGGGCTAACACATGGTTAGTACAAAACATATATTATAACATAATATTCCAAAAAGCCATAAAAACCATGCCATGCAATGGTGACAAATGCAATGAGTCCCACCCATCACATGTACATAAAAGTATCCCCACATAGGTCTTTCGAACGCCCCGACGGAGTGTGGACCCTCCGATTTCTTCTTGATGGAAAAGAACATCAAGGTGTCCCACATAGGTTTTTCGGATGCCCCGACGGAGTGTGGCCCCTCCGGTTACAAATCCTTCACCCCATGTCATGCATGAGATGCCAATGAAACACATGCTATTTTATCATATAAACATAGCATTAAAATCACATTTTGAAACACATCCAACACCTGCTATTTTAACATATAAATATAGCATTTAAAATTCACATTTTGAAACCTATCCTTTGCAATATAAATTCATCAAAATAAGATAAAACATTGTACATTCAATGTAACGCCCCGCCCTTTCTCACTTGCTTTCCGAAAATCAGAGTCTAATTTTTTTTAAAAATAAAGAGTGAGATAAAGAGCGGGACGTCACGACGTGAGTTAAGTCTGAACTTCTAAAGTCCGACCCTTAACTGGCCAACCCTACGTATGCATGGACTAAGTCCATGAAAACAGTTCACAAGTGAAAAGATACTTGCGGAATTAAATCATAATCTGCAGATTATAATAGAACCTAACTCTAGTCCATTTTTAGATAGCAAAGTACTTCGTCACTTATAAATGATTAACTTAACTTAAATCATCAAGTAACCATTCACAAACCATAGCAAATATCTAAATTATTACATGCCGATACTAGCTACGCAAAATACATGTCCATGAGTAACATAAATAAAAATAAGATCCAATCACATATCCAAGCTCCTATGCTTGGCTTCGATCACGCTCATCGTCCCTTCCCTTTCGTGTATCATCCACTAGGGTAGAAGTAGGGTTTTAGAACAACGCGCCCAGTAGGAATTCTATTAGGGTCTACACATGGTTAGTACAAATCATAGATAATAATATCATAACGTGAAAAACTTATATAAACAATGCCATGTCATGATGTCAAATGCAATGAGTCCCACCCATCACAAGTACATATAAGTACCCCCACATAGGTCTTTCGGATGCCCCGACGGAGTGTGGCCCCTCCGGTTTCTTCTTGATGGAAAAATACATCAAGGTATCCCACATAGATTTTTCGGACTCCCCGACGGATTGTGGCCCCTCCGGTTACATATCCTTCACCCCATGCCATGCATGAGATGCTAATGAAACACATGTTATTTATCATATAAAAATAACATTTAAATCTCACATTTTGAAACATAGCTTTTACAACATAATTCATCGAAATAAACCAAATAAACCATATATACATAAACCATGTTTCAAAAAGGTAGAATCCTACCAATGACAACTAGTTTGACCTTGCGTTCTTGTCCGAAAACCGTTCACGACCGTATACCGTTTGTGAGGTCCTGTCACCTTGTTACATATCCACAAGTCAAACTAAAGTCCCATTTGATTTACATTAATATAAAAAACTATGAACACACTTTGTGGGGTTTGGTCATACACCATAGCCGAACCTCACTAACTTGGTTTTAATGCCTTTCTTGAATCTATTACTCCATCACCTCTTAGTTAATCACTTAACAATTAATCATTTAACACACATAAACCATAATTGTTTATCTTTGTTAACCATTTAAGTCCACCAAACATTTCCCGTGTGGTTCGGCCATACACCATGGCCGAACCCATGGTCTATCATTTAAAGGTCCTTAAGTCCCAAAAACACTCCCCATGGTGTTTGGCCATACACCATGGCCGAACCCATGGTCTTTTATTTTTTACCATAACAAAGTTCCTCCATGAGGGGGTCTTAATCATACATTTAGATCATCAATTTTGATCATCACTAACCACCTTTAAACCTATTATCATTACGAACTTTCCCCCTTCATCTCCATGGTCCAAAATACCTCTAAGTCCACCAATAGTTCTTTATGGGGTTCGGCCATACAATATGGCGGAACCCATGGTCCATGGTTCTTCACCATTTCCAATGTTTAAGACCATTTCATCATTAACATTCATCTATTATTTTCCTGTTTTGAAACCCATTAAAATTAATAAAACAAACCACTTAAATTTAACATCTAAAAACCCTAAGTCCATACATATCTCTTGGTGGGGTTCGGCCATACAACATTGCCGAACTTCACCCTTGGTTTTGTACCCTTCTTTCCATTTTAAATCTTCTAAAACATTCATTAACTTTCCATGGTTTCCTTTCTTCAAGAACCCTTAAAATAACCATGGTCCCTCCATGGGGTTCGCCCATGCTCTTTGGTCGAACCCTATGGTTCATCCTTCCCATTAAAATACCCAAATCAACCCCCAATTTTCTTCCATGGGGTTCGGCCATCCACCATGGCCGAACCCTATGGTTCCTTTCTTTAAACACAATTTTATAAAGATTACTTACCGGTTCCGCGACTCCTCCGGTTTTCCTTCGCTCCGACTTCTTCTTTCAATCCTTTCTTTCCTTAGCCTTTTCCTCCTTCTTCTTGATCCTTTGGGCGAGTGTGAGAGCTTGAGAGTGATAGAGTTAGGCCAAATTATGTGGGTTTGAGAGAGGAATGGTTTTGAGTGAGAGGGAGAGGTGTTTGGGGATGTAAACTCTAAGTTCTTTTTCTCTTTTGTCTTTGTGAGTGGTCGGCTAAGAGAGGGTGTGAGGGAAAGGGAGAGTTGAGCCTTGTTTGAATTTGAAAAATTAAACCCAAAACTCCCCCTTATCTCTCCAACGTGTAGCATTGTTTGAAATTGAAATTTAAACCACCTTTATTATCTCTCCATGTGGGAGTTTCCTCTTCATTATCTTCCCTATCTCTACATGAGATGGAATTCTCAAGACTCCAACGTGTATGCCATTGAATTTGAATTTTTAAATGTATAACCATTCCATTATCTCTCCATGTGTATCCTTGTTTGATTTTGAAATAAGTCAAACCTCCCTACCTCTCCAACGTGTAACTCTTATTTGAATTTTGAAATAAACCAATATTCTTCCATCTCTTCAACGTTTGAATTTTGAAACACAAACCATCTTCATCTCTCCAACGTTTGAATTTGAAATAAAACAATACTCCTCCATCTCTCCAACGTTTGAATTTGAAACACAAACCATCTTCATCTCTCTAACGTTTGAATTTGAAACAAAAACCATCTTCATCTCTCCAACATTTGAATTTGAAACACAAACCATCTTCATCTCTCCAACGTTTGAATTTGAAACAGAACAATACTCCTCCATCTCTCCAACGTTTGAATTTGAAACACAAACCATCTTCATCTCTCCAACGTTTGAATTTGAAATAAAACAATACTCCTCCATCTCTCCAACGTTTGAATTTGAATTCTAAAATAAAAACCGTCCATCCCATTATTTGAATTTTGAATTTGAAATGTAAACCATCCATCCCATTATTAGAATTTTGAATTTGAAATGTAAACCGTCCATCCCAACTCATTTAATTTAACTCACCACTTTAATTTACTTCAAATCAACTCAACTCACTTGGTGGTCAACCAAGTCAAACACGACCCATTGGGTCCCAATTGGATAATTTGACCCAATTAACAATTTTGACCCAATTGAATACATCTTACCCAATTATTTCAATTGCAACCATATCCACAATCCGTTGGGTCTTAATTGGGCAATTGACCCAACCCTTTAGCCATCTAAGGTCCAATATCTAATAATTCACAATTTAAAATGGCAAATTTCATATATATTAATAATATGAAATTCCAAAGTGTTATGTTTCAAAGAGGTGGAATCCTACTAAAGATCGCTAATGTGTCCTACTAAAGACCGCTAACGTGTCCTTGCGTCTTTCGTCCGGTAACCTCTCACGATCGTAAACACCTTGTGAGGTCCCGTTACCTTATAATATATCAATCAATCAAAACCATGTCCCATTTATTTACAATATTTAAGTCCATAAACCATTCTTCATGGGGTTCGACCATACACCATGGCTGAACCCATGGTCTTTCATTTTTTTACCATATTTACAATAATGCCATTCTTACCATTTTTATGCATTAATCTGATGATAACCCAATTAATCATCTAAGATACATCAAACATTAAGTTCAGCAACCATTCCCCATGGGGTTCGGCCATGTTGTATGGCCGAACCCATGGTCCCTTATTTTCACCTAATTACCAAAATGCCATTACGTCTATCATTGTCTCTCCATTAATCCAATCACTATTTTAAGTTCATAAAATCCATTTAACTTGATTCATGGGGTTCGGCCACAACCATGGCCGAACCTTATGATATTTTAATTCCATTTAAATTACAATTTTGCCATTCATGGCTAACCTTCCATCTTAGCATGTATTCACAACTTTGCCATTACCTTAGGTTTATGTCCAAAACCCATAAATTGGTTCATGGGGTTCGGCCATACACATGGCCGAACCCATGATGTCTAAGTTCCAAATACATCACTTTCCATATTTGAATCATAATTCAAGGTTCCTTCCAAAAGCAATCCAAAAGTCCATAATTAGAAAGTCCATAATTAGAAACTTTCCAAATTTAATATCCATCCTTCCATTCTTCTATCTTAAGATCCTTCCTAAATTAAAATCCACCGTCCTTAATTAGAAAGTTTCCAAATTTAGCAATTAACATAATTGAATCCATAATCAAGATTCCTTCCATAATTAGAAACTTTCTAAATTAATAAACATCTTCCAAATTAATTAACATTCATTAAAAATACCAATACAACTCCATGGGGTTCGGCCATACACCATGGCCGAACCCTATGGTTCATAATCCTCTTTCTAAAAATTATTGAACATTGATCTTCCATTTAATCAATCACCATATTAAAACCATCTATATTTTCCCATGGTCTCCATCCAATAACCATGTCTTTCCATTAAATTTAATACCACGATCATCCCATAATTATTTATGGGGTTCGGCCGAACCCATGGTCTAAGGTTCTTCACAAGATTATCATTAAAACCCTTTAAAATCATAAACCTATATCTATGATTTTCATCTTTCAATTTCATTAAAATAACTAACATCCTTCATGATTTCATCATTCAAACTTCCATTAAATAATCAATGTTGCATGGCCGAACCCTATGGTTTATCCTTTCCATTAAAAATACTCATTCATCTCCCAATTTTCTTCCATGGGGTTCGGCCATACACCATGGCCGAACCCTATGGTTCTTTTCTTTTAAACAAAATTTATAAAATACTAACCGGTTCCGATTGATTCTTGCTCTTCCAATCCTTCTCCTCCTTGGTCTTTTCCTCTTGCTGGCTGCCTTCTCTTCCTCTTTGTTTTGCCGAGAATGAGAATTGAGATAGAGAGAGAAAATTCGGCTATGTGTGTAAGCCGTGCGCCCCTCCTTGTTGCCTCTTTTATTACTTCCAATTGGTCTTATCTTAGAAGGTTCTTAAGATAGCAATTGCCGACCTTCCAATCTTATGCTCCTCCCTTCCCTCTTTCTTTAATAACATTCCAATCGGCCAATGCTATGATAACAATAGCCATGTCGTGCGCCCTTGCCTTGAGCCTTAATTAATCTCACATTGATCCCAATTTAAAAGGCGCTTAAGATAACAATTCCTTAGTGCCGTGCGCCCCCTTGCTTCCCACTTTGGGAGGGTCATTTAATTAGCAATTTTCCTCGTTTAAGATATTCTAGCACATGCGCATATCCTAGATATGCAATGTCACACACGGCCTATCCTAGATATGCAATGTCACACGCGACCATAAATAATCTATCTCATTCCTAAAATCTTTCCATGATCCGTTTATGCGCATAATCATGGATTTAGAAATCCCTACACACGGCCAATGTAATCTTCATTTAATTTTTAAACACCTTCTTGGATATGCAAATCCAATATTCGGCCATGCACAATCTTTTATTTAATTTTTGACATAATACATTATTAATTTAAATCGGCCAAATTAATTTTTTATTGAAACCAATTTCACAATCCGTTGGGTCTTAATTGGGCAAAGACCCAACACTTTATCCATCTAATATCCATATCTAAAATTCACAAATTAAATGGGTAATATTCATATATATATATATATATTAATAACTTGAAAATTCGGGGTGTTACAATTCAGTAGTGTTGTTTCATAATATAACTCTAAAATATTCAAAAAGATATGAAACAACAAAATAGGTTGAAAGAATACATGAAAAAATTGCCTCTTCTAGCCCAACGGATGACATCACTTATCGTGACAAATTTGTGTACTGATAGAATAGGTGATTGACTACAGTTCATCCATTGAAAAAGTCCAAGTTAAATTCTCTAAGAGAAGAAGAGGATATAGTAAAAGGAACTTGATGAAGGTAGTGTAACGCCCCGCCCTTTTTCACTCGCTTCTTCCCGTAAATTCAGAGTATATTTTCTTTTATAACAGAGGAGAGTGATAGAGCGCGGGACGTCATGACGGGAGCTAAGTCCGAACTTCCAAAGTCCGACCCTTAACTGGCCAACCCTATGTGTGCATGGACAAGTCCACGAAAACAGTTCACACATAGCAAAACGATACACATGCGGAATCAATCATCATAACATGCGGAATAATAATAGAATCAAGTTCCATTTCATTGATAGCAGAGTACTTAGTCAATAATCACATTAATCACTATCCAAATAAAACATCCAACCATAGCAAATTCATCTAAGTTATTACATTCTGAAATATGGATACTCTAAATACAAATCTCTGAGTATCTTAAACAAAATATAAAACTAAGAGTGTTCCAAGCTCCTATGCATGTCCCTTTCCGTGTTCACCGTTTTCATCGTTTCCTGCATCATCCACTAAAGGTTAGAAGTAGGGCGTTAATACAATGCGCCCAGTAGGAATTCCAGTTAGGGTTAACACATGGTTAGTACAAAACATATAATATTATCATAGTGCCAAAAAACCATATAAACCTTGTCATAAAACCATATAAAACATGTCATAAAACCATGTAATCCATGCCATGTCATGATGTCAAATGTAATGAGTCCCACCCAGCACAAGTATATATAAATCCCTCCACATAGGTCTTTCGGACGCCCCTACTGAGTGTGGACCCTCTGGTTCCTTCTTGATGGATAATGCACATCAGGTATACCACATAGATTGTTCGGACGCCCCGACGGAGTGTGGAGCCTCTGGTTCCCTCTTAATGGATAATGCACATCAAAGTATACCCCATAGGTTGTTCGGACGCCCCGACGGAGTGTGGACCCTCCGGTTCCCTCTTGATGGATAATGTACATCAAGATATACGACATAGGTTATTCGTACGCCCTGACGGAGTGTGGACCCTCCGGTTCCCTCTTGATGGATAATGCACATCAAGGTATACCACATAGGTTGTTCGGACGCCCCGACGGAGTGTGGACCCTCCGGTTACCAAATCCTTCACCCCATGTCATGCATGAGATGCCAATGAAACACATACTATTTTATAACATAAACATAGCATTATTAAAATCACCTTTGAAACATAATCAACACATGCTATTTTATACAAATAAACATAGCATTATAAATCACCTTTGAAACATAATCAACACATGCTATTTTATACAAATAAACATAGCATTATAAATCACCTTTGAAACATAATCAACACATGCTATTTTATACAAATAAACATGGCATTTAAAATTCGTAGAAAGCATATCCTTTGGAACATAATTTTATCAAAACATAGGATAAAACAAGTGTATATAGACCATAGTTTCAAAGAGGTGGAATCCTACCAAAAACCGTTCACAAGTGCTTGCGTTTCCGTCCAAGATTCGATCACCGATCGCGCACCGCTTGCGAGATCCCGTTACCTTATAATATAATGATAAATCAACACCAAGTCTCACCTAATTACAAGGTTCTAAGTCTATAAACAAAACCCCATGGGGTTCGGCCATGGTGTATGGCCGAACCCATGGCTTACCATTTTTTTTCCATAATTACAATAATGCCATTGAGCCTAATCATAGACTTCTTTCTTGCTTAGATCTCAAATAATCATTCATACTTCCAAAGCACTTATTTCCATAAAATAATTCATGGGATTCGGCCATACACTATGGCCGAACCCAATGTCCAATATTCTCTCATATTTACAAAAATGCCATTGGTTTCCTCATTCTATTAAATCCACAATAACTAGACCCTTTAAGAATCTTTAACCAAATTAAGTTCATAAATATACCTCATGGGGTTCGGCCATACATCATGGCCGAACCCATGGTCCTCTATTTTGGTGTGGAATTACATTTTTGTCATTCCTTTCACCATCAATCCATAACCTACATTGTATCCTTTTCCTTTATTTTAAAACTACACAAAACATAACTCATAACATAGGTTCATAATCTGATTCATAAATCAGCCGTTAAACATGAATTAAAGATGCCATTAATCCCTTAATTTGGACCATGGGGTTCGACCATACACCTTGTCTGAACCCTATGGTGTATAGTTTCCAAATTAACTCCACCTTTCCATAATTATATGCTTTCCAAATATAAGTTCCGTACTTAGATATCATATTCCATAATTATCCAACCCTTTCCATAATTGGAAACACCTTCCATAAATAGATTGTTTCCTTAATTAACCAACCCTCCTTCCATTTTTAGATTGCTTCCCAAATTTAGCAACACTTCCATAATGAGATGCTTTCCAATTTAGTCACCCCTTCCATATATGGAAGCTTTCTAAATTTAGCAATACTTTCCATATTTGGAACCTTTCCAACTTAGTATATACCTTCCATAAATAATAAGATTTCCAAAAATAACTCTAGTGGGGTTCGGTTATGCACCATGGCCGAACCTCACCCTTGTAGATCCAAGTCCATCCTCTTACATCTATTTTCCAAATGGGTAAATCAACTCCATGGGGTTCGGCCAACAGCATGGCCGAACCCTATGGTTCACAATCTTTGACCATTGATTTAATTCCATTAAAACATTCAATACTACATACCCAACTCCATTAAATTATTTGGTGGGATTCGGCCATACACCATGGCCGAACCTCACCCCATTCTTTTCATTAATATTGATCCAATTAATTAGCCATAAAACAGTCATGGTTCGGCCATGCCATGGCCGACCCATATTCCATGTTCTTTCACTGATTTCTTGAATCTAAAACCGACAACCATCAAAGGTTTCTATGGTTTAAAAATCTGAGATCATAAACCCAATGAATAAATCAAAACTCTCGATGGTTTTCAATCTTAAAACCCATCAATTAAATAAAATCTTTCCATGGCCGAACCCTATGGTTCTTTCTTTCCATTTAAACCATTAAATCATCTCCAATCTCCCTCCATGGGGTTCGGCCAAACACCATGGCCGAACCCTATGGTTCTTTTTGTTTCAAAAATAAAACTATACCATTAAGATACTAACCTCTTTCTCGGATTGATTTCTTGTTCTCTCCTTGCTTGATCTTTCTCTTCCAATCTTCTTCTCCTTCCTCCTTGCTCTTGCCGTGTGGAAGAGAATGATGAATTGAGAGAGAGAGAGAGAGAGGAATAAACTCAACAATAAAGGATGTCAAAACCGTGTATCCCTCTTGACCTCTCCCTTTATAGCCTTTCTTAATCCCACATTAGAAAGTTCTTAAGATAAGCAACCTTTAGCTGTGCGCCCCTTGTGTTCCCCGTTTTTACACATATACCATATTGTAGTTCAGTTTTGACCTTGTTAACTTCCGAATCAGAAAAAGTGGTAAACTACAAAGTTGTAGCCCTTGAAGTCTTTTTTTCTAACGCAAAAAGAATCAAAGAAATCGAACATTGGAGTGGAAATTTATAACCAAAATACTGAACGTATGTCAAACCTTCCTTATTTAACCATAGCCGACTTTCCCTCTTTAATTAGCCATAGCTGACTTTCCCTTTCTTAATTTAAGACCTTCCAATCGGCCAATGCTAAAATATATATAGCAATGTTGTGTACCCTCCTTTTTAATTAGTTTAAGATTATTTGCATACCCTATTTAAAATTATCACATGCGCATAAACATAGATTTTTAATTGGGTCATGGCCCAATTCCTTATCCATATAAGATCTAACTCAAAAATCCACAATTTAAAAATGAATAAATAATAAACTAAAAACCCGAGGTGTTACAGGTAGTGACTTTCAAATATCCTTTGTAGCCATATACCAAAATGCTTGTCTTTTACGTTTGGTCAACATCACGGTACAAAATCTGGGGTTTTAATTCACAAAGTCAAATGGGAAGGCCCCCAAAATTAAAACCAGATTTGATAAAAGGCCATCACCATATTGTGGACTTAGATTCTGACTCTCACAAGGTTATGCTCAAATGTGTGAAGGGATACCATTGTTGGTGTCACATTTGAAACATGTTTGGGAATCACCTTGTATCTTGCCTACAATCCATGTTCTTATTTGATTGTTGGATAGATCTTATGCAAGATACTCATATGTACATGAAGGTTTACACTCCAGTATTGGATTGTACTTGTCTCATTTCATTTCATATGCCATGTGATTTTTCCATCTTTAGGAAATGAATGTAGTTTGCGCATTACCTCATGTATAGGGTGTGTATGGTACACATACACAGTGTCGTTTCATTCCAAGTTATCCTTTGTGGAATGAAACATGCTCTATGTCTTTAAATGGATTTTTGGTTTGCTATAATTTACCAAAAGTGTTGATCAAAATGATCAAATTTGCTTATCTATAATCCATTTATGTTCCAGTTCTTTCCAAGAAATGAACGACATTGGAGGATTTTTGAAAGAATGGTAAGAGTGTTTATCATGTTTTGGGCAATAACATGATAACAAGCATGAGATCTGTGTGTGTAGCATCATATTTCATTTCCATATGCATAGTAACCGTATTCAAAATGGGAAATGAATGTATGATTAGTGTGCTTTGTGTTTCATTCCAATATTCTCTAGTTATACATTATTTAGAATGACTCATGTTCATAGACACCTTGCCTTTGCTAAAACCTGGAAATGCTGCATCATATGACATCACACCCTTGGGCAATATGTTTGAATTTGTAAATTAAATGTGCCCAAGGTACTTGGATTGGTTTGGATCCAGGAGAGATCAGAAGGGTGAGTTGAATCTTCAAATGGCACAGAACTTGTGTGAATGTATGTATCTACATTGGCATTGAAAGGTGTATAAGCAAGCTTGATATAAAAGAACATCGAAAGCACACACACACACATACCCAGTCATCCTTCAAAAAACCCATGTCGAAGGATAGACTAGTCGGAGGAACAGACACATCGGTTCTGTTGGAAATCAGAGCACTGTTTGAAAGAGGGAAAAATCGAAAGGAGCGACAAGTCTTACATATCGACACAGACCGGTCGTTGGTCACGACCTGTCGGTGAGTCAAAAAGATTAAGTTAAAAGGACTCTTTCTGCGAAAACTACAAATCAATTAAAAATCGTCGTTTCTCCTCCCTCTGGGCTTTGGCGATTTCCCTCTTGTCTCTCGTGCCCTTGATTAGTCCATTAGATCTCCCAAAGAGAAATCTTGACGGAAAGCCATACGGTTTTAAGGGTGTCACGGTGTTTGTGGGATTTAGTGTACGGGTAAGCCTTGGTCAGCTCTTCCCAAGCAACCATGTCGAAAAGGGAGACAACTAAATATCAGTCTTCGACCACCGGAAAAATCCCTGAGTCCAGCTCCCATTTCCTCAAGCGATCACCTAGATTTGTACAAGATACTCTACAATCAAGCTTTGCTGCTAAGAGTACTCCTCACAGAAAAATCCCTGCCCCTAAAACTAGATCCAGCCATCGGTATTTTCTTAGGTATCAATCTGGACAAAACCAGAGAACCGAAATAGAAGTGATATTCGTGCTAGACAGTTCTGATGAGGAAGGAGAAGTGAATGTTGAAAATGCAGACACCTCTGTGTCTAACGACACTAACAACTCGGGTGATTCACTTGAAATTCAAAGGAGTGGTGAACCTAAACAACCTGTGTCACAACCCATGATTAGATTTATCTGCAATATCGAAGATCGAGTCTCTCAAATTGAGGTGCATCTGGATGGGCTAGATGACTTCGTGCAAGGATTCACTCAGGGTGTCCACGAGGAACTCTCTGCATTACGACAATCAATCGTTAACCTTTATCGACAAAAAATTCCTTCTCCTCTAGCATCACCTCCTCCGGATGGCTCCGCTTAATATAGATTGTCATGCTTTATACTTTATATATTGGAAAAAACTATAGTTTCAGTATTAAAACTAAGCATCCATGTTGCCCCTCTCTTAAACCATATGTATTGATTTGTGTATTAATGAAATGATATGGTTTGGTTTATTGTGTGTACTAATTTGATGGAATGCCTTCTATCTCATATCTATTGATAACATGGATTTTGTTAAATAGACTAACATGCAGGATCTGATGAGTTAGTTTCATAGTGCCATGAAAGGGAGATAGGGATCGAGCTGTGATAGGACACACACCTTGGAGTTTGGGGGAGTACAAAATATGTGTTGATTAGCACCTGTCACTTGTCATGACAGCGTAAGGAGGAAGGTTGATGCAAGCTTGAAAGGAAGCTTGAAGGAAAATAAACTTAGAGGCAACTAAGTTTATCGGGCAAAGAATCTGGAGAAGCTAGAAAATATAGCTTACTCCATGGGGGAGATGAGTCAATGAAGCTACAAAAGATAGCTTGGAGAATGGGGGAGAAGACTCTAGGGAAGCTAGGACATTAGCTTGACTCATGGAAGAAATCAACTAAGTTGAAACTTATCTTATGCGGGGAAGAACAAACCTTGATACACGAGAAGTGTACATTAAATCGTAGGGGAGAACCATGAACTGGAGCAGAACTTAGTTAAACATTAAATGCAAGAAGCATGGGGAAGTGCTTGAAAATTGATGGCCGCCTACTAATTTTTGTCAGTTGTATGACAAAATGGGGGACAAATTAGTAGAAGCTATAAGACATCAGAACCAACTATTATGGGAAGTAATTGGTAAAACCTGAGTGCTTGGGTAGGAGGAAGCCAATAGACATAGGAGAATATCTATGCTTGGAGTTTGGAAAATCAAACTCAAAGAAGATTGGGGGAGAAATCTTCTCAACATTGATAGCTTGGATATGCTATGGGCAATGTTGGCTTCCAGGAAATCATGGTGGTTGGGGTAGCTGAATAGTAATCTTGTTTAGTCCAGGAATGCATATTTATATTTTGGGACTAACTCCTCTAATGATTTCCAAATGTTTGCTTGCTTATGTGCTTAAACAGATAAACATGAAATGAAACAAGCTGAATAAGTGTAACGCCCCGCCCTTTCCGAGAATTTCAGAGTCTAATTTTTTTTTTTAAAAGTAATAATAAAACATCGAAAGAGAGCGGGCGGCGTCACGACGCGAGTTAAGTTCAGACTACCCAAGTCTGAACCTTAACTGGCCACCCATGTGTACATGGAATAGACCATGATAGTGAATCACACATGGAACTAACCTCAACATGCAGAATAATCTAGATCAATTGCGGAAAAGAAAGACGAGATAGCAAGTAACAGTCTTAATCATTATTTATCATAGATCAACCATCCAAATGTTATCAACCTAATCAAACTATAGCAAGTAACGAATTATTACATATCCAACAAAAGTATTCAAATGACAGTAATATAACGTAATCCAAATCCATCATTAAAGCACTTAGGCTCAGCTCCCCTCCGGTCAATGACCTTTCCTTTCCCTTTACTTGTACCTGCAATCTCCTCTGAGGATAGAATTAGGGCGTTAGATCAACGCGCCCAGTAGGTTCCCGAATTAGGGCTACCACATGTTAGCATATAAAATATGCGTATACATATCATAATACATGATCACAAAAAAACAGATAAAACGATGCTATGAAATATGCACATGCAATGAACATCCCCCATCATGTACTTTCATAGCCATCACTTGACGTGCCTTGCACCGACAAGGTAAATTACAACACATTTTCATCTCTTCTATAAAATATGTACATGTAATGAGCAACCCCCATCATGTACCATCATAGCCATCACTTGACGTGCCTTGCACCGACAAGGTAAATTACAACAACATTCATCTCTTTTATGAAATATGTACATGCAATGAGCAACCCCCATCATGTACATTCGTAGCCATCATTTTAGAACTTCATTCATTATCCCATGGCTATGCATGAGATGTCAATGCCTGTATGCCATTTGTTAATGCATAATATATCATTTGAAACACATATATTAAAACAAGAGTATCATAAGAAAAACTGGGTAAAACCGTGGTTACAAGTAGGTAGGAAACCTACTGAAGAATCACTTCAATGTCTGTTCTTTCTTAGGCTTTATCCGGTCACCGCTCGCAGTCGTGCACCGTCACAGATATCCGTCACCTTATTCACATAAATCATGGACCAACTTTTAATCCCTTACTTTATTTGATTCCCATTTTTTAGTCTAAGTCCACAAATACCAACTCATGGTTGTGACATTTATTTACAAACATGCCATTGCTACCAATACCTTGATTAAACTTTACAACTTACCCACAACCTTAACATGGTTCAGCCATGTTTTGGCTGACCAAATCAGCAACCATAATTCCCTTTTTAATCACACACACATCCATAAAATGAACCATGAAAACGGTCCATGGGGTTCGGCCATACTCATGGCTGAACCCTTATGGTTCTTTGCTCAATAATGTCCTTTATTTACATACTAATTGGCTCTACCCCTTAGCCATGTTAAACCCATAGTTTAGTAATCCTATGGCCAACCCAAAATCAGTAACCATAACACATAACAATCTCCACAATTTGGCATGGTTTTATCTCTCCAAAATCATACCAACTTATCAACCAATTTTATGGGGTTCGGCCATCCAATGTGGCCGAACCCTATACCCATGCTTTGGACCCTTTTTCACTTACATTTCATGTCCATTAAATCATGTAAGAATCAGCATAATTTTATCGGATTTTACCTTTCAAAAACCATACAAAACAGTCCATAAAAAGTCTATGGTTTACATATTTTCCAACATGAAAACCCACATTCTTTTACATGGGGTTCGGCCCTCCATGGTGGCCGAACCCAATGGTTACGTTTACTGTTTTTAAACCTCAGATAATCATGTAATAACAGTATATTAAAATCAGGTTTTACCTTTCAAACAAACATCCAAACATTAGCCCAATTTCATAGGGTTCGGCCATGCTCATTGGCCGAACACCATGAAATTGGCTTTGAACATTTAACCCTTTATCTTGGGTTTGAAACCAACACCCAAATCCATGTTTTAACCTCCTTAAAACATGCATTCCAAATCCAACAATAACATCAAATATCAGTCTCAAATCATATGGTTTTAATTTCCAAAAAATATCAAAAAAAACCATTTGTTTCCACGCATGCTAAGTGGCCGAACCCAATGGTCCATTTCCTTCTTTTAATCCACTGATTTTAGACCATATAAACTTCAGTCCCTATGTCATTCAGATCCATGTTTTTAACCATTCTAAAACATGTATTTAAATCTTAAATCAAAACCCAAAAACAGTCCACAAAATCCATGGTTTTCATGTTTCAAAACATGAAAACCAAGCCATCTCTTACATGGGGTTCGGCCCTTCATGGTGGCCGAACCCAATGGTTATTTTTACCATTTTAAATCCTCCACTAATCAAGGTTAAAACCTTGGTGTATTCGGCCATAACATGGCCCAATACACACCCCATTTGCTCCATGTTATTATACCAAAATAACATATAAATACTTACCAAACTTCCAATCTTTCTCTTTGCCTTTGGTCCTTGGTTTCTCCCTTTTATTTCTTCCTTTCTTTTGCTGTTTTGTGCTTGATCTACTGGTACAAACACCTTTGCTATTCCAGCTAGGAAAAACGAATTTGAGAGAGGGAGAGAGAGAGAGATGGAAATTCTTGGATTTCCAATGTGAAAAATGGCCAACCTTGTGTGCTTACTGTTTTTGTAGTTCAGCCCCCAAAACTCCTCCACTCCCTCATAACTTCTTGCACAAACCAATGGGTATTGGGTGCCATCCAAGACACCCCTTGGTAGCTACCTATGCAGCCATTCAAATCCCCAAGCATCTCATCCAATTTCCATGTATTCTCATTTTAAACCCATCATGAAAATCACCAAAACAAGTCCCCAACGTGTGGGACTTGTTTTGGTTGGTTTAAGACCAGCCAACCTCTTCAAATTCCCTCTCAACTCACTGATTTTACAGCCCCTTCAATTTCCATTTTGACTCACCCAACTCAAGATATTTTTATTCCAACCCAACTCATCACATTTAATGCATTTCATTTAATGCACATGAGTTGACTCATAACTTGATTTAATTCCAACTCGCTTCAGTCCCACTCACTGATTTGACTCGTGTTTTATCTCCCTTGAGGGTCCACACGGTCAACCATAGTCAACTCGACCCGTTGGGTCCACTTTTAGCTCCTTGACCCGTTTTTGACTCCATGACCCAAATATGGAATTTTGGTCATTTGTAAATGGTTTTCACATATGGATCAGGCCTACCCATTTTTACTCCACTTGATTTTCGATCAAATAAGCTTTACCCCATTTGATTTAAGTTCACACAACGGTCAAATAATCCAATAAGACCCGTTGGGTCCCATTTGGGCCTTTTGACCCATTTAGCCATTTTTGACCCAATTGATGTATATTACCCAACAAATCAAACTTGACATTCATAATGTGCTCAAATGATCTTAATTTGAGCAATGGGCCCCACCATTTCCTTACTTAACATCACAAAATAATTAATTTAACACATTAGGGGTATTTTCGTAATTATCCACTTCATTGAGAAATTACCCATCCAATCAAACTTGACAATCATAATGTGCTCAT
The DNA here is from genome assembly GCA_022113865.1 of Chimonanthus praecox. Lineage (NCBI taxonomy): Eukaryota > Viridiplantae > Streptophyta > Magnoliopsida > Laurales > Calycanthaceae > Chimonanthus > Chimonanthus praecox. The sequence continues at coordinate 32,946,354 of CM039089.1, read as the reverse complement.
ATGATCTTAATTTGAGCAATGGGCCCCACCATTTCCTTACTTAACATCACAAAATAATTAATTTAACACATCAGGGGCATTTTGGTAATTATCCATTTCATTGAGAATTCTTTGACCCAATTAACCATTTTGACCCAACTTGATGTTCATTACCCATTCATGATAAATTGGCCATTATAATATGGTCATATGATCTTAATTTGAACAATGGGCCCCACCATTTCCTCATTTGTAATCACATTTATTAAATTTACTAATCCAGGGGCATTTTCGTAAATATTCATGTCTTTGAGAAATCGGGGTGTTACAATAAGAATATGCGAAGATCATAATCTTGTTTTCCATTTGAATATGTACATGTAATTGATATAATATTTTGTATTCAAATGTGATATAATAAGGGTGGGATTATAACTAGGTTAGCTTCTAGGTTTTTGTCATGAAATTGACAAAGGGAGAGATTGTTAGTGCCTCGGCCTGGCCGAATCCCCAAGTTTGTTAATTCCATGACTCGGGAAGAAGCAGTCGTTAGAAGCTTGAAGACCCAAGGTGATCAAGTAGTGAAGATGATCCACCAGATTGAAGCTCATCGTTTTGGAAATCACAAAATAGGTATTATGGCCATAGATGACTCTAGGTGGAACCCACATCATAGAGAGGACCACCTATACGCTTAGTTAAACAAATAGTAAAATCATAAAAAGCCTAGAAAGGAAGCTTGACAGTGAATTGGAACCCAACTTGGAAATATGTATATGGTTTCACTGTCAGCTCGACTAGTCATTCTCACCCACCCCTCGGTGGAGACAGGATCGACCCACTGTGGTCAAAGACTGGTCAGCCAGATTGACATAGGTTCTGGATCATAGAACTGTCATTATGGGAAAGCCTCTGATCGAGAGTCTCGTATGCACCAACCCGTTTGTGAAAGGCTGAAACGACCCCTCGTGGTCAACGACTCTTCAATAAAGACTTATGAGTTCTGGAACTTTGAATTCAAGTGGGCTCTCGAGAAAACAAACATATCTGTGGTTCAAGACTAATCGAGAGTATCAGGAGCGACTCCTCAGTAAAGGGCAACAGATCATTCTGGGTAAGACTAGTTTCTAGAAATAAAACTCTGTCAGCATGATGTTGCCCTGACCGAGCCTCTCGGTGCCATGACTATCGACCCATCGGCGACACGGACATATCGGCCGGGAAAGATTATTACTGTTGGGAATGCATTTAATTCACAACGGTAGAGTTTTTAACGATAACTTTTTTAGTCACCGACCCATTGGTGCTACCGACCTGTCTGTACATTACCGTTGAAACAACTGGTTGCCTTCTTTATAAATATCGATCTTTATGAAACTAGTTGGCATCCTTTTGGAAAATGGTTGGACTCTCATCATTATCAGTGAATTTAAACAAGGACCAACAAAAGGATCACTCTCTCTCTCTTGTACCTACACTTTGTGAATCTAATATAACCTATCATATGGATTGAGTTTGTGAAAGAGAGAGGAAAGGATAATAAACTAGGAATGTTGTGGGATAACCAGTTTCATTGTCGCTCTGGATTGTGATTGCTTTACGACGGCTACATGGCGAAGCGTCCACATTGGGTGGATCTTGAAAAATCACACATCAAGAGATAGAGCTACAAGGACAAGTGCTTCTTGGTTTTAATTTTGCTTTAAAACCTTTTGTCCTAAAAGTGGATTAAGAAGGATTGGCTCCGGAACCACTATAAAAAATGTAACGCCCCATCCTTTCTCACCTTCACAAAATCAGAGTATATATATGTAACACCCCAATTTCTCAATGAAGTGGATAATTACGAAAATGCCCTTTGTTTGTTAAATTAATTATTTTGTGATGTCAAATAAGGAAATGGTGGGGCACATTGCTCAAATTAAGATCATATGAGCACATTATAAATGTCTAGTTTGATTGGAAGGGTAATGAACATCAATTGGGTCAAAAATGGCTAAATGGGTCGAAAGGCCCAATTGGACCCAATGGGTCATAATGGATGATTTGACCATTGTGTAAGCTCAAATTAAATGGGGTCAAGCTGACCTGATTGGAAATCAAGTATAGCAAAAATGGGTAGGCTTGAAACACAAGTGAAAACCAATTGGAAATGGCAAAATCAGCCCATGAATGGGTCATATTGTCAAACGGGTCAAAGGGTTGATTGGGGACCCAATGGGTCGGGTTGAGTAGGTTGACCACGGATGACCATGTGGACCCTCAATTGAACTCAAGAATGAGTTAGTTCAGCTTGAGTTGGACTGATTTGAAGTGAGTTTGATTTAAGAAAAGAGTTGACTCAAATATGGAGCATTAAATGTGATGGTTGGATGAGTTGGTTTAGAATAAAAATATCATGAGTTAGATAAGTCAAGAGGAGGTGGAAATGAGTTGTAATCACACAACACTTGATCAGAATCAATCTCAGCTGTTGAATGTGAAGAGGTGCTTTGGCAAGCCAAAGGACACCAAGCTTTGGGCGGCATCATCTCATCCCATGAGATGCATGTGTTTAAACATGAAAGGTTGCACCGTTTGGTGAAGGGGTGTCTTGGTTGACACCCAATGCCCCATCGGTTTTGGCAAGATTAATTGAGGGAAATGAATGGGAGATGGGATTGAAACTACAAAAGGAGAATGTTACCATTCTTGGTCGATTTTGTCATTGCAAATCCAAGAAATTCCCATCTCTCTCTCCTTCTCTTCAAGTTCGTTTTTCTTGGCTGAACAGCAGAGGTTTTGGCACCAGTAAATCAAGCATAAACGAGCAAAGAATTAAGGAAAGAAGGAAGAAATAAAAGGGAGAAGGCAAGGATCCTGGGCAAAGGAAATTTGGTAAGATTTCTTAAGTGTTCAAGCCAAATATGTTGTAAGAAAAGGGTGTGCATTGGGCCATGGTTATGGCCAATTGCCCCAAGGGTTTAACCTTGAATGATAGAGGTTTTAAAATGGTAAAAATGACCATTGAGTTCTGCCACCATGGAGGCCCGAACCCCATGTAAATGATTAGTGGTTTTGATGTTTTTGAAACATGGAAACCATGAAGTTTTTGTGGACTGTTTTGGATGTTTCTTTAATATTCAAATGCATGTTTTAAAGAGGGTTAAAAACATGGACTTGAATGATATAAGGACTGAAGTTAGCATGGGTCTAAACAGTGGACTAAAATTAATGAAATGGACCATTGGGATCGGCCATCTTGGATGGCCGAATCCCATGAAGTATTATGGTCATTTGGACAAGTTGATGAACTTATTTGGATGGTTTTGAAGGGTAAAACCATGGTAACATTGTACTGATTTTTATATGTGTAAGTGACACTTAAAACATGCTAAAGAGAACCAAAACATGGACACAAGGTGGCCGAACCCCATGAAAGTATTTGATGATTTTGGTGAATTAAAAACCATATAAATTATGGTGTTTTATGTGATTTGATGAAGATTAAATTGCTGTTATTGGTTGGCCAATATAGGGCTGAACCATGTCAAGGTTAGGGTTAAGTTACTGATTCAAATCATGGGAAGAGGATGGATCAATTAAATCAAGGGAACCATTGGGTTCGGCCATGTGCATGGCCGAACCCCATGGGGCTGTTTTTGGGATAAATGGACTGTTTTGGATGGGAGGTTACGGTTGTTTTAATGATTTAAATTAAGGAATCATACATGATAAGTTATGGACTATGTGTAAGAAAATAATCAACCATTGATGATGATGGATTATGGGATGAAAATCTATAGGATGTGGTTCAGCCATGTGGTATGGTCGAACCCCATCAATGATTATTTGATACGATTAGGTTAAGTAATAAATGGGATTCAAGGTGATGAATGAAGAACCCAAATTAAAAAGGTGAGGTTCGGCCAAGTTGTATGGCCGAACCCCACTAAGTTGGTTTAGATATGGTTAGTGGTATTTATGGAAAAATTAACTAAAGATTAGCCTAAATGGCATAAAAGTAATTATTGATGGAATGATCAATGATGGAATGATCATAGGGTTGGATGTATGGACTCGAACCAAAGTGGTAAGGTTCGGCCATGTAGTATGGCCGAACCCTACCAAGGTTATTTTGTAGTATATGATGTTTAATAAGGATTAAATAAAAGAAAGATCAAATAAAAAGGGAGGTTAAATCCTAGTTAATCAGGTTCGGCCATGGGTATGGCCGAACCCCATAAGATGGAATATGGAATTTGGACTTGATAAGAAATCCAATGGTTACGATATTAACTTGTCGTTGTATAAACAAGGAAGCGGAAGTTGAACGGCGTACAAGTCGTGATCTAGTGTAAAAGAACAAACACCGAAGCTAATCTTCGGTAGGTTTCCTACCTACTTGTAACCACAATTTATGATTTGGTTTTATTATGTTCTTATGAGATATGTTGTATTTGATTTACATTACAAATGTGGTTTTCAATGATGAGTTAAGTATTTACAAATGACATACAATGCATAGACATCTCATGCATGGCATGGGATGATGATTGTGGAAACCAGAGCCCACACTCCATCGGAATATCCGAGATGCAACTGTGGGGCCTCCTTCGGTGGTGAAAGTCACCCCAGGAGAATTGACAAGTGGTTATGGAAACCGGATCCCACACTCCGTCGGTTTGCCCGAGTTGCAACTGTGGGGCCTCCTTCGGCAGTGAAAGTCACGACAGGAGAATTTAAGAGGTTGATATGAGACACGGCAAGTAAAGGCTATATGTATGTGTGATGGGGTTGGACTCATTACATTTGCATACATACATAGCATGTTTTTATATGTTTTTGATAATCAGATATTAAGATATATGTGCATGTTTTTATATGCTAACCATGTGGTAGCCCTAATTGGGAACCTACTGGGCGCGTTGATCTAACGCCCTAATTCTATCCTTAGAGGATAATGCAGGATCAAGGAAAGGGAAAGAGAAGGTCGATGACTGGGAGGGGAGCCAAGCCTGAGTGCTTGAATGATGAACATGATTTCTTATTACTGTCATTTGAATTATATTTTGTTGGACATGTAATAAGTTAATACTTTGTTATGGTTTGATTAGACTATTAACTATGGATGGTTGTTTATCTTAATTATCATTTGAGACTGTTCCTTGTTATCTTTTCATATTACTTCCGCAGTTAGTCTAGTTTATTCCGCATGTTATTGTTGGTTCCATGTGTGTTTTATTTTCATGGTCTAGTCCATGTACACATGGGTGGCGAGTTAAGGTTCAGACTTGAGTAGTCTGAACTTAACTCGTGTCGTGACGCCTCCCGCTCTTGTTCACTCTATGTTTCTTTCAAAAGAAATTTTCAGACTCTGATTTTCGGAAGGGTAAAAAGGGCGGGGCCTTACTGTTGGTATCAGAGCGAAACGGGAAGTTGAATCATCGAAGTAAGATTAAGACGGTTTCATGTCTCACTGACGGATAAGAATCCTAACTGACCGACTCTTCGGAGTCCGTTGACTGGGGCCGGATTAATTTACTTCAAGTGACTCAGACTGAACAATCAATCTGAGAACGACAATGAAAGATAACAAAGTAAAGTACAGTCATCATAATTGGATGTATCAAACATAGCAAAGTAGGATGCACTCCCCTGAATTTCACACACTGAAAAACAAACAATAGGAATTTAGAGATTTCCCCAGAAACAAAAGAACACAAAGAGTGATGATTTGGTAATCTTCCCAAACAAAGTACATGATATTATGCATGATCAGATTCCCCTAAAAACCATGAGTGGTTTATTTAGAATTGTTGTTGAATATTCTTGTGTTCTACTGATATGATACAGATATGTCGTATAATGTGGAGTACTCGGAATAGTACAGTGGAACCCTTAGCAATCCCATAGATTTGGTGTCTGCTTCCAACAACACCAACGTGGAAGCTAATGTGAACCTTCCGGAGGGGCCTCCCGAGGAGGAGGAATGGAATCTAGCCCCATTGGAAGAATTGAACTTAGCACCATTGGAGGAGGTGAACCTAGCACCATTACCGGAGTATCTTATGGAAGATATTCCTTGGTTAATGGAACCTTTCGAGGAAATAGAGGAGGATCTAGGATTCTTTCATGAGGATCCTATGGAAGATGTTCCTATAATATTGGAATCGGTGGGGGAGGTAGATCCCTACGATACATGTGAGTTGTACAATCAGGATGACCACAACTGTAGGTATTGTCCTCTTCCTCTAGGCGTTGTTTGCCCGGTTCGTGGATTGCATGGGCATGGAGAGGCGATGACTAACTATCCTTATATTGGTGGACCTGGATTAATACCTTGCACAACATGTGAAGTATTGGGGCACACGGCGATGACATGTCCTGATAACCGTTCAAGTTCGCTGATGATGCAGAATCTTCTACAGAAGATTAGGCTAGGGATTAATATGTAGGGGTATTAAAGAGAGGGTTATTTTTGTAAGGGTGCATTTTGTTCTTTATAGGGTTTTGTTTACAAAAATGAATTATGAATTAATATAAAGTATGCGATTTTATGATTTTATGACGATTTATGGCATTTGATGCATATTGTTGATGGAAACTAAGTCTATGATGTTTCCACGAATTAGGAAGAAATGGCGCCACAGAAAAAGGTCATAAAGGATCTGAAGGGAAAAGAAAAAGTTTTACAAATCGGATTAGTCGTAGGGACTTCAAAAAGGAAGACCCGACAAGACAGTAAGAAGAAGGATGAGGTGGTAATAATCACACCACAAGGGAAAGTGGTACCTCAGCGCAAGAAGGTGGTACATGAGAAGGTACCATCAGTACATGACAGAGAGCGGTCAATTCATGATGAGGAGAGATCAGTTCATGAACGATCTCGCAATGAGGAAGAGTCTCATCATTCTCGGCGGGAAGAGGAGGATAGTGACCCTACGTATCAACAGGATGAGGAGGAGGAATATGACTTGTTATATCGACGAGAGGAAGAAGAGAACAACAACGTAACAGTACCCTATGTACCTCCTGAATTGCACAGCTTGGTGCAAGCTGTAGTTACATCTTTCCTCCAACAACATATGAACGGAGGGGGAAGCACAAGTGAAAATAATGATCGTAACATGGTCAGAGATTTTCAACAACAGCGCCCACCTTATTTCAAGGGCAGAGAAGGGCCTGTCGGAGCGAGAACTGGTTGGAGAAGATTTCTCACATACTGACTCTTTTGAATATCAATAGTCATGCTCATAAAATTCTATTGGCCACTTCACAGCTGATAGATGACGTTGCCAAATGGTGGAAAACAGTGGAGAAACAGCGGGCACTTGTGCCGGAAGGAGAAGAATTGCTATGACCTGGGAGCAATTCTCAGCGACATTCTTAGAGCGCTACTTTCTGGAGGAAGAGAGAGACAGTCAGATTCAAGCCTTTATGACATTAGTGCAAGGCTCGATGACGGTGGCTGAGTATCATCAAGAATTTCTCAGCCTGTCAATTTATGCATTTTATGTTGTGGACACGGAATATCGGAGGGCTCGCAAGTTCGATCGTGGTTTACCGCCAAACATTAGGGCCAAAGTAACCGTGTTCAAAGCATCCACACTGGCGGAGGTAGTCAGCAGAGCTACCATTGTGGAGCAGGAACTGGCGGAGTTTGTACGAGCTGACAATCGTCGAGCACCGGGTGGGAGGGGTACTTATCAACCCAACAAGAAGTTCCGACCGAACTTCAGCAGACCCTCGCCATCTGTTGGATCTACTGGGGGCTTTCGCCCCAACCAACCTTCTCAATCTGTATCAGTCAATCAGGCATCTAGAGGAGTGAGTAACTGTTTCCACTGTGATCAACCAGGTCACTTCAAAAGGGACTGCCCAAAACTCAACAGGCTGTCATACTCCAGAGGATCATTCCATCTGCCAGCTAGACCGGTAAACTCCAGAGGTGGCAGAATGCAAAGTTGGGGAGGTCGAGGGCCTAACCCTTCTGGAGTTGGACGAGTGGTTTCTTTAGTACCTCCAGAGGATGAAAATCACTCAGTTATACAAGGTATGGCAGTAGTGAGTAGTTCTTATGCATATGCACTATTTGATTCAGGAGCTTCACATTCCTTCATAGCTGCATCATTTATAACTGCTACTAGTACTCTAGTTCAAAGATTAGCCAAAACACTCACAAATGTGTCCCCTGTCGGAGACTCGGTACTGGGACTTATATGCACTGCGGTTAACACTGAATTAGCTGGGCTCAGATTTGAGTTCAATTATCTGGTACTGGACATGTCTGAGTATGATATAATATTCGGCATGGATTAGTTGGCTAAGTTCCATGCCAACATCGATTGTTATCGCCGAAGAGTGACATTTTGGTCACCCGAGGGCAAGCAATATGTAGTTCGTACAGACAAACAAAGTGGATTACAGGAAGTGTTGAACCACGTGGTATTGAATAATATCACCATAAATAAAGCTCCAGTTACTGAACTTCCGGCAATTGTATAAGAATTTGCGGATGTATTTCCAAAGGAACTCCCTGGTTTACCACCTATGAGGGAGATTAACTTCGAAATCAAGTTGTACCCTGGCACAACACCAGTGTCGTTACCACACTATAGGATGGCCCCAGCAGAGATGTCGGAGCTAAAGAAACAGATCGATGAATTGCTTAGGCTGGGTTGCATCCGGAACAGTACATCGTCATGGGGAGCACCAGTACTGTTTGTAAAAAAGAAGGACGGTTCACTTCGGATGTGTGTTGACTATCGGAAGCTGAATCAGTTAACAGTCCGGAACAAGTATCCTCTACCCAGGATCGATGATTTATTCGACCAATTGAGGGGTTCTAGCCATTTTTCAAAGATTGATTTGATGTCTGGTTATCATCAAATACGAGTTAGGGAGGAAGATATAGAGAAGACAACCTTTCGGACGCGGTATGGACTATTCGAATTTGTAGTCATGCCATTTGGACTTACAAATGCGCCAGCTGTGTTTATGGACTTAATGAACAGGATCTTCCGTCCATATTTGGATCAGTTTGTAATAGTATTCATTGACGATATTCTGATTTATTCCAAGAGTCAAGAAGATCATGCAGAACATCTACGGATAGTTTTGAATACTTTGAGGCAGAATAAACTGTATGCCAAGGCCAGTAAGTGCGAGTTCTGGCTATCTCAAGTGAATTTCTTGGGACATGTTATATCTGAGGAAGGAATAGCCGTGGATCCGGCTAAGGTGGCGGCAGTAAAAGACTGGAAAGTGCCAAAGAATGTAACCGAAATCCGCAGTTTCTTGGGATTGGCGGGTTATTATCGGAAATTTATCATGGATTTTTCCAAAATAGCATCTCCGTTGACTTGACTCACTAAGAAAGGAGTCAAGTATCAGTGGAAAGATCAATGTAACCGGAGATTTGAAACGCTAAAAGAGAAACTTACAAGAGCTCATGTTTTAATTTTGCCGGAAAGGGGCAAAGGTTATGAAGTACAATGCGATGCTTCAGGAGAAGGACTAGGGTGTTCACTCATGCAAGATCACCGTGTGGTGGCATATGGGTCAAGACAGTTAAAAATACACGAACGTCTTTATCCCACACATGATTTGGAGCTAGCTGCAGTGGTCTTCGCACTCAAAAATTGGAGACACTATCTTTACGGTGAAAATTTTGAGGTATTTTCTGATCATAAGAGTTTGAAATATTTATTTGATCAAAAGGAGCTCAATCTGAGGCAGCGTAGTGGATGGAGTATCTGACGGATTACGAATTTGAGCTTCGATGCCATCCAGGCAAGGCAAACAAGGTGGCGGATGCCCTCAGCAGCCTATCTCATGCGTCGGTAGCATGCTTGATCAGAACAGAATGGGAGATGTTGCACACCATTCGATAATTCAATCTTTATATCAACAACCGTGGAAGTATGTATAATTTGATCATATAGTCCAATATAGTCACCAAGATTGAACAAGAACAAAGAGAAGATCCGGAAATGAAGGAGATATGGGCCAAGATGTCCACTGGCGTAGACATACCGGAATGGGAATTACGACCAGGACAAGGTCTATTATTCCGGGGAAGGGTATATATGCCAAAGAGTTGTAGGAAAGAGCTACTGATTGAGGCACATCAATCCAAGATCTCCATTCATCCGGGCAGTACCAAAATGTATCATGATTTGAAGAGGCATTATTGGTGGTACGGACTAAAAAGGGATGTAACGGAATTCGTGGCACATTGTCTAACTTGTCAGCAAGTTAAGACTGAACATCAAAAGCCACCTGGGTTACTCAAACCCTTATCAGTGCCAGAATGGAAATGGGAGCACATTTCCATGGACTTTGTGACCGGATTGCCGAGATCTTCAGAGGGCAATGATGCCATATGGGATGTGGTAGACCGACAAACCAAGTCTGCCCATTTCATTCCTATTAAGATGACGGATTCATTTGAGACGTTGGGTCGGCGGTACATCAAAGAAATTATTCGGCTTCATGGAATTCCCCGAACTATAGTATCTGACAGAGATGGCCGGTTTACCGGCAAAGTATGGCAAAGCATGCAGTCAGCCATGGGGACAGATTTATTGATTAGTATCGCTTTCCATCCACAGACTGATGGACAGTCAGAAATGATGATACAAACCTTGGAAGACATGCTGAGAGCATGCATGTTAGATTTCAAGGGTGGATGGGAGGACCACTTACCACTGGTGGAGTTCTCATATAATAACAGCTATCAGGCAAGCCTTCAGATGGCACCATACGAGGCTTTATATGGTAGGCCGTGTAGGTCACCGGTATGTTGGACAGAGGCTGGAGAGCCTATATTGATTGGACTGGAATTAGTCGCAAAGACTACCGCACAAATTAAGTTGATACGTCAACACTTATTGACTGCACAGAGTCGGCAAAAGAGCTATGCTGATAAAAGGAGACGGTTTCTAGAATTTGAAGTGGGAGACATGGTATTTTTAAAGGTCTCGCCACGGAAGGGACACATGAGGTTTGGCAAGAAAGGAAAACTGTCGCCAAGATATGTGGGACCGTTTTCCATCATGAGAAGAGTGGGGGATGTGGCTTATCAGATAGCACTCCCTTCACAGTTAGCAGCTCTACACGATGTGTTTCACGTGTCGATGTTAAAGAAGTATAATCCGGATCCGTCGCATGTTTTGAATGTTCAGGATATTGAAGTACAAAGCGACATGACGTACGTCGAAAAGCCGGTCAGGATAGTGGAGACCGAACAAAGGGTGTTGCGAAATAGAGCGGTTCAGTTCGTAAAAGTGGTATGGGACCGACATGGTGATGAAGAGGCCACATGGGAACTTGAATCGGAGATGAGAACAGCTCACCCCGAATTATTTATGTAATTTAATTTGAGAACCCTACTTCACTCGATTTTCGGGACAAAAATTTTAAAAAGAGGGTTATATTGTAACACCCCAATTTCTCAATGAAGTGGATAATTACGAAAATGCCCCTGGTTTGTTAAATTAATTATTTTGTGATGTCAAATAAGGAAATGGTGGGGCCCATTTGTAATAACCCGAATTTTTGATAAATATATATATTGGCATTTATTCATTTTAAATTGAAGTTTGATGTAATACAATGCCAAATGAACCAAATTTTGGGACAATGGCCCAAGGATGGCCCAATTGGGCCATGGGTTGGATGAAATCCATTAAATGGGTCAATGGGGACTAATCGGGTCAACGATGGTCAAAGTGGGCCCGATAGCCATGTGGGGCCCAATGGATCAAAATCGGTTCAAATCCTAAGGTAAGTGGAAAAGGAGGGAATCTAATTGGGCCATGGGCCCAATGGTTACCCAATAGGCCTTGAATTGGAATTGATACATGTAATTGGTCAATGGTAAGTAATCGGGTCAAAGATGGTCAATTTGGGTCAAAGAGCCATATGGGACCCAAGGGGCCAAGATAATTAAGCCCTAAGATAAATGGGTAAGACAAGAATCAAGTTGGGCCATGGGCCCAATGATGATCCAATAAAAGGGATACAATTAATAAAATTTAAATCACCTAAGTTAGGTGATAAATGGACCAAGGCAACATGGCCAATGGGGCCCACCTCTACCTCACCCATTTAAGTGGCGTGTGGACCAAGGAGAAAGTGGGACCAACCATCATGGTTGACTTGGTCAACCATGGATAAAATTAAGAAGACTAAGGTGGATTAAGGTAAATTAAATTGATTAAAATTATTGTAAAATTACCTAAGTTAAAATCAAGGGAATTAAAATAACATGGCCAAGTGGGGCCCACCTCCACCTCATCAAGTGAGGTGGCGGGTGGGGTAGGTATATGTGGGGGCCGTCCACCATGGTTGACTTAGTCAACCATGGGTGGATTTATTAGATAGATAATTTAAGGGAATTAAATTAGATGAAAATTAATTAACCTAAGTGAGGGCTTAACTTAATTAAGTTGATTAGTTAGGGTCAACATAAGCAAGTCAAAGAGGACATGGGAGCCATGCTTGGTGGTTGGGTCTCAACCACCACCACCCAAGTCAAGCTAGCCCATGCTTGGTGGGTGGGGAAAATTAATGAGGAGTCTAAGTCACTCCAACCACCTCCATCTCATTTCAAACAACCCATTTGACTCTAGCCCTCCACACACACAAGGAAATTCGTTCCCCACCTTGCAAAGGAGAGAGTGAAGAAAACTTAGAAGAAAACTTAGAAGAAAAAGAAGAGAAGAAGAGAAGAAAAGAGGCGGAACCTTGGATTCACCTCTTGAAGATCAAGAGCTACCATTCTCCATCATCTTCCCCTCTTCCCCTCTCTCAACCTAACACTATCTTAGCCAATCCAAGCATGTCCCACCATTGATCAAGCACATCTAGCCAATCAAAGATCAAGAAGAGGGAGAAAAGAGGCCAAGGAGGTTGACGGGAGCGACAAAGACCGGAGGAGCCGTCGGATCCGTAAGTATTTCTAAACAAGTTTAGATTTTGTTTATGGTTAAAAAGGGAATCCATTTATTAGATAATGGCCAAAAACATCATGGGCCTTGGGTCTAAGATCCATCAATGGAAGATTAAGAAATGGATAAACTTAGAGAGAGATAGATTAAATGAATGGATGACCATAGGGTTCGGCCATGTAGCATGGCCGAACCCCATGGTGAATGATGGATAATTTAATTTAGATTATATGGTTTAAAATGTTGGAGAATGCTTAATGGTTGTTATGAGGATTTCAAGATTTTAAAATGATTGAAAAGTTGGTAAGTTTTAAATGGTGATGATTTAGTGATCTATGAGGATTAGGACCCTTAGATGCTCAATGGTTGATATTTTCTAAAAAATTGAAAATTTTGCGTATGGTATGTGATTTTCAAATGGGTGCTAAAAAGATGGAAGTGGTGGAGTAAATAATTTTGAATTATGGAGGTAATAATTGGTGGTAGGAGTGGATTTTAAATGTAATTAAAAATCCAAGACAAAAATGAGGGAAAGACATCATGGGTTCGGCCATGGTGTATGGCCGAACCCATGACCCATGTTTTTAGGTCATTCATAGGCTAAGTATGGTTTATATATGTGGTTAAACAAAATAGAAATTAGGTTAGGTTAATGATGAAATTTAAATGGATTTACAAAGTGTATGATATTTTTTAGAGGGCCAAAATGAATGAGGATTATTGATTTTAAAAATGGATGTCTTTTGGACAAAAACATTGGTCTAAGAATGGCATCAATGGATGATGAGCCATGAACCATGGGTTCGGCCATGGTGTATGGCCGAACCCTATGGTGGTAATTAATAATTTTTAATGATGGGAAAGTAGAGAAATTGGTTAAGAAAAATGGATAGATTGTATGGGTGTTACAAGTATGATATGTGATGTTTAAATGGAATAAAGATGGTGATTTAAATGGATGATTTAATTTTCATTGGAGGTATGTTTAAATGGGTAATTGAAACCAAGAAAATGGGGAAAGAAACATCATGGGTTCGGCCATGGTGTATGGCCGAACCCATGACCCAAATTTTGATCAATTTTAGGCTAAGGTTAAATGCATGTATCAATGCTTAGGAGTTTGATTTAAAGGGCCAAAATGATTAAAGTTTTGTGATTTTAAATTGGATTATTTTGGGACAAAACTTAGTCTTTGAAAATGGTATCCATAAAGGTGAACCTTAGGGTAGTGATTAGTGGATTTAATAAATGGAAAATAATGTAGAAGAATACTAGATTTTGATGGATTTATAAAAATGATATGTGGGCCACACCTTAGGCCAAAATGTGGAATTAGGTGTGGCAGTAATTATTTTCAAAATTAAATATTAGGTGGCTGATTTTATGATGTTTAGGTCATGATTGAATGGACCTAAGTATGAATGAATCTTGGACTTAGAATGCACATAAATGAATGGATGATTTACCATGGAAGGAGAGTGGCAAAACCGTAATAAGTGGCCATATTGAAGAACCATGGGTTCGGCCATGGTACATGGCCAAACCCTATAGAGATTAGACATAAAAATCGGATATTTTGTGAATGGTTAAGTGAAACGATTAGTTGCTGCGTTTTAGGCAGCAAATTGGAAATATCTAAAATGGTCAAAAATCGGATTTATGTATGTGATTAAACCAATCAATAATGGGCTAAGTTAAGGGCCGATTTTCGATAAACTTATAATGTATTTAAAGATCATTGAATGGACCTAGGGTTATGATTAGTTAGGAACTTAATCATGGATAATGTATGGACTAATTCAGTAAATGTAATAAGGTATCGGACGTCACAAACGGTACGCGATCGGCGACCGGATTATCGAACGGAAAGCGTAACGGAACGCGACACGGTATTCGGTAGGATTCCTACCTTCTTGTAAGCGATGGATATGTGATGGTGTTTTAAATTATTTTGACTTGGCTTATTATGGATTTATGATTATAATTTATGATTTATGGGACTTGCACTATGATGGGTTTTAACTTATGAATTACATGAGAGTATCATGGATTATATTTTAATATTATGCATCATATGACTATGTGTATATCGAATATGGTCTATCTATATACTACATAGCATAATGCACCTACATCTCATGCATGGCATGGGCAGAAAAAAATAAACAAACCGGAGTCCATGCTCCGTCGGGGTGACCGAGAATCAGACATGGGGATTACCTGAGGGCTATAACCGGAGCTCATGCTCCGTCGGGGCGACCGAGAATCAGACATGGGGATAGCCTGAGGGCTATAACCGGAGTCCATGCTCTGTCGGGGCAACCGAGAATCAAACATGGGAAACAGGATATTGTATGATCATACGGATAATGGGTGGGACACATGACATAAGCACCCATGACATAGCATTCATCACATGCTTATTTTGTGTTGTACTTTATTTTATCGGTATGTGTGTATCACTAATCCATGTACTAGCCCTACTAGGAGTCCTACTGGGCGCGTTGACTAACGCCCTACTTCTACCCTAGCTGATGAAGCAGGGGATGGCGGAAGCGGTGGACATGACAGGAGCCAAGCTTAGGAGCTTGGGCAGTGCACTCTTAGTTTTATTTACGTTTACATTTTGGCGATGTAATTTGAAAGTAACTTAGCTTGTCGGGTTGTATAAGTTTACATTCTTGAGATGTTTTGGACGTTACTTATGGACGATTACATTTTGTGATATAATTATGAACTTAGGGGCATTTTGGTAATTCAATGTTGTATCTTCCCTTCTATCTAAAAACCGGTAAGATAGACTCTTTTATCATGTTCCGCAATAATTATAATCTGCGAGCTTACTTCTTACGCGTGAACCGTTCTCGTGGACTTAGCTCCGCGCACGCGTGGGGTTGGCCAGTTAAGGGTCGGGCTTTAGAAGCTCGGACTTAACTCGCGTCGTGGCGTTCGCGCCTTCTCTCACTCTTCTATTTAAAAAAAAAAAATAGACTCTGATTTTCAGAAAACGGGTGAAAAAGGGCGGGGCGTTACACCATTGCTCAAATTAAGATCATATGAGCACATTATAAATGTCAAGTTTGATTGGAAGGGTAATGAACATCAATTGGGTCAAAAATGGCTAAATGGGTCGAAAGGCCCAATTGGATCCAATGGGTCATAATGGATGATTTGCCTATTGTGTAAGCTCAAATTAAATGGAGTCAAGCTGAACTGATTGGAAATCAAGTATAGCAAAAATGGGTAGGCTTGAAACACAAGTGAAAACCAATTGGAAATGGCAAAATCAGCCCATGAATGGGTCATATTGTCAAAACGGGTCGAAGGGCTGAATGGGGACCCAATGGGTCGGGTTGAGCAGGTTGACCACGGATGACCATGTGGACCCTCAATTGAATTCAAGAATGAATCTCAGCATTGAGTGTGAAGAGGTGCTTTGGCAAGCCAATGGACACCAAGCTTTGGGCGGCATCATCTCATCCCATGAGATGCATGTATTTAAACATGAAAGGTTGCACCGTTTGGTGAAGGGGTGTCTTGGTTGACACCCAATGCCCCATCGGTTTTGGCAAGATTAATTGAGGGAAATGAATGGGAGATGGGGTTGAAACTACAAAAGTAGAATGTTACCATTCTTGGCCGATTTTGTCATTGCAAATCCAAGAAAGTCCCATCTCTCTCTCCCTCTCTTCAAGTTCGTTTTTCTTGGCTGACCAGCAGAGGTTTTGGCTCCAGTAAATCAAGCATAAACCAGCAAAGAATTAAGGAAAGAAGGAAGAAATAAAAGGGAGAAGGCAAGGATCCTAGGCAAAGGAAATCTGGTAAGATTTCTTAAGTGTTCAAGCCAAATATGTTGTAAGAAAAGGGTGTGCATTGGGCCATGGTTATAGCCGTTTGCACCAAGGTTTTAACCTTGAATAATAGAGGTTTTAAAATGGTAAAAATGACCATTGGGTTCGGCCACCATGGAGGGCCGAACCCCATGTAAATGATTAGTGGTTTTGATGGTTTTGAAACATGGAAACCATGAAGTTTTTGTGGACTGTTTTTTATGTTTCTTTAAGATTCAAATGCATGTTTTAAAGAGGGTTAAAAACATGGACTTGAATGACATAAGGACTGAAGTTACATGGGTCTAAACAATGGATTAAAATTGATGAAATGGACCATTGGGATCGGCCATCTTGGATGGCCGAATCCCATGAAGTATTATGGTCATTTGGACAAGTTGATGAACTTATTTGGATGGTTTTGAAGGGTAAAATCATGGTAACAATGTACTTATTTTCATATGTGTAAGTGACACTTAAAACATGCTAAAGAGGACCAAAACATGGACATAGGGTTCGGCCACCTTGGATGGCCGAACCCCATGAAAGTATTTGATGATTTTGGTGAGTTAAAAACCATATAAATTATGGTGTTTTATGTGATCTGATGAATATTAAATTGCTGTTATTGGTTGGCCAATATAGGGCTGAACCATGTCAAGGTTAGGGTTAAGTTACTGATTCAAATCATGGGAAGAAGATGGATCAATTAAATCAAGGGAACCATTGGGTTCGGCCATGTGCATGGCCGAACCCCATGGGGCTGTTTTTGGGATAAATGGACTGTTTTGGATGGAAGGTTACGGTTGCTTTAATGATTTAAATTAAGGAATCATACATGATAAGTTATGGACTATGTGTAAGAAAATAATCAACCATTGATGATGATGAATTATGGGATGAAAATCTATAGGATGTGGTTCAGCCATGTGGCATGGCTGAACCCCATTAATGATTATTTGATACGATTGGGTTAAGTAATAAATGGGACTAAAGGTGATGAATGAAGAACCCAAATTAAAAAGGTGAGGTTCGGCCAAGTTGTATGGCCGAACCCCACTAAGTTGGTTTAGATATGGTTAGTGGTATTTATGGAAAAATTAAACTAAAGGTTAGCCTAAATGGCATAAAAGTAATTATTGATGGAATGATCAATGATGGAATGATCATAGGATTGGATGTATGGACTCGAACAAAAGTGGTAAGGTTCGGCCATGTAGTATGGCCGAACCCTACCAAGGCATTTTTGTAGTATATGATGTTTAACAAGGATTAAATAAAAGAGAGATCAAATAAAAAGGGAGGTTAAATCCTAGTTAATCAGGTTCGGCCATGGGTATGGCCGAACCCCATAAGATGGAATATGGAATTTGGACTTGATAAGAAATCCAATGGTTACAATATTAACTTGTCGTTGAATAAACAAGGAAGCGGAAGTTGAACGGCGTACAAGTCGTGATCCAGTGTAAAAGAACAAACACCGAAGCTAATCTTCGGTAGGTTTCCTACCTACCTGTAACCACAATTTATGATTTGGTTTTATTATGTTCTTATAAGATATGTTGTATTTGATTTATGTTACAAATGTGGCTTTGAATGATGAGTTAAGTATTTACAAATGACATACAATGCATAGACATCTCATGCATGGCATGGGATGATGATTGTGGAAACCGGAGCCCACACTTCGTCGGAATATCCGAGATGCAACTGTGGGGCCTCCTTCGGAGGTGAAAGTCACCCCATGAGAATTGACAGGTGGTTATGGAAATCGGAGCCCACACTCCGTCGGTTTGCCGAGTTGCAACTGTGGGGCCTCCTTCGGCGGTGAAAGTCACGACAGGAGAATTTAAGAGGTTGATATGAGACACGGCAAGTAAAGGCTATATGTATGTGTGATGGGGTTGGACTCATTACATTTGCATACATACATAGCATGTTTTTATATGTTTTTGATAATCAGATATTAAGATATATGTGCATGTTTTTATATGCTAACCATGTGGTAGCCCTGATTGGGAACCTACTGGGCGCGTTGATCTAACGCCCTAATTCTATCCTTAGAGGATAATGCAGGATCAAGGAAAGGGAAAGAGAAGGTCGATGACCGGGATGGGAGCCAAACCTGAGTGCTTGAATGATGAACATGATTTCTTATTACTGTCATTTGAATTATATTTTGTTGGACATGTAATAAGTTAATACTTTGCTATGGTTTGATTAGACTATTAACTATGGATGGTTGTTTATCTTAATTATCATTTGAGACTGTTACTTGCTATCTTTTCATATTATTTCCGCAGTTAGTCTAGTTTATTCCGCATGTTATTGTTGGTTCCATGTGTGTTTTATTTTCATGGTCTAGTCCATGTACACATGGGTGGCCAGTTAAGGTTTAGACTTGAGTAGTCTGAACTTAACTTGCGTTGTGACGCCTCCCGATCTTGTTCACTTTGTGTTTCTTTCAAAAGAAATTTTCAGACTCTGATTTTCGGGAGGGTAAAAAGGGCGGGGCGTTACAATATTTTTTTTTTTTATAAATGAGTGAGAGAGAGTGGGATGTTACGACGCGAGTCAAGTCTGAGTTTTCAAAACTCGACCCTTAACTGGCCACCATTACGTGTGCGTTGACTAAATCCATAAAAATATTTCACACAAATACTTGCAGAATTATTTATATGAATAAGATACTATTCATATACTTGTCATTATTAGGCAAGGAAAACCAATCACCATATACTTAAAATGAAACTTCAATATTATCAAACCATAGCAAATAAGTCTAAGTTATTTCAGTCCAAAATGTAGTCCTCCCAATGCATCAATGAAATTAGAACTGGGTAATTTAAACATTATCTTCCCAAACACCTACACTTGGCTCCTTCTGGTCCCACATTCCTTTCCTGATCATTCCATGTTCCATCATTTATAGGATAGAAGTAGGGCATTAGTCAACATGCCCAGTAGGTATTCCAAGTAGGGTTATGGTACACATAGGAGTTATATAAATCATGGGTATATATATCATGTCATATTTGTAAAACAACTTATAAGTATTAAAAATAGTGCATGATGTTCATATCATAATTATGATAGTATATGTGTTATGTCATGGGTGTCAATACCAAATGAACTCTCACACAATGCCCATATTAAATCACATCATCAATCATATCAATAGTATCCTTGGCCAATTATGTCCACAGTGTTTCAGGCGGCAACCACCAGGGCACTGTATACCCATCCACAAATTAATCGGGATTACTGATGGAGTGTGGACTCCTCCCACTGTGCAGGGTTTCGAGACTGCCGACCCAGGACCTCTTTGGCCCAATAAGTCGTACCTTTCTTTTCAATTGGACGATGCCAAATCTCAGCAGTTCATACAGCTTCATACAAGCTAGTCTCAAACACAAGTCATGTCCGAACCGCTCAGAACTTGGCTTGCTGGTTGTATATGTTCCATCCCATGCCATGCATGAGGTAATGTATGCAAGAATGCCTTTTCATTTAAAACACATCACATCATTTAAAAATCAGTTTATAAACATATACAATTTGTTTAATCAAAGTAATCATCATATTTGGAATAAAAGCCAGTATCATATCATATTCCATAGTGTTCTCAATAAGTAGGAATCCTACCAATTTCCAATACACTATCCTAGCTTGTCTTGTGAGGACAACGCTAACGATCGCGTGGAACGAATCACAATCCCTTTGCGAACCACTTTACCTTATCAAATTCAACCACATATATTAATTTGATTTTCCATTTTAATTTCATTACCCCTTCCATCCTACCAGATAGACAGGGGTATCTGGAAAATAATCTAGAATACAAACTTTCTAATTCAGTTGACTGAATCTGGGATTCAGTAAACAGAATCAAACCTAAATACCATCTGTGTTTTACCCTCAAGCTTTCAGTTGACTGAATAATAAGATTCAGTCGGCTGAAATACCACCAGGTACTGCATAAACTTGACCCGTAAACTTTTAGTCGGTTGAATCGAGGATTCAGTCAGCTGACTTTGGGTCAGATCATTTGTGTGTTCGGCCAGTATACATTCAGTTGACTGAATCAAAGATTCAGTCGGCTGAAATACCAACAAATTGTTTACGTGTTCGGTAAGTATACCTTCAGTTGACTGAATCTTATGCTGAAGCACATCAGATTACTTACTTGTTTCGTACGTATACGTTCAGTCGACTGAATCATAAGATTTAGTCGGCTGAAATACCAATACACCCCATCTGTGCTTAGCCAGTGTACTTTGAGTAGACTGAATCATAAGATTCAGTCGGCTGAAATACCAATCGACCCCATCTGTGCTTAGCCAGTGTACTTTCAGTCGACTGAATTACATATCCAGTCGGCTGACTTTGGGTCAGATACTTTCTGTTCTTGCCCAGCACGTTTTTAGTCGACTGAATCATAAGATTTAGTCGGTTGAAACACCAAGATATCCTTTGTGTGCTCGGTTTGTACATTTTCAGTCGACTAAATCATAAGATTCAGTCGGCTGAAATACCCAGATATCCTTTGTTTGCTTTGCTAGCACAAGATCAGTCGATTGAATCTTAAGATTCAGTCAACTGACTTTATGTCAGATCCTTTTGTTTGCATGTATGGTGAGGCCCTTGTCCTTGAAATCCATCCTTATCATTATTTAAACATGGATTTCATCTTCCATACTTCAGTTAGTAAATTTACCCTACCCACTAGCCAAGGTTTGGGTTTCTCATGATCCATTCAATCATTGTACCATTATGGTATGGTTATGAATTTAATCCTATGATAGTTTTGTTTTCATCGTTTGAATGGATTTCCAATTCCATGACCTTATAACAATTTGGCCATTCATTCAAATCAATCATGGAACCCATGGGTTCGGCCACACCATGGCCAAACCTATGGTTTCCTTGGATTCATTCCTATGTTATCAGCCTTAAACATACCTTCCTTCAGTCTCCTTCTTTTCTTTTGATCTGTATTTTCTTCCTTAATCATTTTTCTTCTTTCTTTGCTCTTCAAAGTCTCTAAGTATAGAGATAGAAGTGGGAGAGAGGGAGGAGAGGAGAGAAAACTCTTTGCTCAAGAGGAGGAGTTGGCCAAGGGGTGTGGAGTGCCCCTTGATTTGTGTCTTTTTGTATAACAGCTTGTCCCTTCATTCCTTCTTATAATAGCTTGGCCTTTAACCAATGAGTCCCTTGGCTTAGCCAAGAAGACCCTTCGCTTCATGCCTTTTGAGATGAAAACCCTTCATCTTCTCAACTCAAGCAACACTTTAATGCAACTTGAACTCACTAGTGGTTGAACAAGTCAACCAGGGCATGGCCGGCCATGCATGTGGTGACTTGGTCATCACATGGCACTTGCTCCCACTTTGGCCATGTCATTTGACGATGTGGCCTCCTAGCTTAGTTTGCTTCCATGTGATGACATGCATGCCACATGGCAATGCCACATCACTCACATGCTACCTCATTTGATGAGGTGGACTTTAATGCATTGGGTCTTAATTGGGTAATTGACCTGTTTACTTTAAACTTACCCAATTACTTTAAAATCAAGTTCACCCATGACTCATTGGGTCGTAATTGGGTAATTGACCCATTTCCTTGCCCATCTAATGTCTATTTCAACCATTTAATCTCAAATTCAATTAATTCGTAATTCAAATGGACCAATCCAATATATTTATAATCTAAAGAAAATCCAGGGTGTTACAAAAAAACTCTAGAGAGTCGTCTATGGGACAGTGGTGGGTGGAATTCCCACCCAAATGGATAGGTAGAATTCCTATTCTACCGTGGTGGGTGAAATTCCCAGCCAATTGAGTGAGGTGAAATTCCTACTATAGTTGTGAGGGTGTAAGTCCCCACTTAGTGGATTTGGGGATAACTCGAGGTTGAGTTAGCCCTTAACAGTGGATGTAGGTTGGCTAATCGAACCACTTTAAAATGGTCTTATGGTGTTTGATCTTTGCATGTTTCTATTTACTATTTAAGTACTATTCTCAACACACATCACTTTGCATGTTGATTATCTTATTTTACACATTATGCGCAAGCATCGATAATCAAGCAATATGTAAAGGGTTATAATCTCAGTGTGATCGTTTAAAGAAATTGTAAACAATCTATCACACTAAACAAATCATTTGATTTATGTTCCACTACATTTAAATCAATCAAGAATTTTGTAAACACCATGGAAACGGGGATTCACCTGTTCACCCCCCCTTCTTCTCTCTCCTAGGGTCAATCGTGTTTTTCTAGCAACATGAGAAAGGGACTTTCAATACATTTTACAGAAGTTTGAGCACATAGTTCATGAAAGATGAGATGATGCAACGAGATTTACCAATATTAGTACAAATGCATCAAATAAAAAATCAAGTTCATCATTGAAATCAACGTAGGCAATTTAAATATTAATTCATCCCAGGCTCCTATGCTTGGCTCCCTTCCGGTCCTATGTCCTTTTCCTTATCATTCCCTGTTCCATCATCTATAGGGTAGAAGTAGGGCATTAGTCAACATGCCCATTAGGTATTCCAATTAGGGTTATGGTACACATAGGAGTAATATTAGATTAACATAAATCAAGGGTATATACATCATTAACGTCATATTTGTAAAACATGTTGTAGATAACAAAAACAATGCATGACGTCCATATCGTAATCATGCTAATATAAGTGTCATGTCATGGGTGTCAATGCCAAACGCAATCCCACCCAATATCTATACTCAATCACATTATAAATCATATCAATGGTTTCCTTCGCCAATTATCTCCACAGTGTTTGAGTCAGCAACCACTAGGGCACTGTATACCCATCCACAAATTAATCGGGATTACCGATGGAGTGTGGACTCCACCCACTGCGCATGGTTTCGGGACCTTCCCAGGAACTATTTAGCCCAATTAGGTCTTACCTTTCTATCAACTGGACTAGGCCAAATCTCTACTGTTCATATAGCTTCTTACAAGCTAATCTCAAGGCCAAGTTATGTTCGGACCGCTCAGTACTTGGCTTGCTGGTCATATGCGTTTCCTCCCATGCCATGCATGAGGTAATGTATGCAAAAATGCCATATCATTTAAAATACATCATATCATTTGAAAATCAGTCCATAATCAAATAAATTTATTTAGCCAAAATCATCATATTTTGAATATAAACTAGTGTTACACTGTACTCCATAATGTTCTCAATAAGGTAAGAATCCTACCAATGTCCGAATCACTAATGATCACGTGAGAGGAATCGTAGTCCCTTTGCAAACTTCTTTACCTTATCAAATTCAACCATATATATATATATATATATATATTAATTTGATTTTCCATTTTAATTTCATCACCCCTTCCATCCTACGAGATAGACAGAGGCATCTAGAAAATAATCCAAAATAAAATATTCTAATTCAGTCGACTGAATCTGGAATTCAGTCGACCAGATTCAGTCGACTGAAACACAACCAGATACCTTATCTGCTTTACCCGTAAACTTTGAGTCTACTGAATCATAAGATTCAGTCGACTGAAATACAACCAGATATCATACATGTTTTGGCCTACACACTTTCAGTCGACTGAATCACAGATACAGTCGGCTGACTTTGGGTCAGATTCTTTATGTGTTCGGCTAGTATACGTTCAGTCGACTGAATCATAAGATTCAGTCAGCTGAAATACCAACAGATCGTTTACGTGTTTGGCAAGTATTCTTTCAATCGACTGAATCACAGATTCAGTCAGTTGAAATACCAACAAACCTCATACGTGCTTAGCCAATATACTTTCAGTCGACTGAATTACAAGATTCAGTCGACTGACTTTGGGGTCTGTTCCTTTTTATGCCTGGCCAGTCCACTTTCGGTCGACTGAATCATAAGATTCAGTCGGCTGAAACACCAACGGATCCTTTGTGTGCTTGGCCAGTACCCTTTCAGTTAGCTGAATCATAAGATTCAGTCGACTGACTTTTTGTCAGTTCTCTATGTTTGCTTGCATGGTAAAGTCCTTCTACTTGAAATCCATTCTTAATCATATTAAATCATGGATTTCATCTTCCATACCTTTCTTAACAAACTTATGTTACCCACTAGCCAAGGTTAGGATTTTTCATAATCCATCCAATCCTAGTATCCTCATAACATAAGTTCGGATTAATCATATGGTTGTTTTGTTTCACCCCATAACCTTTCCTTGGATGGATTTCGAACTCCATGGCCTTATAACAATTTGGCTATCCACTCCAACCATTCATGGAACCCATGGGTTCGGCCACACCATGGCCAAACCTGTGGTTTCCTTGGATTCATTCCTATATTATTAAGACTTAGACATACCTTCATTCAGTCTCCTTTTCTTTTGATTTGTATTTTCTTTCTTAATCCTTTTGCTCCTTTCTTTGTTCTTCAAAGTCTCCAATATATGGAGGTAGAGGTGGGAGAGAGAGGAGAGGAGTGGAGAGAAACTCTTGTGCAAGATGAGGAGTCGGCCAAGGGATTTGGAGTGCCTCTTGGTTGGTGTCTTTTGTATTAAGCCTTCTCTTCACTTCCTCTCATAATGCCTTGGTTTAACCAATGAGACCCTTGGTTAAACCAAAGAGTCCCTTGGCTTTTGAGGTGAAAACTCTTGGGTTCATGGCTCTTGAGATGAAAATCCTTCATCTTCTTCAACTCAAACAAAAATCTTAACTCAACACTTGACCCACACGTGGTTGACTAAGTCAACTCATGTCATGGCCGGCCATGCATGTGGACTTGGGTCCCACATTGGCCATGTCACTTGATGATGTGGCATCCTTACTTAGTTGGTTTCCATGTGATGACATGTATGCCACATGGCAATGCCACATCACTCACATGCCACCTCACTTGATGAGGTGGACTTTAATGCATTGGGTCTTAATTAAGTAATTGGCCCATTTACTTTAAAATCAAGCTAATCAAGCTCACCCATGACCCATTGGGTCTTAATTGGGTAATTGACCCATTTCTTGCCCATTTAATGTCAATTTCCACTTTTTAATCTCAAATTCAGCTAAATTGCAATCTAAGTGGGCCAATCCAATAGATTTATAAGCTAAGGAAAATCCGGGGTGTTATACTAAGTGGGGACTTACACCTTCACAATTAGAGTAAGAATTCCACCTTCATCAATAGGTTGGGAATTTCACCAACCACTGTCGAAAAAGGAATTCCACATATCCATTTGGCTGGGAATTCCACCCACCACATATGCCGGAGACAACGCTCTAGATTTTTCATAGTGGTTCTGGAACCAAACTTCCTTAATCCACTTTCGAAAAAAAGTTTTAAAATAAAATTAATAGCAAAAAGCACTTGCCTTTGAAGTTTTGTCACTTGATGTGTGCTTCTTCAAGATCCCACCCAATGTGTGTCGACGCTCCGCCTCGTAGCCGCCGTTTAGCAATCACCATCAAGGGTGTCAAGGAAACTGGTTTTGCCAAAGGTTTCCTAGATATGATCCTTTCTTTCTTCTCTCTTTCTCACTTTCAAACCCAATCCTTAGATTGGTTGTTTATGAGTTTTCATCCTTCCTCTCTCTCTCTCACAACTCAATCATCTGATTGGTTGTATTTGATTCTCCAAGTGTAAGCATAAGAGAGAGAGTGATCCTTCTGTTGGCCCTTGTTTAAGGTCACTGGTGAATATGAGGGTCCAATTGATCCTCCGAAGGATACCAACTGGTTGCATAAAGATTGATTTATATAGTGAGGGCAACCAGATGTAGTAACGGTAGTGTACCGACAGGTCGGTCGCACCGAGGGGTCTGTGACTAGAAATGCTACCATTACAATCCCGACCATTGTGCATTAAGTGCACTCCCAACGATAATATTCTTTCCCGGTCGACATGTCATTGTCTTCGATGGGTCGACACTTATGATACCGAGAGGTCAGTCCATTCGAGAGGCTAGTTCTAGTGCAAAATATGTTTGATAGTAATTTCATCTGTAGAAACCTGTTACCCAGAATGACCTGTCACCCTTTACTGAGGGGTCTGTAACGCCCCGCCCTTTTTCACTCGCCGAAAATCAGAGTCTATTTTTTCTTTTGAAATAAAAGAGTGAGAGAGAGAGGGAACGTCACCACGCAAGCTAAGTCCGAGCTTCAAAAGCCCGACCCTTAACTGGCCAACCAAGCGTGTGCGTGGATTAAGTCCACGAGAACAGTTCACACGCAATAAGGTTATATATGCAGAATAATTCATAGATGCGGAATTATAATAGAATAATTATTCTATTCAATTTTAGATAGCAAGGAAGTCCATCACTTAACAATAATTACCTTAAGTTAAAATATCCAAAATTAGCAATCCAGACCATAGCAAATAATCTAAGTTATTACAGTCCCAAATACTAGCTACTCAAATTACATTGTCCATGAATAAACTTAATTAAATGAAATTAGATCATCCAAGCTCCTAAGCTTGGCTCCGATCGCGTCCTTCGTTTCGTCCATTTCCTGTGTCATCATCTAAGGTAGAAGTAGGGCGTTAGACAACGGGCCCAGTAGGTACTCCGAGTAGGGTCAACACATGGTTAGTATAGAAATCACATAGATATAGATAATATCAAAACCATGCAAAATAATGCCATGCCATGGGTGTCATATGCCATGAGTCCCACCTATCATCCATATCACAATTACATAGTATTCCTCTTGATGGAAAATCTTCGTCAAGGTATCCCCACGAATGCCTTATTGGTCGCCCCGACGGAGCGTGGACTCCGATTATATTACAAACATAGTATTCCTCTTGATGGAAAATCCTCATCAAGGTATCCCCACGAATGCCTTATCGGTTGCCTCGACAGAGCGTGGACTCCGGTTACAAATCCATAGGAATCAATGTGGATTCCACCCCACGATTGTTTTATCGGAAATCCGAATGGAGCGTGGACTCCCCTCATTTGATCCCTCCCATTCCATGCATGAGATGCAAATGCCAACATGCTATGTAATAATAAATACCATAGCATTAAAATCCCATAATTGAAACATATCATTTGATACCAAAATAACTCATCCAAAACCTGAAGTAAAATCATCACATATACATATTCCATGGTTTTCAATAAGGTAGGTATCCTACCAACGTTCAATTATCGGGTCCTCGTGTTTCAGTCCAAAAACCGATCACCGATCGCGTTAAGCCAATCGTACACCGTTTGTGAAATCCGTTATCTTATTACATTTAACACATACATACATTAAATTGGTGATCCATTTAATCCCATAAAATAACCAAATTAATTATTCCAATTGATTTAAACCATTCCCTTCATC
Organism: Chimonanthus praecox; assembly: GCA_022113865.1. Lineage (NCBI taxonomy): Eukaryota > Viridiplantae > Streptophyta > Magnoliopsida > Laurales > Calycanthaceae > Chimonanthus > Chimonanthus praecox. The sequence goes on along the minus strand of CM039089.1, from coordinate 32,918,274 downwards.
CTTCCAATTTAACCTAACCATTTGGAAAATCATATAAATATTTCATTTCTAAAATCAGCCTGTTACCCACTGTCCACTACCCACTGTCCACTGTCCACCAAAGCTCACTTGTGGGGTTCGGCCATACAACATGGCCGAACCTCACTCTTTGGTTTTGACCCCCCTTTTTAACCCTTGTTTTATTTTACACAAAATGGGTCCAACACCATCCATTTTTTGATTTATTCATCCAATCACATATAGTTAATCATTTAACAAGCTAAGGCCATAAAGATGTCATCTTCATCATGCACCTAGGTTCATGACAAGCCCTTCATGGGGTTCGGCCATACAACATGTAACACCCCGGATTTTCAAGTTATAAATATTTATGGAAATTGCCCATTTAAATTATGAATTAATGGATATGGACCTTAAATGGGTAAGGAGTTGGGTCAATTGGTCAATTAAGACCCAACGGATTATGAATAAGGTTCAATTGAAATAAATGGGTAAGATTTATTTAATTGGGTCAAGGTTGTCAATTGGGTCAAAAGTCCAATTGGGACCCAATAGATCATATATGAGCTAGTTAGAAGTAAATGGGTAAGGTTTGATAATGGGGTCTAATAACCAATTAAGATACAAGACATGGGATCCACTTCATCAAGTGAGGTGGCATGTAAATGAAATGGCTAAGTGGGACTCTAAATACTATATGGTTCATAGTCGGCTAAGCCATGGTTGACTTGGTCAATCATGGGTGAGTTCAATAGAGTTGAGTTAATGAATGAACTCAAGTGGGATAAATAATACCTTAGTTGGAAAGTGAATTCACATAAGTTGAGAATTTATTAATATGAGTTCAAGTGCTTGAGTTGGAAAATGAGTTCATTTAAGTTGAGTTGAATTAAAATGAGTGGAGTGGGAAGATGGAGGGTTTCCATCTCAAAGGAGGAAACCCAAAAGGCACAATCAAGGTGTACACGTTGGAGGTGGGAGTTTCATCTCATTGGATGAAACTGCAAAAGGATCATTATGAGGAGATGAAGGGTTTTTGGTTGTTACTCAAGGTATACCATAGCACACGTTGGAAACATGGAGGGTTTTCATCTCAAGATGGAAACCCAGGGGTCAAACGGTGGGAGTGTTTCATCTCATGGATGAAACCTCCAAATGGAACAATAAGGAGGGAGGTGAAGGGGCATGGTGGTTACAAAGGGGTATCACCAAAAGACACCACCCTTGGCCGACCCTCATTGATCAAGATAAGGAAGTTGGAGGGTTTTGATGTTACACAACACATACCCATGCATACACGTTGGAACATGGAAGCCCAAGGGGCATATGGTTGGGAGTTTCATCTCATGGGATGAAACCCCCAAAGTAAGTATCAATGGGGAGGTGAAGAGTCATGGGAGTTACAAAAGGGGTATCAACCAAAGGATAAGACCCTTGGCTGAACTACATTGGGCAGGAAAGAGAATTATTTGCTTTATCTCACTCTCTCCCTCTCTCACTCAAGGCCGACCAATCTCAAGACAAAGGACTTGGAGTATTTTCTATCCCAAGCTTCTCTCTCTCTTCTCAAACCTATACCTCTTGGCCGAACCCTCTCTTTGAACTTTCATCTCAAGACCTCTCAAGTTCACACTCGGCCAAGGATCAAGGAGGAAGAAGAAGCTAAGGAAGAAGAAGATCAAAGGAACAAGAAGGAGTGAAAGAAACTGGAGGAGTCGCGGAATCGGTAAGTACTCCATGAGATTTTATCAAGTAAGATGATCAAGGACATGGTTCGGCCATGGCATGGCCGAACCCTAATTCTTATGGCTAAGGACTTTATGCATGAACCATGTATGGAATGGGGAATGACCAAGGATCATGGTTTGGCCCTTACATGACCAAACCCTAAGCTATGTGTATGAGAACCATCAAGGACAACAAAAAGGGGTGGATGAGGTTCGGCCATGATGTATGGCTGAACTCCATCAAAAGATTATGATCATGGTTATTTAATTTATGAGAGAAAGTGATGAACCATAGGGTTCGGCCATGGTGTATGGCCAAACCCCATGGAGGGTTATTAATGATTTTAAAAGGTTTTACATGGAGGTATATTGTTGACTTTTAAAGGATTTTAAATATGAGAATGATGGATGGATGTTGATAAATGTTAATGGTGGTAAATGGGTCTAAATGATGTAAAAGGGTGGAGAAACTTGGACCATGGGTTCAGCCATGTTGTATGGCCGAACCCCATGGAGAAATATTGAATTGGTTACATGTATTTATATCATGGAAGTAAGGAGGAGTGTTATTGATTTTTGAATGGTCTCAAAGGTTATAATGGTGAAGAACCATGGACCATGGGTTCGGCCATGTGTATGGCCGAACCCCATGGAGAGATATTGTTGGACTTAGGCATTTTTGGACCATGGAAATGATGGGGAAATATTGGTAATGTTAATGGGTTTTTAATATGGAAGATGATGATACAAAAGGATGAACCTAAATGTATGGTTAAACCCCTATGGAGGGACTTGTTTATGAACCTAAGATTGTGAATGATTTAAAGGGGAAGATGGAAAAGAAAATGACATCATGGGTTCGGCCGTCATGTGGAGATTTATACATGTTTAAATGAATGAATGATTAAGCTAGGAAATGGAGGATTCATTTATGGATCTATGTTTGGTTATGGATCATGTATGGATCTAAGTATGGATAGTTAAATTAGGTGATTACCTATGGAAAGAAATAATGGCCAAATGGTAAAATTAAAGGATCATGGGTTCCGCCATGGTGTATGGACGTACCCCATGGATCATGTTTTTGGATTAAGGAATCATGTATGGATCATTTTGGGACTTAGGTCATATGTAAATAAGCTAAGTAAATAGCCATGGATAGAATAATGGCAAAGATGTAAATATGGGTGAAAATGATGGACCATGGGTTCGGCCATGGTGTATGGCCGAACCCCATGGGGAAAGTTTTATGGACTTAGGGCTTTTATGAATGTTAGATTATTAACTCATGTATGATTGGTTAATGTAAAACTAATGGAATGATCTTGGACTTAATGTAAAGATCAAAGGACTAAAAAGAGATCCAAACCAAGTGAGTGAGGTTCGGCCATGTTTTATGGCCGAACCCCACTAAGGTGTATTTGGTGGACTTAGGGTTTTTAAAATGATGTAGTTGGATGTGATTGGTTAAATCAAAAGAGAGACCAAAATCAAGTGAGTGAGGTTCGGCCATGTTGTATGGCCGAACCCCACTAAGGTGTTTATGGACTTAGACATGATGGGAAATCAATTGGAACATGGGTTTGATTAATTGATATGTAATAAGGTAACAGATCTCACAAGCGGTGTACAATTGGTTTGACGCGATCGGTGATCGATTTTGGACGAAAATGTAAGGACACTTTAGTGGTCATTGGTAGGATTCCTACCTCATTGATACCATGGAATATGTATGATAGTTTTAATTCCTAATTGGATGAGTTATTTTGTATAAATGATATGTTTCAAATATGAGATTTTAATGCTATGATTTGTATAATTGCATAGCATGTGGACATTTGCATCTCATGCATGGCATGCGAGGGATGATATGTAACCGGAGGCCACACTCCGTCGGGGCGTCCGTAAGGCAACTGTGGGGGTACCTTGATGTGTATTATCCATCAAGAGCTAACCAGAGACCCACGCTCCGTCGGGGCGTCCGTAAGTCGTGCGGGGTACCTTGATGTGCATTATCCATCAAGAGGTAACCGGAGGCCACACTCCGTCGGGGCGTCCGTAAAACAACTGTGGGGATACCTTGATGAGGAGTTTTCCATCAAGAGGATACTATGTGTTTGATACCTTGATGAGGAGCTTTCCATCAAGAAAATGTTTTGTATGGCTGATGGGTGGGACTCATGGGATATGGCACCCATGGCATGGCATTGCATCAACATGATTATGATCTCTATTATCATGCACTGTTGCTGGTTTTATCTATATGATTGGATCTCTATTATCATGCATGATTTTGGATATGATGTTTTACAAGTACGGTATGATGTATTATATCTGGATTTTTATACTAACTCATGTGTTTGACCCTACTTGGAATACCTACTGGGTGCGTTGCCTAATGCCCTACTTCTACCCTAGTTGATGACACAGGGAATGGACGGAACGAGGAATGAGATCGGAGCTAAGCTTAGGAGCTTGGATGATTAAGTTTCATTTTATTTAAGTTGCTCATGGACATGTATTTGAGTAACTAGCATACGGGAATGTAATAACTTAGTTTATTTGCTATGGTTTGAATGTTAACTTTGGATATGTTAACTTACGATAATTATTGTTAAGTTTGGCCCACTTTGCTATCTATGTAACACCCCGATTTTTCAAAGATATTAATATTTACAAAAATGCCATTGGAACAATAAAATAAGAAGATATGATCGTAGAAGAGAAATGGTGGGGCCCATTGTTCAAATTAAGACCCAATGTGCATATTATAAGGATCAAATTAAATTAAATGGGTAATAACCATCTAATTGGGTCAAGATGGTTATTTGGGTCAAAGGACCCAATTGGGACCCAATGGGTCAAGATGGACTTATTTGACCATTGGGTGAGCCCAATTTTAATTGGGTTAGGCTGAATTGATTTGGAATTAAATAAAGGATAAATGGGTAGGCTTGATGCAAGTGTGTAAACCACATTCAAATGGCTAAACCACCCATAAATGGGTCATGGCGCCAGTTGGGTCAATGAGCTAAATGGGGGCCCAATGGGTCAAGTTGACCATGACCATGGTTGACCATGTGGAACCTCATGTGAGCTCAAAGGGTGAGTCAAATCAGGTTGAGTTGGGGCTAAAATGAGTTGGATTTGAATTAAATAATGGAGTTGACTCAAGGGCATTAAATGAGGTGAGTTGAGCTAATGAGTTGGATGAGTTAAGTTGGAAACCAAAAGAGACCATTATTTCAAGTGAGTCAAGTGGGAGGTGAGGAGTTGCTTTGATCTCAAAGACTCCAAAATAAAGTCCCCCACACGTTGGTTAAATGGGAAGATTCTTCCATGCATGAAACCCAACCCCACACCCCCCACCACTGCCCCCACCCCACCACCCACCCACATGGGGTGTTAATGAGAATCAAGAGGAGATGGACGGTCTCATGGGACACAACAAAAGGTGCAGCCGATTGGTCATGAGAGATGAAGGGACATGAGGTTTAATCTCAAGGATGAAACCCCCAAAGAAATCATAAAGTGGGAGGTGAAAAGACATGATGGTTGCAAAGGGGTGCCACCAAGGGACACCACCTTTGGCCGATCCTTATCAACCAAGGAAAAGGTTTGGGTTTCATTTCCACTCTCTTCCTCTCCCTCTTTGCTGAATCACTCTCTCCTCATCTTGGCCGGCCAACATTGTAAGAGAAAGAGACCAAAGTTTCCACTCAAGCCCGCCCACCCCCTCAAGTCAAGGACTTGGAGTATTGACCATCCCAAGTTTCTATCTCTCTCAATTCAAACCTACCTCCACCTTGGCCGAACCAGCCCTTGGTGTTTTCACCATTGTTCAAGCTTTCAATCAGCTGGACTAAGGGAGTAAGAAGGAAGAAAGCAAGGATCAAAAAGAGAGAAGAGAAGCAAAGGAAATTGATAAGTGTTTACATAAGAATTTAGTTGAATAAATTTGTAAAAGGGAGCATGATTTGGCCATGGAATGGCCGAATCCATCAAGGGCTTACACTTTGGATGGTGCTGTATAAAGAGGATAAAAAAATGGATCATTGGGTCCGGCCACTTTGGATGGCTGAACCCCATGAAATTATTTGAGTATTTTGATGGTTTTTGAAGGCTAAAAACCATGCAAAACCATGGAGATTTTTACATGTTTTAATGAGACACAAAGTATATGTTAAAGAGGTTCAAATCATAGGCCATAGGGTTCTGTAACGCCCCGCCCTGTCAAAAAATCAGAGTCTAATTTTTTTTTTTTTATTAATAACCTAACAACACCGAAAGAGGGCGGAGAGACGTCACGACGCGAGTTAAGTCCAGACTACCTAAGTCCGACCCTTAACTGGACACCCATGTGAGCATGGACTAAACCATGAATAACAAACCACACATGGAACTAATCATGTCATGCGGAATAAACTAGACTAACTGCGAAATTAAACTGAATAGATAGCAAGTACATGTAACACCCCAATTTCTCAATGAAGTGGATAATTACGAAAATGCCCATGGATTGTTAAATTAATTATTTTGTGATGTCAAATAAGGAAATGGTGGGGCCCATTGCTCAAATTAAGATCATATGAGCACATTATAAATGTCAAATTTGATTGTATGGGTAATGTACATCAATTGGGTAAAAAATGGCTAAATGGGTCAAAGGGCCCAATTGGACCCAATGGGTCATAATGGATGATTTGACCATTGTGTAAGCTCAAATTAAATGGGGTTAATCTGAACTGATTGGAAATCAAGTATAGCAAAAATGGGTAGGCTTGATGCATAAGTGAAAACCGTTTAAAAGTGGCAAAATCAGCCCATTAATGGGGTCATGTTGTCAAAACGGGTCAAAGGGCTGATTGGGGACCCAATGGGTCGGGTTGACTAGGTTGACCACGGATGACCGTGTGGGCCCTCAAATGACGTCAAGTGTGAGTTAGTTCAGCTTGAGTTGGATTGATTTGGTGTGAGTTTGATTTAAGAAAAGAGTTGACTCAAACTTGGTGCATTAAATGTGATGAGTTGGATGAGTTGAGTTGGAATAAAAATACCATGAATCAAGTGAGTCAAGAGGATATGAAAAGGTGTCTTAATCTCACCCAACACTTAATCAAACCCATCCCAGCCGTTGAGAGTGAAGAGGTGCCTTGGCAAAGCCAAGGGACACCAAGGTTGGACGGCTTCATGCATCTCATGAGATGCATGTGTTGTGAATGAAAGGGTGCAACGTTTGGGTGAAGGGGTGTCTTGGATGACACCCAATATCCCATTGTTTTTGGTAAAATTAAATGAGGGAAAATGAATGGACGATGGGGCTGAAATTACAAAAGGGAAAGATTACCATTCTTGGCCGATTTTCACATTGAGAATCCAAAGAATTCCCATCTCTCTCTCCCTCTCTCCAAACTCGTTTTTCTTGGCTAAACAGCAGAGGTATTGGCACCAATTAATCAAGCATAAACCAGTAAAGGATTAAGGAAGAAAGGAAGGAAGCTAGAGGGAAGGAGCAAAGGAAATTGGTAAGATTTTCTTAAGTGTTCAAGTTAAACAAGTTGTAAGAAAAGGGTATGTATTGGGCCATGGTTATGGCCGAATGCACCAAGGTTTTAACCTTGAGTATTAGAGGTTTTAAGATGGTAAAAGTGATCATTGGGTTCGGCCACCATGGAGGGCCGAACCCCATGTAAATGATTGGTTGCTTTTGATGTCTTTGAAACATAGAAACCATGAAGTTTCATGGACTGTTTTTGATGTTTCTTTAAGACTTAAAATGCATGTTTTAAAGAGGGTTAAAACATGGATTTGAATATCATGAAGGACTGAATTTGTCATAGGTCTAAACCAAGGAAGATGGTGTCAAAGAATGATGGAAATGGACCAAAGGGTTCGGCCACTTTGGATGGCCGAACCCATGAAGATAATTGGTGGGCTTTGATATTTTTGGAATTTAAAACCATACAAGTTTGGGACTGTTATTATATGTTTTATTAGATTTAAAATGCATGTTTTAAGAAGGTTAAAACATGGATTTGGATGTTTAATTCGGACCTAAGATGAAGGGTTAAGTGGTTCAAAACCAAAGGTCATAGTGTTCGGCCAATGAGCATGGCCGAACCCCGTGAAATTGGGTTGGTTATTGGATGATTTTTAAATTGAAAAACTCGGTAATATGTTACTGTTTTATTACATGATTATTGAAACACAAAAATATGTTTATAAGGATCAAGTCATGGACATAGGGTTCGGCCACCTTGGAGGGCCGAACCCCATGAAAGAATTTGATGAAATGTATGGTTTTGGAGAGTTGGAAATCATGTGAAATTATGGGGTTTTTATGTGATTTAAATGAAGGTATAAGTTACTGTTTTTGGTCGGCCAATACATGGCTGAACCATGTTAAGGTTGAGGTTAAGATATTGATTTAAATCAAGGTTAGTTGATTACATAATTAGATCAAGAGAACCATTGGGTTTGGCTATGTGTATGGCCGAACCCCATGGGCTGTCTTATGGGTTGTTTGTATGGGTTTTACTTGGGTTTATGGTTACTGATTTGGCTCAGCCTATGGATGGTTGAACCATGTAATACCTTGGAAAAAGGATGTAGCCTAAGTTAAATATCTAGGTTAAAGTTATTGGACCAATGGAGCCATTGGGTTCGGCCATGTATAGGGCCAAACCCCATGGACCACTTCATATGGATTATTTTATGTGGAATGTTTTTATTGAATTAAAAGGTTTCGATGTAAAGATCATGGACCATGACAATAGGTTTTGGCGTGGATCCATTCCATGGAATTGATAGGTAGTTTTAAAGGGTTAAGTGTTTAAGAATTGGTTAAATGAAAAAGGAGATTAAATCCTAAGTTGGTGATGTTCGGCCATGGGCATGGCCGAACCTCACAAGATGGTCTTTGGGTCTTAGATGTCAATGGACATTTAATTGATAGTATGATCTATTTACTGTTACATCACAAGGTGACGGAAGTTGAACAACGTGCAAGTCGTGAGCAAGTATGATTTAAGAAAGAACAATCACCGAAGCTAATCTTCGGTAGGTTTCCTACCTACTTGTAACCACAATTATGAATTGGGTTTTATCATGTTTTTATGAGATATGTTATATTTGATATTATGTTTCAAATATGGTTTTGAATGATGAGATATGTATTTACAAATGACATACAATGCATTGGCATCTCATGCATGGACATGGGATGATGATTGAGGATATGCTGTGTTGCAATTATGAGTTACCGTCCTCCTTAGGTGAAGAGAGTCCCGCCAAGAGGAGTAACATGATGATAAGAGTCACTTTGGTCTCCTTAGGTGATGAGAGTCCAGCCAGGAGGACCAATATGTGATATGAAACAACTCAATGATGAAGTGTCTTTCCACAGGTAACGAAGATTACTGTGGATTACCTTATCGTGTGAGTTCCAGATGAAAGAGTATTGAGATTTACCTTGACAGTGAGAGTCCCGCCAAGTGATGGCTATGTATGTATAATGGGGTGGGGCTCATTACATTTGCATACATACATAGCATGGTTTTATATGTTTTTGATAATCATGTACTATGATATATATGCATGTTTTATATGCTAACCATGTGATAGCCCTGTTCAGGAACCTACTCGGTGCGTTGATCTAACGCCCTAATTCTATCCTTAGAGGATAATGCAGGATCAAGGAAAGGGAAAGAGAAGGTCGATGACCGGGAGGGGAGCCAAGCCTAAGCGCTTGAATGTTGAACGGGATTTCTTTATTACTGTCATTTGAATTATATTTTGGGGACATGTAATAAGTTATTACTTTGCTATGGTTTGATTAGGTTATTAACTATGGATGGTTGTTTTATGTTAAAGAATATTTGAGACTGTTACTTGCTATCTATTCATTCTATTTCCGCAGTTAGACTAGTTTATTCCTCAAGTTATTGTTTAGTTTCATGTGTGATTTGTTATCATGGTTTGGTCCATGTACACATGGGTGGCCAGTTAAGTTTCAGACTTGGGTAGTCTGAACTTAACTCGCGTCGTGACGTCCCTCCGCCCTTATCCGGTGTTTAAGTTTTAAAAAAAAAATACTCTGATTTTGTCTCGAAAAGGGTGGGGCGTTACAGTACAAGTCTCAATTATTAAAATAACTTAATCCAAACATCCATTGTCAAAATCATAACCAAACCATAGCAAAGATAACTAGCTATTACATATCCATAAACTGTAACTCAGAAGATAGTAATAAATAAATCCCAATCATCAATCAAGCAATTAAGCTTGGCTCCCTTCCAAGTCCTCGACCTTCTCTTTTCCCTTCCTTGTTCCTGCATTATTCTCTAAGGATAGAATTAGGGCGTTAAATCAACGCGTCCAGTAGGTTCCCGATCAGGGCTAGCACATGGTTAGTTTATAAAACATGCATATATATATATATATCCTATTACATGATCATCAATAAAACATCTGAAAACAATGCTATGTATGTTTGTGCATATGTAATGAGTCCCACCCATTACAAGTATACATAGCTATCCCTTGACGGAATTATCACGTCAAGGTAATCTAGAGTAATCCACATTTCCTCTGAATAGAAGTCTACTATCAAAGTAAGCCAGAGTAATCCACATTTCCTCAGGATAAGATTCTTACGTCAAGGTATTTCACAGTGTAATCCATAGTATTCCTCATTTCCTATGGATTGGGTTCCTGTTTTCCAAAGTCATCACCCCATGCCATGCATGAGATGTCAATGCATTATATATATCATTTGTAAATACATATCTCATCATTCAAACCAATTTGAAACATAATATCATAATAACATATCTCATGAAAAACATGATAAAACCAAATCCTGATAGTGGTTACAAGTAGGTAGGAAAACCTACTGAAGATTCACTTCAGTGTCCGTTCTTTCTTAGGCTTTACCCGGTCACGACTCGCATGTCGTTCAACTTCCATTACCTTGTCCATATAACAGTAAGTAAATCATATTATCATTTAAATGTTCATTCACATCTAAGACCCAAAAACATCTTGTGGGGTTTGGCCATACCCGTGGCCGAACCTCACCCACTTTGGGATTTAATCTTCCTTTTTCATTTGATAAACATTTCATACTTCAAACATATCTTGGTAGGGTTCGGCCATACACCATGGCCGAACCATACCACTTTGGTTTTGGCCCACAAATCAATTCCTTTGGTCAATTCTTTCATATTGAACTTTGACTAGTATTTACGGTTTTGCCAATGACCTTAAACCATATTGAAACTAACATCCATAACCATTCCACCTTAGTGGGGTTCGGCCATACAACTTGGCCGAACCCTACCAATCCAATTTGGGTCTCTTAATCCATTCACAATTGTATCATGCTTAAACTTTAGAACCACTAATCATTTCCATGAAATTGATTCATAAAACCCATAATCATGGTCCATGGGGTTCGGCCATACCCATGGCCGAACCCTTATGGTTCTTTTGCTCAATGATTCCATTATTTATATACCAATTGGACTCTACCCTTTAGCCATGTTAACCACATGGTTCAGCCATCCAATGGCCAACCCAAAACAGCAAACTTATATTCATTTAATTCCCATAAAAACACCATAATCTTGTATGGTTTTTAACTCTCAAAATCGTCAAATATTACCATAAAAATATCATACCATTTCATGGGGTTCGGCCATCCCAATTGGCCGAACCCTATAGCCTATAATTTTAAACCTTTAATTAAACACTTAGCCTTATTAAAACATGTAAAAACCTCCATGGTTTTGCATGGTTTTTAACCTTCCAAAAACCATCAAAATATCAACATCAATTCTTGGGGTTCGGCCATCCAAGGTGGCCGAACCGAATGATCCATTTTATAAATTTATACCCAAGGTTTAGACCCATGATGCATTCGGCCATTCCATGGCCAATCATGACATCCAAATCCATGTTTTAAACCTTCTTTAACAACTATTTTGTCTCATCAAAAACATGTACCAATCTTCATGGTTTTACATGGATTTAAACTTACAAAACCATTACTCAAATCCATATTATTTCATGGGGTTCGGCCATCCAAAGTGGCCGAACCCTATGTCCATGTTTTCCATCTAACTACACATCAATAATCATACTCTAAACCTTTGGTAGATTTGGCCCTCCCATGGCCAAATCATGTCCCACTTAACCCATATTATTAAACAAAATACCACATAAACACTTACCAAACTTCCTTTGCCTTTGCTCCTTGCCTTCTTCCCTCTTGTTTCCTTCTTTCTTCCTTAGCTTCTAGCCGAATTAGTGCTTGATCAATGGGTGAAGACACCACTAGCTGGTTCGGCCAAGAGAATGAGTTTGGAGAGAGAGGGAGGGAGATGGATTTCTAAGACTTGCAATGACAAATTCGGCCAAATGGGGTGTTCATTCCTTTTTGTTAATCAGCACAAGCTCCCTCATGTCTCCTCATTAATCCTTGATAAAACTAAGGAGGCATTGGGTTCCATCCAAGGCACCCCTTCGCACCAACCGATGCACCCATTGAATTCAGCCCATGCATCGCATGAGGTGAGATGATGCCACCCATCCTTGGTGTCCCTTGGCTTGGCCAAGGCACCCTTTCACTCCAACGGCTGGGATTGATTCCCTAAGTGTTGTGTGAGATTAAAACACCCTTTCAATATCCATTTAACTCACTTGACTCAAGGCCCTTTTTATTCCAACTCAACTCACCCAACTCAACACACTTAATGCATCTCATTTAATGCATTTGAGTCAACTCATTTCTTAATTAAAACCCAATGCAATTCAGTCCCAACTAGGCCTGAATTAACTCACACTTGAGCTCATTTGGGGGCCCAGACGGTCAGCCGTGGTCAACTTAGTCAACCCGACCCATTGGGTCCCCATTTAGCTCCTTGACCCATTTTGACAACATGACCCATTTATGGGCTAATTTAACCATTTGTATGTGGTTTTCACATGTACATCACGCCTACCCATTTTTTATCCACTTGATTTCCAATCAATTCAGTTTAACCCCATTAAATTTGGGCTCACACAATGGTCAAATAAGTCCATTATGACCTATTGGGTCCCAATTGGGCCCTTTGACCCATTTAACCATTTTTGACCCAATTGATGTACGTTATCCGTTCATTTTAATCCAACCCTTATAATATACTCTTAGGATCTTAGTTTGAGCAATGGGCCCCACTATTTCCTCATTTAACATCACAAGCATTAAATTTAACAATTCAGGGGCATTTTCATAATTATCCATTTCATTGAGAAATTGGGGTGTTATAGGTTCGGCCACTTGGGATGGCCGAACCCCATGAAAGGATTTGATAAGTATATGGTGATCTTTGATGGTTTTGAGAGATAAAAACCATACAAGGTATGGAAGGGTTAAGTTGTTACAAATGGAGATAAGGTCTATGTTTTGGGTTGGCCAATGTATGGCTGAACCATATCTTTCTTATGGTTAAATTAGTATGTCAAAACCATGAATAATTATGGGAAGTATTGAACCAAGGGAACCATAGGGTTCGGCCATGTGTATGGCCGAACCCCATGGACCATTTTATGGGATAAATGGACCCTTGTATGGGTATTTGGATTTAAGTTTATGATTAGTAATTGTTAATGGTTGTTGTGATGTTTTAAAGGTTAACATAGATGAAAGAATAATGGACTTAGGTGCTCATTGTTTATCAACAAGGATAGCAAAGAGTAGCACCCAAAACCAAAAGGTGTGAGGTTCGGCCATGGGGTATGGCCGAACCCCACCAAGTGATATGAATGGTATTTGACTTTAAAAAGGTCTAAAGATGTTCCAATGGATGAGGTTATAAGATCCATTCTTTGGTGAATAAAAAGGAACTATAGGGTTCGGCCATGTGTATGGCCGAACCCCATAGAGTGACAATGATGAACGGTTAAAGGCTAGGTAAATAGATGATTTGAATGGCATTTGAATGTAATTAGAATGGATTAAAGGACCAAGTTGGAGATAGTGAGGTTCAGCCAAGTTGTATGACCGAACCCCACTAAGGTGGATTTGTTTTGATAATAGTGGTTAGCAAGATTAATTATTGGTTAGCCTAGTGGCAAAACCGTAAATATAAGTTATAATGGAAAAAAGGATTAAAGGACTTGAAAGAGGGGTCAAACCAAAGTGGTATGGTCCAGCCATGCTGTATGATCGAACCCTACCAAGTTATATTATGTAATATAAGGTGTTTATATGGATGATGGTATTGATCAAGTGAAAAGGAGGATCAAATCCAAAGTGGCTGAGGTTCGGCCATGGGTATGGCCGAACCCCACAAGATGGTTTTTGGGACTTAGATGTAAATGGAAATTAAATAATAGTATATTGACTTGCTGTTATATAAACAAGGTGACGGAACTTGAATGGCGCACGAGTTGTGAACGGGTGACGCTTAAGAAAGAACGGACATTTAAGAGAACTTTCTGTAGGTTTCCTACCTACTTGTAACCACTATTATATTGGGTTTTATCATGGTTTTTATGAGTTATGTTGTTATTCTTTTATGTTTCAAATGGGTTTTGAATGTTGAGATATATTTACAAATGCCATATATTCATTGACATCTCACGCATGGCAAGGGGTGATGATTATGGAAACCGGAGCCCACACTCCGTCGGTATGCCCGTGATGCATCGATGGGGCCTTCTTAGGCGATGAGAGTCCCGCCAGGAGGAATAACTTAATGATGAGAGTCCTATCCATAGGAAATGAGGAGTATTGTGGATTACCTTGACGTGAGAGTCCCATCAAGTGATAGCTATGTATACTTGTGATGGGTGGGACTCATGACATTTGCATATACATACATAGCATTGATTTTATATATTTTTTATGATCGAATATTATGATATATGCATGTTTTTATATGCTAACCATGTGGTAACCCTGATCGGAAAACCTACTGGGCGCATTGATCTAACGCCCTATTTCTATCCTTAGAGGATAATGCAGGAAAAAGGAAAGGAAAAGAGAAGGTCGAGAACGGCGAGGAAAGCCAAGCTTAAGTGCTTGGGTGTTGGATTAGAATTTTAATTACTGTTGTTTGGATACACTTATTATGTGGACTTGTAATAATTTAGTAATCTTTGCTATGGTTTGAATTATAGTTTGATGATGGTTATATGATTTAAGTTATTGTAAATATAACATGTGCTTTGCTATCTAAGAATGAATGGTTGTCTTAGGATTGATGATATTCCGCAATCAGTATAGTATGTTCCGCATGATTTAATTTAGTTCCATGTGTGTATTATTTATCATGGGTTTAGTCCATGCACACATGGGTGGCCAGTTAAGGGTCGGACTTTGGAAATCCGAACTTACCTCGCGTCTTGACGTCGTCCGCCCTCTTCCTGCTTTACTATATTATTTTTTAAAAAAAATTAGACTCTGAATCTCGGAAAGGGCAGGGCGTTACAATCTAAAATGGAATAGAATTGTTATTCTATTATATTTCCGCGTCTCTATGATTATTCCGCATGTTAACTTGAGTAGGTGTGAACTGTTTTAATGGACTTGGATCACGCATACGTATGGTTGGCCAGTTAAGGGTCGGGCTTTGGAAGCTCGAACTTAGCTCGCGTCATCTCGTCCCACTCTCTCTCACTCTTCTATTCAAAGAAAAAAATAGACTTTGATCTTCGGCATAATGAAAAAGGGCGGGGTGTTACACAACATGGCCGAACCAATGGTTCCTTATTTTGTCATTTCTCATCTTAACTACCATTCATTTTCATAGTTAATCACCTAAGTTATTTACACATAACTTGGGTCCATGAATGATTTATTAACATAAACATAGATCCACAATAACTTCCTCCATTTTCTTAGCTTGATCATTCATCCTTTAAACAAGCATAGATCTACCAAGTGATCCATCAAAATGGTTCATGGGGTTCGGCCATACAACATGGCCGAACCCATGGCCTTTTTTTTCCATGTTTCCATGGTCTAAATACATGTAAATCCATCAATATTTCTCCATCATTTCATCCTTTAAAACCCATTAAAATTAATAACCTACTTCCATCTTTCCATCTCATTCCTTGGATGGATTTTGAATCCATGGCCCATAACATTTTGGCTGACCATTTCCAATCTATATGGAACGTTCCCTTTAATCTCTTTCTACTTAATAAAATCTTGTCAAGTACCACTTACCGATTTCGCGACTCCTCCGATCTTCTTTTGTTCCCTGGTCTTTTCTTTCTTCCTCCTTCATCTTCGGCCAAAGTGTGTTGCTTGAGAGGGAGAGGGTCTAAGATGAAAACCATTCTGCCAAGGAAGAGGTTTGAGAGAGAGGGAGAGGATTTGAGAATGGAAAACCCTAAGTCTTTTCCTTGTCTTGTGAGAGATCGGCCCAAAGAGTGGAGATAGAGGAGTTGAGATAGAAAACTCTAAGTCTTTCTTGTCTTAGTGAGAGGATCGGCCAAGGGAGAGTTTGAGAGCACAATTTCTTTGTTCCAATAAGATCCAATGAGCCAAAGGTGTGGTGTCTCTTGGGTTATGCCCCTTTGTAACAACCAAAACCTTTCACCTCCCTCATTAATGTTTCCTTTGGGGTTTCATCCCATGGGATGAAACTCCCCAACCATGTGCCCCTTGGGTTTCCATCATGAGATGGAAACCCTCCATCTCCCCAACGTGTATCCATGGGTTTTATCTCATGAGATGAAACCCTCCACCTTCCCAACTTGTGCATTCAAGATGGAAACCCCCCCATCTTAACTATTGACCAACCAAGGTGTCCCTTGGTCTTCACCATGGCATCCATTCACCTCCAACGTGTACACCTTGGATATGCCTTTTGGGTTTCCTCCTTTGAGATGGAAACCCTCCATCTTCCCACTCCACTCATTTCAATTCAACTCAACTCAACTTAAATGAACTCATTTTCCAACTCAAGCACTTGAACTCACATTAATAAATTCTCAACTCATGTGAATTCACTTTCCAACTCAAGCATTATTTATCCCAATTGAACTCATTCATCAACTCAACTCTATTGAACTCACCCATGGTTGACCAAGTCAGCCATGGCTTAGCCGACTATGAACCATATGGTATTTAGGGTCCCACTTAGCCATTTCATTTACATGCCACCTCACTTGATGAGGTGGATCTCATGCCTTGTATCTTAATTGATTATTAGACCCAATTATCAAACCTTACCCATTTACTTCTAATTAGCTCATCTATGACCCATTGGGTCCGAATTGGGCATTTGACCCAAATGACCACCTTGACCCAATTAAATAAATCTTACCCATTTATTTCAATTGAATCTTATTCAAAATTCGTTGGGTCATAATTTGGCAATTGACCCAACTCCTTACCCATCTAACGTCCATCTCCACTATTTAATTTTAAATTCCATTTATTCACAAATTAAATGGACAATTTCCATATATATTCATGGAATGAAAATCCGGGGTGTTACAGGGTCGGTACTGGTACTCTCGATCGGTCTTTGGTTGCCGATATCTTTGTTTCTTCGAGAGTCCACATGAATGCACGGTTTTAGAACTCAAGATCTTGATCAAAGAGTCGTTGACCACGAAGGGTCGTTTCAGCGTTTCACCAAAGGGTCGGTGCATACGAGACTCTCGATCAGAGGCTTACCCAGAGTGACAATTCAATGTTACAGAACCTATGTCAATTTGGCTAATCAGTCCTTGACCAAGATGGGTTGATCCTGTCTCTACCGAGGGCTCGGTGAGAACGAATGGTCGTGCTGACGGTGAAACCAAGTACATATTTCCAAGTTGGGTCCCAATTCATTATCAAGCTCTCTCACTAGGCTTTTTCTGATTTTAACCATTTGTTCTTCTAAGCCTAGAAAGTCCTCTCTAAGGTGTGGGTACCACCTGAAGTCATCTATGGCCATAATACATGTTTTGTGATTGCCATAACTATGAACTTCAATGTGATGGAGCATCATCTTTACTCTTAATCATCTTGGCTCTTCAAGCTTCTAGCAAGTGCTTTTTATCGAGTCATAGAATTGACAAACATAAGGGCTTGGCCTAATCGAGGCACTAACACACACAAAGTCTTAAACCCTTGAATAAGAAACCATTGGAGATATGGAATCCATTCTTAGGTCCATTCTGTACATCGGTCAATATCCGACTGAAATCGGCATCCTGATCATACAAGTCTGCTAAAGAATCAAAACCAACCACTTGTGTGCTTAGACTTGCCAACAAGTTAACATGATGGCTGAGGGTGTCTGCAACTTTATTCTACACTCCTGATTTGAACACTTTTTGTCGAAGGTAATCTGTATACGGGCCATGATAGTGTTGAAATCTCGTATAAAGCTCCTATAGAATGAAGCAAGTCCAAGAAAGTTGGGGGCCTCCGTCATAGTCTTGGGCACCAGCTAATCTCGAACTGCTTGTACTTTGGAAGGGTCCACCTTGATGCCATCTGCTGAAACAATATAACCCAAGAAATTGATGTTGTCAGTAGAAGAAAACACATTTTTTAAGATTTGCATACAATTTTTCCCTGTGTAATACATCAAACACAACTCTAAGATGGCCTAAGTGTTCCACCACTGATTTACGGTAGATGAGAATATCATCAAAATAGACAACCATGAACTTTCCAATGCATGGACGTAGAGTCTGATTCATAACTCTCATGAAGGTGCTTGAAGAGTTGGATAGTCCAAAAGGCATGACTAACCACTCGTACAAACCTTCGCTAGTCTCGAAAACAGTCTTCCATTCCTCACCTGGACGAATAGGAATTTGATGATAACCACTACGAAGGTCAACCTTAGAGAAGACCTTTGAACCTGCTAGCTCATCTAACATCTCATCCAACAAAGTTGTAACGAAACTGTGATTTTGTTGATAGCTCTGTTGTCAATGCACATCCGCCAACTACCATCCTTCTTTGGAATCAATAATGTGGGTACAGAACACCGACTTAGATTCTCTCCGATGAAGCCATGGTCTACTACTTCTTGCACCTGTCTGTTCAACTCTGCATATTATGTTGGAGACATTCGATATGCACCCCTATTAGGTAAAACCGCACCTAGCACGAGATCTATGCAATGTTGAATATCTTTTATAGGAGGAAGCCCTAGAGGAAGCTCCTCTGGAAATACCTCTACAAACTCTTTCAATATTGGCTGCACCACTGGGGGGATAGGAGACTCAGGTGTACCCTCATGTGCTACCAAGGCATAAAGCTCTCCACGAGTACCTCTAGATTCCTTCATCAATTGCTGAAAAGAGACAAGGCTTTTCTCGATCTTGGAGCCTTTTAGCCTTTCTAGGTCTTTCATAGGACCCAGTTTGTACTTGGTGCCATCCTTGAATAGTGTATACAGGTTCGTGAAGCCATCAAATTTTATTTTCCTGTCAAAATTCCATGGGCGTCCCAGTAGCACATGACAAGCATCAATATCAACCATGTCACACCATACGTCATCTTGGTACCTGCCAATAGAAAAATGAACAAGGCATTTTTCGTCTGCCCTTATAATATTTCCTTATTTGAACCATGAAATTTGGTAGGGTTACCTATGCCTCCTTGGTTTGAGCTTGAGGCGCTCTACCATCTCCTTGGCTACAACATTGTAACTAGATGTACTATCAATAATTAAAGTACATAATTTTCCCATGATATTACATTTAGTTCTAAAAGTATTAGTGCGAATCCAATGGTCTTCCAGTCGTTCCTTCGGAGAAACGAGAACCCTCTGAATGATGAAATTTTCACCATCTTAATCAGCATAGATTATCTCATCTCTATTCGAATCTCTCTTTACTTCATCTTCTATCTAGTCAACATCCTTTGGAACTGTGTCTTCATCTTGGGCTAAGGCTATATGACAAGTTGGACAATCAGAAGCCCTATGTCCTAGGCCATTGCACTTGAAGCACTTGATCTGAGATCTTTGCGATCGTTCCGCAGGTGGAACCTGAGGAGTTGACTTGAGAGCTGACTTGGATGTTGAAGCCCCTGTTGAAGACTTAGCGTTCCAGGGCCTGCTCTGTGTTGGGATTGTATGACTTTTACGACCTTCTATCTCTTCAAACTTGAGGGCCTTTTGATAAACAATAGACATATGAGTTATCTCAAGACCTGTCATAGGATCACTGATGGAAGGACGAAGACCTTCAATGTACGTTTGTACCACAACTTGTTCACATTCATTTAAATTATTGCGGGAGATCAAGAGATTGAACTCTTCTATGTATTCTGCAACTGTCTTACTTCCGTGTCTGAGTTTCTGCAACTTAGAAAATAACATCTGAACATGATTAGGAGGTAGATATCTACTACACATAAGCTTTTTCAATTTATCTGAGGTTTGGATGGGTCCCTTCCCTAGGTTTTTTCTCTCAACCTTAATAGACTTGTACCATGATAAAGCACTGCCTCATAACTTCATTACAACAAGTTTCACCTGTTGATTTTCTGGCACATCTCCACATTCAAACATATTTTCTACTGTCTCTAGCCAATCAAGAAATACCTCACCCGATAAATGTCCGTAGAACTCTGGAATATCAACTTTGATAGAGATGTGATCGGTATCTCTTTGTTGGTGATGTTGTCTATCATTGTTATGATGGTCGTCAATGCTATCACTCAACTCTGAGTGATTTCTACGACGCGAACGGCAAGATTGTCTAGAAGAGGATGAACGATGTCTATCATGAGCTAGCTGCTGCACAGAATCATGCAAAGTAGTCACCTAATGTTGCATGGTGGTTTGCATAGTAACCATCTGATGTGCCAACGCTGCGATTGTCTCCCGTAGCTCAACCATCTCCAATTGTCTGTCGCCCTGTATTGTTTGGACCCAACAAAGAGTTAGTATTAGAAGTGCCATCACCATTTTTGCCCATATTTTGTCTCGTGTTATAACCGTGTGTCATAGAAGTCCGCTCGAGCAAGAGAGCCTGAAACTTGATAGTGTTTATTGCAAACACAAGTAATATGCAATACGAATCACACAAATAACCAGCAGTCAAAAAATCAGGTATCTGTAAAAAGAATCTCAAGAATATAGTTACCCGAGGTCCAAGTTGACGAGAAACCAATTTACTGTATAAAAAATATGTGCACCCGTCACCCAAAAATTAATAATTGGAGTTTCTGCTATGATATGTCCACAAATTGTTTTTGGAAGGAATCCAACTGATATATAAGACTCCTGTCAAATTTCAGACTGAAAGAAGTTCATTTGATACCCCAAAAAATATATGTAAGGAACCAAAGTGACAAAGATAAAAAATCTTATTTATGCTCTGTCTGTATCTACGCGCTGTGATGAAAAAAATCGTAATTCGATCTACAAAAATTATCCTGGCGAGATCTATATATTGTTAAAAATAGTAGAAGGAGACATAACTATCCTCCAAATTTGAGAGCAGGAGAAGAAGAATTGATCACCCAAAATAATGCCGTAACATAGACGAAACATAATTCTGCAGATTGTTCTTCAATTTTGACAACAGTATATTGTAGCAATAATAACTCTATGTAGGAGGCTCTGAATAATTCAAAATAAAATTTGAGAGTGAAGCCCACTGAAATATCTACTCACATTTTTTTTTTTTAAAAAAAATTCTAGCTGAAAAAATCCCAAAGAATTCCGTAATCCAAAGAAAAAACCAGAACTATTGCTGCAATTCCAATCTATATCAGTTCAGTAAAAAAGAGATATCTCGGGCCAGGAAACTCTCCTTGCTGCAAATAAGATATTGTTGGAATCCTTTCTGAGAGACCTATTTACTGAATTTTTTTGAGATTTTTTCTCTTAGACTTTTATTCCCAGAAAACTTTGTAAGATGACGAAAATTGCACGGTTGTGCTAGAAAGAACACCGGCTCAAAGAAGTATTGTCCGGGTCAAGTTCAACAACCATTTTTTGTTTTTTTGTCACTAATACAGCAAAGCTTGAATCAAGAATGTATGATCGGATCAGAAAAATTATAATTCCACAAACATAGTCAAATCTTTCCAAGAATCTTGTTTTGATTGCAATGAGAAGCAATCTGAAGCTCTGATGACCAACTGATGTAGGACTAGGGTCTAATTGGTGCATTTCGCCAGTAGGCTCGTTGATTTTAGAGTATGGTCTCTGAAAGACCCGTGCAGCCGATTACGTATTCAAAAAAGGGTTCTGCCTTGATAAAGAATTGCTCAAACAATATCCAAACCGATGCACAAGCTTCTCAAAGATTCAATATAGTCTATGGAATTTCTAGATTAAGCTCTCTTTTAATTAAATTAATTGAACGATGCTGAAGCGGAATCAAAAGAGAATAATAGAATTGGAATTTGACATATCTTAATCTAAAAACCCATGGCTAATTGAATTAAATAAAATTGGTACTTACTTGTAGAAGCCTTGGCTTGAGAAGCTTTGCAAGACACAACTCCAAAAAGTCCAAAGAGAATCCACTCTTCAAGAAAATATCTCAAATTTTATTCCAATGTAATCTCCAAACAATACATTCGAATGTCTTAAATAGATTTCACTAAGACTATGGTTGGCCAAGAATTACTAACTAAGAAATCAAAATAAAAAGCAATTGTTAAACCTATGCAACCACGTATGTGGCCTTATTTTAATGAATAAAATAGCAAAAAAAAAAAAACAAAGGAAAGAAACATGCTATTAAAAGCCTCCACCGATCCAAGCCCTTTCCAAAACTTGGTTAATTAAATCAATGCCTAATTAGGAACTTATGAATTGGCAACATACTTGGCTGCTTTTGACGAGAATTTAGGAATGGGAATTTTAGGTGTGGGGTCGGTGGGGTTTCGATTGGGTAATGCCACCTCTTTCACAAGCCACTTGTACTTTGAAGCTTCATGGTATTGAAACTTGGCACTACATGAGTGGCAAAAGAAGTTGGGTTTTCCTTAAGCTTTTCAGGATTAGGCTTGGCCTGTTTATGAGTGGGTTTTGGGTTAACAGGCTGTATTGGGTCATGGCTTGCAAAATTAATAGGCTTTTTAAATTGAGTCCACTTATGGATGCCTTGATCAAAATGTGACATGTAAGCCAATGAAATTTCATCTATACGATCCAATTCTACCAAAGAAGAGCATGACTGTGATCCAATAGGCTGGATGCCCTTATCATCTTCACTAGAGGGATCATCTTGGTCATTAACAATGGAGGCAATAAGACATTTGAAATTTGCACCTCTCTTGATTCTTCATTTGGTCATGAGATGTGGAGCCTTCCATTGAACTATCCAAAGATGCGCAAATATTTCTATAAAATTATTTGGATAGATGTCTAATAATATTCTACATATGAGGCCAGCACATTCCCTATTTTTTAAAAAAAATGACAAGATAGTGTGTACAAATAATAGACAATAGAAGATGAAATTTTTGGTGCCCATGATTGGTGTTCTAGCCTAAAGATCTACTTGGCTGGTTAGATCCTTTATGAATAGCACGAGGCTATGATACCAATTGAAAGTTCCTGGTGTGCTAGAACACGGTCCAAGATTGTCCCTATAGGAGGTTGAATAGAACAATCACCAAGTTTTATGGTCTTTGCAAAATTCTTGATTAATTAAAATTACAAGCAATAGATTAATAAGATAATCAAGATGCAAAGTGTTTGTGTGAACAATAGAGTGTACCAATTGTTGATCAAACACACAAACAATGTTAATTACCAACAACACTAGATTTATAGTGGTTCGGAGTAAACCCTTATATATCCACTGATGGACTTACCCAACCTTGGATTTTCCCAATTCACTTTTTGGGACTTACACCCTCACAAATAAAGTAGGAATTCCACCTAACTCGATTGATTGATAATTTCACCCAATCCCTAAGATTTTGAAAGGCTCGACCTACCGCGGTCTACGTCCTTATCCCTCTATTTTTATAATGGTCCCGGCTTCCTTGCCTTAGTCCACTGAACAAGATGTTTTAAAAGAAAAATTAAACACTAAGAAGCACTTGCCTTGTTTGAGCTCTCTTGAGTAGATGTTGTGCTTCTCGATGATCTATTCCCAATGTGATGTCATTCAGTGACGAAGATGCGCCGCATACAAGCAATCACAATCTATGGGAGGTTGCTAGGATATGGATTTGCAAGTTGATCCTAGGCTTCGTTTTTTTTTCTCTCTCTCTCTCTTAATCTCAATCTATGAAGATTGGATTTTCAATTGACTCACCTATGTGAAGTGCATAGAGAGGAGGTGTGATCTCTGGGAATGCCTTTGGATTTTCCTATTCAAAGCTCTCTTGAAGTGCCCAACCAAACTCTTCGAGGTTTGGAGAATATATAAGTAAACATAAAAACCCGATTCTGGGTTACCGATGTGTCGGTGCAGGCAAAGTGTCGTTTTAATGGAATTGTAGCACATTAATTACAACTTAAATGGATATAAAATGGCCAGAATGGTCGACATAACTTATAGTCGATGTGTCGGTCTTGTCGATTGTATCGACCTGAGGCAAAACCATACAGACAGAGTTTCAAGTCCAGAAACTTGTCAAACCCAGGTCGACATGTCAGTACACAGATGAGTCGGTCCTGATACTCTCGATGGGTCTGTGTCGTCGATGGGTCTGTTCCGAGAGTACCCCTGAGTTCTAAGTTCCAGAACTCACAGTCTCCAGATCGACGAGTCAAAGACCACAATGGGTCTGTCCGATATCACCGAGGAGTTGATGACCTCAAGACACTCGATCTGATAGAAACCCCGAAAGACAGTCCTTTTGTTCCAGAACCTTTGTCAATTTGGTCGACTGATCGATGACCACGACGGGTCTACCCTGTCTCACTGAGGAGTTGGTGGAGTCGACGGGTGACCTAACAGTTTACCAGTTTTCCAATGTTTATCTCATCTGGTTTTGTTACTATCATGGGTGCACTTAGGCTTGATTATGAATTTACCAATATGATATCTAAGCCTAGGCAAGGTCATCTTAAGGTGTTGGGTTCCACCTAAAGTCATCTATGGCCAATTACATTTTGTGATTGCCATACAGTTGGTGATGATGAATCTTGTACTTGATCTTCCATCTTCAAATCTCTTGATTCAATCTTCATCACTTGATTCTTGTTTCATTGGCTTCAACCTTTTGAGAGAATGCTTCACCCAAGTCATGGAATTGACAAATAGGTGACTCGGCAAGCCGGGGCACTAACACAAGTGAATTTCACAAATTCAACCTTAAGCCTGCATCACATATGCATTAATAACGATACCAAGGATGAAATATAATAATATCATAAAGAAAATGAAAACATGAAGTGAAATTGTTCTCCTCACCTAATAATTTGTGACGTGGACGGTGCGAAAACGGATGGTAACCGATTAATACAAAACAAGGAGTTGTTGCAAATTATAAATTTTCAAAGTTCCAAAAAAAAAAAATTCAATATGGTATTAAGGGTGTTTTGAACAATTAATAAACATGATGGAAGTCTACAGTTTAACACTCCCATATACTGGTAAATGGGTTAGTCTATGCCTCTAATAGGTATTTAGGCCTTCTACGGGCATAGGTAAACCTTAAGCAAAGGTCTAAGGTTGTTTAAAGTTCCCTAGTGCTTAGAACCCAATTATCCCTAGAGGGAGGTGAATAGGATATTCTCCAAATGTGTGTTCTTTTCAAATTTTACTTGATTAACAATTATAAGTGCAGAATTAAGAAATATTAATCAAGTGGTGTATGAACAAGAGAATGCACAAATGAGTAAAATCACTCACAAGGCTCTAACACCATGAACAAAAGATTTATAGTGGTTTGATTTAGACAAACCTTCATTCACTGTTAAGTTTCATCCAACCTTGGGCTATCTGCAAATTTACTAAGCGTTGTGTTAGTGCCCCAACTTGCTGAGTCACATATTTGTCAAATTCGTGACATCAATGAAGCATTGCCTTGGAAGGTTGAAGCCAATGAGACAAGCCTCAAAGCAATGAAGATTAGTTGAAGTTTCCAAGTTCATCACATGTATAACAATCACACCGATAAATTAACCATAGATGACCTTAGGTGGAACCCACACCCTTAGTGAAACTTGCCCAGGCTAAGTGAAACATGTTGGTAAATACATAACGAGCCTTAGTGCACCCTGGATAGACTCAGAACCAAATGGGACAAACATTGAAAATCTGTTAAACTGGTAGGTCGACATGTCATGTCCACCGACCCATCGGTGAGACAGGACAGACCCATCGTTGTCATCAACATGTCGACCAGATTGACAAGGGTTCTGGATCGAAAGGATTGTCATTAGGGGTTTCTCTCAGATCGAGTGTATCGAGTTCACCAACCCCTCGATGAGACAGGATCGACCTATCGAGGCCATCGATACTTTGACTAGAAAATCTGAGCTTCTAGTTTGGAACAGACTATAAAACCAAGTTGTTCTAAGATCAAGTGTTTCATGCACACCAACACATCGATGAGAAAAGATAGACATATCGGTACGCACGACACGTCAACCTGGGTTGAGTGATTTCTGGAACTTAGAACTCAGGAGTACTCTCTGAAAAGACACATTGATGTAATAGACCCATCGAAAGTATCAGGACTGACCGATCGACTTGTCTGCATGGTTTTGCCTCAGACATATCAACAATAAGGTCTGTCGACCCATCGGTGACATAGACCCATCGGTTGTGACTGTTGTCTATCAGTTGAGCTGCAATTAATGCACAACGTTCACCCTAGAAGGGGTCACTATTGGAACACATAGACCCATCGATTGTACCGACTTGTCGGTACAGTTCTGACTTGAACTTATCTAGTTTGCTTATTTAAGCTCCAAATTTTTCCTTGAGAGTGTAGTGGTTTTTCGAAAACAAACACCTGAGGAATTATTTGAAGTCTCTTCTCTTTCTCACCCTCATCCTCTCTAACTAATCTTCATCTTGGAAAATTAATTCGAGTGAATTTATAGAGAAAGGAAGAATTATCTCTAGGATATCATTGGTGAACCATAGATCGTAGAACCACCCAAGCTTTTGATTGTGCATACATTGGTATATCATCTACATCAAGAAGGTCAAGCAAGGGAGAATCTTTGAAGCACATCTACATTCAAAAGAGCTGCAAAGGCAAGTTCTTCATTTAGTTTTATTTTTAACATATCATCTTGGAAAGTGGATTAGAGAGGATTTCCTTTTGAACCACTATTCACCCCCCTTCTCTCTCTCTCGACAATCCCTAATTGTTATAGTGGTTCAAGAGAAGAACAATCTCTTTAATCCATTTCGCAATGATAAAATGATTTTTCAAGTAAAAGTCTAAACTAGAAGCACTTCCCTTAAAGCCTTGCAATGTGTAGATGTGCTTCCGAAATGTTCCATTCAATGTGATGTGGACGAAGGCGTAGACCTGTCGTGTTCAACAATCAAAATT
Organism: Chimonanthus praecox; assembly: GCA_022113865.1. Lineage (NCBI taxonomy): Eukaryota > Viridiplantae > Streptophyta > Magnoliopsida > Laurales > Calycanthaceae > Chimonanthus > Chimonanthus praecox. Next base: position 32,891,097 of record CM039089.1, on the reverse strand, counting down.
GGGTTAGCAATTTCTATCCTAAAAAATGGCTTAGTCCTTTTCTCTTAATCTCAATCTAAATCGATTGGATTCTTGAATTATTTTCAATTGTTAAGCGAAAAGAGAATAAACCAATTAATGTCTTGGGTGTTTGAGGAATTAACTCTGCTAGATGTGGAATAAATGCTCTCCAAGATCTCTTCTCAAACACAACAAATAGTGTTGTATTTATAGGCAAACAGAAATTTTTCAAATCTTCGCAACACACGATTGATCTTGTCCTGGTGATCAATCGCCCGCGTTTGAAATGCCTTCCACCAACCCGATCGTTGTGCATTTAATGCACAGTAATGGCACAAAAATGGTATCCTGCGATTGATCATGGGTTGGCGAAAGTATCGGCCTAAGGCTATCTTGTTTTGACAGACCTTTGTCAAGACAAGCCTTATTCAGAACCATGGCGACTGATTGTGATGTTGATGTGTTCCAGCCCTGTACACATGATTGATCATGCGACTGATTGATCGTATGTGATCAAGTTTCCAGGCCTTTGTTCAAGTCCAGCCTATGTCCTGTCTCAACGATAGTTCACCTGCACGATTGTATCGTCAATGTCCAGATGATTGATCGTGGCCACTAATGGATCGTCTTGAGAACACTTGTGTTTAACAATCCATTCCAACCAAAATCTTCGATTTTCCAAACAATTGATCGTATGCTATCACTGGCGAATGACCGCTGACACGATATGTCGTCTTGATAGTGAATTCATATTTCAAAGTTCGGTTTGGATTTGGTGTCAAACACACGTTATGCTAGATTAATTATCTAGATATGATCTCTAAACCTAGGCAAGGTCAACCTAAGGTATGGGTTCCACCTATGGTCATTTATGGTCACTTTCCATCTTTGATTGCCATACATTGTTGATCCATTGAGTCTTCAAAACTTCAACCTACACTTGAGATCTTGAGTCTTAAACTTCTCTCTTCAAGGTAATGCTTCACCTAAGTCACAGAATTGACAAATAGGTGACTCGGCAAGCCGGGGCACTAACAATCTCCCCCTTGTCAATTCGTGACAAAACCTATAAGTTAAAAATTACAGACATAATGAATTTTCCTCCAAAACCAAATTATACATCAGTTGACTTAAAATTATATAAATTTTACAATATACTTCAAATGTGTAACGCCCCGCCCTTTCCGAGAATTTTCAGAGTCTAATTTTTTTTTTTAAAATAAACATAATAGAACATCGGAAGAGAGCGGGCGGCGTCACGACACGAGTTAAGTTCAGACTACCCAAGTCTGAACCTTAACTGGCCACCCATGTGTACATGGACTAGACCATGATAATGAACACACATGGAACTAACATCAACATGCGGAATAATAAGACTAGATAGCAAGTAACAGTCTTAAACATTATTTATCATAGATCAAACATCCAAATGTTATCAACCTACTCAAACCATAGCAAGTAGTGAATTATTACATGTCCCACAAAAGTATTCAAAAGACAGTAATATAAAGTAGTTCAGCCCTTCATTCAAGCACTTAGGCTTGGCTCCCCTCTCGGTCAACGACCTTTCCTTTCCCTTTGCTTGTACCTGCAATCTCCTCTGAGGATAGAATTAGGGCGTTAGATCAACGCGCCCAGTAGGTTCCCGAATCAGGGCTACCACATGTTAGCATATAAAACATGCATATACATATCATAGTATATGATCATCAAAACAGGTAAAACAATGCTATGATGTATGCACATGCTATGAGCCTCCCCCATCATGTACATCCATAGCCATCACTTGTCGTGCCATGCACCGATAAGATAAATCACAATACAACTTCCATCTCTTCATCACTGACTGATTCATATCACGTATTAGTCCTCCTGGCGAGACTCTCTTCGCCTAAGGAGACCATTCTGACTATGATCATCATGTTACTCTTCCTGGCGGAACTCTCATCGCCTAAGGAGGACGTAACCCATAATTGTAACACTGTAGAACCTCATTCATCATCCCATGACCATGCATGAGATGCCAATGCCTGTATGCCATTTGTTAATGCATAATATATCATTTGAAACACATATATTAAAACAAGAGTATCATAAGAAAACTGGGTAAAAACCGTGGTTACAAGTAGGTAGGAAACCTACTGAAGAATCCCTTCAGTAACTGATCTTTCTTTCGTGTCACCTGGTCACGACTCGTACGTCGTTTGACTTCCGGTACCTTATCCATATACCAATCAGCAAGTCATAACATCATTTACTTATTCAATCACATCTACGACCCATCCACATCATGTGGGGTTCGGCCATGCCCATGGCCGAACATCATCAACTTAGAGTTTGTCATTTTATGGGATTCGGCCTTACACTTGGCCGAATCTTGTATTCCCACTCTTCCATTATCAAATGGTTCTCCATTACAATACTTTAAACCCTTTATAAAATCATGGGAATAATATCAAACACGACCTATGAACTTAGTCCATTTATTCCAAAAACAGCCCATGGGGTTCGGCCATGCACATGGCCGAACCCAATGGTTCTCTTGATCTGATTGATCCATCAATTACCATGATTTGAATCAGTAATCTTAACCCTAATATTGACATGGTTCAGCCCTACATTGGCCAACCAATAACAACAAGTTAAACTTCACCAAATTACATCAAACACCATATTTTATATGGTTTTAAACTCATCAAAATCATCAAATACTAACATGGGGTTCGGCCATCCAAGGTGGCCGAACCTCATGTCTATGTTTTGTTCTTTCAAACATGTTTTTAGGTGTCATTTTAAAACATAATATCAGTATAACATTGCTGCCTTATTACCTCTCAAGACCATCCAACTAAGTTCATCAACTTGTCCAAATGACCATCATACTTCGTGGGATTCGGCCATCCAAGATGGCCGATCCTGATGGTCCAATTCATCAATTTTAAACCATTGATTTAGACCTATGGTACCTTCAGTCCTTATGTCATTCAGATCCATGTTTTTAACCCTCTTTAAAACATGCATTTGAATCTCAATAAAACTCAAAAACAGTCCACCAAAAACTCCATGGTTTCCATGTTTCAAAACATGAAAACCAACCTAACTTTTACATGGGGTTCGGCCCTCCATGGTGGCCGAACCCAATGGTCATCTTTACCATTTTAAAACCTCTCTTAATCAAGGTTAAAACCTTGGTGTATTCGGCCATAACCATGGCCCAATACACCCCCATCCATTCCATGTTATTAAACCAAAATAACACATAAAATACTTACCAAATTTTCCAAGTTTTCTTCTTGTCTTTGATCCTTGATTTCTCCCTTTTATTTCTTCTTTCTTTCCTTAATTCCTTGCTGGTTTAGGCTTGATTAACTGATGCCAAACCTCTGCTGTTCAGCCAAGAAAAACGAATTGGAGAGAGGGAGAGAGAGAGATGGGAATTCTTGGATTCCTTGGTGTGAAAAACGGCCATGTATGGTTTGGTTTTCTTTTATAGTTTCAGCCCCCCAACTCCCATTCATCCTCCCTCATTAATGTTGTTAAAAACGATGGGGCAAAGGGTGTTAACCAAGACACCTCTTGGTGCCAAACGTTGCACCCCTTGGTGCCAAACATTGTATCACATGGGAAATGAACCAATGCAACCCTTCATGAAGAGGTGCCGCCCAACCTTGGTGTCTTTTGGCTTTGCCAAAGCACCCTTTCATACCAACGGCTGAGATTGATTCAGATTAATTGTTGTGTGAGATTACAACTCATTTCCATCTCCTCTTGACTCACCTAACTCGGAATATTTTTATTCTAAACCAACTCATCCAACTCATCACTTTTAATGCACTAAGTTTGAGTCAACTCATTTCTTAAATCAACTCATTTCAAATCAACCCAACTCAAGTTGAATTAACTCACACTTGAGTTCAATTGAGGGCCCACACGGTCATCCGTGGTCAAACTGGTCAACCCGACCCGTTGGGTCCCCCCTTTAGCTCCTTGACCCATTTTTGACTCTATGACCCAATTATGGTATTTTGGTCATTTGTAAGTGGTTTTCTCATATGGATCATGCCTACCCATTTCTTCTCTACTTGATTTCCAATCAAATACGCTTAACCCTATTTAATTTAAGCTTACACAATGGTCAAATCATCCATTTTGACCCATTGGGTCCAATTGAGCCCTTTGACCCATTTAGCCATTTCCAACCCAATTGATGTACATAACCCATCCAAATCAACTTGATATACATATAATGTGCTCATACGACCTTAATTTGAGCAATAGGCCCCAACATTTCTTATTTTGACATCACAAAATAATTAATTTAATAATTCAGGGGCATTTTCGTAATTTTCCATTTTATTGAAAAATTGGGGTGTTACAAAATGACACAATGACTCTTAGTCTTGCTTCTTATTCTTGCTCAGCTTGCTCTATTTTCAAAGGCACCTGTAAATACAAGCAAGCTACCAAAGATACTAGAGAAACATTAGTGATGTTAGTCCAAACATAATCAATGTATTCATGGACTAAAATTCATTCAGACTCATTCACATTCTGTAACGACCTGTCCCGCTACGGGCACGTTAAAACCGATCTCATACTATTCTGGGTACTTTTTTTTTTTTGTGAGACACCGCCCCCACAACCCATACTTATCATAGTAATCCACAAGAAGGCCAATAACCAGAACATTAAACATGATTTAGAATAATAATACCACCAATTTATTACCTTCATCAAACTCAACGAAATGTACACAAATCTCAAATACAATAACAAGCTCTCAACTACAAATGGAACTATAACAGAAAATAAAGCTGCTGTAATAGCCCGGATTTTCAATTCAATAATATATTGGATATTATTTATTTTTAATTATTAAAAATTAAGATTTATAGATGGAATGGATGTTAGATGGATCAAAGTTGGGGCAAGGGCCCAAGTATGGTCCAATTGACCATGGATATGATTAATTCTATTTAAGTGGGTCAAAGTGGTCAATTGGGTCAAATGCCCGATTGGGACCCAATGGGTCAAGATGGGTTGATGACTAGGGTAAATGGGTAAGGAATGGATTTAATCGGGTCATGGACCCAATTAAGATCAAAGGCATGGGGTCCACCACATCAAGTGAGGTGGCAAAGATATGAGGTAATATCCAAGTGGCATAACCAAGTTGGGTCCCACTCCACCTCATCAAGTGAGGTGGCGTGTGGACTATGGCACAAGTGGGGCTGGCCACCATGGTTGACTTGTCAACCATGGGTGAGTGAAAGGTGAAATAAAGAGGATTAACTGTGGTGAGTGGAATTAAATTATTTAATTAAATCACCTAAGTTAAATGGAAATAAAATCAATGCTTGAGTTAGGAGTTGAGTTTCATTTAAATGGAGTGAGTAAAATGGGGGTGAGTCACATGAAAGATAAAAAAAAGATGGAGTGAGTCAAAGGAGAGGTGGTGGTTCCATCTCATGCAAACCACTAACCACCAAAGGAAACCACCAAGCCCAAAACCATTGGATGAGGGTGGTGTATGCCATGTGGAGGCATGCAAGACCATGGTTGGTCAAAGGAGAGGTGGTGGTTCCATCTCCTGCAAATCACTAACCACCAAAAGGAAACCACAAGCCAAAACCGTTGGATGAGGGTGGTATGTACCATGTGGAGGGCATGCACTCCCTTGTTTGGTCAAAGGACTCATGGGGAAGACTCCACATTGATGAGGGTGGAGTTTAACCCAAGGAAACCCTAGACAAGATGGAAAGAAGGCTTTCCATCTCATTCACTCTCTCACTCTCTCCCTCCCACTCAAGGCCGACCCTCACAAGACAAAGAAACACTTAAGAGTATTTTCCATCTCAAGCTCCTCTCCCTCTCCAAAATCCTAAGGTAAGATAGAAAGGGTTCTCACAAAGAAACCCTAAGGCCGACCTCTCTCATTAGACAAGAAAGGACTTGGAGTTTTCATCTCACTCTCCCTCTCTCAAACCTTCACCAAAGGGCGAACCATCTCTTTGGGTTTTTCATCTTGAACCCTCTTCCTCTCAAGCAACACACCCTAGGCCGAAGATCAAGGAGAAAGAAAGAAGAGAGTAAGGAAGGAGAAGATCGGAAGAGCAAGAAGAGTGAAAGAAAACGAAGGAGTCGCGGAATCGGTACGTATGGTTTAGTATGGTTTATAAATTAATAGGAAGTTCAAGGAAACCATGGAATTCCATTGGAGAGTTGGCCAAAATATTATGGGCCATGGATTTAAAATCCACCAAAGGAATAAGATAGAAAATGGACAAAACCCTAAAGGGTGAGATAGATGTTATGAATGAAGATTAAGGACAATATGTATGCATGCATGGCTTAAGCATGAAAATTGGTCAAGGATCATGGTTCGGCTCTTGCATGGCCGAACCCTAATTATTATGTATATATGGCTAGGGACCTCATGCATGTCCAAGATTCGGAATATGATCAAGATCATAGTTTGGCCCTTGCATGTCCAAACCCCAGATTTTATGCATGGACCATTAAGGACAAAGGAAATATTGGATGAGGTTCGGCCATGATGTATGGCCAAACCCCATCAAAGGATATGATCATGGTTATTTAATTGATAAGAGAAAATAATGAACCATAGGGTTCGGCCATGTTGTATGGCCGAACCCCATGGGAGGATGTTGGTAATTGTTAATGGGTTTTAAAGGATGAAAATCATGGAAGTGTGTTAGTGATGTTAAAAGGGTTTTTAAGGGTGAGGATGATGGAAGAATATTAATGATGTTAAATGGTCTCAAATGTTGTAAATGATGAAGAACCATGGACCATGGGTTCGGCCATGTTGTATGGCCGAACCCCATGGAAGACATGTTAATGGATTTTGGTTTGCAAAATGATGGACCTAAGTGTATAATTAAACCCCCCATGGAGGGACATTGTTTATGGACCTAATGTTTGTAATGATTTAAAGGGAGGATGAAAATGAGACATCATGGGTTCGGCCATGTTGTATAGCCGAACCACATGAACCATTTTGATGGATCATTTGGTAGATCCATGCATGTAATGTTTAGCTATGGATCTATGTTTAGTATGGACCTAAGTTATGTGCAAATAAGTTAAGTGATTAACTTTGAAAATGAGTGATGGCTAATATGGGGATGTGGTGAAAGTAAAGGACCACTATGGCCGAACCCCATGGAGAAGGTTTTATGGACTTAGGGTTTTATTAATGTTAAATGATTAACTTATGTGTGTTTGGCTTAATAAATCAAAAGTTGGAATGATCTTAGGCCCACATATGATCAAAATGATCAAGGACTAAAAAGAGGGACCAAAATCAAAGGGGTGAGGTTCGGCCATGTTGTATGGCCGAACCCCACCAATACATTTGTGGACTTAAAACAGTTTTTTAGCCTAAGGTATTGCCGAACCCCACAAGTGGACAGTGGGCAGCGGGGTCACCGGCTGATTTTAAAAATGAAATACTTATGTGATTTTTCAAATGGTTAAATTAAATTGGAAGGATGAAGGGAATGGGTTAAACCAGTTAATTTGATTATTTATGGAATTTATTTAAGGTAAAAAGATTCCACAACTAGGGGCGCGATCGGTGAGCGGTTTTTGATGAAAACACAAGGACCCGGTATTTGAACGTTGGTTGGATTCCTACCTTATTGAAAACCTGGAATATGTATATGTGAATGATTTTACTTTTATGTTAATTTTGGTATCAAAGTACTATGTTTCAATGATGGGATTTTAATGCTATGATGTTTATTATTACATAGCATGTTTGCACTTGCATTTCATACATGGCATGGGAGGGATCAAATGAAGGCAGTCCACGCTCCATTCAGATTTTCGATAAATAACCGTGGGGAGGAATCCATACTGATTCCAAGGGATGCATGATTGAACTGTAACCGGATTCCACGCTCCTTTGGGGCGACCGATAAGGCATTCGTGGGGATACCTTGATGTGGATTATCCATCAAGAGGAATACTATTAACCAGAGTCCATGCTCCGTTCGGGGCGACCGATAAGGCATTCGTGGGGATAACTTGATGTGGATTTTCCATCAAGAGGGATACTTTGTGATTGTGATACCTTGATGAAGATTTTCCATCAGGAGGGATACTATATGATTGTGATACGTTGATGAGGGTTTTCCATCAAGAGGGATACTATGTGAATGTGATACCTTGATGAGGATTTTCCATCAAAAGGGATATTATGTGACTGTGATACCTTGATGAGGATTTTCCATCAAGAGGGATACTATGTGATTGTGATACCTTGATGAGGATTTTCCATCAAGAGGGTTACTATGTGATTGTGATATGGATGATGTTGGGACTCATGGCATATGACACCCATGGCATGGCATTGACTTGCATGGTTATGATATTATTTATATCTATGTGTTTTTGTTATACTAATCCATGTGTTGACCCTACTCGGAGTACCTACTGGGCGGTTGCCTAATGCCCTACTTCTACCTTAGATGATGACACAGGAAATGGACAAAGCGAAGGACGTGATCGGAGCCAAACTTAGGAGCTTAGATGAGCTACATTTATTTATTTAAGTTTTATTGATGGAAATGTAATTTGAGTAATTAGCTTGTTGGGACTGTAATAACTTAGACTACTTGCTATGGTTGGGACTTTTATTTTGGACATTTTAAGTTAAGGCAATTATTGTTCAGTGATGGACTTCCTTGCTATTTAAAATTGGTATGACAGATCTCTATTATAATTCCGCAACATGTTTTATTCCGCAACCTTAACTTATTACATGTGAACAGTTTCTGTGGACTTAGTCCACGCACACGTATGGTTGGCCAGTTAAGGACCGGGCGTTGGAAGCTCGGACTTAGCTCGCTTCGTGACGTCTCGTTCTCTCTCACTCTTTATTTAAAAAGAAAAAAATAGACTCTGATTTTCTGCGAGTGAAAAAGGGCGGGGCGTTACAGCTGCAGCTCCACATCCAGCGTCTAATTGAGGGTCCCATCGACCCCTCTCTAAGAGTACCTATAAGGCAAAGGGTGACCTCAACATGCCCAGTGAGGGTAACATATGCATCATATGTCATCAGGCATACACTGGATATAATCATGTGAGCACATCAATGTCTAGTATGTCTACATGCATGACCATGCAAGTGTGTGCCCTAACCCTAGCACATGAGCCCACATCTACCGCCCCTCCAGCACATCCTCTATCCAACTAAATGCCACTCTTGGGCAACTACCTCATATGCCCATCCGCTGCAATCAACCCACCCTCGGGTGCACAGACTGGTCCACAACCAGATCAGGATCCCTAGTCCTCAACCAGTCTATGACTCTCTCATGACAACTCACACACATACCACAACTAACCCATGAGTCGGGTTCACTAGAGTCCCAAACAGACTATCACACGGGAGTAACCACAGCACCAGTCCTCAACGGACTGCCAACTAGATTCATCTATGGTCTCTTCAACCAAGCACCAGACTCTCGATAATCAAACTTGTAACCTTGGACCTCATCTGCTGGTCTCCACACGACTGGTACATCCACCCCTCAAGGAACGCCATAGGCCTTCTACTGAGTGATCCGGGCGAACTCACTCGTTAAGCGCCCATAAACTCCCACAACACAAGTCTCCACAATGAACCCCAGGGTCATAATCACTGGTAAAAATACTACGACACCCCTTAGCCAAAAAAAATGTGTGCGAACAGACACTCAACCTAGCTGGCTCCCAGGACAACCCAGTACGTACTCGATGTACTTTATGACCACCTCACCTCCACAGAAATCCATACACACCACAGACCGGTACCACAAGTCATGAACCATAACTTAGCCATCAGGCCTACGGGAGATATCCTCAACTGTACCATCCCTCGACCAATGGTTAGGCAAATACATCCTCACCCCACTTGGCTATCCGGGATCACAAACCATATTAGCGGGAGTTGTTCTCAATCGCACCATCCCTAGATCGATGGGTGGGCGAATATAACCTCACCCCACTCGGCTATCCAAAGATCATAAACCATACCAGCGAGAGCTGTCCTCCACCACTGTAAACAACCGCGTGAGCTATCTTTCACCGTGCTAACAACCACAGGAGTTCTCCTCCACCTAGCCAGTCGGACCTGTCCTCCACCGCTGCAAACAACCATGGGAGCTATCCCCCACTGTGCTAATAACCATGCACTCTGGTACCGTGTTTGTGATGGCCTCTAAGTCGACCGTGGGCGAGCAGACACTCGACCCAAGAGCTTCCTGGAGTTTTCCATGACCACCTCATAGCATGTCCCTCTTGAGACTCTCGTGCCTCGCCCTCTAAACCGGACTACGCCTCCCTCGTAGGTGTGTCCAAAGATTACAATGATAGATTTGACAATCAAACTCACACTTCCACCCATCAAAAGAGTACATACCAAAAACCACACCGGGTTAGACCCAACACTGCCTCGACTCTGCCAAGGACCCATAATCCCTCGAAGGAAACACCCTCCAGGTACTCTCTCACACCTACGGGCCCATCAACAAGTGGTCCGTAGCTTAACCACATCCACTGTGAGGTTTTCCACGACTTTCCAACCCTAACTACCCGACAAGCTACGGAGAATCTCTAAATCCTGATGTAGCCTAGTACCCATGCCCCCACCGACTTTCCATGTATACTAGCTAAATGCGTGCACAGTTATTTATAAGCATGCTATAAATCAATCATCATCAAACAACAAAACATGGTTATACGAAATAATATCGCATTCATTTATCAGGTGTATACATCACTCACTATCACATTCCAGCATGTTAACATCCAAACATGTTATCAACCAAAACATGTTCCAAACATGTATAGTAGGCAATACCATCTACTATCAACCACATGTGATTTTACAACATGCTGATTAACTATCAATTGCAAACATCGCAGGTTATCACACATATTAACCAATCATGTTATCCAAACATTAACCAACATGCCATCAAAATAGTTTGACACGAGTACACTCGAATGACTCCCTTGCCACATATGTATCTGAATGTTTCCCTTGCCGAGTGGCTCGTTATCCATAAGGGTTTCATTCCTCATACTCCATGTCCAAATAGGCATTGGAAAGATATATACAAATTATGTATACTAAAACAAGTGTGATGAGTCCCCTCACCTGTCTGTGTTTTGAAATCAACTTCGAGAAACCGGGTTCACTAGGTTGAAGGGGGCTCGATTTGATGAAAGTGAAATACAAGGATTAACAAACGGGTTAAAATGAGCTACAAACAAGTTTGGCCTGCAAACGGGCCCAAAAACGGGTCAAGCCCAAATCGTGCCGAACAAGGCCCAAAATAGAAAATCAGATCCGAAACTAGGTCGGGTTCGAAACTGGACCTAAAACTTAAAATTGGGCCCAAAATAGTGTTGTGCCCGAAACTGGGCCTAATCGGGTCGGGCCTGAAATCTAGACTGGGCCCAAAACATCACCAAACCAGATCAAAGCCGGAAGGGCTAGCTAGGTATGGGTCGAACCCAAAACTGGGTTGGACTGAACACTAGGCTGAACCGAGATTGGGCCAAGCTGAGACTGGGCCGAACCGAGTGTTGGACCGGACCAAGACTGGGCTTGGCTACCAGGCCCGGAAGAAAGCCTGGTCTGCTGGGCCGCGAACAACAACTATCACATGCCAGCATGTTATCAACCAAAACAGTTCCAAACAAAGATAGTAGGAAATACCATCTACTATCAACCGCATGCGATTCTACAACATACTGATTAACTATCAATTGCAAACATCGCAGGTTATCACACATATTAACCAATCATGTAATCAAAATACTAACCAACATGCCATCACAATAGTCCAACACAAGTACACTCGAATGACTCCCTTGCCACGTATTTGTCTAAATGTTTCCCTTACCGAGTGGCTCGTTGTCCATAAATGTTTCATTCCTCGTACGCCATGTCCAAATAGTCATAGGAAAGATATGTAAATCATATATGCTAAAACAAATGTGATAAGTCCCCTCGCCTATGTGCGTTTTGAAATCAACTTCAAGAAATCGGGTCCACTGGGTTGAAGGGGGCTCGATCTGATGAAAAAGAAATACAAGGATTAACAAATGGTTTAAAACGAGCTCAAACAAGTCTGGACTGCAAACAGGCCAAAAAACAAGTGAGGCCCAAACCAGGCCAAACAGGGCCCAAAGCTGAAAGTCAGATCTGAAACTAGGTCGGGTTCAAAACTGGGCCTAAAACTGAAAACTAGGCCTAAAACAGTGTCGGGCCTGCCGAGCCCAAAACTGGACCAAACTAGATATGGGCTGGAAGGGCTAGTCTAGGGATGGGTCGAACCCAAAACTGGGCCGGACTGAACAATGGGCTGGACCGAGATTGGGCCAAACCGAGACTAGGCCGGACCGATGGTTGGACCGGAGCGAGACTAGGCCTGGCTGCCAGGCCTTGCAGAAGGGCATGGTTTGCTAGGTCACAAACAATAAACTCGGCCTGGGATACCTATGAATGAACCCAATTGAGTCAACTCAGTGACTCGACTGAGTTGGCTCAGTAGCCCAGCCAGAAAATAGGGAAAAAAAGAAAACGAAAGAAAAGAAAGGAAAGGGGAGGAATGTAACACCCCGGATTTTCAAGCTATGGATATATATATATATATATATATATATATATATATGGAAATTGTCCATCTAATTTGTAAATTAATGGAGATGGACCTTAGATGGGCAAGGAATTGGGTCAATTGGTCAATTAAGACCCAACGGATTGTGGATATGGTTCAATTGAAATAAATGGGTGAGATTTATTTAATTAGGTCAAGGTTGTCAATTGGGTCAAAAGTCCAATTGGGACCCAATGGATCATATATGAGCTAGTTAGAAGTAAATGGGTAAGGTTTGATAATTGAGTCTAATAACCAATTAAGATACATGACATGAGATCCACCTCATCAAGTGTGGTGGCATGTAAATGAAATGGCTAAGTGGGACCCTAAATACTATATGGTTCATAGTCGTCTAAGCCATGGTTGACTTGGTCAACCATGGGTGAGTTCAATAGAGTCGAGTTAATGAATGAGCTCAAGTGGGATAAATAATACTTGAGCTGGAAAGTGAATTCACATGAGTTGAGAATTTATTAATGTGAGTTCAAGTGCTTGAGTTGGAAAATGAGTTCATTTAAGTTGAGTTGAATTTAATGAGTGGAGTTGGAAGATGGAGAGTTCCATCTCAATGGTCACCATCATTATGAGGAAGTTGGAGGGTTTTGTGGTGGTTACATAAGCCTACACAAGGCATACACGTTGGAGATGGGAGTTTCATCTCATGGGATTAAACTCCAAATAGATCATTGATGAGGGAGGTGAAGGGGTATGGTGGTTACAAAGGGGTATCACCAAAGGACACCACCTTTGGCCGACCCTCATTGATCAAAGATGAGGAAGTTGGAGAGTTGTGTTGTTACACAAAGAAACACAAGGCTACACGTTGGAACATGGAAGCTCAAGGGGCATAAGATTGAGAGTTTCATCTCATGGGATGAAACCCCCAAAGTAAGTATCAATGGGGAGATGAAAGGTCATGGGAGTTACCAAGGGGTATCAACCAAAGGACACCACCCTTGGCTGATTTACATTGGGCAGCAAGGAGAATTCCTTGTTTTATCTCTCTCTCCCTCTCTCACTCAAGGTCGACCACTCTCAAAGACAAAGGACTTAAGAGTAGTTTTTTATCTCAAGCTCTCTCTCCCTCTCTCAAACCTACACTCTCTTGGCCGAACCCTCTCTTTGGGTTTTCATTTCAAGATTTTATCAAGATCAATCTCGGCCAAGGATCAAGGGGGAAGAAGAGGCTAAGGAGGGAGAAGATTTGAGAGCAAGAAGGAGTGAAAGAAACCGGAGGAGTCGCGGAATCAGTAAGTACTTGACAAGATTTTATTAATTGGAAAGAAGTTAAGAGAACATTTCATTTTGGATTGGGAAGTTGGCCAAAAATGTTATGGGCCATGGATGTAAAAATCCATCCAAGAAATGAGATGGAAAAGGTGGACAAAGCCCTAATGGGTAAGATGGATCATTAAGGACAAATGAAGGGTTAGATAAGGTTCGGCCATGGTGTATGGCCGAACCTCATCAAGGGATTAAGTCTTGGAAGTATGATTTTCAGAATAAATTGATGAACCATAGGGTTCGGGCATGTTGTATGGCCGAACCCCATGGAAGAATATCATTGGTTTAAATGGTTTTAAAGGTGGTTAAACCATGGGAAGGGTTAAGGATATTAAAAGGTTTTAAAATGGAAGTATGTTAATAATTGTTAGGGGTTTTGAAGGATGAAAACCATGGAAATTGGTTAATGATCTTAATAGGTTTTTAAAAGGATCAATCATGGAGTTATGATTTATTGAACCAACATGGCCGAACCCCATGGAAGGTTATTAATGTTTTTAAAAGGTTTTAAATGGAAGGATTTTGATGGACTCTATGCATTTTGATCATGAAAATAATGAAATCATGTTGATGGACTTTGGGTTGTAAATGATGACCTAAGGGTATGATTAAACTTCCCTATGGAGGGACTTTATTTATGGGTCTAAATATTGTAAATGATGCAAAGGGAGGATGAAGATGAGCATCATGGGTTCGGCCATGTTGTATGGCTGAACCCCATGAACAATATTTATGGACGTTATGGAATTATGCAAATCTAAATAAAGGAAGGATCAAGCCAAGGAATGGAGGGACTTGGTTTATGGATTCTAGTGTTGGGAATGATTTAAGAAAAAGAAGGAAAGAAATGACATCATGGGTTTGGCCATGATAAATGGCCGATTTCCATGAACTATTTTAATGGGTCATTCATGGACCTATCATGTTTAGATGAATGATTATATTAGGAGTTGGAAGGATTTGATTATGGTTTTTATGTGGATGGATTATTTGCATAAGATGTTTAGTCATGAACCTGTGTTTTTGGACCTAAACATAAGATGATGGAAATAATGGCAAAGAAGTAATTATGGGTAAAAAATGAAAGATCATGGGTTCGGCCATGGTGTATGGCCAAACCCCATGAGGAATGTTTTGTTGACTTAAGTGGTTACTAATGTTAAATGATTAATCTCTAAGTGATTAGATTAATGAAACAAAGATGGCATGACCTTGGACTTAATTTAAAAGATCAAAGGATTGAAAAGAAGGGCACAAAACCAATGGAGTGAGGTTCGGCCATGTTGTATGGCCGAACCCCACTAAGGAGTATTTGTGGACTTAGGGTTTCTTAGATGGTTGAACCTATGTGGATTGCTTAATAAATAAAAGAGGGACCCAAATTCAAGTGGGTGAGGTTCGGCCATGCTGTATGGCCGAACCCCACAAAGATGTGTTTATGGACTTAGGCATAATTGTAAATCAAATGGAACATGGGTTTGATTGATTGATATGTAATAAGGTAACGGGACCTCACAAACGGTGTACGATAGTGAGAAGTTTCCGGACGAAAACGCAAGGACACTTTAGTGTTCATTGGTAGGATGCCTACCTCATTGATACCATGGAATATGTATGATGGTTTTAATTCCTATTTGGATGAGTTATTTTGTATAAATGATATGTTTCAAATATGAGATTTTAATGCTATGATTTGTATAATTGCATAGCATGTGGACATTTGCATCTCATGCATGACATGGGAGGGATGATATGTAACCGGAGATCACACTCCGTCGGGGCATCCGTAAGGCAACTGTGGGGGTACCTAGATGTGTATTATCCATCAAGAGGTAACCGGAGACCTACGTTCCGTTGGGGTGTCCGTAAGTCTTGAGGGGTGCCTTGATGTACATTATCCCATCAAGGGGTAATCGGAGGCCACAGTTTGTCTGGGCGTCAGTAAGACAACTATGGGGATACCTTGATGAGGAGCTTTCCATCAAGAGGATATTTTGTGATTGTGTTATGGCTGATGGGTGGGACTCATGGTATATGGCACACATGGCATGGCATTGTATCAGCATGATTATGATCTCTATTATCATGCATGGTTTATGGTTTTATCTGTATGATTAGATCTCTATTTTCATACATTGTTTTAGATACGATATGATGTATTATAGCTGGATTTTTATACTAACCCATGTGTTTGACCCTAATTGGAATAACTACTGGGCGCGTTGTCTAACGCCCTACTTCTAGCCTAGTTGATGACACAGGGAATGAACGGAATGAGGAACGGGATCGGAGCCAAGCTTAGGAGCTTGGATGATTAAGTTATATTTTGTTTAAGTTATTCATGGACTATGTATTTGAATAGCTAGCAATCGAGATTGTAATAACTTAGATTATTTGCTATAGTTTGGATGGTTAATAATGGATATTTAACTTAAGGTAATTAATATTAAGTGATGGATGTCCTTGCTATCTAAAATGGAATATAATTGTTATTCTATTATTATTTCCGCATATATTATTTATTCCGCGTGTTAACTTGAGTACGTATGAACCATTTTTGTGGACTTGGTCCACGCACACGTATGGTTGTCCAGTTAAAGTTCGGGCTTTGGAAGCTCAGACTTAGCTCGCGTCGTGGCGTCTCGCTCTCTCTCACTCTTCTATTCAAAGAAAAAAATAGACTCTGATTTTCGGCGAGTGAAAAAGGACGAGGCGTTACAGTTGGTATCAGAGCGAAACGGGAAGGTTGAATCTTTTGAAGTAAGATTAAGACGATATCATGTCTCACTGACAGATAAGAATCCCAACTGACCGACTCTTCAGAGTCCGCTGCACGGGGCCCTGATTAATTTACTTCGTTAGACTCAGACTGAAACATTCAATCTGAGAACAATTGACGAAAAAGGAATGATAGCAAGGGAAGTACAATCACTATAAGTGGATTTATCAAACATAGCAAATTAGGAGATACTTCCCCGGTTTCCCCAAATTGAGAAGTGATACTTGATAGTTAGGGAGGTTTTCCCCGAGAACAAGAAAACATCAACATTTCCCCAAGTTGAGAAGTGATACTTGATACTTAGGGAGGTTTCCCCCTATCACAGGAGAACATCAGGATTTTCCCAAATTGAGAAATGATACTTAATACTTAGGAAGTTTCCTCAAAAACAAAGAAATATAAAGAGTGATTATTTGGCAATTTCCCCAAACAAGACATTATGTGATACATAGGAAATTTCCCCAAACAAGAGATATTATGTGATACATAGGGAAATTCCCCAAAACAAAGATTAGTTTGATTAGAACTGTGGTTGTCATTGATATGCTTTTGTTGTTGTGATGCAGATATATCGAGCAACAAAGAGTATACAGAGTTGTGGGACAAAGGAACTCGTAGCTATCCTATAGATCTGATTTCTTCTTCCAACAACTCCAGCAGGCCTGACCGCTGTAACACTTCGGAATTCCATGTTATGAATATTTACAGAATTTACCATTTTAATTGTGAATTAATGGATATGAACCTTAGATGGGTAAGGTATTGGGTCAATGGCCCAATTAAGACCCAACGGTTATGGTATAAGGTTCAATTTAAAGTAAATGGGTAATGTGCATTTAATTGGGTCAAGGTTGTTATTTGGGTCAAAATGCCCAATTGGGACCCAATGGGTCATGGTTAACTTGGTTGACCACCAAGTGAGTTCAAGCCTAACTTAATTGGGGTTGAATTAAAATGGGAAGGCAATCAAGTGAGTGAGTTGACCTTAAAGTGATGAGTTAAGTGAGTTGAGTTGATTTGAATTAAATTATATGAGTTAGGTGAGTTGAAATGAGAGTTTCATCTCATGGATGAAACCCCCACTTGGATCATTAATGGAGAGATGAGGAGTTGTCTTATTTCAAATTCAAACCAAGGGTAAACGTTGGAGCCTTGGAGTTTCATCTCATGGATGAAACTGCCAAATGGAGAATCAGTGGGAGGTGGGCTGTTACACATTTCAAACAAAGGCACACCGTTGGAGCCTTGGAGTTTTATCTCATGGATGAAACTCCCAAATGGATAATGAATGAGAAGATGGCGGTTTTGTATTGTTACACAAACCAACCAAGGCTACACCGTTGGAGCTTTGGGAGTTTCATCTCATGGATGAAACCCCCAAGTGGAGCATTAAGGAGGGAGGTTAAGGAAAATGGGAGTTACACAAAGGGCTTCACCAAAGCCATCATCCTTGGCCGACCACCTCATTGGAACAAAACAAATTGGATTTTCATCTCACTCTCTCCCTCTCCCTCTTGGCTATTTTTTCTCCCTCAAACCCTCTCTTGGCCGACCACTCCTCAAGACAAAAGACTTAGAAAAGTTTTTGATCTCAAGCTAGCACACAAGGCCGAATTCTCTTTCTCTCTCTCAAGTTTCACTCTCGGCCGAAGAAGTAAGAAGGAAGGAGGAAGAGGCTAAGGAAGGAAAGGATCAGAAGAACAAGTCGGAGTGAAGGAAAACCGGAGGAGTCGCGGAACCGGTAGGTATTTTGATAGATTTTTAATAAGTAATGAAACATGGTCCATTCATTACATGGCCAAACCTTAAATGGTATATATAAGAATCCCATCAAAGGCTATGATCATGGTGATTGGATTTAAAAGAGGAAATATGGAACCATAGGGTACGGCCATAGTGCATGGCCGAACCCCATGGAAGAAAAATTAATGGACGAATGTGTTGTTTTAATGGAAAGGATGAACCATAGGGTTCGGCCATGCACATGGAAGGACATGGGTTATATTTTTTAATGGATTGGAAAGATGGAAATCATAGATGTATGCTTATGATTTTAAAAGGTTTTAAAGGGTTTTAGATGGATGTATGAATGGGTACCACTAAAAGATCAAACCATATGGGTATGATACAATTTTAAGGAAAATAAGGAACCAACATGGCCGAACCCCATGGAAGAGTATTTGATGATCATGGAAGATTTAAATGAAGTCATGTGTATGGACTTGGAGTTGTAAATAAAGATCTAAGGATATGATCTAAACCTTCCCATGGAGGGACTTGTGTATGAACTTAAGATGATGAAATATGGAGATAAGATATCATGGGTTCGGCCATAGTGTTTGGCCGAACCCCATGAACCATTTAATGATCCATTTGATGGAACATGTTAAAGGAACATTTAGAGTTATTATGCATCTTTAAATGAATGGAGGATTGAAAAAGGAAATAAGGGATTTAATTATATATATTTACGCTCATGGATTATGTTAATGGTTATGGATTTGTATAAATGGCAAAGTTGTAAATATAGGCAAGAAAATGAAAGATCATGGGTTCGGCCATGGTGTATGGCCGAACCCCATGAGGAATGTTTTATGGACTTAGGTGGTACCAATGGTAGATGATTAATTGTTACGTGATTAACTAAGTGGTGATGGAGTAAAAGATCAAAGAGGGACCAAATCAAGTGAGTGAGGTTCGGCCATGTTGTATGGCCGAACCCCACTAAGGTTGGTTTATGGATTTATGTTAAGGGTTTAAATGATTAACTTAGTGATGAATGATTAATAAATCTAGAGAGGCACTAAAACCAAGTGAGTGAGGTTCGGCCATGGTGTATGGCCGAACCCCACAAAGTGTGTTTATGGATTTGGACATTATTGTAAATCAAATGGGACTTTAGTTTGACTTGTTGATATGTAACAAGGTGACGGAACCTCACAAATGGTATACTATCCTGAGCTGTTGCCGGATTAAGAAACAAGGACATTTTAGTGGTCTTTGCTAGGATTCTACCTCTTTGAAACCATGGTTTTGTGTATGACGGTTTTAATCTTATTTTGATGAAGTTATGTTGTAAATGATATGTTCCAAATGTGAGTTCTAATGTTATGTTTATAATATAAAATAACATGTATTTCATTAGCATCTCATGCATGACATCGGGTGAAAAATTGGTAACCGGAGGCCACACTCCGACGGGGCGTCCGTAAGACTACTGTGGGGGATACTTTGATGTGTATTATCCCATCAAGAGGTAACCGGAGGCCACATTTCGACGGGGCGTCCGTAAGACCACTGTGGGGATACCTTGATGAGGAGAATTCCATCAAGAGGATATATTTGATTGTGAAGGGTGGGTCTTCTGCTTGATAAGTAATAGGCCTTAAGCCTTGCCTAGGGGTCGGGGTATATTTGTGATTTGATATTGTTTACTACAGTCATGAAGTGATTCATTCGAGTGTGGTTCCTACGGATAAAATATCTCATGGTGGAAGATGTGCCTGGATTAATTATGATCAAGAATGGATTAGTTATGCCATGAATGGATTATACCCAAAAGGGGGTTATATTCATGGATACGTATAAACATGGATGAGAGTTTCAATGGTGGTTTGGATTGATGCCGGATATTGGCATTAGGGTATACGTATTGGTAACATGATGGACTTGCTGGTCTCATAGATGACCTATAGATCTGATGATTGGGACATGTTTCGATATACATTCCACGGTATAAGGAAAAGGTGTTAGTCGCATTACGACTTGTATCACAAGAAAGTTGGTGTTGAAAGATACGTGGTATCGTAGGAGTGATGAATAAGGTATTAGTCACTTAGTGACTTATAAGCAAGTGAAGATAGGCGTATATTTGGAAATATACTTAAGGGAAAAAGTCTAGTGAAACTCAAATGGGAAGCTATGGGCGACTGCTGAGTGAGACTGATATCCTGACTCTGTAGTTAGCCAATGGAGTTCCAGGAGAGTGAAGCTAGAAACCTAGTCAAAATGGAATCAGTAAAAGACTTGAGTATAGGCTCGTATTGGCAGGCTACCTCATATAGAGAGTAGACGAATGAACGTATTGGACAAGTACGTTTGGAAAATATTTTTTTTTGTAGCAGGTAAAGTGAAACAAAGTATATTGATTTACATAAAAATTGTAAATGGGTTCATGAGAAAAGAGATAACGTGAGGCAGAGTAAATTCTACAAGAATGGAACTCATAGGGTAATATGAATAACTATGATGTAGTCAAATGGTACTTGACAGGACTGAACAGGAACAACGGATATATCCAGAAA
Organism: Chimonanthus praecox; assembly: GCA_022113865.1. NCBI lineage: Eukaryota > Viridiplantae > Streptophyta > Magnoliopsida > Laurales > Calycanthaceae > Chimonanthus > Chimonanthus praecox. The sequence continues at coordinate 32,870,047 of CM039089.1, read as the reverse complement.
TAAAGGAGATATGGGCCAAGATGTTTATTGGCAAAGTCATACCGGAATGGGAGTTAAGACAGGGATAGGTCCTGTGTTTCAAGGAAGGATATAAATACCTAAGGGTTGCCAAGGTCACCAAAGGGCAACGATCCGATACGGGTCGTGGTAGACCGACTGACCAAGTCTGCACATTTCATTCCCATTAAGATGACAGACTCATTTGAGACTTTGGGTCGGCAGTATATTTAGGATATCATCAGGTTGAATGGTATTCCTTGGACTATTGTGTCCGACAGAATATGGTTGATTTACCGGCAGAGTATGGTAGAGCATGCAGTCAACCATGGGAACAGACTGATTGACTAAGTACAACATTTCATTCACAGACTGATGGGCAGTCTGAGAGGACAATACAGAACAAAGGTTATTACGGAATCGAGTGATCCAGTTTGTCAAAGTGGTACGGGATCGACATGGCATTGAGGAAGCCATATGGGAACTCGAGTCAGAAATGAGGACAGCTTATCCTGAGCTATTTATGTAAATATTTGAAACCCTACTTCACTCGATTTTCGGGACGAAAATTTTAAAAAGAGGGTTGTATTGTAATACCCTGGACTTTCAAGTTATAAATATTATTCTTTTAAATTGTGAATTTTAATCCTGGATCTTATATGTATAAAGAATTGGGCCATGACCCAATTAAGACACAATTGTTTGTGGAATTGGTTTAATAAAAATTTAAATGGGGCTGAAATTGATTTAGTATGCAATCCATGATTATGCGCATGGAGAGGATTATTAGAGATTGCCATGGCCGAATTTTGAATGTGAAATCCATAGATTATGCGCATGAGAGATATGTGGGATTTTTAAATCCACAATGATATGCTAGAATATTTAAAGAGGGATTTTTCTTAATTAAATTGGGTTTGTATATCTTAAGAAAATGTCCAAAATTAAATAAGACATTGCATGGCCGTGTATGACACTTTCGAAGAGGGAAGGTCGGCCATTCCAATTAAGATAAGGGGGGCAAGGTTTATTTTAAGCACCTTATAAATTGGGAGTTTAATAAAAGAAAGAGAGAAGTGGCGCATGGCACTGTCTAAGTATAGCATTAGACTAATTGGAAATTAGATACAAGAGAGGCAACCATGGGGGCTTACGGCAATAATATTCTAGGCATTGGCTGATTGGAGTTTGTACTAAATAAGGGCAGCAAGAGGCTCACGGCAATGGGTAATGCAAGCAATCTTAGTACCTTCTAAGATTGGCCAAGGGGTAGTAATAAAGGAAAGGGAAGCATGGGGCGCATGGCAGTTTCTATGCATGTTACACGGCTGAAATTATCACTTGCTATTTCAACAAGTAAAAACTGAAGGGAGGTTTATAAAAGAGGCAAGAAGAGGGGCTGTCAGCGAGAGATGTATACATAGAGCAATACACGACATTGCTTGAAATCTATGACAGTAGCGAATGGAGAGAAGCTTGCAGATCGGCGTTGTGTATATGGGAGGTGCAACAAATACACAAGGCAGAGAAAGGGGTCTTCTCGGTTAGATCTGAGAAACAGATCTGAGAACAGCAGAGCAGCGAGCATGAGGTAGGGACATAGAGAAACAACGTGTAAGAGGGCTGCCAGCACTATGCCTTGTTGCTGGATTTTTCACTTGGGAAAAATCAGCAAGAGGACCGTCTGATATACACAAATCACAGAGGAATATCATTGTTAAGGGAAAACCAAAGATAACGGACTGTCATCGTGGGTGCTGATTTAAGGTGCAAGTCTGAAGTTTCAGCAACACAAGATCAGAGACGTGTTGCAACAAAGGGTGGTTGCAAGGTGTCAATGGCTGGCTCGGCCATAATAAGATCTGACGCTGTAAAGAGGAGTGTTGCTGATCTGTGTGGGCTGAGATCCATCAAGATGGGCTTGATCAAAGACAGGCAGTAAATCATACCAGCCGAACAAGAGAAGTGGCTGAAATAACAGCAGCAAGGAGGGACTAATCTGAGGACAAATTTCAGCCCAGAATTGCTGGCTGCAACGTGGGCAGCAAGTTGTTCGTGTAAGCGGCAAGGAGGGGCTGTTTTACATACAGCTTAACCTTTTTTTTTACAAAGAGGAACCAGCGTATATGTTGGCTGCAAACAGTAGAGCAGTGAACGTTGGTAGCAGGTGGTGGACACAGCAGCTACGTCCAGACATATCAGAGAGATCTTTTGGGTGGCTGATCTATCAAAGATATAGAGGGAAGAGAGAACTTCTTGCAGGCTGTGTGAATAAGAACCTGACTGAGAGGTATACTTGGCCCATCTTGGAGCAGGTTGTTTTCAGCACAAACAATGGTGGTTGTAAGGTGTTAGGACAGCTAGCAAAAGAAAAGTCTTCTTTAAGGTGATGGAGGAGCCTTTTGTGTAAGATATACAATGTTTGTAACGTTGTAGTAACAATATGTGAGGCTAGCAGCAAGGGCAGTAACGCCAGTTCCAGAGTTCGTATTCCGATCTGCATATAGTGTGAAAGGTATGGATTCTCTCTTTAAAACCAATTATGGAAAGACATGTTTAATTTATGGGTTTTGAGGATTGAAAACCATGGAGGAACATTGGATTTGTTTAATGGATTTTTGGAAGGAAGAGACTAAATTGGAAAGTCTCTAATTATGGAAGTTAGGTGCTAAATTTAGTAAGTTTAATTATGGAAACCTTCTAATGATAGAAGGTGGAGTTTAATTAAGGAAGGTTGGCCATGAATGACAATCTTGTGAATATGGAAAAATATTGGACATAAGGTTCGGCCATGGTGTATGGCCGAACCCCATGAGGCTTATTTATGGAAACAATCTAAGTATGGAAGAATTATGGTAAATATAGAAACCATAGGGTTCGGCCATACCATGGAATTGGTTTGTTATTTTTAGTGTAAATAAATATATAGTTATTAATTTAGAAAGTGGAGATTAAATTGGTAAGTTTCCAACTATAGAAAGTGGAGATTAAATTAGTAAGTTTCCAACTATGGAAAGTGGAGATTAAATTGGTAAGTCTTCAATTATAGAAAGGGGAAATTAAATTGGGAAACTATCTAAATATGGAAGGTTATTGATGGTTAATTAATTATGGAAACATGAATGCTAATTTAGGAAACTTTCTAATTAAGAAAGTTTGGATTTAAAAAGGGGAATGAATGAAATGGTTAGACCAATGACAAAATTGTAAATATGAGGAAATATTAGACATAGGGTTCGGCCAAGGCGTATGGCCGAACCCCATGAACTGTTTTGATGGAATTATGGATATTAATTTAAGGTAGTGATAAAATTAGAAACTATCTAATAATGTACCTTAGATTAAAATGGAAAGTGGAGGATCATGGGTTCGGCCAAGGTGTATGGCCGAACCCCATGAGGTTTATTTTATGAATCATGTTTAGGGTTCAATGATGGGAAAGGTCTATGATTTTAAAGGGGTTAAAATGGAGGAGCATTGGTTAAAATAACCATGGATGGTAATCTTGTAAATATATGAAAATAAGGAAGGTAAATGGCTATGATATGTATAATGGCATTTTGGTAATTAGGTGAAAATAAGGGACCATGAGTTTGGTCATGGTATGCGGCCAAACCCCATGGGAATTATTTTGCGGACGAGGGTTATGCATTTTGGATTAAAATAAATGGAATAATAACTAAGATTTAGAACAATGGCATTTTGGTAATTAATGGAATAAATGAACAAAAAGGAAACTAAAACAAAAGGGGTGAGGTTCTGCCATGGTGTATGGCCGAACCCCACAAGATTGTGTTTATGGACTTAAACAATATTGTAAATCAAGTGGGACTTGGTTTTGATTGATTAATATGTTATAAGGTAACGAAACTTCACAAGGTGTTTACGATCGTGAGCGGTTACCGGACGAAAGACGCAAGGACACGTTAGCGGTCTTTGGTAGGATTCCACCTCTTTGAAACCATGGGTTTATGTACATTGTCTTATCTTATTTTGATGATTTTATATTGCAAGGGATATGTTTAAAATGTGAGTTTTATATGCTATGTTTGTTTAATAAAATAGCATGTGTTTTATATGTTTCAAATATGAGCTTTTAAATGCTATGATTTGTATAATTGCATAGCATATGGACATTTGCATCTCATGCATGGCATGGGAGGGATGACAGGTAACCGGGGACCCACACTCCGTCGGGGCGTCCGTAAAACACTAGTGGGGGATACCTTGATGAGGAGAATTCCATCAAGAGAATACTATGTATGAAATGTAGCCAGAGGGTCCACACTCCGTCGGGGCGTCCGAAAGACCTATGTGGAGGGGTACTTTTATGTACATGTGATGGGTGGGACTCATTGCATATGATAGCATAGCATAGCATTGAATCGGCATGATTATAACTTTTATTATCATGCAATGTTTTGGTTTTTATCGGTATGATTGGATCTTTATTATCATACACTGTTTTGGATACGATGTTTTAAAGTATGGCATGATTTATTATAACTGGTTTTGTTATATATTATATCTGGATTTTTGGTACTAACCCATGTGTTAACCCTAATTGGAATACCTACTGGGCGCGTTGTACTAACGCCCTACTTCTACCCTTTAGTGGATGATGCAGGAAACGAGGAAAACGCTAAACGCGGAAAGGGACAAGCATAGGAGCTTGGAACGCTTTTAGTTTATATTTTGTTAAAGATACTCATGGGCTTGTATTTGAGTATCTAAAATTCGGATGTAATAACTTAGATGAATTTGATATGGTTGGATGTCTTATTGGATAATTGCGTTATGATAATGATGATTAATGACTTGACATACTTTGCTATCTGAATGGAATAGAACTTGGTTCTATTATGATTCCGCATTTCGATGTTATGATTTTATTCCGCAAGTTGATATTGCTATGTGTGAACCGTTTTATTGGACTGAGTCCATACACACATAGGGTTGGCCAGTTAAGGGTTGGACTTTGGAAGTTCGGACTTTGCTCCCGTCGTGACGTCCCGCGCTCTATCACTCTACTCTGTTATAAAAAACATAGACTCTGAATTTACGGGAAAAAATGAGTGAAAAAGGGCGGGGCGTTACAATTTTGGATATTTAATTTAAGATAATTTGGTTAAGTGACGAAGTACTTTGCTATCTAAAATGGACTAGATTTAGGTTCTATTATAATCCGCAGTTTATGATTTAATCCGCATGTATATATTATTATGTGTGAACCATGCTCATGGACTTAGTCCATGCACACATAGGTTTGGCCAGTTAAAAGTTAGACTTTAGAAGTTCGGACTTAGCTCGCGTCGTGACGTCCCGCTCTCTATCACTTTTAAAAAAAGAAAATAGACTCTGATTTTCGAAAAGTGAGTGAAAAAGGGCGGGGCGTTACAGTGTAACGCCCGCCCCTTTTCACCTAAAATCAGAGTCTATTTTTTTTTTAATAAAGAGTGACAAAAGGCGCGGACGTCACGACGCGAGTTAAGTCCGAGCTTCTAAAGCCCGGCCCTTAACTGACCAACCCTACGTGTGCGTGGAATGAAGTCCACGGAGAACAGTTCACACGTAGACAGCAAGCATCAAGGAATAATACAACTATATGCGGAATTAACAATAAGGACTATCCTACAAATTTGTGATCACAAGGAAGATAACATCCATTTAAATTACTACAATACCTCAAAATCATAATGTCCATAATATAATCCCAAAACATAGCAAGTAATCTAATTTATTACATTTCCGACAAGCTAAACTATTGCAAAATACATTATCCGAAATAAACATTAGTAACTATCTAGCATGCCTTTCTAAGCTCCTTAGCTTGGCTCCCGTCTCTTCATTCCGCTTCGCCACCTCCTGTGTCATCAGCTAGGGTAGAAGTAGGGCGTTAGACAACGGGCCCAGTAGGACTCCGAGTAGGGCTGACACATGGATTAGTGATAACAACCACATATGAAATCATATAAGGAAAAAAAAACTATAAAATGATTGTCATGCCATGGGTGTCTGTGTTATGAATCTCACCCATCATCTTTACTATCCCGATGCCATATCCCCTTTGACGGCACGGCCTCGTCAAAATATACACAATCCCAAATCATCCCCCTTGACGGCAAAACCTCGTCCAGATATAACAAATCACAAATCATCCCCCTAGACGGCAAAACCTCGTCCCGATATAACCAATCACAAATCACCCCCCTTGATGGAAGAACCATTATCAAGGTATCATAATTACATACAACATCCCTGATAAATCAAATACATTAAAATATCTCCATGTCTGTTTATCGGTCGCTCTGACGGAGCATGGACTCCGGGTTCATTTCATCCTTCCCCTGTCATATCCCTCCCATGCCATGCATGAGATGTAGATGTCATATGCCATGTAATGAATATAATAACAAACCATGACATTTAAAAATCCCATCAATAAAACATATAACTTGATTATCAAAAAGAGATCAAGAAAAGCCTTAATAATCACATCATAGCTTTAAAACCCATTTATAAACCAATCATATACTTACCAGAATAAATCAAATGAAAGCCCCTACATAATACATAATTCAAAACCAATCTTAACCAAACCATATAATTTTCAAAGTAATTCAAAGAAACAATCACTCCATCCATGGCTTACAAAAAGGTTAGAATCCTACCAAATACCGACTAGCGTTCTTTCTTTCGTTTCCGTCCGACAGTCCAGCTACCGACACGCGTACCGCTTGCGATGTCCAGTACCTTATTACACATTAATCAGTCCACATTTTAATTACATGAGTGTAAAATCAGCCTCCTAGGTTTTATTTTACCCTACATAATGCTATTACTTAGAATCCCTAAACCCATGATCATCTCCCATGGAGTTCTTCATTTTAGCCATTATTTACGGTTTTGCCACTACCTCTTCTCCATGGTTAATCACTCATTCATCCATGCATGATTAAGTCCATAGATGATTCATAGATTTGGATCCATCAATGACCCATCACCCATATCTTAAAATCAATAAAGTCAGCCACTTAATTTAACCTAAAGTCCATTGCTTTAAACATGTACAACCACATTAACCTTAGGACATAATGATCTACAATTGAGTCATTAAAATTCAGCCCTTTAGATTTAACCAAATCTCCATTGTCCTTGGTCTTTGGTTCCACATTAAATTCATCATAAGTCCCTCCATTGAGAGAACCTAAACCATACACTTGACTTATCATTACTTAATCACACTTCCATTACAACTAACAACACTAAAAATTAGCCACTTAAACACTCTAATCCTCATTCGTTTCTCACATACATCATACCAAATTTATCCATAAGTTTACCCACAAATGGGTCATGGGTTCGGCCATACATCATGGTCGAACCCATGGTGTCCTTTTCTCATTTTTCTTTTTCTTGGGTCCATTGCTCACATTTTAATTTATCACAAATCCCTCTATATGGGAATTTCATCATTTATTTAGATCATTCATTTTATCAACATTTGTTTCATCTCTTGAGCCCATCAAAACTAATAACATTCCCCCTCATCTTTTCATGGTTTCAAACATACTTAACCCATTGAATCTTCCCATTTTCCATCCCTTTTAAACCCCTTTAAAATTTGTAATACATGCCCATAGGGTTCGGCCATACACCGTGGCCGAACCCATGGTTCATGTTCCATTATTTTGCTATGCCTCTTAAGGCCACAACATTACTCATTCAAAACCCTAAACTCATTAATACATTAATCCCTCTTTTGCATCCCTTAAATCCATCATTTGATCACCATTACACCACCATAGGTTTCTGCCATTTACCTTGGCCGAACCCATGGTTCATGATCCGCCATTCATTGCTCCAAACACCTACATTCACCCATTTAAAATCCTAATTTTCATTTGCTACCCTCATTGTCTTCCATTTATCAAAAGCTTAACCAATTAAATCAATTAGCTAATCACTCACCATGGGGTTCGGCCATGCTACATGGCCGAACCCTATGGCCCATGATTTTTCTTCCAATCATCGACTTCCATGCTTAATTTCATAAATTACCCAATGCACATAATCACTTATTTATTTCTTTTCCCTACTCCTAATTCACCCATTTAGGGTTTTCTCCATCTTCCATTTTCTCAAAACCCTAAAAAAAACATACATTACTTACCATTCCTTCCATTTGATGGATTTAAAATCCATGGCATAAACTTTTGTAACCACCATTAAATTCACAAAAATAAATTCCAATTCTTAAACGCTAAAAATCCAAATTTTCTTGTTTAAGAAATACTTACAATCTGTCGTCTCCTCCGACTTCCGGCACTCCCGTCGGTTTCCTTAGCCTCCTCTTTCCTTCCTTATGATCTTTGGTAGGTCAAGATTCTTGATCCATGGTGGCAAACCCCAACCTTAGGATCGGCCAAGGTAGGGTTTAAATTGAGAGAGGGAGAGGGAGAGATGATGAGAGGGGAGATGATCACCATGATCTTAGGGTGATTTTCCTTAAAATTCTACTTCTTTCTTCTCTCCTTCTCTTCTTAGCTTCATTTCCTTAATTTCCTTCTTCTCTTCTCCTTCCTAGTGTGGGCCGGCCATAAGAGAGTGAAGGATTGAAATGAGAATGAAAAGAGAGAAAGAAAGGAAAAGATGAGGCTTATCCCCATTTTTTTACTTTACATTAATTACATTCACCAACCTTAAGATATTTTTGAGATATTTAAATTGCTTTATGGTGGTGGTTATCTAAACCACCACCAAGCCCAACGTTTTCATATTTGAGGTTGGAATGAGGTGGGTCTTCACCTCTTGGCCCCACTTTGACCACTTTTAACCACCATTTTAAATAATTTAATTATTTAATTAATTAGATAATTACCTTAGGTTAATCCATTTGTACTTAACCTAACTCCATTACTCCACCCATGGTTGACCAAATCAACCATGGTGGCCGGTCCCACCAAACCTTGGCCCACTCGTCACCTCACTTGATGAGGTGGAGGTGGGTCCCACTTGGCCACATCACCTTGGTTTAATTCCAAATAACTTAGGTGATTTAAATTTTATTAAGCCCACTACAACCAATTGGATCATCATTGGGCCCATGGCCCAATTACATTTCCATCTTACCCATTTACCTTAGAGCTTAACCATCTTGACCCATTGGGTCCCAAATGGGTATTTGATCCAATTTGACCACCCATGGCCCAATTGGCCATCATTGACCACTTAAATGACTTTAAAATGTAATCCATGGTCTATTGGGCCATATTTGGGCCTTTGTCCAAATTTTGGCCCATTTACCATTTACTCCACCAATTTCCAATTTTTATGATTAAAATAAATAATATTCACATATTTATTGATTTAAAAATTTCGGGCCATTACATACAGTTGGTATCAGAGCGAAACGGGAAGGTTGAATCTTTTGAAGTAAGATTAAGACAATATCATGTCTCACTGACAGATAAGAATCCCAACTGACCGACTCTTCGGAGTCCGCTGCACGGGGGCCGGATTAATTTACTTCGTTAGACTCAGACTGAACATTCAATTTGAGAACAACAATGAATGATAGCAAATGAAGTACAGTCAAAATAATTGGATTTATCAAACATAGCAAAATAGGATATATTTTCTCGATATCCCCAAATTGAGGAAACGAATGTTAGATACTTATGAAATTTCCCCAAAAACAAAGAAAAACCAAGAGTGCTTATTTAGAAATTTCCCCAAAAGTAGGAAAATACAAACTTTACGATGAAAACTAAGTCATGATATTTTTCAATGGCTTAGGAAAAAATGCCTCCAAAGAGAAGGACCAAGAGAAGAACCGGATAAAACCCAAATGGGGATGAAGAGGAGGTAGAAGAACCTCGAAATGAGGAGGAACAAGAAAATAGCATGAATATACCAGTGATACCACCCGAACTACAAAACTTGGTTCAAACGGTGGTCACTTCGGTTCTTCAACAGCACCTAAACGGAAATGGAACCACCAGCGAGAGAAATGACAGGAGCATGGTCAAGGATTTCCAGCAACAGCGCCCTCCTTACTTCAAAGGGAAAGAAGGGGCTGTCGGAGCAGAAAATTGGCTGAAGAAGATCACTCAGATCCTGACCCTACTCAAGATTTCGAGTCATGCTGACAAGATTTTACTGGCCATGTAACACCCCATCCTGCTACGGGCACGTTAAAATTGATACAAACTCCTAAAAACAATCCAATACAATTCTGCATACTTTTTTTTTTTTTTAAATGGGAGACACCGCTCCCGCAACCCACACTAACCATAGCAATCCACTAGTAAACCAAAAACCGTAAGCATCAATTATGATTACAATTTATAGCATCATCCCATTATTACATCCATCCAACTTAATGAAATGTACACATATCTCAAATATAATAGCAAGTCTCCAATTACAAGATAAAACCATGATAAGTACAAAGCTGCAGCTCTACGCCCAAAATCCGATTGAGGGTCATGTTGACCCTTCCTCTATGGAGTACCTATGAGGCAAGGGGTGGGCTCTACATGCCCAGTGAGGGTAATACACGCATCAAATGTCACCCAGCATACACTATATATATGATCATATGAACACATCAATGTCTATGATGTCTACATGCATGACTATGCAAGCGGGTGCCCTACCCCTAACACACGGGCCCACATCAGTCGGGCCTCTAGTACATCCTCTAACCAACTCAGTACAATTCTATGGCAACTCACTCATGTGCCCATCCTCTGCGGTCTACCCACCCTTGGGTATACTTATAATGGCTCGGAATTTGTTAGGTGGATATTATTTATTTTAATGGTAGAAATTGGAAATTTGATGGAATAAAGGGTAAATGGATCAAGATTTGGACAAAGGCCCAAGTATTGGCCCAATGGACTATGGATTGGATTTAAATTCATTTAAGGGGTCAATGATGGTCAATTGGGCCAAGAATGGTCAAATTGGGCCCAATACCCATTTGGGACCCAATGGATCAAGATAATGTAAGCTCTAAGGTAAATAGGTAAGAAGTAAATTTTAATTGGGCCATGGGCCCAATGGTTATCCAATAAGAGTGAATGGATTGGATTAGTTGATGTGAAAATCACCTAAGCTAATTCTAATTAGACCAAGATGATGTGGCCGATTGGGACCCACCTCCACCTCACCAAGTGAGGTGGTGTCTGGACCAAGGATTGGTGGGGCCGGCCACCATGGTTGAATTGGTCAACCATGGGTGAAGTAATGGAGAGGAGTCAAGGAATTAAAGGAGATAAAGTGGAAATTAATTAACTTAACCTAATGATCCAATTTAATTAATTAATTAAGCTAATAAAAAAGGTGGTCAAAGATGGAAGACCAAAAGCCATCTTATCTTTAACACCAACGTTGGCTTGGTGGTGGTTATCCCAACCACCACCATAAAGCATAAAAAATATCTAATGCTTGGTTGGTGGGAGACTTAATGGTGGAGTATGATGTAAGCAACCAAATGAGATGAACTCATCTCTTTTCCTCATCTTTTCCATCGAGCTCTTTCACTCTCTCCCTCTCTTCATCTCTCTCAAAACCGGCCCCTACATCCAAGGAGAAGAAGAGAAGAAAGAAATTAAGAAAGGAAGAGAAGAAGAGAAGAAAAGAGAGGAGAAGTGCAAGCTTGGGCCCATCACTCCAAGATCAAGACCTTGGGTTAGTTATCTCCATCTTCTCCTCCCTTCCCTCTCTCAAATCTAACCCTATCTTAGCCGACCCAAGTATTGGGGTTTTTCATTGGGTCAAGCACATCTTAACCGACCAATCAAGGAGAACAAGAGAAGAGAAGGCCAAGAAATCCGAGAGGAGAAGGAAAAGTCGGAGGAGCCGTCGGATTGTAAGTATTTTCTAAAATAAAAGGTTAGTTTTTTTTTAGGTTTATAAATGGGCCCATTTCTTGGATTTAAATGATGGCCAAATTGTCATGGGCCTTGGATTTCAAATCCATCCAATGAAAGGAGGAAGAATGGGCAAACCCTAATGGGTAAATTATGGTTAAGAAAAATAAATGGATTAAGGACATTATGTAATTAAATTATTTAAGCAATGGATGTATAGAATTTTTGGAAGGAATCATGGTGAGTAATTAAGTAAATTGGAATGGGGTTTTTAAGATCAAAACCATGGAAGGGGGATTTATGATTTTAAGATGTTAATGAATAAATGTTAGTGAAGTTAAAGAGGTTTTAATGAGGGAACCTTGCACTTGAGTATGCTTAAATTAAGTTGAACGGGATTTTGTTATTATTGATGATATTATGTGATATTAAATTGCACAAGCATACTTGTATTGTGAGTGCATGTGAATATACATGTATTGAATTCTTATTGTTGAGTGTATGAAGTGGTGAAATGAGCAAAGACTAATAGTTATGATCATACTAATTAAGTGAGGAAAGAGTATGTAAAAATGTACAATGATGAACTACATGCATCAAATGATGATAAGATGCATGAACGTTTGATGTGGGTTATATGTTGCATATGTTTATGAGTGAGATAAATGTGAATAAAAAGGGTGGGGAGTGTTTGATAATGTGATATATGGGTATACTTAGGGGATGGTACAATGGTTTTTAGAAATGGCTTTTATATTGGTGATGACTCATGGCTTGACAATTTGTCATGACCCAAGTGAAGAAATTTGTATTATGACATATAATGGGTGATGATGTAAACACTTTGTGAGGGGGTATAAGTGGTTCTCATATGAACAAAGTACCCATTTGAGAGAGGTTAGATAAACAATGTACTTGAAAGAGACCGGAATGCATGGGTTAACTTGCCACATGAAAGTCGTGAGATGACGACACTATGAGGAGGGTGTGAAGGGTCTAGCTTGCAAAGACTAATATGTGGTATGAAAATCTTGTATTTATAATGCAATTGCATTCTCCCAATGTGTAGTGTGGATTATGAACGAGTGATGATAGGCCTTGAAATGGGAGTAATGGCCAGATTCAAAGTGCGGACCACGACATGGGGGTAGTGGCTAATTTTTTATGATGTTGTGTCATGGCTAAGGAGTCATTAAGGGATCCAAGCCTATGGATCAATTATGGAAAAAGAAATGTATATGGTTAAGTGAATGTCTAACCATGGGAAAGGTAGTGGCAAAACCTCAATGAATGGCCAAATTCAAGAACCCATGGAAGATGATCATGGACTTAGGGGCTCTAAGTAATAAACTTATGTATGGTTAAATAAAGCCTAGGGTGGCTGATTTTTAGATTCATGTGATTTAAATATTTGGTAGATTAAATGGGACCCACAAAACTGCATAGTGAGGTTCGGTAATGATGTATGACCGAACCCCACTACCGCATGAATTAGGGACTTAATAATGGTTAAAAACACGGACTAATTATTGATATATAATAAGGTACCGGACACCGCAAGCGGTACGCGATCGGCAATCAGATTATTGGACGGAAACGCTAAGGAGTACTAGTCGGTATTCGGTAGGATTCTTACCTTTTTGTAAGCCATGGATTAAGTATTATGTGATGGTTTTTCCTTTGATTTATTTTGGTCATGGATTAAGTATTATGTGATAGTCTTACCTTTGATTTATTTTGGTCATGGATTAAGTATTATGTGATGGTTTTCCTTTGATTTATTTTGGTAATCATGTAATGGTTTTAAGATGGGTTTTATGACTATGATCATATATATTACATGGCATATAATATCTACATCTCATGCATGACATGGGAGGGATATGGTATGGGAAGGATGAAATGAAACCGGAGTCCATACTCTCTGTCAGGGCGACCGAGAAGCAAGCATGGAGATATCTTGATGTGTTTCATCCATCAAGAGGGATATTATGAGATATAACCGGAGTCCATACTCCGTCGGGGCGACCGAGAAGCAAGCATGGGGATATCTTGATGTGTTTCATCCATCAAGAGGGATATTATGAGATATAACCGGAGTCCATGCTCCGTCGGGGCGACCGAGAAGCAAGCATGGGGACACCTTGACGAGGCTTTGCCGTCAAGGGGGATGATTTGTGATTGTTTACACCTTGACGAGGTTTTTCCGTCAAGGGGGGATGCTTTGTGATTGTTTATATCTTGACGAGGTTTTTCCGTCAAGGGGGATATGGCAGCATGATGGTATGGATGATGGGTGGGATTCATGACATAGGACACCCATTACATAACATTGCACCAAATTGCATGGTTTTGGATATGATATTATCTATATGTTTTGTTACCACTAATCCACGTGTTAGCCCTACTCGGAGTCCTACTTGGCGCGTTGTCTAACGCCCTACTTCTACCCTAGCTGATGACATAGGAGATGGAGGAAACAGAGGACGAGACAGGAGCTAAGCTTAGGAGCTTGGGAAAGCGAGTTGTTTAGTTTATTTAAGTTTTGTTTTGGAAATGTAATTTTGAGTAACTTAGCTCGTCGGAATGTAATAACTTAAATTACTTGCTATGTTTTGGATTTTATTTTGGACAGTACGATTTAGTGGTATTTTAGTAATTAAATGGATGTTTCTTCCCTGCTATCTGAAAATTGGTAGAATAGTCTCTACTACAATTTCCGCACTTAGTTTCAATATTCCTTGAGCTTACTTCTACGTGTGAACGTTTTTCATGGACTTAGTTTCCACACACACGTAGGGTTGGCCAATTAAGGGCCGGGCTTTAGAAGCTTGGACTTAACTCGCATCGTGACGTCCGCGCCCTTTGTCACTCTTTAATTTTCACAAAAAAAAAAAAAAGACTGATTTTCGGTGAAAAGGGGCGGGCGTTACAATACTGACTGATCTCCAACAGGATCAAGATCCATACTCCTCGACCAGACCTATGACTCTCTCATGATAACTCACACACATACCACGACCAACCCAAGAGTCAGACTCACTAGAGTCCCAAACCGACTGCCACGTGGGAGTAACCATCTCACCAGTCCTCAACGGACTGCCAACCAGACTGGTCTATGGTCTCCTCAACCAAGTACCAGAGTCTTGATAGTCAAACATATAACCTTGGACCCCATCTGTTGGTCTCCACACGACTGGCGTATCCAACCCTCACAGAATTCTATAGGTCTTCTACCGAGTGAGCCGGCTGAACTCACTCGTTAGGCGCCCATAAATTCCTGGTGAGTCAGCACCCACAACACAAGTCTCAACAATTAACTCCAAAGTCATAACCACGGGTAAACACTCTACCGCATCACACCACAGGTTGTCCCCACCATACAGGTGTCCTAGCCTAGAATATCTCATCACATAACATCGTACCATCCCTCGACAAACTAGCGGACGAGCACCTCCTCAGCCTACTCAGTCATCTGGGGAATCACAAGTCATACTAGTGGGAGTTGTCCCTCACCGCATCATCCCTTGACCAATGACCAGGCGAGCACCTCCTCCGCCTACTCGGTCATTCGAGTATCACAAGTCATACTAGCGGGAGTTGTCCCTCACTGTATCATCCCTCGACCAATGACCAGGCGAGCACCTCCTCAGCTTACTCGGTCATTCGAGGATCACAAGTCATACTAGCGGGAGTTGTCCCTCACCGCATCATCCCTCGACCAATGACCAAGCGAGCACCTCCTCAGCCTACTCGGTCATTCGGGGATCACAAGTCATACTAGCGGGAGTTGTCCCTCACCGCATCATCCCTCGACCAATGACCAGGAGAGCACCACCTCAGCTTACTCGGTCATTCGGAGATCACAAGTCATACTAGCGGGAGCTATCCCTCACCGCATCATCCCTCGACCAATGACCAGGCGAGCACCTCCTCAGCCTACTGGGTCATTCGGGGATGCCTCGTCCACCTTGCACTTGGGTACCGTGATGGTAAAGGCTTCCAAGACTACCCAGAGTGAACCAACATTCAACCCGATGGTCTTTCTCTAGTGCTCACAAAACTACCTCCCAATTAGTCCTTAACTGGGACTCCCAAGTACATTGTTCTCTAAATCAGATTTCACCCCTCTCATAGGTGTGTCTGAGAACCGCAAGACGGACGGACCGACCATTTGATCCATACAAGGGGGTACGACTACCCACTTCTAATCACAAGGGAGTCCGCATCCCAAACACGTGTCCACTGTGCGGTCCCACATAATATCCCCACCCTAACCACCAGATAAACTAGGGGGAGTCTCTAAATCCTTATGTGGCCTAGTACCCATGCCCCACCGACATCTCACATACGTTAGTTATATGTATGCACAATTACCTGTACGCCTACACATTATTAACATAGTTCATGTATGCACAATTACCTCTACGCATACACATTATTAACATAGTTCATCACATGACAATCAGGTGTATACATCACTATTTACCAGGCTGGCATGTTAACATCCAAACATGTTATAATGTCTAGCAGTTCAAACTAACTATCACATAATCATATAACATATTATCAACACGACATATCACACCATAATCAGGCATATATCACCACATATCACATGTTCACATCTTGGCATCTTAACATAGTATCAATAAAAATAAACCCTAATCATGTCACCACACAACCAATCAATCGTGACATCAGATAATCAACTTGTATATGCCTCTGCAGGCATGGGATACAAATACACCCGGATGGGGGCCCGCCACATAATGGTATCAACAGTTCCCTTGACGAATGACTCATAACGCCGAGGACCCCCATTTGCCGTATTTCGTACCCGCACATTTGATAGAGAAGTAAGATGCATAGACGCATGCTAAAAGTGGTGATGAGTTCCCTCACCTGTGTGTGTCCTTAAAATCCAATGCGATAAAACGAGTCCTCGGGTTAAAGGGGTTCAATCTGCTAAAACAATAATAGGAGGGTAAGAAACTGGGATGAAACGGGTCAAACTAGGCCTGGAATGCAAATGGGCCCGAGAACGGGTCGGGTTCGAATCTGGCCTGACAGGGCCGGGCCTGGAGGGCTAGGGCGAATCTGACGGGCTGGGCCAGATCTGGCGAGCTGGGCCGGATCTGGCGAACAAGGCCAGATCTGTTGGGCTTGGCCGGGCTACCGGGGTCCAAAATTGAGACCCGACTGAGTCAACTCACTGTTCTGAGTGACTCAGCAGAAGGAAAAGGGAAAAGATGAGGGGAAGAGGAAAGAGAATCGGGAAGAAAGAAGAAGAATCGGAGAGGGAAGAGGGGAATATACCTGGTTTCGACCGAGGTGGGAAGAGATCCGACTCGTCAAGGGCCGGAGGAGCTCGAACCAACGCCGGAGGAAGAGGTGAGGGAGGTCAGCAGCAGATCCAGACGAGGAAGAAGAAAGATCGGGAGGGAAAAGAGAGAAGAGGAGAGGGATTGAGAGGGGAAAGTGAGAATCGAGAGGGAGGGAGATGAGGAAAGCGGCGGTGGCGGCTGGATTAGGGTTAGGGTTTGATGAAAAGGGGGAGAAGATGAAAGGGGGGAAGAGAAGGGCTTGGCGGCACTGTAGCGAGCTGCTACAGTGCGGCGCGGAAGGGTATCATGATTTAGGGTTTTGGGGAGGGGTTTTAAGATAGGCTTTTTCTATTTTTTTTTAAGTAAAATCTTTAATTTTCCTAAAAAAATAACTAAATAAATAATTTAAAACTCATTAAAAATAAAACATCAAACATCGGGGAAGATAACGTGTGATTTTCAAACTTTTTACATGATAAAATATTTAATGATTCAAAATTACCAAAGTACCCTTCGAGTGTTTGAACTCAAAATCGGGCAAACCAGGACCCAACACAGGGTCTACACTTTCCCCACTACTACTAAGACCCCAAACTCTGAAAATCGAGTCGGGTCATTACAGGTCACGTCACAACTGATCGATGATGGCGGTAAATGGTGGGAAGTGGTAGAGAAGCAACGAGCACTCCTTCCTGAAGGAGAGAGGACTGCAATGACTTGGGATCAGCTCTCAGCTACCTTCTTGGACTATTATTTCCCTGAGGAGGAGAAGGAGCGCCATACTCAAGCTTTTCTATCTTTGGTACAAGTTACCATGACGGTGGCAGAGTACCACCAGGAGTTTCTCAGTTTGTCTTGTTGTGCATTCTATATGGTGGATACATAGTATCGAAGGGCATGCAAGTTTGAGGGGGGGCTTCGGCCAAGCATTAGGGCTAAGGTAACCATATTCAAGGCAGCTACATTGGCAGAAGTGGTCAGCAAGGCCACTATAGCAGAGCAAGAGATGGTTGAGTTAGTGCGTTTTGATAACCGCCGAGCTCAGAGTGGGAGGGGTACATTTCAGTCCAACAAGAAGTTCCGACCGAACTTTAGCAGACCCTCACCATCCACTGGGTCAACAGGGGGCTTCATCCCAATCATCCCTCCCCATCTGCATCAGTCACTCAGGCTCCCAGAGGGGTGAACAACTGTTTTCATTGTGATCAGCCAGGCCATTTTAAGAGGGAATGCCCACAACTCAACAAACCCTCTTATTCCAGAGGTTCATTTCACCCACCAGCTAGACCAACTAATTCACGAGGAGGCAGGACATTTAACCAGGCGGGACGGGCGCTACAGGATCTGGACGGTTGTTTACCTTAGCTCCTCCAGCAGTAGTGGATCACTCTGTGATTCAAGGTATGGCTATAGTTAGTAGTTCCTACGCCTTTGCTTTATTTGATTCTAGAGCATCCCACTTTTTCATATCTGCTGCATTCATATCCGCAATTGGAACTTTAGTACAAAAACTGTCCACATCACTCACCATTGTATCCCCCGTCGGAGACACGTCATTGGGGTTTATATGCACAGTAGTGAATACTGAACTCGCTGGACTCAGATTTGAGTTCAATTATTTGGTACTCGATATGACCGAGTACGATATTATCTTCGGCATGGTCTGGTTGGCTAGCTTTCAGGCCAACATTGATTGCTATCGCCGCAGGGTGACATTTTGGTCACCCGAGGGAAAACAATATGTGGTTCGTATAGACAAATAAAGCAGACTGCACGAAGGGTTAAACCACCTGGCATTGAACAGTATCAGAATCAACAAGGCACCGGTGGCTGAACTTCCAGCAATAGTAAAGGATTATACGGATGTATTCCCAAAAGAACTCTCTAGCTTGCCTCCCATGAGGGAGATTAATTTTGAAATCAAGTTGCACCCTAGCACTGCACCAGTGTCGTTACCACACTACCGGATGGCACCAGCAGAGATGTCCGAGCTAAAGAAGCAGATTGATGAACTGCTCAGACTGGGTTGCATCCGGAACAACACATCATCTTGGGGAGCTCTAGTGTTGTTTGTAAAGAAGAAGGACGATACACTTCGAATGTGTGCGGATTACCGAAAACTGAACCAGCTGACTGTCAGAAACAAGTATACTCTACCCAGATCGATGATCTATTTGATCAACTTAGAGGTTCCAGCCACTTCTCTAAGATTGATTTGATGTCCGGATACCACCAAATCCAGGTTAGGGATGAAGACATAGAGAAGACAACCTTCAGAACGTGGTATGGACTATATGAGTTTATAGTCATGCCGTTTGGACTCACCAATGCACCGGCTGTGTTCATGGATTTGATGAACAGGATCTTCCGTCCTCACTTGGACTAGTTTGTCATTGTATTTTTCAATGACATCCTGATCTATTCCAAAAGTAAGGAAGAACATGCTGAGCACCTGAAGATAGTTCTGGACACTTTGAGGAAGAACAAGTTATATACCAATGCCAGCAAGTGTGAATTTTGGCTACCCAAGGTTAATTTCTTGGGGCATGTTATATCAGCAGAAGGTATTGCCGTGGACCTGGCTAAAGTGGCGGCATTGAGAGAATGGAAAGCACCAAGGAATGTAACCGAGATCCATAGCTTCTTGGGATTGGCAGGTTACTACAGGAAGTTTATCATGGACTTCTCCAAGATTGCATCTCCACTTACCCTACTCACTCAGAAAGGAGTCAAATTTGAGTGGTCAGATATATGCAACCGGAGATTTGAGGATTTGAAAGATAGACTTACAACGGCTCCTATGTTGATTTTGCCAGAAAGAGGCAAGGATTATGAGGTACAATGCGATGCTTTAGGAGAGGGACTTGGGTGTGTCCTCAGTCAAACTCATCGTGTGGTGGCTTATGGTTCAAGACAAATGAAAACACATGAATGCCTCTATCCCACGCATGATCTAGAACTAGCCGCAGTGGTCGTCGCTCTCAAAAGTTGGAGACACTATTTATATGGCAAGAAGTTTGAAGTGTTTTCCAATTATAAGAGCTTGAAGTACTTGTTTGATCAGAAAGAGCTCAACCTGAGGCAGCGCAGATGGATGGAATATCTGTAGGATTATGAGTTCGCACTTCGTTATCACCCTGGCAAGGCTAACAAGGTGGCAGATGCCGCATATCACATGCATCAGTGGCATGTTTGATCAGGACAGAATGGGAAATGCTGAATACCATACGATAGTTCAATTTATATATCAATAACCATGGGAGTATGTACAATTTGATCATACGGTACAACATGGTTACCAAAATTGAACAAGAACAGTGGATAGACCCGCAAGTGGAGGAGATATGGGCCAAGATGTCTACTGGTGAAGTCATACCGGAATGGGAGTTATGACCAGGACAGGATCTTGTATTCCGAGGAAGGATATATGTGCCTAAGAGCTGCAGAAGAGAATTACTGATTGAGGCACATCAGACCAACTCTCTATTCATCCTGGCAGCACCAAGATGTATCACGACCTGAAGAGACATTACTGGTGGCACGGACTCAAGAGGGATGTGGCAGAATTTGTGGCTCATTGCTTAACTTGTCAACAGGTTAAGACGGAACATCAAAAGCTACCAGGGTTACTCAAACCCTTACCAATGCCGGAATGGAAATGGGAGCACATCTCCATGGATTTTGTGATAGGGTTGCCAAGGTCTTCAAAGGGCAACAATGCGATATGGGTCATGGTAGACCGACTGACCAAGTCTGCACATTTTCTTCCCATTAAGATGACAGACTCATCTGATACTTTGGGTCGGTGGTATATCAAGGATATCATCAGATTACATGGTATTCCCCGGACTATTGTGTCCGACAAAGATGGTCGATTCACCGACAGAGTATGGCATAGCATGCAGTCGGCCATGGGAACAAACCTATTGACTAGCACAGCATTCCATCCACAAACTGATGGGCAATCTGAGAGGACAATACAAACATTGGAGGATATGCTAAGAGTATGCATGCTAGATTTCAAGGGTGGATGGGAGGATCACTTGTCAATGGCAGAATTCTCCTATAACAACAGTTACCAAGCAAGCCTCCAGATGGCTCCATTTGAGGCTTTATATGGTAGACCATGTAGATCACTCTTGTGCTGGATAGGGGCCGGTAAACCTACACTGATTGGACCTGAGTTGGTTCCAGACACTACAGCGCAGATACAGTTGATACGTCAGCACCTATTGGCTGCATAGAGTCGTCAGAAGAGCTATGCTGACAAGAGAAGAAGGTTCCTTGAATTTGAGGTGGGGGACATGGTGTTCTTGAAAGTCTCGCCACAGAAGGGACACATGAGATTTGGAAAGAAGGGGAAACTGTCGCCAAGATATGTGGGATCGTTTTCAATCATAAGAAGGATGGGGGATGTGGCTTATCAATTGGCACTCCCTTCACAGTTGGCATCTTTGCACGATGTGTTCCATTTATCGATGTTGAGGAAGTACAATCCTGATCCCTCTCATGTACTGAATATACAAGACATAGTTATCCAAAGTGACATGACATATGTCGAAAAACATGTCCAAGTGGTGGACACAGAACAAAGGGTATTACGGAACCCAGCGATCCAGTTTGTTAAGGTGGTATGGGATCGGCACGATAATGAGGAAGCCACTTGGGAACTCGAGTCGGAAATGAGAACAGCTCATCCTGAGCTATTTATGTAAATGTTTGAAACCCTACTTCGCTCGATGTTTTGGATAAAAATTTTAAAAAGAGGGTTGTATTGTAACACTTCAGAATTCCATGTTATCAATATTTACAGAATTTGCCATTTTAATTGTGAATTAACAGATATGAACCTTAGATGGATAAGGTGTTGGGTCAATGGCCCAATTAAGACCCAACGGTTATGGTATACGGTTCAATTTAAAGTAAATGGGTAAGGTGCATTTAATTGGGTCAAGGTTGTTATTTGGGTCAAAACGCCCAATTGGGGAAATTGCCAAATCATCACTCTTTGTTTTCTTTTGTTTCTGGGGAAAATCTCTAAATTCATGTTGTTTGTTTCTCAATGTGGGGATATCAGGAAAATGTATCCTACTTTGCTATGTTTGATATGTCCACTTATGATGACTGTACTTTATTTTGCTATCTTTCATTGTTGCTCTCAGAATGATTGTTCAGTCTGAGTCAATCGAAGTAAATTAATCCGGTCCCCAGTCAGCGGACTCCGAAGAGTCGTCAGTTGGGATTCTTATCTATCAGTGAGACATGAAACCGTCTTAATCTTACTTCGATGATTCAACTTCTCGTTTCGCACTGATACCAACTGTAACGCCCCGCCCTTTCCGAGAATCAGAGTCTAATTTTTTTCTTAAATAATAATATAATAACACCGAAAGAGGGCGGGCGATGTCACGATGCGAGTTAAGTTCGGACTCCCAAAGTCCGACCCTTAACTGGCCACCCATGTGAGCATGGACTAAACCCATGTAAACAATCCACACATGGAACTAATCAAGTCATGCGGAATAAACTAGGCCAATTACGGAAATAGACTGAATAGATAGCAAGTACAAGTCTCCCATTAAAACTAGTTAATCCAAATATCCATTATCAAACTGTAAACAAACCATAGCAAAGTTACTAGCTATCACATGTCCATAAATTGTAATTCAAATGACAGTAAAATATAAATCCATTCCAACACTCAAGCGCTTAAACTTGGCTCCCCTCCTGGTCCTCGACCTTCTCTTTCCTTTTCCCTTTTCCTGTATTATCCTCTAACGATAGAATTAGGGCGTTAGATCAACGCGCCCAGTAGGTTTTCCGATCAAGGCTACCACCTGGTTAGTATATAAAACATGCATATATCATAGTATATGAACAACAAAACATCTAAAATCAATGCTATGTATGTAAGTGCAAATGTAATGAGTCCCACCCATCACAAGTATACATACTATCACTGGACGAGATTCTCACGTCAAGGTAATCCAGAGTACTCCACATTTCCTCTGAATAGAACTCTCATGTCAAGGTAAGCCAGAGTACTCCACATTTCCTCTGTATAGAACTCTCATGTCAAGGTAATCCAGAGTACTCCTCATTTCCTCTGGATAGGACTCTCATCGTTAAGTTATTCCATAATCATCACCACATGCCATGCATGAGATGTCCATGTATATATGTCATTTGTAAATATATCTCATCATTCAAAACCCATTGAAACATAAAACAATAACAATATAACTCATAAAAATCATGATAAAACCAAATATAAAAGTGGTTACAAGTAGGTAGGAAACCTACGGAAACTTCGCTTAAGTGTCCGTTCCTTTTAAGCTTCAACCGATCACGATTTTCGTGCCGTTCAAATC
This sequence comes from Chimonanthus praecox, assembly GCA_022113865.1. Classification (NCBI taxonomy): domain Eukaryota; kingdom Viridiplantae; phylum Streptophyta; class Magnoliopsida; order Laurales; family Calycanthaceae; genus Chimonanthus; species Chimonanthus praecox. The sequence goes on along the minus strand of CM039089.1, from coordinate 32,846,473 downwards.
CCATAACCTTGTTTATACAACAGCAAGTTAATAACATATCTTCTTGATTTCTAATCAAGTTTAGATCCCATAAACCATCTTGTGGGGTTCCGCCATACCCATGGCCGAACCTCACCCACTATAATTTGATCTTTTTTTTATTATTATTTATTTAATCCTCATTAAAACATCTCATATTACAAACATACCTTGGTAGGGTTCGGCCATACAACATGGCCGAACCATACCACTTTGGTTTGACCCCTCTTTCAAGTCCTTTAATCCTTCTCTATTCATTTTTTATCATTTGACTTGTATTTACCGTTTTGCCATTGGCCTTAAACCATATTAAAACCAACATCCATAACCAATCCACCTTAGTGGAGTTCGGCCATATTACTTGGCCGAACCTCACCAATCCAAATTTGGTCTCTTAATCCTTTATAATAAGGACTAACTACTCATCTATCCATGTGATTAACTAGCCCTTAATTTTCCATCATTTCCTTGGTTCCAATCATCACTTTCATCCACCAAAATTACTCCATGGGGTTCGGCCATACATATGGCCGAACCCAATGGTTCTTTTATCCATTATACTTCATCATAAAGTCATAACTTAGACCCTTAAAACATTACAAAACAATTAACAACTTTAATCATATACTTGAATCCAAATACCCATTTAATGGTCTGCTTAACACTTTTAGCCATAAGAACCATATGGTTCAGCCATCCCATGGCCGACCCAAGATATGGAACTTTTCTTCATTACATGATATGGATTTTAACCCTTTAAAAACCATAAACTCACCATAAGCTTGATAGCTCCTTTCATGGGGTTCGACCATCCCAAGTGGCCGAACCCTATGACCCATGATTTGGACCTTTTTAACTTACATCTTATGTCCCTTAAAAACATGTAAAAATCACCATAGTATTGCATGGTTTTCAGCCTTCAAAAACCATCAAATACCCAAATAATTTCATGGGGTTCGGCCAACCAAAGTGGCCGAACCCAATGGTCCATTTTTTTATCATTTTAAACCACCTTTACCCAAGGTTTAAACCCTTGATGAATTTGGCCATTCCATGGCCAAATCATGACATTCAAATCCATGATTTAAAACCCTTTCAACTTGCATCTTAGGTCTAATTAAAAACATCTAAAACTGTCCATCATTTTGCATGGTTTTTAACTTACAAAAACCATCAACATAACCATATTATTTCATGGGGTTCGGCCATCCAAAGTGGCGGAACCCTATGGTCCATGTTTCCATCTTTGTAAACATCATTATTCATTATCTAGACCTTTGGTAGATTCGGCCATCCCATGGCCAAATCATGTTCCATTTAACCAACTTTATGAATAAAAATTCCATAGAGTACTTACCAATTCTCTAAGCCTCTCCTCTTGCCTTTGATCATTGCTCTCCTCCTTCTTGCTCCCTTAGTCTCTAGCCAATTATGAGCTTGAACAATGGTGAGAACACCAAGAGCTGGTTCGGCCAAAGAGATGGGTCTTGAGAGAGTGAGAAGAGATGGAGTTCTAAGCTTTTCTTTGCAATGTGTAATTCGGCCAAATGGGGTGTGTTTCCATCTTGCCAATCAGACCATAAAACCTCTCATTCATCCCCATAACTTTTGGTTTAACCAAGGAGTCATTTGGCACAACCAAGACATCCCTTGGCACTCCCAAGGTATCCTTTGGCACTCCCATGAAACCTTATCCCATCTCATTTAAATCCATTTAAACCCATGCATGGAGATTACCATTACAAGGTCACCAACGTGTGAGACTGGTTTTGGGTTGTTTGAGATCAAGACAAGTCTTCTCCTCCCCTTTGACTCACTTGAACTCAAGACCCCTTTGATTTCCAATTTAACTCACCCATCTCATTAGCTCAACTCACCACATTAAATGCCCTTCATTTAATGCACTTGAGTCAACTCAACCATTTAATTCAAATTCAACTCACTTCAGCCCCAACTCAACCTGATTTAACTCATATTTGAGCTCACTTGAAGGTCTACACGGTCAACCATGGTCAACATGGTCAACATGACCCATTGGGTCTCCATTTAGCCCATGGATTCAATTTGACGCCATGACCCATTTATGGGTGGTTTACCCATTTAAATGTGATTTTCATATTTGCATCAAGCCTACCCATTTATGCTCCACTTAGTTTCACATCAACTCAGCTTAACCATAATAAAATTGAGCTTACCCAATGGTCAAATAAGTCCACCATGACCCATTGGGTCCCAGTTGGGTCCTTTGACCCAATTAACCATTTGACCCAATTTGATGTACATTACCCCTTTACTTAAACTTGATCCTTATAATATATTCATAGGGTCTTAATTTGAACAATGGGCCCCACCATTTTCTCATTTACCATCACATCTATTAAATTTACCATTCCAGTGGCATTTTCGTAAATATTCATATCATTGAGAAATCGGGGTGTTACAACAAAAGACTTAGAAAAGTTTTTGATCTCAAGCTAGCACACAAGGCCGAACTCTCTCTCTCTCTCTCAAGTCTCACTCTCGGCCAAAGAAGTAAGAAGGAAGGAGGAAGAGGCTAAGGAAGGAATGGATTGGAAGAACAAGTCGGAGTGAAGGAAAACCAGAGGAGTCGAGGAACCGGTGGGTATTTTGATAGATTTTTAATAAGTAATGAAACATGGTCTGGCCATTACATGGCCAAACCTTAAATGGTATATACAAGAATCCCATCAAAGGTTATGATCATGGTGATTGGATTTAAAAGGGGAAATATGGAACCATAGGGTTCGGCCATAGTGCATGGCCGAACCCCATGGAAGAAAAATTAATGGACGAATGTGTTGTTTTAATGGAAAGGAACCATAGGGTTTGACCATGCATGGAAGGACATGGGTTATTTTTTAATGGATTGGAAAGATGGAAATCCTAGATGTATGCTTATGATTTTAAAAGGTTTTAAAGAGTTTTAGATGGATGTATGAATGGGAACCACTAAAAGATCAAACGATATGGGTATGATACAATTTTAAGGAAAATAAGGAACCATAGGGTTCGGCCATGTTGTATGGCCGAACCCCATGGAAATGTATTTGATGATCATGGAAGATTTAAATGAAGTCATGTGTATGGACTTGGAGTTGTAAATAAAGATCCAAGGATATGATATAAACCTTCCCATGGAGGGACTTGTGTATGAACTTAAGATGATGAAATATGGAGATAAGATACTATGGCCGAACCCCATGAACCATTTAATGAACCATTTGATGGAACATGTTAAAGGAACATTTAGAGTTGTTATGCATGTTTAAATGAATGGAGGACTGAACAAGGAAATAAGGGATTTAACTATATATATTTACATTCATGGATTATGTTAATGGTTATGGATTTGTATAAATGGCAAAGTTGTAAATATAAGCAAGAAAATGAAAGATCATGGGTTCGGCCATGGTGTATGGCTGAACCCCATGAGGAATGTTTTATGGACTTAGGTGGTACCAATGGTAGATGATTAATTGTTAAGTGATTAACTAAGTGGTGATGGAGTAAAAGATCAAAGAGGGACCAAATCAAGTAAGTGAGGTTCGGCCATGTTGTATGGCCGAACCCCACTAAGGTTGGTTTATGGATTTATGTTAAGGGTTTAAATGATTAACTTAGTGATGAATAATTAATAAATCAAGAGAGGCACTAAAACCAAGTGAGTGAGGTTCGGCCATGGTGTATGGCTGAACCCCACAAAGTGTGTTTATGGATTTGGACATTATTGTAAATCAAATGGGACTTTAGCTTGACTTGTTGATATGTAACAAGGTGACGGAACCTCACAAACGGTATACGTTCGTGAGTTGTTGCCGGATTAAGAAGCAAGGACATTTTAGTGGTCTTTGCTAGGATTCTACCTCTTTGAAACCATGGTTTTGTGTATGACGGTTTTAATCTTATTTTGATAAAGTTATGTTGTAAATGATATGTTCCAAATGTGAGTTCTAATGCTATGTTTATAATATAAAATAACATGTATTTCATTAGCATCTCATGCATGGCATGGGGTGAAGGATTGGTAACCGGAGGCCACACTTCGATGGGGCATCCGTAAGACCACTGTGGTGGATACCTTGATGTGTATTATCCCATCAAGAGGTAACCGGAGGCCACACTTCGACGGGGCGTCCGTAAGACCACTGTGGGGATACCTTGATGAGGAGAATTCCATCAAGAGGATATATTTGATTATGATGGGTGGGACTCATTGCATAAGACATATGGCATGGCATTGTTTTTACATGGTTTTATAATTATGTTATATATATGGTTTTTGTACTCACCATGTGTTAGCCTTACTTGGAATTCCTACTGGGCGCATTGTTCTAACGCCCTACTTCTACCCTAGTGAGTGACACAGGAAATGAAGGAAGCGATGAGCGACATCGAAGCCAAGCATAGGAGCTTGGATGTCTTTTATTATATTTCATTTAAGTTACTCATGGACTTGTAATTTGAGTAGCTAGAATTCGGCATGTAATAACTTAGATAATTTTGTTATGGTTTGAATGATTTATTTTGGATATTTAATTTAAGGTAATTTGGTTAAGTGACGAAGTACTTTACTATCTAAAATTGACTAGATTTAGGTTCTATTATAATCCGCAGTTTATGATTTAATCCGCATGTATATATTATTATGTGTGAACCATATTCATGGACTTTGTCCATGCACACATAGGGTTGGCCAGTTAAGGGTCAGACTTTAAAAGTTCGGACTTAACTCACGTCGTGACGTCCATCTCTCTCTCACTTTGTTTTTTAAAAAAAATAGACTCTAATTTTTGGAAAGCGGGTGAAAAAGGGCGGGACGTTACAACCGCGCTATGGAAGTTAACGTAGATGTCCAAGGAGGACCACTCGAGGATGTCGAAGTGAATCTAGCCCCTTTTCCAGAAGAGCATATGGGAGATATCCCAATGATAGGAGAATCCGTAGGGGAGATAGCGCCCAGGTATATGTGAGAGTTGTGCAACTAGGAAGGGCACAACTGTACTTTCTGCCCCTACCCCCTTGAGGTTATTTGCCCTATTTGTGGACTTCACGCGCACGGGAAGGAGAGGACTAACTATCCTTACATTGGGGGACCGGGAATAATACCCTGTCTGACTTGTGGAGTGTTGGGGCACACGTCGACGACATGCCCTAACAACTTCTTCGATTTTGGTAATGATGCAGGGTCTTTTACAGAAGGTTAGGCTAAGAGGTGGTAAGAAAAATACGGAAAAACGGGAGATTTTGTACGGGTTGTGGGTATGTTTTGTTCTTTGAAGGGTTTGTTCTAACCCAACCAACCCTTGTACTGTGATGCAAGTTTGAATGATTTTTAATAAAGTATGCAAACTTAAGAGTTTATGAGGACTTTGGCACTCAGATGTAGGTGACGAGGTCACTTGATTATGTTGAGACGTGGTATGGGTGCGTCCCTCACATGATATTGATGATTGAGATGTGGTATGGGTGCGTCCCTCACGTGATATTGATGAGATAAGTATATAGATTCCATGAGTGAGGCTTAGAGTAGCCATGAGACTGTGGGAACCTCGATATGAAATACGGAGACTTGGTCCCGTAGGGTTGCCGTTGAGGAGTAGGTCCCTCATATGCTACGCACTGGAGGGCGCTCTCACGGTTATTTCGCACACTTGATGTGCGTTGATGCGCAGAGCTAGGTACTATTTTACCCCATGGTGGTGGTGCTAGCTTGGTTAGACGCGGTTCGACCGCCTTAGAGCTTGACTGAATCACCCTTGGGGTGAAGGGATGCAGGGCGGGGTAGACTTGATCACGTTGGACGTGGGTCTTCCACTTAGTAAGTCACGGGCCCTAAGTCTTGCTAGAGGTCGGGGTATATTTATGATTTGATATTGTTGGTACAGTCACTTAGTGACTCATTCGAGTGTTGTTCTTACGGATAGAATATCTCATGGTAGATGATCTGCCCTGGATTAGTTATGCGCATGAATGGATTATACCCGGAGGGGGGTTATATTCATAGATGGTTATTAACCATGGAGAGATGATACTCACTGATAGAGTGATACCAGGGATGGATGCGTATAACCGTGGATGATGATTCCCATGGTGGTTTGGATTGATGCCGGTATCGGTATCATAGAAGTTTTGAACAAAAGGTGTTAGTCACATAGTGACTTATGTGCAAATGAAGATATGCTTACTTTTGGAGATGTACTTAGTGGAAAAGTTAAGAGTCTAGTGAAACTCGAATGGGAAGCTATGGGCAACTGTTGAGTTAAACTGATCACCTGACTCTGTAGTTAGCTGATAGAGTTCCAGGAGAGTGCAGCTAAAAACCCAGTTAAAATGGAATCAGCGAAAGTCTTGATCATAGGCTCGCATTGGCAGGCTACCTCACACAGAGAGTAGACGAATGAACGTATTGAGCGACTACGTATGGAAAATATCTTGGTAGCAGGTAAAGTGAAACAAAGTACATTGATCTACATAAGATCGCAAATGGGTTCACGAGAAAAAGAGATAAATGAGACAGAGTAAATTCTGCAAGAATGAAACTCATAGGTTGATATGAGTGATTTTGATGTAAATAAGTGGTACTTGACAAGATTTATAAATTAAAAGGAGATTAAAGGGAACTTGAATCGAAAATGAGAACAGCTCACCCTGAGGTATTTATATAATTTGTTTGAAACCCTACTTCGCTCGATTTTCGGGATGAAAATTTTAAAAAGAGGGTTGTAATGTAACACCCCGGATTTTCAAGTTATGGATATATATGAAAATTGTCCATTTAATTTGTAAATTAATGGAGATGAACCTTGATGGGTAAGGAGTTGCGTCAATTGGTCAATTAAGACCCAACGGATTGTGGATATGGTTCAATTGAAATAAATGGGTGAGATTTATTTAATTGGGTCAAAGTTGTCAATTGGGTCAAAAGTCCAATTGGGACCCAATGGATCATATATGAGCTAGTTAGAAGTAAATGGGTAAGGTTTGATAATTGAGTCTAATATCCAATTAAGATAAAAGATATGAGATCCATCTCATCAAATGAGGTGGCATGTAAATGAAATGGCTAAGCGGGACCCTAAATACTATATGGTTCACAGTCGTCTAAGCCATAATTGACTTGGTCAACCATGGGTGAGTTCAATAGAGTTGAGTTCATGAATGAGCTCAAGTGGGATAAATAATACTTGAGTTGGAAAGTGAATTCACATGAGTTGAGAATTTATTAATGTGAGTTCCAGTGCTTGAGTTGGAAAATGAGTTCATTTAAGTTGAGTTGAATTTAATGAGTGGAGTTGGAAGATGGAGAGTTCCATCTCAATGGACACCATCATTATGAGGAAGTTGGAGGGTTTTATGGTGGTTACACAAGCCTACACAAGGCATACACGTTGGAGATGGGATGAAACTCCAAATAGATCATTGATGAGGGAGGTGGAGGGGCATGGTGGTTACAAAGGGGTATCACCAAAGGACACCACCTTTGGCCGACCCTCATTGATCAAAGATGAGGAAGTTGGAGAGTTGTGTTGTTATACAAAGACACACAAGGCTACACGTTGGAACATGGAAGCCCAAGGGGCATAAGTGTAACGCCCCGCCCTCTCCGAGAATTTCAGAGTCTAATTTTTTTTTTTTTTAAATAAACATAATAGAACATCGGAAGAGAGCGGGCAGCGTCACGACGCGAGTTAAGTTCAGACTACCCAAGTCTGAACCTTAACTGGCCACCCATGTGTACATGGACTAGACCATGATAATGAACACACATGGAACTAACATCAACATGCGGAATAATCTAGATTAATTGCGGAATAGAAAGACGAGATAGCAAGTAACAATCCTAAACATTATTTATCATAGATCAAACATCCAAATGTTATCAACCTACTCAAACCATAGCAAGTAGTGAATTATTACATGTCCCACAAAAGTATTCAAAAGACAGTAATATAAAGTAGTTCAGTCCTTTATTCAAGCACTTAGGCTTGGCTCCCCTCCCGGTCAACGACCTTTCCTTTCCCTTTGCTTGTACCTGCAATCTCCTCTGAGGATAGAATTAGGGCGTTAGATCTACGCGCCCAGTAGGTTCCCGATTCAGGGCTACCACATGTTAGCATATAAAACATGCATATACATATCATAATATATGATCATCAAAACAGGTAAAACAATGATATGATGTATGCACATGCAATGAGCCTCCCCCATCATGTACATCCATAGCCATCACTTGTCGTGCCATGCACCGACAAGATAAATCACAATACAACTTCCATCTCTTCATCACTGACTGATTCATATCACGTATTAGTCCTCCTGGCGGGACTCTCTTCGCCTAAGGAGACCATTGTGACTATGATCATCATGTTACTCTTCCTGGCGAAACTCTCATCGCCTAAGGAGGACGTAACCCATAATTGTAACACTGTAGAACCTCATTCATCATCCCATGACCATGCATGAGATGCCAATGCCTGTATGCCATTTGTTAATGCATAATATATCATTTGAAACACATATATTAAAACAAGAGTATCATAAGAAAACTGGGTAAAAACCGTGGTTACAAGTAGGTAAGAAGTCTACTGAAGAATCACTCCAGTAACTGATCTTTCTTTCGCGTCACCCGGTCACGACTCGCGCGTCGTTCGACTTCCGGTACCTTATCCATATATCAATCAGCAAGTCATAACATCATTTACTTATTCAGTCACATCTACGACCCATCCACATCATGTGGGGTTCGGCCATGCCCATGGCCGAACATCATCAACTTAGAGTTTGTCATTTTATGGGATTCGGCCCTATACTTGGCCGAATCTTGTATTCCCACTCTTCCATCATCAAATGGTTCTCCATTACAATACTTTAAACCCTTTATAAAATCATGGGAATAATATCAAACACAACCTATGAACTTAGTCCATTTATTCCAAAAACAGCCCATGGGGTTCGGCCATGCACATCGCCGAACCCAATGGTTCTCTTGATCTGATTGATCCATCAATTACCCATGATTTGAATCAGTAATCTTAACCCTATTATTGACATGGTTCAGCCCTACATTGGCCAACCAATAACAACAAGTTAAACTTCACCAAATTACATCAAACACCATATTTTATATGGTTTTAAACTCATCAAAATCATCAAATACTAACATGGGGTTCGGCCATCCAAAGTGGCCGAACCTCATGTCTATGTTTTGTTCTTTCAAACATGTTTTTAGGTGTCATTTTAAAACATAGTATCAGTATAACATTGCTGCCTTATTACCTCTCAAGACCATCCAACTAAGTTCTTCAATTTGTCCAAATGACCATCAAACTTCGTGGGATTCGGCCATCCAAGATGGCCGATCCTGATGGTCCAATTCATCAATTTTAAACCGTTGATTTAGACCCATGGTACCTTCAGTCCTTATGTCATTCAGATCCATGTTTTTAACCCTCTTTAAAACATGCATTTGAATCTCAATAAAACTCAAAAACAGTCCACCAAAAACTCCATGGTTTCCATGTTTCAAAACATGAAAACCAACCTAACTTTTACATGGGGTTCGGTCCTCCATGGTGGCCGAACCCAGTGGTCATCTTTACCATTTTAAAGCCTCTTAATCAAGGTTAAAACCTTGGTGTATTCGGCCATAACCATGGCCCAATACACCCCCATTCATTCCATGTTATTAAACCAAAATAACACACATAAAATACTTACCAAATTTTACAAGTTTTCTTCTTGTCTTTGATCCTTGATTTCTCCCTTTTATTACTTCTTTCTTTCCTTAATTCCTTGCTGGTTTAGGCTTGATTAACTGATGCCAAACCTCTGCTGTTCAGCCAAGAAAAACGAATTGGAGAGAGGGAGAGAGAGATGGGAATTCTTGGATTCCTTGGTGTGAAAAACGGCCATGTATGGTTAGGTTTTCTTTTATAGTTTCAGCCCCCCAACTCCCATTCATCCTCCCTCATTAATGTTGTTAAAAACGATGGGGCAAAGGGTGTTAACCAAGACACCTCTTGGTGCCAAACGTTGCACCCCTTGGTGCCAAACATTGTATCACATGGGAAATGAACCAATGCAACCCTTCATGAAGAGGTGCCGCCCAACCTTGGTGTCTTTTGGCTTTGCCAAAGCACCCTTTCATACCAACGGCTGAGATTGATTCAGATTAATTGTTGTGTGAGATTACAACTCATTTCCATCTCCTCTTGACTCACCTAACTCGGAATATTTTTATTCTAAACCAACTCATCCAACTCATCACTTTTAATGCACTAAGTTTGAGTCAACTCATTTCTTAAATCAACTCATTCAAATCAACCCAACTCAAGTTGAATTAACTCACACTTGAGTTCAATTGAGGGCCCACACGGTCATCCGTGGTCAAACTGGTCAACCCGACCCATTGGGTCCCCCCCCTTTAGCTCCTTGACCCATTTTTGACTCTATGACCCAATTATGGTATTTTGGTCATTTGTAAGTGGTTTTCTCATATGGATCATGCCTACCCATTTCTTCTCTACTTGATTTCCAATCAAATAGGCTTAACCCTATTTAATTTAAGCTTACACAATGGTCAAATCATCCATTTTGACCCATTGGGTCCAATTGAGCCCTTTGACCCATTTAGCCATTTCCAACGCAATTGATGTACATAACCCATCCAAATCAACTTGATATACATATAATGTGCTCATACGACCTTAATTTGAGCAATAGGCCCCAACATTTCTTATTTTGACATCACAAAATAATTAATTTAATATTTCAGGGGCATTTTCGTAATTTTCCATTTTATTGAAAAATTGGGGTGTTACAATAAGATTGGGAGTTTCATCTCATGGGATGAAACCTCCAAAGTAAGTATCAATGGGGAGATGAAAGGTTATGGGAGTTACCAAGGGGTATCAACCAAAGGACACCACCCTTGGCTGATTTACATTGGGCAACAAGGAGAATTCCTTGTTTTATCTCACTCTCTCCCTCTCTCACTCATGGCCGACCACTCGCAAAGACAAAGGACTTAGAGTAGTTTTTTATCTCAAGCTCTCTCTCCCTCTCTCAAACCTACACTTTCTTGGCCGAACCCTCTCTTTGGGTTTTCATTTCAAGATTTTATCAAGATTACTCTCGGCCAAGGATCAAGGGGGAAGAAGAGGCTAAGGAGGGAGAAGATTGGAGGAGGGAGAAGATTGGAAGAGCCCAGAGGAGTCGCGGAATCGGTAAGTACTTGACAAGATTTTATTAATTGGAAAGAAGTTAAGGGAACATTTCATTTTGGATTGGGAAGTTGGCCAAAAATGTTATGGGCCATGGATGTAAAAATCCATCCAAGAAATGAGATGGAAAAGATGGACAAAACCCTAATGGGTAAGATGGATCATTAAAGACAAATGAAGGGTTGGATGAGGTTCGGCCATGGTGTATGGCCGAACCCCATCAAAGGATTAAATCTTGGAAGTATGATTTTTGGAATAAATTGATGAACCAACATGACTGAACCCCATGGAAGAATATCATTGGTTTAAATGGTTTTAAAGGTGGTTAAACCATGGGAAGGGTTAAGGATATTAAAATGTTTTAAAATGGAAGTATGATAGTAATTGTTATGGGTTTTGAAGGATGAAAACCATGGAAGTTGGTTAATGATCTTAATAGGTTTTTAAAAGGATCAATCATGGTGTAATACCCTGACCTAGATTGGGTGTAGTTTAGCTTAATAATCTTGTTTGACTGGTTAATCTCGAAGATTAAGGTTAGGGCTTTAAGAAAAGCCAAGGTGTGGCCCAATCCGAACTCGAAAGCTTAGTGATCCAGCTCGTCCAGCTGGAGGGGCAAAAGGGTAATTTACTGTTTATAGTTATTATTTTATAAATTGTGTTATTATGTGATCATCAGTGGATGGTAATATTCTCCTTAGTCAAGGAATTGTATTTCTGATTTTAAAATAATTTTATTTCCAAAATATGGTATTTAAAAACCGCCCGTCAAAACCCCGAAAGGGAGTAATAATTATTTTAAATGGTTTTGAAAATGAGATAAATTTCGAAACAAGTTTAGTATGTTAGACCATTTTAAGTATGATCTAATTATTCTTCGAACCCAAAAATGAGGTTTCTAAGTTGTTTTATTTAACATTTGTTAATTAAGTAAATAGTGTTAAATTGTGATTTTTATTTAAATAAATGGTTTTTAGTGAGAGTTAAATCCCAAAAAATTTTATGATAATTAGTGTTTTAAAACCCAACTTATCGGTAAGGTTGGATTAAACTTGGGAGTTTTGGAAATCATGTCTTTAGTTAAAAATCGGTTTTTTATTAAAATGGGGACTTAATTGCAAAACTAGAAGTTTTAAGGGACCAATATGCAACCAACAGTAACCTCTGCCGGTTATTGTTTCAGACGTAGGCAACCATCCGCATGCATTCGCATGCAGTGGCCGGATGACCACCTTTCCCGGCCAATTTTCTATAAAATGGCCCTCAGTCTGCTGGTTTAAACTCCCACCAAAGCTCTTCTCTCTCTCAGTCTCCCTCTCAGCTGTGAAATCCAGCAACCTTCCACCTAGCCAATCCTCTGTTTCCCTGTTTTCAATCACCCGTAGCTTAAGAAGGTGTTATTTTCAAAATCCAGATTTTCAGCCCAGCAACTCCAGTGAAGGTAACCACTGCGTTCCTCTTTCAATTCCAGTCAGTTTAGAATCAAGAAAAACTAGTTTTGGCCATGATTTGAGTGTGTAAAACCATTTCAAAGTTTAAGGAAAAACCCGGTTTTAGCGTACCAGTGTACTTTAGATGTTAAAATCGGATGGCCTACTGAGCTTCAAAATCCAAACCTCTCCCTATGGAAAGAGGACTCCCAGATGAGTCCATCGGACCGGCTAGATGTGGAAACCGAACCTGGGAAACCTACTGTTTCTAGATTCGTATTTCACACAGTGTCTGCCTTCACTGTCTGTTGGTGCAGACAGTGAGGAAGACGACTCTCGGATAGTCCGAGAGTTATCTTCGGACGGTCCGAGAGGATACCTCAGACTTTCAGAGCTTCACCTGAAGCCCAAAAACGCCCGAGGCTAGCGCTTGACTCGCTCGGATGATCCGAGCCGATTTCGGAATGACCGAACCCCACTCGGACGATCCGAGCTTCACTCGGGATGTTCCGAGACACCAGACCCACCAAGACTTATTTTTCCGATTTTTATCAGTTCGGAAGGACTTCAGATGATCCAAGACCCGATCTTCGGACGATCCGAAGTCAGACCCACAATCTAAGGTCAGTGACTAGTTTAGGAAGTAGATCGGATGATCCGAAGCCACTGTACCTGGTTCCGAGGCTTGTTATGAGGGACCCAGTTTTTTAATGTCTAATATTATTTGATTGTTATTGTTGCATGTGATGTTAATACCCCATTGTTAATCTAAAAATGTACTAACCCTCTTCTCTTATTAATATAGTGTATATACTATTGTATTTACTTCCAGGCCGACTCTATTGGTCGGGCACTGAGTGATTTCATTTCCAGGCCGACGCTATATTTGTCGGGCACTGAGTGACATCGAGGCCTTACTCAAAATGTCAGATCTGATCTTATCCAGAAGACAACCGAGAAGTGACCTGAGAATCTAGACCTAACTAAATAAGTCAATCTGGTCAATGTCTAGAAGACAATATGAGTTTTGGACTGAGCACTTTATTATTATATCTTGTAGATTATTGTAATTTAAAAAGGGTAGAAACCAAGTAGGAGACTCAATTCCATGTACCTTGGATAATTTTGGGAAAACAAGTATGATTTCAAAATACTACTTGTATGTATACATATGAATGTTATGTATGTGATTTATAATTGATTGTGCACTTGTTTGCTTGTTGTACAGAGACCGCGAAACCACACAGTTACAGTGAGGGAACTTAACTTTGCAGTATGTGTAAACAGGTTTTATTTGAGATGGATCTTGAGCAATGAGTGGTTTCAGATTTGATGAATCCACTCATGTGCCTAGATAAAATACACTGTTGTAAAAAGTGCTTATGATGCTTATGAATGCTATGATGTTGATCATATGAAATGTGTAAGGCTACTTCCACGTGCCCTTGACTATTGAACCAATATCGGCCATGTGTGTGAGATGGTTTACGTCTACTGGACCATGGGTGTCGATAGTTGCTGACTTGGGGGTGTTAGTATCGGCTATGGTAGAGCCGGAGATGTACTTGCAAGGATGTATTTTGACCGTGTCGGGACTTAATACGATGGTCTCAGCATAGTATGTAGGCGTTACGTTGGATGACAGCAGTATTGGAAAGAGATGATGAATTATGAGAATGATGATATTATGCTTATTTGTTATCAAGCATGAGATATTATTGCAACTATTGATTATTTGGCTAACCTGTTGTTTACTTAAAACTGCAATGTTATATTTCCTTCACTGGGCTAGTTAGCTCAGTGAACTCACCTTTCAGGAGATGAACCCGAGGAGGAAAACCCTCTATATGAAGCTTAGAGTGGATAAGCTGTGGCGTTGTTTTGGGATTCCCACTGAGGGGAATACCTTTATCTTTTCTTTCTGGTTCTTGGAACCATTTTCCTTTGTAAAGTATCGGGTGTGGTACTTGTTTAAATGTGATGTACGAAGACTATTACTCTTCTATAGTTACTCTGATGTTGTTTTAATAATAATTCGATGCTCGGAATTATGTGTATTGATGTTGTTATTTGTGTCTCTTGGGAGGGACTTATGGTATATGTTTGAGTCTACCTGTTGGGATCATGTGTGACCTTTGGGCCTAACTGTTGATCCGGCCCAGTTAGAATGCTTGAGTTAGTTATCAATTGGCACTTCCTTCACAATTGGCATCCCTACACGACGTATTTCATATATCGATCCTGAGGAAGTACAATCCTGATCCGTCTCATGTTTTGAATGTGCAAGAAATTTTGATCCAAAGCGACATGACATACGTCGAGAGGCCTATCAGAATAGTAGAGACTGAGCAAAGGGTGTTCAGAAACCGAGCGATTTAGATCGTCAAAGTTGTACGGGATTGACATGGTATTGAGGAGGCCACTTGGGAACTTGAGTCAGAAATGAGAACAGCTCACCCTAAATTGTTTATGTAATTTATTTTGGAATCCTACTTCGACCTATTTTCGGGACGAAAATTTTAAAAAGAGGATTGTATTGTAACACCCCGATTTTTCAATATATCCATATTTACAAAAATGCCATTGGAATGGTGAATTAAAAAGATATGAATCTTAGATGGGTAAATGTTGGGTCAATAGCCCAATTATGATCCAAAGGATCAAGGATAGAATTCGGTTGGAAATAATTGTGTATGTGTGATTAAATGGGTCAACTACTCAATTGGGACCCAATGGGTCGTGGTGGACTTGTTTGACCATTGGGTGACCTCAAGTTTAATTGGGTTAGGCTGAATTGAATGGGAGTTCAATGGAGGATAAATGGGTAAGCTACATTTAAATGGGTAATTGACATTTAAATGGGTCATGGCGCCTAATTGGATTAAGAAGTTAAATGGGGACCCAATGGGTCGAGCTTGACCATGTTGACCACGTTGACCATGTGGACCATCAAGTGAGCTAAAAGGATTTAGTTAAATCATGTTGAGTTGGGGCTGAATTGAGATGGAAATGAATCAAACAATTGAGTTGACTCAAGTGAATTAAATGAGTGAGTTGAGCTAATGAGTTGAATGAGTGGGATTGGAAGTCATGGAGACCTTTAACTCAAGTGAGTCAAGTGGGAAGGTGAGGAGTTGTGTTGATCTCAAAGACCCCAAAACAAAGTTCCACACGTTGGGTACTTGGGAGTGGTATCCCATGCATAAAAGTTAATGGAATGAGATAAGATTTACATGGGGTTTCCATCTCATAATGGAAACCCAAGGCCCAACATTGGGGAGATGGAAAGGTTGCATGATCTCAAGCCAAGTGTCCCATAGTTAAGCCATAGGACTCCTTGGTTAGACCAACAATGATGAGGGTAAATGAGAAGTTTGAGGGCTGATATACAAAAGACATGTACTACACCATTTGGCCGACTTTCTCATATCAAGAAGCTTGGAGCTTTCATCTCTTTTCCTCTCTCAAAACCTACCTCCTTCGCCGAACCATCTTTGGTGATTTCACCATTGATCAAAGCACACAATCGGCTAAGGGCTAAGGGAGCAAGAATGAAGGAAGGAAGGATCAAAAGGCAAGAAGAGAAGCTAAACAAATTGGTGAGTACTCCATGAAATTTGGTTAAAAAAAATGGGTAAAGGGAACATGATTTGGCCATGGTATGGCCGAATCTATCAAGGGTTTAAACATGGATGATGGTGTTTTAAAGGGTTCAAATCATGGATCATAGGGTTCGGCCACTTTGGATGGCCAAACCCCATGAAAGGACTTGATAAGTTTTATGGTTATTTTGATGGTTTTTGAGAGATAAAAACCATACAAGGTATGGAAGTTTTAAGGTGTTTTAAATAGAGATTAGGCTAATGTTTAGGTTGGCTATGGCATGGCTGAACCATATTATGATTATGGTTAAAATGTTGGGTATTAAACCATGCATGATTATTAGAAGGTTTGAATTAAAAGAACCACATGGCCGAACCCCATGGACCATTTTATGGGTATTTCGATTTAAGAATATGGTTAGAATAATTATTGGTTCTATGATGTTTTTTTTTAAAGGGTTGCATAGAGTGACA
This sequence comes from Chimonanthus praecox, assembly GCA_022113865.1. NCBI lineage: Eukaryota > Viridiplantae > Streptophyta > Magnoliopsida > Laurales > Calycanthaceae > Chimonanthus > Chimonanthus praecox. Next base: position 32,829,706 of record CM039089.1, on the reverse strand, counting down.
ATGGTGGATGGTTAAGGGCTAGATAATTAGATGGATGGATTGATAATTAGTCTTTTGTATAAAGGATTAAAAGACTAACTTAAAGATGGTGAGGTTCGGCCATGTTATATGGCCGAACCCCACTATGGTAGATTTGTTATGGACAATGGTTATTAAGATAAGGAAATGAATGAAGGATAATGATTTTAGGTCATGATTGATGGGTCATTGATGGATTCATGCCTATGGATCAAGATGGACATAGATGTGCATGAATGGAAGAAATATTTAACCATGGAAGAATGAGTGGCAAGGATGTAAATATGGCCAAAAAATGGAGAACCCCATGGGGGATGATTGTGGACTTAGGATTTAATCAAAGGACTAATTTAAAGATGGTGAGGTTCGGCCATGTTGTTGTATGGCCGAACCCCACTAAGGTGGATTTTTATGGATGTTGGTGGTTAGCAAAATTAAACATTGGTTAGTCTAGTGGCAAAACCATAAATACAAGTTATAATGTAAAAATGGAGTGAAAGATTAAAGGATTGGGAAGAGGGGTCCAAAACCAAAGTGGTAAGGTTCGGCCATGTTGTATGACCGAACCCTATCAAGGTATGTTTGTAGTATGAGATGTTTTAATGTTGATTAAATAAAAAGAAAGATCAAATTAAAGTGGGTGAGGTTCGGCCATGGGGTATGGTCGAACCCCACAAGGTGGTTTTTGGGATTTAGACTTAATTAGAAATCAAAAGGATATGTGATTGACTTGTTGTTATATAAACAAGGTAACGGGACTTGAACGGTGCTCAAATCGTGAACGGGAGACAGTTAAGAAGAGCGGACGGTTTAAGTAACTTTTCTGTAGGTTTCCTACCTCTTTGTAACCACATATTATATTTGCTGTTTTTATGTTGTTTTTGATGAGTTATTTGTGTTAAAGTATTATGTTTCAAATGGGATTTGAATGTTAAGATTTATTTACAAATAGCATGTACTCATTGACATCTCATGCATGGCATGGGGTGATGAATATGAAAATCGGAGCCCACACTCCGTCGGAATGTCCGTGATGCAACTGTGGGGCCTCCTTAGGTGATGAGAGTCCCACCAGGAGGAATACCTTGATGATGAGAGACCATCAAGAGGAAACGAAAGAACACTGTGGGTTACCTTGACGATGAGAATCCCGTCAAGTGATGGCTATGTATAATTGTGATGGGTGGGACTCATTACATGTGCATACATACATAGCATTGTTTTTGTAAGCTTTGTTGATCATGTACTATTATGATATATGCATGTTTTATACTAATCTTGTGGTAACCCTAATCGGAAGACCTACTGGGCGCGTTGATCTAACGCCCTATTTATATCCTTAGTGGATGACGCAGGAAAGAGAAAGGGAAAGGCCGAGGATTGCGAAGGAAGCCAAGCATAGGAGCTTGGGTGTTGGAATGGGATTTATTTATTGACATTTGAATACTTTTATATGGACATGTAATAACTTAGTAATACTGCTATGGTTTGATTTGGATTTGCTATGGTTTGGTTTGTTTGAGTTGGATATTTGATTTAAGTTATTTTGCATAGGACTTATACTTTCCTATCTCATTTGGAATAGGATTGTTATCCTATTGTTATTCCGCATATTTGATTTATTCCACAAGTTTTATTTAGTTCTATGTGTGGTTTGGTTTTCATGGACTTGATCCATGCACACATAGGTTTGGCCAGGCAAGGATCAGACTTTGGAAGTTCGAACTTAGCTCGCGTCGTGACGCTCCCCGCTCTCTTCCACTTTACTTTACCCTTTTAAAAAAAAATTAGACTCTGATTTTCGGAAGGGTGGAAAAGGGCGGGGCGTTACAGAACCCCATGGAAGGTTATTAATGTTTTTAAAAGGTTTTAAATGGAGGGATGTTGATGGACTTAGATGCATTTTGATCATGAAAATAATGGAAATCATGTTGATGGACTTTGGGTTGTAAATGATGACCTAAGGGTATGATTAAACTTCCCCATGGAGGGACTTTATTTATGGGTCTAAATATTGTAAATGATGCAAAGGGAGGATGAAGATGAGCATCATGGGTTCGGCCATGTTGTATGGCCGAACCCCATGAACCAATTTTTATGGACGTTATGGAATTATGCAAATTTAAATAATTGAAGGATCAAGCCAAGGAACGGAGGGACTTGGTTTATGGATTCTAGTGTTGGGAATGATTTAAGAAAAAGAAGGAAAGAAATGACATCATGGGTTCGGCCATGATAAATGGCCGATTTCCATGAACCATTTTAATGGGTCATTCATGGACTTATCATGTTTAGATGAATGATTATATTAGGAGTTGGAAGGATTTGATTATGAATTTTATGTGGATGGATTATTTGTGCATAAGATGTTTACTCATGAACCTATGTTTTTGGACCTAAACATAAGGTGATGGAAATAATGGCAAAGAAGTAATTATGGGTAAAAAATGAAAGATCATGGGTTCGGCCATACACTATGGCCGAACCCCATGAGGAATGTTTTGTGGACTTAAATGGTTATTAATGTTAAATGATTAATCTATAAGTGATTAAATTAATGAAACAAAGATGGCATGACCTTGGACTTAATTTAAAAGATCAAAGGATTGAAAAGAAGGGCACAAAACCAAGGGAGTGAGGTTCGGCCATGTTGTATGGCCGAACCCCACTAAAGAGTATTTGTGGACTTAGGGTTTCTTAGATGGTTGAACCTATGTGGATTGGTTAATAAATAAAAGAGGGACCCAAATTCAAGTGGGTGAGGTTTGGCCATGCTGTATGGCCGAACCCCACAAAGATGTGTTTATGGACTTAGGCATAATTGTAAATCAAATGGAACATGGGTTCGATTGATTGATATGTAATAAGGTAACGGGACCTCACAAGCCGTGTACGATCGTGAGCGGTTTCCGGACGAAAACGCAAGGACACTTTAGTGTTCATTGGTAGGATTCCTACCTCATTGATACCATGGAATATGTATGATGGTTTTAATTCCTATTTGGATGAGTTATTTTGTATAAAGATATGTTTCAAATATGAGATTTTAATGCTATGATTTTTATAATTGCATAGCATGTGGACATTTGCATCTCATGCATGGCATGGGAGGGATGATATGTAACCGGAGACCACACTCCGTCGGGGCGTCCGTAAGGTAACTGTGGCGGTACCTTGATGTGCATTACCCATCAAGAGGTAACCGAGAGACCCACGCTCCGTCGGGCGTCCGTAAGTCGTGAGTGGTACATTGATGTGCATTATCCCATCAAGAGGTAACCGGGGGCCACACTCCGTCGGGACGTCCGTAAGATAACTGTGGGGATACCTTGATGAGGAGCTTTCCATCAAGAGGATGTTTTGTGATTGTGTTATGGTTGATGGATGGGACTCATGGCATATGGCACACATGGCATGGCATTGTATCAACACGATTATGATCATTATTATCATGCATGGTTTCTGGTTTTATCTGTATGATTGGATCTCTATTATCATACAATGTTTTAGATACGATGTTTTACAGATACGATATGATGTATTATATCTGGAATTTTATACTAACACATGTGTTTGACCCTAATTGGAATGCTAACCTACTGCATGTTAACTTGAGTACGTGTGAAACGTTTTAGTGGACTTGGTCCACGCACACGTATGGTTGACCAGTTAAGGGTCGGGCTTTGGAAACTCGGACTTAGCTCGCGTCGTGGCGTCCCGCTCTCTCTCACTTTTCTATTCAAAGAAAAAAATAGACTCTGATTTTCGGCGAGTGAAAAAAGGCGGGGCGTTACAAGGAATATGAATGAAAAAGAAGGGAAATCGGAGAAAGAGAGATGGAGAAAGGAGAAGTCAAAGGGTCCCGGAGAACTCAAATCTGGGTGGCAGCAAGAGCAAGAGGGGCGGATCCGAGCGCGCTGGGTGATAGCAGCTCTGGCCGATCTTGAATCAAGGATGGAGAAGCAATAGGTTGCAGGCGAGAAAATCGAATGGTGAAGCAGTTCTGGTAGAGGGTCAAGCATAGAGACTCCACGTCTAGCAGAGGAGGGAGGGACTGCAAACGGAAAGGGTCTTCTGCGGTGGAGGGTTAGGCTACCGGATCTAGGAGGGGAGGAGAAAAGATATTGAGAGGGTGAGTGAGACGAGAGAGAGAGACAGAGAGAGCAAAGGAGATGAGGGATGTGGCGGCATTGTAGTAGTTGCACTACAGTTTCGCAAAAGATGGGTATAAAAGGGTAGGGTTTAGTGTTTCTCTAGGGTTTAGGGAAATTAGGGGTTTTTGGAGTTTTTTTTATTTGCACAAACTAAAAATCTCAATTTCCAAATAATTTAAAAAAAAAATCGAAAAAATCAAACGGAAAACATAGGGGAAAACGTGTGATTTTCAAGCTTTTAGAATGAAAGAATATTTAATAATTAAAAATTACCAAAGTGCCCTTTGAGTCTCCGAACTCAAAACTGGGCAAACCAGGACCAACCACAGGGCCTACACTCACCCCACTTCTACCGAGACCCTAAAACTCCGAAAAACAGGTTGGGTTGTTACACACTCCCCCATACTTCATGAATTCCAAACCATCTTATGAACAACAAAACTCTCATAGCTCAAGCTTGTTTCAAAGCTTTCAAGCTAAACATTTTCAAATTTTCTCCCCCAATCTTCTTGAGTTTGAAATCCCAAACTCCAATGCATCACAATGCATCTCCCCCTACACCCAACTATACCAAGCTTGCAATTTTTCCATTTTACTCGCTCATAAGCCTTTAGCTTCTTCAAAATTCTCCCCCAATTTGTCAACAATTTACAAAGGGCTAATCGAGCACATATTTTGTGCTTCCCAAAAACTCCAATAGCCAAACATTCCATAACATCTTAAGCAATCATTCATGCATCCATATTGAAAACAAACCATTTAATGCACATGAAAGGCATAAGATAACAATCATAGCAACAAGGAGATAATAACACGGTACAAACACATCATAAACATGTAAAGCAAACCATTGCATTGATAAAAATACACCATTCCATGCAACAAAAGGATTTGCACCATGGATGCTTACATGCCAAAATACATATAGTTTTTCAAAAACAACAACACATGCAAAACTATCCTAAGCGGTGCCAACTGGAGGGGAGGAGGATCAACAAGGACCAATGTCATCCTATTCTACAGAAGATGGTTGCAAAAAGGCTCTGAATGGCCTCTTTCACATAACTGGCCAGAGCATCAACCTTACTCTCCAAAGCATCTTGCTTCCTCGCAATCACTTGAATTTTTTTTTCAATGAACCTTCGACTGGTTGGGTCGAGCTCAGGTTCATCTTCTTCTTCTTCTGTTGCTTCTTCTTGCATTGCAGGTACTGGGGAGGATGAGGGTGCTTGAGTTGCAGACTTGGAGGGTCATGTGATAAGGATTTTACATGAAGATAGGCAAGGAAAATTTCTTACCAATCATTGTTGCATGCATGTGAACCAACATGAACTGGTTCAGGTCTCCTCGATTCCCATGCCTTGGGTGACATTCGAGCAGAAAAACAGGAGCAACAACTTGAACTCAGGGTGTGTGTCGGCTTTCATGAGCCAAATCTTCTTCCTCCACACAACTTGTTTTCCTTTCCCACAAAATGTGTTTGTTCTCTAGTCTCAAAATTGCCATGAACAGTGGATAGAGTTCCATTCCTGAAGATAGGAATCCCAAGCAACTTAGAAACCAATGGGGGGCCAACCTCTACGGCCTCAAAGTTTTAGAATTATAACCAAAAGCAATTAGGTTTCTCTTGATATGGTTGGATTGAACAGAATATCCTCTTGGTCATTCTTGGATAAATTTTCCCACCCCACTCAAGAAGTTTCATCCACCCTACCTTCCTAATGTGCTTAAGGACTCTGAAATTTTCAAAGATTTCAGGATCGGCAGTCCTTTCTATGTTGAGCTCTTCTGTAACGCCCCGCCCTTTTCACTATGCTGTTTTCCGTAAATCAGAGTATATTTTTTTATTTATAACAGAGTAGAGTGAGCAAAAGAGGGACATCACAATGCGGCTAAGTCCGAACTTCTAAAGTCCGACCCTTAATTGGCCAACCCTATGTGTGCATGGACTAAGTCCATGAAAACGGTTCACACATAGCCATATAAACATGCGGAATTAAAATCATGACATGCAGAATTATAATAGAACCTCATTCTATTCCATTTTAGATAGCAAAGTACATCAAGTCTTTAATCATAATCAACATAACATAATTATCCAAATAAACATCCAACCATAGCAAATCATCTAAATTATTATATGCCCGAAGTCTATTTACTCAATTACAAGTCCATAAGTAACTTAATCAAAATATAAACTATAATCATCCAAGTTCCTATGCCTGGCCCGTTTCGCGTTCATCATTCTCTTTGTTTCCTGTATCATCCACTAGGGTAGAAGTAGGGCATTAGAACAACGCGCCCAGTAGGTATTCCAATTAGAGCTAACACATGGTTAGTATAAAACATGCATATAATAACATAAAATCCAAAAACCATATAAACCATGCCATGTCATGAGTCAAATGCAATGAGTCCCACCCATCACAAGTACATACAAGTACCCCCACATAGGTCTTTCGGACGCCCCGACGGAGAGTGGTCCCTCCGGTTTCTTCTTGATGGAAAGCACATTAAGGTATCCCGCATAGGTTTTTCGGACGCCCCGACGGAGTGTGGCCCCTCCGGTTACATATCCTTCACCCCATGCCATGCATGAGATGCTAATGAATCACATGCTATTTTATCATATAAACATAGCATTAAAACTCACATTTTGAAACAATATCTTTTATAACATAATTCATCAAAATAAGATAAAAACATTGTACATAAACCCATGGTTTCAAAGAGGTGGAATCCTACCAAAGACCACTAACATGTCCTTGCGCTTTCGTCTGGTAACTGCTCATGATCGTACACACCTTGTGCGGTCCCGTTACCTTATAATATATCAATCAATTAAAATCATGTCCCATTTGATTTACAATAATATCCAAGTCCATAAAACAATCCCCATGGGGTTCGGCCATACACCATGGCCGAACCCATGGTATGGCCGAACCCATGGTCCATTATTTCTACTTAATTACCATAATACCATCCATGTCTATCATTCCATTATTCTAACCCTTCTTCATACATTAAAACCATAAATCATTCCCCATGGGGTTCGGCCACACACCATGGCCGAACCCATGGTCCATCATTTTTCACCTGTTCACATCCTTGCCCTTTATACAAATCCATAACCAAAACATTCCAAAAATGATCCATACATAGTTGTTTAATCCAAATACATGATCCATTACATAGTTCATGGGGTTCGGCCATACACCATGCCTATGTCCATCATTTCACCTATTTACAACTTTGCCATTGGTCTAATCCTTAGTTAACATTTCATTCATTTTAATCTACCATACATAGACCATAAGTCCACCAAATAATTCCCATGGGGTTCGGCCATACACCATGGCCGAACCCATGGTCCCTTATTTCCATTTAAATTACAATATTGCCATTTCCTCCATCACTTTATGTTTAGGTTCCAAAACATAAGTCCATTCATTTATTTACTCATACTAGATCCATAATGTTGGTTCATGGGGTTCGGCCATACACCATGGCCGAACCCATGATACCATTGTTCCATCCTCCTTCTTAATTTATTTACAATAATAAATCCATAATTGAACCATAAAATTGATTCATGGGGTTCGGCCAAACACCATGGCCGAACCCTATGATGTATAACTTTCCAATTATATCAATTTCCATACTTGAATCCATAAACCAAGGTTCCTTCCTTTTTTATCCAAACAAATCCATCATTAGATCTTTAATGCCCCGCCCTTTTTCACCTTCTTTTTCTCGTAAATTCAGAGTCTATTTTTTTTTTTTTTTTGTAATAGAGTAGAGTGATTGAGCACGGGACATCACGACGCGAGCTAAGTCCGAACTTCCAAAGTCCGACCCTTAACTGGGCAACCCTATGTGTGTATGGACCAAGTCCACGAAAAATGGTTCACACATAGCAATATCAATTTGCGGAATAAAAATCATAACCTGCGGAATCATAACATCAATTTGCGGAATCATAATAGAATCAAGTTCTATTCCATTCAGATAGCAAAGTACGTCAAGTCATTAATCATCATTATCATAATGCAATTATCCAATAAGACATCCAACCATAGCAAATCCATCTAAGTTATTACAATCCGAATCCTAGATACTCAAATACAAGCCCACGAGTATCTTAAACAAGATATAAACTAAAAGCGTTCCAAGCTCCTATGCTTGTCCCTTTCCGCGTTTAGCGTTTTCCTCGTTTCCTGCATCATCCACTAAAGGGTAGAAGTAGGGCGTTAGTACAACGTGCCCAGTAGGTATTCCAATTAGGGTAAACACATGGGTTAGTACCAAAAACCCAGATATAATATACATCAAAACCAGTTATAATAAATCATTCCATACTTTCAAAGCATTGTATCCAATACAATGTATGATAATAGAGGTCCATGTACCGATAAAAAAACAGAAACCTTGCATGATAATAAAGATCATAATCATGCCGATTCAATGCCATGCCATGCTATCATATGCAATGAGTCATGCCCATCACAAAACATAGGGCATACTCTTGATGGAATTCTCCTCATCAAAGTATCTTCCTGGTGGAATGCTCGTCACCAAGGTCTTCTCTCTTGATGGAATTCTCTTTGTCAAGGTATTTCCCATAGTTGCCTTACGGATATTCCGACGGAGTGTAGGCTCCGGTTACTTAGTATCCTCTTGATGGGATTCTCATCATCAAGGTATCCCCCACTGGTGCTTTACGGACGCCCCGACGGAGTGTGAGTCCCCAGTTACCTGTCATCCCTCCCATGCCATGCATGACATGCAAATACCACATGTTATGCAATTATAGAAAATCATAGCATTTAAAAAGTCATATTTAAAACACATGCTATTTTATCAAATAAACATAGCATATAAAATCACCATTTGAAACATATCCTTTGAAATATAAAATCATTAAATCAAGATAAAAACAATGTACATTAACCCATGGTTTCAAAGAGGTGGAATCCTACCAAAGACTACTACGTGTCCTTGCGTCTTCCGTCCGGTAACCGCTCACGATCGTAGACACCTTGTGAGGTCCCGTTACCTTATAATATAACAATCAATCAAAACCAAGTCCCACTTGATTCACAATATTTTAATTCCCTAAACCAATCCCCATGGTTTATCATTTTCACCCGTTATTACCAAATTGCCATTGGTCTAATCTTTTATTAATAATTCATTCATTTAATCCAACGTACGTAACCCTAGGTTCAACAAAACAATTACCATGGGGATTGGCCACACATCATGGCCAAAACCCATGGTCTTTTATTTTCACTTAATTACCAAAATGCCATTATACATATCCATAGCCATTTACCTTCCCTATTTTTCATATATTTACAAGATTGCCATCCATGGCTAATATAACCCATTTTAGCAAGTATTTACAACCTTGCCATTGCCCCACCAACTTAGGCTTAGGTTCCAACATATAGATCCATTTATTTATTTTAAACATCCATAACACTCCCAATTATAGAAACTTTCCAAATTTAGTCTCTACCTTCCATAATTAGATCACGATTCAAGGTTCCTTCCATATTTAGATCATATATCAAAACACCTAACAACTCCATAATTAGAAAGTCCTTAAATAGAAACTTTCTAAATTAACATCCAATTCCATAATTAGAAGGTTTCTAAAATAATCATTCACCCTTCCATAATTAATCTAAGGTCCATAATTAGATAGCTTCTAATTAAATCTAAAGTTCATAATTTAGATACTTTCTAAATTTAGTAACTTCCACCATGGGGTTCGGCCATTCACCATGGCCGAACCCTATGGTTCCATCACCTTCCCTTAAACCATTTAACAATTTACTAATAGACTTCCATGTTAAGATAGTTTCCAAATTTAACATGCAACCTTCCATATTAGGTAGTTTCATATTTAGCATGCATTAAAAATAACAATCCAACTCTATGGGGTTCGGCCATACCCATGACCGAACTCTATGGTTCCAAAATCCTTATTTAAGAACATGTAGCATTAACATCAACCTCTCATTTATTTAATCATGCCTAACTCTCCAAATAACCCCTTTAAATGTTCCATACCAATTCATTAATCCAAACATGATCTTATGATTGAGGGATCCACTACAAATTGGTTCATGGGATTCGGCCAAACACCATGGCCGAACCCTATGATATCTAACTTTCCATTTTGATCAAAAGTTCATAATTAGAAAGTCTATAAATATAAACTTTCTAATTTCAATACCCAACTTCCATAAATAGAAACTTTCCCATTTAATAACTATACTCCATTTTCATCAATACTAATACATCAAAAATACCAATACAACTCCATGGGGTTCGGCCATACTCCATGGCCAAACCCTATGGTTCACAATCCTCTTTCTAAAAATTATTAATATCCTTTCATTAAAATTCATTAATCCAACATTCTTTCATGGTCATCTTGAATCTAAAACCATCAACCATACATCCATTAAAATAATTCATGAACAACCTTTCACATGGGGTTCGGCCATGCACATGGCCGAACCCTATGATTCATCTTTTCCTCCAATATTTCATTTAAAAATCAATATTCTTTCCATGGGGTTCGGCCCTTCATCATGGCCGAACCCTATGGTTTATCCTTCCATTTAAAATTATTACATCATCACCCAATCTTCTTCCATTTTAATCAAATAATTTCACTAACATCCTTCATGGTTTTTAATCCTCAAAACCATGAATTAACCAAAGTTCCTCCATGGGGTTCGACCCTTCATCATGGCCGAACCCTATGGTTCAACAACTCCTCTTTAAACCATTTAAAAATTATCTAACACCTCCCATGGGTTTTCATCATTCAAATCCACTAATTCAAACCAATGTTCTTCATTACTTAATCCATCAAAACCCTTTTAAAAATCATAAACCATTAACATCAATTTCCCATTCATCAATCAATGTTTCTCCATGGGGTTCGGCCATACACCATGGCCGAACCCTATGGTTCATAATCTTCCATTGAGAAATTATTAATATCATTTCCATTAAAAAAAACCATAGTCCTTAAACAATTATCGGAATCACTTACTGTTTCTGCGACTCCTTCGGCTATCCCTCGCTTGATCTTTCTCTTCAATCCTTTTCTTTCCCTTTGCTAGCTGCCTTCCCTAGGTGTTTGCCATGAATAAGAACTTGAGAGAGAGAGAGAGAGATAAAATTCGGCTACGGTGTTATGCCATGCGCCCCTCCCTTCTCTCCTTATATTACTTACAACTTGTCCCAATTTAGAAGGTACCAAGATAGCAATTTCTAATGCTCCTTCCCCTTGGTCGGCTGCCCTTTCTTTTCTTAACTAATCCAATTTAGACAATGTCGTGTGCCCTTGTTAAGGTAACCAATGTTGTGTGCCTCTTTGTTTCCCACTTTGGAAGGTGCCATGCGTCCCTTGCTTCCTTTCTTTTTATCAACTTCTAATTAATTCTAACTTAGAAAGTGTTGATATAACAATTACCATTTCTAATCAAAGAAAGTATCCCTCCTTAAGACATTCCAATTAATGCGCATATTTCAAGGATTTCTCATCAAAATTCGGCCATGCACAATCTAACTTAGTTTTTATTATCTTCTTAAGATATTCTTGCATATCTTCATGGATATGAAAATCCCACAAATATCTCATATGCATATTCCTAGATTTTTACATCCAAAATTCGGCCATGCAATCTTTTATTTAATTTTGGACATAATGCATCACTAAATTGATTCAACCCCATTTAATTCTTAATGAAACCATTTATCAAAATCGTTGGGTCTTACTTGGGCAAAGACCCGACATTTTTCCCATCTTAGATTCATATCTAAAATTCATAATTTAAATGGGTAATTTCCATAAATATTTATAACTTGAAAATCCGAGGTGTTACAAGATCCTTTCTAAATTAATATCCACCTTCCATGGGGTTCGGCCATGCTATGGTTCATAATTTTCTCTTTAAAAATCATTAATCCTTGATCTTCCATTTAATCAATCACCATATTAAATCCATCTATATTTTCCATGGGGTTCGGCCATACACCATGGCCGAACCCATGATCCATGATTCTTATCCATTTTTAACCCTTTAACATCATCAATATTTATTTATGATCTTCCACCATTTAAATCCATTATAATTCACTAATGACCTTCTATGGGGTTCGGCCATACAACATGGCCGAACCCTATAGTTCATCATTCCATTACAATACCATATTCATTCCCTCCATTTTCTTCCATGGGGTTCGGCCATACAGCATGGCCGAACCCTATGGTTCCTTATCTTAAACAAAAATATCAAAATACTTACCGTTTCTGAGACTCCTCCGGTTTTCCTTCGCTTGTTCTTGCTCTTCCAATCTTCTCCTCCTTTAGCCTTTTCCTCCTTCTTCTTGATCTTTAGCCGAGATTGTAACTTGAGAGAGGGAAAGTTCGGCCTCGTGTGTGTAAGCCAAGCGCCCCTTGTGTCTCCCCTTTATAAAATTCCACTCGGTCCTAACTTAGACGGTGCCATGCGCCCCTTCTATGTCTTTCTTTTATAAACTTCCACACGGTTCCATCTTAGAAGGTGCTGAGCACCCCTTCATTTAGCCATTACCTTAGTGCCATTTTTAACAAGGAAAGGGCCCCTTTTTAGATACTCTAGCACATGCACATATCTTGGATATGCAATGTCACACACGGCCAAGCAACTTCTTTATTTGGCAATCTCCTAGTTTCACTCTTAACCAAGGAAAGACCCTTCTTTAAATGATCTTATGCGCATCCTCATGGATGTGCAAATCCCACACACACGGCCAAGGCAATCTATCTCATTCCTAAAATCTTTCCATGTTCCCTCTATGCGCATAATCATGGATTTGCAAATCTTCATACACGGCCATGCTATCTATATTTAATTCAGCCCCATTTAATTCTATTGAAACCATTTCCACAATCCGTTGGGTCTTAATTGGGCAATGACCAAACACTTTACCCATCTAAGGTCCATATCTAATAATTCACAAATTAAATGGGTAATTTTCATATATATTAATAACTTGAAAATACGGGGTGTTACATCTTTAAAGGATGGGTATGGTGTGAGAGGCATAACACGTGGAGCATCATAGTCTTCTTCTTCTTCTTCTTTTTTCTACTTCCTTATACTCTTTCGAACATTTTTGAGACCTTGATCATCATCTTCTTTCTCATTTCCATCTCCATTATGTCCATCGTCATCTTCTTCTTCCTTATTTCCATCTCCTCCATTATCTCCATCATCACTTTCTTCTTCCTCATTCTCTTCATTCACATTTTCTTCTCCACGAACCTCCTCTTCTTCTTCTCTAGACTCCTCATGGGGACTAGGTTCCCTAACAACTTTCCCTTTACTAACTACTTCCTTTTCTTGGGGACGAATAGATGATGTAGGCTCCCTAATGACTATTCCATGCCTTCTAGGGAGAAGTTTAGAGGGTCTCTCTGTGTAACACCCTGCTCGTTCTACAACTTGAACGGGGCGTAATCCAACGTAATAACGCAACTAACGGGTCTTACATCATAGATTTGTAGCTAGGGTAGATAAGTATATTCTTTTTAGATTAAAAATAAAATAAACAAAGCCACCAAATCCTTCATGCCCAACTTAATGCATCGCATAAATTCTAATGTCATCCCCAAAAATAGTAAGAGGAACCACATCTACTATCAATATGAAGTCTAATCTCACAGGTTTGCTCATAACTGATTCAATAAAATTAAAACCAACTAATAAATCTGAATTTCTCAAATTATTTGCATCAACTAATCAATTCTTAAAAGGATAACCAACATCAAATAACTAAACACAATCAACATAATCCAACACCTAGTTAAAAGAAATTTAATTATTCATCCATGACCACATCTAATTAGCAGCGTTTTCCTCCAAGCCTAAATCCAAAGGATTGCCTAAAATGTAAGGGGTGTGAGATCCAAGCCCAATGAAAGAATTCAATAACACATATCGAACGTGATATCTCCATTATTCTAAATTTAACATAATAAATACAATATTAAATCATAGTTAAATGAATATGCATTTAATGTCCATGCTTTATGTCAGTCAATTAAAAAAATGCTCAGTGCTCATGCCAATGTCATGATACTTAGCCCCACCCACACCACTCTCAACCAACAAAAGCGCGCCATCAGCAGGTGCAGTCCCTCAAATGGATACGGACCACGGTGACTCATAGGAAACCAATTCCAATGCAGCCCCTTAAATGGACATGAAGTCCCACAAATGGACACAGCCCACATGGTTACCAGTCTGCCATCAGATCCTGACAACCCTCAAATGGCTCGGTCCACATATGGCACTACAATAACCAGGTGCAAATGGCTCTCAAATGGCCGACCTGTTGCTCTACATCCACATCCACATCCACATCCACACTCTCCTACTCCCATACCCATTAATATGAGAATGCAATGTCTCACCACATGCTTATGAATTATTGTAAAGACTCGTCCCGCTATGAGTACGTCAAACTGGTATAAAGTCCCAAAATCGATCTGATACTATTTCAGGGGTACATTTTTTTTTCAAAATAAAGGGAAGTACTGCTCCCGCAACCCACACTCAAATCAATAACCAATAGTACCAATAAAGTATTAATCATAATTGGAAACAATAACATCATTCCATTATTACATTCATCCAACTTAATGAAAAGTACACATATCTCAAATGCATTAGCAAGTCCTCAATTACCGAATGGAACCATGACAAAATACAAAGCCGCAACTCTACGCCCAGCGTCTGATTGAGGGTCCCGCCGACCCTTCCTCTATGAAGTACCTGTGAGGCAAGGGGTGAGCTCTAAATGCCTAGTGAGGGTAACACACGCATCTTATGTGACCAAGCATACACTGTATATGATCATATGAATACATCAATGTCTATGATGTCCACGTGCATGACTATGCAAGCAGATACCCTACCCCTAATACACGGGCCCACAACTGTCGGGCCTCCAGTACATCCTCTAACCAACTCAATACAACTCTATGACAACTCCCTCATCTGTTGGGCTCCACACGACTGGCTTGTCCACCTCTCACAGAATTCTATATGTCTCCTATCGAGTGAGCCAGCCAAACTTACTCATTAGGCACCCATAAATTCCTGGTGAGTCAACACCCACAACACAGGTCTCGACATTGAACCCCAGAGTCATAACTGCGAGTAAATACACTACCACGTCACACCACAGGTTGTCCTCACCATACAGGTGTCCTAGCCTGGAATACCATACCTCAGACTGTAGCCACCCTGCATGTGTTATAGTCTGGAATACCATACATCAGACTGTACCCACACAGCAGGTGTCATAGCCTAGAGCATCTCATCACACCACACCGCAGGTTGTCCCCACCCTACAGGTGTCATAGCCTGGAACATCTCATCACACCACATTGCAGGCTGTCCCCCCTACAGGTGTCATAGCCTAGAACATCTCATCACACCACATCACAGGCTGTCCCCACCCTACAGGTGTCATAGCCTGGAACATCTCATCACACCACATCACAGGTTGTCCCACCCTACAGGTGTCATAGCCTGGAACATCACACCGCACCATCCCTTGACCAATGAATAGGCCAGTGGGAGTTGTCCCTCACCGCATCATCCCTCGACCAATGAGTGGGCTAGCACATCCTCAGCCTACTCGGTCATTCGGGGAATCACAAACCATACCAGAGAAAGTTGTCCCTCACCGCATCATCCTTCGACCAATGAGCGGGCGAGCACATCCTCAGCCTACTCCGGGGAATCACAAACCATACCGGTGGGAGTTGTCCCTCACCGCATCATCCTTCGACCAATGAGCGGGTGAGCACATTCTCAGCCTACTCGATCATCCAAGGAATCACAAACCATACCAGCGGGAGCTGTCCCTCACCGCATCAGCCCTCGACCAATGATCGGGCGAGCACATCCTCAGCCTACTCGGTCATCCGGGGAGTACAAGTCACTATAACGCCCGGCCCTTATTCACTAGCCGAAAATCAGAGTCTATTTTTTTTTTTTTAAATAGAGAATGAGAGAGAGTGAGACGCCACAAATCGAGCTAAGTCTGAGCTTCCAAAGCCCAACCCTTAATTGGCCACCAATACGTGTGTGTGGACAAGTCCACTAAAACATTTCACACGTTTAGAAATAATTGCGGAAATAACATACGAATAGAATTGCTTTCCATATCCATTGATTTGCAAGGAAGTCAATCCAACCATATAATAAACTAAACTTAATTATCCAAACATCATCAAACCATAGGAAAAATATATCTAAGTTATTACAGTCCCAAAGTGCAATTATCTCAAAATACATTGTCCAAAATAAAACTTAAATAAAATAAGCATAAGTTATCCAAGCTCCTAAGCTTGGCTTCTTTCACGTCCATCGCCCGTTCCATTTCCTGTACCATCATCTAAAGGTAGAAGTAGGGCATTAGTCAACGTGCCCAGTAGGAATTTCAAGTAGGGTCACACACATAGGATTAGTATAAGAATCAAAGTATAAAACATCATACTGTAATTGTAAAACATAATACCCAAAAACAGTGCATGATAATAGAGATCTCAATCATGCTGATAAAACCAAAAACAGTGCATGATAATAGAGATCATAATCATGTTGTTTTAATGCCATGCCATGGGTGTCATCTGCCAATGATCTCTCACCCAACAACCATATCACAAATCACATTGTTAATCTTCTTTATAAACAAGCCACATCAAAGTATTCACTGTTATGCCTCCCCACGTATGCCTTATTGGTCCCACCGAATGGAGAGTGGACTCCTCTTACATTTCAAACATCATATATCTCTTCCCGTATGTCAATCGGAATCAGAGTGGATTCCTCCCCACGTTTGTTTATCAGAAACCCCGAATGGAGAGTGGACTCCTCCCTTATGTTCCCTCCCATGCCATGCATGAGGAAATGACTGTAATGATGCCATTTCATATCAAAGTACATAACAACATTGAAATTCAATTCTTAAAACATAATCATTTGATACCCAAAATAAATCATCATATTTGGAAATAAAACAGTACATGTATATAATCCACAGTGTGTCAACAAGGTAGGAATCCTACCAAGTCCAAGTATTGTATCCTTGCTGTTTTGTGACGTGACGCACAATGATTTCTTCAAAACCAATCACACCCCCATCCGCGAAATCTCTTTACCTTAAATGAATTCCATTATATACAATAATCAAATTAATTATCCAATTGATTTAAATCATTCCTTGCCTACTTCTAATTAAACTTAAACAATCTGGAAAATTATATAAAAAAATTCACTTTAAAATTCAGTCGATTACCCGTTCGTTGTCCATCCTGCAGATGATAGAAACCCGTTCGTGGACGGTAGAAACCAGTCTCGCGGATGGCAGAAACCCGTCCTACAGACAGTGCAACCCGTCCGCAAACAACACTCTATTCCGTCTGTTACCCGTTCGCGAACGGTTGAAACCCGTCCCGCGGAGGGTAGAAACCCGTCCACAGACAACACCTTGTTCACATCTGTTACCCGTGACCCCGTACCCGCCACCCGCTACCCGTTACCCGGTACCCTCCACCCGCTACCCGGTACCCACTAGCCGGTACCCGTGACCCGTCCCACAGAAAGTGCAATCCGTCCGCAGACCACATCCCAACCATGTTTGTTACCCGTCCTGCAGACAGTCCACACCCTTCCGCGGATGATAAAAAACCCATCCGCATACTACAGCATGTCTAGTCCATTACCCATCCTGCAGACGATAGAAACCCATCCGCGGACGATAGGAACCCGTCCCGCGGACGATAGAACCCTGTCTGCAGACAGTGAAATTCGTCCGCAGACAACATACAATCCCTGTCTGTAACCCATTCGCGGACGGTCGAAACCCGTCCCACGGACGATAGAAACCCGTCCGCAGACGGTAGTACCCGTCCGGCAGAAAGTGTAACCCTTGGTTTTTTGTTATCACCCTTATCCATTTTAAGCATATATTAAGTCCTTTATACATAAAATCAGTGGACATATTTTACCCACTAACCAAGGTTAGAGTCTTTTTCATAATCCATTCCTATCTTAAGCCATTAAATATAATCATCAATTAAATCTCTTGATTGTTGTTTTCCAAAACATATTCAATCTTCAAAAGGATATCCACCTTCATGGCTTACATCGGTTTAGCCAATCTTTTCAATCAAATCTGGAACTCATGAGTTTGGCCATACCAAGACCAAAACCACAGTTTCCCTTAATCTTAATCTAACATTATGAACATAGAACCTTACCTTTTTCGTTTCTTTTTAATCTGAACTTGCTCCTCAGTCCTTCACTTTCCTTTCTTGTTCCTCGCTGATTTGTCCAAGTGTAAAGCCGAAAATGTGAGAGAGAGAGATGAGAAGAGGAATCAATCTCTTTGTTCCAATAAGATCCAATCGGCCAAAGGGGGTCTCTTTGAAATCAGCACCAAACTCCTTCCTTAATCCTTCACTTCCTTGTTTTCTTTACTGATTTCTACTAAGTCTAGAGATGAAGTTGAGAGAGATAGAGAGATGAAGAAAAGAAATCTCTTGGTTGTGAAGAGATGGATCGGCCAAGGTGTGGTGTCTCTTGGGTTATGCCTCTTTGCAACAACCAAAACCCTCCAACTTCCTCATAATTATTTGTCTAACCAAGGAGTCCCTTGGCATAACCAAGGGACACTTGGCTTAAGCTCAAGTAACCCCTTCCATCTCCCAACGTTGGTGCATGGGTTTCCATCCCATGAGATAGAAACCCTCCATCTCCCACTTGACTCACTTGAGATGGAAGTCTCCCCAACTGCCATCTTGACTCATTAAAAGTCTCCTCCACTTCCATGCAACTCGGCTCAACTTACTTATCTCGACTCAACTCTATTTAACTTATTTAAATCAACTCAACTTAACTCAATCCACCTTGACTCATTTCCCACTTAACTCAAGTGATTTTAATTTCCAACCCAACATAATTCAACTCAACCTTTGAGCTCACCCATGGTTGACCAAGTCAACCATGGTTAGCCGACCATGCATGTTACCTTAACCACTTGCCACCTCACTTGATGAGGTGGATCCCATGCTTTGGATCTTAATTGGGTTAGTTGACCCAATTAACCAACCTTACCCATTTTCTTTTAATTAGCGCATCTATGACCCATTGAGTCCCAATTGGGTAGTTGACCCATTTAATCACACATACCCAATTATTTCCAACCCGAATTCTATCCTTGACCCATTGGATCATAATTGGGCTATTGACCCAATTCTTACCCATTTAAGTCCATTCCATCCATAAACCTTAAATCCAACTAATTTAACAATTAAAATAGACAAAAATCCAATATATTATGCATTGAAAAATCCGAGTGTTACAGTCAACGTCCCACCCTCTGGTCTCCACGCATGCGAACCAATTAACCCATTAGACCACTAGGGACGCCTCATCAGCCACGCACTCGGGTAGTACGTCTATGATGACCTCTAAGTGGGCCTTGGGCGAGCTAACACTCAACCCCATAACTTCCCAGAAGTTTCCATGACTACCCCACAGCATGTCCCTCTTAGGACTCTCGGGCACCTCGTCCTCCAAGCTGGAACACACATCCCTCATAGGCGTGTTTGAAGATCACACCTGACAATCTAATCCATGCCAGGAAAAACTTCAACCCATGTCCAACCACCGAGTAGCCCATAGCCCAACCACACTTCCACTGTGCAGTCCCACACAACATCCCCACCCTAACTACTCGACAAGCTAGGGGGAGTCTCTAGATCCTGATGTGGCCAAGTACCCATGCCCCACTGGCATCCCACATATGCTAGCTATATGCATGCACAATTACCGATGCACATACTATTAACATAGTTCATCATATAATAATCAGGTGTATATATATCACTATCTATCACGGGCTGGCATATTAACATCCAAACATGTTATAATGTCTAGCAGTCCAAACTAATCATCACATAGTCATGTGGCATCCTGTCAACAGAATACATCACACTATAATCAGGCATATACCACCACATATCACATATTCGCATGTTGGCATCTTAACATATTGTCAACAAAAATGAACTCCAATCATGTCACCACACAATCAATCAATCATGACATCAGAGAAGCAACTCATATATGCCTCTGCGGGCATCGGATACGAATGCACACAGATGGGGGCTCGTCACATAATGGTATCAACAGTTCCCTTGCCGAGTGGCTCATAATACCGAGGACCCCCATTCACCGCATTTCGTACATGCACATCTGATAGAGTAGTAATATACATAGATGCATGCTAAAAGCGGTGATAAGTTCCCTCACTTGTGTGTGTCCTTGAAATCCAATGTGAGAAAATGAGTCCGGGGGTTGAAAGGCTCAATCTGTTGAAACATGAATAGGAGGGTAAGAATTTGGGATGAAACTGTCAAACTAGGCCTGGAATACAAATGGACACGAGAACGGGTCGGGTCCGAATCAGGTCTAATTGGGCCCAAGACTGGGCCGAACTAAAGGCTAGGCCGAACCAGATCTAGTAAACTGGGCCGGACCAGGTCCGGACCGAATCCGGAGAACTGGGCCGGATCTGGCAAACTGGGCCAGATCTGGCGAGCTGGCCTGGGTTATCAGGGTCCAAAGTCGGGCCCGACTGAGTCAATTCGATAGCTCTGAGTGACTCAGCCGAAGGAGAAGGGGGAAATGAGGGAGATGAGGGAAAGAATAGGGAAAAATTGGGAAAATGAAGGAATAGGGAAACCGAAAGAAGAAAGGAAAGGAGAGGAGATCGAAGGAGGGTACCTGAGATCAGCCACGATTGAGGGATTTGGCTTCAGGTGGCGTTAAATCCAGTGGTTGAAGGTGGAGGAAGGGTCGCTACAGACAGGAATCGGCGAATCCGGCCGGACAGAGGAAGGGAAGGAAGAGGAGAGGTCGAGAGAGGGGAGAGAATAAAGTGGCGGCGGTGGCACCCAAGGGGGAGAAGGGAGTTTAGGGTTAGGGTTAGAAGAAGGGAAAGAGAGGAGAAAAAAAGGAAAAATGAGGAGAAGGAGAAGAAAACCAAGAGAGGGTAGCTGGTGCTGCGGCACTGTAGCTCATAGCTACAGTGCGGCCAAAACGGAGGTTATAAGGAGGGTAGGTTTAGGGTTTTGGAATTCTTTTTTTTTTTATAAAGTAAAAATCTCCAATTTCCAAAGTATTTTAAAAAGCCCGAAGAAATCAAATAGCAAATGTCGGGGGGAAAAACGTGTGATTTTCAAACTTTTAGTATGACAGAATGTTCAATAATTCAAAATTACTAAAGTGCCCTTTGAGTCTCCGAAGTCAAAACCAGGCAAACCAGGACCCACAACGGGGTCCACACTCACCCCACTGGCACCAAGACCCTAAAACTCCGAAAAATCGGGTCGGGTCGTTACAATTATAATTATTCTAGCATGGTGCACAACATCAACGCATATCCAATGACATAAAATCATATTTTCATCACCAACATAGTCCAAACATGGTTATTTGATCTCAAATTAACATAAGCATCATTTACATTTCTAAAATATCAATTCCAATATCAATAATGTCCCACATGTATAATAATGAATCATATCGCAGCATTATTATCATAGAAACACAATATCAAAAATCCATCTCAATCATACACAGAACATCCATTCAACGACAAATATAATTGTTAGACCTTTTCAACAAGACTAGTGGCTGATTTCCAACTATCCGGGCGGGCAGAGTTTCCTCACGGCCATTAGAATACTTAGCCAATTCTCTTACACTACTGTGAATAAGCACTGGATTACAGCCACTATTCCAACATGTACCTAGTCTATTTCATAAGTCAACATTACAGTCCAAAACACAACACATCATGCAATATTTTCCATTGCTCAGTCACATCAATAAAATAGAGAATATCATTCATAAAGGTATAGTGTATTGTTTTCCCTCACCTAAAAATTTGTGAAGTGCACAAAATAAAATATTAAAGCTCTCTTAGCAATCAAGACACAGAGTTTACTGAAATAAAATAATCATAGCAAAAACCAATAAAAATCTATGCTAACCATTCGGCGAAATTTCCAAAACCACTTGAGAATCCATTTCTTATTATTCTATATTAAAATAATTCATCTCTTAAGATCAATGGTGCTCTGGTCCGGTATATAGCGATTCAGAAATCTAAATTTTCCAAGTTTTATGTACTTTTCCATGGAAATCCTTGTAGGGAAGAATTCGATCATCTTACAGAAAATTTTCTCCAATTAATTATCATCTTCTACCAGTATATAGGTATCTGATTTATGATCACAACGATAAATTTTGAGTCCCAAGGTGATATTCCTAGCCCGAGTTATGATCGTTTTACCCGAACATGTACTCCGAAATTGACCCATCAATTCAATTTATAAAATTATCATATTAATTCTGGAGATATTTCTCTCTAAGGGATTGATTTTAGGCACAAATTTGTCACTAATCCAATTATAACGAATGAATTAAAAATTACATACCAAAACCCTGCAAAACGGTCTAGAATTTTGTATTCTGCAATAGGGTCCACTTGTAGGTATAGTTAGACCATAAAATCATCAAATTGGACCTTCATATTCTTTTCTGGAGATATATATACTCTTTCTGATCAATTTATATATAAATTTTGCGTCGTTCTGATACACAGAGATCAAGTTATGATTTATGGAACGAATAGCGGCAAAACTGTCTTGAAAATCTGGACGGAAGGTACGAGTTGTAAACCTAATTTGGGGTATCAAATCATCAAATTTTGATTTCAAATTAGGTCAGAAACTAGATCTATCAATATATCTTCCAACCCAATAAATTTCACTGAAAAATACGCTTAGGAACTCAAGTTATGATTTTTCTGGCGAAGACGCGCAAAAAACTAAAAATATGATCCCAAATCCGAGTTTTACAATTTTCTCCAAAGTTGGGGTTTTCTCTCTAATCCGAATTTGAGATCTAAAATTATTCCTTATATCAACGTTCTACATGTCTTAAATTTTGTTAATCATTGTCAAATTTTACCATGGAAAAACAATAATAAGAGAAGCAAGAAAGAAAACCATGAAATTGAAAGGAATTTCAAAAAAAAATATCAACATACCTTGAAGAGGAGAAAATTGACCACGCTATAGAGCGGAATGAGAGATGGTCGACTTTTGTGAGAGGAGGAAGAGAGACCAACGAGTGGAATAAAAGGATAGGAGGAGTTGGCCAAGCATATTGGGATTAGAAGTTCATGTGGGGTCCACTAGGTGTATCAAAATAGGAATTGCATAATGGAAAAGAATGTATGAAGTGGTTTGTTCTTTGCTATCAACGAAAATAATGATTAAATTTAGGAGAGAGGGTCAGCCAAGCTAGGATTTTTTTTATTATTTCATAAATTATTTTAAAGCATGGGCAAGGTGGTCTTTTCACAAGCCACTTTCAAACTTGAATTTAAAAGAAATAAAAACAAGAAATAATTTTTTTGTAAAATTTGTCCGAGATAAAAAAAAAAAAAAAATCTTAATTTGTCTTCAACATAAATCCAACATATTTTTATCTCTAATTTATTTGATAAATTTGAAATATGGGTTTTCTCATATTTTGAAATTGGATTTTACAAACAATTGAAATTGTATCTTTTTCAAACTTGAATCTTAAAAATAAAAACTATGGATAGATTTTATAAAACTCTTCGAAGGTTTAGAAAATTATACTTTATTTCTCAAACAATAAAATTAAAACATTTATATCTAATTCATAAATCTCCAATTTAGGTCTCATTTTACTGAAAAATAAAATCTATCTTAAAAAATTAGCAAAAATAATATTTTCAATAAAAAATATTAATGGTTTTCATATAAATTTTATTTGAAGTCTATAAAATCAATATTTATTTCCAATCAATTTATTTCAAATGTGCAAACTAATTGAGGGAAAAAATGTGTGTGCAATAGGAGCTAACTAAAATTCTAAGTTGAGTGTATTTTCCAAAATATTTTTTGAGAAATTTAAAACAAATAAACACACACATTATCACCTTAATCCACTAACACTCCTATTCTACTCATTTACCCTTAACCTCTATTCGGGATAGGGTCATTGCACTCTGCGTGTCTACTTGCCTCTGTCTTGTATCTATTTCCCGGACCACCAGGACTTCGAGTGGGAGAGGTGTCCTCAAGAGCAAGAAGAGAAGGCCTAGTATCTCTTGAAATCTTTTTCCATTTTTCGGTCTTAGGCCTTTTGGGACGAGGAGAGGAGGCAATGGGGTATTCCTCAATCACTGATGTGTTATAATTATCTGGCATCTTCTTTCTTGCTATTTTCCTTGGGTTTTCTTGAATTTTCTAAACACTCCACGAGAAAAATCGAAATAAGAGGTATCTAGAGGCTTACCCAAACTGAGAGATTCCTCAAAACTATGAGAAAGGAAACTAGAGATGGAGAATAGAGCCTTCTCCGAACGAAATCCACAAGTAATCGCCCATACAATCGGATTTGGAGGCTAGGGCAGGACTGTTCATCGGTTTAGAGATGAATTTTGTGGAAGACGAAGTGAAATAAAGAGGGAATAGGATTTTCGAACGCAGTCAGAGTTTTAACTTACAACGCCTGCTCGACACGGAGACACATCATCCGGACGATTGGTCGTCCTGTCGATCAATAGTCACTTGACGATTGATCGCCATGATTGATACAAGCTTTTCTTCTTAAGTCTACGGCCGATTCATCGCCACTTGACGAATGATCACTTTGCCGATTGGTCGCAGACTGGAGATGTATTACCATACCAGAAACATATTTTTCCCAAAAATTATGATTTTGTTTTAAAAATCTCCCATTAGTTTTTCAACAAAAAACATGGCATACACAACTCATATTTATCATGATATAACATAATTATGCGAGACAAACATCTTGCAATTGATCAAATAAAAAATCTCATGTTCATGCACAACACATTAATCAAATCCTTGTAAGACAAGTAAACATTCCATACACATTCAACTATGAAAACAAATATCCATGTTTAACATATTTAAACTGAAGTATACCACTTGAAACCTGAATTTTCATGGAATGTATGATTTTCCAAGAAAGACTAGTGCAATAGCCAGGAAATGCATATTCTAAGCTTGTAGTCAACAATTCCTCTTTTATGTCATAGCACTTGGACAATTTGAACTCACTTGCCACTAGAGTTCAATTTGTATTGATTTAAGATGTGGAAGTGAAGCTCAAACCAAAACAAAGGTGAGTGATGGTGGTCTATCTCCTACGTACCCAAATGGCTGATTTAGGTCTCTCATACATGTTGTTCAATAAACAGTAACATTTATTTTACTCACAAATGCATGAACCATTCATAGTATAGCAATGTGAGTGCAAGGTCGAACCCAATGAAATTACAGAAAATATATCCTAAGTATTTACACTTATTTATCAATTATTTAATTTAAAAGTTATAATTGAAACTAGTGTTGGTGGATTAATTTAGAAAAATAACTTTGATCTGACACATATTTAATAAAAATCAGTCCACTTAATTATTATCCTAGTTCACAATTTGGATTTAGATTTTGGATTTTCCTTTGGATAACAATAAAGAAATACAAGAATTAACGAACAAAGAATCAAATGAATTAGGTAAATAAATAAATAAAACAAGTAATCAAATAAATAGATAAAGGAATCAAATGAACGGATAAATAAATGAATCAAAGAATTAAATCTACTAATTTACATATGATACAATGGAGTTGGATCTAAGATTTCAAGATGGAATTAATTTCCAAAATTTAATACTAAAACTAAAGCCTAGAATCCAGAGCTCGCGTAAATTAATCATGCATACATTCATGTAATCATTCATAATTATTTCATATATTAAATCCATGATGTTCATTAAAATATCTCTCACAAAATCAAACCTTAGACTTGAATGATTATCCTTGGCCCCTTTCTTTGCACTAAAAAGACATTGTACTCTTATAAATAAGAGCCTTAGCAACCAAAATTGGGTATCAATCAAGCTAAAAAGCTTTCCATCCAATATTGTAATCCAATAAAATAAATCCAATCATGAAGTTAATTATGAAAACAAGAATAAATCATAACATAAACATAAATTAATTGGAAAATCAAAGACTAAAAGACATTGCACTTTGAATCTTATTAATAAACTTTGAAATTGGAATCACAAAACTTGGAATTGAATAAAAGAATTATTGGAAAATAAACTAAAAATCAAACCACTAACCCTTAAACTCGATTTTCATTGATTTTTCTTCTCTCCACCTCTTGATCCATGCCTATCTTTGATTTTCAGAGGCCAAATTCGAATTTTACTTATGTTCCAATGCATCTATTTATAGGTTTTTGTGTAGGGATGGATGGCTGGGATTGGTTAGGGTTTAGGATGGATAAATGGATGGCTTGGATTTAGGCAACTTAAGTGGAAAGACTTGGGGAATGGACAACTAGGGTGGATTGGCTAGGGTTGGTGAGGATGTGTCGTGTGTGATGAGACTGGGATTAGGATATGCGCATGGATGAAATATTTTAGGAATTGGAGATTTGGCAGTATGAAAGAATGTAGGATTGGAAAGTGGTAATGCGCATGGGATTGGAATGTGGTGTCATATGGAGGAGATTTACGATCTAGGATAGTATGAGATATGAATAGATTGTGTAATATCCCAGATTTTCAGTTTATCAATATTTACGAAAATTGTCATTGAAATGGTGAATTTAAAGGATATGACCTTAGATGGGTCAATTGTGGGGTTCATTGTTCAATTAAGACCCAATGAATATGTTATAAGGATCAATTCAAGTAAATGGGTAAGGTTCATTTAATTGGGCCAAGGTGATTATTTGGGTCAAAAGACCCAATTGGGACCCAATGGGTCGTGGATTGACTTGTTTGTCCATTGGGTGAGCTCAAGCTTAATTAAGTGGTGAGTTAAATTAAATGAGTTGGGATGGACAGGTTATGTTTCAAATTCAAAATTCAAATAATGGGATGGACAGTTTATGTTTCAAATTCAAAATTCAAATAATGGGATGGACGGTCTATGTTTCAAATTCAAAATTCAAATGAGTTGGGATGGACGGTTTATATTTCAAATTCAAATGAGTTGGGATGGACGGTTTTTACATTTGGAATTCAAATTCAAAACAAAGGTAAGGATACACGTTGGGGAGGTGAGGAGGTTGGTTTTATTTCAAATTCAAACGTTGGAGAGATAAAGATGGTTTGTGTTTCAAAATTCAAATGTTGGAGAGATAGAAGAGTATGGTTTTATTTCAAAATTCAAATGTTGGAGAGATGGAAGAGTATGGTTTAAATTCAAACAAATGGAGGAGTATTGGTTTATTTCAAATACAAAGGCAAGGCTTGGGGAGATAATGGAGATGGTTATGGTTTAATTTTCAAATTCAAACAAATGGAGGAATATTGGTTTATTTCAAAATCAAAACAAGGATGCACATGGAAAGATAATGGAGATAGATTTACATTTTAAAAATATTCAAATTTCAAGTGCCTTACACGTTGGAGTCTTGAGAATTCTATCTCATGTAGAGATAGGGAAGATAATCCCACTTGGTTATCTCTCCCTCACACTCTCTCTTAGCCGATCACTCACAAAGACAAGAGAGGAAAAGAGATTAGAGTTTACATCCCATTCAAGCCGATTCTCTCTCAAACCCATACCCTCTTGACCGAACCATTATTTGGAGGAGTTATATTGATCAAGCTCACAATCGGCCAAAAGATCAAGAAAAGAAGGAGAAGCTAAGGAAGGAAAGAAACAAGCTGGAGTGAAGAACAAATTGGAGGAGTCGAGGAATTAGTAAGTGCTCTATTAAGTCTTTGTAAATAAGAAAATGGTTAAGACATGGTTCGGCTATGTACATGGCCGAATCCCATGAGAAGAGTCAAGGAATTTTGATGGTTTGAAATAATGTTTAAAAGGGAATAACATGGGCCATAGGGTTCGACCATCTTGTATGGCCGAACCCCATGGAATAGTCATTGGATTTATGTTATTAGACTTGAAGAAAGGAAATCATAATTGCATGTGTTTGATGGGGTTAAAGTCTTAAAAGGATTTAGATGGTTGGTACATTAGAAAAGGTTTTAATGATAACTTGGTTAGTTGTATGGTTTTTGAGGGATAAAAAACCATACAATGATTTAAGGTTTTAAGTGTTTAATATGGAGATATGATGAATGTTTTGGGTCGGCCATTGTGTGGCAGAAGCAATTGATTTTATGGTTAAGTTGTTATGCACAAACCATGCATAAATATTGGAAGGTTTGCATCAAGAAAACCATAGGGTTCGGTTAAGGGTATGGCCGAACCCCATGGACCATTTTTATGGGTTATGTGGAGTATGAATATGAGTAGAAATTATTATTGGTTTTATAATGTTTTAAAGGGGTCTAAGTTATGGATATATGGGTAAAGAATGGTTCGGCCACTCCATGGCCGAACCCTAATATCTATGATGAATAAAAGAACCAAAGGTGAACTATAGGGTTCAGCCATGGGTATGGCCAACCCCATAGAAAGAGGCATAGGTCATGTTTGGGGGTTTTGAAGGATAAAAATCATAGAACATTATGAATGTCTTAAATAGATTTTTTAGTATGAAAAACTATGATGTTAGAGTATGTTATTGATCATGAAAGTGCATGAATGGCAAAAGTGTAAATAGATGGAAATAAGGAACCATAGGGTTTGGCCATATGTATGGTCGAACCCCATGGAGAGATTTTGATGGATTTAAGTATTTTTGGAACCATGAAGATGATGGAGGATTAAGGGCTAGGTAATTAGATGGATTGGAATGGCATTTGGATTAAATAAAAAGAAAGATCAAATTAAAGTGGGTGAGGTTCGGCCATGGGGTATGGCTGAACCCCACAAGGTGGTTTTTGGGACTTACATTTAATTAGAAATCAAAAAGATATGTTATTGACTTGTTGTTATATAAACAAGGTAACGAAACTTGAACGGTGCGCAGTCGCGAACAAGTGACGGTTTGAGAAGAAAGAAGATTTTAAATGAACTTTTAGTAGGTTTCCTACCTTTTTGTGACCACAATATATATACTTGCTGGTTTTTATGTTGGTTTTTATGAGATATGGGTTTAACTAATATGTTTCAAAGTGGATTTGAATGTTATGATTTATTTACAAATGGCATGTATTCATAGACATCTCATGCATGGCATGGGTGATGGTTTTGTAACAGGAGGCCATGCTCCATCGGGGCGTCCGTAAGACAATCGTGGGAAGACCTTGGTGATGAGAATCCCATCAAGAGGAATCCGGAGGCCACACTCCGTCGGGGCTTCCGAAAGACCACTGTGGGGTACCTTGATGATGAGAATCCCATCAAGAGGAGGCTATGTATACTTGTGATGGGTGGGACTCATTACATATGCATACATACATAGCATTGTTTTTGTAAGATTTTGATGATCCATGTATTATTATGTTATATACGTGTTTTATACTAACCTTGTGGTAGCCCTAATCGAAAACACCTACTGGGCGCGTTGATCTAACGCCCTATTTCTATCCTTAGTGGATGACGCAGGAAAGGGAAAGGTCGAAGATCGCGAAGGAAACCAAGCATAGGAGCTTGGGCAATTGAATGGTCTTATTTATGGATAATTTGTTTAAGTTTACATTGGCATGTAATAACTTAGTAATATTTGTAACGCCCCGCCCTTTCCGAGATTCAGAGTCTAATTTTTTTTTTAATAATAATATAGTAACACCGGAAGAGGACGGACGACGTCACGACGCGAGTTAAGTTCGGACATCCAATGTCCGACCTTAACTGGCCACCCATGTGTCCATGGACTAAACCATGAATAACAATCCACACATGGAACTAATCAAGTCATGCGGAATAAAACTAGACCAATTGCGAAATTAAACTGAATAGATAGCAAGTACAAGTCTCCCATTAAAACTGCTTAAACCAAGCATCCAATATCAAACCATAAACAAACCATAGTAAAGTTACTAGTTATTACATGTCCATAAAATGTAATTCAAATGACAGTAAAATAGAAGTTCATTCCAACACTCAAGCTCTTAAGCTTGGCTCCCCTCCTGGTCCTCGACCTTCTCTTTCCCTTTTCTTTTTCCTACATTATCCTCTAAGGATATAATTAGGGTATTAGATCAACGCGCCCAGTAGGTTTTCAGATCAAGGCTACCACATGGTTAGTATATAAAAACATGCATATATCATAATAATTAATCAACAAAAACATCTGAAATTAATGCTATGTATGTAAATGCAAATGTAATGAGTCCCACCCATCACAAATATACATAGCTATCACTTGACGGAATTCTCACGTCAAGGTAATCCAGAGTACTCCACATTTCCTCTGAATAGAACTCTCATATCAAGGTAAACCAGAGTATTCCACATTTCCTCTGTATAGAACTCTTATGTCAAAATAATCTAGAGTACTCCTCATTTCCTCTAGATAGAACTCTCCTCATTAAGTTGTTCCATAATCATCACCCCATGCCATGCATGAGATGTCAATGTATATATATGTCATTTGCAATATATCTCCTCATTCAAAACCCATTTGAAACATAATACAACAACAATATAACTCATAAAACCATGATAAAACCAATTATAAAAGTGGTTACAAGTAGGTAGGAAACCTATGGAAACTTCGCTTAAGTGTCTGTTCCTTTTTAAGCTTCACCCGATCACGACTCGCAGCTGTTCAACTTCCGTTTCCTTGTTTATACAATCAGCAAGTTAATACTTAATCTTCTTGATTTCTAATCAAGTTTAGATCCCATAAACCATCTTGTGGGGTTCGGCCATACCCATGGCCGAACCTCACCCACTTTGGGATTTAATCTTCCTTTTTCATTTGATAACTACTTAAACACTTCACCTTTCAAAACATGTCTTGGTAGGGTTCGGCCATACAACATGGCCAAACCTTATCACTTTGGTTTTGGACCCCTCTTTTCAAGTCCTTTGATCAATCCCTTCATATTTATCATTTGACTTGTATTTACGGTTTTGCCATTGGCCTAACCGATGCTTAATTTTGCTTCATAGTCAAAGCCCATATGACCAAACCACCTTAGTGGGGTTCGGCCATACTACTTGGCCGAACCTCACCATTTGATTTGGTCCTTCATTCACCATCTCCAATTACATTATGAATTAACCCTAAGTACACCAAATGATCATTAGTGGGGTTCGGCCATACTACTTGGCCGAACCTCACCATTTGATTTGGTCCTTCATTCACCATCTCCAATTACATTATGAATTAACCCTAAGTACACCAAATGATCATTAGTGGGGCTCGGCCACACTACTTGGCCGAACCTCACCATACTGATTTTGCCCCTTTTTCCATCATATGTAATGGCTGATTATTTACTTATCACTCAGTCCAAGGATAAGCATATATGATTCCTTAATCCAAAGCATACACCCATTTATAATTTCCACATGTTCTTAATTCTAAACACCCCTAAAATGACCCATGGGGTTCGGCCATATATGGTTCTCTTGATGTAATTCTCCCAACAATTATACATAGCTCATTCATTGTATCTTAGCCATGAAACAATAGGGTTCAGCCATTCCATAGCCGACCCTACACATTAATTTTTCATTCCAAATAAAACACTTAAAAACTCTCCACCATTGGTATGTTTTTATCTCTCCAAACACCATAACAAATTATCCAATACTTTCATGGGATTCGGCCACCTTGCCCATGATTTGGACCTTTTTAACTTACATCTTAAGTCCATTAAAAGCATGTAAAAATCACCATAGTATTGCATGGTTTTTACCCTTCAAAAACCATCCAAATACTCAAAAAACTTCATGGGGTTCGGCCATCCAAAGTGGCCGAACCCAATGATCAACTTTTATCATTTAAACCACCTTTACCCAAGGTTTAAACCCTTGATGCATTCGGCCATTCCATGGCCAAATCATGACATTCAAATCCATGATTTAAACCTTTTTAACAACTATTTTGTCTCATCAAAACATGCACCAAACTCTATGGTTTTGCATGGTTTTTAGCCTTCAAAACCATCAACCTAACCAAATTATTTCATGGGGTTCGGCCAACCAAAGTGGCCGAACCCTATGGTCCATGTTTTCCATCTTTTTAAACATCAATATTCATATTCTAAACCTTTGGTAGATTCGGCCATCCCATGGCCAAATCATGTTCCATTTAACCCATTTTATTAAACAAAATTCCATGGAAACACTTACCAATTTCCTTTGCTTCTATTCTCTCCGTTTGATCCTTGCTTCCCTCCGTCTTGCTTCCTTAGTCTCTAGCCGATTATGAGCTTGAACAATGGTGAGAACACCAAGGGCTGGTTCGGCCAAATAGATGGGTTTTGAGAGAGTGAGAAGAGATGGAATTCTAAGCTTTTCTTTGCACTGTGTAATTCGGCCAAATGGGGTGTGTTTCCATTTTGCCAATTAGTCCATAAAACGTCTCATTCTCCCTCATAACTTTTGGTTTAACCAAGGAGTCACTTGGCACAACCAAGACATCCCTTGGCACTCCCAAGGTATCCTTTGGCACTCCCATGCAACCTTATCCCATCTCATTTAAATCCATTTAAACCCATACATGGAGATTACCATTACAAGGTCACCAACGTGTGGGACTTGTTTTGGGTTGTTTAAGATCAAGACAACTCTTCTCCTCCCCT
Organism: Chimonanthus praecox; assembly: GCA_022113865.1. NCBI lineage: Eukaryota > Viridiplantae > Streptophyta > Magnoliopsida > Laurales > Calycanthaceae > Chimonanthus > Chimonanthus praecox. The sequence continues at coordinate 32,796,674 of CM039089.1, read as the reverse complement.
TTGGCTCACTTGAACTCAAGACCCCTTTGATTTCCAATTTAACTCACCCAACTCATTAGCTCAACTCACCACATTAAATGCCATTCATTTAATGCACTTGAGTCAACTCAACCATTTTATTCAAATCCAACTCACTTCAGTCCCAACTCAACCTGATTAATCTCATATTTGAGCTCACTTGAGGGTCCACATGGTCAACCATGGTCCACATGGTCAACACGACCCATTGGGTCCCCATTTAGCCCATGGATCCAATTTGACGCCATGACCCATTTATGGGTGGTTTACCCATTTAAATGTGATTTTCATATTTGCATCAAGCCTAGCCATTTATGCTCCATTTAGTTTCAAATCAATTCAGCTTAACCTCATTAAATTTGGGCTCACCCAATGGTCAAACAAGTCCATTATGACCCATTGGGTCCCAATTGGGTCCTTTGACCCAATTAGCCACTTTGACCCAATTTGATGTTCATTACCCATTTACTTAAATTTGATCCTTATAATATGTTCATAGGGTCTTAATTTGAACAATGGGCCCCACCATTTTCTCATTTACAATCACATCTAATAAATTTACCAATCTAGTGGCATTTTCGTAAATATTCATATCATTGAGAAATTGGGGTGTTACAATATTTGCTATGGTTTGGAATAATTGATTAAGTTAAGATAACTTTGGAAAAATGAAATGTACTCTGCTATCTAATAAAATGGAGTACTCATAGGTTCCATTATAATCCGCAGTTAATTTAAGTAATATTCTGCAAGTTTTATATAGTACCATATGTGAATCATTTTTCATGGACTTGGTCCATGCACATATGGGTTTGGCCAGTTAAGGGTCGGACTTTAGAAGTCCGGACATAACTCGCCTCGTGACATCCCGCTCTTATCACTTGTTTATTTATTTTAAAAAAAAATAGACTGATTTCGAGTGAAAAAGGGCGAGGTGTTACAGTTGGTATCAGAGCAGGCATGCCCATATGGAGTGGAGTGGAATTAGGGATTTGTGGATTATGCAACAAGTAATGAGGTGGCAGTGATATTGGATTGGATATGCGCATGGGGAGGATGAGGTGTAACGGATGTGCTCTAGATTTTCCAAGGAGTTTAGGCGCAAGTTGGAGAAGTTTTAAGAATGAGTGTATACAGATGGAATTTGTTTGTGTCATTCGCATGGAATGGAGTGGAGGAGTTCATACGTATATGGACTGGCAACGTGTGGAAGTATTCTAGGGTTTACGTTTTAAGATGCATGGGTTTTTGGAGATGGACCTGACACCAATCGATTGGATCACTAGGATTTGGACCTTGAAACTTGGGCCTTGGATCTTGATGTTCTTGGACCTGGCCTGTGGACTTCATAGACCATTGCACTTGGATAGTGGCTTGGCCCACTGAGAAATGAGCATGGAGTAAAGGCTGACCTATGCGTAGCTTGGCCCAATGTGAAATGAATTCTGGCTCATGGATTCCAATTGGTCGCCTCGTGGGCTTTGGATCATCAACTTTATTTCCGGAACTTAAATAATTAATTCACCATTTATTCTAAAAAATATTGAAATAATCTAGACTCTCATAATTGGATCCAAGTTATTCAATTTACAATTAATTCTTAAAAGTGGTTGAAGTAATTACTAAAATTCCAGATCTTCCATTTTAAGCACAGATTTATGCAATTATCCCTCGTTTTAGGCTGATTTTCTGTACTCTCCAATTTTTCCCTACAAAACTAAAAATAACATTAAATGGATCTAATATATATACAAAATCAAAGGCTAACTAGTCCAAATAACAGGGGTAAAAATGTCATTTTTCATGTCTCAACAATATACATTCCTTTGGGCCTACCTTGGGGGTCCAAACATTGGATGCCTCAACTCCTTCAAGACTTGATCAAGTTGTCTTAACAAGGAGTCTTGCCTTTTGTCCACCTTCCTTGGGGTACATGTCTTTTGGCATTAGGCCTTGGTGGATGCATTTGAGGCTTAACATTTGGATTTGGTGCATGTCTTTTAACCTTAAAATTTGGGGTGTGGTTAAGGACCTTATCTTGCAAGTGCCTCTTCCTAAGGTTACACTCCATCTTGTAGTGTCCCAACCTTATGGCAATAGAAACATTTCCCTTTGGAGATTTTAGGCACAATCCCTTAACAAACACCCTTTGGCCAATAGGTCCATTGGTTTCCAATGAGGAGCCAAGTCCCGACCTATCACCAAACATTCTCCTTGGGTAAACTTATCTTGGAGCTTTTCTTTGTGTCTTTTAAATTCCGTTAGTTCATGAGGTAACTTTCTAACTTCCACTTCAAAATTACTTATAACTATCCATAAGTTTTCAACATCTTTACAATGTATTTCCATTTCATCTTGAAGGGCCTTCTCATTGCCTTTTAACTTAATGATTTATTCATTAGAGATTTTTAATTGAGAACAGAGGAGCGTGTTTTCACTTTTAGCATTATCCAATTTCTTAGCCAATTGTTCACTCTCAAGATACAAGGCATTGAAAGATATTTGAAGATCATCATCCTCATCATCACTTTCAATATCCACCATTTCAATTATGGGTAATTCCGGATTTCCAACAATGGAAGCAACGAAACCTTTATGTGTTCCATCATTTACTTGAGTTTCCTCTTCCGAGTCACTTTTTGATTCCTAGGTTTCCTCATAAGTGGCATTCATAGCCTTCTTAGGCTTCTCCGAGGGACATACATTTGAATAGTGTCCTCTCCCAGTACAATTGAAACACTCTTGTTCCTTGGTGTTGTGCAAATTTTAAATTTATTATCGAAAATGTACGAACCATTAATAATATAGCGATTAAGTCCGAAGTCGAACCCAAAGTAAATCACAAAATATATGCTTTAAAAATTAAATTGGTACCTTTAAAAAGATGTGATCTTAAGACTTAGATTAAATCTAAATGTGAAAAAGAATTCTAATACATGAAATTTTAATTTTAATTTAGCAAAACTTAGTGTTGATGTGAAAATTTTGCATTTATAAATCTCACAAGTGTACGAACTATTTATAGTATAGCGTTATGAGTGCGAAGTCGATCCCATAGAGAACAAACAAAATATATGCATCAAAATAATATGCTTGGAATCTAGTACTTGAATGATTATGTTTCTTAGAAAACATAGAGCTTTTAAAAATAAATCAAATCATAGAAATCAATTTTGACTTTATAAAATTTACTTTCAGGTTAACAATCTCTCATTTCAAATTCAAAACCAAAAGTTAGAACAGTAATTTAATCATGATTAAGATAATGGACTAAGATAGAATTTATGGATAATCTCACACCTTAGAACGTCATTCGTTCCCTCGGACTGTCCGAGCCTTCGGCACTTGTCTCTGAACGTCTAAGGAGGTTCCGAGACATGTCTTCCTCAGACAGTCACTTGCAGAAAACTGAAGTGCGGGCCGAATTTCTTGAACTCGAAAATTATATAAGAGTGAGACATTGGCCTTGATTCTCACTCTTAATCCCTTAGATTGATTCCATATATGATTGTTCACGTTTTAGAGGCTTAATACTCATGATTTGATTAACAAATTCATGGATCTTAAATCAAATTCCACGAGTAGTGAGGAAACCCAAAAAGCTCCAAATTTTCCAATTTCCATTTTCTTAACCCAAATTTATCTTCGGTTGATTCTAAACTATCTTAATCCTTAAATTAAGTCTTAATACTAAATCTAGGGAGAAAACAAACCTCTTATAAAGCTTTCTACGACTTTTTCTTCCTTCCTTCTTCTTCATTTCTTCTCTTCTTGAGTTTCACTAATGGACGAGAAGAGAGGAGAAAGAAAAGCGTGTGGGTGGGTGGAAGAGAGGGGGTGCCAAAGTGGTGAGGAGTGGAAAGAGGATTGATTGGCGTGTGGAGGGGGAGAGAGTGGAGTGTGCCGTGCAAATGAATAGTGGAATTGGGGGTGTGCCGTGTGGAGTGAAATAAAAAGGATGTGGAGGCTTTTTCTTTCTTTTTGTGGTTGCCCTAAGTCATAGGGTGTGTGTAACGCCCCACCCCTTTTCACTCGCTTTTTCCCATAAATTCAGAGTATATTTTTTTTTATAACAGAGTAGAGTGATAGAGCACTGGACGTCACGACGCGAGCTAAGTCCGAACTTCCAAAGTCCGACCCTTAACTGGCCAACCCTATGTGTGTATGGACTCAGTCCAATAAAACGGTTCAGACATAGCAATATCAACTTGCAGAATAAAATCATAACCTGCGGAATCATATCATCAAAATGCGGAATCATAATAGAACCAAGTTCTATTCCATTCAGATAGCAAAGTACGTCAAGTCTTTAATCATCATTATCATATCATAATTATTCAATAAGACATCCAACCATAGCAAATCCATCTAAGTTATTACATCCGAATTCTAGATACTCAAAATACAAGCCCTTGAGTATCTTTAAACAAATATAAATTAAAAACATCCAAGCTCCTATGCTTTACCCGTTTCGTGCACATCGTTCCCATCGTTTCCTGTATCATCAACTAAAGGGTAGAAGTAGGGCGTTAGTACAACGCGCCCAGTAGGAATTCCAGTTAGGGTTAACACATGGTTAGTACAAAACATATAATATTATCATAGTGCCAAAAAACCGTATTAAACCTTGTCATGAAACCATATAAAACATGTCATAAAACCATGTAATCCATGCCATGTCATGATGTCAAATGCAATGAGTCTCACCCATCACAAGTACATATAAATCCCTCCATATAGGTTTTTCGGACGCCCCGACGGAGTGTGGACCCTCCGGTTCCTTCTTGATGGATAATGTACATCAGGTATACCACATAGGTTGTTCGGACGCCCCGACGGAGTGTGGACCCTTCGGTTCCCTCTTAATGGATAATGCACGTCAAGGTATACCACATAGGTTGTTCGGATGCCCCGGCGGAGTGTGGACCCTCCGGTTCCCTCTTGATGGATAATGCACATCAAGGTATACCACATAGGTTGTTCGGATGCCCTGACGGAGTGTGGACCCTCCGGTTCCCTCTTGATGGATAATGCACATCAAGGTATAACACATAGGTTGTTCAGACGCCCCGATGGAGAGTGGACCCTCCGGTTACCAAATCCTTCACCCCATGCCATGCATGAGATGCCAATGAAACACATGCTATTTTATAACATAAACATAGCATTATTAAAATCACCTTTGAAACATAATCAACACATGCTATTTTATACAGATAAACATAGCATTATAAATCACCTTTGAAACATAATCAACACATGCTATTTGATACAAATAAACATAGCATTATAAATCACCTTTGAAACATAATCAACACATGCTATTTGATACAAATAAACATAGCATTATAAATCACCTTTGAAACATAATCAACACATGCTATTTTATACAAATAAACATGGCATTTAAAATTCGTAGAAAGCATATCCTTTGAAACATAATTTCATCAAACATAGGATAAAACAGGTGTACATAGACCATGGTTTCAAAGAGGTGGAATCCTACCAAAGACCGCTTCGTGTCCTTGCGTCTTTCGTCCGGTAACCGCTCACGATCGTAAACACCTTGTGAGGTTCTGTTACCTTAAAATATAATAAAGAATCAAAACCAAGTCCCACTTGATTTACAATATTTTAAGTCCATAAACCATTCTTCATTTTTTACCCTTTATTTACCAAATTGCTATTGATCTCGTCACCTAAGTTTTAGGTCCCAAAACATAGGTTTATTAATTCTCATATAATTACTAAAATGCCATCCATGGCTAACCTTCCATTTTTAGCAAGTATTTACAACTTTGCCATTGCCTTTGACGATTCATGTTTAGGTTCCACTATATTACATACATGGATCCGCCAATGATCCACAACCATGGAACCACAAATAAAACCTTCCATAGTTAGAAATTTCCAAATTAATCTCTTTCTTCTATAATTGGAAACTTTCTAAATTAAACTCTAACTTTCCCTAATTGAATGCTTTCCAAATATAGATTCCATAATTAGATATCATATTCCATAATTAAACATAATCTAGCATCTTAGCCATTATGGTTCGGCCATGCAATGGCTGACCCATGTCTTTATTAGAAGCTTATCAAGAATAGTAATCACCTTCCATACATGGAAGTTTTCTAAAAATAATCTCCATGGTCTATAATTAGATATTTTCTAATTTCAATATCCACTTTCCAAAAATAGGAACTTTCCTATAATAGACAAACTTCTATAGATAGATAGTTTTCTAAGTTAAAAACTATCTTTCCATTATTGGATGCCTTCCAAGTTTAGTAACTCCTTCCATAGTTGGAAGCTTTCCATATTAAGCAACCAAATCCATCTCCCTTCCAAAAACAACCCCATGGGGTTCGGCCAAGCACCATGGCCGAACCCTATGGTTCATGATCTTCATCAATGGTTCAGATCCATTAAAACATTCAATAATAATACTTACATAATTTAAACTCTAATTGCATTAACATCATCCCAAAATTCTCTATGGGGTTCGGCCATACACCATGGCCGAACCCTAAGGTTCTTGGTTCTCCATCATTCTTTAAATTTAATAAATCAGTCCACATGATTTAACCTCTAAGAAAACTTAGATCCATAAAAATATTTGATGTGGTTCGGCCATACATCATGGCCGAACCTCACCCCTTCTTTTCTATTCTTTTGGTCAAACATATCAACCTTTCCAAATTATCATGATCATTTCCCAATCTTCTTTCATTTAATTAATCATCTATATTTTTCCATTAAAATAAACCATAACTTAACCCATGTCTTTCCATACTTCTAAACCAACATTCATTCATTACCAACATTATTTCATGGGATTTGGCCATGCATTGTGGCCGAACCCTATGGTTATGTTTCCCTTTATTCCCTTCATTTAAAATTTATCTAACACTTTCCATGGGTTTCCATCATTCAAATCCATTAATTTAAACCATGACTTTCCATGGTTTCTAACCCATAGAAATAACCAAAGTTCCTCCATGGTTTTCCATAATAAACACTTTAAATTAAGCATCCATGTTTCCATAAATAATCCCCACCTTCCATTTTAATCTAAGATCCATAATTAGAAAGTTACTAATTTACTCTCCACCTTTCCATTATTAGAAGGTTTCCGTAATTAGAAACCAAGTTTCTTTAATTGGATGCTTTCCAAATTTAGCAACTTCCAATTAATCCAAGGTCCACGATTAGATATTTTCTAATCTAGTAACATCCTTTAAAATCCATACTTTGGTACTTTCTAAAATAATAATTCTCTTCCATGGATCTAAAACCATATATCAAATCAAAGACATAGAATCACTTACCGGTTCCACGACTCCTTCGACTTTCCGTCGGTTGAACTTGTTCTTCCAATCCTTCTTCTTTCCTTAGCCTGTTCTTGTGTATGCCGTGAACCACTTTGTGCTGATGTTCTTGTGCTTGCTGCTGCCTCTCTTTCTTTGATAATGATTGTCGTGAGACAAGGTTTGAGAGAGAGAGAGAGAGAGGAAAATCGGCCTAAGGTGTAGGCGTGTCGTGCGCCCCCTCCTTCTCTCCTTTTATTGATCTCCAATTGGCCAATCTTATAAGGTTCTTCAGATAGTAATTGCCCCTTGCCGTGAGCCCTTGTGTTCCCCATTTTTTACACGTATACCATATTGTAGATCAATTTTGACCTTGTTAACTTTTGAATCAGGAAAAGTGGTAAACTACAAAGTTGTATCCCTTAAAGTCTTCTTTCCAACGCAAAAAGAATCAAATCAATCGGACATTGGAGTGGAACCTTATAACCAAAATACTGAATAAATGTCAAACCTTCCTTATTTTTGTCCCTTTCTTATTTTCTTTCTTTTTCCTTAATCCCTATTTAGAATGTGTTATGCGCCTGTAACGCCCTGCCCTTTCTGAGAATCAGAGTCTAATTTTATTTTTTAAAACAATAATAAAATAATATCGGAAGAGGGTGGACGACGTCACGATGCGAGTTAAGTTCGGACTTCCAAAGTCCGACCCTTAACCGGCCACCCATGTGAGCATGGACTAAATCCATGAAAGACAAACCACACATGGAACTAATCAAGTCATGCGGAATAAAACTAGACTATCTGCAGAAGTAAGCTGAATAGATAGCAAATACAAGTCTCCCATTAAAATTACTTAAACAAAGATCCATTATCAAACTATAAGCAAACCATAGCAAAGTTACTAGTTATTACATGTCCATAAATTGTAATTCAAATGACGGTAAATTATAAATCCAATCCAACATTCAAGCGCTTAAGCTTGTCTCCCTCCTGGTCCACGACCTTCTCTTTTCCTTTTCCTTTTCCTGCATTATCCTCTAAGGATAGAATTAGGGCTTTAGATCAAAGCGCCCAGTAGGATTTCCGATTAAGGCTATCACATGGTTAGAATATAAAACATGCATAACTCATAGTATATGATCAACAAAACATCTGAAATCAATGCTATATATGTAAGTGCAAATGTAATGAGTCTCACCCATCACAAGTATACATAGCCATCATTTGACGGAATTCTCACGTCAAGGTAATCCAGAGTACTCCACATTTCCTCTGAGTAGAACTCTCATGTCCACGTAAGCCAGAGTACTCCACATTTCCTCTGTATGGAACTCTCATGTCCAGATAATCCAGAGTATTCCTCATTTCCTCTGGATAGGACTCTCATCATTAAGTTGTCCCATAATCATCACCCCATGCCATGCATGAGATGTCAATGTATTATATATATCATTTGTAAATGTAACCTCATCATTCAAAAACCAATTGAAACATAATAGTAATAACAATAGATCTCATCAAAATCAGGATAAAACCAATCATAAGAGTGGTTACAAGTAGGTAGGAAACCTACCGAAATTCGCTTAAGTATCCGTTCCTTTCAAGCGTCACCCGTTCACGACTAGTGTGCCGTCAAAGAGATCCGTCACCTTATTCACATAAACCATGAATCAACTTTAATCCCATACTTCATTTGGATGGGGTTCGGCCATACAACATGGCCGAACCTCATCATCTAAGTTTGGTCCCTATTTCCCATTTTTGTCATTGTTTTATAGTCTCCAAATCAAGTCCCTTGATTTAATAATTCCATCCATTAGCTTCATTAAAATTTATATCCAAAAATATTTATAAGTGGGGTTCGGCCATACACCTTGGCCAAACCTCACTTATTTACTTAGATCCCTTCTTTCATCTCTTGAATGTTACCCTTATTCATAAAATTGCCATTGCTACCAATACATAATTTTATCATGCATAAACATTAAAACCACCAATTATTTCCATGAAATTGATTCATGAAACCCATAGCCATGGTCCATGGGGTTCGGCCATACATATGGCCGAACAATGTTTTGTCCAAATGTTCACTTAGAACCCTTTTTAAACACGTCATATTGTTCCATGATCTTCAAGTTTGAAACCCTTTAATTCACCAAAACAGTACCTATAACTCACCATCCTTTCCATCCTTTAAATCCATATTAAAATGGTCAATGGGGTTCGGCCATACCCATGGCCGAACCCTATGATTCACTTGGTTCAATACTTCCCATGATTATTCAACCATAATGACATGCTAATTCAACCATAATCAATATATAGTTCAGCCATATATTGGCCATCCCAATATATATACACTTAATCTCTATTTTTGAACACCTTAACCTTTTTGCAACTTGTATGGTTTTTATCTTTCAAAACCATCAAAATTAACCAATTCTTTTCATGGGGTTCGGCCATCCAAAGTGGCCGAACCCTATGATACACTTTTCATCATTTTTATGATGCACCATCCAAGGTCTAACCCTTGATGGATTCTGCCATTCCATGGCCAAATCATGACATCCAAATCCATGATTTAAAAACCCTTTTTCAACTTGCATCTTAGGTCTAATCAAAACATCCAAAACAGTTCATCATTTGCATGGTTTTAACTTACAAAAACCATCCACATGACCATAAAATTTCATGGGGTTCGGCCAACCAAAGTGGCCGAACCCTATGGTCCATGTTTGCTATCTTTTAAACATCAAAATACATACTCCAAACCCTTGGTAGATTCGACCATCTCATGGCCAAATCATATTCCATTTAACCCATTTTACAATAAAAACTCTATGGATTACTTAATTTTCCAAGCCTTTCTTCTTGCCTTTTGATACTTGCTTCCCTCCTTCTTGCTTCCTTAGTCTCTAGCCGATTATGAGCTTGAACAATGGTGACAACACCAAGAACTGATTCGGCCTAGAGAATGAGTTTGGAGAGAGAGGGAGAGAGATGGATTTCTAAGACTTTGCAATGACAAATTCGGCCAAGAGTTGTGGTTAAACCCTTTTGTTAAACAGCCCATAAAAACCTCCCATTATCCTCATGAATTCTTGCTCAAACCAAAGAGTCACTTGATGCCATCCAAGGCATCCCTTGGCACTCCCAAGGCAGCCTTTGGCACTCCCATGCATCTCATCCAATTCTCATTCATTTCATTTAAAACTATGCATGGGAAACCCACTCCACAAGTCCCCAGTGTGTGGGACTTGTCTTGGGTGGCTTGAGACCAAAGCACTCTTTCATCTCCCATTTGACTCAATGAATTTACAAGACCCCTTTGGTTTCCATTTCAACTCAACCAACTCATAAGCCCAACTCACCACATTAAATGACACTCATTTAATGCACTTGAGTCAACTCCATTTCTTAATTTAAACCCAACTCACAATTGAGCTCACTTGAGGGTCCACACGGTCAACCATGGTCCACATGGTCAACAGGACCCATTGGGTCCCGATTTAGCTTATTGACCCAATTAACGCCTAGACCCAATTATGAGTGGTTTAGCCCCTTTGAATGTTGTTTACCCATTTGCATCAAGCCTACCCACTTATGCTCCACTTAATTTCCAATCAATTCAGTTTAACCCCATTAAATTTGAGCTCACCCAATGGTCAAATAAGTCTATTATGACCCATTGGGTCCCAATTGGGACCTTTGACCCAATTAACCATTTTGACCCCATTTGATGTTCCTTACCCATCATGATAAATTGACCCTTATAATATGTTCATATGGTCTTAATTTGAACAATGGCCCCCACCATTTTCTCATTTACAATCACATTTATTAAATTCACCAATCTAGTGGCACTTTCGTAAATATTCATATTATTGAGAAATTGGGGTGTTACAGCGCCCTTGCTTCCTTCTTTAATTACCTCATGTAATGGCCCGGAAATTGTAAATCAATATATAGGTGGATATTATTTATTTTAATGGTGAAAATTTGGAAATTTGATGGAATAAATGGTGAATGGATCAAAATATGGACAAAGGCCCAAGTATGGCCCAATGGACCGTGGATTGGATTTAAATTCATTTAAAGGCTCAATGATGGTCAATTGGGCCAAGGAATGGTCAGATTGGGCCCAATACTCATTTGGGACCCAATGGATCAAGATGATGTAAACTCTAAAGTGAGTAGGTAAGAAATAAATTTAATTGGGCCATGGGCCCAATGGTGATCCAATAAGAGGAATGGATTTAATTAAATTTAAGTCACCTAAGTTGATGATGAATTGGCCAAGGTGACATGGCCGGTTGGGACCCACCTCCACCTCACAAAATGAGGTGGCGTGTGGACCAAGGATTGGTGGAGCCGGCCACCATGGCTGAATTGGTCAACCATGGGTGGATACATAGAGGAAATTTAAAGAGATGAAATAATGTTAAGTGGGAATAAATTAACCTAAGTTAATTGTCTAATTAATAAAATGATTAATTTATCTAATAGGGTGGTCAAATGGTCAAATGGAAGACCAAAACCACCCATTTCAAGACACAAAAAAAAAACGTTGGGCTTGGTGGTGGTTATCCCAACCACCACCATAAAGCATGGAAAATATCTTGTGTGGGTTGGTGGGAGGAGTTAATGTGGAGTATATCTTAAGCAACCAAGAGATGAGATGACTTTTTCATCTCATTCTCTCCATTCCATCTAACTCTTTCACACGTCCTCCCTTTCTTGCCCTCTCAAAACCATCCCCTACACCAAGGAAGCAAGGAAGAAGAAAGCTAAGGAGAAAAGAAGAAGAGAAGAAAGAGCAAGGCTTGGCCCTCCAACTCAAGACAAAGACCTTGAGACATCTTTCTCATCTCCATCCTCTCCCTCTCTCAAATCTAACCCTACCATAGCCAAACCCAAACCTTGGAAACTCCATCTTGATCAAACATCTTAACCCAAAGATCAAGGAGAAGAAGAGAAGAGAAGGCTAAGGAGATCAAGAGGAGAAAGAAAAGGCGGAGGAGTCGTCGGATTGTAAGTAATTTTTAAACAAGAATTCTACATTTTTTTTTAGGGTTAAGAAGAGATTATGGAATCCATTTCTTGGATTTGGTGGTGGCCAAAACATCATAGGCCTTGGATCTCAAATCCATCCAAAGTAAGGATGAAAAATGGATAAAACCCTAATGGGTAAATTCGGTTAAGAAAAAATAAATGCATTAAGGACATTGGTATTAAGAATTGTTTTAAGCATGGATGTATGTAAGATTTGAAGGAAATCATGGGCCATAGGGTTCGGCCATGTAGTATGGCCGAACCCCATGGTAAGTGAGGTATGATTTTTAGGGTTTTAAAGAATGGAATACATGGAGGTTGGTTAATGATTTTAGGGTTTTAAATGAATGAATGTGAGTGATTTTTAAAGGGATTTAAATGAGGAAAAAATCATGGGGAATATTAGTGATTTCAATGGCCTCAAAAATGGTGGATGAAAGTGAACCATGAACCATGGGTTCGGCCATGGTGCATGGCCGAACCCTATGGTGATGAAATGGTGGATTTAGTGGGTGTAAAATAATGGAAAAATAAATGGGGAATGTTGGTGGTGTTGATGAACCAAAGTGAACCAATGTGATAGTTGTAATGGGAATGTGGCTAAGTTAATGGACTTAAATATGATTAAGGAATGATGAATTGAATGTATGGTTTAGGTTCTCTCAATGGAGAGACTTGTGATGGAACTAAGTGATGTATGTAGACAAAAAAAAAAATTGGGGAAAGAAACATCATGGGATCGGCCATGGTGTATGGCCGAACCCATGACCCAATTATGGTCAATTTATGGATTAAATTTGGTGTTATGTATGTGTTTAAATGAATGGAGATTAGGTTAATTAAATGGTTGAATTCTAATATTGTTATGTCATGGTTAATGAGACATAAACGGACCCATTTTGTGAACCAATTGATGGACTAAGATTAAAGTATATGCATATGGATTAATTGATGGGGATTAGATTAAATAAAGGGTTGTTTTTAATAATTTTATGTCATGGTTGATGGGTCATAAATGGATCCAAGATTATGGATCAACTATGGGCCTAATAATGAAGAAATGACATGAGAACCTAACCATGGAGGAGTAGTGGCAAAACCATAAATAATGGCCAAGTTTAAGAACCCATGGAAGATGATCATGGACTTAAGGGCTTAAAGTAATAAACTTATGTATGGTTAAATAAAGCCTAGGGTGGCTGGTTTTTAGACTCATGTAAGTAAAGGTAATTAATGGATTAAATGGGACCCGCAAACCTGTTAGTGAGGTTCGGCCATGGTGTATAGCCGAACCCAGCTAAGGTGTGATTAATGGACTTAAATGGTTAAAATGTGGACTAATTTGGTAATGTATAATAAAGTATCGGGACATCGCAATCGATGCGCGATCGGCGACCGGATTCGTAAACGGAAACAAAAAAGGACGCTAGTCGGTATTCAGTAGGATTCCTACCTTTTTGTAAGCCATGGATTGTGTGATGGTTTCTTTGATTTATTTTGGAAATTATATGGTTTGTTTTATGATGGATTTTAACATTATGACTTATGTATATTATATGGCATAATGCAAGACTATGAATCATATGCTAAGTTATGAATTTTATATTAAGGCTATTGAATTACATATATATTACTTAGCATAACGCATCTACATCTCATGCATGGCATGAGAGGGAAAATAAAGGAACTGGAGTCCATGCTCCATCGGGGCGACCGAGAAGCAAACATGGGGATAGCCTAATGTACTATAACCGGAGTCCATGCTCCGTCGGGGCGACCGAAAAACAGTCATGGGGATATTTTGATATGTTGAGATATAACCGGAGTCCATGCTTCGTCGGGGCGACCGAAAAGCAGACATGGAGATATTTTGATATGTTGAGATATAACCGGAGTCCATGCTCAGTCGGGGCGACCAAAAAACAGACATGGGGATATCATGATGGTATGGATGATGGGTGGGATTCATAACACAGACACCCATGGGATGACATTCATTTTATGGTTTTTCGTTATATTATGATCTGTATGCTTGTTATCACTAATTCATGTGTTAGCCCTACTCGTAGTCCTACTGGGCGCGTTGTCTAACGCCCTACTTCTACCCTACCTGATGACGCAGGAAATGGCGCAGCGGAAGGGCGCGACGGGAGCCAAGCTTAGGAGCTCGGGGAGGCGGCTATTTAATTTATTTAAATTTGTTTTGGAAGTGTATTGAGTAGCCTAGCTTATCGGAAATGTAATATTTTAGATTACTTGCTATGTTTTAGTTTTTATTTTTTGGACATTGTGATGTTGAGGTATTTTGGTAATTAAATGAATGTTATCTTCCCTGCTATCTAAATCGGTAGGTTAGTCTTTATTTTAACTCCGAACTTGTTTAAAATTCCTTGAGCTTACGTCTATGTGCGAACCGCTCTCGTGGATTTCGTTCCACGCGCACGTAGGGTTGACCAGTTAAGGGCCGGGCTTTAGAAGCTCGGAACTTAACTCGCGTCGTGACGTCCCGCGCCTTTGTCACTCTTATTTCAAAAAATAAAAAATAAAAAAATATACTCTGATTTTCATTGAAAAGGGGCGGGCGTTACACCTCATGCCGTGTGCACTTGTTTGCCTCTTATAAAACCTTCCCTAAATCAAGAAAAGAAAGTGTCATGCGCCCCATTCTTGTTGCCTCTTCCATTTTATTAAAATCTTCGTTAATTGCACTTCCCATTTTAATTTCCAACTTCTAAACTTAGAAACTTACCAACTTAATAACCATTCTCCATATTTAGACACTTTCCAAATTTAGCTTCAATGCTTCCATATTTAGACACTTTCCAAATTTAGTTTCAATGTTTCCATATTTAGACACTTTCCAAATTTAGCATCTATATTTCCATATTTAGGCACTTTCCAAATTTAACCATTGCCTTAATTAATCTCCCATTGGTTCATACTTAGAAGGTGCTATGCACCCCCTTCCCTTTTGTTTTATAAAAAACTTTCCTCTTAATTCTAATTAGAAGGTGTCGATCCTCTATCTTAGCAATTCCTTTAATTCCACTCTTAACCAAGGAAATACCCTCTATAAAATGATCTTATGCCCATTTACTTGGATATCCAAATCCACATTCGTTCATGCATCCTTTCTTCTTTTAAATTAGAAAGTCCCATGCGCATATCTCATAGATTTCATATCTCCCACACGGTCATGATAATCTATATTATTCCAAAATCTTTCCATGATCCCTCATTTAATTTTTATTGAAAATATTTACCAAAACCGTTGGATCTTAATTGGGCAAAGACCCAACATTTTACCCATTTTAGATCCATATCTAAAATTCATAATTTAAATGGGTAATTTCTATAAATATTTATAATTTGAAAATTCGGGGTATTATAGTGTGTGGTGTTGGGTCACACCTTTCTATGTGGCATGCCACATCATTGATGATATGGCGTGATGCCACATCATCAATTTATTCTCATTAAATTTCATGAATTAATTTCCCAACACATTACTTAATCATTAAATTATATTTTAATTTCCAAATCAAATCCCACTTAATCCTGTCTTTAATTACTAAATTAAGTCTCCTTAATCTCAATTAATCATTAATTATCCTTTTTAATCCCATTAATTAATATTAAAATTTCCAAAGTATTATAGACCCATCGACCACTTCGACCCCTCGATGACCCAGAATCGGGATTTTTATGTTTGCCTATATATTCTCCAAATCTTGATGAGTTTTGGTGGACACTTGAAGAGATCTTTGAATAGGAAAATCCAAAGATATTCCTAGATATCTCACCTCCTCTTTATGCACCTTACTTAGAAGAATCATTTTCAACTTAATCATCTTGATTGAGATTAAGAGAGAGAGAGAGATAAAAACCAAGCATAGGATCAACTTGCAAATTCATAACCTAGCAACCTCCCATAGATTGTAATTGCTTATACTCGGCGCATCTTCGTCATCAAATTACATCACATTAGGAAGAGATCTTCAAGAAGTAAACATCTACTCAAGAGAGCTCAAACAAGGCAAGTGCTTCTTAATGTTCAATTTTTCTTTTAAAACATCTTGATCAGTGGGCTAAGGCAAGGAAGCTGGAATCACTATTAAAAATAGAAGGATAATGACATAGACCGAGGTAGGTCAACATTTCAAAATCTTAGGGAATTGGTGAAATTCTCAATCAATAGAGTTAGGTGAGATTTATAATCTATTTGTGAGGGTGTAATTCTCCACATAATAAATTGGGATAGCCCAATGTTGGATAATCCATCAGTGGATGTAGGAGAGTTTACTCCGAACCACTACACATCTAGTGGGTGTTGGTCTTTATTTGTGTGATTGATCTTTTATATTGACACACTCTTGTATGACACCTCGTACTTATCTTAATTACTTTGTTTAATCTAGCAAATTATTTTAATTAATTAAGAAATTTGTGAAGATCATAAAAAATGATGATTGCCCTATTCATCCCCCTTTATGATCAATCTTGAACCGTTTTCTAACACTGCCGAGAACTTTCAAATTATCTACTAACTTTGACTATTAAAATTAAGTGAGTAGAAATTGAATTTTTAGACTAAATTTTTAGTAATGGTCGGTATTTAAATATACTTCTAATATGTATGATTAAATTTTCAATCACAAAACATAAATTTTTAAATAAAAAGCGATAATAGTAACAAAATAAATAACCTGAGCCTTTCACTTTAAAAATCCAGCAGAACTTAAAATGAACTCAAACTTTAGTAAAATTAAAGAGAGATCGATTTTTCTTTTGCAGAGCCCAACCTTAGACTCGCGAAGAGAAGTAAATCAAAACCTACTTTGCACGTTGTCCCGACAGATTCCTTTTTCTTTTGTATGGCCCACATCAATAACGCTGCAGATCATTGAAAACGTGACCCAACTCCCAAATCTCACCCGGGGTATCAACCGCTTCAATGCTCCTGCAGTGTAGCTTCTTCGAGAACTAAATTCTACGAACGAAGACCCCATCCCACCGCAGTGACCTTTCTCACTCCTTTCTCAGAAATGGCGGAGAAGGGAGAAGAAAATATTCCGGCAATCACGCCCGCTGTTTCGGTGGAGAAGTCCGATTCCGGCCAAGATCCATCGCTTTCTGAAACTCCCGCTGAAGATCCTGAGGTTTTCCGATCACGACAACGACAAGAAGGAGAAGAAGAAAGAAAAGGAGGAGAAGAAGCCGGAGGAGGAGAAGAAGCAGAGGAATTCAGAGATGCGAAAAGGAGGAAGAAGAACTGCCCAGCTGCTCTGGAGAAATCGCTGTCTTCGAATAATGGGTTCTCGTTCTTATTGAACACAAAGATCGGTCCGTCCGAGTCGACGCCCAAGTTCGGATCTTTCAATCTTGGCGGATTGAAAGGGTCGGATTTTGATGCAATTCCTGCAGGTTTGGCTTTGGGGCTCGGGTTGGGGTTGGGGTTGGGGTCAGGGTACGAGGGAGGAGAGAAGGGAGTAGGTGAAATTGAGGGAAACGCCAAGGAAGAAGGGAGGAGCAAAAAGGGTATTTGACAGGGGCTTTTTGGGAAAGGAACTTTCTGAATTTTGATTGAAAAATTCTGGCTCTGAATTTCTAAGAGCTTGTTCACGTTGTAAATCGCTTTTTTCTAATCAATAAAAAGGGTGGATTTGACTCTTTAGTAGGTTTACTATCCTTTTCTATTTTTTTTGCTTTATATTATTTATTGGTACCCTTCTGTTTATGCTATCGTATATTTTTTTGCTTTATATTACTTATTGGTACCCTTGTGTTTATGCTATCCTAATGTGTGCTTTTTTATTAGAGATTCTTTTACAGAATTTGTTTTTCAAAAATAAAGAATTTATGCAAAAGTAAATGAATAATCTGATTTCGTGAATGAATACATCACCTATGTCAACAGAATTATAGGTCTACAACATTAAATACATATCATGGATTACAACCTCGAAGACAAGACAAGTTGTAGATCCGCAACTTCAAAAGATTGTGGATTTGCAACCTCCCAAATAAGTTGCAAATTAATTCTAAGGAGTTAGTTTTATGAAATGAGTTCTTTGATTTAATTCATGTTCAATTTCAATACAGGGTCATTTTACATGGATTTATTTAGTATGTAAATTGTGAAGTTTTCACATACTTTACTTTAAATGACTAATCAAGTGACAAGCTTGAACACCTTAAATGATAAAATAATGTTGTAAATTGAGAACCTGGCAAGTTGTGGTTCTGTAACCTCTAGCATTTAGTAAGTTGTCGTTTTGTAACCTCTAGCATTTAGTACTTTCTTTCTTTTTTATATTGTATTTAATTATTCTTTTTACATTTTTATAAGTAATTTAGTTTATTTTATTTTCTTTTTTCAATGTTTCTCATACTTTTTTATTCATCTATATCATCATATATCATATGTGCATTAGGTGATTTAGGTTATTCTCATACCATTTTAATTATTGAGATTATTTAGGTTATTTTATTTTCCTCTTTTAATTTTTCTCCTATATTTTTTAGTAATATCATGCACTATTCCTATATCATTCATATCATTATAAGTACATTATCTTATTTGGGCTATTTTCATATATTTTAAATTACTTTGGTTCTCATACTTTATTCATATATCCTTTTTGTCATCATACGTACATTAAGTCTTAATATCATCTATTTTATTATCTAAATTTTCATTCATAGTGTTCATGTTATCTTCATCAATCGTTTATGGTTTGGATTCATTTATTCAATCCTGATGGGATTTCATGGTAGCCATTAATGGTAAAAGTATATATGTAATGACCCGATTCAAATTATTGGATCAGTAAAATAGGTACAAATAGTTTAATGGGGTAGTTAGTATTTTTCATTTATGTGCTTATTTTATGAAAATATTTTTGAAAATACAATTAAACTTAGAAATTAAATAGTGGGTCCCCCAACTTGCACACACTTCTCCTCAAGTAGAAATTCACAAAATTAATTCATTATATTTATTTTAATTTTCACTTTGTGAGAATTTATTAAGAGAAGCCAACTAAAAATTAAATTGTACAGAATTCGTGTGAGCCCTTGGGACCCCAACTTGGGATGATTTTCCTAGGTGGTTCTCTCTTTAATTCAAAATTTCGAAATTCAAAATTCAAAGGAGGACAAATCTAGCTAGGCCACCTACTTAGAGAGTTCGAAATCACCTAGTACACTCTTACCTTGGGCGAATTTGAGAGAGAGACTCAATCCCTAACCTTAGAAACTATCTCTATATAATCTATCTATCATGGGTGAAAATTCCCTATCCTTTATTTAGTGTTCTCTCCTTCCTCCAAGCCTTGGTTGAAATTCACAGAGCTCTCCAGCTCTATACAAATGTATGGTTCTCTTCTCTTCTCTCCTCTTCTCTCCTCTTCTAATTCATTTTTCTATTTTCGATTTTCTCTTTCTTCTCCTTCCCTCAATTTCGTCCCATGTTGTTCATCACCTAAAAGAGAAGCATACACCCCTCTCTCCAACTGACCATACCATAATACCAACGGCCTATGCCCAAACCAACATGAATTCGGCTATGCCCTGATGCTGTTCATAACCTCAGAGAACCCATATTCCATCCCTCCATGGTTCGGCCATATGAACTAGAACCTAGAACCATAACCTAAGAACAAATGCCCTCATGTTGTCCAAACTCGATGATCAACCATAGGTAGTTAGGAGACCTTGTATTCGGCCATACCATTAAAGGAAACTAAACTACCCCATGTTCGCTCATAAGGAGACCATAGAGTGTAACTCTCCCCGCTTTTCACTTGCATAAATCAAAGTATATTTTTCTTTTTATAAGTGAGAGAGGACGGGTCGTCACGACTCGAGTTAAGTCCGAGTTTCCAAAACCCGACCCTTGACTGGCCACCATTACGTGTGCGTGAATTAAGTCTTCTATGTAACGCCCGCCACATTTTCACCGAAATCAGAGTTTTTTTTTTAAATAAAAGTGACAACGGGCGCAGACGTCACGACGCGAGTCGAGTCTGAGCTTCTAAAGCCCGGCCCTCAACTGGCCAACCCTATGCGTGCGCGGAACTAAGTCCACGAGAACGGTTCACGCGTAGGAAGTAAGCTCGCAGATTATAATTATTGCGGAACTTGATAATAGAGTCTATCCTACCGGTTTTTAGATAGAAGGGAAGATACAATATTGAATTACCAAAATGCCCCTATGTTCATATTTATATCATAAAATATAATCGTTCATAAGTAAAGTCCAAATCATCGCAAGAAGTGCAAATTATACAGTCCGACGAGCTAAGTTACACAAAATTACATTTCCAAAATATAAACTTAAATAAACTAAGAATGCACTTCCCAAGCTCCTAAACTTGGCTCCTGTCATGTCCACCGTTTCCTCCATCTCCTGTGTCATCAGCTAGGGTAGAAGTAGGGCGTTAGTCAACACGCCCAGTAGGACTCCGAGTAGGGCTAGCACATGGATTAGTGATAACACGCATACCGATACAATAAAATATAACAAAATAAGCATGTAATGAATGCTATGCCAGGGTGCCTATGTCATGTGTCCCACCCATCATCCGTATGATCATACAATGTAATGTCCCCATGTTTGCTTCTCGGTCGCCCCGACAGAGCATGGACTCCGGTTATATCCCTCAGGCTATCCCCATGTCTGATTCTCGGTCGCCCCGACGCAGCATGGACTCTGGTTATAGCCCTCAGGCTATCCCCATGTCTGATTCTCGGTCGCCCCGACGCAGCATGGACTCCGCTTTCATTATTTTCCCGCCCATACCATGCATGAGATGTACGTGCATTATGCTATGTAGTATATAGATAAACCATAAATTTAATATACCATACATAGCCATATAATGCATAATGTTAAAATATAATCCATAACACCATCATATAATTCATAAATTAAAACTCATCATAATACAAGTCCCATAATCATCAAAATAGATTAAAATAAACATCACATATCCACGGCTTACAAAGAGGTAGGAAACCTACCGAATACCGCGTAGCGTTCCGTTATGTTTCCGTTCGATAATCCGGTCGCCGATCGCGTACCGTTTGCGACGTCCCGATACCATATTACATTTACCGAATTAGTCCATACGTTTTTCCATGATTAAGTCCATAATTGATCCATCTACTTAGACCCATTAATGGCCATTAATTATGTTACAATTTCATCGAAAATCAGCCCTTAACTTAGCCTCATTTTCCGTGGTTTAAAACACATACATAAAATCCGATTTTGGCCATTTCAAATATTCCAATGAGCGAGCCTAAAACGCAGTATCTATACGTTTCGTTTCATCATTCACATTGTATCGAGTTTTACTTTTAACCCACATAGGGTTCATGGCTCACCTTTATGGATGCCATTTTAAAGACTAATGTTTTGTCCCAAAATAATCCATTTTAAAATTACTAACCTTCATTCATTTTGGCCCTTTGAAAAAAAACCCATATCATACACTTTGTAAATCCATTTAAATTTTACCATTTACTTATCCAAATTTCCATTTGCTTAACCACATGTATAAACCATAACTTAGCCCACAATTGACCTAAAAACATGGGTCATGGGTTCGGCCATACACCATGGCCGAACCCATGATGTCTTTCCCTCATTTTTAACTTGGATCCTTTATCACATTTAAAGTCCATTTATACCACCAACATTTCCTCACTATCTCCACAATTCAAAAATATTTAATCCACCATTTCCATTATTTAATACCCATTTAAAAATCACATACCACACTCATAATTTTCAAACCTTAGAAACCATTAATCATTGAGCATTTAAGAGTCCTAACCCTCATGGATCACTAACCATGGGGTTCGGCCACCTTGTATGGCCGAACCCTATAGTCCATGATTTCTTTAAAACATCATACCTCCATTTAAATTAAATCATCCATTTAAATCACCATTTTCATCCCATTTAAACATCACATTCTATACTCAATAAATCCATTTAAATCTATTATTTTTCTCCATTATCTTTAAACCTTATAATCTTAATAAATTACCCATTATTCACCATGGGGTTCGGCCATGCTACATGGCCGAACCCTTTGGTCATCCATTGACTCCATCCTATGCCTTTCAAGGCCATGAAAGATCATCCATATTTTCATGAAATTTCTTATTTAAAACCTCTTAAAAAAAAAATCATCAATCACTTAGCATTTATGAACCCTAACCCTTTCTCCATATTTTTCCATAATTCCATCATCCACCATCTACTTACCCACCATGGGGTTCGGCCATGCTACATGGCCGAACCCTATGGCTCACAATTTTTCCAATTTTTATACAATCCCATGCTTAAAAATTTAAATACAAACCATCCATAATCCATTTCTTAGCCTTCCATTTGATGGATCTTAGATCCAAGGCCCATGATGTTTTTGGCCATTATCTAATAAATGGATTCAATTTTTAACCATAAACAAAAGTCTAAACTCTTGTTTAGAAATACTTATAGATCCGACGGCTCCTCCGGTCTTTCTTTCTCATTTTGATTCCCTTAGCCTCTTTTCTTCTTCCTCTCCTTGTTTGATCGGCTAGATGTGCTTGATCAATGGTGAAACATGCTTGGATCGGCTAAGGTAGATGGGGTTTAGGTTGAGAGAGGAAGAGGGGAAGGTGATTAGAAACAAGATCTTAACCTTTGATCTTGGAGGGGTGGACCAAGGCTTGCTCTCTCCTTCTCTTTTCTTCTCTTCTTCTTCTAAGTTTTCTTCTCTTTTTCTTTTCTCCTATGCATGTGACGGTTTGAGAGTGAGGAGGGATGAAGAGAGAGTAAAAATGAGATAAACATTCATCTCATGTCTTGGTTAACTTGGGTCCCACTCCACATTAACTCCTCCCACCAACCAACATGCATTAATGGTGGTGGTTGGGATAAAACCACCATCCTTAGCCTATGGTTTCCTTTTTGTGTTTCTTAATGGTGGTTTGTGTTTGTTGTAGTGGTTTTGACCATTTGACCGATTTAGATTAGGTTAATTAACTTAGATCAATTTGATCCTTAGGTTAAGTTAATTAAACCCCACATTAATTTAATTCCATTAAATTCCTTCTATAAGATCCACCCATGGTTGACCAAGTCAACCATGGTGGTCGGCCCCACTACTCCTTGGGTCCACACGCCACCTCAATTGGTGAGGTGGAGGTGGGCCCCATTGGCCATGTTACCTTGGTCAATTTATCACCTAATTTAGGTGATTTAAATTTTATTAAATGTATCCCTCTTATTTGGATCCCCATTGGGCCCATGGCCCAATTAAATTTTTGTCTTACCCATTTACCTTAGGGCTTAGTTACCTTGGCCCATTGGGTCCCATATGGCTAGTTGACCCAATTGCTTACCATTGACCAATTAAATGAATTAATTCTAATTCATGGTCTATTGGGTAATCATTGGGCCCATGGCCCAATTAGATTCCTTCCTTATCCACTTACCTTAGGGTTGAACCAATTTTGATCCATTGGGCCCCACATGGCTATCGGGCCCACTTTGACCATCGTTGATCCGCTTAGTCCTCATTGACCCATTAAATGGATTTCATCCAATCCATGGCCCAATTGGGCCATTCTTGGACCCTTGTCCCAATTTTTGATCCATTTGGTATTCCCTCATGTCAAAATTCAAATTAAAATCAATAAATGCCAAATATATATTGATTTAAAATTTCGGGTTATTACAATAGAATCCTCTTTTGAAATTTTCGTCTCAAAAATTCGAGCAAAGTAGGGGTCCAAAACAACTCATGCGAAGAGTTCCGGATAAGCGGTTTTCATCTCCGACTCAAGTTCCCAGGTGGTTTCTTCACTGCCATGTCTTTCCCATACCACCTTAACGAACTGAATGGTGCAGTTCCTCAACACCTTTTGTTCACTTCCAATAACTCTGACCGGCTTCTCCACATATGTCACATCTACATCGATGTCTTGGACATTTATCACATGAAAAGGATCAGGATTGTACTTTCTCAGCATGGGCACATGAAACACATCATGTAGAGATGACAACTGTGGAGGGAGCGCTAACTGATAAGCTATCCCTCCCACCCTCTGCAGTATCAGAAACGGCCCCACAAATCTAGGCAACAGTTTCCCTTTCTTTCCGAACCTCATGTGTCCTTTCCGTGGAGAGACTTTTAAGAACACTAAGTCTCCCACCTCAAACTCGAGGAACCTTCTCCTCTTGTCGGCATAGCTCTTCTGACGGCTCTGTGCAGTGAGTAGATGTTGCCATATCAGCTTAATTTGTGCTGTAGTCTCTGCAACCAAATCTGGCCCAATTAACGCAGGCTCACCAGCCTCCGTCCAACACACTGGCGATCTACACGGTCTACCATACAAGGCCTCAAACGGAGCCATCTGGAGACTTTCCTAGTAACTGTTATTGTAAGAGAACTCCACCAGTGGCAGATGATCCTCCCATCCGCCCTTGAAGTCTAGCATGCATGCTCTCAGCATATCTTCCAGTGTCTGTATCGTCCTCTCTGACTCTCCATCAGTTTGTGGATGAAATGTTGTGCTAGTTAATACGTCGGTCCCCATAGCTGACTGCATGCCCTGCCATACCCTGCCGGTGAATCGACCATCCCTGTCGGACACAATAGACCGGGGAATACCATGTAACCTGATGATCTCTCGGATGTACTGTCGACCCAAAGTTTCTGATGAATCTGTCATTTTGATGGGAAGGAAATGTGCGGACTTGGTCAACCCGTCCACTATGACCCATATCGCATCATTGCCCTTTGATGTCCTTGGCAACCCTGTTACGAAGTCCATGGATATGTGCTCCCATTTCCATTTTGGTACCGGTAAGGGTGCAAGTAGGCCCGATGGTTTCCGATGTTCTGCCTTAACCTGTTGACAAGTTCGGCAACAAGCAACAAAGGCTGCTACATCTTTCTTAAGCCCATGCCACCAATAGTGCCTCTTAAGATCATGATACATCTTGGTGCTGCCCGGGTGGATAGAGAGTTTGGTTTGGTGTTCTTCAATTAGCAACTCTCTTCTGCAATTCTTAGGCACGTATGTCCTGCCTCGGAACATAAGACCCTGTCCGGGTCGTAACTCCCACTCCGGTACGACCTCACCGATAGACATCTTAGCCCAAATCTCTTCCACTTCTGGATCTGTCCGTTGTTCTCGTTCAATCTCAGAAACCATGTTAGATCGTATGATCAGATTATATATGGTTCCATGATTATTGAGGTAGAGTTTAAATTCTCTGATGGTATTCAATACCTCCCATTCTGTCCTGATCATGCTGGCTACTATAGCATGTGACAAGCGGCTGAGGGCATCCGCCACTTTGTTCGCCTTGCCAGGATGATACCGAAGTGCGAACTCATAATCCGCCAGATATTCCATCTATCTGCGCTGTCTCATGTTGAGTTCCTTCTGATCAAATAAATACTTCAGACTCTTGTGGTCCGAGAATACCTCAAACTTTTCACCATAGAGGTAGTGTCTCTAGCTTTTGAGAGCGAAGACCACCGCTGCTAGTTCTAGATCATGCGTGGGATAATGGCGTTCATGAATTTTCAACTGTTTTGATCCGTACGCAACCGCACGATTACTTTGACTGAGTGTACACCCCAGTTCCTCACCGAAGGCATCGCAGTACACCTCATAATTTCTGCCTCTTTCCGGCAAGATTAGAATAGGAGCAGTCGTAAGCCTCTCCTTTAACTCCTCAAATCTTTGATTGCACAGATTGGACCACTCAAACTTGACTCCTTTCTGAGTGAGTCGGGTAAGTGGAGCTGCAATCTTGGAGAAGTCCATGATGAATTTCCGATAGTCACCGGCCAATCCCAGAAAACTGTGGATCTCGGTCACATTTGTCGGCGCTTTCCATTCCTTGACTGCTGCTACCTTAGCCGGGTCCACGGCTATACCTTCCTTTGATATGATGTGCCCCAAGAAGTTGACTTTAGATAGCCAAAATTCACACTTGCTGGCTTTGGCATACAATTGGTTCTTCCTCAAGGTGTCTAGGAATATCGTCAATGAATACGATTACAAACTGATCGAAGTAAGGACGAAATATCCTATTCATCAGGTCCATGAACACCGTCGATGCATTAGTAAGCCCAAACGGCATGACTACATACTCATATAGACCATACCGTGTCCTGAAAGCTGTCTTTTCTATGTCCTCCTCTCTAACCTGAATTTGATGGTATCCGGACATCAGATCAATCTTGGAGAAATGAGAGGAACCCCTAAGTTGATCAAATAGATCATCAATCCGGGGTAGGAGATACTTGTTCCTGACAGTCAACTGGTTTAATTTCCTGTAATCCACACACATTCGCAGGGTACCGTCTTTCTTCTTCACAAATAACACTGGGGCTCCCCATGTGGATGTGCTGTTCCGAATAAAACCCAATCTGAGCAGTTCATCTATCTGCTTTTTCAACTCGGTCATCTCAGCTGGTGCCATCCTATAATGAGGTAATGATATTGGAGTGGCGCCGGGGTATAACTTGATTTCGAAGTCTATCTCCCTCTTGGGTGGTAAACCAGGGAGCTCTGTTGGGAATACCTCGGCATAATCTGCTACTACCACCGGAAGTTCTACCACTGGTGTCTTATCTAATCGGAGGCTGTTCAAGGCAAGATGGTTCAGTTCTTCCTGCAGCCTTCTAGGGATGCCCTGCCTGTCAGCGTGTACCACGTACCGCTTTCCTTCGGGTGACCAAAATATCACCCTACGAAGATGGCAATCAATATGGGCCTGATATGTAGACAACCAGTCCATGCCAAATATGACATCGTATTCCGCCATATCGATTACTAAATAGTTGAACTCAAATATGAATCCCGCGAGTTCCGTGTTTAACGCCGTACATATGAGTCCTAGTGATGTGTCTCCGACGGAGGATACAATGGTAAGTGATGTGGACAGGTTTTGTACTAGTGTGCCCGTGGCAGATATGAATGCAGCAGATATAAATGAATGCGAAGCTCCAGAGTCAAATAAAGTAACAGCATAGGAACTACCAATTACAGCCATACCTTGCATCAACGAGCGATCCACCGCTACTGGAGTCGGTATGGTGAAAAGTCGTCTAGATCCGGTAGGGGTTGGCGCCCGTCCTGCCTGATTGTATGTTCTACCTCCTCGCGACTGAGTTGGTCTGGATGGATGGCGGAAGGTACCCTTGGAGTTGGAGGGTTGGCTGATCTGGGGACATTCTCTCTTGAAGTGGCCCTTTTGGCCACACTGATAACATGTGTTCCGATCCCGGGGAACCTGTGTGACTGATGTTGATGAGGAGGGCTGATTGGGGCGAAAGCCCCCCGTAGATCCTGTGGAGGGTGAGGGTCTGCTAGAATTTGGGCGGAACTTCTTGTTGGGTTGAAATGCACCCCGCCCACTTTGCCCTCGGCGGTTGTCAAACCGCACTATTTCGTTCAACTCCCGTTCTGCTATGGTGGCACTGCTGACCACCCCTGCCAATGTGGGTTCCTTGAAGATTGTCACTGTAATGACGCGAAATTTGTGAATCAGTATATATGTGGTTATTATTTATTTTAGTGATGGAAATCGAGAATTTTAATGGAATAAATGTTAAGTGAATCAAAATTTGGGCAAAGGCCCAAGTATGGTCCAATGGACCATGGGTTGGATGAAATTCATTTAGTTGGTCAATAATGATTAATTGTAATGGCCCGGAATTCGTAAAGTAATATATATGTGTTATTATTATTTTTTATGGTGGAAATTGGAAATCTAATGGAATAGATGGTAAATGGATCAAGAAATGGACAAAGGCCCAACTAGGGCCCAATGGACTATGGATTGGATTTAAGTTTACTAAAAGGGTCAAAGATGGTCAAATGGGCCAAGGATGGTCAAATTGGGCCCAATACCCATTTGGGACCCAATGGATCAAGATGATGTAAGCTTTATGGTAAATGGGTAAGATGAAAATGTAATTGGGCCATGGGCCCAATGGTGATCCAATTGGAATGTATGGAATGGATTTAAATCACCTAAGTTAATTTGAATTAAGCCAAGGTGATGTGGCCAAGTGGGACCCACCTCCACCTCATCAAGTGAGGTGGCGGGTGGACCAAGAATTGGTGGGGCCGGTTACCATGGTTGACTTGGTCAACCATGGGTGGATGCATGAAGGAATTTAAACAAAAGGAATTAAATTAACCTAAGTAATGATTTAATTAACTAATTAAGTAAGCTTATCCAAAAAAAAAAGTGGTGGTCAAAGGGTCAATGGAAGACCAAAGCCAACCATTTCTAAACACAAAAAACGTTGGGTGGTGGTTATCCCCAACCACCACCATAAAGTAAGATAAAAATCTAAGTTGGGTGGATGGGAAGAATTAATGATAAAGTGTATTATAAGAAAAAAAAAATGTTGTCTTCATCTCATTCTCTACACTTCACTCTCATTTCATTCTCTTTCTCTCTTGCTCTCCCACACCACTGTCCCTCATCTCCAAGAAATAGAGAAGAAGGAAACTTAGAAGAGAAGAGAAAAAAAGTGCAAACTTGGGGCCACCTCTTCAAGACCAAAGCTTGAGGTAATTTTTCTATCCCATCCTCTCCCTCTCTCTCTCAAGTACACCCCATAGTAGATGTTTGATTTATTTATTAGGGTTTATAAAAATGGAAGAATGGAGAATGATTTAGGGTTTTAAGTTTTTAAATGATTAAATGTGGGTAATTTTAAAGGGTTTTAA
This sequence comes from Chimonanthus praecox, assembly GCA_022113865.1. Classification (NCBI taxonomy): domain Eukaryota; kingdom Viridiplantae; phylum Streptophyta; class Magnoliopsida; order Laurales; family Calycanthaceae; genus Chimonanthus; species Chimonanthus praecox. The sequence goes on along the minus strand of CM039089.1, from coordinate 32,767,527 downwards.
AATGGAAGCCATGGTAAGTGAGGTATGATTTTTTAGGGTTTTAAAGAATGGAATACATGAGGGTGGTTAATGATTTTAGGGTTTTAAATGAATGAATGTGAGAGAGTTTTAAAGGGATTTAAATGAGGAAAAATAAATGGGGAATGCTTTTGAACCCTATGGTGATGTATGTGTAATGATGATGGGTGTAAAATTATGGAAATTGATGGAGAGTGATTGGTGAACTTAGAGGTATTTGGATCATAGTGATGATGAGGGAAACTTCACTTTAATTATTAGAATGATTAGTTTGCCTATTAGGTGTATGTGTAAATGCCTAAATGAATTATCATTATGATCATACATGATATGTGATCAATGAAATTGAATGAAATAGGTGTGGGGTGATGATGGATGAATAGTTTTTAGTATGTGGTTAATGAGATTTATAATTATTATATTGTGGATGAGATTATATGGTAGAACTTGTGTTTGATGTATGGTTTGAATCTAAATGAACGGCTCATGTACTTTGTTGAGAAAATGGTGCTCATATTAGATGAACATGTATCGATGAGGAATGGAGGGTGTGTACCTACCATACCAAGGGTGGAAAGAGTTGTTGGTGAGGACTTATCCCCTTTCTTTGGTTAAACTTGCTAACTTGGTTGAGTTTTCAAATGTTTGAAGCTTGAAATTAAAATGGATGATTGTTGTAGAAGGTGGAAAAATGTTTTATATGTTAGATATGGTGTAGTGATGATAGCCATGAAAATGGCATATGGTGCTCATAATAAATACCATCCTACAACTTTATCTCGTAGGAAGATTATGTAATGAAAATGTGAAGAGACTTGAGGTGGAATTGCATTTCATGTTGAGACCTTGGAAATGTATGTATACTAAACATTGGAGTGTAATAGGGTGTTGTATAGCCATGCAAATTGTGGTGAATTGAGAAATGCATGTAATATCAAGGTAATGCTTATATGAAGGGTGATATACATGTGAATGAGGTGTGGAGTATGTTACGGGAGTGTGAGGGCTCAACCCTTGTTGCTCTAAGATTGTGATTAGGGAATGGATGAATATTCTTTGTTGGAATGTTTTACCTTGTACTAAATTGCTAAACCATTGTATGAAAAGTGTGGGTATAATTGTATCTATGTTGAAATTGGTATGTTTGGAAAAGAGGTAGTGGCAAAACCGTAATTAATGGCCAAAATGAAGAACTCCATGGGAGAGGACCATGGACTTAGGGGCACTAAATAATAAGTTTATGTATGGTTACATAAAGCCTAGGAGGCTGATTTTTAGACTCATGTAATTAAAATATGTAATGGATTAAATGGGACCTACAAAACCTAAATAGTGACCGATTTTTCATATGGACTTGGAAATGATTAATGGGCTTAGAAATAGTTAAAAACATGGACTAATTGTTAATATGCAATAAGGTACTGGACATCGCAAACGGTGCGCAATCGGCGACAGGGTCTATCGGACGGAAACGAAAAGAAAGGACACGAGTCGGTATTCGGTAGGATTCTAACCTTTTTGTAAGCCATGGATTGAGTGATGGTTTCTTTGAATTATTTTGGAAATTATATGGTTTGTTTTAAGATTGGTTTTGAATTATGTATTATGTAGGGGTTTTTACTTGATTTATTCTGGTAAGCCTATGAGTGGTTTAAAATGGGTTTTAAGGCTATGATGTGATTATTGAGGCTTTGCTTGATCTATTTTTGATAATCAAGTTATATGTTTTATTGATGGGATTTTTTTAAATGTCATGGTTTGTTATTATAGTCATTACATGGCATATGGCATCTACATCTCATGCATGACATGGGAGGGATATGACAGGGGAAGGATGAAATGAAACCGGAGTCCATGCTCCGTCGGGGCTACCGATAAACAGGCATGGGGACATTATGATGTGTTTGATTCATCAGGGATGATGTATGGATTATTATACCTTGATGATGGTTTTTCCATCAAGGGGGATGTTGTATTTATTGTTATACCTTGATGATGGTTCTTCCATTAAGGGGGATATTGTATTTGTGGTTACACTTTGACGAGGCCTTACCGTCAAGGGGGATATGGCATCGGGATAGTAAGGATGATGGGTGGGATTCATGACATAGGACACCCATTGCATTACATTACCAAATGGCATGATTTTGATATAATATTTTCTATATACTTTGTTATCATTAATGCATGTGTTAGCCCTACTCGGAGTCCTACTGGGCGCGTTGTCTAACGCCCTACTCCTACCCTAGCTGATGACGAAAGAAATGTCGGAGTAGAAGGACGAGACGGGAGCCAAGCTTAGGAGCTTGGGGAGGCAGACTGTTTGTTTTAATTAAGTTTATTTTGGGAAATGTGTATTTGTATAGTTTAGCTTGTCGGACTGTATAATTACTTGTTATATTCTGGTTTTGTTTTGGATACGGTGATGTTGAGATGTTTTATTAGTTAGATGAATGTTATCTTCCCTGCTATCTAAAATTTATAGGTTAGCCTCTATTATCATTCCGCGTTTTATGTAACATTCCGCAAACTTACTTATACGTGTGAATTGTTCCTCGTGGACTTCGTTCCACGCACACGTAGGGTTGGCCAGTTAAGGGCCTGGCTTTGGAAGCTCGGACTTAACTCGCGTCGTGACGTCCGCGCCCTTTGTCACTTTAAAAAAAAAATATATATATAGACTCTGATTTTCGGTGAAAAGGGACGGGCGTTACAGTCACCCTGGCTCTGATGTTTGATCGAAGGCCCCGTTCAAACTTACGGGCCCTTCGGTGCTCAGTATCCACCATGTAGAATGCGTAGACGGACAGCTTAAGGAATTCTCTGTGGTATTGTGCCACTGTCATGCTCCCTTGTATCAATGAGAGGAAGGCTTGAGTCTGGCTCTCTCTTTCCTCCTCTGGAAAATATTGCTCTAGGAAGGTGGCTGAGAACCATTCCCATGTCATGATGGTCCTTTCCCCTTCTAGCACCAGTGCTTGTTGCTTTTCCACAATTTCCCACCAACTACTGGCATCCTCGATCAGTTGGGAAGTGGCCAACAAGATTTTTATCAGCAGGACTGGAAATTTGGAGCAGATTAAAGATCTGATTGATCCTTTTTAACAAGTGTTCTGCTCCGACAACCCCTTCTGTTCCCCTGAAGTAGGGAGGGTTCTGTTGTTGAAAATCCTTGACCATCTTCCGTTTACTGGAGTCGCTGGCGGTCGCATTTCCGCTTGAGTGTTGTTGAAGAGTGGAAGCGACTGCCGCTTGAACTACGTCTCTTAGCTCGGGAGGTACACCTTGTATGTTTATACTATTCTGTCCCTCGGCTAGATGAGGTGGTGGCACCTCCTCTTGATGCGGTGGGTGTACTTCCTCTTGATGAGGTGGCGGTACCTCCTCTTCTTGTCGAGGGGGTGTTACCTCTTTCTCTACTCGTGGGTTGCGACGGGTTCTTCTTTTTGGCGGCATTTTTCCTAAGTCATTAAAAAAAAACATTTACCGACTTAGTTCCTTCATAATGTTGGCGCATTCATATACATTTAGTTTTTGGGAAAATTTGCCAATATAGACATACTTAGTTTTTGAGGGGATAATTCCTAAGTATTACGTATAGTCTCTCATATTGGGGAAAATTGCCAAATATGCATACTTGGTTTGGGGAAAACTTCCCAATTAGCTATGTTTGTCCATTTTTGGTGAAATCAGGGAAATTTTTGCCGAACCCATGGTGTCCTTTCCCCATTTTCTCTTGGATCTATTTACACCATTTAGATCCAAAATAAATCCTTCCTTGAGGTGCTTTAAATCACACTTTTAAACCACTACTCTTAGCCCCATTTGGATCAATACATTTGTTCCTTTGAAACCCTAACTCATTAACACATTAATCCATCTTTTCCATCCTTTAAACCCATCATTTGATCACCATTACATCACCATAGGGTTCGGCCATTTACCATGGCCGAACCCATGGTTCATGATCCACCATTCATTGCTCCAAAATACCTAGATTCACCAAAATAGTAATTTCATCAATCTTCCCATTTTTTTTCCATGGCTTCATACCCTAAAACCCTAATTAACTTCACACACAACAACCTAGGGTTCGGCCATACACCATGGCCGAACCCATGGTTCATAATTCATTCTCTTTTATACCTTCCAATGCCATAAAATCCATTTGCATTTTCATCATAAAACCATTTTAAAAACTTACCCACATGCATTCATTTACAACCCTAAATTTCATTAGGTAAAAACCCTCATTGTCTTCCATTATTTAAAACCCTAATTATTTACGTCAACTAGCTAATCACCCACCATGGGGTTCGGCCATGCTACATGGCCGAACCCTATGGCCCATGATTTCCTTCCAATAACCTAATTCCATTCTTAATTTCATAAATTACCCAATGCACATAATCCATTTATTTATTTTCTTATCCTAACCCTAATTTACCCATTTAGGGTTTCCTCCATCTTCCACCCTCTCATTTGATGGGTTTAACATCCATGGCATAAATTTATATAACCACCATTAAATTCTACAAAAATAAATCCCAAATCTTAAACCCTAAAAATCCAAAATTTCTTGTTTAAGAAATACTCACATTCCGTCGTCTCCTCCGACTTCCGCCGCTCCCGTCGGTTTCCTTAGCCTCCTCTCTCCTTCCTCTTGATCTTTAATAGGTCAAGAGGCTTGATCAATGGTGGCAACCCCCAACCTTAGGATTGGCCAAGTTAGGGTTTAAATTGAGAGAGGGAGAGAGAGAGGTGATGAGAGAGGAGATGGTAACCTTGACCTTAGAGTAATTTCCCTCCAAATTCCACTTCTTTCTTCTCTTCTTCTCTTCTCTTCTCCTTAGCTCTCTTCCTCTCCTTCACTTAGAGCATGGGACGGCAATGGAGAATGAAAAATGGAGAGAGCACAATGAAGAGAGGATAAGAAATGGGAAAGAAAATGAGACTTAACTTAACTACACTTTACCATTAATTACCCCAACAACCCTAAGATATTTTGAAGATATTTAAATTGCTTTATGGTGGTGGTTATCTAAACCACCACCAGGCCCAACGTGTTTCATATTTGAGGTGGGGTAGCTTGGTCTCCCATTTGGCCAATTTAACCCAATTTGCTTAACTTAATCACTTGATTAATTAAATTATTAATTTAGGTTAACTTATTTCCATTTAACCTAATTTCACCTCTTTAATTTAACTTCACACTTCCACCCATGGTTGACTATTTCCACCATGGGGGCCGGCCCCACCAATCCTTGGCCCACACCCCACCTCACTTGATGAGGTGGAGGTGGGTCCCACTTGGCCACATCACCTTGGTTTAATTCCAAATAACTTAGGTAATTTAAATTTCATTCCATTCATTCTAAATGAATCACCATTGGGCCCATGGCCCAATTACACTTTCATCTTACCCATTTACCTTAGAGCTTAACCATCTTGACCCATTGGGTCCCAAATGGGTATTTGACCCAATTTGACCATTCTTGACCCATTTAACCCTCATTGCCCCCATAAATGAATTTAAATCAACTCCATAATCCATTGGGCCAAACTTGGGCCCTTGCCCAAACTTTGGCCCATTTACCATCTAATCCACAAATTTTCTAATTTCCATCTCTAAAATAAATAATATCCACATTTATATTAATTTTAAAAATTCCGGGCCACTACAATACAATCCTTTTTTAAAATTTTCGTCCCGAAAATTCGAGCGAAGTAGGGGTTCAAATCATCTTATACAAAGAGCTCCGAATGAGCGGCACTCATCTCTGGCTCCAGTTCCCAGGTGGTTTCTTCACTTCCATGTCGTTCCCATACCACCTTGACGAACTGAATGGCACGGTTCCGCAGCACCCTTTGCTCGCTCCCGACTATTCTAACCGGCTTCTCCACATATGTCACATCGCTTTGTACATCGATGTCTTGTACACTCAGAACATGTAAAGGATCAGGATTGTACTTCCTCAACACGGACACATGGAATACGTCATGTAAAGATGATAACTGTGGAGGAAGTACTAACTAATAGGCCACTCCCCCACCCTCTTTAGGATTGGAAACGGCCCCACAATCTAGGTGACAGTTTCCCCTTCTTTCTGAATCTCATGTGTCCCTTCCGTGGTAAGACTTTCAAAAGCACCAAGTCTCCCACCTCAAACTCGGGGAAACTTCTCCTCTTGTCGGCGTAATTCTTATAACGGCTCTGTCCAGTGAGTAAATGTTGCCATATAAATTTAATCTGCGCCGTAGTCTCCGCAACCCACTTCGGTCCAATCAGCGCAGGCTCACCGACCTCTGTCCAACGCACTGGAGATCTACACGACCTACCATATAAGGCCTCAAATGGAGCCATCTGGAGGCTTGCCTGGTAACTATTATTGTAGGAGAACTCCACCAATGGCAAGTGATCCTCCCATCCACCCTTAAAATCCAGCATACATGCTCTCAGCATATTCTCCAATATCTATATTGTCCTTTCCGACTGTCCATCAGTCTATGGGTGGAATGTTGTGCTGGTCAACACGTCGGTCCCCATAGCCGATTGTACGCTCTGCCATACTCTGTTAGTGAATCGGCCATCTCTGTTGGACACAATAGTCTGGGGTACACCATGTAGTCTGATAATATTTCGGATGTACCGTCGACCCATATTGCATCGTTGCCCCTTGATGACCTTAGCAGCCTTGTTACAAAGTCCATGGCTACATGTTCCCATCTCCACTCCGGCACTGGTAAGGGTTTGAGTAACCCTGGTGGCTCCTGATGCCCCCACCTTGACCTGCTGACAAGTTAGGCAGCGAGCATAAACTCTGCCACATCTCTTGAGTCCATGCCACCAATAGTGCCTCTTAAGATCATGGTACATCTTTAGTGCTGTCCGGATGGGTAGAGAGCTTGGTTTGGTGTGCCTCAACCAACAACTCCCTTCCGCAGCTCTTAGGTACCTACGTCCTACCTCGGAACACAAGACCCTATCCCGGTCGTAACTCAAATTCCGATACTACCTCACATGCAGATATCTTGGTCCAGATCTCCTCCATTTCTGGGTCTATTCGTTGTTCCCGTTCAATTGTGCTAAATATCTCTTAATTACATCAATATCACTCATATCGACCTATGAGTTCCATTCTTACAGAAATTACTCTGTCTCATATTATCTCTTTTCCTTATGAACCCATTTGCGATTTTATGTAGATTAATGTATTCTATTTCACTTTATTTGTTACCAAGACATTTCCCATACGTACTCCTTCAATACGTTCTTTCGTCTACTCTCTGTGTGAGTTAGTCTGCCAGTACGAGCCTATGCTCAAGTCCATTGTTGATTCCATTTTAACTAGGTTTCTAACTTCACCCTCCTGGAATTCCATCGGCCAACTACAGAGTCAGGTGATCAGTCTCACTCGGCAGTCGCCCATAGCTTCCCATTCAAGTTTCACTAGACTCTTAACCTTTCCCTTAAGTCTATCTCTCAAAAGCAATCATACCTTTATTTGTATATAAGTCACTATGTGACTAACCCTTTTTGTTCATAACTCCTACAATACCAATACCCGACATCAATCCAAGTCATATAGATACTAATTTCCTACCCTTCTGGATTATTCCACATATTCATAGCTTCCTAACAATAGTAGTGATACATCTAAGCTTACTTAGGTTATGTCATATAGTACCCATTCACCACTAAAACATTCACAAGTATTACAAATTTCACCAACCACTAAATTCCATCCTACATGCCTACGTTATCAATGGTTACCACATCATCCGGTTCATATGCCTTCATTAACAAGCCTCGTAGAATTGAAATTACGCACAATCATCGAATAACATAACTCATTGCAACGATTGATAATTCACAATTTAGTAACATCATAGGGAATCCTCATGCAATCACTAAATAAAATATTTTCATAAGTTCATGGTCCATCATTCATTCATGCTTTTTAAGGCCATAAACCCATTTCAAGGCCTATCATCACTCATTCATAATCTACACAACACATTGGGAGAATGCAATTGCATTATATATACAAGATTTTTTTTCATACAATATATTCGTCTTTGCAAGCTAGACCCTTCACATTCTCCTCATAATATCATCTTCTCACGAGTTTCATGTGGCAAGTTAACCCATGCATTACGGTCTCTTTCAAGTACATTGTTTATCCAACATCTCTCAAATGGCACTTTGTTCACATGGAAACCTTTTATACCCCTTCACAAAGCGTTTACATCATCACCCATTATATGTCATAACATAAATCTCTTCACTTGGTCATGACAAATTATCAAACCATGGGTAATCACCAATATAAAAACCATTTCTAAAAGCCATTGTACCATCCCCCAAGTATACCCATACATCACATTAACAAATACTCCCCACCCTTTTTATTCACATTTACCTCACTCATAAGCATATGCAACATATACCCCACATCAAAAGTTCATGCCTCTTATCCTCATTTGATGCATGCAGTTCATCATTGTACATATTTTTACATACTCTTTCCTCACTTAATTAGCATGATCATAACTATTAATCTTTCCACATTTCATCACCTCATACACTCAATAATAAGAATTCAACACATGTATATTCACATGCACTCACAATACAAGTATGCTTGTGCAATTTAATATCACACTTATCCTTCATTTAAAACCCCAAAATCATTAATTATTTTCCAATATAAGGATGGTTAGTCCTCTCTTTCCCGTGTCCATGTAGTCCACAAATCTGGTATATCACTTCAAGAGGGTAGGGGCAATATGTGCAGTTGTGCCCAACCTGGTTACACAACTCGCACATATAACTGGGTTCCAATTCCCCTACCGACTATCTTATCATCAGAAAGTCTTCCACATTCTCTTCAGAAAGAGATGCTAAATCCTCTTCATCTTCCTCGGGAGGTTCCTCCTGAATGTCCATGCTAACTTCTATGCTGGAAGCAGACACCAAATCTATGAGACAGCTAGGGGTTCCCTTATCCCATAATTCCCTACACTCCCCTTCATTTGACATACCTGTATTCATAGAATACAATAGAACCCAAAAATCATCAACTGCAATTTCCAATAAAACCAATCTCGGTTTTGGGGAATTTCTTATGTATATCACAATGTATTTTGTTTGGGGAAAGTTGCCAAATAAGCACACTTGTTTTTCCTTTGTTTGTGGGGGGAGAATCTCTAAATTCCTATTGTCTGTTGTTCAAATTGGGAATACCGGGGAAGTACATCCCACTTTGCTATGTCTGATAAATCTAGTACTGTTTCATCAATTTGGGGGAAAACCTAGATGTTTTCTCCCTTCTGGGGAAGTAAACCCTATCTTGCTATGTTTCAATAAATCTCTCCTAGAATGAATCTTTCTTCCCTTGTTATCATTCCTTTCCGTCAATTGTTGTTCTTAGATTAAACACTTTAGTTTGAGTCAATCGAAGTAAATTAACCCGGCCCCCGTGCAGCGGACTCCGAAGAGTCGGTCGGTTGGGATTCTTAGCCGTCAGTGAGACGTGCAACCGTCCTAATCTTACTCCGAGAGATTCATTCTTCCGAATTCGCTCTGATACCAACTATAACGGCCTCCCCTTTTCACCGAAATTAGAGTGTATTTTTTTTTTAAAGTGACAAAGGGCGCGGACGTCACGACGCGAGTTAAGTCCGAGCTTCTAAAGCCCGGCCCTTATCTGGCCAACCCTACTGGTGCGTGGAACGGAGTCCACAGAGAATAGTTTACCCGTAGAAGAAAGCTCACAAAAAGTTACATTAAATGCGGAAAGACATTACAGACTATCCTACCAAATTTTCTTTTCTAGATAGTAGGGAAGATTTCATCATTTAATTACCAAAATGCCATAACTTCATATGTTTACCACTAAATTCAAAACGTAGCAATAAGTCTAAAATATTACATTTGCGACAAGCTAAACTATTTCAAATTACATTATCCAAAATAAACATTAGTAACTATCTAGCACTCCTTTCCAAGCTCCTTAGCTTGGCTCCCGTCTCGTCATTCTGCTTGGCCACCTCCTGCGTCATCAGCTAGGGTAGAAGTAGGGCGTTAGACAACGTGCCCAGTAGGACTCCGAGTAGGGCTAACATATGGATTAGTGATAACAAAGCATATAAAATATTATATCAAAATCATGCCATTTGGTACAATGTAATGCAATGGGTGTTTTATGTCATGAATCCCACCCATCAATCTCATCATCATTGTACAATGCCCCTTTTTCATCCATACATAATGTTCAAAATATAATCCATACCATCATCGTGCCGTGACCCTCTTGATGGAAAAACCTCATCAAGATATGATCCAATCGTAAAATATCCCCCTTGACGGCAAAGCCTCGTCAAGGTGTCCCCATGCCTGTTCTCGGTCACCCCGACAGAGCATGGACTCCGGTTTCATTTCATCCTTCCCCTGCCATATCCCTCCCATGCCATTCATGAGATGTAGGTGCCATATGCCATGTAATGAATATAATAACAACCATCACATTTAAAAAATCCCATCAATCAAACATATGACTTGATTATCAAAAGTAGATCAAGTAAAGCCTCAATAACCACATCATAGCTTTAAAAACCCGTTTTAAACCAATTATATGCTTACCAGAGTAAATCAAGTAAAACCCCTACATAATACATAATTCAAACCAATATTAAAACAACTCATATAATTTCCAAGATAATTCAAAGCAACCATCACTCAATCCATGGCTTACAAAAAGGTTAGAATCCTACCGAATACCGACTAGCGTCTTTGTTTCGTTTTCGTCCGATAGTCCAGCTATCGTCACGCGTACTACCCTCGATATCCAATACCTTATTAAATTTCCAAATCAGTTCAAGTTTTAACCATTTCTAAGCCCATATGAAAAACCGGTCACTATTTAGGTTTTGTGGGTCCCATGTCATCTATTAAATCTTTTAATCCCATAAGTCTTAAAATTCGGCCACCCTAGGCTTTATTAATCACTTATAAGGTTATTACATTAGATCCCCTAAGTCCATGATCAATTTCCATGGAATTCTTGAATTTGGCCACTAATTACGGTTTTGCCACTACCTCATTTTCCATGATTAAACACTCGTTTATCCATGCATGATTTAATCCATAATTGATCATAGACTTAGATCCCTAACTTAGGTCCATTAATGACCCATTGAACCATGTCATAACATCATTAAAATTAGCCTTTTTTATTAATTTCACCATTATTCATTTAAACCCATCCATAACCCCATACTTGACCCTTTAAATGGTTCACCAATGGCCATGGGTTCAAAATACCTAATTCATCAACTCTTCCCATGGGATTTACCTCATGTATTTAACTTCAATGAGTCCATTACTCATTCATTTCCTTTGCAGGCCACACACACACCATTCATCATCAAATTTAACCCACCAAAATGGATCACAATTGGGCCATGGGTTCGGCCATGGTGGCCGAACCCATGGTGTCCTTTCCCCATTTTTTCTTGGATCTATTTACACCATTTAGATCCAAAATAAATCCTTCCTTGAGGTGCTTTAAATCACACTTTTAAACCACTACTCTTAGCCCCATTTGGATCACTACATTTGTTCTGTTGAAACCCTAACTCATTAACACATTAATCCATCTTTTCCATCCTTTAAACCCATCATTTGATCACCATTACATCACCATAGGGTTCGGCCATTTACCATGGCCGAACCCATTGTTCATGATCCACCATTCATTGCTCCAAAATACCTACATTCACCAAAATATTAATTTCATCAATCTTCCCATTTTTTTTTTCCATGGCTTCATACCCTAAAACCCTAATTAACTTCACACACAACAACCTAGGGTTCGGCCATGGTTCATAATTCATTCTCTTTTATACCTTCCAATGCCATAAAATCCATTTGCATTTTCATCATAAAACCATTTTAAAAACTTACCCACATGCATTCATTTACAACCCTAAATTTCATTAGGTAAAAACCCTCATTGTCTTCCATTCTTTAAAACCCTAATTATTTACATCAACTAGCTAATCACCCACCATGGGGTTCGGCCATGCTACATGGCCGAACCCTATGGCCCCTGATTTCCTTCCAATAACCTAATTCCATTCTTAATTTCATAAATTACCCAATGCACATAATCCATTTATTTATTTTCTTACCCTAACCCTAATTTACCCATTTAGGGTTTCCTCCATCTTCCACCCTCTCATTTGATGGGTTTAACATCCATGGCATAAATTTATATAACCACCATTAAATTCTACAAAAATAAATCTCAAATCTTAAACCCTAAAAATCCAAAATTTCTTGTTTAAGAAATACTCACAATCCGTCGTCTCCTCCGACTTCCGCCGCTCCCGTCGGTTTCCTTAGCCTCCTCTCTCCTTCCTCTTGATCTTTAATAGGTCAAGAGGCTTGATCAATGGTGGCAACCCCCACCTTAGGATCGGCCAAGTTAGGGTTTAAATTGAGAGAGGGAGAGGGAGAGGTGGTGAGAGAGGAGATGGTAACCTTGACCTTAGAGTAATTTCCCTCCAAATTTCACTTCTTTCTTCTCTTCTTCTCTTCTCTTCTCCTTAGATCTCTTCCTCTCCTTCACTTAGAGCATGGGACGGCAATGGAGAATGAAAAATGGAGAGAGCACAATGAAGAGAGGATAAGAAATGGGAAAGAAAATGAGGCTTAACTTAACTAAACTTTACCATTAATTACCCCAACAACCCTAAGATATTTTGAAGATATTTAAATTGCTTTATTGTGGTGGTTATCTAAACCACTACCAAGCCCAACGTGTTTCATATTCGAGAGGTGGGGTAGCTTGGTCTCCCATTTGACCAATTTAACCCCATTTGCTTAACTTAATCACTTGATTAATTAAATTATTAATTTAGGTTAACTTATTTCCATTTAACCTAATTTCACCTCTTTAATTTACCTTCACACTTCCACCCATGGTTGACTAATTCCACCATGGTGGCCGGCCCCACCAATCCTTGGCCCACACCCCACCTCACTTGATGAGGTGGAGGTGGGTCCCACTTGGCCACATCACCTTGGTTTAATTCCAAATAACTTAGGTAATTTAAATTTCATTCCATTCATTCTAAATGAATCACCATTGGGCCCATGGCCCAATTACACTTTCATCTTACCCATTTACCTTAGAGCTTAACCATCTTGACCCATTGGGTCACAAATGGGTATTTGACCCAATTTGACCATTCTTGACCCATTTAACCCTCATTGTCCCTTTAAATGAATTTAAATCAACTCCATAATCCATTGGGCCATACTTGGGCCTTTGCCCAAAATTTGGCCCATTTACCATCTAATCCACAAATTTTCTAATTTCCATCACTAAAATAAATAATATCCACATTTATATTAATTTTAAAAATTCCGGGCCACTACAATTTTCATCCCATTTAAACATCACATTCTATACTCAATAAATCCATGTAAATCTATCATTTTTCTCCATTATCTTTAAACCTTATAATCTTAATAAATTACCCATTATTCATCATGGGGTTCGGCCATGCTACATGGCCGAACCCTATGGTCATCCATTCATTCCATCCTATCTCTTTCAAGGCCATGAAAGATCATCCATATTTTCATGAAATTTCTTATTTAAAACCTCTTAAAAAAAATCATCAATCATTTAGCATTTATGAACCCTCACCCTTTCTCCATATTTTTCCATAATTCAATCATCCACCATCTACTTACCCACCATGGGGTTCGGCCATGCTACATGGCCGAACCCTATGGCTCACAATTTTTCCAATTTTTATACAATCCCATGCTTAAAAATTTAAATACAAACCATCCATAATCCATTTCTTAGCCTTCCATTTGATGGATCTTAGATCCAAGGCCCATGATGTTTTTGGCCATTATCTAATAAATGGATTCAATTTTTAACCATAAACAAAAGTCTAAACTCTTGTTTAGAAATACTTATAGATCCGACGGCTCCTCCGGTCTTTCTTTCTCATTTTGATTCCCTTAGCCTCTTTTCTTCTTCCTCTCCTTGTTTGATCGGCTAGATGTGCTTGATCAATGGTGAAACATGCTTGGATCGGCTAAGGTAGATGGGGTTTAGGTTGAGAGAGGAAGAGGGGAAGGTGATTAGAAACAAGATCTTAACCTTTGATCTTGGAGGGGTGGACCAAGGCTTGCTCTCTCCTTCTCTTTTCTTCTCTTCTTCTTCTAAGTTTTCTTCTCTTTTTCTTTTCTCCTATGCATGTGACGGTTTTGAGAGTGAGGAGGGATGAAGAGAGAGTAAAAATGAGATAAACATTCATCTCATGTCTTGGTTAACTTGGGTCCCACTCCACATTAACTCCTCCCACCAACCAACATGCATTAATGGTGGTGGTTGGGATAAAACCACCATCCTTAGCCTATGGTTTCCTTTTTGTGTTTCTTAATGGTGGTTTGTGTTTGTTGTAGTGGTTTTGACCATTTGACCGATTTAGATTAGGTTAATTAACTTAGATCAATTTGATCCTTAGGTTAAGTTAATTAAACCCCACATTAATTTAATTCCATTAAATTCCTTCTATAAGATCCACCCATGGTTGACCAAGTCAACCATGGTGGTCGGCCCCACTACTCCTTGGGTCCACACGCCACCTCAATTGGTGAGGTGGAGGTGGGCCCCATTGGCCATGTTACCTTGGTCAATTTATCACCTAACTTAGGTGATTTAAATTTTATTAAATGTATCCCTCTTATTTGGATCCCCATTGGGCCCATGGCCCAATTAAATTTTTGTCTTACCCATTTACCTTAGGGCTTAGTTACCTTGGCCCATTGGGTCCCATATGGCTAGTTGACCCAATTGCTTACCATTGACCAATTAAATGAATTAATTCTAATTCATGGTCTATTGGGTAATCATTGGGCCCATGGCCCAATTAGATTCCCTCCTTATCCACTTACCTTAGGGTTGAACCAATTTTGATCCATTGGGCCCCACATGGCTATCGGGCCCACTTTGACCATCGTTGATCCGCTTAGTCCTCATTGACCCATTAAATGGATTTCATCCAATCCATGGCCCAATTGGGCCATTCTTGGACCCTTGTCCCAATTTTTGATCCATTTGGTATTCCCTCATGTCAAAATTCAAATTAAAATCAATAAATGCCAAATATATATTGATCTAAAATTTCGGGCTATTACATTCTAAAACATTTACACACGCTTACCTTATTGTTTGTGGAATAATTTATATGAATAAGATACTATTCATTCTCTTGTCATCATTAGGCAAGGAAAGTCAGTCACCATAAAATTCCAATAAAACTTAAAGATTATCAAACCATAGCAAATAAGTTGTAAGTTATTACAATCCAAAATATAAGTCCTCCAAATACATCATCGAAATCAAAACTAAGTAATTTTAAAACTTAAATCTTCCCAAGCTCCTACGCTTGGTCCCTTCCCGTCCCACGTCCTTTTCCTTATCATTTCCTGTTTCATCATCTATAGGGTAGAAGTAGGGCATTAGTCAACATGCCCAGTAGGTATTCCAATTAGGGTTATGATACACATAGGAGTAATATTAGATTAACATAGATCAAGGATATATACATCATTAACATCATATTTGTAAAACAACTTGTAAGTAATAAAACCATGCGTGATGTCCATATCATAATCATGCTAACATAAGTGTCATGTCATCGGTGTCAATGCCAAATAAAATCCCACCCAATGTCCATACTCAATCACATCATAAATCAATCAATAGTTTCTTTGGCCAATTCTGTCCACAGTGTTTGAGGCGACAACCACCAGGGCACTACATACCCATCCACAAATTAATCGGGATTACGGATGGAGTACGATCTCCTCCCTCTGCGCAGGATTTCGGGGCTGACTACCCAAGAGCTCTTTGGCCCAATTACGCCGTACTTTTCTATCAACCGGACGCGGCCAAATCTCAACGGTTCATATAGCTTCATATAAGCTAATCTCAAGCCCAAGTCATGTTCGGACCACTCAGAACTTGGCTTGCTGGTCATATGTGTTCCCTCCCATGCCATGCATGAGGTAATGTATGCAAGAATGCCGTTACATTTAAAAACACCTAATATCATTGTAAATCAACTTATAATCATATACAATTTATTTAGCCAATGCATGCATCATATTTTGTATAAAACAAGTGTCATAATATATTCCATAGTGTTCTCAATGAGGTAGCAATCCTACCAATGTCCGATATACTATCCTTTCTTGTTTTCCAAGGATAGCGCTAACGATTGCGTGAGACGAATTGCAATCTCTTTGCGAACCTCTTTACCTCATCAAATTCAAACATACATATTAGTTTGATCTGCCATTTAATTTCATCACCCCTTCCATCTTACAAGAGGCTCTTGAGGATAATCCAGAATAAAAAAATTTAATTCAGTCGACTGAATCTGGAATTCAGTCGACTGAAACACAACCAGATCCTTTACAAGCTCGGCCAGTATACTTTCCGTCGACTGAAACACAACCAGATCCTTTACAAGCTCGGCCAGTATACTTTCCGTCAACTGAATCAAAGGATTCAATCAGCTAAAACACAACCAGATCCTTCACAAGCTTAGCCAGTATAGTTTCAGTCGACTAAATCATAAGATTCAGTCGGCTGAAATACAACCAGATCCTTTGTGTGCTCGGCCAGTTCACTTTCAGTCCACTGAATCACAAGATTCAGTCGGCTGAAATACAACCAGATCCTTTGTGTGTTCAACCAGTTTATTTTCAGTCGACTGAATCATAACATTCAGTCAACTGACTTTGTGTTAGACCCTTTTTGTTTGCATTCATTGTAAAGCCCTTTTCCTTGAAATCCATCCTTTATCATATTTAAACATGGATTTCATCTTCAATACTTCACTTAGTAAATTTATCATACCCACTAGCCAAGGTCCTGGTTTTTCAAAATCCATCCAATCATAGTATCATAGCGTGGGTTCGGATTTAATCTTATGGTTGTTTTGTTTCAACCCATAACCATCCTTCGGATGGATTTCCAAAGAGTTCATTGGCTTCCCAATAGTGGCTTCATGGCTCTTGAGATGAAGACCCTTGAGTTCCCAAGTGTCTAAGTACAATGTACTTTGACAAGCTACCCCATCTTTTAATCTCTACCCTTTATCTTCCCTTAGATGAGATTGATGAGATCCTAGCCTCCTATCTCATCCCTTCATCTTCTCAACTTAGGCAAGACCCTTTATTCAAGACTTAAACTCCTAAAGTGGTTGACCAAGTCAACCCATGTCATGGTCAACCATGCATGTGGTACATGGCACTTGGGTCCCACTTTGGCCATGTCACTTGATGATGTGGCATCCTTGCTTAGTTGGCTTCCATGTAATGACATGTATGCTACATGGCAATGCCACATCACTCACATGCCACCTCACTTGATGAGGTGGACTTTAATGCATTAATTGCACTAAATTGTAATCTGATTGGGCCGATCCAATAAATTTATAAGCTAAGGAAAATCCGGGGTGTTACATATTGTTCGTAAAGAAGAAAGATGGTACTCCTCGGATGTGTGTGGATTATAAGAAGTTAAATCACCATGGCCGAACTCTATGGTTTTTTTATTTCAAAATAAATCATTCCATTAAGATACTAACCTTTTTTCGATTTCTTGTTCTTCTAATCTTCTTCTCCTTCCCCTTTGATTTTTTCCCTCTTGCTGGCTGCTCTTTCTTCTTCTTCATGCTCTTGATCTTGGCGAGAATGACAACTGGGAGAGAGGAAATAAAATTCGGCTAAGGGGGTTGTAAAATCGTGTGTCCATGTCCTCCTCTCCTTTTAAAGCCTGTCTTTGGTCCATATTTAGGAAGTACTTAAGATAGCTACTTCCCCCCCTTAGGCCATGCGCCCCTTGTCTTTCTCTTTTAATAAAAACCCCACACGGTTAAGACTTATTTAGCCCATGCCGTGTGCACCTTTCCTTGTACCTTAATTGGAAGTTGCCGACCTCCCTTGCTTACATTAGAATGTGTCTAAGATAAATTATGCCCCATTGCCGTGTGCCCTTGTGTTTAATTTAGACACTTCTTTTAATTAATTTAAGATTATATGCATACCCTTTTTAGAAGATCCCATGCTCATAAACATAGTTTTTTACATCTAAAATTTGGCCATGCAATCTTTTATTTAAATGCATCACTAAAATAATTTCAGCTCCATTTAATTTATTGAAACCAATTCTACAATCAAATGGGTCTTAATTGGGTAATGGCCCAATTGTTTATCCAAATAAGTTCCAATCTATAATTCACAATTAAAAATGGATAATTTTCATATAAAATTATAATTTGAAAATCCGAGGTGTTACAATACAATCCTCTTTTTAAAATTTTTGTCCCGAAAATAGAGTGAAATAGGGTTTCAAACATTTACCTAAAGAGTTCAGGATGAGCTTTCCTCGTTTTCAACTCGAGTTCCCATGTAGCTTCCTCAATGCCATGTCGATCCCATACTATCTTGACAAACTTGATCGCTCGGTTCCGTAATACCCTTTGTTCTATGTCCACCACTCGGACAGGCTTTTCGACATATGTCATGTCGCTTTGGATCTCTATGTCTTGTACGTTCAGTACGTGAGAAGGATCAGGATTATACTTTCTCAACATCGATATATGGAACACATCATGTAAAGATGCCAATTGTGATGGAAGTGCCAATTGATAAGCCACGTCCCCCATCCTTCTTATGATTGCAAATGGTCCCACATATCTTGGCTATAATTTCCTTTCTTTCCAAATCTCATGTGTCCCTTTCGTGGCGAGACTTTCAAGAACACAATGTCTCCCACTTCAAATTCAAGGAACCTCCTTTTTTTGTCAGCATAGCTCTTCTGACGACTCTGCGCAGTCAACAAATGTTGTCGTATCAACTGTATCTGTGCGGTAGTCTTTGTAACTAACTCGGTCCAATCAGTGCAGGCTCACCGGCCTCTGTCCAGCACACTAGTGACCTACATGGTCTACCATATATTGCCTCAAATGGTGCCATCTGGAGGCTTGCCTGGTAACTGTTGTTGTATGAGAATTCTACCAACATCAAGTGATCCTCCCATCCGCCCTTGAAATCTAGCATACATGCTCTAAGCATATCTTCCAGTGTCTGTATTGTCCTCTCAGATTGTCCATCAGTCTGTGGATGAAATGCCGTACTGATCAGTAGATCTGTTCCCATGGCCAACTGCATACTCTGCCATACTCTGCCTGTGAATCGACCATCTCTGTCAGACACAATTATCCGAGGTATACCATGCAATCTGATGATATCCTTGATATACCACCGACCTAAAGTCTCAGATGAGTCTGTCATCTTAATAGGAATGAAATGTGCAGGCTTGGTCAATCGGTCTACCACGACCCATATCGCATCGTTGCCCTTTGATGACCTTGGCAATCGTGTAACAAAATCCATAGAAATGTGTTCCCATTTCCATTCCGGCACTGGTAAGGGTTTGAGTAACCCTGGTGGCCTCTGATGTTCCGTCTTAACCTGCTGACAAGTTAAGCAATCTGCTACAAATGCTGCCACATCTCTTTTTAGCCCGTGCCACCAATAATGTCTCTTCAGGTCGTGATACATCTTAGTGCTTCCAGGATGAATAGTGAGTTTGGTCTGCATCAGCCAATAGCTCTTTTCTGCAGCTCTTAGGTACATAAATCCTTCCTCGGAATAGAAGGCCCTGTCCCGGTCGTAATTCCCATTCCAGTATGATTTCACCAGTAGACATCTTGGCCCAGATTTCCTCCACCTCCGCGTCTGTTCGTTGTTCTTGTTCAATCTTGGTAACCATGTTGGACCGTATGATCAAATTGTATATAGTCCTATGGTTATTGAGGTAAAGTTTAAACTCTCGAATGGTATTCAGCATCTCCCATTCTGTCCTGATCAAACATGCCACTGATGCATGTGATAAACGGCTGAGGGCATCTGCCACCTTGTTCGCCTTGCCAGGGTGATAACGAAGTGCGAACTCATAGTCCACCAGACATTCCATCCATCTGCGCTGCCTCAAGTTGAGCTCTTTTTGATCAAACAAATATTTCAAGCTCTTATGATCTGAAAACACTTCAAATTTCTCGCCATATAAATAATTTCTCCAGCTTTTGAGAGCGAAGACCACTGCGGCTAGTTCCAGATCGTGTGTAGGATAGAGACGTTCATGAATTTTTAACTGTCTTGAGCCATAAGCCACCACACGATTACTTTGACTGAGTGTACACCCCAGTCCCTCTCCTGAAGCATCGCATTGTACCTCATAACACTTGCCTCTTTCCGGCAAAACTAGGATAGGAGCAGTGGTAAGTCACTGCTTCAGCTCTTCAAACCTTTGATTGCACAAATCTGACCATTCATATTTGACTCCTTTCTGAGTGAGTCGAGTAAGTGGAGACGCAATTTTTGAGAAGTCCATGATAAATTTCCTATAATAACCCCCCAATCCCAAGAAACTACGAATTTCGGTTACATTCTTTGGCGCTTTCCAGTCTCTTACTGCCGCTATCTTAGCCAGGTCCACGGCTATGCCTTCTTCTGATATAACATGTCCCAAAAAGTTGACCTCAGATAGCCAAAATTCACATTTACTGGCTTTAGCATATAATTTGTTATTCCTTAGAGTGTCCAAAACTATTCTCAGATGCTCAGCATGTTCCTTCTGAGTCTTGGAGTAAATCAAAATATCATCAATGAATACAATAACAAATTGGTCCAAGTAAGGACGGAAGATCCTATTCATTAAATCCATGAACATGCCGGTGCATTGGTGAGTCCAAACGGCATGACTACAAATTCATATAGCCCATACCGCGTTCTGAAGGCCGTCTTCTCTATGTCCTCCTCCCTAACCCGGATTTGGTGATATCCGGACATCAAGTCAATCTTAGAAAAATGACTGGAACCTTTAAGTTGATCAAATAAATCATCGATCCTGGTTAGAGGGTACTTGTTTCTGACCGTCAGTTGGTTCAGTTTTCGATAATCCACACACATACGGAGTAAACCATCATTTTTCTTCACAAATAAAACTGGAGCTCCCCAAGCCGATGTATTGTTCTGAATGCACCCCAATCGGAGCAGTTCATCAATCTGCTTCTTTAACTCGGACATCTCTGCTAGTGCCATCCGGTAATGTGGTAATGACACTGGTGTAGTGCCAGAGTACAACTTGATTTCGAAATTTATCTCCCTCATGGGAGGCAAACCAGGGAGTTCATTTGGAAAAACATCCGCATAGTCCCTTACTATTTTCGGAAGTTCCACCACCGGTGCCTTGTTGATTCTGATAATGTTCAATACCAGATGATTCAACCCTTCATGCAGTCTGCTTTGTTTATCAGCACGCACCACATGTTGTTTTCCCTCTGGCAACCAAAATGTCACCCTGCGACGATAACAATCAATGTTGGCCTTAAAGCTAGCCAAAAAATCCATGCCAAAAATAATATCATATTCTGACATATCGAGCACCAAATAATTGAACTCAAATCTGAGTCCAGTAAGTTCAGTATTCACTGCTGTGCATATAAGTCCCAATGATGTGTCTCCGACGGGGATACAATAGTGAATGATGTGGGCAGTTTTTGTACCAATGTACCAGTAGCAGTTATAAATGCAACAGATATGAAAGAATGTGATGCTCCCGTTGTAACGCCCGCCCCTTTTCACCGAAATCAGAGTCTATTTTTTTTTTTTTTGAAAAGCAGAGTGACAAAGGGCACGGACGTTACGACGAGAGTTAAGTCCGAGCTTCTAAAGCCCAGCCCTTAACTGGCCAACCCTACGTGCGCGTGGAACGAAGTCCACGAGAACGGTTCGCACGTAGACGTAAGTTCAAGGAATTTTAAACTAAGTGCGGAGTTAAAATAGAGACTAACTTACTAATTTAGATAGCAGGGAAGATAACATTCATTTAATTACCAAAATACCTCAATATCACAATGTCCAAAAATAAAAACCAAAACATAGCAAGTAATCTAAAATATTACATTTCCGACAAGCTAGGCTATTCAAATACATTTCCAAAACAAATCTAAATAAATTAAATAGCCGCCTTCCCAAGCTCCTAAGCTTGGCTTCCGTCACGCCTTTCCGCTGCGCCATCTCCTGCGCCATTAGTTAGGGTAGAAGTAGGGCGTTAGACAACGCACCCAGTAGGAATCCGAGTAGGGCTAACACATGGATTAGTGATAATAAAACATATGAATAATATCATATCCAAAACCATGCAATTTGGTGCAATGTCATGCAATGGGTGTCCTATGTCATGATTCCCACCCATCGTCCATACCATCATGCTGCCATATCCCCCTTGACGGAAAAACCTCGTCAAGATATAAACAATCACAAATCATCCCCCTTGACGGCAAAACCTCGTCAAGGTGTAAACAATCACATATCATCCCCCTTGACGGCAAAGCCTCGTCAAGGTGTCCCCATGCTTGTTTCTCGGTCGCCCCGACGGAGCATGGACTCCGGTTATATCTCATAATATCCCTCTTGATGGATGAAACACATCAAGATATCCCCATGCTTGCTTCTCGGTCGCCCCGACGGAGTATGGACTCCGGTTTCATTTCATCCTTCCCATATCATATCCCTCCCATGTCATGCATGAGATGTAGATGCCATATGCCATGTAATATATATGATCATAGTCATAAAACCCATCTTAAAACCATTACATGATTACCAAAATAAATCAAAGGAAAACCATCACATAATACTTAATCCATGACCAAAATAAATCAAAGGAAAGACCATCACATAATACTTAATCCATGACCAAAATAAAGCCCCGGTAGAGTGTGGACCCTCTGGAATCTTCTTGATGGAAATCACATCAAGGTAACGCACGCAGGTTTTTCGGACGCCCCGACGGAGTGTGACCCCTCTGGTTATAAATCCTCCACCCCATGCCATGCATGAGATGCCAATGAAACACATGCTATTTTATAACATAAACATAGCATTGAAAATTCCTTTGGAAGCATATTCAAACACATGCTATTTTAACCAAATAAACATAGCATTCTAAATTCAAATAAAGCATATCATTTGAAACATATTTTCATTAAGCGTAAGATAAAACAAGTGTACATAAATCCATGGTTTCAAAAAGGTGGAATCCTATCAAAGACCGCTAACGTGTGCTTGCGTCTTTCGTCCGGTAACTGCTTACGATCGTAAACGTCGTGTGAAATCCCGTTACCTTATAACATAATAATTAATCATAACTAAGTCCCACTTGATTTTCAAGATTCTAAGTCCATAAACAAAACCCCATGGGGTTCGGCCATACGCCATGGCCGAAACCCATTGTCTACCAGTTTTGTCCATAATTACAATAATGCCATTGTTAATGTTTGATCCACAGGACAACTCATGGAGTTCGGTCATACATCATGGCCGAACCCATGATCTTTCAATATAGGTGATATTTACCATTTTGTCACTGGCCTAGGTTTATGTCGTCCCATTAATCCAAACATCATATTAAATCCATACAATACATTCTACTTGATTCATGGGGTTCGGCCACACACCATGGCCGAACCCTATGACATCTTAGTTCCATCTTAGGTCCATAAAATAAGCTTAACCGATAGAATTAATTCATGGGGTTCGCCCAAGCACCATGGCCGAACCCTATGAAATCTAGGTTTCCTTTTTCCATCATCTTCCATTCTTAGCCAATCCATTATTGGATAGTTTCCAAATTTAGATTTCCTTAATTAGAAAGTTCTTAAATTAAAACTTCCTGATAAAGTTTCCACCTTCCAAAAATAGAACTTTCCCCTTGTTAATCTCCTCCTTCTATTTTTAGAAACTTACTTAATTAAACAACCTTCTATAAATAAAAAGGTTTCCAAAATAAATCCTAGTGGGGTTCGGCCATACACCATGGCCGAACCTCACTCATGGCATCCAATCCATTTATTCCCTTTTTAAATCCAATCTTCCTTAATTAAACTCCACCTTCTATTATTAGAAGGTTTCCATAATTAAACTTACTAAAATTATCAACCTCCTTCGATAAATGGAAGGTTTCCAAATTAAGTAAACCTTTCCATAATTAGATTGTTTCCATAAATAACCTACACCTTTTCATAATTGGAAGGTTTCCATAAATCAACTCCTCCTTCCATTTTAATAGATAGTTTACTAAATTAGAAACCGTCTTTCCTTAATTGGATTACTTTCCAATTTTAGCAACTCTTTCCATACTTGGATTCTTTCAATGATTAACAAACAAATCCATCTCCATTCCAAAAACAACCCCATGGGATTCGGCCATACACCATGGCCGAACCCTATGGTTCATGATCTTCATCAATAGTTTGGATCCATTAAAACATTCAATAATAATACTTACATAATTCCATGGGGTTCGGCCATACACCATGGCCGAACCCTATGGTTCATGATCTTCATCAATAGTTTGGATCCATTAAAACATTCAATAATAATACTTACATAATTCCATGGGGTTCGGCCATACACCATGGCCGAACCCTATGGTTCAAGATCCTCTCCTTAAAATCACCAATCATTGATCTCAATTACCTTTTAACAATTAACCAAACACCTTCCATGATCTTCATTTTAAAATCATTTTTTAAATCTAAAAAACCCAACCGTCCAAGATTTCCATTATTTTTTAAAAAAAAAATGATTTCATTTAAAATGAATTAAACCATATTTTTTAATCAATATGGGGTTAAATTCACCATGGCCGAACCCTATGGTTCTTTTTTTTCCATTTAAAAATTATCAATCACCATCCAAACTTCTTCCATGGGGTTCGGCCATTCACCATGGTCGAACCCTATGGTTCTTTTATTTCAAAATAAATCATTCCATTAAGATACTAACCTTTTTCCGATTTATTGTTCTTCTAATCTTCTTCTCCTTGCCCTTTGATTTTTCCCTCTTGTTGGCTGCTCTTTCTTCTTCTCCATGCTCTTGATCTTGGCGAGAATGACAATAGGGAGAGAGGAAATAAAATTCGGCTAAGGTGGTTGTAAAACCGTGTGCCCTTGTCCTCCTCTCCTTTTAAAGCCTTTCTTTGGTCCATATTTAGGAAATGCTTAAGATAACTACTTCCCCCCTTAGGTCATGCACCCCTTGTCTTTCCCTTTTAATAAAAACATCACACGGCTAAGACTTATTTAGCCCATGCCGTGTGCACCTTTCCATGTACCTTAATTGGAAGTTGCTGACCTCCCTTGCTTACATTAGAATGTGTCTAAGATAAATTATGCCCCGTTGTTGTGTGCCCTTGTGTTTAATTTAGACACTTCTTTTAATTAATTTAAGATTATATGCATACCCTTTTTAGAAGATCCCATGCGCATAAACATAGATTTTTACATCTAAAATCCGGCCATGCAATCTTTTATTTAAATGCATCACTAAAATAATTTCAGCTCCATTTAATTTATTGAAACCAATTCTACAATCAAATGGGTCTTAATTGGGTCATGGCCCAATTGTTTATCCAAATAAGATCCAATCTATAATTCACAATTAAAAATGGATAATTTTCATATAAAATAATAATTTGAAAATCCGAGGTATTTCACTTACTCCAAGGGTTCTTTCTGTCTTCCAACTTGACCACCTCAATCACAAGTATCACAAAAACAGATAGGACAGACACCCATTCCGATCTGGACGACTATATAACTTAGTTCCTCCTCCAGAGATGGTGGATCACTTGGTGATTCAAGGTATGGCAGCAGTTGGTAGTTCTTATGCTTTTGCATTATTTGATTTAGGAGCATCCCACTTTTTTTTATCTGCTACTGGTACCTTAGTACAACAACTATCCACTGCCCTCACTATTGGATCCCCTATTGGAGACACATCATTGGGTCTAATTTGCACCTCCGTAGATACTGAACTTGTTGAGTTCAGATTTAAATTCAATTATCTGGTACTCGAGATGACAAAATACGACATCATATTTGGTATGGACTAGTTGGCTACCTTCCACACCAGCATTGACTGTCATCTTCGCAAGGTGATATTCTGGTCACCCGAGGGAAAACGGTTTATAGTACATGCCAACAGACAGAGCATTCCTATGACCAGGAGATTACATGGAGAAATGAACCATCTCATACTAAACAGCTTCAGACTAGACAAGGCGATTGTGGCTGAACTACCTGCTGTAGTGAAAGACTACGCAGGGGTATTTCCGATAGAGCTCCCTGGTTTGACTCCAAAAACGGAGATTGACTTTGAGATTAAACTTTATCCTGGCACTACTCCTGTATCATTGCCTCTACAGGATGGCCCCTGCAGAAATGTCTGAGCTGAAGAAACAAATTGATGAGTTGCTCAGACTAGGATGCATTCGGCACAACACCTCATCCTTGGGAGCACCGGTACTATTCGTAAAGAAGAAAGATGGTACTCTTCGGATGTGTGTGGATTACAGGAAGTTGAATCAGCTGACTGTCAAGAACAAGTACCCTCTGCCTAGATTTGATGATCTGTTCAATCAACTTATAGGCTCCAGCCATTTCTCCAAGATTGATCTTATGTCAGGCTACCATCAAATCCATGTTAGGGAGGAAGATATAGAAAAGACGGCTTTCAGAACTCGGTATGGACTGTAGGAATATGTGGTCTTCATTGACGATATTCTGATTTATTCCACCAGTCGGGAAGAGCATGCTGAGCATCTGAGGATAGTCTGGATACACTGAAGAAAAATCAGTTATATGCCAAAGCAAGCAAGTGCGAGTTCTGGCTATATAAGGTCAACTTCTTGGGATGAGTCATATCAGCGGTTAAATAATGGAAAGCTCCGAAGAATGTGACCTAAATCCACAACTTTCTAGGACTGGCTGGCTACTATCGGAATTTTATTATGGACTTCTCGAAGATTGCGTCTCCACTCACCTAACTAACTCAGAAAGGAGTCAAATTTGAATGGTCTGACGTGTGTAATCGAAGGTTTGAGGATCTAAAACAGAAGCTTACCACCGCTTCCATTTTGATTTTGCCGGAGAGAGGCAAGGGATATGAAATATACTATGATGCTTCAGGAGAAGGACTTGGGTGCTCTCTCACTCAAAGTCATCATGTGGTGGCATATGGTTCGAGACAACTAAAAATCCATGAACGCAACTATCTCACTCATGATCTGGAACTAGCTGCAGTGGTCTTCGCTCTCAAAAGCTGGAGACACTATCTGTATGGTGAGAAATTTGAGGTGTTTTCAGACCATAAGAGCTTAAAATATCTCTTAGATCAAAAGGAGCTCAACTTGAGACAACGCAGATGGATGGAGTACCTGCAAAACTATGAATTTGTACTGCGATATCACCCTGGCAAGGCAAACAAAGTGGTGGATGCCCTCAGCCGTATTTCACATGCAACTGTGGACAGTATGATTATGAAAGAATGGGAAATGCTAACGACCATCCAAGAGTTCAATTTGCACATCAAAGATCGTGGGAGCATGTATAATCTGATGGTAGAATCCAATATGGTTTCCAAGATTGAACAAGAACAACGGATAGATCCTAAAGTTGCTGAAATTTGGGCCAAGATGTCGACTGGAGAGGTCATACCAAAATGGGAATTAAGACCTGGACAAGGTCTCTTATTCCGAGGCAGGACATATGTACCTCAAGGCTGCAGGAGAGAGCTATTGACAAAAGCTCATCAATCAAAGCTCTCCATCCATCCGGGTAGCACCAAGATGTACCATGATCTGAAAAAGGCATTATTAGTGGCATGGACTCAAAAAGAGACGTGGCTGACTTTGTCCCTCACTGGTTTACTTCTCAACAAGTCAAGACAGACCATCAGAAGCTGCTAGGACTGCTCAAACCCCTACCGGTGCCAGAATTGAAATGGGAACACATTGCCATGGACTTTGTGACAGGGTTACCAAGATCTTCAAAGGGTGATGATACAATCTGGGTTATAGTGGACTGTCTGACCAAGTCTGCACATTTTCTCCCTATCAAGATGACAGACTCGTCTGAGACTTTGGAACGGCAATATATAAGGGACATCATCAGGATACATGGTATACCCAGGACTATTGTGTCTAACAGAGATGGCAGATTCACTAGCAGGGTGTGGCAGAGCATGCAGTCGGCTATGGGGACAAATTTGTTATATAACACAGTTTTTCATCCACAGACCGATGGTCAGTCAGAGCGAACAATACAAACATTGGAGGATATGTTGAGAGCATGCATAATATACTTCAAGGGTGGTTGGCAAGATCACCTACCACTGGTCGAGTTCTCATACAACAATAGTTACCAGGCAAGCCTCAAGATGGCTCCATTTGAGGCATTGTATGGTAGACCATGCAGATCTCCAGTGTGTTGGACAAAGGCTGGTGAGCTTGCTATTATTGGGCCTGATCTGGTTGCAGAGACCACGGAACAAATCAAGGTCATACGACAACATTTGCTCACAGTACAGTCGTCAAAAGAGCTACGCTGACAAGAGAAGAAGATCTATAGAGTTTGAAGTGGGAGAACTAGTATTCTTGAAGGTCTCGCCACGGAAGGGACACATGAGGTTTGGAAAGAAAGGGAAGTTGTCACCCAGATTCGTGGGACCCTTCCCAATCCATGAGAAGGTGGGGAAGTGGCTTATCGTCTGATAGTCCCCCCATAGTTGTCAGGGCTGCACGATGTATTCTGTGTTTCTATGTTGATGAAGTACAACCCTGACCCATCACATGTACTGAATGTGCAAGACATAGAAGTGCAAAGCGATGTATCTTACGTCGAAAGGCCTGTTCGAGTACTTGATACGGAACAAAGGGTGTTACGGAACAAACCAATTCCGTTCGTCAAAGTGGTATGGGACCGACACGGTAATGAGGAAGCAACTTGGGAACTTGAGTCAGAAATGAGAGCAGCTCATTCTGAGCTATTTGTATAATTTGTTTGAAACCCTACTTCGCTCGATTTTCTGGATAAAAATTTCAAAAAGAGGGTAATATTGTAGCACCCCAGATTTTCCCTAGCTTATAAATTTATTGGATTGGCCCACTTGGATTACAATTTAATTGAATTTGAGATTAAAAAATGGAAATTGACATTAGATGGGCAAGAAATGGGTCAATTACCCAATTAAGACCTAATGGGTCATGGGTGAGCTTGATTTTAAAGTAATTGAGTAAGTTTAGTTAAATTAGTTGAATTGGATAAATTAGTGCATTTAATGCATTAAAGTCCACCTTATCAAGTGAGGTGGCATGTGAGTGATGTGGCATTGCCATGTGGCATACATGTCATCACATGGAAGCCAACTAAGCAAGGATGACACATCATCAAGTGACATGGCCAACGTGGGACCTATGTGCCATGAGGTGATCAAGTCACGACATGCATGGCCGACCATGACATGGGTTGACTTGGTCAACCACTAGGGAGTTCAAGTCTTGAATTACGTTTTGTTTGAGTTGAGAAGATGAAGGGATGAGATAGGGTAGCTTGTCTAAGTACATTATACTTAGACACTTGGGAACCCAAGGGTCTTCATTTCAAGATCCATTATGCTACCCTTGGGAAGCCAAGGGACTCTTTGGTTAAGCCAATGGTCTCCTTGGTTAGACCAAGCTATTATGAAGAGGGAGGGAAGAGTTTAAGGATGTTATATAAAAACACAAACCCAAGAGGCATTTCAAACCCCTTGGCCGACTCCTCCTCTCTTGAACAAGAGTTTCCTCTCCTCTTCTCTCCTCTCTCTCTCCCACCTCAACCTCCATACATTGGAGACTTTGAAGAACAAAGAAAAGAGAGGAAGAATTAAGGAAGAAGAGACAGACCAAAAGAAAAGAAGGAGATTGAAGGAAGGTATGTATAAGACTTAATAGTATGGGAATAGATCTAAGGAAAACAAAGGTTTGGCCATAGTGTGGCCGAACCCATGGGTTCCATGATTGGTTGGAATGAATGGCCAAAATTGTTATAAGGCCATGGAGTTGGAAATCCATCCAAAGGATGGCTATGGGTTGAAACAAAACAACCATAAGATTAATCCGAACCCATGCTATGATGATATGATGATTGGATGGATTATGAAAAACCCTAACCTTGGGTAGTGGGTAGGATAAGTTTATTAAGTTAAGTATTGAAAATGGAATTCATGTTTAAATATGATTAAGAATGGATTTCAAAAAGAAGGGCCTTACAATGCATGCAAACACAAAGAACTGACAAAAAGTTAGTCAACTGAATCTTATGATTCAGTCGACTGAAAGAGTACTGGCCGAGCACATAAAGGATCTGACCCAAAGTCAGTCGACTGAATCTTATGATTTAGTCAACTGAAAGTACACTGGCCAAGCATGTATGATATCTGGTTGTATTTTAGCTGACTGAATCGACTGAAATTGCATTGGCCAAGCACGTATGATATCTGGTTGTATTTCAGCCAACTGAAAGTGTATTGGCAAAAAATGTATGATATCTGGTTGTATTTTAGCCGACTGAATTTATGATTCAGTCGATTGAATGTATACTGGCCAAACACGTAAGGGATCTGTTTGTATTTCAGCTGACTGATTCTATGATTCAATCGACTGAAAGTGTACGGGTCAAGTTTGTATAGTATCTGATTGTATTTCAGTCGACTGAATCTTGTAGTTCAGTCGACTGAAATTTGGTGGTGAAGCACATATGGTATCTAGTTATGATTCAGCTGACTGAATCCTAGATTCATTCGACTGAATTAGAAGGTTATATTTTTGGATTATCTTCTAGTGCCTCTTGTAGGGTGTAAGGGGTGATGAAAGTAAAATGGAAGATCAAACTAAAATGTATGTTTGAATTTGATGAGGTAAAGAGGTTCGCAAAGGGATTATGATTCCTCTCACACGACCGTTAGCGATATCCTTGCGAAACAAGAAAGGATAGTATGTCAGACATTGATAGGATTCCTACCTTATTGCGAACACTATGGAGTATAATATGATACTGGTTTTATTCCAAATATGATGATTACTTTGGTTAAACAAATTGTATATGATTATGAACTGATTTTCAAATGATATGATGTATTTTAAATGATATGGCATTCTTGCATACATTACCTCATGCATGGCATGTGAGGGAACATATATGACCAGCAAGTCAAGTTCTGAGAGGTCCGGACATAACTTGGGCTTGAGATTAGCTTATATGAAACTAATATGAACTGTTGAGATTTGACCGCGTCCAGTTGTTAGAAAGGTAGGGCGTAATTGGGCCAAAGAGCTCCTTGGAAGGCCCCGAAACCCTGCGCAGAGGGAGGAGTCCACACTCCACCGGTAATCCTGGTTAATTTGTGGATGGGTATACCATGTCCTAGTGGCCAGTTAATGGTCTGGTTTTGGAAACTTGGACTTGACTCGCATCGTGACGACCCCTCCTCTCTCACTTATTTAAAAAAATATATATATACTCTAATTTGTGGCATGTGAAAGAGGGCGGGGGCGTTACACAATATCGGTGCTCTCCAGGATGAGGTGTTATGCCGGATGAATCCCAGTCTAATCAACTCATCAATTTGTTACTTCAGGTCTGACATTTCTACAGGGGCTATCTGGTAATGAGGCAATGATCCAGGGTAGCGCCAGGATAGAGCTTAATCTCGAAGTTAATCTCCCTTTTTGGAGGCAAACTAGGGAGTTCTGTTGGAAATACCCCTGCGTAATCTTTCACTACAGCAGGTAGTTCAGCCACCGGCACTTTGTCTAGTCTGATACTGTTCGGTACGAGATGGTTCATTTCTTCATGTAATCTCCTTATTATAAGAAGGCTCTGTCTGTTGGTATGTACTATAAAATCGTTTTCCCTCGGGTAACCAGAATATCACTCTTCAAAGGTGACAGTCAATGCTGGCCTGAAAGGTAGCAACTAGTCCATGCCAAATATGATATCGTATTCTGTCATCTCGAGTACCAGATAGTTGAATTTAAATCTAAACTCAGCAAGTTCAGTATCTACGGAGGTGCAGATTAGACCCAGTGATGTATCTCCAATAGGGGTTACAATAGTGAGTGCAGTGGATAATTGTTGTACTAAGGTACCAGTAGCAGATATGAAGGTAGCAGATATAAAGGAGTGGGATGCTCCTGAATCAAATAACGTGAAAGCATAAGACTACCAACTACTAACATACCTTGAATCACCGAGTGATCCACCATCTCTGGAGAGGAACTAAAGTATACAGCCGTCCAGATTCTGTTGGAATGGGTGCCTGTCCTGTCTAGTTGTGTGCCCTGGATGCTTGCGATTGAGCTGGCCGAGCTGGAGGACGGAAAGAATCCCTGGAGTAAGAAGGTCTGTTGTTCTGTGGACACTCCCTCTTGATATGGCCCTACTGGCCCCATTGATAACATGTGATAACACCTCGAGGAGACTGAGAGGTTGGTCTTGATGTGGAGGGCTGACTGGGACGAAAACCACCAGTGGAACCAGTAGAGGCTGAGGGTCTCCCAAGGTTGAGTCTGAATTTCTTACGAGGGCGGAAAGAATTTCCCCCGCTCTGACTTCGTCAGTTCTCCACAAATTTGACTATCTCCATCAGCTCTTGTTCGGCTATGCTGGCTCGAATGACCACTTCTGGCAAAGTAGCTGCCTTGAAAATAGTGACTTTGGCTCTAATGCTAGGTCGCATGCCTCACTTAAACTTCCGGGCCTTCTTATATTCAGTGTCAACCATGTACAGAGCATAACATGATAGACGGAGGAATTCTTGATAGTATTCTGTGACGGTCATGGGGCCCTGGGCCAAAGCTATGAATGCCTGTGTCTGGTGCTCCTTCTCCTCCTCTGGAAAGCAATGGTCCAGAAACATCCCAGCGAACTGGTCCCAAGTCATCTTTGTTCTATCCGCCGCTGGAGTCTGTGCTTGCTATGTTCTATGACCTTCCACCATTTGCCTGTACCATCTACCAGTTGTTAGGTAGCCAGCAGTATTCGGTACTGATCGTTGGTGATCTTAAGCAGCTTCAGGATCTTTGTGATATTCTTAATCCAATTCTCTGCTCATGCGGGTCCCTCCTTCCCTATGAAATAAGGGGGACGCTGCTATTGGAAATCTCTGACCATTGTTCGGTCCTGAGATTCATCGGAAGTAGTGCCTTCATTGCTATTCTAGTGTTCCTGTAGAACGGAGGTGACTACTGCCTGCACTAGGCTCTGCAGCTCGGGAGTTACCTCATGAATATTCACACTGTCCTGTCCCTCTTCCTGATTCGGGTTCTGTCGGGTATTTGTTCTTCGTGGAGGCATTTTCTTAAGTTATCGAAACATTGGTTGACTTAGTTTTCTCATAAGGACTTGTGTTCAAATACTTTGAAGTTACACTTGATCAAATAATCATAAGGAGGGGAAAGTTTTTGTTTAGTTCTCCTATATATCACTTTGTGTTCCTTATTTGAGGAAATCATGTAATGTTTCTTGTTCGGGGGAGGGACGACGTATTTCGCTATGTTTGATAAATCCACAATTTATAGTGATTGTCCTTCCCTTGTTGTTGTTTTTTCTCGTCATAGGCTGTTCTCAGATTGAATGCTTACAATCTGATTCTCATCAAAGTAAATTAATCTGATCCCCGTGCAACAGACTCCGAAGAGTCGGTCAGTTGGGATTCTTATCTGTCAGTGAGACATGATATCGTATTAATCTTACTTTACGAGATTCAACACTTCTGGTTTCGCTTTGATACCAACTGTAACGCCCAGCCCATCTTCACTTGCATAAATTAGAGTATATTTTTTTTTACAAGTGAGAGAGGATGGGCCATCACGACGCGAGTCAAGTCAGAGTTTCCAAAACCCGACCCTTGACTGGCCACCATTACGTGTGCGTGGGTTAAGTCCACTAAAACATTTACACACACTTATCTTATTGTTTGCGGAATAATTTATATGAATAAGATGCTATTCATTCTCTTGTCATCATTAGACAAGGAAAGCCAATCACCATAAAATTCCAATAAAACTTAAAGATTATCAAACCACACCAAATAAGTTCTAAGTTATTACAATCCAAAATACAAGTCCTCTAAATACATCATCGAAATCAAAACTAAGTAATTTTAAAAATTAAATCTTCCCAAGTTCCCACGCTTGACTCCCTTCCGGTCCCACATCCTTTTCCTTATCATCTCCTGTTCCATCATCTATAGGGTAGAAGTAGGGCATTAGTCAACATGCCCAGTAGGTATTCCAATTAGGGTTATGGTACACATAGGAGTAATATTATATTAACATAAATCAAGGATATATACATCATTAACGTCATATTTGTAAAACATCTTGTAAATAATAAAACCATGTGTGATGCCCATATCATAATCATGTTGTCATGTCATCGGTGTCAATGCCAAATAAAATCCCACCCAATGTCCATACCCAATCACATCATAAATCAATCAATAGTTTCTTTGGCCAATTCTGTCCACAGTGTTTGAGACGACAACCACAAGGGCACTATATACCCAACCACAAATTAATTGGGATTACCGATGGAGATCTCCTCCCTCTGCGCAGGCCTTCGGGACTGACTACCCAAGAGCTCTTTGGCCCAATTACACCGTACTTTTCTATCAACCAGACGCGGCCAAATCTCAACGGTTCATATAGCTTCATATAAGCTAATCTCAAGCCCAAGTCATGTCCGGACCACCCAGAACTTGGCTTGCTGGTCATATGTATTCCCTCCCCTGCCATGCATGAGGTAATGTATGCAAGAATGCCATTACATTTAAAAATACCTAATATCATTGAAAATCAACTCGTAATCATATACAATTTATTTAGCCAATGCATTCATCATATTTTGTATAGTGTCATAATATATTCCATAGTGTTCTCAATGAGGTAGCAATCCTACCAATGTCCGATATACTATCCTTTCTTGTTTTCCAAGGATAACGCTAACGATAGCGTGAGACGAATTGCAATCTCTTTGCGAACCTCTTTACCTCATCAAATTCAAACATACATATTAGTTTGATCTTCCATTTAATTTCATCACCCCTTCCATCTCACAAGAGGCTCTTGAGGATAATCCAGAATAAAAATTTTTAATTCAGTCGACTGAATCTAGAATTCAGTCGACTGAAACACAACAAGAACCCATTTGTGTTTGACCCGTAAACTTTCAATCGACTGAATCACAAGATTCAGTTGGCTGAAACACAACCAGATCTTTACAAGCTCGGTCAGTATACTTTCAGTCGACTGAATCACAGGATCTAGTCAGCTGAAACACAACCAGATCTTTCACAAGCTTGGCCAATATACTTGCAGTCGACTGAATCATAAGATTCAGTCAGCTGAAATACAACCAGATTTCATATGTGTTTGGCCAGTATACTTTCAGTCGACTGAAATACAACCAGATCCTTTGTGTGCTCCGCCAGTTCACTTTCAGTCGACTGAATCATAGGATTCAGTCGATTGACTTTGTGTCAGACCTTTTTTGTCTGCATTCATTGTAAGGCCCTTCTCCTTGAAATCCATCCTTTATCATATTTAAACATGGATTTCATCTTCAATACTTCACTTAGTAAATTTATTCTACGCATTAGCCAAGGTCAGGGTTTTTCATAATCCATCCAATCATAGTATCATTGCATGGGTTAGGATTTAATCTTATGGTTGTTTTGTCTCAAACCATAGCCATCCTTCAGATGGATTTCCAACTCCATGGCCTTATAACATTTTTGGCCATTCATTCGAACCAATCATGGAATCCATGGGTTCGGCCACACCGTGGCCTAACCTATGGTTTCCTTAGATTTATTCCCTTATTATTAAGTCTTAGACATACTTCCTTCAATCTCCTTCTTTTCTTTTGATCTTTCTCTTCTTCCTTAATTTTTCTTCTCCTTTCTTTGTTCTTCAAAGTCTCCAAGTGAATGGAGGTAGAAGTGGGAGAGAGAGAGGAGAGGAGAGGATAGAAAACGCTTGCTCAAAGGAGGAGGAGTCGGCCAAAGGGTTTGAAGTGCCCTTTGGTTTGTGTTTTTGTATTCAAACTAAAACTCTTCCCTCCCTCTCATTATGGCTTGGTCTAACCAAGGAGACCCTTGGTTTAACCAAAGAGTTCCTTGGCTTCCCAAGGGTGGCTTCATGGCTCTTAAGATGAAGACCATTGGGTTCCCAAGTGTCTAAGTACAATGTACTTAGACAAGCTACCCCATCTTTTAATCTCTACCCTTTATCTTCCCTTAGATGAGATGGATGAGATCCTAGCCTCCCATCTCATCCCTGCATCTTCTCAACTTAAGCAAGACCCTTAATTCAAGACTTAAACTCCAAAAGTGGCTGACGAAGTCAACCCATATCATGGTCGACCATGCATGTGGTGACTTGGTCACCACATGGCACTTGGGTCCCACTTTGGCCATGGCACTTGATGACGTGGCATCCTTGCTTAGTTGGCTTCCATGTAATGACATGTATGCCACATGGCAATGCCACATCACTCACATGCCACCTCATTTGATGAGGTGGACTTTAATGCATTAATTGCACTAATTTATCCAACTCAACTAACTTAACTAAATTTACCCAATTATTTTTAAATCAAGGTCACCAATGACCCATTGGGTCTTAATTGGATAATTGACCCATTTCCTTGCTCATCTGATGTCCATTTCAACTTTTTAATCTCAAATTCATTTAAATTGCAATCGAAGTGGGCCAATCCAATAAATTATAAAATAAGGAAAACCTAGGGTGTTACATAGAGTGCCTTATGTTTGAACCATAGGTATTCTATGTCACCCCATGGACCAGATTACAATCGACCAGCCTTAGGGTGTTCCACATCTATCTCCTTTGCTTACGACCCTTGTTGTCCTATTCTTAGAGAATATCAGAAACCCAAGTAGAAACAGTAGGACAAACCCTTGATCTACTTACCATTTTAGAAGACTACATGCAAGTTAGAGAAGTCTAAATGTTGAGTCTAAAAATCTTACATAGTTACCCTTTAATTATGATTAAGTTATCATTGATTTTATATATAAAAGATAAGTTTAATGATTTTTTCTACTTTTATGAATAAAAAGAAGGAAAAACAAGACTCATGCATAAAACAGTGGATAATTGTCGGAAGAGAGCTTAAAATAGAAATTTTAGAATTTCGTAATTAATTCATGCCACTTTAGAGTTTTTGATGTAAATTGAATAATCTGGATCCATTTATGGGAGTCTAGATTTATTCAATATTTAAAATTATAGTGGTATTGATTAATTATTTAATTTTAAAATCAAAGTCTGCAATTAAGAGGCTAAGAGTCTGAGAAAAATATCCATGGGCCAGAGAACCACTGCAATTGGGCCAAGCTTTGCTCCAAATGCCAGACACTGGGCCATGCCAAGCACTGCAGGAGCATTTTCCAGTGTGGGCCAGGCCAAAGTGAATTCAATCCTAGAAAGCTTAAGTCCAAGTCTAAATTAAAGATCCAATACTCCAAGTTCAAATCCAAGTTTACCAACCCTAAACCCAAAAGCCCATGTCCATGACCCATCTTACCCATCCAATCTTAACCATCCAATTTTCAACCTCCCATCCACACCATCCATTAACCCAATCCACCAATCCAAACCATTCACTTCATGCATATCATTTATCCCAAGCATTTCATATCATCAAACCCTAGATCCACTTAGTCAATCGAACCCGTTCATGCATCATGATTAGATTTAGGACATCCAAACCATTCATCAGATAGATTAACCTTAGGAATAGGATTATCCATGCATTATGTACCCATCCATCCACTTAGATCATCCATCATGCATCATAGCCATTAGATCTTAGGACATTTTATCACAACCATCCACATCATTAGGAAAACCCTAGAGCCTCCACATTCATGCATCACATACATAATTTGCACTAGATCTAGGCCATTCATCATATCATTTATTTATCTCCACCTTTGATTCCAAACCCTCCATTAGTCACATTATTATTTTTACCAATAAAACCTAGAACCATTAGATTTAAGCCAAACCAATCTTAGCCATCCATTCACCAACCCTAAGTTAAAACAACTTGAAGCTTAAGCTAGCCTCTATCGCCCATGCCTTGTCACCACTCTATCCATCCAACACACAGTTCACACGATTTTAGCACCTAAAAGGTCTCCATGCACTTAGACAAAAATCCATTTAGATACACTCCTAAGATCCCTACACACCTCATCATCCCAATCCACCATGTCGTACACGATTTTTGCCTATCTCCTTCCTATCCCATTCGAATTTCATAGTCAACCTCACCATATTTCATCTTATCCATTCATTCATCCATCCATTTAATCTTAGCCGTTCATATCATTGCACAACCCAAAACCCTAGAACACAAAGCCAAATTCAAAGATCACACAGCAAATCCCAATCTCAATTTTCTCTCCTTGCTTACTTGTACTCCATTTCAAGCCAAACAATGCACACCAAATTCGTGTACACCTATAGAGTAGCCCTAGTTTTCTAGCTTTTAATCCTAGCCACCCATGTTAAGTTAGATCTAATCCCAACCTTTACCCATTAACTTAAACCTAGATTTAATCTTAGCCATCCATTCAATCCCAAGTCCTATAAATAGCCTAGTAACCCGCACACCAAACTCAAATTTGACTTGGAATTCAAAAGGACCAAAGGCTGGAGCAAAAGACAAGAAGACAGGAGCACCATTAGAATTTACATGTGAGAGTTGTAGATTTTTATTTTTATGTTGTCTTTATTGTATTCAATTTGTAAAAGCCTTGTACTTTAATTCTTCCATTTAATGTAAAGCATTCATTTAGAACCCTAGAACGTCCAATTTCTAAAATTCTTTGATGATTATTTTACTTTTAATTTCAAGAGCACAACCTTTATTTATTTGATTAAACATGAGCGTATGCAATAGTTATGATCTTGATTGTAAGACTTGAATCATGATTACTAAGGTTTGATTAATTAAATTAAAAAGGTGCGGATTTTGTCTTATTAGTAAATATGAATTGCATTTCAGATCTTTATGTGAATTTCAGATCTAAGCCTTTACTTCGTTTACAAATCTTGGGTGATGAACGGTTTATTCCAAACAACCACCATTTACGTTACTGCGTTTTTATTTCTGTCATTTATTTTTCTTTCCGATTTATTTTTTATGTCTATCTTAATTCACCTTGAATGTTTTATTTTAGTTTTTTTTTAAATATTTAATTCTTTTAAAATGTAATTATTTCATGTATTTAAAACCTCCCTAACAACTTGATTAACTAGTTAGAATTAAATTTAATTAGAACTAGATTTTGTGAATTAGGATGTGAGGTGAGGTTGTTTATAAATTCTTAATTAAAACATTATTTAATTACTTTTAATCAATACTCTAAAATTGTAGATCTTTTTATTTGAATAAAGACTTATTTAACTTGGAGTTATACTTTTAAAGATTAAAATTGATTTTCTATCCAAGATTTAATTATGATCTTGGTTTTCTAAGAAACATAAAAGTTGAGGCATGTGTATTTTGGATGTTTCTTTTTGGGTTTGACCTCGCACTTAATCGTTGTACTATGAATGGTTCGTGCCCTTGCGAAATTTATAAATTTAAAACACATTCAACAAGTTTTGCCGTAGTTGCTAGGGAAACAATCAAAATACAAGTTCTTGAATTTTTATGGTTTTTCGAAAACACTTTTATTTTTGGAATCTTTTAATTTAGGCAAACTCTCTAAAATTGGAAATTTCTATTTTTGAAATTCTAATTTTGGAAAGTTTCCTAAAATTAAATTTTTCTTTAAAAATATATGAGATCTAGAATTTTATCTAAGTTGTGAAAATTTTGTTAAACCTAGATATTCTATTGAATTTTTGAAAGTTTCTATTTTGTAGAAAATTTCCATTTTTGGAACAAGTTTCTATTTTGTAGAAAATTTCCATTTTTGGAACAAGTTTCTATTTTTGTAGAAAATTTTCTATTTTTGGAAAACTGATGAAATCATTTAATATCTTTCTTTAGCCTCTTTTTAATCTTATAAATATAATCCATTTTAATAAAATATTTATTTTGTCAATAAATCTATTTTTGGAAAGTTTTAAAATTTCTGTGTATGGAAAATTTTTAGATTAGTTATTTTTGGAAACAATCTATTTTTAGAAATTTTCTGATTTTGGAGGCGTCTAATTTTGGAAAGTTTTTAAATTTGGATCTTTGATTAAATTTTTATTAAATGATGGCTTTAATCTGGAAATGTATTAACAATCTCACATTATTCTAGGACACTTAAGTAGGACCAATTATTTTAATCTTAATCTAGTTGTAGTTTAGGATTTTTGCATTTAGATAGTTCATGCATTTTTGAGTTAGAATCTTGACCTAGGTTCATGTGTTTTATTTGTTAGGAGTTTTGGAATTCGCGAGTCAAAGCTGTTGGAATTGGAGTGCATTGGCTAAGGTAAGTGCTAACTATATTCTTTTAATTTTTATTTCTCATACATTCATATAGCTTTTATTGGCATATATTACTTGCATAAAAAAAAAGATTGCATATTTATTTTGCTCATGCATTTAGGTTGCTAGATTTATGCATTTAGTATAGTCTATTTGCTTTTTGTTTTGCATATTTGTTTGATGCTTGCATTATTAGATAGGTTCCATTCACATAAAAAAAATAGTAATAAATGGTTCATGCACATTAAATAAAATCAAATTTTGAACCATAGGTTAGTATTTAAGGTTTGTCATGCTCAATAGGATAGTCTTTTATTCAAATAATTTTAAATAACGACTACTAGTTTTTCTTCAATCATAGTGTCTAGGATTAGTTCTGTCACCAAGGCCATAATTGTGGTTAAACTTTTAATTGGAGATTTAGATTTCTTGGAGAAAAGATTAGGAGCCAGTCTAGAGACACTAGGTTAGCTTAGGTTTTTCTAGGTTAGTTTAGTTCATTTATTTTGTGTGAATTTGTTTTGTCTTGTGTGGTCTTGTTTGAGTAACACTGAATATTTGGAGGCGTGATTCAGCTAAGCGATTGATTAGAGTTAGGTCCCCAATTGGTGAACCCTAGGTAAATCATCAATCTACTTTGGAAAACAGTAGGGTCCTTGAAGTCATGTCAGTCTCAACACTAGCATCTTTGTCAAATCATGAGAGTTTCAACCAAGGTGAGGATAATCCTGACTAGGGAAGGTGATAATTCGAGCATCAAAGTCAAAAAAGAGTCTCAAGTAAAGGACGAGCATGTCACTTATAGTAAGTTGTAGCCCATACCGGACTGTATCCCTTTTGATTTAAATGATCCATGGGCTTTCGGCATACCAGTGGGAGATAATAAGTGGGAAAAGAAATACTTGGGTCATGATATTATGTACTCATTGGAGCACATTCACCATCACCATTTACCGAGTTTAATGGAACTCACTCAAGAAGGCCAAGGTTGTTTTATATACGAAAAAATAATTGAGTTTGCGTCTTTTATAGGTTTCTTTTAGAATGAGTCTAAAAAGTTAGTTTAGGTTGAATCATTTTTTAGGATGTTTCACTTAGTTATGTCAAAATCCAAAATTTAACAATGTCCTGACATTTTGCATCTAACCGTTGAACATTGAGGACAATATCAAATTTAAACTTGGGGGTATCTAGGGGTTACATTTGTAGAGTCCAATAAAAGAAAATTCAATCAAGGTAAGAGTAAGTGAAGACTGAGACTAATTCTTGAAAAAAAAAATTAGTTTAAGTAATTTTTCAGCATTAAGAGGTGAATACAAATTTTATATCGCAATTTTTCAATAATTTTTTTATTGAATTTATATTCAGAATAAATTTACATAGCTATTTTAAATTGAGTTAGAAAAGAAAAATTTTCACGAGTCTAGTAGTCAAGAAAGGAATACTAGTGGAGAC
Source organism: Chimonanthus praecox (assembly GCA_022113865.1). Classification (NCBI taxonomy): domain Eukaryota; kingdom Viridiplantae; phylum Streptophyta; class Magnoliopsida; order Laurales; family Calycanthaceae; genus Chimonanthus; species Chimonanthus praecox. The sequence goes on along the minus strand of CM039089.1, from coordinate 32,725,533 downwards.
TTAACCAAGTGAGCTTTAGTGCCAGTCTATTTTTCTGAGGAATTTAAGTCGATCCATTTTTATTTTTTTAGCGCTTCAAGTCGTTGTGGATCTCACCATTCTTCAAATTTTGGTCATAATTACTGAGAACACCATTAAAATTGAGTTAGTACATTTGAATTTTTTTGGAATTTATTTAAAAGAAAGAAATCACTCTATAAAACTTATGATATGATTTAGGCCAGTTTTGGATCGTTTGAGCCTTCATGCCTACCTATCTTTGGTCAAAATTTATCCTGATAGTTCCCAGTTGAGCCTTTAAGTTAGCATTTTTTCTTAATCAGCCATGGTTACCAAACCCAACTCCGGTTTTGGAGTCTGACCCTTACTAAAAATATATTTGTAGCTATTCATAGAAAAAGGTTAGAGATGACAAATATTGGGATGGTACTAAAAAACAACGGCACAAGAAAATAAAAAGAAGAAAAATAGCACAAAAAGAAAAAGGAACATCCTGACATCAAAAGAAGAATGTGAAAAAAAGGATGAATATTTTGAAAAGTGCTGAAAAGAAAAAAAAATAGAGGAAGAAATATCCCGTCATATATCTTAAAGACCTCTAACATTTTGATCAAAATATTTATTCTTGGAGTCTTATTATCCTTCTTTGATTTGACCCGATCCCAGGCCACGTTTCGTCCTATTAGGAAGTCCTATTGATCTTAAGTTGAAATATGGTATTTCATGTGGAGAATAAAAGAAGAAAACTGATAATGTACATATGTGAGAAATTTTGAATTTGAATACACAAACTCCGCTCATAAATACCTTTGAGAGAAAATAACCTAACCTCTGAGTGTTAATCTTTCTGAGAGATATCTAGTGAGGTTTGAAGTCAAAACGTATCTTCCAATGTTGGGTACAAAACTTGTGTCTATTTGGAAAAGAAAACTTATTTTAATATTGGCTAAGCACACACTACACTTCGAATATAAGTCTTATAAAATAAATTTTGGAATCGTATGATGTCTAGATTTTTATGCACTTGTTTTTGCCGAATCTGAAACAAATACTATACAAAATTAGATGTTTGTGGGTATCATCACAGCAAGCCCTCACGAGATTATAACTCATCCACTAAGGGTAACCTAGGGGTTTAAAGGTTTGTTGCATACGCTAAATGCAATCGAGAGTGCCAACGAAAGTGGTTTAGTTTTTAGATTTGAAATTAATTTTTAGGTCTAGGTTAGGTCTTGTAAAAAAATAAAGCTCTAAGTTAGTATTAGGTTTAGATTAGGAATTTTTAGGTTTTTAATTTTTAGACTTAGGTTTTTATTTTTAATTTTTGCTCGAGGACTAGCAAAAACTAAGTTTGGAGGTATTTGTTGAGTCTAAACATCTTATATTTTTACCCTTTAATTATGATTAAGTTAGCCTTGATTTTGTATATAAAAGATATGTTTAATGGTTTTTTCTAGTATTGTAAATAAAAAGAAGGAAAAACAGGATTCATGCATAAAACAGTTGATAATTGTCGAAAGAGAGCTTAAAATGGAAATTTTAGAATTTCATAATTAATTCATGCCACTTTAGGATTTTTGATGTAAATTGAATAATCTGGATCTATTTATGAGAGTCTAGATTTATTCAATATCTAAAATTATAGTGGTATTGATTAATTATTTAATTTTAAAATCAAAGTCTGCAATTAAGAGGCCAATAGTCTGAGAAGAATATCCATGGGCCAGAGAACCACTGTAATTGGGCCAAGCTTTGCTCCAAATGTTAGACACTGGGCCAGGCCAAGCACTTCAAGCGCATTTTCCAATGGGGGCCAGGCCAAAGTGAATTCAAGCCTAGGAAGCTTAAGTCCAAGTCTCCAATTCAAGTCCAAGTCCAAATTAAAGATCCATTGCTCCAGGTTTAAATCCAAGTTTACTGATCCTAAACACAAAAGCCCATGTACATGACCCATCTTACCCATCCAATCTTAACCATCCAATTTCCAACCTACCATCCACACCATCCATTAACCCAATCCACCATTCCAAACCATTCACTTCATGCATCTCCTTTATCCCATGCATTTCATATCATCAAACCCTAGATCCACTTAGTCAATCCAACACGTTCATGCATCATGATTAGATTTAGAACATCCAAACCATTCATCATATAGATTAACCTTAGGAATAGGATCATCCATGCATTATCTACCCATACATCCACTTAGATCATCCATCATGCATCATAGCCATTAGATCTTATAACATTTTATCACAACCATCCACATCATTAAGAACACCCTAAGGCCTCCACATTCATCCATCACATACATAATTTAAACTAGATCTAGGCCATTCATCATATCATTTATTCATCTCCACCTTTGAATCCAAACCCTCCATTAGACACATTAACATTTTTATAATTTATTTTTACCAATAAAACATAAGAACCATTAGATTTAACCCTAACCAATCTTAGCCATCCATTCACCCAACACTAAGTTAGAACAACTTGAAGCTCAAGATAGCCTCCATCACCCATGCCTTGTCACCACTCTATCCATCCAACACACAGTCCACACGATTTTAGCACCTAAAATCTCTCCATGAACTTAGATAGAAATCCATCTGGATACACTCTTAAGATCCCTACACACCTCATCATCCCAATCCATCATGTCATACACGATTTTTATCCCATTCGAATTTCATAGTCAACCCTCTACCTCACCATATTACATGTCATCCATTCATTCATCCATCCATTTAATCTTAGTCGTTCATATCATTGCACAACCCAAAACCCTAAAACACAATGCCAAATTCCAAGATGACACAACAAATCCCAAACCCAATTTTCTCTCCTTGCTTACTTGTACTCCACTCCAAGCCAACCAATGCACACCAAATTCGTGTACACCTGTAGAGAAGCCCTAGTTTTCTAGCTTTTAATCCTAGCCACCTATGTTAAGTTAGATCTAATCCCAACCTTTCACCCATTAACTTAAACTTTGATTTAATCTTAGCCATCCATTCAATCCCAAGTCCTATAAATAGCCCAGTAACCCACACACTAAACTCGAATTTGACCTGGAATTCAAGAGGACTAAAGGCTAGAGCAAAAGGCAAAAAGACATGAGCACCATTCAAATTTACAAGTGAGAGTTGTAGATTTTTATTTTTATGTTGTCTTTCTTGTATTCAATTTATAAAATCCTTGCACTTTAATTCTTCCATTTAATAATGTAAAACATTCATTTAGAATCCCGGAAAATCCAATTTCTAAAATTCATTGGTGATTATTTTACTTTTAATTTCAAGAAAGTAACATTTGTTTATTTGATTGAACATAAGCGTATGCAATAGTTAGGATCTTGATTGTAAGACTTAAATTATGATTACTAAGGTTTGATTAATTAAATTAAAAAGTTGTGGATCTTGTTTTATTAGTAAATATCAATTGCATTTTAGATATTTACATGAAGTTTAGATCTAGGCCTATACTTTGTTACACATCTTGGGTGATGAACGGTCTATTCCAAACAACCACCTTTTACGTTACTCCGTTTTTATTTCTGTCATTTATTTTTCCTGTTGATTTATTTTTTATTTTTATCTTGATTCACCTTGAATGTTGCATGTTAGTTTTTCTATTTAAATCTTTAATTCTTTTAAAATATAATTATTTCATGTATTTAAAACCTCCCTAACAATTTGATTAACTAGTTAGGAATAAATATAATTAGAACTAGATTTTGTGAATTTGGATGTGTGGTGAGATTATTTATAAATTCTTGATTAAAATATTATTTAATTACTTTTAATCAATGCTCTAAAATAGTAGATCTATTTATTTGAATAAAGACTTATTTAACTTGGAGTTATACTTTTAAAGATTAAAATTGATTTTCTATCCTAGATTTAGTTATGAATCTTGGTTTTCTAAGAAACATAAAAGTTGAGGCATGTGTATTTCGAATTTCATATATTTTAAATGTTTCATTTTGGGTTCGACCTCGCTCTCAATCGCTGAACTATGAATGGTTCGTGCACTTGCGAGATTTACAAATTTAAAACACATTCAATGTAACGCCCCGCCCTTTTCAAAATTCAGAGTCTAATTGTTTTTTTTTTAAATAATAATATAATAACACCGGAAGAGGGCGGATGACGTCACGACGTGAGTTAAGTTCGGACTTCCCAAGTCCGACCCTTAACTGGCCACCCATGTGTGCATGAACTAAACCCATGAAGGACAAACCACACATGGAACTAAGTTAAAACATGCGGAATAGCAATAACTAATTGTGGAACTAAACTGATGCGGAATATAATCAATTTTAAGTTAACCATACATTCTTAGATAGCAAAGCACAGGTCATCCATTATAAACTACTTACACCAAATCAAGGTTCATCAAACAGTTCACAAACCATATCAAAGTTTACTAGCTATTACATATCCATAATATGTAATTCAAAAGACAGTAATATAGAAATCCCAATCATCATTCAAGCGCTTAAGCTTGGCTCCCCTCCAGGTCCACGACCTTCTCTTTCCCTTTTCCATTTCCTACATTATCCTCTATGGATAAAATTAGGGCGTTAGATCAACGCGCCCAGCAGGATTTCCGATTAAGGCTACCACATGGTTAGAATATAAAACATGCATATATCAATATATATGTGATCATCAAAACAGATAAATCAATGCTATGTAAGTATGCACATGTAATGAGTCCCACCCATCACAAGTATACATAGTCATCATTTGACGGGATTCTCACGTCAAGGTAATCCAGAGTATTCCACATTTCCTCTGAATTGAACTCTCATGTCCAAGTAAGCCAGAGTACTCCACATTTCCTCTGTATGGAACCCTCATGTCCAGATAATCCAGAGTACTCCTCATTTCCTCTAGATAGGACTCTTATCATTAAGTTGTCCCATAATCATCACCCCATGCCATGCATGAGATGTCAATGTATTATATATATCATTTGTAAATGTAAACCTCATCATTCAAAAACCAATTGAAACATAATAGTAATAGCAACATATCTCATCAAAATCAGGATAAAACCAATCATAATAGTGGTTACAAGTAGGTAGGAAACCTACTGAAACTTTGCTTAAGTGTCCGTTCCTTTTTGAGCTTCACCCGGTCACGACTCGCATGTCGTTCAACTCTCGTCACCTTGTGATGTAACAATAAGTAAATCATACTATCATTTAAATGTCCATTCACATTTAAGATCCAAAAACATCTTGTGGGGTTCGGCCATACCCATGGCCGAACCTTACCCACTTTAACTTGATCTCTTTGGTTTTGGATTAACACCATCCAAATGATTTATTAACACTTCAAACCACTAAATATCACTTGGTGGGGTTCGGCCATACAACATGGCCGAACCTCACCATATTGGTTTGAACCCCCTTCTTTAAGTCCTTAGTTCTTTTTATTCATAATTACCATAATCACTTGTATTTACAGCTTTGCCACTAGGCCAAGCCTTGTTTAATTTTTGCTTCACAATCAAAGCCCATATGACCAAACCACCTTAGTGGGGTTCGGCCATACAACTTGGCCGAACCTCACCAATCTCATTTGGATCTCTTAATCCATTCTAATGACATTAATCATCCAACCTTTAATCCACCAAAATTACTCCATGGGGTTTGGCCATACATTTGGCCGAACCCAATGGTTCTTTTATCAATTATACTTCACCATAATGTCATAACTTAGACCTTTTAAAACATTACAAAACAATCAACAACTTTTAATCATATACTTGAATCCAATATCCATTTAAAGATCCATGGGGTTCGGCCATGTGATATCCATTTAAAGATCCATGGGGTTCGGCCATACACATGGCCGAACCCAATGGTTCCCTTGGTTCAATGATTCCATCCTATGTACTTAACTTAGGCTCTACTCTTTAACCATGATAACTACATGGTTCAGCCATCCAATGGCTGACCCAAATCAGTAACTATATCTCCAATTAAATCACATAAAACTCTCTACCATTGGTATGATTTTTATCTCTCCAAAAACCATACCAAATTATCAAATACTTTTATAGGGTTCGGCCATCCAATGTGGCCGAACCCTATGCCCATGATTTGGACCTTTTTAACTTACATCTTATGTCCATTCAATCATGTAAAAATCACCATAATATTGTACTTCAAAAACCATAAAATACCCAAACCATTTTCATGGGGTTCGGCCATACATAATGGCCGAACCCAATGATCCACCATTATCATTTAAACCAACTTTACCCAAGGTTTGAACCCATGATACATTCGGCCATTCCATGGCCAATTCATGACATCCATATCCATGATTTAAGAACCCTTTTAAGTTGCATCATAAGCCTAATTTAAACATCCCAAAACAGTCCATCATTTGCATGGTTTTATCTTACAAAAACCATCAACATGACCATAATATTTCATGGGGTTTGGCCAACCAAAGTGGCCGAGCCCTATGGTCCATGTTAGCTATCTGTTAAACATCAAAATACATATTCCAAACCCTTGGTATATTCGGCCATCCCATGGCCAAATCATGTTCCATTTAACCCATTGTATTAAACAAAATTCCATGAAAATACTTACCAATTCTCTAAGCCTTTCTCCTTGTTTTTGATCCTTGCTTCCTATCTTTCTTAGCCTCTCCTTTGCTGATTATATGCTTGATCAATGGTGAAAAACACCAAGTATAATTCGGCCAAGAGAGTGTGTTCTTGAGAGAGGGAAAGAGATGAGAAACCCAAGGTTTTTGGCAATGTAAATTCGGCCAAGTGATGGTGTTCTTTCCTTTTGTTAAACAACCCCTCTTCCTCTCATTAATCCTCATTAACACTTGCTCAAACCAATGAGACACTTGCTGCCAACCAATGCACCCATTGGCACCAACCGATGCATCTCTTGGTATCAATCAATGCATCTCATGAGATGGAAATACCCCTCCATCTTTGTTCATTAATGCCGCCCCAACCATGGTGACCCATGGCTTGGCCAAGGCACCCTTTCACTCCCAACGTGTGGGACATGTTTCTTTGATGATGTTTGAGATCAAGACACCCCCTCAAATTCCATTTGACTCACTTGAAGTCAAGATCCTTTTGATTTCCATCTCAACTCACCCAACTCACCATACTTAATGCATTGAGTCAACTCTATTACTTAATTCCAAGCCAACTCATTTCAGTCCCACTCAACCTGATTTAAATCATATTTGAGCTCACCTAATGGTCCACACGGTCAACCACGGTCAACTCGACCCATTGGGTCCCCATTTAGCTTATTGACCCAATTAACGCCTAGACCCAATTATGAGTGGTTTAGCCCCTTTGAATGTGGTTTACCCATTTGCATCAAGCCTACCCTTTTATGCTCCACATAATTTCCAATCAATTCAGCTTAACCCCATTAAATTTGGGCTCACCCAATGGTCAAACAAGTCCATTATGACCCATTGGGTCCCAATTGGGTCCTTTGACCCAATTAACCATTTTGACCCCATTTGATGTACTTTACCCATTTACCTAAATTTGATCCTTAGAATAGGTCCATATGGTCTTAATTTGAGCAATGGGCCCCACCATTTCCATATTTACAATTACAATTATTAAATTCACCAATCTAGTGGCATTTTCGTAAATATTCATTTCATTGAGAAATTGGGGTGTTACAATATAACCCTCTTTTTAAAATTTTCGTCCCGAAAATCGAGCGAAGTAGGGTTCTAAAATAAATTACACAAATAACTCAGGGTGAGCTGTTCTCATCTCCGATTCGAGTTCTTATGTGGCTTCTTCAACACCATGTCGATCCCATACCACTTTGACGAACTGAATTGCTTTGTTTCGTAACACCCTTTGTTCAATCTCTACTATTCTGACCGGTTTCTTGACGTATGTCACACCGCTTTGTACTTCTATGTCTTGCACATTCAATACATGGGACAGATCGAGATTATACTTCCTTAGGATTGATACATGAAACACATTATGTAAAGATGCCAATTGTGGAGGAAGTGCAAGTTGATACGCTACATCCCCCTTCCTTCTTATGATGGGAAACGGTCCCACAAATCTTGGCGACAGTTTTCCCTTCTTTTCGAACCTCATGTGTCCTTTTCGTGGCGAGACTTTTAAGAATACCCTGTCTCCCACTTCAAATTCCAGAAACCGTCTTCTTTTATCTGCTTAACTCTTTTGCCGACTCTGCGCAGTCAATAAGTGTTGTCGTATTAACTGGATTTGTACCGTAGTCTCTGCGACTAGCTCAGGTCCAATCAGTGCAGGCTCACCAGCCTCTGTCCAGCACACTGGTGATCTACACGACCTACCATATAAGGCCTCGAACGGAGCCATCAGAAGGCTTGCCTGATAGCTGTTATTATACTAGAATTCCACTAGTGGCAAGTAATCTTCCCATCCACCCTTGAATTCTAGCATGCATGCTCTCAGCATGTCCTCTAGTACTTGTATAGTCATTTCCAACTGTCCATCAGTCTGTGGATGAAACACAGTGCTAGTCAGTAGTTCTGTTCCCATAACTGACTGCATGCTCTGCCACACCCTGCCGGTGAATCGTCCATCTCTGTCAGATACTATTGTACGGGGAATTCCATATAGCCGAATGATTTCCTTGATATATCGCTGACCCAAAGTCTCTGATGAATTCGTCATCTTGATAGGTGTAGAATGCGCAGACTTGGTCAATCAGTCTACTACGACCCAAATAACATTGTTGCCCTTTGAGGATCTCGGCAACCCCGTCACAAAATCCATGGAAATGTGCTCCCATTTCCATTCTGGTATTGCTAAGGGTTTGAGTAACCCTGGTTGCTTCTGATGTTCCGTCTTAACTTGTTGACAAATTAAACAACGAGTCACAAACTCTACAACATCTCTCTTGAGTCCGTGCCACCAATAATGTCTCTTCAGGTCGTGATACATTTTGGTGCTGCCAGGATGAATGGAGAACTTGGTTTGATGTGCCTCAATCAATAGCTCTCTCCTACAACTTTTTGGCACATATACTCTACCCCGGAATAAAAGACCCTGTCATGGTCGTAATTCCCATTTCGGTATGACTACGCCAGTGGATATCTTGGCCCATATCTCCTCTACTTCCGGATCTCCTCGTTGCTCTTGTTCGATCTTAGTAACCATGTTGGACTGTATAATCAAATTGTACATGGTCCCATGGTTATTGAGATAGAGTTTAAACTCTTGAATGGTATTCAACATCTCCCATTCCGTTCTAATAAAGCATGCCACTGATGCATGTGATATGCGGCTCAGGGCATCCGCCACCTTATTTGCCTTGCCTGGATGATACCGAAGCGCGAACTCATAATCCGCCAGATATTCCATCCATCTGCGCTGCCTCAGGTTGAGCTCTTTCTGATCAAACAAGTATTTCAAACTCTTATGATCAGAAAACACTTCAAATTTCTCGCCATAGAGATAATTCTCCAACTTTTGAGAGCAAAAACTACTGCGGCTAATTCCAGATCGTGTGTAGGATAGAGACGTTCGTGTATTTTCAACTGTCTTGATCCGTACGCCACCAAACGATTACTTTGACTGAGCGTACACCCCAGCCCTTCTCCTGAAGCATCACAATATACCTCATAACTCCTGCCACTTACCGGCAAAACTAAAACAGGTGCAGTAGTAAGTCTCATCTTCAATTCTTCAAATCTCTGGTTGCATAATTTTGACCATTCATATTTGACTCCTTTCTGAGTGAGTCGAGTCAATGGAGATGCTATTTTGGAAAAATCCATGATAAATTTCCGATAATAACCCGCCAATCCTAAGAAACTGCGGATCTCGGTTACGTTCTTTGGTGCTTTCCAGTCTTTCACTGCCGCCACCTTAGCTGGATCAATGGCTATACCTTCCTCAGATATAACATGCCCCAAGAAATTAACCTCAGATAGCCAAAATTCGCATTTGCTTGCCTTGGCATATAACTTGTTCTTTCTCAGGGTATCCAAAACTATTCGTAGGTGCTCAGGATGATCCTCCTGACTCTTGGAACAGATCAGGATATTGTCAATTAACACAATAACGAACTGATCGAGATACGGATGGAAGATCCTGCTCATTAAATCCATGAACACCGCCGGTGCATTTGTGAGTCCAAATGGCATGACTACAAACTCGTACAGTCCATACCGAGTCCTGAAGGCGATCTTCTCTATATCTTCCTCCCTAACCCGGATTTGATGATATCCAGACATCAAATCAATCTTCGAAAAGTAGCTGGAACCCTTCAATTGATCGAATAAGTCATCGATCCTAGGTAAAGGGTACATGTTCCGGACCGTTAGCTGATTCAGCTTCCGGTAGTCCACACACATTCGGAGTGAACCGTCCTTCTTTTTTACAAATAATACTGGAGCTCCCCATGACGATGTGCTGTTTCGGATGCAACCCAACCTGATCAGTTCATCAATCTGCTTCTTTAGCTCAGACATCTCTGTTGGCGCCATCCGATAATGTGGTAGAGACACTGGTGAAGTACCAGGATACAACTTGATTTCGAAGTTGATCTCCCTCATAGGTGGTAAACCAAGGAGTTCCTTTGGAAACACATCCGTAAATTCTTTTACAACTGCTAGAAGTTCAGTAATTGGAGCTTTATTTATGATGATATTTTTCAATACCACGTGGTTCAACCCTTCCTGCAGTCCACTCTATTTGTCTGCACGAACTACGTATTGCTTTCCCTCGGGTGACCAAAATCTCACTCTTCGGCGATAACAATCAATGTTGGCCTGGAGCTTAGCCAACCAATCCATGCCGAAGATTATATCATACTCAGTCATGTCGAGTACAAGATAATTGAACTCAAATCTGAGTCCAGCTAGTTCAGTATTAACTGCCGTGCATATAAGTCCCAATGCCGAGTCTACGACAGGGGACACAATTGTGAGTGTTTTGGCTAATCTTTGAACTAGGGTACCGGTAGCAGTTATAAATGATGCAGCTATAACGGAATGTGAAGCTCCCGAATCAAATAGTGCATATGCATAAGAACTACTCACTACCGCCATACCTTATATTACTGAGTGATCCTCATCCGCTGGAGGTACTAGAGAAAACATTCGTCCAGCTCCAGTAGGATTAGGCCCTCGTCCTCCCCGATTGTGCATCCTGCCTCCCCGAGAGTTAGCTGGTCTGGCCGGTGGTCGGAATGATCCTCTGGAGTAAGAAAGTCGGTTGAGTTTTGGATAGTCTTTCTTAAAGTGACCAGGCTGATCACAATGGAAGCAGGTGCTCCCTCCTCTAGAAGCCTGAGAGACTGCTACAGATTGAGAGGGCTGGTTGGGGCGAAAGCCCCCAGTAGATCCAACAGATGGTGAGGGTCTGCTGAAGTTCGGTCGAAACTTCTTGTTAGGCTGATACGTACCCTTCCCACTCGGTGCTCGACGGTTGTCAACTCGTGTGAACTCAGCCAATTCCTGTTCCACAATGGTGGCTTTGCTGACCACTTCTGCCAACGTGGCTGCCTTGAACACTGTCACTCTAGCCCTAATGTTTGGTCGTAGACCACGCTCGAACTTACGAGCCCGCCGATACTCCGTGTCCACATTATAAAATGCATAAATTGATAGGCTGAGAAATTCCTGATGGTACGCAGCTACTGTCATCGAGCCTTGCACTAATGACAAAAATGCTTGGATCTGGCGTTCCTTTTCTTCTTCCGGGGAGTAGTGATCTAGAAATGTCGCTGAGAATTGATCCCAGGTCATAGCGGTCCTTTCCCTTTCTGGCACAAGTGCCTGTTGTTTCTCTACTATTTCCCACCACTTACCAGCGTCATCTATCAGCTGTGACGTGGGCAGTAGAATCTTGTGAGCATGACTCTTGATATTCAGCAGAGTCAATATTTGGGAGATTTTCTTCAACCAGTTCTTCGCTCCAACAGGCCCTTCTCTCCCCTTGAAGTAAGGTGGGCGCTGTTGTTAGAAGTCTCTGACCATGTTCCGGTCACTAGTCTCACTCGTGCTTCCACCTCCATTCATATGTTGTTGGAGGACAGAAGTAACTACTGCTTGTACCAAGCTCTGTAGTTCATGCTGCACCTATGGTATAGTCACGTTGCTGTTGCTGTTTCCTTCTTCCTCCCGTCGATATGAACGGTCACTATCGTCCTCTTCTCTCCGAGAATGATGCGACTCTTCCACATTGAGAGATTTTTCTTTCTCATGTACGGATTTCTCCTTATCATGCACCGATTTCTCCTTATTATATTGGGATAACTCCTCTTCATGTGGGATGAATGATATCTCTTTTTCTTTTCCTTTACCGTCTTGTCGAGTCTTTCTTTTTGGTGTCGATTCGCCATAGCCAATTTGTAATACTTTTTCCTTTCCCTTCTGATTTTGTAGGGTCTTTCTCGTTGCAGCCATTTTTTTCCTAATTCATGGAAACATTATTGGCTTAGTTTTCTTCGCAACATACATTAAATGCTATAAATCCTCATAGAATCATGAAATTGCATATTTTATATATATTCATATTTCATCTTTGTACAAAGGTTGGTAGGGTTAAGACAAACCCTACAAATAACAAAATGTACCCATAACCCTTACAAAATAACCCTCTTTTTAATGACCTTTCTTACTACTTCTTAGCCTAGTCTTCCGTAGAAGACCCTACATCGTCCTCAAACATATAGAAACTATCAGGGCATGTCATTGACATGTGACCCAGTACTCCACATGTCAAGCAGGGTATTAACCCAGGTCCTCCAATATAAGGACAATTAGTCCTTGCCTCTCCGTGCCCATGCAGTCCACAAACGGGCAGAAAACCTCAAGAGGGTGTGGGCAGTATGTGAAGCTGTGCCCATCCTGGTTGCACAACTCACACATATAGTCAGGATCTATCTCCCCCACCACCTCTCTTATCGCTGGATAATCTTCCATAAGCTCTTCTGGAAGAGGTGGTAAATCCACTTCCACCTCCTCGGGTAATACCTCTTGATTGTCCATGTTAACTTCCACGTTGGAGTTGTTGGAAACAGACACCAAATCTACGAGATTGCTAGGGGTTCCGCTGTACAACTCCGTCTACTCCACATTACTCGACATATCTGTATCATATCAATAGAACACAAGAATATTCAACAACAATTCTAAATAAACCACTCTGGGTTTTGGGGGAATTTGTTATGCATAATATCATGTACTTTGTTTGGGGAGATTTCCAAATCATCACTCTTTGTTTTCTTTTGTTTCTGGGGAAATCTCTAAATTCCCGTTGTTTGTTTCTCAATGTGGGGATATCAGGGGAGTGCATCCAACTTTGCTATGTTTGATATATCCTGTTATGATGATTGTACTTTACTTTGCTATCTTTCATTGTCGTTTTCAGATTGATTGTTCAGTCAGAGTCACTCGAAGTAAATTAATCCGGCCCCCAGTCAGCGGACTCTGAAGAGTCAGTCAGTTGGGATTCTTATCTGTCAGTGAGACATGAAACCGTCTTAATCTTACTTCGATGATTCAACTTCCCGTTTCGCTCTGATACCAACTGTAACGCCCCGCCCTTTTCGAAATTCAGAGTCTAATTTTTTTTTTAAATAATAATATAATAACACCGGAAGAGGGTGGACGACGTCACGACGCAAGTTAAGTTCAGATTTCCCAAGTCCGACCCTTAACTGGCCACCCATGTGTGCATCGACTAAACCCATGAAGGACAAACCACACATGGAACTAAGTTAAAACATGCGGAATAGCAATAACTAATTGCGGAACTAAACTGATGCGGAATATAATCAATCTTAAGTTAACCATACATTCTTAGATAGCAAACCACAGGTCATCCATTATAAACTACTTATACCAAATCAAGGTTCATCAAACAATTCACAAACCATATCAAAGTTTACTAGCTATTACATGTAACACCCCAATTTCTCAATGAAGTGGATAATTGCGAAAATGCCCCTGGTTTGTTAAATTAATTATTTTGTGATGTCAAATAAGGAAATGGTGGGGCCCATTGCTCAAATTAAGATCATATGAGCACATTATAAATGTCAAGTTTGATTGGATGGGTAATATACATCAATTGGGTAGAAAATGGATAAATGGGTCATAGGGCCCAATGGGTCATAATGGATGATTTGACCATTGTATAAGCTCAAATTAAATGGTGTCAAGCTGAACTGATTGGAAATCAAGTATAGCAAAAATGGGTAGGCTTGATGCACAAGTGAAAACCATTTAAAAGTGGCAAAATCAGCCCATTAATGGGTCATGTTGTCAAAATGGGTCAAAGGGCTGATTGGGGACCCAATGGGTCGGGTTGACTATGTTGAGCACGGATGAGCATGTGGGCCCTCAATTGAACTCAAGTATGAGTTAGTTCAGCTTGAGTTGGACTGACTTGGAGTGAGTTTGAGTTAAGAAAAGAGTTGACTCAAATACAGTGCATTAAATGTGTTGAGTTGGATGAGTTGAGTTAGAATAAAAATATCATGAGTCAAGTGAGTCAAGAGGAAGTGGAAAGGTGTTTTTAATCACACACAACTCTTGGGAAATCAATCCTAGCCGTTGGAATGAAGAGGTACCTTGGCAAAGCCAAGGGACACCAAGGTTGGGCGGCATCATGCATCTCATGAGATGCACGTGTGAAAATATGAAGGGATGCAACGTTTGGGTGAAGGGGTGTCTTGGATGACACCCAATATCCCATCGTTTTTGACAAGGATTAATGAGGGAAAATGAATGGAAGATGGGGCTGAAACTACAAAAAGGAAAGACCACCATTGTTGGCCGATTTTCACATTGAAAATCCAAGGAATTCTCATCTATCTCCCCCTCTCTCCAAACTCATTTTCTTGGCTGAACCAGTTGCTGGTGTTTCACCATTTGATCCAACACCATTTTGGCAAGGGATTAAGGAAGAAGGAAAGAAAGGAAACAAGGGGGAAGAAGCAAGGAAATTGGTAAGTTTTTACATAAGTGTTTAGTTTAATAAAGAGCTTGAAGTTATAAATGTGAATGACATAATTTGGTCATGTATGGCCGAATTTGTCATAGGTCTAAACCTTGGATTAGATGGCTTAAAAGGATAAGAAAATATGCCATTGGGTTCAGCCATCTTGGTTGGCCGAACCCCATGAAAAATGTGGATTGGATTTGATGTTCTTAAAGGTCAAAAACCATGTCAAACCATGGTGATTTATACACGTGTTAATTGGGTCATTTTGTGGCCGAATTAAGTAAGGTTGTAAAGTGTGTTGATAAGGTTTAAAGGATGGAAATTTAGAACATGGAGTTCGGCCACTTTGGATGGCCGAACCCCATGGAAATAATTGGTTGATTTGGATGGTTTTTTGGAATTTAAAACCATACAAGTATGGGTCTGTTTTTAGATGTTTTATTAGACTTAAAGTGCATGTTTTAAAAAGGTTAAAACATGGACTTGAAGGTCATGAAGGACTGAAGGTACCATGGATACAAATTGATAAAATGGACCATTGGACTCGGCCATCTTGGATGGCTGAACCCCATGAATTGTTATGGTCATTTGGATTGAGTTGTTATAAAATGAAAACCATGCAAAGTAATGGATTGATTTGGAGGGTTTTTGAGGGGTAAAAACTAGGTAATATTACATTGATTATTACATGTTTAAATGAGACCTAAACATGTTTATGAGGACCAAGACATGGACATAGGGTTCGGCCACTTTGGATGGCCAAACCCCATGAAAGTATTTAATGATTTTGGTGAGTTAAAAACCATATAAGATTATGGTGTTTATGTGATTTGATGAAGATTAATTTGCTGTTATTGGTTGGCCAATATATGGCTGAACCATGTCAATGTTAGGGTTAAGTTACTGATTCAAATCATGGATAGATGATGGACCAATTAAATCAAGAGAACCATTGGGTTCGGCCATGTGCATGGCCGAACCCCATCGGCTGTTTTGGATGAAAAGATTGGATTCAATTCCATTGGAAACTATGTTGTGTTTATGTTTTGATTTAAGAATTACCTAGGTTTTGGTATGGATTTAATATTAAGTTCATTAATCATGAATAAGATGAAAAGTGGGGACAAGAATCAGATTGGTGAGGTTCGGCCATGTGGTATGGCCGAACCCCACTAAGGGTCATTGGTGGCCTTAATGTGTAGTTAATTAGGTGATTTGAAGGAGCAAATAAAGATGTGAGGTTCGGCCATGGGTATGGCCGAACCCCACCAAGGTGGTTTGGTCATAGTCAAGGATGTTTAAGGAAAAGGTTGGTCTCAATGGCATAACGATAGTTATGGGAGAAATGATCAAAGGTAGAATGATCATAGGTATGGTTGTATGGACCCAAAACAAAGGGGTATGGTTTGGCCATGCTGTATGGCCGAACCCTACCAAGGTATTTTTGTAGAATTTGATGCGTAATAGGGACTAAACGAATGAGAGACCAAAGGATAAATTGGTGAGGATCGGCCATGGGTATGGCCGAACCCCACATAGTGCATCTTTGGGACTTAGACCAAGTTGGAATTACATAATGAATGTTCAATTTGCTGCTATGAAAATAAGGTATCGAGACTTGCGAGAACGGCGTACGAGTCGTGAACGGCTAACGATTAAGAAAGATCGAACACTGAAGAGAATCTTCAGTAGGTTTCTTACCTACTTGTAACCACATTTACACTGTAATGGCCAGAAATTTTTAAATCAATAAATATGTGAATATTATTTATTTTAATGATGAAAATTGGAAATTGGTGGGATAAATGGTAAATGGGCCAAAATTTGGACAAAGGCCCAAATATGGCTCAATAGACCATGGATTGCATTTTAAAGTCATTTAAGTGGTCAATGATGGCCAATTGGGCCATGGGTGGACAAATTGAGTCAAATACCCATTTGGGACCCAATGGGTCAAGATGGTTAAGCTCTAAGGTAAATGGGTAAGATGGAAATGTAATTGGGCCATGGGCCCAAATGGTGATCCATTTAGAATGAATTCAATGGAATTTAAATCACCTAAGTTAAGTTAAAATTTAACCAAGGTGATGTGGCTAAGTGGGACCCACCTCCACCTCATCAAGTGAGGTGGCGTGTGGGCCAAGGTTTGGTGGGGCCGGCCACCATGGTTGATTTGGTCAACCATGGGTGGAGTAATGGAGTTAGGTTAAGTACAAATGGATTAACTTAAGGTAATTATATAATCAATTAAATAATTAAAGTATTTAAAGTGGTGGTTGAAAGTGGTCAAAGTGGGGCCAAGAGGTGAAAACCTACCTCATTCCCACCTCAAGTATGAAACACGTTGGACTTGGTGGTGGTTATCTAAACCACCACCATAAAGCAAATAAAAGATCTTTTAAATATCTTAGGGTTGGTGGGGTCTTTAATGTAAAGAAAAATGGGGATAAGTCATGAGTTTTTTTCCCATTTTTTTTATCCTCTCTTCATTTTCACTCCATTCTCATTCTCCATTGCCGTCCCATGTCCAAGTAAAGGAGAGAAAGAAAGAAAAGAGAGGAGCTCAAGGAAAGAAGAAAGAAGTGGAATTTGGAAGGAGATCACTCTAAGATTAAGGTTATCACCTCCCCTCTCATCATCTCTCCCTTTCCCTCTCTTAATTTAAGCTCTACTTTGGCCGATCCTAAGGTTGGGGGTTGCCACCATGGATCAAGTGTCTTGGCCTATCAAAGATCAAGAGGAAGGAGAGAGGAGGCTAAGGAGACCGACGGGAGTGACGGAAATCGGAGGAGACGATGGATTGTAAGTATTTCTTAAACAGGAAAATTTGGATTTTTAGGGTTTAAGAATTGGAATTTATTTTTGTGAAATTAATGGTGGATAGATAATTTTATGCTATGGATTTTAAATCTATCAAATGGAAGGAATGGAAGGTGAAGGAAACCCTAAATGGATGAATTAGGGTTAGGGAAAAGAAATAAGTAAATGTAGTATGTGCATTGTGTAATTTATTAAATTGAGCATGGAATTGGGTGATTGGTTGTGAAATTAATGGTGGATAGATAATTTTATGCTATGGATTTTAAATCTATCAAATGGAAGGAATGGAAGGTGGAGGAAACCCTAAATGGATGAATTAGGGTTAGGGAAAAGAAATAAGTAAATATAGTATGTGCATTGTGTAATTTGTTAAATTGAGCATGGAATTGGGTGATTGGAATAAAAAATCATGGGCCATAGGGTTCGGCCATATAGCATGGCCGAACCCCATGGTGGGTGATTAGGTGTTTGGTTTAATTAGTTAGGGTTTAAGGAATGGAAAGTGGGTAAAACCCTAATGGAGAAAAAATTAGGGTTAAGGGAAAAAAAAAAAAGGGACTAAGGATAGTACATGCTTAATGTGATCAAACATAGAGGTATATGCAATTTTTTTGAGTCAAGAACCATAGGGTTCAGCCATGTAGCATGGCCGAACCCCATGGTAAGTAATGTATGATTTATTAGGGTTTGAAAAATGGAAGGCAATGTGGATTTTTAACTAATGAATTTTAGTAAATGAATGAATGTGGGAAAGTTTTAAAATGGTGTTATGATGAAAATGCAAAGAGGTGTATGGCCTTGAAAGGCATGGATGAAGTGAACCTTGAACCCTATGGTAAGGTGTTACAAATTTTAAATGGGTTTAAAAAGCCATGGAAAATGGGAAGATTAGTGGATTAATATTTTGGTGAATGTAGGTATTTGGGAGCAATGAAATGAATAAGAGAATATGGTTTAGATGCATGATTTAAACCCCTCAAGAAAGGATTATTGGTGGATCTAAAATGTTATGAATGGATCCAAGAAAAATGGAGAAAGAAACATCATGGGTTCGGCCATGGTGTATGGCCGAACCCATGACCCAAATTTTAGATCATTAATGGGTCTAAAGTTAATTGTGTATGTATAAGTTTAAATTAATGGAATTAGGTCAATAAGATGGTTGAGGTAAGTGATCTTGTAATGTGGTAGAGGAATCAATTATGGACTCAAGGTATGACTAAGAGTAATGATTTAATGGAAGGCCAATTTTTATGGGCTAATGAAGGATGTAGGTATGTGATTAGTTAATGGGGGTTGGATTAATTAAATGGTTAATTTTAATGGCTATGTGACATGGTTCAATGGGTCATTAATGGACCTAAGTTGGGGATCTAAGTTTATGATCAATTATGGACTTAATCATGCATGGATAAATGAGTGATTAAGCATGAAAAATGAGGTAGTGGCAAAACCGTAATTAGTGGCCAAATTCAAGAATTCCATGGAAATTGATCATGGACTTAGGGGATCTAATGTAATAACCTTATAAGTGATTGATAAAGCCTAGGGTGGCCGAATTTTAAGACTTATGGGATTAAAAGGTTTAATAGATGATATGGGACCCACAAAACCTAAATAGTGACCGGTTTTTCATATGGGCTTAGAAATGGTTAAAACATGGACTAATGATGAATGTGTAATAAGGTACTGGACATCGCAGGCGGTGCGCGATCGGCGACCGGGTTTATCGAACGGAAAACGTAAAAGGACGCGGGTCGATAGTCGGTAGGATTCCTACCTTTTTGTAAGCCATGGATTTGGGTGATGTTTTCTTTAATCTATTTTGGAAATCATGTGGTTATCTTTAAGATAAGTTTTGGATTGTGTAACATGTGATGTTTTACTCTAAATTATTTTGGAAATTATGTGAATGCTTATGATGGGTTTTGGATTAAATATTCTGGGATGGTTTCCCTTTGATTTAGTTGGTAATCTTGTAATTGTTTTAAGATGGGTTTTATTACTATTGAATTTTATATATTACATGGCATATGGCATCTACATCTCATGCATGGCATGGGAGGCATATGACAGGGGAAGGATGAAATGAAACCGGAGTCCATGCTCTGTCGGGGCGACCGATAAATAGCATGGGGACATTTCACATATGTTATTATTATACCTTGATGAGGCTTTGCCATCAAGGGGGGAATCTTGTAATTATGATACCTTGATGATGGTTTTCCATCAAGGGGGATGTTGTATGTATTGGTATACCTTGATGATGGTTTTTCCATCAAGGGGGGGATGCCTAGTGTGGACCGCATCTTGATGAGGTTTTTCCATCAAGAAGGTCATAGCACGATGATTGTATGGATTTTATTTGGGATACTATGGATGGTTGAAAAAGGGACATTGTAGAATGAGGATGAGATTGATGGGTGGGATTCATGACATAGAACACCTATTGCATGACATTGCCCAAAGTGCATGGTTTTTTTTTTCTATAATATTATCTGCATGTTGTTATTGCTAATCCATGTGCTAGCCCTACTCGGAGTCCTACTGGGCGCGTGTTCTAACGCCCTACTTCTACCCTAGTTGACGATGTAGGAGATGGCGGAACGGAAGGACAGGACAGGAGTCAAGCTTAGGAGCTTGGGAAGGCGGACTAATTATTTTGTTTAAGTTTATTTTGGGAAAATGTGTATTTGCATAATTTAGCTTGTCGGAAATGTAATAATTTAGATGTCTTGCTATGTTTTATAAACTATTTTGGACAGTACGGTATGAGGGCATTTTAATAATTTAATGGATATCTCTTCCCTGCTATCTGAAGATTGGTAGGATAGTGTCTATTATCATCCGCATTGATTTTTATGTGTTGCGTGCTTACTTTCTACACGTGAACCATACTCGTGGATTTATGTTCCACGCAAGCGTAGGGTTGGCCAGTTAAGGGCCGGGCTTTAGAAGCTCGGAACTTAACTCGCGTCATGACGTTCGTGCCCTTTGTCACTTTTATGTAAAAAAAAAAAAATAGACTCTGATATTTTGGTGAAAAGGGGCGGGCGTTACATACACTTGTTTTCATGATGGTTTTTATGAGATATTGTCATACTATTATTTATCATATTTTGAATGATGAGTTATGTATTTACAAATGACATACAATGCATTGGCATCTCATGCATGGACATGGGATGATGACTGAGGATATGCTATGTTGCAATTATGAGTTACCGTCCTCCTTAGGCGATGAGAGTCCTGTCAGGAGGAGTAACATGATGATAAGAGTCACATTCGTCTCCTTAGGCGATGAGAGTCCCGCCAGGAGGACTAATATGTGATATGAAACAACTCAATGATGAAGTGTTTTTCCACAGATAACGAGGATTACTGTGGATTACCTTATCGTGTGAGTTCCAGATGAAAGTGTATTGTGATTTACCTTGACGGTGAGAGTCCCGTCAAGTGATGGCTATGTATGTGTGATGGATGGGGCTCATTACATTTGCATACATACATAGCATGGTTTTATATGTTTTTGATGATCATGTACTATGATATATATGCATGTTTTATATGCTAACCATGTGGTAGCCCTGATCGGGAACCTACTGGGCGCATTAATCTAACGCCCTAATTCTATCCTTAGAGGATAATGCAGGAACAAGGAAAGGGAAAGAGAAGGTCGATAACCGGGAGGGGAGCCAAGCCTAAGCGTTTGATTGATGAACAGGACTTCTTATTTATTGTCGTTTGAGTTATATTTGATGGACATGTAATAAGTTAATACTTTGCTAGGGTTTGATTAGGTTATTAACTATGGATGGTTGTTTTATGTTAATTATTAATTGAGACTGTTACTTGCTATCTATTCATTCTATTTCCGCAGTTAGTCTAGTTTATTCCGCAAGTTATTGTTTAGTTCCATGTGTGTTTTGTTATCATGGTCTAGTCCATGTACACATGGGTGGCCGGTTAAGGTTCAGACTTGAGTAGTCTGAACTTAACTAGTGTCGTGACGTCCTTCCGCCTTTGTCCGGTGTATAGGTTTAAAAAAAAATAGACTCTAAATTTTGTCTCGGAAAGGGGGGGGGGGGGTGTTGCATTACATATCCATAATATGTAATTCAAAAAACAGTAATATAGAAATCCCAATCATCATTCAAGCGCTTAAGCTTGGCTCCCCTCCAGGTCCACGACCTTCTCTTTCCTTTTTCCATTTCCTACATTATCCTCTATGGATAGAATTAGGGCGTTAGATCAACGCGCCCAGTAGGATTTCCGATTAAGGCTACCACATGGTTAGAATATAAAATATGCATATATCAATATATATATATGATCATCAAAACAGATAAATCAATGCTATGTAAAGTATGCACATGTAATGAGTCCCACCCATCACAAGTATATATAATCATCATTTGACGGGATTCTCACGTCAAGGTAATCCAGAGTACTCCACATTTCCTCTGAATTGAACTCTCATGTCCCAGTAAGCCAGAGTACTCCACATTTCCTCTGTATGGAACTCTCATGTCCAGGTAATCCAGAGTACTCCTCATTTCCTCAGGATAGGACTCTCATCATTAAGTTATCCCATAATCATCACCCCATGCCATGCATGAGATGAGATGTCAATGTATTATATATATCATTTGTAAATGTAAACCTCATCATTCAAAAACCAATTGAAACATAATAGTAATAGCAACATATCTCATCAAAATCAGGATAAAACCAATCATAATAGTGGTTACAAGTAGGTAGGAAACCTACTGAAACTTTGCTTAAGTGTCCGTTCCTTTTTGAGCTTCACCCGGTCACGACTCGTACGTCGTTCAACTCTCGTCACCTTGTGATGTAACAATAAGTAAATCATACTATCATCTAAATGTCCATTCACATCTAAGATCCAAAAACATCTTGTGGGGTTCGGCCATACCCATGGCCGAACCTTACCCACTTTAACTTGATCTCTTTGGTTTTGGATTAACACCATCCATATGATTTATTAACACTTCAAACCACTAAATATCACTTGGTGGGGTTCGGCCATAGAACATGGCCGAACCTCATCATATTGGTTTGAACCCCCTTCTTTAAATCCTTTGTTCTTTTTATTCATAATTACCATAATCACTTGTATTTACAGCTTTGCCACTAGGCCAAGCCTTGTTTAATTTTTGCTTCACAATCAAAGCCCATATGACCAAACCACCTTAGTGGGGTTCGGCCATACAACTTGGCCGAACCTCCCCAATCCCATTTGGATCTCTTAATCCATTCTAATCACATTAATCATCCAACCTTTAATCCACCAAAATTACTCCATGGGGTTCGGCCATACACTTGGCCGAACCCAATGGTTCTTTTATCCATTATACTTCACCATAATGTCATAACTTAGACCTTTTAAAACATTACAAAACAATCAACAACTTTTAATCATATACTTGAATCCAAAATCCATTTAAAGATCCATGGGGTTCGGCTATACACATGGCCGAACCCAATGGTTCCCTTGGTTCAATGATTCCATCCTATGTACTTAACTTAGGCTCTACTCTTTAACCATGATAACTACATGGTTCAGCCATCCAATGGCTGACCCAAATCAGTAACTATATCTCCAATTAAATCACATAAAACTCTCTACCATTGGTATGGTTTTTATCTCTCCAAAAACCATACCAAATTATCAAATACTTTTATGGGGTTCGGCCATCCAATGTGGCCGAACCCTATGCCCATGATTTGGACCTTTTTAACTTACATCTTATCTCCGTTCAATCATGTAAAAATCACCATAATATTGTACTTCAAAAACCATCAAATACCCAAACCATTTTCATGGGGTTCGGCCATACATAATGGCCGAACCCAATGATCCACCTTTATCATTTAAACCAACGTTACCCAAGGTTTGAACCCATGATACATTCGGCCATTCCATGGCCAATTCATGACATCCATATCCATGATTTAAGAACCCTTTTAACTTGCATCATAAGTCTAATTTAAACATCCCAAAATAGTCCATCATTTGCATGGTTTTAACTTACAAAAACCATCAACATGACCATAACATTTCATGGGGTTCGGCCAACCAAAGTGGCCGAACCCTATGGTCCATGTTAGCTATCCTTTAAACATCAAAATACATATTCCAAACCCTTGGTAGATTCGGCCACCCCATGGCCAAATCATGTTCCATTTAACCCATTGTATTAAACAAAATTCCATGAAAATACTTACCAATTCTCTAAGCCTTTCTCCTTGCTTTTGATCCTTGCTTCCTATCTTTCTTAGCCTCCCATCCTTTGCTGATTATATGCTTGATCAATGGTGAAAAACACCAAGTATAATTCGGCCAAGAGAGTGTGTTCTTGAGAGAGGGAAAGAGATGAGAAACCCAAGGTTTTTGGCAATGTAAATTCGGCCAAGTGATGGTGTTCTTTCCTTTTGTTAAACAGCCCCTCTTCCTCTCATTAATCCTCATTAACACTTGCTCAAACCAATGAGACACTTGCTGCCAACTAATGCACCCATTGGCACCAACCGATGCATCTCTTGGTATCAACCAATGCATCTCATGAGATGGAAATACCCCTCCATCTTTGTTCATTAATGCCACCCCAACCATGGTGACCCATGGCTTGGCCAAGGCACCCTTTCACTCCCAACGTGTGGGACATGTTTCTTTGATAATGTTTGAGATCAAGACACCCCCTCAAATTCCATTTGACTCACTTGAAGTCAAGGTCCTTTTGATTTCCATCTCAACTCACTCAACTCACCATACTTAATGCATTTCATTTAATGCATTGAGTCAACTCTATTACTTAATTCCAAGCCAACTCATTTCAGTCCCACTCAACCTGATTTAAATCATATTTGAGCTCACCTAATGGTCCACACGGTCAACCACGGTCAACTCGACCCATTGGGTCCCCATTTAGCTTATTGACCCAATTAACGCTTAGACCCAATTATGAGTGGTTTAGCCCCTTTGAATGTGGTTTACCCATTTGCATCAAGTCTACCCATTTATGCTCCACATAATTTCCAATCAATTCAGCTTAACCCCATTAAATTTGGGCTCACCCAATGGTCAAACAAGTCCATTATGACCCATTGGGTCCCAATTGGGTCCTTTGACCCAATTAACCATTTTGACCCCATTTGACGTACTTTACCCATTTACCTAAATTTGATCTTTATAATAGGTCCATAGGGTCTTAATTTGAGCAATGGGCCCCACCATTTCCATATTTACAATTACATTTATTAAATTCACCATTCTAGTGGCATTTTCGTAAATATTCATTTCATTGAGAAATTGGGGTGTTGCATTCAACACTAAACCTTCCGTAGGACTTGTAGAATACCCTTTTAGCAATCCGTTATGCTGCCAGAATTTCGTTCCTTAGTTTGGGACCTTAGGACAATCAACAGTCACAGGTGGGACAATAACTGTTAGTGCCTCGGCTTGTCGAGACACATATTTGTGAATTCTGTGACGTCGGTGAAGCATTACCTTTGGAGAGAGAAACTCAAGACTGAAGTTTTGGTTGAAGTTTTGAACACTGAAAGGATGAACAATGTATGGTAATCACAGATGGTAAGTGACCATAGTTGACCTTAGGTTGACCTTGCCTAGGCTTAAAGATCATATCTGAATAATTAAACTAGCCTAACATGTGTTTGACACCAAATCAAAACCGAACATCGAAATATGAAGTCAATGTTAGGACGACACATTGTGTCGGCGATCATTCGCCAATGACAGTAGAAGATCAATCGTGGTTATACGATCAATCAATTGGAAAATCGAAGGTTCTAGTTGGAATGGACTGTTAAACACAAGTGGTATTAGGACGATACATTCGTGGCCACGACCAATCGTCTGGACCTTGACGATACAATAGTGTAGGTGAACTATCACTGAGACAAGACCTAGGTTGGACTTGAACAAAGGCCTAGAAACTTGATCACATACGATCAATCGGTTGCATGATCAATAGTTTTACAGGGTTGGAACACATCCGCATCATGATCAGTCACCTGGTTCTAGATAAGGCTGGTCTTCTCAAAGGTCTGTCAAAACGGGATAGCCTCAGGCCGATACTTTCGCCAACCCATGATCAGTCGCCAGGAAACACGGATGATCAGTCGTGTGGCACAATCAATCGTAGGTTACCGTTATTGTGTCGTTACTATGCATTAAATGCACAACGATCAGGTTGGCGGAATGTCATGACCAGCCCCAAGATGGGTGCATGATTTTTTTTCCTTTTTTTTAAAAAAAAAAACAACCGATCATAATACAATACATGTACATGGGCTACTAGCTTCCAGTATTAAATTCAAAGCTACATGATTAAATCCATAATCAATTAATTACCACCATGAATCTAAATAAAGATAAAGAGTAGTCTGTCAAATGGAAGTCATTCTCGACTTAGCACCACGCCGCTAACTTCGAGGGTCAACTCTGTCAGTCATCAACATTTACCTGAAAAACTGTTAGGGAGTGAGCCTCACTTGCCCATAGATCATCTCCTCAGTACGAGAACAATGGCCAAAGTAAAAAGTGCGGGAATTAAACATATTCCATAATTTGCACAAAAAGAACCATAAATAATACATACAAACTATCATGCAGTATCACAATAGACAGAGGTCCATCTACAACATATGGACACACACAACTGTCTCAAAACAGGTAACATGGAATAATGGTATACCAGACAGTCAAAACTACCGTCTAAAAGTTAGTACGTACAAACGTATATATCTCAATCCAAATACTCTATCCATTACATACTTCTCTCGTATGTGTTATTTTCATAATCCACCTACTTATCTACCCATCAGTAGTAAAGATCAATGCTATGTGTTTGACCCATATGCCTCCGGTATAGAATTGTGATAACCTCACCTCTCAACACAACATGACAATGAGGCAGTGACACAGTGTAGTAGCTTGACAGTGTTCCTCGCCTGCCCAACTCACACTTGTTTACTCCTCACCCGCCCACAAGACTTTTGGGTCTTTTGGTCTCACGCAGACCTACCGTAAACATAGAAACATACACACCTTATATCATCTGTCATATGACGTATAC
Organism: Chimonanthus praecox; assembly: GCA_022113865.1. Taxonomy (NCBI): domain Eukaryota; kingdom Viridiplantae; phylum Streptophyta; class Magnoliopsida; order Laurales; family Calycanthaceae; genus Chimonanthus; species Chimonanthus praecox. Next base: position 32,698,603 of record CM039089.1, on the reverse strand, counting down.
CCAGGTCAGTATTCACCAATATTAACAATAGGTCAACGTGGCTTATCTCCCACTCACCAAATTCAACAATACACACTTAGCTTCCACAAAACCTATCAACTTGTAACATCCTGGATTTTCACTGCGAATATTATATTAGATATTATCTATTTTAATTGTTAAATTTAAGATTTATAGAAGGAATAAATGTTAGATGGATAAGAATTGGGAAATTGCCCAATTATGATCCAAAAGATCATGCATAAGAGTTTGATTCTAATTAATTGGGTAAATATGGTCAATTGGGTCAAATACCCAATTGGAATGGGTCAAGATGAATGGATTTAATCGGGTCATGTACCCAATTAAGACCTAAGGCATGGAATCCACCACATCAAGTGTATGAGGTGGCAAGTGTATGAAGTGGTGTGTGAGTGGCATAGCCAAGTGGGACCCAAATCCACTTCATCAAGTGAGCTGGCGAGTGGTCTAAGGTCACATGTAGGGTCGGCAACCATGGTTGACTTGGTCAACCATGGGTGAGTTCATGAGTGAGTTCAAGAGGGTTAAGTGAAGTGAGTTGAATTAAGGAATTATGTAATTAAGGAATAAATTTAAGTCTTGAGTTAAAAGTTGCATGGATGAGTTCAAATCAAGATTGAGCTGAATGGGAGGTGAGTTCAAATAAACAAGTGGGTCGAAAGGGAAGTGGAAGGGGCTCTGAGTCAAAAAGGGAGATGGAGGGTTTCCATCTCAGGGAAACCCTAGACAAAACTGTTGGCAGTGGGGAGAAGGCTCCAAGTGTAAGCCATTTGTCTCCTTGGTTAACCAAGGGACACATGGGAAAGACCAAGATGTAAAGAGGGTGGTTGGGAGGTTAGGGTTTACACAAGACACACACCAAACCCTCCTTGAACGATCCCCTCTTTGAAACAAAAAAAAAAATAGGGTTTCATCTCATCCTCTCCCTCCCTCTTGAGAAAAAGAATCCTATCTCTCATCTCTCTCCCTCTCTCTACCCTCCTAGGTCGAGTACACCTCTAAGAAACCTAGAGATCTTCTTCTCTTCTCTATCTCGCTTCCTCTCCATTGCTACACCTAGAGCACTAAGGAAAGATTGGTCTTTCACACAAAAGATATTAGCTCAAGGGACGCCCCACAAGTGTGGCCGAAATCCATCCCTTACATTCAAGAGGTTGGCATCATCTCTCTCTCTCTCTCTCTCTCTCTCCCTCCCATTTCGGCACTAGACTTGGAGAAACCGAAGAATGAAGGAGGAACAAGAAAGGACTAAGGGAGGAGAAGGACGGAGGAGCAAAATCAGACCTAAAGAAACGAAAAATGGACAAGACCCTAACCTTGTTGGTGGGTAAGATAAGTTGTACAAATAAGTTGTGATGTTGAGGACTATGGTTATACATGATTAATGGATGATGATGAAGACTATGGTTAAATATAAGGAATGGTTAAATGGTTGAAACAAATGTGGTAGGACATTCAAAATTATGGAAATAATCAAGAACAAGGTTCGGCCTCTTGTGTAACACCCCGCCCTTTTTCACTCGCTTTTCCCAAAATCAGAGTCTATTTTTTTTTTTTTTTTATAAATAGAAGAGTGAGCGAGAGCGGGACGTCATGGCGCGAGCTAAGTCTGAGCTTCTAAAGCCCGACCCTTAACTGGCCAACCATATGTGTGCATGGACTAAGTCCACGAATACGGTTCACACGTACTAATATATATACATGCGTAATATAATAGAACCTAACTCTTTTCCATTTTAGATAGCAAAGTAGTTCAAGTCTTTAACCATAATTAACTAACTAGAATATCCAACATAAACCATTCAAACCATAACAAAATTTTCTAAGTTATTACATGCTGCATTCTAGCTACTCAAATTACAAGTCCATGAGTAACTTAAATAAAATAACATTAAACATATCCAAGCTCCATTCACGATCATCATTTCCTTCATTTCCTGTGTCATTCACTAGGGTAGAAGTAGGGCGTTAGAATAACGCGCCCAGTAGGAATTCCAAGTAAGGCTAACACATGGTGAGTACAAAAAAACTGTAATACCCAAGATTTTGCAATATATCAATATTTACGAAATTGCCATTGAAATTATGAATTAAAAGGATATGACTGTAGATGAGTAAATTGTGGGGCCCATTGTTCAAATAGGACCCAATGTACATGTTATAAGGTTAAATTAAAGTAAATGGGTAATCTGCATCTAATTGGGTCAAGGTGGTTAATTGGGTCAAAGGACCCAATTGGGACCCAATGGGTCGTGGTAGAGATGTTTGACCATTGGGTGAGCTCAAGTTTAATTGGGTTAGGTTGAATTGAATGGGAATGTTAACAAGTGTTTAAGTTAACTCAATTAAATGAAGGAGTTGAGTTTAATGTGAAGTTGAATTTATTGTATGAGTTGCATTAAAATGATGAGTTAAATGGGTGAGTTGTGTCATATGAGTTGGATGGGAAATTATGGAGATATTTATCTTAAAACGAGTGAAATGTGAAATTGAAGGGTTGTAGTTTCAAACTCAAACACCACACCACACGTTGGTTGCATGGGAAGTTTCTCCCATGCATGAAACTCCTAGTTAAGTAACGAATGATGGTGGCGGTTTTGGGAGTTACATGAGGTGAGAAGTTTATTTTTAAATTCAAACATAAAGGACGTTGGAATGCATGAGAATTATTCTATGCATGAGAATTAAAGGGGAGTTGGAAGGTTGGGTGGTCCAAGGATTAAGACACAAAACCATTGGCTTGTAGGAGTTTCATCTCAAGGATGAAACCCCCACATGAGCAATTATGGTAGAGTGGCGGTTACACCAAGATATCAAAGGCTAGCCGTTGTAGCCTTTAGGAGTTTCATTTCAAAATGAAACTCTCACATGGAACGGTAATGAAAATTGGATGATGGGAGGAATGTATTCAACAAGATAATCCTTGTTAGCCATTGGGTGCCTTGGGAGTTTCATCTCAAAGATGAAACCCCCACATGGAGAAGTGATGGAGAAGGTTGCACCAAGGCAGCCCAAGAGCCACAAACCGTTGGAGGGTTTTCATCTCAAGGATAAAACCCCCAAGTGGAAAAATTGAAGGAAATGAATGGGGAAGGGAGTTACAAGTGGTGCCAACCTTAGGCTGAATTTGATTAACCAAATGAAGAGTTTTATTTCCACTCATTCTCTCCCTCTCCCTCTCTTAGCCGACCAACATTCTAAGGAAAGGAGATCAAACATTTTAAGAAATCTATCTCATTCTCTCCCTCTCTTTCTCAAGGCCGGTTCTCCTCCCAAAGATCAAAAAGGGTTTGAAGGTTTGAAGCATTGTGCTAAGCTTCTCTTTCAATTCATCTTGGCCGAACCAACCCTTGATAATCTCATCTTGATCAAGCTCATCTATTGGTCGAAGATCAAAGAGAAGAGGAAGAAGGAAGGCTAAGGATCAAAGAGGAGCAAAAGGTAGGACTAAGAAAGGAACGGAAGAACAAGCAGGAGCAAAGATCAAATTGGGGGAGTCGCAGAAACGGTAGGTGCTCAATAAACTTTTATTAAGTAAGATAGCCAAGGGAACATGATCCGGCCATCGTATGGCCAAATCTATCAAGGATTTAAATCAAGGATAATGATGTTTAAAAAGGGTAGAAAATGGATCATAGGGTTCAGCCACTTTGGATGGCCGAACCCCATGAAAGGACTTGGTTATTTGTATGGGTTTTTGAGGGATAAAAACCATACAATGTTATAAGGTTTTAAAGGGTTTAAATGGAGATAAGATTAATGTTTTGGATCGGCTATTACATGGCTGAACCATGTGGATATTATAGCTAAGTTGCTGATCATAAACCATAGATAAATATTGGAGTGTTTGAATCAAGAAAACCATAAACCCCATGGACCATTTTTATGGGTTAATTGGAAGGTTATTGATGTTTAAAAGGTTTAAAATGTATGGAAAGTGATGGACTTGGATGTATTATGTTTATCAAAAAGAATGGAAATGAGTAGCACCAAAACCAAAGGGGTGAGGTTCGGCCATGTTGTATGACCGAACCCCACCAAGTCCTATGTATGGTGTTTTGTTTTAAAAGGTCTAAAAATATTCAAATGGATAGAATGAGAACATTCATAGATGGATAAAGGTTTCAATGGAAATAAGGATCTATAGGGTTCGGCCATGTGTATGGCCGAACCCCATAGAGTGACAATGGTGGATGGTTAAGGGCTAGATAATTAGATGGATGGATTGGTAATTAGATTTATGCATGAAGGATAAAAGGACCAAATTTGAGATGGTGAGGTTTGGCCATGTTGTATGGCCGAACCCCACTAAGGTGGATTGGTTATGGACATTGGTTAACAATGTTAAGCAAAGGTTAAACCAATGGCAAAACCGTAAATACAAGTTATTTTGTAAATATGGAATGAAATGATCAAAGGACTTGAAAGAGGGGTCAAAACAAAAGTGGTAAGGTTCGGCCATGTTGTATGGCCAAACCCTACCAAGGTGTATTTGGTAGATTGAGGTGTTTAAATAAGTTTTTTGATTGGTATTGGTTAAATAAAAAGGGGAGATCAAATTCAAGTGGGTGAGGTTTGGCCATGGTGTATGGCCGAACCCCACAAGGTGGTTTTTGGGACTTAGACTTAATTGGAAATCAATTGGTTATGTGTTTGACTTATTGTTATATAAACAAGGTAATGGGACTTCTTGAACGGTGCTCAAATCGTGAACGGGTAACGATTTAAGAAGAGTGGACCATTTTAGTGATCATTGTGTAGGTTTCCTACCTTTTTGTAACCACAATATATACTTGCTGGTTTTTATGTTGGTTTTTATGAGATATGGGTTTAACTAATATGTTTCAAATTGGATTTGAATGTTATGATTTATTTACAAATGGCATGTATTCATGGACATCTCATGCATGGCATGGGGTGATGGTTATGTAACCGGAGGCCACACTCCGTCGAAGCGTCCGAAAGACCATTGTGGGGTACCTTCATGATGAGAATCCCATCAAGAGGAAACCGGAGGCCACACTCAGTCGGGGCGTCCGAAAGACCACTAGGTGGGACTCATTACATTTGCATACATACATTGCATTGTTTTTGTGAGTTTTGATGATCATGTATTACTATGTTAAATGCATGATTTTATACTAACCTTGTGGTAGCCCTAATCGGAAGACTACTGGGCACGTTGATCTAACACCCTATTTCTATCCTTAGTGGATGACACAGGAAAGGGAAAGGTCGAGGATCGCAAAGGAAACCAAGCATAGGAGCTTGGGCTTTTGATTGGACTTATTTGTGGACATTTTATTTAAGTTTACATGGACATGTAATTTGTTAATTAGATGTCTTCATGTAATAACTTAGTAAAATATTTGCTATGGTTTGCTATGGTTGAATGAATGTTTAGTTTAAGGTAACATTGGATTAAGACTTGTACTTTGCTATCTAATTTGCTATCTTACATTGCTATCTAAAATGGAGTAGTTTTAGGTTCTATTATAACCCTCAGTTAGATTAGGTTTATTCCGCAAGTTTAAATTAGTACCATATGTGAAACGTTTCTCATGGACTTGGCCCATGCACATATGGGTTTGGCTAGTTAAGGGTCTGTAACACCCCGCCCCTTTTCACTCTAAATCAGAGTTTATTTTTTATTTTTTAAAATAAATAAATAAGTGATCGGAGCGGAGTGTCACGACGCGAGTTAAGTTCGGACTTCTAATGTCCGACCCTTAACTGGTCAAACCCATATGTGCATGGACCAAGTCCATGAGAAACATTTCACATATGGTACTAATTTAAACTTGCTGAATAAACCTAATCTAACTGAGGGTTATAATAGAACCTAGAACTACTCCATTTTAGATAACAATGTAAGATAGCAAATTAGATAGCAAAGTACAAGTCTTAATCCAATGTTACCTTAAACTAAACATTCATTCAACCATAGCAAACCATAGCAAATATTTAACTAAGTTATTACATGCCGACATCTAATTAACAAATTACATGTCCATGTAAACTTAAATAAAATGTCCATAAATAAGTCCAATCAAAAGCCCAAGCTCCTATGCTTGGTTTCCTTTGCGATCCTCGACCTTTCCCTTTCCTGTGTCATCCACTAAGGATAGAAATAGGGTGTTAGATCAACGTGCCCAGTAGTCTTCCGATTAGGGCTACCACAAGGTTAGTATAAAATCATGCATTTAACATAGTAATACATGATCATCAAAACTCACAAAAACAATGCAATGTATGTATGCAAATGTAATGAGTCCCACCTAGTGGTCTTTCGGACGCCCCGACCGAGTGTGGCCTCCAGTTTCCTCTTGATGGAATTCTCATCATCAAGGTACCCCACAGTGGTCTTTCGGACGCCCCGACGGAGTGTGGCCTCCGATTCTTCTTGATGGGATTCTCATCATCAAGGTCATCCCACGATTGCCTTACGGACGCCCCGACGGAGCGTGGCCTCCGATTACAAAACCATCACCTCATGCCATGCATGAAATGTCAATGAATACATGCCATTTGTAAATAAATCTTAGCAATCAAAACCACTTTGAATCGTAATAGTTTAACACATATCTCATCAAAATTAAGATAATACATCAAGTATAAGTGTGGTTACAAAGAGATAGGAAACCTACACAATGATCACTTAAATGGTCCGCTCTTCTTAAATCGTCATCCGTTCACGATTTGAGCACCGTTCAAGAAGTCCCGTTACCTTGTTTATATAACAATAAGTCAAAGACCTAACCATGTGATTTCCAATTATGTCTAAGTCCCAAAAACAACATTGTTGGGTTCAGCCATACCCCATGGCCGAACCTCACCTACTTGAATTTGATCTTTCTTTCCATTTAACCAAAACCATCCAAATAACTTAATTCAAAACCTCAATCTACCAAACATACCTTGGTGGGGTTCGGCCATACAACATGGCCGAACCTCACCATTTTGGTTTCGGCTCCTTTTTCAAGTCCTTTAATCTTTCTTTCCATATTTACATAATAACTTGTATTTACGGTTTTTGCCATTGGTTTAACCTTTGCTTAACATTGCTAACCAATATCCATAACAAATCAACCTTAGTGGGGTTCGGCCACACAACATGGCTGAGCCTCACCATCTTAAATTTTGGTCCTTTCAATCCTTCACAAATCTCCATTTTGATTTGACCAATTATATTACAAGTTAACCACTTCAAACAAACTAAATCCACCAATTATCCATTAGTGGGGTTCGGCCATACTACATGGCCGAACCTCACCATACTGATTTTGTCCCTTTTTCCATCATCTATAATAACTGATTATTTACTTAATACTAAGTCCAAAGATAAACATCTGTGATTCCTTAATCAAAAGCATATAACCATTTATAATTTCCAACCATGTTCTTAACTCCAAATAACCCATAAAATGGTCCAAGGGGTTCAGCATATCGGGTCCAATCAGCGCAGACTCACCGGCCTTTGTCCAAAACACTGGTGACCTACACGGTCTACCATATAAAGCCTCGAATGGAGCCATCTGAAGGCTTGCCAGATTGCTGTTGTTATATGAGAACTCCACTAGCGGCAAGTGATCCTTCCATCCACCTTTGAAGTCTCACATACATGCTCTCAGCATATCTTCCAATGTTTGTATCGTTCTCTCCGACTGTCCATCAGTCTGTGGATGGAAAGTTGTGCTAGTCAGTAAATCTGTTCCCCTGGCTGACTGCATACTCTGCCAAACTTTGCCGGTGAAACGGCCATCTTTATCAGACACTATAGTCCGAGGAATACCATACAATCTGATGATATCCCTGATATACCGTTGACCCAAAGTCTCAGATGAGCCTGTCATCCTAATAGGAAGAAAATGTGCAGACTTGGTCAGTCGGTCCACAACGACCAATAGAGCATCGTTGCCCTTTGAGGACCTTGGCAACCCTGTCACGAAATCCATAGAGATGTGCTCCCATTTCCAATCTGGTACTGGTAAGGGTTTGAGTAACCCCGTTGGCTTTTGATGTTCCGTCTTAACCTGCTGACAAGTTAAGCAGTGTGCCACAAATTCTGCCACATCTCTTTTGAGTCCGTGCTACTAGTAGTGTCTCTTCAGGTTGTGATACATCTTGGTGCTGCCCGGATGTATGGAGAGTTTGGTCTGATGTGCCTCAATCAACAACTCTTTTCTGCAGCTTTTTGGTACATATATTTTTCCCCGGAATACAAGACCCTGTCCTGGTCGCAACTCCATTCCGGTATGACTATGCCAGTAGACATCTTGGCCCATATCTCTTCCACTTCCGGATCTGTTCGTTGCTCTTGTTCAATCTTGGTAACCATGTTGGACCGTATGATTAAATTGTACATACTCCCATGGTTGTTGATATACAGATTGAACTCTCGAATGGTATTCAACATCTCCCATTCTGTTCTGATCAAACATGCCACTGATGCATGTGATATACGGCTGAGAGCATCTGCCACCTTGTTTGCCTTACCCGGATGATATCAAAGCGCGAACTCATAATCCGCCAGATATTCCATCCATCTGCGCTGCCTCAGGTTGAGCTCTTTTTTATTAAACAAATACTTCAAGCTCTTATGGTCTGAAAACACTTCAAATTTCTCGCCATATAGGTAGTGTCTCTAGTTTTTTAGAGCAAAAACCACTGCGGCTAATTCAAGATCATGCGTAGGATAGAGACGTTCATGTATATTTAGTTGTCTTAAACCATAAGCCACCACACGATGACGTTGACTAAGAACACACCCCAGTCCCTCTCCTGAAGCGTCGCATTCTACTGCATATCCCTTGCCTTTTTCCAGCAAAATTAAGATAGAAGTAGTTGTAAGTCTATCTTTCAGCTCCTCAAACCTTTGGTTGCACAGATCTGCTCACTCATACTTGACTCCTTTCTGAGTGGGTCAAGTCAATGGAGATGCAATTTTGGAGAAGTCCATGATGAACTTCCTGTAATAACCAGCCAATCCCAAGAAGCTGCGATCTCGGTTACATTCTTTAGCGCTTTCCATTCACTTACGGCCGCCACCTTAGCAGGATCTGTAATAGCTCGGACTTTTTAAATTAATATAAATGTGGATATTATTTATTTAAATGATGGAAATTGGGAAATTTGATGGAATAGATGGTAAATGGATCAAAGTTTGGACAAGGGCCCAAGTATGGCCCAATGGACCATGGATTGGATTTAAAATCATTTAAAGGGTCAAGGATGGTCAAATTGGGCCCAATACCCATTTGGGACCCAATGGATCAAGATGATGTAAACTCTAAGGTGAATAGGTAAGAAATAAATTTAATTGGGCCATGGGCCCAATGGTGATCCAAGTAGTTGAAGATGGATTAAATTAAATCGCCTAAATTAGTGATGAGTTGACCAAGGTGACATGGCCAAATGGGACCCACCTCCACCTCACCAAGTGAGGTGGCATGTGGACCAAGGATTGGTGGGGCCGGCCACCATGGTTGAATTGGTCAACCATGGGTGAAGTAATGGAGAGGAGTCAAGGAATTAAAGGAGATAAAGTGGAAATTAATTAACTTAACCTAATGATCCAATTTAATTAATTAATTAAGCTAATAAAAAAGGTGGTCAAAGAGGGGAAACCAAACCACCTCACCTTAAGAGGTCAAAAACGTTGGCTAGTGGTGGTTGTTCCAACCACCACCATAAAGCATGAAAAATATCTCATGTGGGGTGGTTGGGAGACTTAATGTTAGAGTGTAACTTATGTAACCAAAGAGATAAGATAAGTTTTCATCTCATTCTCTTCATTTCACCCTCATCTCACTCTCTCCATCTCTGCCACTCTCCAAAAACCGTCCCACACCCAAGGAGAAGGAAAGGAAGAAAACCAAGAGAAAGAAGAAGAAAAGCTTGGAAGAAAAGAGAGGAGAAAGGTGTAAGCTTGGCCATCACTCCAAGATCAAGCCATAGTATTTTCTTTCTCATCTCCATCCTCTCCTCTCCCTCTCTCAAATCTAACCCTACCATGGCCGAACCCAGGCTTGGAGGTTTTCACCATTGATCAAGCATTTTAGCCAACCAACAAAGGAGAAGGAGAAGAAAGAAGGTCAAGGAAGCCGATGGGAGTAACGAAAGTCAGAGGAGGCGTCGGGATCGTAAGTATTTTCTAAACAAGAGATTAGATTTTTTTTTAGGGTTTAAGAGGTTATGAAATCCATTTCTTGGATTTAGAGGTGGCCAAAACATCATGGCCTTGGATCTCAAATCCATCAAATGAAAGGAGGAAAAATGGGCAAACCCTAAATGGGTAAATTAGGGTTAAGAAAAAATAAATGGATTAAGGACATTATGTATTTAAATTATTTAAGCATGGATTTGTGTAATGTTGTGATTAGGTAATGTATGAATTTTTTAGGGTTTTATAAGAATGGAAGCCATGGAGAATGATTTAGGGTTTTAAGATTTTAATGATTAAATGTAGGTAATTTTTGAAGAGGTTTTTATGATGGAATCCATGGATGAATGTAAATGTTTTTATGGTCTAAAATGGCACCAATGGATAATGAACCATGAACCATGGGTTCGGCCATGGTGTATGGCCGAACCCTATGGTGATGTAAGAATGGTTTTGATGGGTGAAGAGATGGAAAAAGTGATTAAGAATGTTGATAGATTGTATGGATTTTCAAGTATAACATATAATGTTTTAAAGGTGTGGAATTAGGGATGAACCATGAACCTCATGGAGGGACTTATTTTAAATCTAAATGTGGTAAATAGGCCTAAGAAAATAATGGGAAATTTGGATGGACTAAGTATTTTGGAACCATGGAAAACAAATGGGGAATGTAGCTAAGTTGATGGACTCAAAATATATTTAATGTTGATCAAAAGGAGTGATTTAAATGCATAATGTAAAACCCCTCATGGGAGGACTTATGATGGAGTCAAATGATGTAAATGGACCCAAGAAAAATGGAGAAAGAGACATCATGGGTTCGGCCATGGTGTATGGCCGAACCCATGACCCAATTGTAGATCATTCTTGGTCTAAGATTAATGTGTATGTATATGCTTGAATTAATGGAGTTTAGGTTAAATTAAGTGGCTGATTTTAATGATTTTAAGACATGGGTGATGGGTCATTAATGGATACAAATTTATGGATTGATTATGGACAAAAATGTGCATGGATGGAAGAAGTATTAAACCATGGAAGAGTAGTGGCAAAACCGTAATTATGGGCCAAAATGAAGGCCCATGGGTTCGGCCATGTGGGGGATGAACTTGGACTTATACATTTTTAAAGGTAACCTTAAGTATGGATTAAATGAAGCCTAGGGTGGCTGGTTTTTAGACTTATGTGATTAAAAAATATGTTGATGGACTAAATGGGACCCACAAGACCTAGATAGTGAGGTTCGGCCATGGGGTATGGCCGAACCCCACTAAAATGTAATATATGGGCTTAGAAATGGTTAAAACGAGGACTGATTATTCGTGTATAATAAGGTACCGGACATCACAATCTGTGCGCACCTCACTTACTGGAATTTGATCTTTCTTTTCATTTAACCAAAACCTTCCAAATAACTTAATTAAAAACCTCAATCTACCAAACATACCTTGGTGGGGTTCGGACATACAACATGGCCGAACCTCACCATTTTGGTTTCGGCTCCTTTTTCAAGTCCTTTAATCTTTCATTCCATATATACATAATAACTTCTATTTACGATTTTTGCCATTGGTTTAACCTTTGCTTAATATTGCTAACCAATATCCATAACAAATCCACCTTAGTGGGGTTCGGCCATACAACATGGCCGAACCTCACCATCTTAAATTTTGGTCCTTTTAATCCTTCACAAATCTCCATTTTGATTTGACCAATTATATTACAAGTTAACCACTTCAAAGAAACTAAATCCACCAATTATCCATTAGTGGGCTTCGGCCATACTACATGGTCGAACCTCACCATATTGATTTTGTCCCTTTTTCCATCATCTATAATGGCTGATTATTTACTTAATACTAAGTCCAAAGATAAACATATGTGATTCCTTAATCAAAAGCATATAACCATTTATAATTTCCAACCATGTTCTTAACTCCAAATAACCCATAAAATGGTCCAAGGGGTTCGGCCATGTGTATGGCCGAACCCTATGGTTTTCTTGGTTCAAACATCCCAACATATATATATGGTTTATCATCAACCCTTAGCCATAATAACAATATGATTCAGCCACGCAATGGCCGACCCAAAACAGTAACCTTTTCTCCATTTAAAAACCCTTTAAACCTTCAAAACATGGTATGGTTTTTATCTCTCAAAAACCCATAAAAATTACCAAGTCTTTTCATGGGGTTCGGCCATCAAAGTGGCCGAACCCTATGATCCATTTTCTACCCTTTTTAAACATGATTATCCATGATTTAAACCCTTGATAGATTCGGCCATACAATGGCCGAATCATGTTCCCTTAACCAATTTATTTAACAAGGGTTTATAGTGCACTTACTAATACCGCGACTCATCCGATTCTTTCACTCCTTCTTGATCTTCTCCTTCCTTAGTCCTTCCTTTTTCTCCTCTTTGATCCTTAGCCTTCCTTCTTCCTCTTCTCTTTGATCTTCGGCCAATAGATGAGCTTGATCAAGATGAAATTATCAAGGATTGGTTCGGCCAAGATGAATTGAAAGAGAAGCTTAGCACAATGCTTCAAACCTTCAAACCCTTTTTGATATTTGAGAGGAGAACCAGCCTTGAGAGAGAGAGGGAGAAATGAGATAGAATTCTCCAAATGTTTAATCTCCTTTCCTTAGAGTGCTGGTCGGCTAAGAGAGGGAGAGAGGGAGAGAATGAGTGGAAACAAAACTCTTCCTTTGGTTAATCAAATTCAGCCTAAGGTTGGCACCACTTGTAACTCCCTTCCCCATTCATTTCCTTCAATTATTCCACTTGGGGGTTTCATCCTTGAGATGAAACCCTCCAACGGTTTTTGGTTCTTGAGCTGCCTTAGATGTAACCTACTCCATCACTTCTCCATGTGTGAATCCATTTTGTAACTCCATTCTTAATGCCTCCCTTGGGGTTTCATCCTTGAGATGAAACTCCCAAGGTACCCAACGGCTCCCATGCATGTCTTAGTGTATCCTTTCCTCCCACCATCCTTTTCTCATTAAGGTTCCATGTGAGAGTTTCATTTTAAAATGAAACTTCCAAAGGTTACAACGGCTAGCCTTTGATATCTTGGTGTAACCGCCACTCTACCTTAGTTGCTCATGTGGGAGTTTCATCCATGAGATGAAACTCCTACAAGCGAATGGTTTTGTGTCTTAATCCTTGGACCACCCAACCTTCCAACTCCCCTTTAATTCTCATGCATTCCAACGTGCCTTATGTTTGAATTTAAAAATAAACTTCTCACCTCATGTAACTCCCAAAACCACCACCATCATTCATTATTTAACTAGGAGTTTCATGCATGGGAGAAACTTTCCATGCAATCAACGTGTGGTGTGGTGTTTGAGTTTGAAACAACAACCCTTCAATTTCACACTTCACTCCTTTTAAGATAAATATTTCTATAATTTCCCATCCAACTCATATGACACAATTCACCCATTTAACTCATCATTTTAATGGAACTCATACAATAAATTCAACTTCACATTAAACTCAACTCCTTCATCGCCTAAGGAGGTCTCACAATTGCATCACAGCATATCAACGGAGTGCGACTCCGGGTTCCATAATCATCATTCCATGTCCATGCATGAGATGCCAATGCATTGTATGTCATTTGTAAATACATAACTCATCATTTAAAACCACATTTGAAACATAAATCAAATACAACATATCACATAAAATATAATAAAACCAAATCATAATTGTGGTTACAAGTAGGTAGGAAACCTAGATTCACTTCAGTGTTCGATCTTTCTTTAGTGTCACTTGCTCACGACTTGCCCGCCGTTCACTTCCGTCACTTTGTGGTGTAACAGTAAATAAATCATACTATCAATTTAATATCCATTGACATCTAAGACCCAAAAATCATCATGTGGGGTTTCGGCCATGCCCATGGCCGAACATCACCAACTTAGGATTTAACCTCCTTTTTCATTAAATCAATTCTTAAATACTTAACCCTTTAAACATGTCTTGATAGGGTTCGGCCATATACCATGGCCGAACCATACCACCTTGGTTTAACCCTTCTTTGATGTCCTTTTAAACTTTCTCTAACCATATTTACATTATCACCCGTATTTACAGTTTTGCCACTAGGCTAAGCCATATCAAAACCATTGTCATTTTATGGGGTTCGGCCCTATACATGGCCGAACCTTGTAATCCCTTTTATCCATCACCAAATGGTTCTCCATTGGGATATTTTAAACCTTTTTGAACATCATGGAATCAATAACCAATACTACCCATAAACTTAGTCTATTTAACCCATGTAATAGTCCATGGGGTTCGGCCATACCCATATCCGAACCCTATGGTTCACTGGGTTCAATATTCACCATGATTACTCATGGTTTTAACATGCTATTTCAACCATGAACAATACATGGTTCAGACATATATTGACCAACCAAAAACAGTAAACATATTTTCATTTAATTCCCATAAAACACCATAATCTTATATGGTTTTTATCTCACAAAATCATCAAATACTTTCATGGGGTTCGGCCCTCCAAGGTGGCCGAACCCTATGTCCATGACTTGATCCTCATAAACATATTTTTATGCTTCAATAATCATGTAATAAACAGTATAATATTACCGAGTTTTACCATTTAAAAATCATCCAATAACCAACCCAATTTCATGGGGTTCGGCCATGCTCATTGGCCGAACTCTATGACCTTTGCTTTTGAACCACTTAATCATTCATCTAGGTCTAAATAAAACTTCCATATCCATGTTTTAACCTTTTTAAAACATGCATTTTAAGTCTAATAAAAACATCTAAAAACAGTCCCACACTTGCATGGTTTTAAATTCCAAAAACCATCCAAATCAACCAATTATTTCCATGGGGTTCGGCCATCCAAAGTGACCGAACCCTATGGTCCATTTCCATCCCTTTTTGATGCCATCTTCCATGATTTAGATCTTTGACAAATTCGGCCATACATGACCAAATTATTTCATCCAAATTCATAACTTAAAACTCTTTATTTAACATAGATCTATAAAAATACTTACCAAATTCTCCAAGCTTCTCCTCTTGCCTTTGCTCTTTACTTCCTGTCCTTCTTTGGCTTCCTTCCTTTGTTGGTTTATGCTTGATCAATTGGTGCAACCACCTCTGCTGGTTCAGCCAAGAAAACGAGTTTGGAGAGAGGGAGAGAGAGATGGGGATTCTTTGGATTTTCAATGTGAAAATCGGCCAACAATGGTGGTCTTTCCCTTTTGTACTTCAGCCCCAACTTCCATTCATTTCCCTCATTAAACCTTGGCAAAAATGATGGGATATTGGGTGCCATCCAAGACACCCCTTCATCCAAACGTTGCATCCATTGAAATCAGCCAATGCATCTCATTAAATGAGATGATGGCGTCCAACCTTGGTGTCCCTTGGCTTTGGCCAAAGCACCTCTTCATCCAACGGCTGGGATTGATTTCCCCAAGAGTTGTGTGTGATTAAAAACACCTTTCTACTTCCTTTTGACTCACTTGACTCATGATCTTTTTATTCCAACTCAACTCATCCAACTCAAGACACTTAATGCACCATATTTGAGTCAACTCTTTTCTTAATTAAAACTCACTCCAAATCAGTCCAACTCGAGCTGCACTAACTCATACTTGAGTTCAATTGAGGGCCCACACGGTCATCCATGGTCAACCTGGTCAACCCGACCCATTGGGTCCCCAATCAGCCCATTGACCCGTTTTGACAACATGACCCATTAATGGGCTGATTTTGCCACTTTTAAATGGTTTTCACTTGTGCATCAAGCCTACCCATTTTTGTTCCACTTGATTTCCAATCAAGTCAGCTTGACCCCATTTAATTTGAGCTTAACCAATGGTCAAATCATCCATTATGACCCGTTGGATCTCAATTGAGCCCTTTGACCCATTTAGCCATTTTCGACCCAATTGATATAGATTACCCATCCAACCAAATTTGACATTTATAATGTGTTCATATTATCTTAATTTGAGCAATGGGCCCCACCATTTCCTTATTTAACATCACAAACATTTAATTTAACAAACCAGGGGCATTTTCGTAATTATCCACTTCATTGAGAAATTGGGGTGTTATAGTGATACCTTGATGAGGATTTTCCATCAAGAGGGATACTATGTGATTGTGATACCTTGATGAGGATTTTCCATCAAGAGGGATACTATGTACTTGTGATTGTAACCGGAGTCCACGCTCCTTTCGGGGTGTCCGATAAGGCATTCGTGGGGATACCTTGATGAGGATGTTCCATCAAGAGGGATACTATGTGAATGTGATACCTTGATGAGGATTTTCCATCAAGAGGGATACTATGTGATTGTGACACCTTGATGAGGATTTTCCATCAAGAGGGATACTATGTGATTGTGATGCCTTGATGAGGATTTTCCATCAAGAGGGACACTATGTGATTGTGTAACCTTGATGAGGATTTTCCATCAAGAGGGATACTATGTGATTGTGATACCTTGATGAAGATTTTCTATCAAGAGGGATACTATGTGATTGTGATATGGATGATGGGTGGGACTCATGGCATATGACACCCATGGCATGGCATTGACTTGCATGTTTCTTATATTATTTATATCTATGTGTTTTGTTATACTAATCCATGTGTTGACCCTACTCAGAGTACCTACTGGGCGCATTGTCTAACGCCCTACTTCTATCTTAGATGGTGACACAGGAATGGACGAAGCGAAGTACGCGATCGGAGCCAAGCTTAGGAGCTTGGATGATTAGATTCATTTTATTTAAGTTTCATTATGGACAATGTAATTTGAGTAGCTAGTATTTGGGACTGTAATAACTTAGACTATTTGCTATGGTTTGGACTTTTATTTTGGACGCTTTAAGTTAAAGTAATATTTGTTAAGTGATGTACTTCCTTGCTATTTAATAATTGGTAGGATAGATTCTATTATAATTCCGCATTAAGTTTAATTCCGCAAGTTTAGCCTTTGTACGGGTGAACCGTTTTTCGTGAACTTAGTCCGCGCATACGTATGGTTGGCCAGTTATTGTAACACCCCAATTTCTCAATGAAATGGATAATTACGAAAATGCCCCTGGTTTGTTAAATTAAATGTTTGTGATGTTAAATAAGGAAATGGTGGGGCCCATTGCTCAAACTAAGATCCTAAGAGCATATTATAAGGGTTAGATTGAAGGGAACGGATAATGTACAACAATTGGGTCGAAAATGGTTAAATGGGTCAAAGGGCCCAATTGGACCCAGTGGGTCATAGGAGATTATTTGACCATTGTGTGAGCTCAAATTAAATGGGTTAAACTGAATTGATTCGAAATCAAGTGGAGAAAAAATGGGTAGGCTTGATGCACATGTGAAAACCACTTAAAAATGGCTAAATCACCCATAATTGGGTCATGGAGTCAAAACGGGTCAAGGGGTAATTGGGGACCCAATGGGTTGGGTTGACCGGGTTGACCACGGATGACCGTGTGGCCCTCAATTGAGCTCAAGTATGAGTTAGTGCAACTCGAGTTGGATTGTAACACCCGCCCCTTTTCACCGAAAATCAGAGTCTAATTTTTTTTTTTTTAAATTGACAAAGGGCGCGGACGTCACGACGCGAGTTAAGTTCGAGCTTCTAAAGCCCGGCCCTTAACTGGCCAACCCTACGTGTGAGTGGAACGAAGTCCACGATGAAAGGTTCACATGTATAAGCAAGCTTACGGAATGTTATACTAAATACGAAACGATCATAGAGGCTAACCTACAAATTTTAGATAGCAGGGAATATTACATTCATTTAACTAACAATACATCTCAACATCACCGTATCCAAAATAAAACCAGAATATAGCAAGTAAGCTAATTTATACAGTCCGACAAGCTACCTATTCAAATATACATCTCTTGAAATAAACTTAAATAACGGAAAGAGTCCGCCTCCCCAAGCTCCTAAGCTTGGCTCCCGTCTCGTCTTTCTGCTCCGGCATTTCCTGTGTCATCAGCTAGGGTAGAAGTAGGGCGTTAGACCACGCGTCCAGTAGGACTCTGAGTAGGGCTAGCACATTGATTAGTAATAATAGCATACAGATAATAACACAATGAAAACTGGTAAACCATCAAATAATGAAAATATAAAGTAAATGCCATGCCATGGGTGTCTATATTATGAATCCCACCCATCATCTCTACCATCATGATGTCATATCCCCCTTGACTGCAAGACCTCATCAAGGTATCCCCATGCCTATTCTCGGTCGCCCCGACGGAGCATGGACTCCGGTTTGTTTATTTTTTTCTGCCCATGCCATGCATGAGATGTAATGCATTATTCTATGTAATATATTTGGGTCATAGTCTTTACATGTTACTCATATCACTAACATATAACTCATAGGTTAACCATATGCCATAAGTACATATAAACTATAATTTCATAAACCATCATATAACCAAACATATAATTTCCAAAAATAAAATAAGAACCATTCACATAGCACCTAATCCATGGCTTACAAGTAGGTAGGAATCCTACCGAATACCGGCTCGCGTCCTTTTTCGTTTTCGTCCGATAATTCGGCTACCGACACGCGTACCGCTTGCGATATCCAATATCTTATTACATACACATAATCAGTCCATATTTTAACTATCTTTAAGCCCTTAATCATTTCCAAAATAATTCAAAGAAATCCATCACTCAATCCATTTATTTTTCCTTAAGCTAACCCTAATTTATCCATTAGGGTTTCCTTCACTTTCCATCTTTCAAATTGATGGATTTAAAATCCATGGCATAAAATTATTTGGCCACCATTAAATTTAACAAAATGAACCCCAAATCTTAAACCCTAAAAATCCAAAATTTCTTGTTTAAGAAATACTCACAATCCGTCGTCCCCTCCGATTTCCGCCACTCCCGTCGACTTCCTTAGCCTCCTTTCTCCTTCCTCTTGATCTTTGGTAGGCCAAGATGCTTGATCAATGGTGAAACCCTCCTAACTTAGGATTGGCCAAGGTAGGGTTTGCTTGAGAGAGGGAGAGGGAAAGATGATGAGAGGGAAGACAATGAACCTTGACCTTAGAGTGATGGACTAAAAATTTCCACCTCTTTCTTCTCTCCTTCTCTTCTTTTCTCCTTAGCTTCCTTTCTTCTCTTCTCTTCCTAGTGGGGGACGTCCATGAGGGAGTGAGAGAGAGGGAAAGAGTGGAATGGGAGTTAGATGGAAAAAGATGAGAAAAAAAATAAGATAGAACTTATCTTATCTTTACACTTTAACATTAACTTTTCCAACCACCCCATAGATATTTTATATGTTTTTTGACCCCAACACCCTAGCCAACGTTTTTCTTTGTGTATTTGGAGATGAGGTGGTTTGATTTGGGTCTTCCCTCTTTGACCACCTTTTTGGATAAGCTTACTTAATTACTTAATTAAATCATTAGGCTAATTAACCCCATTTAGCTTAATTCCACTTACTTAACTTGCCTTCATACACCCATGGTTGCCCAATTCAACTATGGTGGCCGGCCCCACCAAACCTTGGGTCCACACGCCACCTCACTTGGTGAGGTGGAGGTGGGTCCCACTTGGCCATGTTTCTTAGGTCTAATTAATACTAACTTAGGTGATTAAAATTCAATTTAATCCATTTCCCTTATTGGATCACCATTGGGTCCATGGCCCAATTAAGTTCTCTCCTATCCATTTACCTTAGAGTTTGCATTATTTTGACCCATTGAGTCCCAAATGGGTATTGGGCCCAATTTGACTATCCTTGGCCCAATTTACCACCATTGACCCTTTAAGTAAACTTAAATCCAATCCATAATCCATTGGGCCCTGGTTGGGCCTTTGTCCACATTTTGATCCATTTACTATCTATTCCATCCAATTTCCAATTTCCACCATAAAAAAAATAAATAATAACACATATATATTACTTTACAAATTCCGGGCCCTTACAATACAATCCTCTTTTAAAATTCGTCCCGAAAATTCGAGTGAAGTAGAGGTCTCAAACATCTCATACAAAGAGTTCTGGATGAGCGGCTCTCATCTCTGATTCAAGTTCCCAGGTGGCTTCCTCATTGCCATGTCGTTCCCATACCACCTTGACCAACTAAATAGCGTGGTTCCGCAGCACTCTTTGTTCACTCCCGATCACTCTGATCGGCTTCTCCACATACGTCACGTCGCTTCGTACATCGACGTCTTGCACATTCAACACATGGGAAGGATCGGGATTGTACTTTCTTAACATGGACACATGAAATACATCATGTAGAGATGATAGCTGTGGAGGGAGGGCCAACTGATAAGCTACCCCCCCCCCCCCCCCACCCTCTTCAGAATTGGAAACGGCCCCACAAATCTAGGCGACAGTTTCCCCTTCTTTCCGAACCTCATGTGCCCCTTCCGTGGTGAGACTTTCAAAAACACCAAGTCTCCCACCTCAAACTCATGGAACCTTCTCCTCTTGTCGGCGTAACTCTTCTGAAGGCTCTGCGCAGTGAGTAAACGTTGCCGTATCAATTTAATCTGTGTCGTAGTCTCCGTAACCAACTCCGGCCCAACCAAAGCAGGCTCACCGGCCTCTGTCCAGCACACTGGCGATCTACACGGTCTACCATACAAAGCCTCAAATGGAGCCATCTGTAGGCTTACCTGATAACTGTTATTGTAGGAAAACTCCACCAATGGTAAATGATCCTCCCATCCACCCTTGAAGTCTAGCATGCATGCTCTCAGCATATCCTCCAATGTCTGTATTGTCCTCTCCGACTGTCCATCAGTCTGTGGATGAAATGTTGTGCTAGTCAATATGTCTGTCCCCATAGCCGATTGCATGCCCTGCCATACTCTACCTGTGAATCGGCCATCTCTGTCGGACACAATAGTCCGAGGAATACCATGTAGTCTGATGATATCCT
This sequence comes from Chimonanthus praecox, assembly GCA_022113865.1. Lineage (NCBI taxonomy): Eukaryota > Viridiplantae > Streptophyta > Magnoliopsida > Laurales > Calycanthaceae > Chimonanthus > Chimonanthus praecox. Next base: position 32,677,457 of record CM039089.1, on the reverse strand, counting down.
GGATGCACCGTCAACCCAATGTCTCCGACGAATCTGTCATCTTGATGGGAAGGAAATGCGCAGATTTAGTCAACCGGTCCACTACGACCCATATTGCATCGTTGCCCTTTGATGACCTAGGCAACCATGATACGAAATCCATAGATATGTGCTCCCATTTCCACTCCGGCACTGGTAAGGGTGTGAGTAAACCCGATGGTTTCTGATGTTCCGCCTTAACCTGATGGCAAGTTAGGCAACGAGTAACAAAATCTGCCACATCTCTCTTGAGTCCTCGCCACCAATAGTGCCTCTTAAGATCATGATACATCTTGGTACTGCCCGGATGGATAGAGAGCTTGGTTTGGTGTGCTTCAATCAACAACTCTCTTCTGCATCTCTTAGGTACATATGTCCTACCTCTGAACACAAGACCCTGTCCTGGTCGTAACTCCCACTCCGGTACCACTTCACCGGTAGACATCTTAGCCCATATCTCCTCCACCTTTGGATCTGTTCGTTGTTCCCGTTCAATCTCGGAGACCACGTTAGATCGTATGATCAGATTATATACGGTCCCATGATTATTGAGGTAGAGTTTAAATTCTCTAATGGTATTCAATACTTCCCATTCCGTCCTGATCAAGCTGGCTACTGTCGCATGTGTCATGCGGCTGAGGGCATCCGCCACCTTATTCGCCTTGACGGGATGATATCGGAGTGTAAAGTCATAATCTGCCAGATATTCCATCCATCGGCGTTGTCTCATGTTGAGTTCCTTCTGATTAAACAAATATTTCAGACTCTTGTGGTCGGAAAACACCTCAAATTTCTCTCCATAGAGATAGTGTCTCCAGCTTTTGAGAGTGAAGACCACTGCTGCCAGCTCCAGATCATGTATGGGATAGTGGCGTTCATGGATTTTCAACTGTCTTGATCCGTACGCCACTGCTCGATTACCTTGACTGAGTGTACACCCCAGTCCCTCTCCTGAGGTATCACAGTACACCTCATAATTTCTGCCTCTTTCCGGCAAGATCAGAATAGAAGCGGTTGTAAGTTTCTCCTTTAGCTCCTCAAATCTCCGGTTGCACAGATCCGACCACTCAAATTTGACTCCTTTCTGAGTGAGTCGGGTAAGTGGAGCTACAATCTTGGAGAAGTCCATGATGAATTTCCTGTAGTAACCGGCCAATCCCCGAAAACTGCGGATCTCGGTCACATTTGTCGGCACTTTCCACTCCTTCACTGCCTCTACCTTAGCCGGGTCTACGACTATACCTTCCTCCGATATAACGTGTCCCAAGAAGTTAACCTTAGATAGCCAGAACTCACACTTGCTGGCTTTGGCATACAACTGGTTCCTCTTCAGGGTGTTCAGAACTATCCGCAGGTGTTCAACATGTTCTTCCTGACTCTTGGAATAGATCAGAATGTCATCAATAAATACGATAACAAACTGATCTAAGTAAGGCCAGAATATCCTATTCATCAGGTCCATGAACACAGCTGGTGCATTAGTAAGCCCAAACGGCATGACTACATACTCATATAGACCATACCTTGTTTTGAAGGTTGTCTTCTCTATGTCCTCCTCTCTAACCCTGATTTGATGGTATCCGGACATCAGATCAATCTTAGAGAAGTGAGAGGAACCCCTAAGTTGATCAAACAGATCGTCAATCCTGGGTAGGGGATACTTGTTCCTAACAGTCAGCTGGTTCAATTTTCTATAATCCACACACATCCGCAGGGAACCATCTTTCTTTTTCACAAATAATACTGGGGCTCCCCATGCTGATGTGTTCATCAATCTGCTTCTTCAACTCGGTCATCTCAGCTGGTGCCATCCTATAATGTGGTAACGATACTAGAGCAGTGCCAGGATATAACTTGATATCAAACTTTATCTCCCTCTTGGGTGGCAAACCAGGGTAGCGTTTTAGGGGTTTTGGGTTTTAGGGTTTTATGGTTTTAGGGTTTAGGGTTTAGGGTTCAGGGTTAAGGGCTTAGGGTTTTAGAGTTTATGGTTTAGGGTTTAGGGCTTAGGGCTTTTGGATTTTTGGATTTTAGGGTTTAGGGTTTTAGGGTTTCGGGGTTTTAAGGTTTTAGGGTTTAGTGTTTTGGGGTTTTAGGGTTTAGGGCTTAGGGTTTAGGGTTTAGGGTTTATGGCTAAGGGTTTTAGGGTTTTAGGGTTCAGGATTTAGGGTGTTGGATTTTAGCATTTTAGGGTTTAGGGTTTAAGATTTAGGGTTTATTGTTTAGGGTTAAGGGATTTAGGGTTTTAGGGTTTTAAGGTTTAGGGTTTAGGGTTTTAGTGTTTTAAGGTTTAGGGTTTTAGGGTTTAGGGTTTTGGGTTTAGGGTTTAGGGTTTTAGGGGTTTAGTGTTTAGGGTTTAGTGTTTAGGGTTTGGGTTTTAGGATAGACGGTTTGAGGGTTTTAGGGGTTTAGGGTTTAGGGTTTCAAATTTAGGGTTTTGGGGTTTTACGGTTTTAGGGCTTTAGGGTTTTAGTGTTTTAGAGTTTAGGGTTTTAGGGTTTAGGGTTTAGTGTTTAGGTTTTAGGGTTTAGGGTTTAAGGGGTTTAGGATTTAGGATTAGGGTTTTGGGTTTAAGGTTTTGGGTTTAGGTTTAGTGTTTACGGATTTAAGGTTTTAGTGTTTTAGGGTTTAGGGTTTAGGGTTTAGGGTTTTAGGGTTTTAGTGTTTTAGGGTTTAGGGTTTTAGGGTTTAGGTTTAAGGGTTTACGGTTTTAGGTTTACGATTTTAGAGTTTTAGGGGTTTAGGGTTTAGGATTTCGTATTTAGGATTTTGGGATTTTGAGGGTTTTAGAGTTTAGGGTTTAGGGTTTTATGGTTTTAGGGCTTAGGATTTTAGGGTTTGGTATTTAGGGTTTTAGGATTTTAGGGTTTACTATTTCAGGCTTTTTTGGTTTAGGGTTTTAGGGTTAAGGGGTTTAGGGTTTTAGGGTTTAGGGTTTAGGGTTTTAGGGTTTTAATGTTTTAGGGTTTAGGGTTTTAACGTTTTAGGATTTCGGGTTTAGGGTTTTAGGGACTTAGGATTTGGTTTTTAGGGTTTGGGTTTTAGTGTTTACGGTTTTAGGGTTTTAGGAGTTTAGCGTTTAGGATTTCAGATTTGGGGTTTTGGGGTTTTACGGTTTTAGGGCTTTAGGGTTTTAGTCTTTTAGGGTTTAGGGTTTTAGGGTTTAGGGTTTAGTTTTTAGGTTTTAGGGTTTAGGGTTTAAGTGGTTTAGGGTATGGGGTTTAGGATTTAGGAGTAGGGTTTTGGGTTTAGGTTTAGGGTTTACAGATTTAAGGTTTTAGTGTTTTAGGGTTTAGGGTTTAGGGTTTAGGGTTTTAGGGTATTGGTGTTTTAGGGTTTAGGGTTTTAGGGTATTGGTGTTTTAGGGTTTAGGGTTTAGTGTTTATTGTTTAGAAGAACGGTTCACACGTAGAAGTAAACTTGCTGAAATAAAACATTAAAGCGGGGGTTATAATAGAATCTATCCTACTAGTTTTAGATAGCAAGGAAGATACATCATTCAAATTACTAAATTACCTCAAAATAATAACATACAAACGTAAAGTCCAAACCATAGCAAGAAATATAAATTATACAGTCCGACGAGCTAAGCTATTCAAAATACATTTCCAAAAATAAATTTAAATAAACTAAGTAGCTCGCTTTCCCAAGCTCCTACGCTTGGCTCCCGTCGCGTCCCTCGGTTCCGCCTTCTCCTGCGTCATCAGCTAGGGTAGAAGTAGGGGCGTTAGACAACGCGCCCAATAGGACTCAGAGTAGGGCTAACACATGGATTAGTGATAACAGACACATAGGTAATAATATAATGAAAAACCATAAAATGAATGCAATGCCATGGGTGTCTTATGTCATGTGTCCCACCCATCATCCATATCATCATGATATCCCCATGTTTGCTTCTCGGTCGCCCCGACGGAGCATGGACTCCGGTTATAGCATATCAAGCTATCCCCATGTTTGCTTCTCGGTCGCCCCGACGGAGCATGGACTCCGGTTTCTTTATTTTCCCGCCCATGCCATGCATGAGATGTAAATGCATTATGCTATGTAATATATGTAACTCATAACCTTAATATATAATACATAGCCTTAACATATAATGCATAACCTTAAAATATAATTCATAGTATTAACATAAAATTCATAGCCTTAAAACCCATCATAAGACAAATCATATAATCATCAAAATAAATTAAAGGAACCATCACATATCCATGGCTTACAAAAAGGTAGGAATCCTACCGAATACCAACTACCGTTCCTTTACGTTTCCGTTCCGAAATCCGGTCGCCGATCGCGCACCATTTGCGATGTCGCGATACCTTATTACATATCAATAATTAGTCCATGTTTTTAACCATTTCTAAGCCCATAAATTATACCTTAGTGGGGTTCGGCCATACCCCATGCCGAACCTCACTATTTAGGTTTTGTGGGTCCCATCTAATCCATTAATCATTATGTAAGTTTAAAACCCCACAACCCTAGGCTTCAATGATCCACAACTAGGGTCACCTTAAATCGCCTAAGTTCAAGCTCATTCTCCATGGGGTTCTTCATTTTGACCAATATTTACGTTTCTGCCACTCCTTTTTCCATGGTTAGATTACCTCTTCCATCCATGCATATTTTAGTCCAAAATTGATCCATAACTTAGACCCATTAGTGATCCATCTATCATGACATGAACATATTAAAATCAGCCCCTAAGTTAACTTAGTCCCCATTAATTTTAAACACATGCATAATACCAATTTTAGCTCACAAAATGACCTACAATTGGGTCATGGGTTCGGCCATACACCATGGCCGAACCCATGATGTTTTTTTTTCTATTTTTACTTGGACCCATTTCACCACATTTGGATCCACCATAAGCTCCACCATGAGGAGGTTTACATCATGCATTTCAATCACCAATTTTTTATCATTATTTGGTACATTTTGGTCCATCAAAACTACCAACACTTCCCCATTATTTTTCCATCTTTACCCCCATCAAAGTCACAAATACACTACCTTAGAGTTCATCATTCATTCATGCCTTTTGAGGCCACAAAACCACTTACATTTGTCCATGATTTCCTTATTTAAAATCCCTTTAAAAATCACTACATTTAATCATTAAACCTTAAAAAAACATAAATCATTCCTTCCATGATTTTAAACCTAATATCCCATTAAATCACCAAAATCTCTCCATGTACCATGGCCGAACCCATGGTCTATGCTTTCCCATTACTTCCATCCCTTTAAAACATTATTTACTCTACTTAAAGTCCATTTAAAACTATCAATCTTCTCCATCCATTTCCATACTTTACACCCATTACATTACCAACACCTCACCATAGGGTTCATCCCCATATACCATTCTTTTTGAGGCCATTAAAATCATTTTCATCTCCCATGATTCTCTTATTTAAAACCCCTTTACAAAATCACTAACATTTAAATATTCAAAACTTTAAAACCATTAATCATATTCCATGGTTTCCATTCTTCAAAATCATACTTTCATGTTTAATTAAATCTACATACATAGTGTCCTTAATATCCATTTATTTTTCTTAATCTATATCTCCCATTTTATCCATTTCTCACTTCATCTTTGGATGGATCTTAGATCCAAGGCCCATGATATTTTTGGCCACCATCTAAGAAATGGATTCCATTTTTAAACCTTAAAAAAAAAAACTTAATCTCTTGCTTTAAAAATACTTACAATCCGACGACTGCTCCAACTTTTCTTTCTCCTCTTAGACTCCTTGGCCCTTTCCTCTCTTCTTCTCCTTGATCTTTGGGTCAAGATGCTTGATCAAGATGGAGTCTCCAAGGTTTGGGTTTGGCTAAAGTAGGTTAGATTTGAGAGAGAGAGAGAGATGGGGAGGGAAGGTCTCAAGTTTTGATCTTGAGATGGAGGCTTATACTTACACTTCTCCTCTCTTTTCTTCTCTTCTTAGCTTTTCATTCTTCTTCTTTTCTCTTGGTGTAGGACGGTGGTGGAGAGCAAGAGAGGAAAACAGTGACAGAGAATGGGATTTGTGAGATGAGATGAAACCATCTCTTTTTGGTTGCTTAAGTTATACTCAACATTAATTTTCCCCACCAACCTCATGGCCTAATGTGCTTAGTGGTGGTGGTTGGGATAAAACCACCACCCTAAGCCCATGGTATTTTTTGTGTTTTCTTTGAGTAGTTTGTGTTAGTTAAAAACCACCCTTTGACTTATTTGACCAACTTTTGATTAGATTAATTAATTAGTTACTTAACTTAGGTTAATTTGTTCCCACTTAACCTAATTCCATCTCTTTAAATTCCCTCCATGTATCCACCCATGGTTGGCTGATTCAACCATGGTGGCCGGCCCCACCACTCCTTGGTCCACACGTCACCTCACTTGGTGAGGTGGAGGTGGGTCCCAATCGGCCATATCACCTTGGTCAATTCATCACCAACTTAGGTGATTTAATTAAATCCATTTTCAACTACTTGGATCACCATTGGGGCCATGGCCCAATTACATTTATTTCCTACCCATTTATCTTAGAGCTTAATCATCTTGACCCATTGGGTCCTAAATGGGTATTAGACCCAATTTGACCATTCTTGACCCAATTAATCATTTTTGACCAATTAAATAAGTTTCATCCAACCCATGGTCCATTGGACCATACTTGGGCCTTTGCCCCAAATTTTGATCCACTTAACATCTATTCCATCAAAATTCCTAATTTCCATTACTAAAATACATAATAACCACATATATATTAATTTAAAATTTCGGGCTGTTACAGGTTTAGGGTTTTAGGGTTTAGAGTTTAGGCTTTAGGGTTTAGGGTTTAGCTTTTAGAGTTTATGGTTTTAGGGTTTTAGGGGTTTAGGGTTTAGGATTTCGGACTTAGGGTTTTAGAGTTTTAGGTTAGGGTTTAGGGTTTTAGGGTTTTAGGTTTTAGTGTTTAGGTTTCAAGGTTCAAGATTTCAGGGTTTTAGCATTTAGGGTTTTAGGGTTTTGGGGGTTCAGGGTTTAGGGTTTATGTAACGCCCGCCCTTTTTCACCGTAAAATCAGAGTACATTTTTTTTTTTAAATAAAAGTAACAAAGGGCGCGGACGTCACGACGCGAGTTAAGTCCGGGCTTCTAAAGCCCGGCCCTTAACTGGCCAACCCTACATGTGCGTGGAACAAAGTCCACGAGAACGGTTCACACGTAGACGTAAGCTCGTGGAATACAACTTAATGCGGAATATTATAATAGAGACTATCCTACCAGTTTTCAGATAGTAGGGAAGAAACATTCATTTAGTTACTAATATATCTCAAAATCATAATGTGTAAACTAAAATCCCAAAACATAGCAAGTTATCTAAATTATTACATTTCCAACAAGCTACGCTATTCAAATGTGCATTTCCAAAATAAATATAAATAAATTAGCAGTTCGCCTTCCCAAGCTCCTAAGCTTGGCTCCCGTCGCGCCCCTCCGTTCCGTCATCTCCTGCGCCATCAACTAGGGGAGAAGTAGGGCGTTAGACAACGTGCCCGGTAGGACTTCGAGTAGGTCTAGCACATGGATTAGTAATAATAGCATGCAGATAATAACATAGTGAAAACTGGTGAACAACCATATAATGAAATTATAAAGTGAATGCCATGCTATGGGTGTCTATGTTATGAATCCCACCCATCATCCCTACCATCATGATATCATATCCCCCTTGACGGCAAGACCTCGTCAAGGTATCCCCATGCCTGTTCTCGGTCACCCCGACGGAGCATGAACTCCGGTTATAACCTATCAGGTTATCCCCATGCCTGTTCTCGGTCGCCCCGACGGAGCATGGACTCCGGTTTGTTTATTTTTTCCCTCCCATGCCATGCATGAGATGTAATGCATTATGCTATGTAATATATTTGGGTCATAGCCTTTACATATAACTCATATCACTAACATATAACTCATAGGTTAACCATATGCCATAATCACATATAAACCATAATTTCATAACCCATTGCATAACCAAAAATATAATTTCCAAAAATAAAGCAATAACCATTCACATAACACCTAATCCATGTCTTACAAATAGGTAGGAATCTTACCGAATACCGACTCGCGTTCTTCTCTTTCGTTTTCGTCCGATAGTCCGGCTACCGACACGCGTACCGTTCGCGATATCCAATACCTTATTACATAAACATAATCAGTCCACGTTTTAACCATTTCTAAGCCCATACATCATGTCTTAGTGGGTTGCTTCATTTTGACCAATATTTACGGTTTTGCCACTACCTTTCCCATAGTTAAACCTTCACTTAATTATATACATTTCTTTGTCCAAAATTCATTCATGGATTTAGGTCCATTAATGACCCACTCCACCATGTCACATGACCATTAAAATTAGCCATTAAATTTACTTAAACTCCATTAACCTACATACAAATACACATTAATCTTAGGCCTTAATTTATTCACAAAATGGGTCCATTGATGTCTCTCACCCACAACCTAACCACACTAGAAAAATCAGTCATTTAAACACTCTAACCCTCATTCATTTCTCCCACACATAATACCAAATTTTAATCCATACTTTTACCCACAAATGGGTCATGGGTTCGGCCATACACCATGGCCGAACCCATGATGCCTTTATCCCATTTTTTCTTGGGTCCATTGTTACACATTTGAATTCATCACAAGTCCCTCCATATGGGGATTTCATCATTCATTTAGATCACCCATTTGATCAACATTGGTTTCATCTCTTGAGTCCATCAAAACTACTAACATTCCCCCTCATCTTTCCATGGTTTCAAACATACTCAAACCATTAAATCTATGCTTAAAGTCCATTTAAAACCATCACCATTCTCAAATATGTTAGTACCTCCTTCCAAACCCATTAAATTCACACACAACAACATAGGGTTCGGCCATACACCATGGCCGAACCCATGGTTCGTACTTCATTCTCTTCTATGCCTTTCAAGGCCATAAAACCCCTTTGCATTTTCATCATAAAAACCCTTTTAAAACTTACCCACATTTATTCATTTAAAACCCTAAAATTCATTAGCTACCCTCATTGTCTTCCATTCTTTAAAACCCTAACCAATGAAATCAAACACCTAATCACCCACCATGGGGTTCGGCCATGCTACATGGCCGAACCCTATGGCCCATGATTTTCTTCCAATCACATAATTCCATGCTTAATTAGCTAAATTACATAATGTCCCCCATTCCTTAAAACCCAACCAACTTCACACATTAATTACATAACCCTTTATCCATTCATATTTATTTTTATTTATTTTTTTTTTTTTTTTCCCTAACCCTAATTTATCCATTAGGGTTTCCTCCACTTTCCATCCTTCTATTTGATGGATTTAAAATCCATGGCATAAAATCATTTGGCCACCATTAAATTTAACACAAATGAATCCCAATTTTTAAACCCTAAAAATCCAAAATTTCTTGTTTAAGAAATACTCACAATCCGTCGTCTCCTCCGATTTCCGCCACCCCCATCGGCTTCCTTAACCTCCTTTCTCCTTCCTCTTTATCTTTGGTAGGCCAAGATGCTTGATCAATGGTGAAACCCTCCTAACTTAGGATTGGCCATGATAGGGTTTGATTTGAGAGAGAAAAGGGAGGAGAGGATAAAGAGGTGTCTAACTTTCTTGGCCTTGAGGTGGAGGGCCCAAGCTTAACCCTTTCTTCTCTCCTTCTCTCCTTTTCTCCTTAACTTTTTTTTTTTTTCTTCTTCTTCTCTTCTCTTCCTAGTAGGGGACGTCCATGAGAGAGTGAAAGAGAGGAAAGAGTGAAATGAGAATGAAAAGAGAGGGAGAAAAGAAAAGATAAGCCTTATCCCCATTTGCTTACCTAATTTCTACTTTACATTAATTATCCCAACTACCCCACATGATATTTCTCATGCTTTATGGCCCAAGCAACTAGCCAACGTGTTTTTTTTTTTCTTCCAATGGATGGTTTTGGTCTTTCATTGACCATTTGACCACCTTTAACCACCATTTTTAATAATTTAATTATTTAATTAATTAAGTCCTTTAACTTAGGTTAATTAATCCCCACCTAATTTAATTCCATTCAATTCCCTCTATGAAATCCACCCATGGTTGACCAAGTCAACCATGGTGGTCGGCCCCACCAATTCTTGGTCCACACGCCACCTCATTTGATGAGGTGGAGGTGGGTCCCACTTGGCCACATCACCTTGGCTTAATTCAAATTAACTTAGGTGATTTAAATCCATTCCATACATTCCAATTGGATCACCATTGGACCCATGGCCCAATTACATTTTCCTCTTACCCATTTACCTTAGGGCTTATGACCATCCTTGACCCTTTAAGTAAACTTAAATCCAATCTATAGTCCATTGGGCCGTACTTGGGCCTTTGACCAAATTTTGGTCCATTTACCATTTATTCCATCAATTTTCCCAATTTTTCATCCTTAAAATAAATAATATTCACATATTCATTGATTTACAATTTCCGGGCCATTATAGTTTAGGGTTTTTGGGATTTAGGGTTTTACGGTTTAGGAAAGGGGTGGGGTTTTAGGGGTTTAGGGTTCTAGGTTTTAGGGTTTTTGGGTTTGGGTTTTAGGGTTTAGTGTAGGGTTTAGGGTTTAAGGTTTTAGGGTTTTAGGGTTTTGCGGCTTATGAAAGGGGTAGGGTTTTAGGGGTTTACTGTAGGGTTTTAGTGGTTTGGGGTTTTAGGTTTTAGGGTTTTGGATTTTTAGGGGTTTCGGGTTTTAGGGTTTTAAGGTTTAGGGCTTAGGGTTTAGGGTTTTAGGGTTTAGGGGTTCTAGGGTATTAGGGTTTTGTGTTAAGGGTTTTAGGGGTTTTTGGGTTTACGGTTTTAGGGTTTAGAATTTTAGGCTTCAGGGGTTTAGGGTTTTAGGGTTTTAGGGTTTAGGGTTTAGGGTTTTAGGGTTTTAGGGTTTTAGGGTCTAGGATTTTAGGGTTTAGGGCTTTAGGGTCTTGTGTTTTAGGGTTTAGGGTTTAGGGTTTAGGATTTAGGGTTAAGGGTTTTAGGTTTTAGGGTTTAGGGTTTTAGGGTTTGAGTGTTTTGGGGTTTACGGTTTTAGGGTTTAGGGTTTAGGGTTTAAAGTTTTACGGTTTTAAGGTTTAGGGTAGCGTTTTAGGGGTTTTGGGTTTTAGGGTGGTTTTAGGGTTTAGGGTTTAGGGTTCAGGGTTAAGGGCTTAGGGTTTTAGAGTTTATGGTTTAGGGTTTAGGGTTTAGGGTTTTTGGATTTTAGGATTTTAGGGTTTAGGGTTTTAGGGTTTAGGGTTTAGGGTTAAGGGTTTAGGGTTTAGGGTCAAGAGCTTAGGGTTTTAGAGTTTATGGTTTAGGGTTTAGGGTTTAGGGTTTTTGGATTTTTGGATTTTAGGGTTTAGGGTTTTAGGGTTTTAGTGTTTAGTGTTTTGGGGTTTTAGGGTTTAGGGCCTAGGGTTTAGGGTTTAGGGTTTAAGGTTTAGGGCTAAGGGTTTTAGGGTTTTAGGGTTTTAGGGTTAAGGGTTAGGGTTTAGGGTTAGGGTTTAGGGTTTTAGGGTTTTAGGGTTTTAGGGTTTAGGGTTCAGGGTTTAGGGTTTAGGGTTCAGGGTTCAGGGTTCAGGGTTTAGGTTTTAGGGTTTACTGTTTTAGGGTTTTAGGGGTTTTGGGATTAGGATTTCGGATTTCGGGTTTTGGGGTTTTAGGGTTTTCGTGTTTTAGGGTTTACGATTGAGGATTTTAGGGTTTAGGATTTTTGGTTTTAGTGTTTAGGGTTTCAGTGTTTAAGGTTTTAGGGTTTTAGGGTTTAGGGTTTTAGGGTTTTCAGGGTTTAAGGTTTAGGGTTTAGGGTTTTAGGGTTTTACAGTTTTACGGTTTAGGATTTCGGGTTTAGGTTTTAGGGGTTTACGGTTTGGGGTTTAGGGTTTAGGGTTTAGGTTTTAGGGTTTAACGTTTTAGGGTTTAGGGTTTTAGCGTTTAGGGTCTAGGGATTTAGGGTTTAGGATTTATGATTTTAGGGTTTTAGGGGTTTTGGGTTTAGGATTTCGGATTTAGGGTTTTTGGGTTTTAGGGTTTAAGGGTTTAGGGTTTAGGATTTTAGTGTTCAGGGTTTTAAGGTTTTAGGTTTTAATGTTTAGGGTTTTAGGGTTTGGGGTTTTAGGGTTTAATGGTTTGGAGGTTTAGGGTTTACGGTGTTTGGGGTTTTAGGGTTTAATGGTTTGGAGGTTTAGGGTTTACGGTTTAGCATTTTAGGGTTTTAGGGGTTTAGGGTTTTGGGTTTTAGGATTTTATGGTTTTAGGGTATAGGGTTTAGGGTTTTAGGGTTTAGAGTTTTGTTCTAGGGCTTTGGGGTTTGGGGTTTTAGGGTTTTATGGTATTAGGGTTTAGGGTTTTTATAGGTTTAGCGTTTGAGAGTTTTAGGGTTTTACGGTTTAGGGTTTAGGGTTTAGGGTTTTAGGGTTTAGGGTTTTTAGGGTTTTGCGTTTAGGGTTTTAGGGTTTTTTAGGGGTTTTAGGGTTTTAGGATTTTGTGTTTAGGGTTTTAGGGTTTACGGTTTTAGGGTTTTAGGGTTTTGGATTTTAGGGTTTATGGGTGTAGGGTTTAAGGTTTAGGGTATAGGGTTTTAGGGTTTTATGGTTTTAATGTCTTTGGCTTAACGGTTTAGGGTTTAGGATTTAAGGTTTAGGATTTCGGATTTAAGGTTTTGGGTTTTAGGTTTTTAGGGTTTGAGGGTTTTAGGGTTTAGGGTTTTAGGGTTTAGGGTCTTGGGTTTTGGGGTTTTCGGGTATTAGAGTTTTAGGGTTTTTGATTTTAGGGTTTTGGGGTTCAGGATTTTGGGTTTAGATTTTAGGGTTTAGGGTTTTAGGGGTTTAGGGTTTAGGGTTTACGGTTTTAGAGTTTTAGGAGTTTTGGGTTTAGGATTTCAGATTTAAGATTTTGGGGTTTTAGGGTGTTAGGGTTTAGGGTTTTAGGGTTTTAGGGTTTAGGGTTTTAGATTTTAGTGTTTAGGGTATAGGGTTTATAGTTTTAGGGTCTTAGGGTTTTGGGGGATTAGGGTTTACGGTTTTAGGGTTTACGGTTTAAAGTTTTACGGTATTATGGTTCAGGGTTGGTTTTAGGGGTTTTGGGTTTTAGGGTTTTATGGTTTTAGGGTTTAGGGTTTAGGGTTAAGGGTTTAGGGTTTTAGGGTTTTAGGGTTTAGGTTTTAGGTTTTACGGTATTAGGGTTTTAGGGGTTTTGGGTTTAGGATTTCGGATTTACGGTTTTGGGGTTTTAGGGTTGTAGGCTTTTAGTTTTTAGGGTTTTAGGTTTTAGTGTTTACGGTTTAGGATTTAGGGTTTAGGGTTTTAGGGTTTAGGGTTTTAGGGTTTTAGGATGTTGGGTTTTAAGGTTTTGGGGGTTTAGGATTTAAGGTTTAGGGTGTTAGGGTTTTAGGGTTTTACAGTTTAGGGTTTGGGGTTTAATGTTTTAGGGTTTTAAAGTTTAGGGTAGCGTTTTAGGGGCTTTAGGTTTTAGGGTTTTATGGTTTTAGGGTTTGGGGTTTAGGGTTGATAGTTTTAGGGTTTTAGGGGTTGTGGGTTTAGGATTTCGGATTTAAGGTTTTGGGGTTTTATGGTTTTAGGGTTTTAAGGTTTAGGATTTAAGGTTTAGGGTTTTATGGTTTTATGGTTTAGGGTTTAGGGTTTTGGTTTTTGGGTTTAGGGTTTTAGGGGTTTAGGGTTTAGGGCTTAGTGTTTAGGTTTTAGGGTTTAGGGTTTTAGAGTTTAGGATTTTAGCGTTTAGGGTTTAGGGTTTTTGGGTTTAGGGTTTACGGTTTTTGGGTTTTAGGAATTTAGGATTTAGGATTTCGGATTTATGCTTTTGGGGTTTTAGGGTTTTATGGTTTAGGGTTTTTGGGTTTAGGGTTTTTGGGTTTTAGGTTTTATTGTTAAGGGTTTACGGTTTAGGGTTTTAGGGTTTTATGTTTTAGGAAAGGGGTAGGGTTTTAGGGGTTTAGGGTTTTTGTTTCAGGGGTTTATGGTTTTAGAGTTTAGGGTTTAACGTTTTAGGGTTTAGCGTTTTAGGGTACAAGGTTTTAGGGTTTTATGGTTTTAGGGTCTATGGTTTTAGGGTTTAGGGTTTAGGATTTAGGATTTAGGGCTCAGGGTTTTTGGGTTTGAGTGTTTTAGTATTTATGGTTTTAGGGTTTAGCTTTTAGTGTTTACGGTCTTAGGGTTTTAGGGGTTTCGGGATTAGGATTTCGGATTTAAGATTTTAGGGTTTCATGGTTTTATTGTTTTGGGGTTTAGTGTTTTGGGTTATAGGATTTAGTGTTTTAGGTTTAGGATTTCGGATTTAAGGTGTTGGGGTTTTAGAATTTTAGGGTTTGAGGGTTTAGGGTTATAGGTTTTAGTGTTTAGGGTTTTAAGGTTTAGGGTTTTAGGGTTTTAGGGTTTTACGGTTTAGGGTTTACAGTTTAAAGTTTTGGGTATTAAGGTTTAGGGTTATAGGTTTTAGTGTTTAGGGTTTTAAGGTTTAGGGTTTTAGGGTTTTACGGTTTTACGGTTTAGGGTTTACAGTTTAAAGTTTTGGGTATTAAGGTTTAGGGTAGGGTTTTACTGGTTTTGGGATTTAGGGTTTTATGGTTTTAGGGTTTTAGGGTTTAGGGTTTAGGGTTCAGGGTTAAGGGCTTAGGGTTTTAGAGTTTATGGTTTAGGGTTTAGAGTTTAGGGTTTTTGGATTTTAGGATTTTAGGGTTTAGGGTTTTAGGATTTAGGGTTTAGGGTTTAGGGTTTTGGGGTTTTAGGGTTTTAGGGTTTAGTGTTTTGGGGTTTTAGGGTTTAGGATTTAGGTTTTACGGTTTAGGGCTAAGGGTTTTAGGGTTTTAGGGCTTTAGGGTTAAGGGTTAGGGTTTAGGGTTTTAGGATTTTAGGGTTTCAGGGTTTAGGGTTTAGGGTTCAGAGTTTAGGGTTTTAGGGGTTCAAGAGGGTTTTAGGGTTAAGGGTTAGGGTTTAGGGTTTTAGGGTTTTAAGGTTTTAGGGTTTAGGGTTTAGGGTTTAGGGTTTAGGGTTCAGGGTTTGGGGTTTTAGGGGTTCAAGAGGGTTTTAGGGTTAAGGGTTAGGGTTTTAGGGTTTTAGGGTTTTAGGGTTTAGGG
Source organism: Chimonanthus praecox (assembly GCA_022113865.1). NCBI lineage: Eukaryota > Viridiplantae > Streptophyta > Magnoliopsida > Laurales > Calycanthaceae > Chimonanthus > Chimonanthus praecox. Next base: position 32,662,277 of record CM039089.1, on the reverse strand, counting down.
TTTAGGGTTCAGGGTTTAGGGTTTAGGGTTCAGGGTTCAGGGTTTTAGGTTTTCAGGATTTAGGGTTTTACGGGTTTACGGTTTAAGGTTTAGGGTTTAGGTTTTATGGTTTAGGGTTTTAGAGTTTAGGGTTTTAGCGTTTAGGGTTTAGGGTTTTTGGCTTTAGGGGTTAAGGATTTAGGATTTCGGATTTAAGATTTTGGGGTTTTACGGTTTAGGGTTTTTGGGTTTAGGGTTTTTGGGTTTTAGGTTTTATTGTTTAGGGTTTACGGTTTAGGGTTTTAGGGTTTTAGGGTTTTATGGTTTAGGAAAAGGGTAGGGTTTTAGGGGTTTAGGGTTTTTGTTTTAGGGTTTAGGGTTTATGGTTTAGGGTTTAGGGATAAGGGTTTTAGGGTTTTAGGGTTAAGGGTTAGGGTTTAGGGTTTTAGGGTTTAAGGTTTGGGGTTTAGGGATTAGGGTTCAGGGTTTAGGGTTTTAGGGGTTCAGGGTACCCTAAACCTCTAAACCCTAAAGCCTAAAACCCTACACTCTAAACCCTAAACTCCAAAACCGTAAACCCTAAAACCCTAAATCCTAAACCCCAAACCCCAGAAACCCTACAACCCTAAAACCCTAAACTCACAAACATAAACCCTAAACCCTAAACCGTTACACCTAAACCCTAAACCCCTAAACACTAAACCCTAAACCCAAAACCCTAAACCCAAAATCAATAAAACCCTATAACCCTAAAACACTAAACCCCAAAACCCTAAACCCTAAAACCCAAAAACCTAAACCTTAAAACCCTAAAACCCTACCCTAAACCCTAAAACCCTAAACCCGAAATCCTAAACCCAAAACCCTAAAATGCAAACCCTAAATCCTAAACCCCAAAACCCTAAAACCCCAGAACCCTAAACCCTAAAACCTAAACCCTAAACCCTAAACCCCTAAACCCAAAAGCCAAAATCACTAAAACCCTATAACCCTAAAAGCCGAAACCACAAAACTCTAAACCCTAAAACCCTAAACCCTAAACCCTAAAACCCTAAAACCTAAACCCTAAAACGTAAACCCTAAATCCTAAACCCTAAAACCCTGTACTCGAAAACCCTAGAACCCTAAATCCTAAAACCTAAACCCTAAACCGTAAAACCTAAACCCTAAACCACAAAACTCTAAACCCTAAAACCCTAAAACCTAAACCCGAAACCCTAAACCCAAAACCCTAAGACATAAACCCTAAATCCTAAACCCTAAAATCCTATACCCGAAAACCCTAGAGCTCTAAATCCTAAAACCTAAACCCTAAACGGTAAAACCTAAACCCTAAACCCCCAAACCTTAAACCCTAAACCCAAACGCCGAAATCACTAAAACCCTATAACCATAAAACCCTAAACCCCTAAACCCGAAACCCTAAAACATAAACCATAAAACCCAAAAACCCTAAACCCTAAAACCCTACCCTAAACCCTAAAATCCTAAATCCCTAAAACCATAAACCCTCAAACCTAAACCCTTAACTCTAAACCTTAAAACCTAGACCGTAAAGCCCTACAACCATAAAACCCTAAGCCCTTAAGCCAAAATCACTAAAACCCTATAACCCTAAAACCCTAAACCCCTAAACCCCAAACCCTAAAACCCAAAAACCTAAACCATAAAACCCTAAAACCCAAAAATCCTAAACCCTAAACCGTAAAACCCTAAACCCGAAACCCTAAAACATAAACCCTAAACCCTAAACCCTAAAATCTTTAAAGATAAAACTCTAATCCATAAACCCTAAACCCTAAATGCTAAACCCTAAACCCTAAACCCCAAACCCTTAACCCTAAACCCTAAACCCCTAAATCCTTATTCCTGAAACCCTAAAACCTGAACCCAAAAAAATTAACACCCTAAACACGAAACCCTAAAACCCTACCCTAAAACCCTAAAACCTTAAAACCCTAAACCCTAAACCCTAAACCCTAAAACCCTGAAACCCTAAAAACCTAAACCCTACCATAAACCGTAAAACCCTGAAACCCTGAAACCCTAAACCCTAAAACTATAAAACACTAAAACCCTCAACCCTAAACTCTAAACCCTAAACCCTAAACCCTTTACACTAAACCCTTAAAACCATAAACCCTAAAACCCTCAGCCCAAAAACCCTAAAACCCTCAAACCTAAACCCTAAACCCCTAAAACCCTAAAACCCTAAACCCTAAACCCTTAAGCCAAAATCATTAAAACCTTATAACCCTAAAACCCTAAACCCCTAAACCCTAAACCCTAAAACCCTAAAACCTAAACCTTCAACACTAAAACCCTAAAACCGTAAACCCTAAACCCTAAAAACCTAAACCCGAAACCCTAAAACGTAAAACCAAAATCCTAAACCCAAAATCCCTAAAACCTTAAACCCCTATAGCCATAAAACCCTAATCCCTAAACCCTGAACCCAAAAGCCAAAATCACTAAAACCTTATTACCCTAAAACACTAAACGACTAAACCTTAAACCCTAAAACCTAAACCCTAAACCCTAAACCCTAAACCCTTAAACCCCACCCTAAAACCCTAAACCCGAAACCCTAATCCCTAAATCCAAAAACCTAAACCCTAAATCCTAAACCCTAAAATCCTAAAACCCTAAACCCTAAAACCCTAAACCCTAAAGCCCTAAACCCTAAACCCTAAACCCTAAACGCTAAAACCCTAAATCCTGAAACCATAAAACCCTAAACCCTAAGACCAAAAGCCCTATACCCCTAAAACCCTTAACCCTAAACCCCCAAAATCATAAAGCCTAAAACACTAAACACCTAAAACCCTAAATCCTAAAACCGTAAACCTGTACCCTAAACTCCAAAATCCCATTAAATCCGAAAACCCTAAACCCTAAAACCCTTAAACCTAAAACCCTAAACCCTAAACCCTAAAATCTTCAAACTTTAAATCCTAAACCCTAAACTATGAACTCTAAACCATAAATCCTAAACCCTAAACCCTAAACCCTTAACACTAAAACCTAAGCCCCAAACCCTAAACCCAAAACCCTAAAGCCAAAATCACAAAAACCCTACAACCCTAAAATAATAAACCCATAAACCCTAAATTCGAAAACCCTAAACCCTAAACCCTAAAACACTGCACTAAACCCTAAACCCGAAACCCTAAACTCAAAACCCTAAAACCTAAACCCTAAACCCTAAAACCCTGAAAGCCTAAAACCCTAAACCCTCAACCTTAAACCCCAAAACCCTAAAATCCTAAAATGCTAAAGCCCTTAACCCTAAACTCTAAACCCTAAACCCTAAACCCTAAACACTAAACCCCTAAAACCGTAAAACCCTAAACCTAAAACCCGAAGACCCTAAACCCTAAAACCTAAAACTTAAACCCTAAACCTAAACCCCAAAAACCCTAAAACGCTAAAACCCGAAACCCTAAAACCTAAACCCTAAACCCCTGAAACCCTAAAACCCTAAACCCTAGAACCCTTAAGCCCAAATCACTAAACCCCTATAACACAAAAACCCTAAAACCCTAAACCCCAAACCTTAAAACCCTAAAACCTAAGCCTCAAAACCTTAAAACTTTGAACCCTAACCTCTAAAACCCTACCCTAAACAATAAAACCCTAAACCGAAACCCTCAACCCTAAACCCTAAAATGTAAACCCTAAACCCTAAAACCTAAACCCTAAACCCTAAACCCAAAAAACCCTAAAGCCTAAAACCCTAATACCCTAAACCCTAAAACCCTATACCCCTAAAACCCTAAATCTGAAACCCCTAAATTCCTAAACCCTAAAACACTAAACACCTAAAACCGTAAACCTATACCCTAAACCCCTAAAACCCGTAAACCCTAAAACCCTAAACCTTAAACCCTAAACCCTAAAGCCAAAAACCCTAAAACCCTAAACCCTAAACCCTAAACCCTAAAATCTTTAAACCATAAAACCCTAAACACTAAAACCCAAAAACCATAAACCTATACCCTAGACCCCTAAAACCCCGTACCTGAAAACCCTAGAACCCTAAATCCTAAAACCTAAACCCTAAACCGTAAAACCTAAACCCTAAACCGTAAAACCTAAACCCTAAACCACAAAACTCTAAACCCTAAAAGCCAAAAACCTAAACCCTAAAACCTAAACCCGAAACCCTAAATCCAAAACCCTAAAACATAAACCCTAAATCCTAAACCCTAAAATCCTATACCCGAAAACCCTAGAGCCCTAAATCCTAAAACCTAAACCCTAAACCCCCAAACCTTAAACCCTAAACCCAAAAGCCGAAATCACTAAAACCCTATAACCATAAAACCCTAAACCCCTAAACCCAAAACCCTAAAACATAAACTATAAAACCCAAAAACCCTAAACCCTAAAACCCTACCCTAAACCCTAAAATCTTAATTCCCTAAAACCATAAACCCTCAAACCTAAACCCTTAACTCTAAACCTTAAAACCTAGACCATAAAGCCCTACAACCATAAAACCCTAAGCCCTTAAGCCAAAATCACTAAAACCCTATAACCCTAAACCCCTAAACCCCTAAACCCCTAAACCTCAAACCCTAAAACCCAAAAACCTAAACCATAAAACCCTAAAATCCAAAAATCCTAAACCCTAAACCGTAAAACCCTAAACCCAAAACCCTAAAACATAAACCCTAAACACTAAACCCTAAAATCTTTAAAGATAAAACTCTAATCCATAAACCCTAAACCCTAAATGCTAAACCCTAAACCCTAAACCCTAAACCCCAAACCCTTAACCCTAAACTGTAAACCCTAAACCCCTAAATCCTTATTCCTAAAACCTAAAACCTGAACCCAAAAAAATTAACAACCTAAACACGAAACCCTAAAACCCTAAAACCCTAAAACCCTAAATCCTAAATCCTAAAACCCTGAAACCCTAAAAACCTAAACCCTACCATAAACTGTAAAACCCTGAAACCCTGAAACTCTAAACCCTAAAACTATAAAACACTAAAACCCTCAACCCTAAACTCAAAACACTAAACCCTAAACCCTTTACACTAAACCCTTAAAACCCTAAACCCTAAAACCCTCAGCCCAAAAACCCTAAAACCCTCAAACCTAATCCCTAAACCCCTAAAACCCTAAAACCCTAAACCCTAAACCCTTAAGCCAAAATCACTAAAACCCTATAACTCTAAAACCCTAAACCCCTAAACCCTAAACCCTAAAACCCTAAAACCTAAACCTTCAACACTAAAACCCTAAAACCGTAAACCCTAAACCCTAAAACCTAAACCCGAAACCCTAAAACGTAAAACCAAAATCCTAAACCCAAAAACCCTAAAACCTTAAACCCCTATAGCCATAAAACCCTAATCCCTAAACCCTAAACCCAAAAGCCAAAATCACTAAAACCCTATTACCCTAAAACACTAAACGACTAAACCTTAAACCCTAAAACCCTAAATTCCTAAAACCCTAAACCCTAAACCCTAAACCCTTAAACCCCACCCTAAAACCCTAAACCCGAAACCCTAATCCCTAAATCCAAAAGCCTAAGCCCTAAATCCTAAACCCTAAAATCCTAAAACCCTAAACCCTAAAGCCCTAAACCCTAAAGCCCTAAACCCTAAACCCTAAACCCTAAACGCTAAAACCCTAAATCCTGAAACCATAAAACCCTAAACCCTAAAACTAAAAGCCCTATACCCCTAAAACCCTAAACCCTAAAACCCCAAAATCATAAAGCCTAAAACACTAAACCTCTAAAACCCTAAACCCTAAAACCCTAAAACTGTAAACCTGTACCCTAAACCCCAAAATCCCATTAAATCCTAAAACCCTAAACCCTAAAACCCTTAAACCCTAAAACCCTAAACCCTAAACCCTAAAATCTTCAAACCATAAATCCTAAACCCTAAACTATGAACTCTAAACCATAAATCCTAAACCCTAAACCCTAAACCCTTAACCCTAAAACCTAAGCCCCAAACCCTAAGCCCAAAACCCTACAGCCAAAATCACAAAAACCCTACAACCCTAAAATAATAAACCCATAAACCCTAAATTCGAAAACCCTAATCCCTAAACCCTAAAACACTGGACTAAACCCTAAACCCGAAACCCTAAACTCAAAACACTAAAACCTAAACCCTAAACCCTAAAACCCTAAAACCCTAAAACCCTAAAGGCCTGAAACCCTAAACCCTCAACCTTAAACCCCAAAACCCTAAAATCCTAAAATGCTAAAGCCCTTAACCCTAAACTCTAAACTCTAAACCCTAAACCCTAAAGACTAAACCCCTAAAACCGTAAAACCCTAAACCTAAAACCCGAAGACCCTAAACCCTAAAACCTAAAACTTAAACCCTAAACCCTAAACCCCAAAAACCCTAAAACGCTAAAACCCTAAACCCTAAAACCTAAACCCTAAACCCCTAAAACCCTAAAACCCTAAACCCTAGAACCCTTAAGCCCAAATCACTAAACCCCTATAACACAAAAACCCTAAAACCTTAAACCCCAAACCTTAAAACCTTAAAACCTAAACCTCAAAACCCTAAAACTTTGAACCCTAACCTCTAAAACCCTACCCTAAACAATAAAACCCTAAACCCGAAACCCTCAACCCTAAACCCTAAAACGTAAACCCTAAACCCTAAACCGAAACCCTAAAACCCTAAAGCCAAAAACCCTAATACCCTAAACCCTAAAACCCTATACCCCTAAAACCCTAAACCTGAAACCCCTAAAATCCTAAACCCTAAAACACTAAACACCTAAAACTGTAAACCTATACCCTAAACCCCTAAAACCCGTAAACCCTAAAACCCTAAACCCTAAACCCTAAAGCCATAAACCCTAAAACCCTAAACCCTAAACCCTAAAATCTTTAAACCATAAAACCCTAAACACTAAAACCCAAAAACCATAAACCTATACCCTAAACCCCTAAAACCCTAAACCCTAAACCCTAAAATCCTTAAGCCCTAGAACCCTAAACCCTAAACCCGAAACAATAATCCCTAAACCCTAAAACCCTAAACTCCTTAAACCCTAAAACCCTAAACCCTAAACCCTAAAATCTTTAAACCATAAAATCCTAAACCCTAAATCCTAAACCCTAAACCCTAAACACTGAAACCTAAACCTTAAACCTAAAACCCTAAATCCTTTAAACCATAAGCCCTAAACCCTAAACCCTAAAACCCTAAAACCCTACCCTAAACCCTAAAAGCTTAGAACTCTAAACACTAAACTCTAAACCCTAAAACACTAAAACCCTACCCTAAACCACTAAAACCCTAAAAACCTAAAACCCTTAACCCTAAAACCTAAGCCCTAAACCCTAAATCTTGAACCCTAAACCCTAAACCCCTAAAAAACCCCTAAAACCAAAAACCTAAACTCCTAAAACCCTCAAACCCTAAACACTATACCCTAAACACTAAAACCTAAAACCCTAAAACCCTAAAATCCTAAACCTTAAACCCAAAAACCCTAAAACACAAAAACCCAAAAGCGCAAAACCCTAAACTCTAAACCCTAAACCCTATACACTAAAACCCTAAGCCCTGAAACCCTTAACCCCTGAAACCCTAAGCCCTGAAACCCTGAAACCCTAAACCCTAAACCCTAAAACCCTAAAACCCTAAACCTCTAAAACCCTAAAACCCTAAACCCTAAACCCTAAACCCTAAAACCCTTAAGCCCTAGAACCCTAAACCCTAAACCCTAAACAATAATCCCTAAACCCTAAAACCCTAAATCCCTTAAACCCTAAAACCTTAAACCCTAAACCCTAAAATCTTTAAACCGTAAAACCCTAAACCCTAAATCCTAAACCATAAACCCTAAACCATAAACACTAAAACCTAAACACTAAACCTAAAACCCAAAATCCTTTAAACTCTAAACCCTAAACCCTAAGCCCTAAAACCCAAAAACCCTAAACCCTAAACCCTAAACCCTAAGACTCTACCCTAAACCCTAAAAGGTTAGAACCCTAAACACTAAACTCTAAACCCTAAAACCCTAAAACACTAAAACCCTACCCTAAACCCCTAAAACCCTAAACCACTAAAACCCTAAAACCCTAAAACCCTTAACCCTAAAACCTAAGCCCTAAACCCTAAATCTTGAACCCTAAACCCTAAACCCCTAAAACCAAAAACCTAAACTCCTAAAACCCTAAAACCCTAAACACTATACCCTAAACTCTAAAACCTAAAACCCTAAAACCCTAAAATCCTAAACCTAAAACCCAAAAACCCTAAAACACAAAGACCCAAATATGCAAAACCCTAAACCCTAAACCCTAAACCCTATATCCGCTAAAACCCTAAGCCCTGAAACCCTTAACCCCTAAAACCCTAAACCCCAAAGCCTAAAACCCTAAAACCCTAAACGTCTAAAACCTAAAACTAAATCCCTAAAACCCTAAACCCTAAACCCTAAAACCCTAAGACCTGAAACCCTTAACCCCTAAAAACCTAGACCCCTAAATAAATCTAAATAAAGAAATCAAAACTCTAATCTTAGAAATATAACTTGATCTAGAAATTTTCTAAAAATAGAAAACCAATTCTAAAAATAGAAAAAACTTCTAAAATTGGATTCCACCAAATTAATGAAAAGTTGAAGTTGAAGCCCAAGATTAATCCATTCGAATTCAATTTTTTTCAATGATCTTAATCGATTTTTCTATTTATTTAGAATTAGACACCATATTTAGAGTCCTTCCAAGTTTAGTTAAATACCTAAAATTAGAAACCCTCTAAGATTAGAAATTATCCAAAATTAAACAACTTTCTAAAAATAGAATTTTTCTAAAATTAGATAATTGTAAGTTTTCCATTGACAGAAGTTTTAAAACTTTCCAAATTTAGTGTATTTTTGAAAAATAAAATGTTAAAAAATAAAGTATCTTTCCAAGATTAAAAAGAACCAAAAAGAAGAAAGTGGTGACAAAATAGATCTTTCTAAACTAAATAACTTTATAAATTTTGCAAGTCTACTAAATCTAAATAAATTCCAAAATTTCTACTATTTAAAAAGAAAAAACTTCTAAACTTAGGCAGCTTTCTAAAATTAGATCTTTTAAAAATAGAAACTGTGAATCTTAAATAGTTTCCTAAATAGAAATTTTCAAAAATAGCAGATTTTTTAAAAAGACAACATTGCAAAATATATATTTGATTGTTTCCTGAGAACGGCGCCAAAACCTTGTTATGCCACAAAAGATAATGTGTTTTAAATTCGTACTCGTAATCGCACGAAGCATTAATAGTATAGATTCAAAATTGTGAGATCGAACCCACAGGAAACATACAAAATATATGAGAAAATATATGCAACTGAAATATTAACATATAAGACATTACAAGATCATAGAACTAAATCTAAATAAAGAAATCAAAAATCTAATCCTAAAAATATAACTTAATCTAAAAAAATTCTAAAAACAGAAAACAAATTCTAAAAAATAGAAAACTAATTCTAAAAAAAGAAACAACATCTAAAATTAGATTCCACCAAATTAATGAAAAGTTGAAGTTGAAGTCCAAAATTAATCCATTGAATTCAATTTTATTCAAAGATCTTAATTGATTTTTCTATTTATTTAGAATTAGACACCGTATTTAGAATCCTTCCAAGTTTAATAAATTTCTAAAATTAGAAACCTTCTAAGATTAGAAATTATCCAAAATTAGACACCAAAATTAGACAACTTTCTAAAAATATAATTTTTCTAAAATTAGATAATTGTAAATTTTCCATTGACAGAAGTTTTACAACTTTCCAAATTTAGTTTGCTTTTGAAAAATAGAGTGTTCAAACATAAATTATCTTTGTAAGATTAAAAAGATCCTAAAAGAAGAAAGCGGTTGAGAAAATAGATATTTCTAAACTCAGCTAGTTTCCAAATTTAGTAATTCTTCCAAATCTAAATAAATTCCAAAATTTCTGTAATTTAAAAAGAAAAAGCTTCTAAACTTAGGTAGCCATATAAAATTAGAAAATATGATTTTTAAATAGTTTCTTAAAATAGAAATTTTCAAACATAGTAGTATTTCTATAAACACAACATTTACAAATATATATTTGATTGTTTCCCGACAATGGCGCCAAATATTTGTTGTACCAGAAAAGATATTGTGTTTTAAATTTGTACTAGTAATCGCACGAAACATTAATAGTATAGCTTCAGGATTGTGATCCCGAACCCACAGGGAACATGCAAAAGTATATTCAATAGAAATATTATGGTATAAGGCATTACAAGATCATGGAAATAAATCTAAATAAAGAAATGAAAACTCTAATCATAGAAATATAACTTAATCTACAAATTTTCTAAAAATAGAAAAAACATCTAAAATTGGATTCAACCAAATTAATGAAAAGTGGATGTTGAAGCCCAAGATTAATCCATTCGAATTCAATTTTTTTCAATGATCTGAATTGATTTTTCTATTTATTTAGAATTAGATACCATCGTTAGAGTCCTTCCAAGTTTAGTATATCTAAAAATCGAAACCTTCTAAGATTAGAAATTATCCAAAATTAGACAACTTTCTAAAAATAGAATTTTTCTAAAATTAGATAAATGTAAATTTTCCACTGACAGAAATTTTAAAACTTTCCAAATTTAGTGCACTTTTGAAAACTAAAATGTTAAAAAATAAATAATCTTTCCATGATTAAAAAGATCCTAAAAGAAGAAAGTGGCTGAGAAAATAAATATTTATAAACTAAATAAGTTTCTAAATTTAGAAAGTCTGCCAAATATAAATAAATTCCAAAATTTCTAATATTTTAAAAAAAACTTCTAAACTTAGGTAGCTTTCTAAAATTAGATCTTTTAAAAATAGAAACTGCGAATTTTAAATAGTTTCCTAAAATAGAAATTTTCAAAAATAGTAGTATCGTTAAAAACACAACATTTCAAAATATATATTTGATTGTTTCCCTACAACGGCACCAAAAACTTGCTTTGCCACAAAAGATAATGTGTTTTAAATTTGTACTCGTAATCGCACGAAGCATTAATAATATATAGATTCAGAATTGTGAGGTCGAACCTACAGGGAACATACAAAATATATGAGAAAATATATGCAACTGAAATATTATCGAACATGTAAATAAATCTAAACAAAAAATCAAAACTCTAATCTTAAAAATATAACTTAATCTAAAAACTTTCTAAAAACAGAAAATAAATTCTAAAAAATAGAAAACAAATTCTAAAAATAGAAACAACATTTAAAATTAAATTCCACCTAATTAATGAAAAGTTGAAGTTGAAGCCCAACATCTAAAATATATGCAATTTAAATATTATTGTATAAAACATTACAAGATCATGGAAAGAAATGTAAATAAAGAAATCAAAACTCTAAACTTAGAAATATAACTTAATCTAGAAACTCTCTAAAAATAGAAAACCATTTCTAAAAATAGAAAAAACATCTAAAATAAATTGGATTCCACCAAATTTATGAAAAGTTGAAGTTGAAGCCCAACATTAATCAATTCGAATTCATTTTTTTTCAATGATCTCAATTGATTTTTCTATTTATTTAGAATTAGACACCATATTTAGAATCGTTCCATGTTTAGATAAATATCTACAATTAGAAACCTTCTAAGATTCGAAATTATAAAAAATAAGACACTTCCAAAATTAGACAACTTTCTAAAAGTAGAATTTTTCTAAAATTAGATAATTTTAAATTTTCCATTGACAGAAGTTTTAAAATTTTCCAAATTTAGTTCGCTTTTGAAAAATAGAATGTTAAAAAATAAAGTGTCTTTCCAAGATTAAAAAGATCCTAAAAGAAGAAAGTGGTAGAAAAATAGATACTTCTAATCTCAACAAGTTTCTAAATTTAGTAAGTCTTCCAAATCTAAATAAATTCCGAAATTTCTACTATTTAAAAGGAAAAAAGTTGTAAACTTAGTTAGCTTTCTAAAATTAGATCTTCTAAAAATAGAAAATGTGAATTTTAAATAGTTTCCTAAAATAATTTTTTTCAAAAATAGCAATATTTCTATAAACACAACATTTCAAAATATATATTTGATAGTTTCACGACAACGGCGCCAAATATTTATTGTGCCGTAAAAAATATTGTGTTTTAAATTTTTACTCGTAATCGCACGAAGCATTAATAGTATAGTTTCAAGATTGCGAGGTCGAACCTATAGGGAACATGCAAAAATATATGCAATGGAAATATTATGGTATAAGACATTACAAGATCATGGAAATAAATCTAAATAAAAAAATAACAACTCTAATCTTAGAAATATAACTTAATCTAGAACCTCTCTAAAAATAGAAAACCAATTCTAAAAATAAATAAAAAATATCTAAAATTGGATTCCACCAAATTAATGAAAACTTGAAGTTGAAGCCCAAGATTAATCCATTCGAATTCAATTTTTTTCAATGATCATAATTGATTTTTCTATTTATTTAGAATTAGACACCATATTAGAATCCTCTAACTTTAGATAAATTTCTAAAATTAGAATCATTCTAAGACTAGAAATTATCCAAAATTAGACAACTTTTTAAAAATAGAATTTATCTAAAATTAGATAATTGTAAATTTTCCATTGACAAAAGTTTTAAAACTTTCCAAATATAGTTCGCTTTTGAAAAATAGAATCTTTAAAAATTAAGTATCTTTCCAAGATTAAAAATATCCTAAAAGAAGAAAGTTGTTGAGAAAATAGATATTTTTCTAAACTCAACAAGTTTCTAAATTTAGTAAGTCTTCCAAATATAAATAAATTCCAAAATTTCTAATATGTAAAAAGAAAAAACTTTTAAACTTAGGTATACATCTAAAATTAGATCTTCTAAAAACAGAAAATGTGAATTTTAAATAGTTTTCTAAAATAGAAATTTTCAAAAATTGCAGTATTTCTAAAAATACAACATTTCAAAATATATATTTGATTGTTTTCCGACAATGGCGTCAAAAACTTATTGTGCCACAAAAGATATTGTGTTTAAATTTGTACTCGTAATCACAGTAAGCATTAATAGTATAGCTTCAGGATTGCGAGGTCGAACCCACATGGAACATGCAAAATATATGCAAAAATATATACAATTGAAATAATATGGTACAAGACATTACAAGATCATGGAAAGAAATCTAAATAAAGAAATTAAAACTCGAATCTTAAAAATAAAACTTAATCTAGAAATTTTCTAAAAATAGAAAACAAATTCTAAAAATAGAAAACCAATGATAAAAATACAAACATCATCTAAAATTAGATTCCACCAAATTAATGAAAATTTGAAGTTGAAGCCCATCATTAATCCATTCGAATTCAATTATTTTCAACGATCTTAATTGATTTTTCTATTTATTTAGAATTAGACACCATATTTAGAATCCTACCAAGTTTAGATAAATTTCAAAAATTAGAAACCTTCTAAGATTAGAAATTATAAAAAATTTGACACCTCCAAAATTAGACAACTTTCTAAAAATAGAATTTTTCTAAAATTAGATAATTGTAAATCTTTCCATTGATAGAAGTTCTAAAACTTTCCAAATTTAATTCTCTTTTGAAAAATAGAATGTTAAAAAATATAGTATCTTTCCAAGATTAAAAAGATCCTAAAAAAAGAAAGTGGTTGAGAAAATAGATATTTCTAAACTCAACAAGTTTCTAAATTTAGTAATCTTCCAAATCAAAATAAATTCCAAAATTTCTACTATTTAAAAAGAAAAAAACTTCTAAACTTAGGTAGCCTTCTAAAAATAGAAACTGCAAATTTTAAATAGTATCCTAAAATAGAAATTTTCAAAAATAGCAGTATTTCTAAAAACAAAACATTTCAAAATATATATTTGATTGTTTCCCGACACCGGCGCCAAAAACTTGTTTTGCCACAAAAGATATTGTGTTCTAAATTTGTACTCGTAATCGCATGAGGGATTAATAGTATAGCTTCAGGATTGCGAGGTCGAACCTATAGGGAACAATCAAAATATATGCAAAAATATATGCAATTCAAATATTATGGTATAAGACATTATAAGATCATGGAAATAAATCTAAATAAATAAATCAAAACTCTAATTTTAGAAATATAACTTAATCTAAAAACTTTCTAAAAATAGAAAACCAATTCTAAAAATAGAAACAACATCTAAAATTAGATTCCACCAAATTATTGAAAAGTTGAAGTTGAAACCCAAGATTAATCCATTCGAAACTTAGGTAGCCTTCTAAAATTAGATCTTTTAAGAAAGAAAGAATTTCTAAACTTAGGTAGCCTTCTAAAATTAGATCTTCTTAAAAGAGAAACAACAAATTTTAAATAGTTTCCTAAAATAGAAATTTTCAAAAATAGCAGTATTTCTAAAAACATAACACTTCAAAATATATATTTGATTCTTTCCGGACAACAGCGTCAAAAACTTGTTGTGCCACAAAAGATATTGTATTTTAAATTTGTATTCGTAATTGCACGAAGCATTAATAATATATCTTCAGGATTGCAAGGTCAAACCCACAGGGAACATACAAAATATATGCAATTGAATTATTATAGCATAAAACATTAAAAGATCATAAAATAAATCTAAATAAAGAAATCAAAACTCTAATATTAGAAGTATAACTTAATCTAGAAACTTTCTAAAAATAGAAAACCAAATCTAAAAATAGAAACAACATTTAAAATTAGATTCCACCAAATTAATGAAAAGTTGAAGTTGAAGCCCAAGATTAATCGATTTAAATTTTTTTCAATAATCTTAATTGATTTTTCTATTTATTTATAATTATACAACATATTTATAATCCTTCCAAGTTTAGATAAATTTCTAAAATTAGAAACCTTCTAACATTAGAAATTATAAAAAATTAGAAACCTCTAAAATTAGACAACTTTCTAAAATTTTTTTTTTTTTAAAATTAGATAATTTTAATCTTTCCATTAACAAAAGTTTTCAAACTTTCCAAATTTAGCTCTCTTTTGAAAAATAAAATATTCTAAAATAAAGTATCTTTCTAAGATTAAAAGGATCCTAAAAGAAAAAAGTGGCTGAGAAAATAGATACTTCTAAACTAAACAAGATTCTAAATTTAGTAAGTCTTCCAAATCTAAATAAATTCCAAAATTTCTAATATTTAAAAAGAAAAAATTCTAAACTTAGGTAGCCTTCTAAAATTAGATCTTCAAACAGCGAATTTTAAGTAGTTTCCTAAAATTTAAAATTTCAAAAATAGCAGTATTTCTAAAAACACAATATTTCAAAATATATATTTGATTGTTTCCCGAGAACAGCACCAAAAACTTATTGTGCCACAAAAGATATTGTGTTTTAAATTTGTACTCATAATCGCAAGAAGAATTAATAGTATAGCTTCAGGATTGCGAGGTCGAACCCATAGGGAACATGCAAAGTATATGCAATTTGAATATTATGGTATAAGACATTACAAGATCATCGAAATAAATCTAAATAAAGAAGTTAAAACTGTAATCTTAGAAATATAACTTAATTTAGAAATTTTCTAAAAACAAAAAACCAATTCTAAAAATAGAAACAACACCTAAAATTCGATTACACCAAATTACTGAAAAATTGGAGTTGAAGGACAAGATTATCCATTCGAATTCAATTTTTTTCAATAATTTTAATTAATTTTTCTATTTATTTAGAATTATACACCATATTTAGAATCCTTCCAAGTTTAGATAAATTTCTTAAATTAGAAACCTTCTAAGCTTAGAATATTTCCAAAATTAGGCACCTCCAACGTTAGACAACTTTTTAAAAATATAATTTTTCTATAGTTAGATAATTGTAAATCTTTCAATTGACAGAAGTTTTAAATCTTTCCAAGTTTAGTTTGCGTTTGAAAAATAAAATATTCTAAAATAAAATATCTTTCCAAAATTAAAAAGATCCTAAAAGAAGAAAGTGGCTGAGAAAATAGATATTTCTACAGTCAACAAGTTTCTAAATTTAGTAAGTCTTCCAAATCTAAATAAATTTCCAAATTTCTACTATTTAAAAATAAAAAACCTCTGAACTTAGGTAGCCTTTTAAAATTAGATTTTCTAAAAATAAGTAGCCTTCTACGATGTTTGTCCACATCGTCTACTTTATCCACTTTGTCCACTTTGTCCACTATGTCCAGTTTGTCCACTTTGTCCAATTCGTACAATTTATCCACTTTGCCCTATTCTTCCAGTTTGACTAATTTTTCTTGTTTGTCCACTTTGTTCAGTAGGTCCAGTTTGTCCTGTTCCTCCAGTTTGACTACTTTTTCCAATTTGTCCACTTTGTTCAGTTGGTCCAGTTTGTCCTGTTCGTCCAGTTAGACTAGTTTTTCGAGTTTGTCGACTTTATACAGGTCCACTTTGTCCTGTTTATCCACTTTGACAAATTTGTCCACTTTTTCTAATTGGTTCAGTTTCTCCACTTTGTCATGTTCGTCCAGTTTGTCTAGTTTGTCCACTTTGTTCTCTTTGTTCACTTTGTCCAGCTTGTCTAGTTGTCAAGTTTGTCCAGTTGATCTAGTTTGTCCAGTTTATCTAATTTGTCGAGTTCGTCCTGTTTTTCCAATTCGTCCTATTCGTCCAGTTAGTCCACTTTATCCACTTTTTCCAGTTTGCCCACTTTCTACAGTTCGTCCACTTTGTCATGTTTGTCCACTTTTTCCAATTCGTCCACTTTGTCCAGTTTGGCCATTTTGTTCACTTTGCTCACTTTACCTATTTTGTCCATTTTGTTATTTTTGCTCACTTTGTCCAGCTTGTCCAGTTTGTGAAGATGATCCAGTTTGCCCAATTAATCCAATTTGACTAGTTTATGTAATTTGTCCAATTCGTCTAGTTTGTCCAGTTTGACCAATTTATCTAATTTGTCCAATTCGTCTAGTTTGTCGAGTTGGTCCAGTTGGTCCACTTTATCGAGTTCGTCCAATTTAGACAATTTGTGCAAATTGTACAGTTCGTACAGTTTGTCCATTTTGTCCACTTTGTTCAGTTTGTCCAGTTTTTTAAAATTTGTCCAGTTTGTCCAGTTTGTCTTATTTGTCCACTTCGTCTACTTTATCCAGTTTGTGCACTTTGTCCAATTCGTACAGTTTGTTCACCTTTTCCTGTTCGTCCAGTTTTGACCTAAACCCTAAAACTTTCAACACCTAAAACCCTAAACCCTAAAACCCTAAAACCCCAAAACCCTAAAACCCTAAAACCCCAAAACCCTAAAACCCTAAAACCTAAAACACTAAAACCCTAAACTCTAAAACCATAAACCCTAAACCCTAAAACCCTAAATACCTAAACCCTAAAACCCTAAACCCTAAACCTTAAAACCCTAAATCCTAAATCCTAAAACCCTAAAACCTAAACCCTAAACCCTAAATCCCTAAACACTAAACCCAAAACCCTAAACCCTACAACCCTAAACCCTAAACCCCTAAACCGCAAAACTCTAAACCCTAAACCCGAAACCCTAAACCCTAAATCCAAAAAGCCTAAAACCTAAACCCGGAAACCCTAAAACCTAAAACCCTAAACCCTAAAACGCAAAACCCTAAACCCTAAACCCTAAACGTCAAAATCCTAAAATCCGAAAACCCTAAACCGTAAACCCTAAACCCAAAACCCTAAACCCTTAACCCTAAACTCTAAAACCCTAAAACCTTAAACCCTATACCCTAAACCCTAAATCCTAAAACCCGAAAACCCTAAAACCTTAAACCCTAAACCCTAAACCCTATAACCCTAAACCTAAACCCAAACCCTAAACCCTAAAACCCTAAAATCCTAAAACCTTAAAACCCAAAACCCTAAATCCCTAAAAGACTAAAAGCTAAAACCCTAAACCCTAAAACCGTAAAACCCAAAACCCTAAATCCTTAAAAGACTAAAAGGTAAAACCCTAAACCCTAAAACCTAAACCCTAAACCCTAAACCCGAAATTCTAATACCCTAAACCCTAAACCCTAAAGCTAAAAACCCTAAAACCCTAAAAAACCCTAAAACCTAAACCCCTAAAACCCTAAACATTAAACCCTAAACCCTAAAACCTTAACTCTAAACCATAAAATCCTAAAATCCAAATTTCCTAAACCATAAACCCTAAAACCCAAAAACTTTATACCCTAAACCCTAAACCCTAAAACCCAAAAACCCAAAAACCCAAAAACCCAAAACCCTGAAGCCTAAACCCCTAAAAAGCTTAATCCCTAAACCCTAAAACCCAACACTCTAAAACCTTAACCCAAAACCCTAAACCCGAAACCCCTAAAACCCTGAAACCGTAAACCCTAAACCCTGAAACGATGAAACCCTAAAACCCTAAAACCCTAACACCCTATAACCCTAAACCCTAAACCCTAATGCCCTAAAATCCTTGCTTAAAACATAAAACCCTAAAACCCAAAAAAACCCTAAACCCTAAAACCTAAACCCAACACCCTAAAACCATACAACCCTAAACTCTATACCCGAAAATCCTAAACCCTAAAGCAAAAACCCCAAAACCCTAAAACCCTATACCTTAAAACCCTAAAACCCTAAACCCTAACACCCTAAGCCCTGAAACCATGAAACCCTAAAACTCTAAAACCTTTGCACCCTATAACCCTAAACCCTAAAACCTAAACCCTAAACCCTAAACCCTAAACCCTAAACCCTAAACCCTAAACCCTACACAAAACCCTAAACCCAAAACCCTAAACCCTAAACCTTAAAATCTAAGCCCTAAACCCTAAACCGTAAAACCCTAAAACCCTCAAACCCTAAAACCTAAACCCTCAACCCTAAAACCATCAAACCCTAAATCTTAAAACCCTAAATCTTAAAAGCCTAAAACCGTAAACCTTAAACCCTAAACCCTAAACCCTAAACATAAAATCCTAACCCTCATCCCTAGACTCTAAATCCTAAACCCTAACTCTAGACCCTAACCCAAAACGCTAACCTTAAACCCTAAACCGTAAAACCTAAACCCTAAACCCGAAACCCTAAACCCTAAACCCAAATCCCTAAAACCCTAAAACCCTAAACCCTACAACCTAATACCCTAAAATACTAAACCCTAAATCCAAAAACCGTTAAAACCCTAAACCCTAAATCCTCAAACCCTACCTAAAACCCTAAAACCCTAAAACACAAAAAATCCCTAAACCCAAAACCCCAAACCCTGAAACCCTAAAACCCTAACCCCTAAACCCTAAACCCTAAAATCTAAACCCTAAACCCTAAACTCTAAAACCACAAAACCCTCAAACCCTAAATCTTACAACTTTAAATCCGTAAAACCAAAACCCTAAACCCTAAAACCCTAAAACCCTAAATCTTAAAACCCTCAAACCGTAAAACCTAAACACTAAACCGTAAACCCTAAACACTAAAACCTAACCCTCATCCCTAAACCCTAAATCCTAAACCCTAACCCAAGACCCTAACGCTAAACCCTAAACCGTAAAACCTAAACCCTAAACCCGAAACCCTAAACCTAAAACCCTAAACCCCGAATCCCTAAAACCCTAAAACCCTAAACCCTAAATTTTAAAACCCTAAACCCTAAAACTCTACCCTAAACCCTAAAACCATGAAACCCTAAAACCCTTAAACCTAAATTCTAAACCCTAAACCCTAAACCCAAAATACTAAACCCCTAAAACGCTAAAACCCTAAATCCTGAAACCCAAAACCCAAAACCCTAAACCCTAAACCCTAAACCCTAAACCCTAAAACCCTAAACCCCTAAAACCCATGAACCCTAAACCCTAAAATCCAAAAACCCTAAACCCTAAACCCTAAAACCCTAACACCCTAAACATTAAACCCTAAACCCTAAATCCTAAACTCAAAACCATAAAACCCTAAACCCTAAACCCTAAACCCTAAATCCGAAAACCCTAAACCCTAAACCCTAAACCCTAACTAAACCTTAAACCCTAAAACACTAAAACCGTAAACCCTAAATCCTAAACCCTAAATCACTAAAACCCTTGAAACCTAAAACTCTAAAGCCTAAACCTTAAACCCTGAACGCTACAACCTAAACCCTAAACCCTAAACCCCTACAACCCTAAAACCATAACTCTAAACCATAAAACCCTAAAATCCGAATGTCCTAAACCGTAAACCCTAAAACCCAAAACCTTTATACCCTAAACCCTAACCCAACAACCCTAAATGCTAAACCCCTAAAGCGCTTAAACCCTAAAACCCTAAACCCTAAAATCCAGCACTCTAAAACCTTAACCCTAAACCCTAAACTCGAAACCCCTAAAACCCTAAAACCCTAAACCCTAAACCCTGAAACGATGAAACCCTAAAACCCTAACACCCTATAACCCTAAACCCTAAACCCTAATACCCTAAAATCCTTGGTTAAAACATAAATGTAACACCTCGGGTTTTCAGTTTATTATTTATTTAATTTTAGTTATGAATTTTAGAATTAAATCTTATATGGATAAGGAATTGGGCCATGACCCAATTAAGACCCAACAAATGGTGGAATTGGTTTTATTAAAATTTAAATGGGTAGGATTAAATTAGTGGTGAATCATACCCAATTTTGAATAAAGGATATTATGGCCGATTAGTGGATTTGAAATATCCAAGTAGATGTTAAAAAAATCAAATAAAGATTATCTTGGCCGAATTTTAGTTAGTGATTTACATATGATGCACATGAGAGATTTGTGGGGTTTTTTAATCCACAATGAAATGCTAGATATTTAAAAAGGGACAAAATATCTATGAATTAAATTAAAAGAATATTTGGATTATGATTAGGGTTATACGCATAGTACTTTCTAATAAAAATTAAAGGAAGTCTTAATAAGGCAAGGGAAAGTCGGATATGGCTAATTAAAGAGGGAAAGTCGGCCATGGTTAAATAAGGAAGTTTGACATATGTCCAGTATTTTGGTTATAACTTTTCACTCTGATATCCGATTACTTTGATTATTTTTGTGTTGAAAAGAAGATTTCAATAGCTACAACTTTGTAGTTTACCAATTTTTCTGATTCGGAAGTTAACAAGGTCGAAACTGGGTTACAATATAGTATATGTGTAATGACGGGGAACACAAGGGGTACACGGCTAGGGGTTGCTTATATTAAGAAATTTCTAATGTGGGATTAAGGAGAACTTAATAAAAGGAGAAGCCCAAGGGGGTGCACGATTTTTTACAACCCCATTAGCAAGTTCTATTCTTCTCTCTTCCCTCTCTCAATTCATCACTCTCTTCCACGCCAAAGCAAGAGAAGAAAGGGCAGCAACTAGAAGGTGTTCTTGTTTGGAGAAAAAAATAAGAAGAAGGGAGAAAGATTAGAAGATCAAGGAAGAGGTTAGTATTTAAGTGTTTAATGTTATAATTTGATTTATGAAATAAAAAAAACCATAGGGTTCGGCCATAGTGCATGGCCGAACCCCATGGAAAGATTTGTTCAATTAATTGGTTTTAAAGATTGAAAACCATGGTGTGTTCTTAATTCATTGATTGGGTTTTTTTTATTTTAGATCTTGGATTATGGAAATCATGGTTATTTCATAATGGTTTGAATAATGGAAACCATGGGGATTCATGGTTTAGATTAACAAATTTAAATGATGAAAATCCATGGAGGAGTTTGATGATAATTAAAGAAAATTGGATGGACATTGGGTCGGCCTTGGTATGGCCGAACCATGATGTTTTGTGCTTAAGCTTTGGGATCCAAAATGATAAAAAGAAGAGGTGAGGTTTGGCCATGGTGTATGGCCGAACCCCACCAAACTTTTATGAAGGTGATGATCGGTTTTGATGGATCTAAACCAAGGGCTAAGATCATGAACCATAGGGTTCGGCCAAGGTGTATGGCCGAACCCCATGGGGTAATCTGGAATTGAAATTAAATAGGAAACTATCTAATTAAGGGAAGGGGTGGCTAAATTAGAAAGCACTCCAATTTTGGAAAGGAGTTCTAATCTTAGAAAGTTTCCATTTATGGAAAGTAAGAATCTATATATGGAAACCTTCCATTTATGGAAGAAGTTGTTAAAAATGGCAAAGCCAACTAATTTTGGAAAGTGTTTCCAAATATGGAAAGGAGGTTACATATTAAGGAAAGTTTCCATTCTTGGAAGTGGATATTAAAATTAGAAAGTATCTACTTAAAGACCATAAAAGTTATTTATGGAAACCATTCCAAGAATGGAAGGTAAGGGTTGGATTATTGAACCTAATTGAATGAAGGGATTAATTGACAAGAGTGAGGTTCGGCCACAATGTATGGCCGAACCCCACTAGGATTTAGTTTTTGGAAACTTTGTTATTTATGGAATATGATATTCAATCATAGAAGGGTTGGTGTTTAATTATGAAACCTTCTAAATGTGGACCTTAGGTTAAAAATGGAAGGTGGAGTTATTTTTAGAAAACTTTCCATTTATGGAAGGAGGTTGATATTTTGGCAAATTAATTAGGGAAACCTTCTAATGATAGTAGGAGAGATTAATAAAAGGAAGTTCTATTCTTGGAAGGTGAAATATAAATTTGGAGACTTTCCAATTATAGAAAGGTGGAGATTAATTGGAGATTATACACCATAGGGTTCGGCCATGGTGTATGGCCGAACCCCATGGTCTAAATTAAAGGATTAAAGGTGTCTTTAAATTATGGTTTAAGCGCTGATTTATGAATCAGATTATGAACCTACATTATGAGTTAAGTTATGTTAGTTTTAAATTAAAATAAAGGATACAATGTATGATATGAATTAATGGACAAAGGAATGGCAAAAAGGTAATTAAAATACCAAAGTAGGAGAACCATGGGTTCGGCCATGATGTATGGTCGAACCCCATGTGTTAAGTTTGATGAAATTATTTGATTAGGGAAGTTTTTAAGGTCTAATTATGGGAGATTTAAAGGAAGAAGGAAACCAATGACAATTTGGTAAATATGAGAGAATGTTGGACATAGGGTTCGGCCATGGTGTATGGCCGAACCCCATGAGTTATTTTATGGTATTATGTATTTTGGAAGCATGAAAGGATAACTTGGGACCTAAACAAAGAAAAGGGGTTAGGGTTACCAATAGTGGCATTTTTGTAATATGTATAAAAATGGTAAACCATGGGTTCGGCCATGGTGTATGGCTGAACCCCATGGGGTTTTGTTATAGACTTAGAACCTCATAATTAGGTGAGTTTTGGTGTTGATTTATTACTATATCATAAGGTAACGGGATCTCGCAAGCGGTGCGCGATCGGTGATCGAATCTTGGACGGGAACGTAAGGACTTGTGAACAGTCTCAGGTAGCATTCCACCTCTTTGAAACCATGGATTATGTACTTGTTTTTATCTTATGTTTTTGATGAAAATGTGTTTCAAAGGATCTGATTTATTATTGAATTTCAAATGCTACGTTTATCTTGATTTAAATAGCATGGATTGATTATGTTCCAAAGGTGATTTTACATGCTAGGTTTTAATTGTATAAAGAGCATGTATTGGATATGTTTTTCAAATGATGATTTTCAATGCTATGTTTATGTTATAAAATAACATGTGTTTCATTGGCATCTCATGCATGGCATGGGGTGAAGGATTTATAACCGGAGGGATCACACTCCATTGGGGCGTCGGAAAAACCTATGTCCAACACCTTGATGTGATTTCCATCAAAAAGATTTCCGGAGGGTCCACACTCCGTCGGGGCGACTGAAAGACCTATGTGGTAGGCACATTTATGTACAGGTGATGGGTGGGACTCATTGCATATTTGTCATCATTGCATGGCATGGATTTATATGGTTTTGATATCACTATGTTATATGATATGTTTTGTACTAGCCATGTGTTAGCCGTAACTGGAATACCTACTGGGCGCATTGTACTAACGCCCTACTTCTACCCTATAGTTGATGATACAGGTAATCAGGGAAACAATGAACCTAAGGCGGACCAGGCATAGGAGCATTGGAAGATCTAGTTTATATGCTTTGCATAAAATTACTCATGAACTTGTATTTGAGTATTCGGATTTTGGAATGTAATAACTTAGATGGTTGAATGCTTTGGTTTGATAATTATGACGTACTTTGCTATCTGAACGGATTAGAACTTGGTTCTAATATGATTCTGTATTTTGATGATTATGATTCTGCAGTTTTATGATTCTATTCCGCAAGCCGATATTGCTATGTGTGAACCATTTTATTGAAATGAGTCCATACACACATAGGGTTGGTCAGTTAAGGGTCGGACTTTGGAAGTTCGAACTTAGCTCGCGTCGTGACGTCCCGCGCTCTATCACTCTACTCTGTTACAAAAAAAAATATATAGACTGAATTTACGGAAAAAAGCGAGTGAAAAAGGGCGGGGCGTTACAATAAAACCCTAAAACCCAAAAAAACCCTAAACCTTAAAACCTAAACCCAACACCCTAAAAACCATAAAACCCTAAACTCTATACTCTAAAACCCTAAAACCCAAAACCCTAAACCAAAAACCCCAAAACCCTAAAACCCTATGCCATAAAACCCTAAAATCCCAAACCCTAACACCCAAAGCCCTGAAACCATGAAACCCTAAGACCCTAAAACCTTTGCACCCTATAACCCTAAACCCTAAACCCTAATACCCTAAAATACTAAACCCTAAATCCCAAAACCGTTAAAACCCTAAACCCTAAATCCTAAAACCCTAAAACCCTAAAACACAAAAAAAAACCTAAGCCAAAAACCCTAATACCTAAAACCCTTAAACCCTAAACCCTAAACCCTAAACCCTAAAATCTAAACCTTAAACCCTAAAGCCCTCTAACTCTAAATCTTAAAACCCTAAATCCGCAAAACCCAAACCCTAAATCCTAAAACCCTAAAACCCTCAAACCCTAAATCTTAAAATCGTAAAACCTAAATCCAAAACCCTAAACCCTAAACACTAAAATCCTAACCCTCATCCCTAAACCCTAAATCCTAAACCCTAACCCTAGACCCTAACCCTAAACCCTAAACCTTAAAACCTAAACCCTAAACTTGAAACCCTAAACCCTAAACCCAAATGGCTAAAAACCTAAAACCAAAACCCTAATACCCTAAAATACTAAACCCTAAATCCCAAAACCGATAAAACCCTAACCCTAAACCCTAAAACCCTAAAACACAAAAAAATCCTAAACCCAAAACCCTAAATCCTAAAACCCTAAAACCCTAAAACCTAAACCCTAAACCCTAAATCCTAAACCCTAAACCCTAAACCCTAAAACCCACAAACCCTAAATCATAAAACCCTAAATCCGTAAAACCTAAACCCGAAACTCTAAAACCCTAAAACCCTCAAACCCTAAATCTTAAAACACTAAAACCGTAAAACCTAAACCCTGAACCCTAAACCCTAAACACTAAAATCCTAACCCTCATCCCTTAACCCTAAATCCTAACCCCTAACCCTAGACCCTAACCCTAAACCCTAACCCAAAACCCTAAACCGTAAAACCAAAACCCTAAACCCGAAACCCTAAACCCTAAACCCTAAACCCCAATCTCTAAACCCTAACAATAAACCCAAGAACCTAACCCTAAAACCCTAAACCCTAAACCCTAAACCCTAAATCCTAAACCCTAAACCCTAAACCCTAAACCCCTAAACCCTAAACCCTAACACCCTAAATATTAAACCCTAAACCCTAAACCCTAAACCCTAAACCCTAAACCCTAAACTCTAAACCCTAAACCCCTAAACCCTAAACACTAAACCCTAAACCGTAAACCCAAAAACCCTAATCCCTAAAACCCTGAAATCCTAAACCTTGAAACCCGTAACCCCTAAAGCCCTAAACCCTAAATCCTAAACATTAAACCCTAAACCCTAAGCCCTAAACCCTAAACTCTAAACCCTAAAACACATAAACCCTAAACCCTAAACCCTAAACCCAAAACCCTATAACCCAAATCCCTAAAACCCTAACACCACTTAACCCTAAGCCCTAAAACCCTAAATCCTAAACCCGAAAACCCTAAACCCTTAAACCATTAAAACCCTAAACCCTAAACCCTAAAACCCTAAACCCTAAATCCTAAACCCTAAATCACTAAAACCCTAAATCACTAAAACCCTAAACCCTTAAACCAAAACTCTAAACCCAAAACCATAAACCCTAATCCTAAACCCTTAACCCTAACCCTAATCCCTAAAAAACTAAAACCCAAAACCCTAAAACCTAAACCCTAAAACCCTAAACCGTAAAACCAGAAAACCTTGAAACCCTAAAACCATAAACCCTAAAACCCTAAATCCCAAAAACCCTAACACCCTAAACGTGTAAAACCCTAAACTCAAAACCCCTAAACCCTAAACCTAGAAATCCTAAAACCTTAAACCCCTAAAACCATAACACCCTGAACCCTAAGCCCTCAAAGCCTAAACCCTAAATCCTAAACCCTAAAAGCCTAAACCCTTAAAACCCCTAAAACCCTAAACCCTAAAACCCTAAAACCCTAAAACCCTAAAACCTAAATCCTAGACCCTAAACCACTTAAACCTAAAACCCTAAACCACTTAGATCTAAACCCTAAACCCTAAACCCTAAACCTTAAACCTAAGAACCCTAAACCTAAATGATAAATCCTAAACCCTAAGCCCTAAACCCGGAAACATAAAACCCAAAACCCTAAAAACCCTAACACCCTAAACTGTAAACCCTAAAACCCAAAACCCTAAATCCTAAACCCTAAAACACTAAGCCCTCAAAACCCCTAAAATCCTAAACTCTAAAACCCTAAAACCCTAAACCGTAAATCCTAAACCATAAACCACTAAAACCCTAAAATCCTAAAACCCTAAACCATTAAACCTAAACCCTTAACCCTAAACCCTAAACCCTAAACCCTAAACCCTAAACCACTTAAACCTAAAACCCTAAACACTTTAACCTAAACCCTAAACCCTAAACCTTAAACCTAAGAACCCTAAACCCTAAACGATAAAACCTAAACCCTAAGCCCTAAACCCGGAAACCTAACACCCTAAACCCCCTAAAACCCTAACACCCTAAACTCAAAACCCTAAAACCCAAAACCCTAAATCCTAAACCCTAAAACACTAACCCTCAAAACCCCTAAAATCCTAAACTCTAAAACCCTAAACCTGTAACGCCGGCCCCTTTTTCACCGAAATCAGAGTCTATTTTTTTTTTTTTTGAAATAAAAGTGACAAAGGGCGCGGACGTCACGATACGAGTTAAGTCCGAGGTTCTAAAGCCCGGCCCTTAACTGGCCAACCCTACATGTGAGTGGGACTAAGTCCACGAAGAACGGTTCACACGTAGAAGTATGCTTGCGGAGAATTAAACTAAAATGCGGGGGTTATAATAGAATCTATCCTACCAGTTTTAGATAGAAGGGAAGATACATCATTAAATTACTAAAATATCTCATAATCATAATGTCCAAAATAAAATCCAAACCATATCAAGAAATCTAAAATTTTTACATGCCGACAAGCTAAGCTACTTAAATTACAATTTCCAAAATAAAACTTAAATAAACTAAGTAGCCGCTTTCCCAAGCTCCTAAGATTGGCTCCCGTCGCGTCTGCCGTTTCCGCCATCTCCTGCGTCATCAACTAGGGTAAAAGTAGGACGTTAGACAACGCGCCTAGTAGGACTCCGAGTAGGGCTAGCACATGGATTAGTGATAACAAGCATACAAATAACCATATAATAAAACCCATCAAATGAATGCAATGCCATGGGTGCCTATGTCATGTGTCCCACCCATCATCCATACCATCAAACAATGTCATATCCCCCTTGATGGCAAGGCCTCGTCAAGGTGTCCTCATGTTTGCTTCTCGGTCTCCCCGACGGAGCATGGACTCCGGTTATAGCATATCAAGCTATCCCCCATGTTTCTCGGTCGCCCCGACGGAGCATGGACTCCGGTTATAGCACCTCAGGCTATCCCCATGTTTGCTTCTCGGTCGCCCCGACGGAGCATGGACTCAGGTTCTTTTATTTTCCCGCCCATACCATGCATGAGATGTAAGTGCATTATGCTATGTAGTATATATATAATTCATATCCTTAATATAAAATCCATAGCATTGAAATATAATCCATAGCATTAAAAATATCATCCATAGCATTAAAATATAATCCATAGCATTTAAAATATCATCTATAGCATTAAAGTATAATCCATAGCATTTAAAACCCATCTTAAAATAAATCATATAATTACCGAAATAAAACAAGGAAACCATCACATACACATAATCCACGGCTTACAAAAAGGTAGGAATCCTACCGAATACCGACTAGCGTCTTTTTTTTTCTTTTCTGTCCGATAAATCCGGTCGCCGATCGCGTACCACTTACGATATCCGATACCTTATTACATATGAATGATCAGCCCATGTTTTAACCATTTAATCTATTAATTATTTTAATTATATGGTTCTAAAAACTAGCTTCCTAGGCTTCATTTAACCATACATAAGGTCATCTTTAAAAATGTCTAAGTCTAAGTTCATCCCCCATGTGGTTCTTGAATTTGGCCAATATTTACCATTTTGCCACTCTTCCTTTCCATGATTAATCACTCATTTAATCCATGCATAATTAAGTCCATAATTGATCTATTCACTTAGATCCATTAATGACCATTAACCATGTTACAAGATTATCAAAAATCAGCCCTTAACTTAGCCTCATTTCCATTGATTTAAATACATGCATAATTCCAAATTTTAGCCCATTAAACATTCTAATTTTGTGAGCCTAAAATGCAGCAACCCTAGGCTTCATTTAATCACTCATAAGGTCATCTTAATGCACCCAAGTCCATGTCCAACCTACATACATGGCCGAACCCATGGTTCTTCATTTTGGCCAATAATTACAGTTTTGCCACTACACTTCCATGGTTTAATATTTCCTCCATCCATGAACATTTTTGTCCACAATTAATCCATATACTTAGACCCATTAATGATCCGTTAACCATGACATAACATCCCTAAAAAAAATCAGCCATTTAATTTAAATCAAATTTTCCAATCATCTAATCCCATACTTAGACCTTAATTTTTAGCCCAAAAAAATGACTCACAAATGAGTCATGGGTTCGGCCATACACCATGGCCGAACCCATGATGTCTTATCCTTATTTTTTCCTTGGGTCTTATACCACATTTAGCTCCATAATAAGTCCTCCCCTGAGGGGTTTAAATCACACATTTAACTTATCATTTTTTGATCAACATAGACTACATTTGATCATCATAAACTACATTTGATCATCACCTTTGGTCAACCTTAATTACATTTAAGCTTCATAAAAACTTCTTAACATTTCTCATCATCTCCATGATTTTTTTTTTTTTTTAAAACCCCTTAAAAAAAATCACTAATATTTACTCATTAACACCTTAACATCATAAATTACCTTTTCATGGTTTCAATCCTAAAAACCTCATTTAAATTTACTTACTTGCTCACCATGGGGTTCGACCATACTACATGGCCGAACCCTATGGTCTATAATGCCTTTAAACACCCATACCTCCATACTTAATTAAACCTTAATACATAGTGTCCTTAATATCCATTTATTTATTTATTTATTTTAATCCATCTCTCCCATTTCATCCATTTCTCATCTTTCCATTGGATGGATCTTAGATCCAAGGCCCATGATACTTTTGGCCACCTTCTAAGAAATGGATTTCATAATCTCTTCTTAACCTTAAAAAAAATGTAGAATTCTTGTTTAAGAATTACTTGCAATCCGACGACTCCTCCGGCTTTTCTTTCTCCTTTGATCTCCTTAGCCTTCTCTTCTCTTCTTCTCCTTGATTGATTGGCCAAGATGAGCTTGATCAAGATGAAATCCTCTAAGCTTGAATTCGGCCAAGATAGGGTTAGATTTGAGAGAGGGTAGAGAGGAGAGGATGGGGAAAAACACTTAGCCTCCTTGGTCTTGGGTGGTGGCTTTTGCTTGTACTTCTCTTCTCTAAGTCTTCTTCTCCTTTCCTCCTTAGTTTTTCTTCTTCTTTCTCTTGGTAGATGTAGGGGACGGTTTTGAGAGTGCAAGGGAGGGAGAACGTGTGAAATGGGAGTGGGATTGGAAGATGAGATGAAAACTATCTCATCTTTGGTTTCTACCCTCAATCATTAGATCCCCCACCTACCATACATGGATTTATGTGCTTAATGGTGGTGGTTGGGATAAAACCACCACTTAAGCCAATGGTTTTGTTTTGTGTTTCTTTAGAATGGTTTGTGTTTGTTTGGGTGGTTTTGACCATTTGACCATGATTAGATTAGCTTAATTAATTTAATTAATTTGATCATTAGGTTAAGTTAATTAATTCCCTCTATGAAATCCACCCATGGTTGGCCAAGTCAACCATGGTGGCCGGCCCCACCAATTCTTGGTCCAGACGCCACCCCATTTGGTGAGGTGGAGGTGGGCCCCATTCGGCCATGTCACTTTGGTCAATTCAACACCAACTTAGGTGATTTAAATTTAATTAAATCCATTCTTCTTATTGGATCACCATTGGGCCCATGGCCCAATTAAATTCACACTTACCCATCTACCTTAGAGCTTACATTATCTTGATCCATTGGGTCCCAAATGGGTATTGGGACCCATTTGACCATCCTTGGCCCAATTGACCATCATTGACCATTTAAATGATTTTAAATCCAATCCATGGTCCCTTGGGCCACACTTGGGCCTTTGTCCATATTTTGATCCATTCACCATTTACTCCATCAATTTTCCAATTTCCACCATTAAAATAATTAATATTCACCTATATATTGATTTACAAATTCCGGGCCATTACAAAACCCTAAATCCTAAACCATAAACCACTAAAACCCTAAAAACCTAAAACCCTAAACCATTAAACCTAAACCCTTAACCCTAAACCCTAAACCCTAAACTATAAACCCTAAACCCAAAACCCTAAAACCTAAACCCTAAACCCTATACCCTTAAAAACCTAAAACCCAAAACCCTAAACCCTTAAACCATAAAACCCTAAATCCCTTTTAACCCTAACCCCTAAAACCCTAGAACCCTAAACCCTAAACTCTAACCTTAAACCCTAAACACTAAAACCCTAAACCTTATAACCCTAAAACCATAAAACGTAAACCCCCTAAATCCTAAACCCTAAACACTAAACAGTAAAATCCTAACCCTAATCCCTAAATCCTAAACCCTAAGCCCTAAACCCTAAACCCTAAACCCTAAACCCTAAACCCTAAACCTAAACCTAAACCCTACACCTAAACCGTAAACCCTACACCCAAAACCCTCATCCCTAAAACCCTAAAACCTAAACCTAAAACCCTAAACCCTAAACCCATGCAACCTAAAACCTAAAACCCCTAAAATCCTAACCCCTAAAATCCTAACACCCTAAACCCCTAAAACCCTAAACCCAAAAACCCTAAACCCTTAATCCTAAACCTTAAACCCTAAACCTAGAAACCCTAAAGCCCTAAACCCCTAAAACCTTAACACCCCTAAATCCTAAGCCCTAAAACCCTAAACCCTAAAATCCTAAACCCTTAAAACACATAAAACCCTAAACCCTAAATCCTCAATCCTAAACCACTAAAAACCTAAAACCCTAAACCACTAAAGCCCTAAACCTCTAACCCCTAAACCCTAAAACCCTAAACCCTAAACCCTAACACATAACCCTAAACCGTAAACCCCAAGCCCTAAACCCTAATCCCTAAAACCCTAAAACCCCAAAACCCTAAATCTAAACCCTAAAACCCCTAAACCCTAAATCCTAAACCCTAAACCCTTAAAACCCCCAAAACCCTAAACCCTAAAACCCTAAAACCTAAACCCTAAATTCTAAACCCTAAAACCCTAAAACCCTAAACCCTAAAACCCTTAAACCTAAACCCTAAACCCTAAAACCCTAAAACCCTAAATCCTAAACCCTAAATCCTAACCCTAAACCATTACCCTAAACCGTAAGCCCTAAACCCTAAACCCTAATCTCTAAAAAACTAAAACCCCAAAACCCTAAGGTTAAAACCTAAAACCCTAAACCCTAAACCATAAAACCATAAAACCCTAAAACCCTAAACCGTAAAAACCCTAACACCCTAAACGTCTAAAACCCTAAACTCAAAACCCCCAAACCCTAAATCCTAAACCCTAAACCTAGAAATCCTAAAACCCTAAATCCCTAAAATCATAACACCCTAAACCCTAAGCCCTCAAACCCTAAACCCCAAATCATAAACCATAAAACCCTAAACCCTTAAAATCCCAAAAACCCTAAACCCTAAAACCCAAAAACCCTAAAACCTAAAAACCCTAAAACCCTAAACCTTAAATCCTAAACCCTAAACCACTAAAACCCTAAACACTTCGACGTAAACCCTAAACCCTAAACCCTAAACCTTAAACCTAAAAACCCTAAACCCTAAATGCTAAATCCAAAACCCTAAGCCCTATACTCGGAAACCCTAAAACCCTACACCCCTAAAACACTAACACCCTAAACTCTAAACCCTAAAACCCTAAACCCTAAATCCTAAACCCTAAAACACTAAACCCTTAAAACCCCTAAAATCCTAAACTCTAAAACCCTAAAACTTTAAACCCTAAATCCTAAACCATAAACCACTAAAACCCTAAAAAACTAAAACCCTAAACCATTAAACCTAAGCCCTAAACCCTACACCCTAAATCCAAAACCCTAAAACCTAAACCATAAACCCTAAACCCTATACCCCTAAAACCCTAGAACCCTAAACCCTAACTCTAAACCCTAAACCCTAAACCCCTAAAACTGTAAAGCCTAAACCCTAAACCCTAAACCTAAACCCTAAACACTAAACAGTAAAATCCTAACCCTAATCCCTAAGTCCTAAACCCTAGCCCTAAACCCTAAACCATAAACCCTAAACCTAAACCGAAAACCCTACACCCAAAACCCTCATCCCTAAAACCCTAAAACCTAAACCTAAAACCCTAAACCCTTAAAACCCTAAAACCCTAAAACCATAAACCCTAAAACCCAAAACCCCTAAAACCCTAACACCCTAAACCCCTAAAACCCTAAACCCAAAAACCCTAAACCCTAAATCATAAACCTTAAACCCTAAACCTAGAAACCCTAAAACCCTAAACCCCTAAAACCCTAACAACCCTAAACCCTAAGCCCTAAAACCCTAAGTGTAACGCCCGCCCCTTTTCACCTGAAATCAGAGTCTATTTTTTTTTTGAAATAAGAGTGACAAAGGCGTGGGACGTCACGACGTGAGTTAAGTTGCGAGCTTCTAAAGCCCGGCCCTTAACTGGCCAACCCTACGTGCGCGTGGAACGAAGTCCACGAGAACGGTTCGCACGTAGACGTAAGCTCAAGGAATTTTAAACTAAGTGCGGAGTAAAAATAGAGACTAACCTACCGATTTAGATAGCAGGGAAGATAACATTCATTTAATTACCAAAATCACAATGTCCAAAAATAAAAATAAAAACATAGCAAGTAGTCTAAAATATTACATTTCCGATAAGCTAGGCTACTCAAATACATTTCCAAAACAAATCTAAATAAATTAAGTAGCCGCCTTTCCCAAGCTCCTAAGCTCGGCTCCCGTCTCGTCCTTATGCTCCGCCGTCTCCTGCGTCATCAGCTAGGGTAGAAGTAGGGCGTTAGACAACGCGCCCAGTAGGACTCCGAGTAGGGCTAACACAAGGATTAGTGATAACAAGCATACAGATAATAATATATGAAAATCATAAAATGAATGCTATGCCATGGGTGTCTATGTCATGAGTCTCACCCATCATCCATACCATCATAATATCCCCATGTTTGCTTCTCGATCGCCCCGACGGAGCATGGACTCCGGTTATATCTCCACATATCAAGATATCCCCATGTCTGCTTCTCGGTCGCCCTGACGGAGCATGGACTCCGGTTATATCTCCACATATCAAGATATCCCCATGTCTGCTTCTCGGTCGCCCCGATGGAGCATGGACTCCGGTTCCTTTATTTTCCCGCCCATGCCATGCATGAGATGTAGGTGCATTATGCTATGTAATGTATATAATCCATAGTCTTAATATAGAGTTCATAACTTAGCATATAATTCGTAGCCTTGCATTATGCCAAATGAGATACATAAATCATGATCTTAAAACTCATCATAAAAAAAACCATATAATTTCCAAAATAAATCAAAGAAACCATCACACAATCCATGGCTTACAAAAAGGTAGGAATCCTACCGAATACCGATTAGCATCTTTACATTTTTCCGTTCCCGAATCCGGTCACCGATCGCGCACCGATTGCGATGTCCGGTACCTTATTATACACGAATAGTCAGTCCTCGTTTTAACCATTTCTAAGCCCATACATTACATTTTGGTGGGGTTCGGCCATACCCCATGGCCGAACCTCACTATCTATGTCTTGTGGGTCCCATTCAGTCCATCAACATTTTTTTTTTAATCACATAAGTCTAAAAACCAGCCACCCTAGGCTTCATTTAATCCATACTTAAGGTTACCTTTAAAAATGTCTAAGTCCAAGTTCATCCCCCATGGGGTTCATGGTTCATCCCTAATTCCACACCTTTAAAACATTATATGTTATACTTGAAAATCCATACAATCTATCAACATTCTTAATCACTTTTTCCATCTCTTCACCCATCAAAACCATTCTTACATCACCATAGGGTTCGGCCATACACCATGGCCGAACCCATGGTTCATGGTTCATTATTTTCTATGCCTCTTGAGGCCACAAAAAATCATCCACGTACCCCATGAATTTCCTCATTTAAACCCCTTTAAAAATCACTCACATTTATTCATTTAGAACCCTAAAATCATTAGCCACCCTCATTGTCTTCCATTCTTTAAACCCTAAAAATCATACATCACTTACCATGGGGTTCGGCCATACTACATGGCCAAACCCTATGGTCCATCAATCCACTCAAAAACCCATACTTCCATGCTTAATCCATTAATTACATAATATTGTAATCCTTTTATTTATTTTTATTTTTTTTTCCTTAACCCTAATTTACCCATTAGGGTTTGCCCATTTTTCCTCCTTTCATTTGATGGATTTGAGATCCAAGGCCATGATGTTTTGGCCACCTCTAAATCCAAGAAATGGATTTCATAACGTCTTAAACCCTAAAAAAAATCTAATCTCTTGTTTAGAAAATACTTACGATCCAACGCCTCCTCCGACTTTCGTTACTCCCGTCGGCTTCCTTGACCTTCTTTCTTCTCCTTCTCCTTTGTTGGTTGGCTAAAATGCTTGATCACTAGTGAAAACCTCCAAGCTTGGGTTCGGCCATGGTAGGGTTAGATTTGAGAGAGGG
This sequence comes from Chimonanthus praecox, assembly GCA_022113865.1. Taxonomy (NCBI): domain Eukaryota; kingdom Viridiplantae; phylum Streptophyta; class Magnoliopsida; order Laurales; family Calycanthaceae; genus Chimonanthus; species Chimonanthus praecox. Next base: position 32,626,896 of record CM039089.1, on the reverse strand, counting down.
AGAGGAGAGGATGGAGATGAGAAAGAAAATACTATGGCTTGATCTTGGAGTGATGGCCAAGCTTATACCTTTCTCCTCTCTTTTCTTCCAATCTTTTCTTCTTCTTTCTCTTGGTTTTCTTCCTTTCCTTCTCCTTGGGTGTGGGACGGTTTTTGGAGAGTGGGAGAGATGGAGAGAGTGAGATAAGGGTGAAATGAAGAGAATGAGATGAAAACTTATCTTATCTCTTTGGTTACTTAAGTTACACTCTAACATTAAGTCTCCCAACCACCCGACATGAGATATTTTTCATGTTTTATGGTGGTGGTTGGAAAAACTACCACTAGCCAACGTTTTTGACCTCTTAAGGTGAGGTGGTTTGGTCTCCCCTCTTTGACTACATTTTTTATTAGCTTAATTAATTAATTAAATTGGATCATTAGGTTAAGTTAATTAATTTCCACTTTATCTCCTTTAATTCCTTGACTCCTCTCCATTACTTCACCCATGGTTGACCAATTCAACCATGGTGGTCGGCCCCACCAATCCTTGGTCCACACGCCACCTCACTTGGTGAGGTGGTGGTGGGTCCCATTTGGCCATGTCCCCTTGGTCAACTCATCACTAACTTAGGCGATTTAATTTAATCCATCTTCAACTACTTGGATCACCATTGGGCCCATGGCCCAATTAAATTTATTTCTTACCTATTCACCTTAGAGTTTACATCATCTTGATCCATTGGGTCCCAAATGGGTATTGGGCCCAATTTGACCATCCTTGACCCTTTAAATGATTTTAAATCCAATCCATGGTCCATTGGGCCATACTTGGGCCCTTGTCCAAACTTTGATCCATTTACTATCTATTCCATCAAATTTTCCAATTTCCATCATTAAAATAAATAATATCCACATTTATATTAATTTAAAAAGTCTGGGCTATTACACTAAGCCATAAATCCTAAACCCTAAAACCCTAAACCCTTAAAACCGATAAAACCCTAAACCCTAAAAGCCAAAAACCCTAAACCCTAAATCGTCAATCGTAAACCACTAAAATCCTAAACCCTTAAACCTAAACCCTAAACCCTAAAACACTAAACCTCTAAACCCCTAAACCCTAAAACCCTAAACCCTAAACCCTAACCCTAAACCCTAAACCCTATACCGTAAACCCTAAACCCTAAACCCTAATCCCTAAAACCCTAAAACCCCAAAACCCTAAAACCTAATCCTAAAACCCCAAATCCTAAAACCATAAAACATTGAAACCCTAAGACCATAAACCTTAAACCCCTAAAACCCTAAACACAAAAGCCATAAACCCTAAATCCTAACCCTAGAAACCCTAAAATCAAAAGCCCCTAAAACCCGAACGCCCTAAACCCTAAGTCCTGAAAACCTAAAACCTAAATCCTAAATCCTAAACCCTAAACCCTTAAAACCCCTAAAACCCTAAACCTTAAAACCCTAAACCCTAAATCCTAAATCCTAAACCACTAAAACCCTAATTACCTAAAACCCGAAACCCTTAAGCCTAAATCCTAAACCCTAAACCCTAAACCTTGCACCTAAAAACCCTAAACCCTAAACGCTAAATCCTAAACACTAAACCCTAAACCTTGAAACCCTAAAACCCTAAACCCCTCAAACCCGAACACCCTAAACCCTAAACCCTAAAATCCTAAATCATAAATCCTAAACCCTAAAACACTAAACCCTTAAAACCCCTAAAATACTAAATCCTAAAACCCTAAAACCCTAGACCATAAATCCTAAACCATAAACGACTAAAACCCTAAAAACCTAAAACCCTAAACCATTAAACCAAAACCCTAAACCCTAAACCCTAACCCCTAAACCCTAAACCCCTAAAACCCTAAAACACAAACCCTAAACCCTTAACCCTAAACCATAAAACCCTAAAACCCTAAAACACAAACCCTAAACCCTTAACCCTAAACCATAAAACCCTAAACCCCTAAAACCCTAAATCCTAAAACCCTAAACCCTAAATCCTAACCCTAAACCCGAATCCCTAAAACCCTAAAACCCCAAAACCTTAAAACCTAAACCCTAAAACCCCAAACTCTAAAACCATAAAAAATGAAACCCTAAAACCCTAACACCCTAAACCCCTAAACCCTAAACACAAAAACCATAAACCCTAAAATCTAAAACCCTAAACCATTAAATCAAAATCCTAAACCCTAAGCCCCTAAAACCCTAAACCTTAAACCCTAAACCTTTAACCCTAAACCCCTAACACCCTAAAACCCTAAACACTAAACCCTAAACCCTAAAACCCTTAAACCCTACAGCCATAAACCCTAAACCCTAAACCCTAATCCCTAAACCCTAAACCCAAAACCCTAAAACGTAAACCCTAAACCCTATACCCTAAAACCCTAAATGCTAAACCCCTAAACCATAAAATCCTAAATCCCTTTAACCCTAAACGCTAAAACCCTAGAACCCGAAGCCCTAAACTCGAAACCCTAAACCCTAAACCCTAAACCATAAAACCCTAAAACCCTAGAAACCTAATGCCCTAAACCCTCAAACCTAAACCCTAAATCCTAAAACCCTAATCCCCTAAAACCGTAAACCCTAAAACCCTAAACCCTAAACCCTAAACTGTAAACCCTAAACCCTAAACCCTAATACCTAAAACCTGAAAACCTGAAAACCGTAAAACCTAAACCCTAAAAGCATAAAACCCTGAATCCCTAAAACCATAAACCCTAAAACCCAACCCCTAAAACCCTAAACCCAAAAACCCTAAACCCTAAATCCTATACCCTAAACCCTAAACCTATAAACCCTAAAACCCTAAACCCGTAAAACCCTAACACCCTAAACCCGATGCCCTAAAGCCCTAAACCCTAAATCCAAAACCCTAAAACCTTAAAACCCCTAAAACCCTAAATCCTAAAACCTTAAAACCCCTAAAACCCTAAACTCTAAAACCCTAAAACCCTAAAACCTAAACCCTAAATCCTAAATCCTAAATCCTAAATCCTAAACCATACAACCCTAATTACCTAAAACCATAAACCCTTAAACCTAACCCTACACCCTAAACCCTAAACCCTAAACCCTAAAATCCTAAAACCCAAAACCCTAAACGCTAACCACTTAACCCTTAACCCCTAAAACCCTAAACCCTAAAACCCAAACACCCTAAACCCCTAAAACCCTAAACCCAAAAACCTTAACCCTAAATCCTAAACCCTAATCCTAGAACCCCTAAAACCCGCAACCCCTAAAACCTAAACACCCTAAACCCTAAGCCCTAAAACCCTCAACCCCAAATCCTAAACCCTAAACCCTTAAACCCTTAAAATCCTTAAAACCCTAAACCCAAAACCCTAAACCATAAAACCCTAAATCCCTTTAACCCTAAACCCTAAAACCCTAGAACCCTAAACCCTAAACTTTAAACCCTAAACCCTAATCTGTAAAACACTAAAACCCTAAAACCCTAAACCTTAAAACCCTAAAACTCAAAAACTTAAGCCCCAAACCCTAAATCCTAAACCCTAAACACTAAACACTAAAATCCTAACCCTAATCCCTAAACCCCAAACACTAAACCCTAAACCTAGAACCCCTAAAACCCTAAACCCGTAAAACCTTAACACCCTAAACCCTAAACCATAAAATCTTAACCCTAATCCTCAACCCTAAACCCTAAACCCTCAACCCCTAAAACCTTAACACCCTAAACCCTAAGCGCTAAAACCCTAAACCTAGAACCCCTAAAACCGTAAACCCTAAATCCTAAACCCTAAAACCCTAAACCCTTAAAATCCCTACAAGCATAAACCATAAACCCCTAAACCCTAAAACCATAAAACCTTTTAACCCTAAACCCAAAAACCCTAAACCCTAAATCCTAAACCCTAAACTCTAAACCTAGAAACCCTAAATCCTAAACCCTAAACCCTAAACCCTAAATCTAGAAACCCTAAAACCCTAAACCCCTAGAACACTAACACCCCTAAACTCTAAGCCCTAAAACCCTAAACCCTAAATCCTAAACCCTAAAACCCTAAACCCATAAAACTCTAAAACCCTAAACCCTAAAACCTTAAACCCTAACTCCTAAACCCTAAACCACTAAAACCCTTAAAACCTAAAAGCCTAAACCCTTAAACCTAAACCCTAAACCCTAAAACCCTAAACCCCAAAAACCCTAAAGCCAAAAACCCTAAACCCTAAACCGTAGCCCTAAACCCTAAACCCTAAACTGTAAATCCTAAACCCTAAACCCTAATCCCTAAAAACCTAAAACCCCAAAACCCTAAAACCTAAACCCTAAAACTATTAAATTCTTAATCCCTAAAACCTTCAACGCTAAAACCTTAAACCCCTAAAACCCTAACACCCTAAATCCCTAAAACCCTAAATCCAAAAATCCTAAACCCTAAACCCTAAATCCTAAACCCTAAACCTTAAACCTAGAAACCCTAAAACCCTTAACCCCTAAAACCTCAACACCCTAAACCTTAAGCCCAAAAGCCCTAAACCCTAAATCCTAAACCCTAAAACCCTAAACACTTAAAACCCCTAAAACCCTAAACCCTAAAACCCTAAAACCCTAGACCCGAAATCCTAAATCCTAAACCACTAAAACCCTAATTACCTAAAACCCTAAACCCTTAAACCTAAGGCCTAAACCTCAAGCCCTAAACCCTAAAACCCTAAACCCCTAAAGCCAAAAACCTTAAACGTTAAACCCTTAACCCCTAAAACCCTAACACCCTAAAGCCCTAAAACCCTAACACCCTAAACCCCTAAAACCCAAAACCCTAAAAGCTAAACCTTTAACCCTTAACCCCAAAAAGCCTAAACCCTAAACCTTAAAACCCTAAACCATGAACAATAAAACCCTAACCCCTAAATGCCTAAAACCTAAAACCCTAAACCCTAAAATCCTAAAACTGTTAACCCTAAATCCTAAACCCTAAACCACTAAAATGCTAAAAACCTAAAACCCTAAACCCTAAAACCTAAACCCTAAACCCTAAACGATAAACCTTAAAACCCTAAATGTCTAAAACCCTAACACCCTAAACCCTTAAATCCCTTACACCCTAAAACACAAAACCCTTAACACCCCTAAACCCTAAACCCTAAAACCTTAGAACCCTAAACCCTAAACCACTAAAACTTTAAAAACCTAAAACCCTTAACCCTTCAACCTAAACCATAAACCCTAAACCCTAAACTCAAAAACCCTAAACCCTTAAAACCCTAAACGTTAAACCCTAAATACTGAACCCTGAACCCCTAAAACCCTGAACCCTAAACCCCTAAAACCCTAAAACCCTAAACCCTAAACCCTCAACCCTAAACCTTAAAACCCAAACCATAAACCCTAAACCCTAAAATTCTAAACCCCTAAACCCTAAACCCTAAAACTTAAACCCCAAAACCCTAAACCAAAAACCCTTAACCCTAAAATCCTAAACCCTAAGACCCTAAACCCCTAAAATCCTAAAACCGTAAACCCCTAAAACCCTAAACCCAAAAACCTTAAACCCTAAACCCTAAACCAAGAAACCCTAAACCCCTAGCACCCCTAAACCCTAAGCCATAAAACCCTAAATGCTAAATCCTAAACCCTAAAACTCTAAACCCTTGAAACCCCTAAAACCCTAAACCCTAAATCCTAAACACTGAACCACTAAAATCCTAACCCAATAAAACCCTAAAAGCCTAAAACCCTAAACCCTAAACCCTCAAACTCTCAAACCCTAAACCCCTAAAACCCTAAACATAAACCCTAAACCCTAAACCCTAAACCGTAGAACCTAATCCCTAAAACCCTAAAACCCCAAAACCCTAAAACCTAAACCCTAAAACCCTAAACCCTAAAACCCTAAAACCTTGAATCCCTAAAACCATAAGCCCTAAAACCCTAAACCCCTAAAACCCAAAAACCCTAAACGCTAAATCCTAAACCCTAAACCCTAAACCCTAATACACTAAACCCTAAAACCCTAAAACCGTAAAATCTAATCCCAAACCCTAAACCCTAAACACTGAAATCCTAACACTAAACCCTAAACCCTAAACCCCTAAAACCGTAAACCCCTAAAACTGTAAACCCCTAAAACCCTAAACCCTAAACCCTAAACCCCTAAAACCCAAAAACCCTAAACCCTAAACCCTATGCCCTAAACCCTAATCCCTAAAACCCTAAAACCCCAAAACCCTAAACCCTAAACCCGAAAACCCTAAACCCTAAATCCATAAAACCTCGAATCCCTAAAACCATAAGCCCTAAAACCCGAAACCCCTAAAACCCTAAAACCCAAAAACCCTAAACGCTAAACCCTAAACCCAAAACCCTTAAACCCTACAACCCTAAAACCCTAAAACCCTAACCCCCAAAACTCTAAACCCTAAAACCCAAAACCCTAAATCCTAAACCCTAAAAATACTAAACCCTTAAAACCCCTAAAACCCTAAACTCTAAAACCCGAAAACCCTAAACACTAAACCCTAAAACCCTTTACCCCAAACCCTAAAACCATTAAACCCTAACTGTTAACCCCAAAACCCAAAAACCCTGCACAAAACCCTAAAACCCTAAAACCAAAAACCATAAAACTTAAACCCTAAAACCCTAAACCCTGAGCCCTACACCCTAAACCCAAAACTCTAATCCCTTAAACCCTAAACCCTAAACCCTAAATCCAAAACCCTAAATGCTAAACCCTAAAACCCAAAAACCCTACACCCCAAATTTATAAACCATAAAACCCTAAAACCCAAAACCCAAAACCCTAAATCTTAAAAACCTAAAACCCTCAAACCCTAATACCCTTAACCCTCTAACCCTAATATCCTAAACCCAAAACCCTAAAACCAGAACACTAAAACCCTAAACCCTAAAACCCTAAAACCCCAAACCCAAAACCCTAAAACCCTTAACCCTAAAACCCTAAAACCATAAAACCATAAACCGTAAACCCAAAAACCCAAAAACCCTAAAACCCTAAACTCTAAAACCCTAAAACCCTCAAACCCTAAAACCCTCAAACCCTAAAACCCTAACCCTAAACCCTAAAACCCAAAACCGTAAAACTCTAAACCCTAAACCCTAAACACTAAACCCTAAAACCGTAAAACCTTAAAACCTAAAACCGTAAAACCCTAAACCCTAAATCCTAAACCCGGAACCAAAAACCCTAAAAGCCAACACCCTAAAACCCTAAAACCCAAAAGCCTAAAATCGTAAAACACTAAAACCCTAAAACCCAAAAGCCGTAAACCCCTAAACCCTAAAACCCTAAACCCTAAACCCTAAAACCGTAAAATCTAATCCCTAAATCCTAAACACTGAAATCCTAACCCTAAACCCTAAACCCTAAACCCTAAAAACTATAAACCCCTAAAACCCTAAACCCTAAACCCTAAACCCCTAAAACCCTAAAAACCTAACCCCTAAACCCCTAAAACCCTAAAACCCTAAACACTAAACCCAAAATCCCAAAACCCTTCAACCCTAAAACCATAAACCCTAAACCCTAAACACTAAACCCTCAACCCTATTCCCTAATCCCTAAAACCACAAAACCCTAAAACGTTAAACCCTAAATTCTAAAACCCTAATCCCTAAACCGTAAAACCTTAAACCCTAAACCCTAAAACTCTAAACCCTTAAAATCCTAAACCTTAGAACCTAAAACCCTAAACCCTAAACCCTAAACCTGAAACATTAAAATCGTAACCCTAAGCCCTAAAACCTAAACCATAAACACTAACCCTAAACACTAAACCCAAAACTTTAAACCCTAAAGACTAAACCCTAAAACCCTAAAATCCTCAACCCTAAACCATAAAACTCAAAAACCCACAAACCCTTAACCCTAAAACCCTTAAACCCTGAAGCCATAAACCTTAAACCCTAATACCTAAACCCTAAAACCCTAAACCCCAAAACCCTAAAATCCTAAACCTCTAAAACCCTAAAACCCTAAACCCTAAATGTTAAAACGTAAACACTAAACGCTAAAACCCTAAAACCCTAAAACCCTAAACCCTAAAACCCTAAACCCTAAAACCCTAAAACCCTAAACCCTAAAACCCTAAACTATAAACCCTAACCCTAAACACTAAACCCTAAACCCTAAACCCTAAACCCTAAACTCTAAACCCTAAACTATAAACCCTAACCCTAAACACTAAACCCTAAACCCTAAACCCTAAACCCTAAACTCTAAACCCTAAAAGCCTAAAAGCCTAAAAGCCTAAAAGCCTAAAACCCTAAAATCCTCGACCCTAAACCCTAAAACTCTAAAACCCAAAAACCCTTAACCCTAAAACCCTTAAACCCTAAATCCATAAACCTTAACCCCTAAACCTAAAACCTAAAACCATAAACCCTACAATCCTAAACCTCTAAAACCATAAACCCTACAATCCTAAACCTCTAAAACCCAAAAACCCTAAACCCTAAAAGTTAAAACCTAAACCCTAAACTCTAAAACCCTAAAACCCTAAAACCCTAAAACCCTAAACCCTAAATCCCTAAACCCTAAAGCCCTAAACCCCAAACCATAAAACCCTAAACCCTAAAACCATAAACCCAAAAACCCTAAAACCCTAAACCCTAAAATCGAAATCCTAAACCCTAAACCCTAAACACTAAACCACCAAAACCCTAAATCCTAAACCCTAAAACACTAAACCCTAAACCCTAAAACCCTATACCCTAAATCGTAAACCCTAAAACACAAAACCCTAAACACGAAAACCCTATACCCTATACCCTAAAACCCTAAACCCTAAACCCTAAACCTTAAACCATAAACCCCTAGAACCTTAAAACCCTAAAACTAAACCATAAAACCTAAACCCTAAACACTAACCCTAAACCCTAAAACGCTTAAACCCTAAGCCCTAAACCATAAAACCCAAAAAAACCCTAAACTCTAAAACCCTAAAACCCTAAAACCCTAAGCCCTAAACCATAAAACCCTAAACCTTAAAACCGTAAAACGTAAACCCAAAACCCTAAACCCTAAACCCAAAACACTAAAATCCTAAGCCTACACCCTAAGCCCTAAACCTTAAACCTAACCCTTAACCCTAAACCCTAAACCCTAAACCCTAAACCGTAAACCCTAAACCCTAATCCCTAAAACCCTAAAACCCTAAAATTCTAAAACCCTAAACCCCAAATTCTAAAACCCGAAACCATAAACCCTAAACCCTAAACCCTAAAACTCTAACACCCTAAAATCCTAAGCCTTAAACCCTAAACCCTAAACCCTAAACCCTAAACTGTAAACCCTAAACCCTAATCCCTAAAACCCTAAACCCGAAAATCCTAAACCTCTAAAACCCTAAACCCTAAATGTTAAAACGTAAACCCTAAACGCTAAAACCCTAAAACCCTAATACCCTAAACCCTAAAACCCTAAACCCTAAAGCGCTAAACCCTAAACCATAAACCCTAACCCTAAACACTAAACCCAAAACCCTAAACCCTAAACCCAAAACTCCAAACCCTAAATGCCTAAAACCCAAAAACCCAAAAATCCTTGACCCTAAACCCTAAAACTCTAAAACCCAAAAAAAAAAAAAAAAACCCAAAAAAAAAAAAAAAAAAAAAAAAAAAAAAAAAAAAAAAAAAAAAAAAAAAACCCCAAAAAAAAAAAAAAAAAAACCCTAAAAATCCTAAACCTCTAAAACCCAAAAACCCTAAACCCTAAACGTTAAAACCTAAACCCTAAACTCTAAAACCCTAAAACCCTAAAACCCTAAACCCTAAATTCCTAAACCCGAAAGCCTTAAACCCCAAACCGTAAAACCCTAAACCCTAAAACCCTAAACCCAAAAACCCTAAAATCCAAAACCCCAAAATCTAAACCCTAAACCCTAAACCCTAAACACTAAACCCCTAAAACCCTAAATCCTAAACCCTAAAACACTAAACCCTAAACCTTAAACCCTAAACATTAAAACCTTATACCCTATACCCTAAAACCCTAAACCCCTAAAACCCTAAAACCCTAAACCCCTAAAACCCTAAACATTAAACCCTAAACTTTAAACCATAAACCCTAGAACCCTAAAACCCAAAAACTAAACCATAAAACCTAAACCCTAAATTCTAACCCTAAACCCTAAAACGCTTAAAACCAGTAAAGCCTAAAACCCTACCTTAAACCCTAAAACACAAAAAACCCTACTCTAAAACCCTAAAACCCTAAGCCCTAAACCTTAAAACCCTAAACCTTAAAACCGTAAAACGTAAACCCAAAACCCTAAACCCTAAACACTAAACACTAAAATCCTAAACCTAAACCCTAAACCCCTAAAACCCTAAAACCCCAAAGAATAAAACCCTAAACCCCTAAAACGTAAACCTTAAACCCTAAAGCTTAAACCATAAACCCCTAGAACCCTAAAACCTAAAAACTACTCTAACCCTAATCCCTAAAACGCTTAAAACCACTAAAGCCTAAAACCCGACCTTAAACCCTAAGACCCTACCTTAAACCCTAAAACCCAAAAAACCCTAAACTCTAAAACCCTAAAACCCTAAAACCCTAAACCCTAAGCCCTAAAACCCTAAACCTTAAAACCGTAAAACGTAAACCCAAAACCCAAAACCCTAAACCCTAAATACTAAAATCCTAAACCTACACCCTAAACCCTAAACCCTAAACCCAAAACCCTAAACCTAACCGTAAACCCTAAAACGTAAACCCTAAACCGTAAACCCTAAACCCTAATCCCTAAAACCCTAAAACCCTAAGATCGTAAAACCTTAAACCCCAAATTCTAAAACCCTAAACCGTAAACCCTAAACCCTAAACCCTAAAACTCTAACACCTTAAAATCCTAAGCCCTAAACCCTAAACCCTAAACCCTAAACCCTAAACCCTAAACCGTAAACCCTAAACCCTAAACCGTAAACCCAAAACCCTAATCCCTAAAACCCTAAACCCTAAAATCCTAAACCTCTAAAACAATAAAACCCTAAACCCTAAAACCCTAAAGCCCTAAACCCTAAAGCCCTAAACCCTAAACCATAAACCCTAACCCTAAACACTAAACCCTAAACCCTAAACTCTAAACCCTAAAAGCCGAAGCCTAAAACCCTAAAATCCTCGACCCTAAACCCTAAAACTCAAAAACCCAAAAACCCTTAACCCTAAAACCCTTAAACCCTAAAACCCTAAAACCATAAACCTTAAACCTAAAACCTAAAACCATAAACCCTAAAATCCTAAACCTCTAAAACCAAAAAACCCTAAACCCTAAACGTTAAAACCTAAACCCTAAACTCTAAAACCCAAAAATCCTAAAACCCTAAACCCTAAATCTCTAAACCCTAAAGCCTTAAACCCCAAACTGTAAAACCCTAAACCCTAAAACCCTAAACCCAAAAACCCTAAAACCCAAAACCCTAAAATCTAAACGCTAAAATCTAAACCCTAAACACTAAACCCTAAAACCCTAAACACTAAACCCCTAAAACCCTAAATCCTAAACCCTAAAACAGTAAACCCTAAACCTTAAACCCTAAATATTAAGACCTTATACCCTATACCCTAAAACCCTAAACCCCTAAAACCCTAAAACCCTAAAGAATAAAACCCTAAACCCCTAAAACCCTAAACCTTAAACCATAAACCCCTAGAACCCTAAAACCCAAAAACTAAACCATAAAACCTAAACCCTAAACCCTAAAACGCTTAAAACGACTAAAGCCTAAAACCCTACCTTAAACCCTAAAACCCTACGTTAAACCCTAAAACCCAAAAAACTCTAAACTCTAAAACCCTAAAACCATAAGCCCTAAACCCTAAAACCCTAAACCTTAAAATCGTAAAACGTAAACCCAAAACCCTAAACCGTAAACACTAAAATCCTAAACCTAAACACTAAAATCCTAAACCTAAACCCTAAACCCCTAAAACTCTAAAACCCTAAAGAATAAAACCCTAAACCCCTAAAACCTAAACCTTAAACCCTAAACCTTAAACCATAAACCCCTAGAACCCTAAAACCCTAAAACTAAACCCTAAAACCTAAACCCTAAACCCTAAAACGCTTAAAACCACTAAAGCCTAAAACCCTACCTTAAACCCTAAAACCAAAAAACCCTAAACTCTAAAACCCTAAACCTTAAAACCGTAAAACGTAAACCCAAAACCCTAAACCTAAACACTAAAATCCTAAACCTAAACACTAAACCCTAAACCCTAAACCCTAACCCTAAACCCTAAACCCAAAACCCTAAACCCTAATCCCTAAAACCCTATAACCCTAAAATCCAAAAACCCTAAACCCCAAATTCTAAAACCCTACAACCATAAAACCCTAAACCATAAACCCTAAACCCTAAAACTCTAACACCCTAAAATCCTAAGCCCTAAATTCAAAAACCCTAAACCCTAAACCTAAACGCTAAACCCAAACCCTAACCTAAACCCGAAACCCTAACCCTAAAACCCTAACCTCTAAAACCCTACAACCCTATGCCCCTAAAACCCAAAACCCTAAACTCCTACAACCTCCAAAACCCCTAAAACCCTAAAACCCCTAAAACCCTAAAAACCCCGAAACCTTAAACCCTAAAACCCTACCCTAAACCATAAACCCTAAACCCTAAACCCTAAATCCCCAAAACCATAAAACCCTAAACCGAAAACCCTAAAACCTTAAACCGTAAAACCTAAACCTATACAACCCTGAATCACTAAAACCCTACATCCGTAAAACCCTATACCCTAAAAACCGAAAAACCTAAAATCTAAACCCTAAACCCTAAACCCCATGAACCCTAAAACCCAAAACATTAAACCCCAAACCCTAAACCGTAAACCCGAAAAACCTTAAAACCCTAAACACCAAACCCCAAACCCTAAACCCTAAACCCTAAGATCCAAAAACCCTAAACCCTAAACCCTAAAACCCTAAACCCTAAAACCCTAAAATCCTAAGTCCTAAACCCTAAAATCCTAAAACCATAAAATCCTAAACCCTAAACACTAAAACCCTAAGACCCAAAAACCCTAAACCCTAAAACCCAAAGACCCAAAGACCCTAAACCCTAAACCCTTAAACCCTAAAACCCTAAAATACTAACTCCAAAACATTAAACCCCAAACCCTAGAACCTTAAACCCCTAAAACCCTAAACCCTAAACCCTAGAACCCTAAAACCCCTAAAACCCTAAACCCTAAACCCTAAACCCAAATCCTAAACCCTAAAACCCTAAACCCTAAACCCTAAACCCTTGACCCTGAATCCTAAAACCCTACCTTAAACCCTATAACCCTAAAACCCAAAAAACACAAAACCCTAAACTCTAAACCCTAAAACCCTAACACCCTAGAACCCTAAACCCAAAACCGTAAACCGTAAACCCTTAAATCTAAATCCTAAACCCTAAAACCCTAAACTTTAAAGCCCTAAAATCGTAAAACGTAAACCCTAAACCCTAAACCCTATAACCCTAAAACCCAAAAAACACAAAACCCTAAACTCTAAACCCTAAAACCCTAACACCTTAAAACCCTAAAGCCAAAACTGTAAATCGTAAACCCTAAAATCTAAATCCTAAACCCCAAAACCCTAAACTTTAAAGCCCTAAAACCGCAAAACGTAAACCCTAAACCCTTAACCCTCAACCCTAAACACTAAAATCCTAACCCGAAACTCTAAACCCTAAAACCCTAAACCCTAAACCCCAAAACCCTGAAACCCTAAAACCCTAAACCCAAATCCTTAAAACCCTAAAACCCTAAAAGCCAAAAACACTAAACCCAAAATTCTAAAACCCAAAAACCCACAAACCCTTAACCCAGACCCTAAACCCTAAAACCCTAAACCCTAAATCCTAAACCATAAACCGTAAAACCTAAACCCTAAACCCAAATCCTTAAAATCCTAAAACCCTAAAAGCCAAAAACACTAAACCCAAAATTCAAAAATCCAAAAACCCATAAACCCTAAACCCCAAACCCTAAACCCTAAACCCTAGACCCCAAACTTTAAATCCTAAACACAAAACCTTAAACTGTAAACCCTAAACCCTAAATCCCTAAAACCCAAAAACCCTAAACCCTAAATTCTAAAAACCTATAACCCTAAAACCAAAATACCCTAAATCTTAAACACTAAACGCTAAAACCCTAAACCTTGAAACCCTAAAACCCCAAACCCCAAACCCTCTGCCCGAAACACTAAAATCCTAACCCTAAGCCCTAAACCCTAAACCCTAAACCCTAAACCCTCACCCTAAGCACCTAACCCTAAACTCTAAACCCTTAAGTCTAAACCCTAAAACCCTAAAATCCTCAACCCTAAACCCTAAAACTCTAAAACCCAAAAACCCTAATCCCTAAACCCTAAAACCCTTAAATCCTAAAACCATAAACCTTAAACCCTAAACCGAAAACCCTAAAACGTAAACCCTAAACACTAAACCCCTAAACCCTAAACCCTAAAATCCTAAAACCCTAAACACCAAAACCCCTAAAACCCTAAACCCTAAAACCTAAAACCTAAACCCTAAACCCCTAAAACCCTAAAATCCTAAACCCTAAACCCTAAAGCCAAAATCATTGAAACCCTATTACCCTAAAACCCTAAACCCCTAAACCTAAAACCCTAAACTATAAACCACTGTAATACTAACATTAAACCCTAAAACCTAAACTCTAAACCCGAAACCCTAACCCTAAACCCTTAAACCCTAAACCCTAAATCCTAAAATCCCACCCTAAACTCTAAAACCCTAAATCTCAAAAAACCATAAACCCTAAATCATAAGCCCTAATCCTATACCCTAAACCCTAACCCTAAACCCTAAATCCTAAAACCCTACCGTAAACCCTAAAACCCTAAAACCTAAAACCCCTAAACCCCAAAAAACCCTAAATCCTAAACCATAAACCCTAACCCTAAACCCTAAACCCTAAATCATAAACTTAAACCCTAAACCCTAAACCCTAAAACCCTAAACCTTAAATTCTAAAACCCTAAAACCTAAGCCCTAAACCCTAGACCATAAACCCTAAATACTAAATCCCAAACGCTAAACCCTAAAACCCTAAAACCCTAAACCTTACAACCCTAAAACCGTAAACCCCAAACCCTCAGCTCGAAACACTAAAATCCTAACCCTAAGCCCCAAATCCTAAACCCTTACCCTAAACACTAAACCCTAAACTCTAAACCATAAACTATAATACCCTAAAACCCTAAAACCCTAAAATCCTCAACACTAAACCCTAAAACTCTAAAACCCAAAAACCCTTAACCCTAATCCCTAAACCCTTAAACCCTAAAATCCTCAACACTAAACCCTAAAACTCTAAAACCCAAAAACCCTTATCCCTAATCCCTAAACTCTAAAACCCTTAAACCCTAAAACCATAAACCTTAAACCTTAAACCCTAAACCCTAAACCCTAAATACAAAACCCTAAAACTCCAAAACCATAAACCCTAAACCCTAAACCCCTAGAACCGTAAAACCCTTAAACCCTAAACCGTAAAACCCTAAAAGCCTAAAAGCCTAAAGCCTAAACCCTAAAACCCTACCCTAAACCCTAAAACTCTAGAAACCTAAAACCTAAACTCAAAACCCTAAACTCTAAACCCTAAACCCTAAACCCTAAACACTAAACCCCTAAAACCCTAAAATCCTAAAACCCTAAAACCTAAAATCCTAAACCTCTAAAGCCTAAACCCTAAACCCTAAACATTAAAACCTTAAACCCCTAAAACCCTAAAACCCTAAACCCTAAACCCTAAGCCCTAAACCCTAAAACTTAAACCCTAAAACCTAAACCTCAAAACCAAAACCTTGAACACCAAAAACCCTGACACCCCAAACCCTAAACCCAAAATACAAAATCACTGAAACCCTATAACCCTAAACCCATAAATCTAAACCCCTAAAACTCTAAAACACTAAACCTTAAACCCTAAAACGCAAAAACAAAAACCCTAAACCCTAAACCCTAAAATCCTAAAACCCTAAACCCTAAAACCCTAAATCCTAAACCCTAAAACTTTGAACCCTAAAACCCTAAACCCTAAAACCTAAAGCCTTAAACCATAAACCCTAAACCCTAAAACCCTAAGTCCTAGAACCCTACCTTAAACCCTAAAATCATAAAACCTAAAAAACCCTAAACCCTAAACCCTAATCCCTAAAACCCTAAAACCATAAAACCCTAAACCTTAAATTCTAAAACCCTAAAGCCCTAAAACCCTAAACTCTAAACCCCAAACCCTAAATCCTAAATACTAAATCCTAAACGCTAAACCCTAAAACCCTAAAACCCTAAACCTAACAACCCTAAAATCCTAAACGCTAAACCCTAAAACCCTAAACCTTACAACCCTAAAATCCTAAACCCTAAACCCATAGCCCGAAACACTAAAATCCTAAGCCTAAGCCCCAAAGCCTAAACCCTAACCCTAGACACTAAACCCTAAACTCTAAACCCTGAACTCTATTACCCTAAAACCCTAAAACCCTAAAATCCTCAACCCTAAAAAGTTAAAACCAAAAAACCCTTAACCCTAATCCCTAAACCCTAAAACCCTAAAATATAAACCTTAAACGCTAAACCCTAAACCATAAACCGTAAACCCAAAACCCTAAAACCTAAACCGTAAACCCTAAACCCTTAAAACCCAAAAACCCTAAACCCTAAACCCCTAAAACACTAAAACCGTCGACCCTAAAACCCTAAATCCCTTAAACCTTGAACCCTAAAACCCTAAAAGCCTAAACCCTAAAACCCTAACCTAAACCCTAAAACCCTAAAACCCTAAACAATAAACTCTAAACACAAAACACTAAACCTTAAAACATTAAAACCCTAAAACCCTAAAACCTAAAACCCTAAACCCTAAACCCTAAAACCCTAAAACCCTAAACCATAAATTCTAAACCCTAAACCCTAAATTCTAAACCCCTATAACCCTAAAACCCTAAACCCTAAAACCCAAAACCCTAAACCCTAAATACTAAACCCTAAACCCAAAAACCCTAAACCCTAAAACCCTAAAACCCTAAACCCCTAAAGCCCTAAAACCCCAAACCCTAAAAACCAAAAACCTTAAACCCCTAAACACTATACCCTAAAGCCTAAACCCCTAAAACCCTAACACCCTAAACCCCTAAACCCTAAATCTTAAAACCCTACAACCTTAAAACCCTAACACCGTAAACTCTAAACCCTAAAACCCTAAAACCCTAAACCCTAAACTCTAAAACCCTAAACCCTAAACCCTACCCTAAACCCTAAAACCCTAAGCCCTAAAACCCTAAAACCCTAAACCCTGAAACCCTTAACCCCTAAAACCCTAATCCCTAAACACTAAACACTAAACCCTAAACCCTAAACCCTAAACCCCAACACCCTAAACCCTAAACCCCAAACCCCTAAAACCTTAAAACCCTAAACCCTAAACCCTGAAACCATGAAACCCTAAAACCCTAAAACCCTAACACTGTATAACCCTAAACCCGAATACCCTAAAATCCTACCTTGAACCCTAAAACACTAAAACCCAAAAAAACCCTAAACCCCAACACCCTAAAACCCTAAAACCAAAAACCTAAAAACACTAAACCCTAAACCTAAAACCCTATCTCTTAAAACCCCAAAACCATAACACCCTAAATCCAGAAACCATGACACCCTAAAACCCTAACACCCTATAAGCTTCAACCCTAAACCCTAATACCCTAAAATCCTAAAACCTGAATCCCAAAACCGTTAAAACCCTAAACCCTAAATTCTAAAACCCTACCTTAAACCCTAAAACGCTAAAACGTAAAAACCCTAAACCCTAAACCCTAAAAAACTAAAACCCAAAACCCAAAACCCTAAACCCTAAACCCTAAACCCTAAAATCTCAGAAAACCCTAAAACCACCCTAAAACCTGAAACCCTATACCCCTAAAACACTAAACCCGAAAATCCTACAACCCGAAACGCTAAATCATAAACCCCTAAAACCCTAAACACCAAACCCTAAAACCCTAAACATTAAACCCTAAAACCTAAACCCCATACCCTAAACCCCTAAAACCCTTAAACCCTAACCGTTAACCCTAAAACCCAAAGACCCGGCACAAAACCCTAAAACCCTAAAACCAGAAACCATAAAACTTAAACCCTAAAACCCTAAACCGTGAGCCCTACACCCTAAAACCAAAACCCTAAACCCTTAAACCCTAAAACCCTAAACCCTAAACCCTAAATCCAAAACCCTAAACGCTAAACCCTAAAACCCTAAGCCCCAAACCAATAAAACCCTAACCCTAAACCCTAAAACCCAAAACCGTAAAACTCTAAACCCTAAGCCCACTAAACCCTAAGCCCACTAACACTAAAACCATAAAACCCTAAAACCTAAAACCGTAAAACCCTAAACCCTAAACCCTAAACCCGAAACCAAAAACCCTAAAACCCTAAAACCCAAAAACTAAAACCGTAAAACACTAAAACCCTAAAGACGTAAACCCTAAACCATAAAACCCTAAACCCTAAACCCTTAAACCCTAAAACCCTAAATCCAAAACCCTAAAACCCTATAACCCTAAAATCGAAAACCCCAAAACCCTAAAACCCTAAAACCCTAAACCCTTAAAACCCTAAAACACTAAAACGGTAAACCCAAAACCCTAAACCCTAAAACCGTAAAATCTAAACCCTAAACCCTAAACATAAAACTCTAATCCCTAAACCCTAAACATGAAACTCTAAACCCTAAACCCTAAAATACTAAAACCCTAAAACCGTAAAATCTATTCCCTAAACCCTAAACCCTAAACACTAAAATCCTAACCCTAAACACTAAACCCTAAACACTAAACCCTAAACCCTAAACACTAAACACTAAACCCTAAAACCCTAAAACCCTAAAACCCTAAAACCCTAAACCTTACAAAACTAAAATCCTAAACCCTAAACCCATAGCCTGAAACACTAAAATCCTAAGCCTATGTAACGCCCGCCCCTTTTCACCGAAATCAGAGTCTTTTTTTTTTTTTGAAATGGAGAGTGACAAAGGGCGCAGACGTCACGACGCGAGTTAAGTCCGAGCTTCTAAAGCCCGGCCCTTAACTGGCCAACCCTACGTGTGCATGGAACGAAGTCCACGGAGAATGGTTCACACGTAGAACACGTAGAAAGCAAGCTTGCAGAATACTAAATTAAGTGCGGAAATATAATAGAGTCTATCCTACAAATTTTCAGATAGCAGGGAAGATACATTCATTTAATTACTAAAATACCTCAAAATTAATTACATCCAAAAGTAAAGTCCAAACCATAGCAAGAAATAGAAATTATTAAAATTCGACGAGCTAAGCTAGTCAAATTACATTTCCAAAATAAATTTAAATAAACTAAGTAGTTCGTTTCTCCAAGCTCCTAAGCTTGGCCTCCGCTACGCCATCTCCTGCGTCATCAGCTAGGGTAGAAGTAGGGCGTTAGACAACAAGCCCAGTAGGACTCCGAGTAGGGCTAACACATGGATTAGTGATAACAAGACATATAGATAATATCATATCCAAAACTATGCGATTTGGTGCAATGTCATGCAATGGGTGTCCTATATCATGAGTCCCACCCATCATCCATACCATCATGCCGCCATATCCCCCTTGACGGAAAAACCTCGTCAAGATATAAATAATCACAAATCATCCCCCATGACGGCAAAAACCTCGTCAAGATATAAACAGTCACAAATTATCCCCCTTGACGGCAAAACCTCGTCAAGATATAAACAATCACAAATCATCCCCTTGACGGCAAAAACCTCGTCAAGATATAAACAGTCACAAATTATCCCCCTTGACGGCAAGGCCTCGTCAAGGTGTCCCCATGTTTGTTTCTCGGTCTCCCCGACGGAGCATGGACTCCGGTTATATCTCATAATACCCCTCTTGATGGATGAAACACATCAAGATATCCCCATGCTTGCTTCTCGGTCGCCCCGACAGAGTATGGACTCCGGTTATATCTCATAATACCCCTCTTGATGGATGAAACACATCAAGATATCCCCATGCTTCCTTCTCTGTCGCCCCGGCGGAGCATGGACTCCGGTTGTATCTCATCCTTCCCATGCCATATCCTTCCATGTCATGCATGAGATGTAGATGCCATATGCCATGTAATATATACGATAGCACAAACCATGGCATTTAAAATCCCATCAATAAAACATATAATTTGATTCTCAAAAATAGATCAAGCAAAGCATCAATATACACATCATAGCCTTAAAACCCATCTTAAAACAATCATATGCTTACCAAAATAAATCAATGAAAAACCTATACATAACACATAATCCATGGCTTACAAAAAGGTAGGAATCCTACCGAATACTGATCAGCGTCCTTTTACGTTTTCGTTCACAAACCTGGTCGCCGATCGCGCACCGCTTGCGATGTCCGGTACCTTATTATACATTACCAAATCAGTCCATATTTTAATCACATCCGATTCCATTATCCAAGCCTTAGTGGGGTTCAGCCCTACACCACGGCCGAACCCTACTAGTTAGGTTTGTGGATCCCATTTAATCCTTTAACTATATTAATTTTGTGAGTTTAAAAACTACCACCCTAGGCTTCATTTAATCATACCTAAGGTCATTACTTAGAGCCCCTAACTCCATGATCATTTCCCATGGGGTTCTTGAATTTGGCCATTATTTACAATTTTGCCACTACCCCTTCCATGGTTAAATCATTTACTTTTCCATGTACATTGTGTCCATAATTGATCCATAACTTAGACCCATTAATGATCCATAACTTAGGTCCGTTAATGACCCATCAACCATGTCATATGATCATTAAAATTAGCCATTTAATTAACCTAATCCTTATTCACTTAAACACATGCAAAACCCCGTACTTAGCCCATAATTGATCCATAATCCTGGATCCATTAACGTTCCATCAACCATGATATGTTCATTAACAAATCAGTCCTTAACTTACCTAATTTTCCACTAATTAAAGCATATACATAGACCTAAATCTTAGCCCTTCCATTGGTTCATAATTGGGTCATTTACCACATTTTTGATCCATAAACTTATATCCCTCAATGACTCACCAATCATATTATGGAATAATTAAAATCAGTCCCTTCAATTTAGGCTTATCCCCATTAATTTAAACACACACATAAGTCCAACTTAACCCATCAATTGACTTACAAATGGGTCATGGGTTTTATTTAAAATCAGCCCCTTTAATTCAACCTAATCCCCATTTTTCCTTGGGTCTTTCTCACCACATTTAGATCCATAATAAGCCCTCCCATGAGGAGGTTTACATCATGCATTTAAATCATCAATTTTGATCATTGCTAACTACATAAAATCCATTGAAGTTGCCAACATTCCTTCATCCTTACTATGGTCTAAGTACTTCTAAATTCACCAATCACTCTCCATGGTTTTTATCATTGTTTCCACCCCTTTTAATGTAACACCCCAATTTTTCAATAAAATGGAAAATTACGAAAATGCCCCTGAATTATTAAATTAATTATTTTGTGATGTCAAAATAAGAAATGTTGGGGCCTATTGCTCAAATTAAGGTCGTATGAGCACATTATATGTATATCAAGTTGATTTGGATGGGTTATGTACATCAATTGGGTTGGAAATGGCTAAATGGGTCAAAGGGCTCAATTGGACCCAATGGGTCAAAATGGATGATTTGACCATTGTGTAAGCTTAAATTAAATAGGGTTAAGCCTATTTGATTGGAAATCAAGTAGAGAAGAAATGGGTAGGCATGATCCATATGAGAAAACCACTAACAAATGACCAAAATACCATAATTGGGTCATAGAGTCAAAAATGGGTCAAGGAGCTAAAGGGGGGACCCAATGGGTCGGGTTGACCAGTTTGACCACGGATGACCGTGTGGGCCCTCAATTGAACTCAAGTGTGAGTTAATTCAACTTGAGTTGGGTTGATTTGAAATGAGTTGGATTTAAGAAATGAGTTGACTCAAACTTAGTGCATTAAAAGTGATGAGTTGGATGAGTTGGTTTAGAATAAAAATATTCCGAGTTAGGTGAGTCAAGAGGAGATGGAAATGAGTTGTAATCACACAACAATTAATCTGAATTAATCTCAGCCGTTGGTATGAAAGGGTGCTTTGGCAAAGCCAAAAGACACCAAGGTTGGGCGGACCTCTTCATGAAGGGTTGCATTGGTTCATTTCCCATGTGATACAATGTTTGGCACCAAGGGGTGCAACGTTTGGCACCAAGAGGTGTCTTGGTTAACACCCTTTGCCCCATCGTTTTTAATAACATTAATGAGGGAGGATGAATGGGAGTTGGGGGGCTGAAACTATAAAAGAAAACCTAACCATACATGGCCGTTTTTCACACCAAGGAATCCAAGAATTCCCATCTCTCTCTCCCTCTCTCCAATTCGTTTTTCTTGGCTGAACAGCAGAGGTTTGGCATCAGTTAATTAAGCCTAAACCAGCAAGGAATTAAGGAAAGAAAGAAGAAATAAAAGGGAGAAATCAAGGATCAAAGACAAGAAGAAAACTTGGAAAATTTGGTAAGTATTTTATGTGTTATTTTGTTAATAACATGGAATGAATGGGGGTGTATTGGGCCATGGTTATGGCCGAATACACCAAGGTTTTAACCTTGATTAAGAGAGGCTTTAAAATGGTAAAGATGACCATTGGGTTCGGCCACCATGGAGGGCCGAACCCCATGTAAAAGTTAGGTTGGTTTTCATGTTTTGAAACATGGAAACCATGGAGTTTTTGGTGGACTGTTTTGAGTTTTATTGAGATTCAAATGCATGTTTTAAAGAGGGTTAAAAACATGGATCTGAATGACATAAGGACTGAAGGTACCATGGGTCTAAATCAACGGTTTAAAATTGATGAATTGGACCATCAGGATCGGCCATCTTGGATGGCCGAATCCCACGAAGTTTGATGGTCATTTGGACAAATTGATGAACTTAGTAGCATGGTCTTGAGGTAATAAGGCAGCAATGTTATACTGATACTATGTTTTAAAATGACACCTAAAAACATGTTTGAAAGAACAAAACATAGACATGAGGTTCGGCCACCTTGGATGGCCGAACCCCATGTTAGTATTTGATGATTTTGATGAGTTTAAAACCATATAAATATGGTGTTTGATGTAATTTGGTGAAGTTTAACTTGTTGTTATTGGTTGGCCAAGTAGGGCTGAACCATGTCAATATTAGGGTTAAGATTACTGATTCAAATCATGGGTAATTGATGGATCAATCAGATCAAGAGAACCATTGGGTTCGGCCATGTGCATGGCCGAACCCCATGGGCTGTTTTTGGAATAAATGGACTAAGTTCATAGGTTGTGATATTATTCCCATGATTTTATAAAGGGTTTAAAGTATTGTAATGGAGAACCATTTGATGATGGAAGAGTGGGAATACAAGATTCGGCCAAGTATAGGGCCGAATCCCATAAAATGACAAACTCTAAGTTGATAATGTTCGGCCATGGGCATGGCCGAACCCCACATGATGTGGATGGGTCGTAGATGTGATTGAATAAGTAAATGATGTTATGACTTGCTGATTGATATATGGATAAGGTACCGGAAGTCGAACGACGCGCGAGTCGTGACCGGGTGACGCGAAAGAAAGATCAGTTACTGAAGTGATTCTTCAGTAGGTTTCCTACCTACTTGTAACCACGGTTTTTACCCAGTTTTCTTATGATACTCTTATTTTAATATATGTGTTTCAAATGATATATTATGCATTAACAAATGGCATACAGGCATTGGCATCTCATGCATGGTCATGGGATGATGAATGAGGTTTCTACAGTGTTACAATTATGGGTTACGTCCTCCTTAGGCGATGAGAGTTCCGCCAGGAACAGTAACATGATGATTATAGTCACAATGGTCTCCTTAGGCGAAGAGAGTCCCGCCATGAGGACTAATACGTGATATGAATCAGTCAGTGATGAAGAGATGGAAGTTGTATTGTGATTTATCTTGTCGGTGCATGGCACGACAAGTGATGGCTATGGATGTACATGATGGGGGAGGCTCATTGCATGTGCATACATCATAGCATTGTTTTACCTGTTTTGATGATTATATATTATGATATGTATATGCATGTTTTATATGCTAACATGTGGTAGCCCTGATTCGGGAACCTACTGGGCGCGTTGATCTCTAACGCCCTAATTCTATCCTCAGAGGAGATTGCAGGTACAAGCAAAGGGAAAGGAAAGGTCGTTGACCGGGAGGGGAGCCAAGCCTAAGTGCTTGAATGAAGGACTGAACTACTTTATATTACTGTCTTTTGAATACTTTTGTGGGACATGTAATAATTCACTACTTGCTATAGTTTGAGTAGGTTGATAACATTTGGATGGTTGATCTATGATAAATAATGTTTAGGACTGTTACTTGCTATCTAGTCTTATTATTCCGCATGTTGATGTTAGTTCCATGTGTGTTCATTATCATGGTCTAGTCCATGTACACATGGGTGGCCAGTTAAGGTTCAGACTTGGGTAGTCTGAACTTAACTCGCGTCGTGACGCCGCCCGCTCTCTTCCGATGTTCTATTATGTTTATTTAAAAAAAAAAATTAGACTCTGAAATTCTCGGAGAGGGCGGGGCGTTACAGTTGGTATCAGAGCGAAACGGGAAGTTGAATCATCGAAGTAAGATTAAGACGGTTTCATGTCTCACTGACGGATAAGAATCCCAATGATTATTTACTCTAACTTCTCAGGAAGAAGACGACCATGTTGTGATACAAGGTATGGCGGTAGTGACTAGTTCTTATGCATATGCACTATTTGATTCGGGAGCATCACACTCCTTCATAGCTGCATCATTTATTACTGCTACGGGTACATTAGTTCAAAGATTAGCCACAACACTCACTATTGTATCCCCTGTCGGGACTTATATGTACGGCGGTTAACACTGAATTAGCTGGACTCAGATTTGAGTTCAATTATCTAGTGCTGGACATGTCAGAATATGATATTATATTCGGTATAGATTGGTTGGTTAAGTTTCATGCCAACATCGACTGTTATCGTCGAAGAGTGACATTTAAGTCACCCGAGGGCAAGCAATATGTAGTCCGTTCAGATAAACAAAGTGGATTGCAGGAAGGGTTAAATCACGTGGTATTGAATAATATCACCATAAACAAAGCTCCAGTTACTGAACTTCCAGCAATTGTGCAAGAATTTGCTGATGTATTTCCAAAGGAACTCCCTGGTTTACCACCCAGGAGGGAGATTAACTTCGAGATCAAGTTATACCCTGGCACAGCACCAGTGTCGTTACCACACTATCGGATGGCACCAGCGGAGATGTCGGAGCTAAAGAAGCAGATTGATGAACTGCTTAGGCTGGGTTGCATCTGGAACAGTACGTCATCATGGGGAGCACCAGTGTTGTTTGTGAAGAAAAAGGATGGTTCACTACGGATGTGCATGGACTACCAGAAGCTGAATCAGCTAACAGTCCGGAACAAGTACCCTCTACCCAGGATCGACGATTTATTTAATCAATTGAGGGGTTCTAGTCATTTTTCAAAGATCGACTTGATGTCTGGTTATCATCAAATCCGAGTTAGAGAGGAAGATATAGAAAAGACAGCTTTTCGGACGCGATATGGACTGTTTGAGTTCGTAGTCATGCCATTTGGACTCACAAATGCGCCGGCTGTGTTCATGGATTTAATGAACAGAATCTTCCGTCCCTATCTGGACCAGTTTGTAATCGTATTCATTGATGATATCCTGATCTATTCTAAGAGTCAGGAGGAACATGCAGAGCATCTACGGATAATTTTGAATACATTGAGGCAGAATAAACTGTATGCCAAGGCCAGTAAGTGTGAATTCTGGCTATCTCAAGTGAATTTCCTAGGACATGTTATATCGAGGAAGGAATAGCCGTGGATCCGGCTAAGGTGACAGCAGTGAAAGACTGGAAAGCGCCAAAGAACGTAACCGAGATCCGCAGTTTCTTAGGATTGGCGGGTTATTATCGAAAATTTATTATGGATTTTTCCAAATTAGCGTCTCCATTGACTCGACTCACTCAGAAAGGAGTCAAGTATGAGTGGTCAGATCTGTGCAACCAAAGGTTTGAAGAGCTAAAAGACAGACTTACAACCGCTCCTATTTTGATTTTGCCGGAAAAGGGCAAGGGTTATGAAGTAGAATGCGACGCTTCGGGAGAAGGACTGGGGTGTGTCCTCAGTCAAGATCATCGTGTGGTGGCTTATGGTTCAAGACAACTAAAAATACATGAACGCCTCTATCCTACGCATGATCTTGAACTAGCCGTAGTGGTCTTCACTCTCAAAAGATGGAGACATTATCTTTATGGCGAGAAGTTTGAAGTGTATTCTGATCATAAGAGTTTGAAATATTTATTTGATCAGAAGGAGCTCAATCTAAGGCAGCGTAGATGGATGGAGTATCTGGCGGATTATGAGTTCGAGCTTCGATACCATCCAGGCAAGGCGAACAAGGTGGCTGATGCTCTTAGCCGCATATCACATGCATCCGTGGCATGTCTGATCAGAACCGAGTGGGAGATGTTGAATACTATTCGAGAGTTCAATCTATACATTACAAACCGTGGACTTTTGCACAATTTAATCATACGGTCCAATATAGTCACCAAGATTGAACAAGAACAAAGAACAGATCCGGAAGTGAAGGACATATGGGACAAGATGCCCACTGGTGTGGACATACCGGAATGGGAATTACGACCCGGGCAAGGTCTTTTATTTCGGGGAAGAACATATGTGCCAAAGGGTTGTCGGAAAGAGCTACTGATTGAGGCACATCAATCCAAGCTGTCTATTCATCCGGGTAGCACCAAAATGTATCACGATCTGAAAAGGCATTATTGGTGGCATGGACTAAAAAGGGATGTGGCAGAGTTCGTGGCACATTGTTTAACTTGTCAGCAAGTTAAGACTGAACACCAAAAGCCACCAGGGTTACTCAAACCCTTAGCAGTGCCAGAATGGAAATGGGAACACATTCCCATGGACTTTGTATCGGGGTTACCGAGGTCTTCAAAGGGCAATGACGCCATATGGGTCGTAGTCGACCGACTGACCAAGTCCGCACATTTCATTCCTATCAAGATGACAGATTCATATGAAACGTTGGGTCGGCGTTATATTAAAGAGATCATTCGACTACATGGTATTCCCCGAACGATAGTATCGGACAGAGATAGCCGTTTTACCGGCAGAGTATGGCAAAGCATGCAGTCAGCCATGGGGACAGACTTATTGACTAGCACCGCTTTCCATCCACAGAGTGATGGACAGTCTGAAAGGATAATACAGACCTTGGAAGACATGTTGAGAGCATGCATGTTAGATTTCAAGGGTGGATGGGAGGACCACTTACCACTGGTGGAGTTCTCGTATAATAATAGCTATCAGGCAAGCCTTCAGATGGCTCCATACGAGGCATTATATGGTAGACCGTGTAGGTCACCGATATGTTGGACAGATGCAGGAGAGCCTGCATTGATCGGACCGGAACTAGTCGCAGAGACTACTGCACAAATTAAGTTGATACGTCAACATCTACTGACTGCACAGAGTCGACAGAAGAATTACGCTGATAAAAGGAGACGGTTTCTGGAATTTGAAGTGGGAGACATGGTGTTTCTAAAAGTCTCACCACGGAAGGGACATATGAGGTTTGGCAAGAAAGGAAAACTGTCACCAAGATTTGTGGGACCGTTTTCGATCATAAGAAGGATGGGGGATGTTGCTTATCAGTTAGCACTCCCATCACAATTAGCATCTTTACACGATGTGTTTCACGTGTCGATGCTAAGGAAATACAATCTGGATCCGTCCCATGTTTTAAATGTTCAAGATATTGAAGTACAAAGTGACGTGACGTACGTCGAAAAGCCGGTCAGGATAGTGGAGACCGAACAAAGGATGTTGCGAAACAGAGCGATTCAGTTCGTGAAAGTGGTATGGGATCGTCATGGTGATGAAGAGGCCACATGGGAACTTGAGTCGGAGATGAGAACAGCTCACCCCGAACTATTTATGTAATTACTTGAGAACCCTACTTCGATCGATTTTCAGGACGAAAATTTCAAAAGAGGGTTATATTGTAACACCCAATTTTTCAATAAAATGGAAAATTACGAAAATGCCCCTGAATTATTAAATTAATTATTTTGTGATGTCAAAATAAGAAATGTTGGGGCCTATTGCTCAAATTAAGGTCGTATGAGCACATTATATGTATATCAAGTTGATTTGGATGGGTTATGTACATCAATTGGGTTGGAAATGGCTAAATGGGTCAAAGGGCTCAATTGGACCCAATGGGTCAAAATGGATGATTTGACCATTGTGTAAGTTTAAATTAAATAGGGTTAAGCCTATTTGATTGGAAATCAAGTAGAGAAGAAATGGGTAGGCATGATCCATATGAGAAAACCACTTACAAATGACCAAAATACCATAATTGGGTCATAGAGTCAAAAATGGGTCAAGGAGCTAAAGGGGGGACCCAATGGCTCGGGTTGACCAGTTTGACCACGGATAACTGTGTGGGCCCTCAATTGAACTCAAGTGTGAGTTAATTCAACTTGAGTTGGGTTGATTTGAAATGAGTTGGATTTAAGAAATGAGTTGACTCAAACTTAGTGCATTAAAAGTGATGAGTTGGATGAGTTGGTTTAGAATAAAAATATTCCGAGTTAGGTGAGTCAAGAGGAGATGGAAATGAGTTGTAATCTCACACAACAATTAATCTGAATTAATCTCAGCCGTTGGTATGAAAGGGTGCTTTGGCAAAGCCAAAAGACACCAAGGTTGGGCGGCACCTCTTCATGAAGGGTTGCATTGGTTCATTTCCCATGTGATACAATGTTTGGCACCAAGGGGTGCAACGTTTGGCACCAAGAGGTGTCTTGGTTAACACCCTTTGCCCCATCGTTTTTAATAACATTAATGAGGGAGGATGAATGGGAGTTGGGGGGCTGAAACTATAAAAGAAAACCTAACCATACATGGCCGTTTTTCACACCAAGGAATCCAAGAATCCCATCTCTCTCTCCCTCTCCAATTCGTTTTTCTTGGCTGAACAGCAGAGGTTTGGCATCAGTTAATTAAGCCTAAACCAGCAAGGAATTAAGGAAAGAAAGAAGAAATAAAAGGGAGAAATCAAGATCAAAGACAAGAAGAAACTTGGAAAATTTGGTAAGTATTTTATGTGTTATTTTGGTTTAACATGGAATGAATGGGGGTGTATTGGCCATGGTTATGGCCGAATACACCAAGGTTTTAACCTTGATTAAGAGAGGCTTTAAAATGGTAAAGATGACCATTGGGTTCGGCCACCATGGAGGGCCGAACCCCATGTAAAAGTTAGGTTGGTTTTCATGTTTTGAAACATGGAAACCATGGAGTTTTTGATGGACTGTTTTTGAGTTTTATTGAGATTCAAATGCATGTTTTAAAGAGGGTTAAAAACATGGATCTGAATGACATAAGGACTGAAGGTACCATGGGTCTAAATCAACGGTTTAAAATTGATGAATTGGACCATCAGGATCGGCCATCTTGGATGGCCGAATCCCACGAAGTTTGATGGTCATTTGGACAAATTGATGAACTTAGTAGCATGGTCTTGAGAGGTAATAAGGCAGCAATGTTATACTGATACTATGTTTTAAAATGACACCTAAAAACATGTTTGAAAGAACAAAACATAGACATGAGGTTCGGCCACCTTGGATGGCCGAACCCCATGTTAGTATTTGATGATTTTGATGAGTTTAAAACCATATAAAATATGGTGTTTGATGTAATTTGGTGAAGTTTAACTTGTTGTTATTGGTTGGCCAATGTAGGGCTGAACCGTGTCAATATTAGGGTTAAGATTACTGATTCAAATCATGGGTAATTGATGGATCAATCAGATCAAGAGAACCATGAACCCCATGGGCTGTTTTTGGGATAAATGGACTAAGTTCATAGGTTGTGTTTGATATTATTCCCATGATTTTATAAAGGGTTTAAAGTATTGTAATGGAGAACCATTTGATGATGGAAGAGTAGGAATACAAGATTCGGCCAAGTATAGCGCCGAATCCCATAAAATGACAAACTCTAAGTTGATGATGTTCGGCCATGGGCATGGCCGAGCCCCACATGATGTGGATGGGTCGTAGATGTGATTGAATAAGTAAATGATGTTATGACTTGCTGATTGATATATGGATAAGGTACCGGAAGTCGAACGACGCGCGAGTTGTGACCGGGTGACGCGAAAGAAAGATCAGTTACTGAAGTGATTCTTCAGTAGGTTTCCTACCTATTTGTAGCCACGGTTTTTACCCAGTTTTCTTATGATACTCTTGTTTTAATATATGTGTTTCAAATGATATATTATGTATTAACAAATGGCATACAGGCATTGGCATCTCATGCATGGTCATGGGGATGATGAATGTGGTTCTACAGTGTTACAATTATGGGTTACGTCCTCCTTAGGCGATGAGAGTTCCGCCAGGAACAGTAACATGATGATCATAGTCACAATGGTCTCCTTAGGCGAAGAGAGTCCGTCCATGAGGACTAATACGTGATATGAATCAGTCAGTGATGAAGAGATGGAAGTTGTATTGTGATTTATCTTGTCGGTGCATGGCACGACAAGTGATGGCTATGGATGTACATGATGGGGGAGGCTCATTGCATGTGCATACATCATAGCATTGTTTTACCTGTTTTGATGATTATATATTATGATATGTATATGCATGTTTTATATGCTAACATGTGGTAGCCCTGATTCGGGGAACCTACTGGGCGCGTTGATCAAACGCCCTAATTCTATCCTCAGAGGAGATTGCAGGTACAAGCAAAGGGAAAGGAACGGTCGTTGACCGGAAGGGGAGCCAAGCCTAAGTGCTTGAATGAAGGACTGAACTACTTTATATTACTGTCTTTTGAATACTTTTGTGGGACATGTAATAATTCACTACTTGCTATGGTTTGAGTAGGTTGATAACATTTGGATGGTTGATCTATGATAAATAATGTTTAGGATTGTTACTTGCTATCTAGTCTTATTATTCCGCATGTTGATGTTAGTTCCATGTGTGTTCATTATCATGGTCTAGTCCATGTACACATGGGTGGCAAGTTAAGGTTCAGACTTGGGTAGTCTGAACTTAACTCGCGTCGTGACGCCGCCCGCTCTCTTCCGATGTTCTATTATGTTTATTTAAAAAAAAAAATTTAGACTCTGAAATTCTCGGAGAGGGCGGGGCGTTACATTTAAAAATCACTAATACCCATTCATTTAAAACCTTTATAAATCATTAACCCCTTTTCCATAGCCTCCATTCTCTAAATCCATTAGTTCTAACACCATGAGAAGGTTCACATCATGCATTTTCTCATTTACAATCTCTTTAAAATTATTACATTCAATCATTAAAAAATAAAATCATTAATCATCCCTTCATGATTCTAACCCTAAAAACTCCATTAAAAATCCTTAATTACCTACCATGGTTTTCTTCATTAAGCTCCCTTAAAAATTTACAAACATTTGACCCTTTTTTAACTTCCAAATTATTAATGCATTACTCCATATCTTCCATCCTTCTAAATCCATTTAAAACCACCATTACATCACCATAGGATTTAAAAACATTCCATCCCTAAAATCTCCCCATGGTTTTATTTTTAGAACATTATTTCCCACACTTAGAAATCCATTTTAAACTATCACCATTCTCAATCATTTTTTCCCTATTTTTACACCCTTCAAATTTACAAACACATAACCCCAGGGTTCGGCCATACACCATGGCCGAACCCATGGTTCATGGTTCACTCCCATCTATGCCTTTCAAGGCCATAAAACCATTTACATTTTCATGAATTTCTTCATTTAAAACCCTTTCAAAAATCACTACATTTGATCATAAAAACCCTAAAAATCATAATCATCTTTCCATGGCTTTCATTCTTTACAACCCTAATAAAATCACTTAAACACCCACCATGGGGTTCGGCCATACTACATGGCCGAACCCTATGGCCCATGGTTCTTCCTAAAAAAAATCATCACCTCTCCATGTTTGAATAAAATTTTAATACATAAAACCCTTTACAAATCACTACATTTAATCAATAACACCTTAAAAATCATAAACCATCTTTCCATGATTTTTCTTATAAAAACCCCTTTAAAAATTACCCACATTTAATCACAAAACTTAAAACCCTAAATCATCCTCCATGGCTTCCATTCTTCATAAACCCTAATAAATCAATTAATTCCCTACCATGCTTACATAATGTCCTTAATCCATTTACTTTTTCTTAGCCCTAATTTACCTATTAGGGTTTTGGCCAATTTTCATCCTTCCATTGGATGGATTTGAGATCCAAGGCCTATGATAATTTGGCCACCATCCAATCCAAGGAAAATAGATTCCATGCTCTCTCCTTAACCCTAAAAAAAATGCAAACTCTTGTTTAAGAGTTACTTACAATCCGGTGGCTTCTCCGACTTCCTTTGCTCCCGTTGGCTTCCTTGGCCTCCTTTCTTCTTCTTCTCCTTTGTTGGTCGGCCAAAATGCTTGATCAATGGTGAAAACCTCAAAGCTTGGGTTCGGCCAACATAGGGTGTGTTTGAGAGAGGGAGAGGAGGAGATGGTGAGGAAGAAGATACCAAGTTTGATCTTGGAGTGATGGCCAAATTTGAGCTTCTTTCTTCTCTTCTTCTCTTCTTCTCTTTTTCTTCTTCTTCCTTTCTCTTTAGTGTGGGGCGGTGGTGGAGAGCAAGAGAGGAAGAAAATGAGATAAGAATGGGATTTGAAAGATAAGATAAAAACAGCATCTTTTGGTTTCTTAAACTTTACTCCACCATTAAGGCTTCCAACCACCAACATGAGATCTTTTTCATGCTTTATGCTTTATGCTTTATGGTGGTGGTTGAGATAAACCACCACCAAGCCCAACGTTTTTGGTGTTTGAAGATAAGATTGTTTGGGTCTTCTATTTGACCATTTGACCCACTTTTTGTATAGTTTAATTATTAAATTAATTAGATAATTACCTTAGGTTAATTAATTTCCACTTAACCTAATTCCATTATTCCACCCATGGTTGATCAAGTCAACCATGGTGGCCGGCCCCACCAATCCTTGGTCCACACGC
The DNA here is from genome assembly GCA_022113865.1 of Chimonanthus praecox. NCBI lineage: Eukaryota > Viridiplantae > Streptophyta > Magnoliopsida > Laurales > Calycanthaceae > Chimonanthus > Chimonanthus praecox. The sequence continues at coordinate 32,593,615 of CM039089.1, read as the reverse complement.
CACCTCATTTGGTGAGATGGAGGTGGGTCCCAATCGGCCATGTCACCTTGGTCAATTCATCACTAACTTAGGTGATTTAATTTTAATTAAATCCATTCCAACTAATTGGATCACCATTGGGCCCATGGCCCAATTACATTCACCCTTACCCATTTACCTTAGAGCTTACATCATCTTGATCCATTGGGTCCCAAATGGGTATCGGGCCCAATTTGACCATCCTTGGCCGAATTGACCAATATTGACCCTTTAAATGAATTTAAATCCAATCCATGGTCCATTGGGCCATACTTGGGCCTTTGTCCATATTTTGATCCATTCACCATTTATTCCATCAAATTTCCATTTTCCACCATTAAAAATAAATAATACCCACATATTCATTGATTTTAAAAATTCCGGGCTATTACAACCTAAGCCCCAACGCCTAAACCCTAACCCTAGACACTAAACCCTAAACTCTATACCCTGAACTCTAATACCTTAAACCCTAAACCCTGAACTCTAATACCCTAAACCCCAAACCCCAAACCCTAAACAGAAACCCTAAAACCCTAAACCCTAAAACCCAAAAACCACCATAAACCCTGAAACCCTATACCCCTAAATCCCTAAACCCTAAAACCCTAAAACTGAAAACCATAAATCATAAACCCCTAAAACCCTAAACACCAACCCTAAAACCCTAAACACTAAACCCTAAAACCTAAAACCCTATACCCTAAACCCTAAAACCGTTAAACCCTAACCGTTAACCCTAAACCCAAAAACCCTGCACAAAACCCTAAAACCCTAAAACCAGAAACCATAAATCTTAAACCCTAAAACCCTAAACCCTAAGCCCTACACCCTAAACCCAAAACTCTAAACCCTTAAACCCTAAAACCCCAAACCCTAAACCCTAAATCCAAAACCCTAAACGCTAAACCCTAAACCCTAAAACCCTACACCCCAAATCCATAAACCATAAAACCCTAAAACCCAAAACCCAAAAACACAAAACCCTAAATCTAAAACCCTCAAACCCTAATACCCTTAACCCTCTGACCCTAATATCCTAAACCCAAAACCCTAAAACCAGAACCCCTAAAACCCTAAACCCTAAAACCCTAAAACCGTAAAACCCCAAACCCAAAACACTAAAACCCTTAACCCTAAAACCATAAAACCATAAAACCATAAACCGTAAACCCAAAAACCCAAAAACCCTAAAACCATAAAACCATAAACTGTCAACCCAAAAATCCTAAAACCCTAAAACCCTAAACCCTAAAACCCTCAAACCGTAAAACCCTAACCCTAAACCCTAAAACCCAAAACCGTAAAACTCTAAACCCTAAACCCTAAATACTAAACCCTAAAACCGTAAAACCCTAAACCCTAAACCCGGAACAAAAAACCCTAAAACCCTAAACCCTAAAACCCTAAAACCCTAAAATCCAAAAACCTAAAACCGTAAAACACTAAAACCCTAAAACCCTAAAGCCGTAAACCCTAAACCCTAAAACCCTAAACCCTAAACCCTAAAACCCTAAAACCTTAAATCCAAAACCCTATAACCCTAAAACCGAATACCCTAAAATCCTAAACCCCTAAAACTCTAAAACACGAAAACCCTAAACCCAAAACCCTAAAACCTAAACCCTAAAACCGTAAAATCTAAACCCTAAACCCTAAACACTCAAATCCTAACCCTAAACATAAAACTTTGAACCCTAAACCCTAAAACACTAAAACCCTAAAACCCTAAAACCGTAAAATCTAATCCCTGAACCCTAAACCCTAAACACTGAAATCCTAACCCTAAACCCTAAACCTAAACCCTAAAAACTATAAACCCCTAAAACCCTAAACCCTAAACCCTAAACCCTAAACCCATAAAACCCTAACCCCTAAACCCCTAAAACCCTAAAACCCTAAACCCTAAACCCAAAACCCCAAAACCCTTAAACCCTAAAACCATAAACCATAAACCATAACCCTAAACCCTAAACCCTAAACCCTAAACCCTATACCCTAATCCCTAAAACCACAAAGCCCTAAAACGTTAAACCCTAAATTCTAAAACCCTAATACCCTAAACCGTAAAACCTTAAACTCTAAACCCTAAAACTCTAAACCCTTAAAATCCTAAACCTTAGAACCTAAAACCCTAAACCCTAAACCCGAAACACTAAAATCGTAACCCTAAGCCCTAAAACCTAAACCATAAACATTAACCCTAAACCCAAAACTCTAAACCCAAAACTCTAAACCCTAAAGTCTAAACCCTAAAACCCTAAAACCCTAAAATCCTCAACCCTAAACCCTAAAACTCTAAAGCCCACAAACCCTTAACCCTAAAACCCTTAAACCCTAAAACCATTAACCTTAAACCCTAAACCCTAAACCCTAAAACCCTAAACCCCGAAACCCTAAAATCCTAAACCTCTAAAACCCTAAAACCCTAAACCCTAAATGTTAAAACGTAAACCCTAAAAGCTAAAACCCTAAAACCCTAAACCCTAAAACTCTAAACCCTAAAGCCCTAAACCCTAAACCATAAACCCTAACCCTAAACACTAAACCCTAAACCCTAAACCCTAAACCCTAAACTCTAAACCCTAAAAGCCTAAAACCCAAAAACCCTAAAATCCTCGACCCTAAACCCTAAAACTCTAAAAACCAAAAAGCCTTAACCCTAAAACCCTTAGACCCTTAAACCCTAAGCCAAAAACCTAGAACTATAAACCCTAAAATCCTAAACCTCTAAAACCCAAAAACCCTAAACCCTAAACGTTAAAACCTAAACCCTAAACTAAAAAACCCTAAAACCCTAAACCCTAAATCCCTAAACCCTAAAGCCTTAAACCGCAAACCGTAAAACCCTAAACCCAAAAACCCTAAAACCCAAAACCCTAAAATTTAAATCCTAAAATCTAAACCCTAAACCCTAAACCCTAAACACTAAACCCCTAAATCCCTAAATCCTAAACCCTAAAACACTAAACCCTAAACCTTAAACCCTAAACATTAAAACCCTATACCCTATACCCTAAAACCCTAAACCCCTAAATCCCTAAAACCCTAAAGAATAAAACCCTAAACCCCTAAAACCCTAAACCTTAAACCATAAACCCCTAGAACCCTAAAACCCTAAAACTAAACCATAAAACCTAAACCCTAAACTCTAACCCTAAGCCCTAAAACGCTTAAAACCACTAAAGACTAAAACCCTACTTTAAACCCTAAAACCCAAAAAACCCTAGACTCTAAAACCCTAAAACCCTAAAACCCTAAGCCCTAAACCCTAAAACCCTAAACCTTAAAACCATAAAACGTAAACCCAAAACCCTAAACCCTAAACACTAAAATCCTAAACCCTAAACCTAAACCCTAAACCCTAAACCCTAACCCTAAACCCTAAACCCTAAACCCTAACCCAAAACCGTAAACCCTAAACCTAACCCTAAAACCCTATAACCCTAAAATCCTAAAACCCTAAACCCCAAATTCTAAAACCCTACAACCATAAAACCCTAAACCGTAAACCTAAACCCTAAAACCCTAAACCTTAAAACCGTAAAACGTAAACCCAAAACCATAAATCCTAAACACTAAAATCCTAAACCTAAAACCTAAACCCTAAACCCTAAACCCTAACCCTAAACCCTAAACCCTAAACCCTAACCCTAAACCGTAAACCCTAAACCTAATCCCTAAAACCCTATAACCCTAAAATCCTAAAACCCTAAACCCCAAATTCTAAAACCCTAAACCCTAAGCCCTAAAACTCTAACACCCTAAAATCCTAAGCCCTAAATTCAAAAACCCTAAAGCCCTAAAACCTCCAAAACCCCTAAAACCCTAAAACCCCTAAAACCCTTAAAACCCCAAAACCTTAAACCCCAAAACCCTATCCTAAACCATAAACCCTAAACCCTAAACCCTAAACCCTAAATCCCCAAAACCATAAAATCCTAAGCCGAAAACCCTAAAACCTTAAACCGTAAACGCTAAACCTATACAACCCAGAACCACTAAAACCCTACATCCGTAAAACCCTATACCCCCAAAACACAAAAACCTAAAATCTAAATCCTAAACCCTAAACCCCATGAACCCTAAAGCCCAAAACATTAAACCCCAAACCCTAAACCCTAAACCCCAAAAACCCTAAAACCCTAAAACACTAAACCCCAAACCTAAACCCTAAACCCTAAGATCCAAAAACCCTAAACCCTAAACCCTTAAACCCAAAAACTCTAAACCCTAAAACCCTAAAATCCTAAGTCCTAAACCCTAAAACCATAAAATCCTAAACCCTAAAACCCTAAGACCCAAAAACCCTAAACCCTAAACCCTTAAACCCTAAAACCCTAATCCTAAAACCCTAAAATCCTAAGTCCTAACCCTAAAACCCTAAAACCATAAAATCCTAAACCCTAAACCCTAAGACCCAAAAACCCTAAACCCTAAACCCTTAAACCCTAAAATCCTAAATCCAAAACCTTAAACCCCAAACCCTAAAACCTTAAACCCCTAAAACCCTAAACCCTAAACCCTAAAATCCAAAACCCCAAAAACCCTAAACTCTAAAATCCTAAACCCTAAACCCTAAACCCTAATCCTAAACCCTAAAACCCGAAACCCTAAGCCCTAAACCCTAAACCCTAGACCCTGAATCCTAAAACCCTACCTTAAACCCTATAACCCTAAAACATAAAAAACACAAAACTCTAAACCATAAACCCTAAAACCTTAACACCCTAAAACCCAAAACCCAAAACCGTAAACCGTAAACCGTAAACCCTAAAATCTAAATCCTAAATCCTAAACCCTAAAACCCTAAAACCCTAAACTTTAAAGCCCTAAAACCGTAAAACGTAAACCCTAAACCCTAAACCCTTAACCCTCAACCCTAAACACTAAAATCCTAACCCGAAACCCTAAACCCTAAAACCCTAAACTCCAAAACCCTGAAACCCTAAAACCCTAAATCCAAATCCTTAAAACCCTAAAACCCTAAAAGCCAAAAACACTAAACCCAAAATTCTAAAACCCAAAAACCCACAAACCCTAAACCCAGACCCTAAACCCTAACCCTAAACACTAAACCCTAAACCCTAAACCCAAATCCTTAAAATCCTAAAACCCTAAAAGCCAAAAACACTAAACCCAAAATTCAAAAACCCAAAAACCCATAAACCCTAAACCCCAAATCCTAAACCCTAACCCCAAACCCTAAACCCTAACCCTAAACCCTGAACCCTAGACCCCAAACTTTAAATCCTAAAACCAAAACCTTAAACTGTAAACCCTAAACCCTAAATCCCTAAAACCCAAAAACCCTAAACCCTAAATTCTAAAAACCTAAAACCCTAAAACCCTAAATCCTAAAATCTAAATCCTAAATACTAAACCCTAAAACCCTAAAACCCTAAACCTTGAAACCCTAAAACCCTAAACCCCAAACCCTCTACCCGAAACACTAAAATCCTAACCCTAAGCCCTAAACCCTCGCCCTAAGCACCTAACCCTAAACTCTAAACCCTTAAGTCTAAACCCTAAAACCCTAAAATCCTCAACCCTAAACCCTAAAACTCTAAAACCCAAAAACCCTAATCCCTAAACCCTAAATCCCTTAAATCCTAAAACCATAAACCTTAATCCCTTAACCCTAAACCCTAAACCGAAAACCCTAAAACGTAAACCCTAAACACTAAATCCCTAAACCCTAAACCCTAAAACCCTAAACACCAAAATCCCTAAAACCCTAAACCCTAAACCCCTAAAATCCTAAACTCTAAACCCTAAAGCCAAAATCATTGAAACCCTATAACCCTAAAACCCTAAACCCCTAAACCTAAAACCCTAAACTATAAACCACTATAATACTAACATTAAACACTAAAACCTAAACCCTAAACCCTAAACCCTAACCCTAAACCCTTAAACCCTAAACCCTAAATCCTAAAATCCTAACCTAAACTCTAAAACCCTAAATCTCAAAAAACCATAAACCCTAAACCATAAGCCCTAACCCTATACCCTAAACCCTAACCCTAGACCCTAAATCCTAAAACCCTACCTTAAACCCTAAAACCCTAAAACCCTAAAACCTAAAAACCCTAAACCCCAAAAAACCCTAAATCCTAAACCATAAACCCTAACCCAAAACCCTAAACCCTAAATCGTAAACTTAAACCCTAAACCCTCATCCCTAAAACTCTAAACCCTAAGACCCTAAACCTTAAATTCTAAAACCCTAAAACTTAAGCACTAAACCCTAGACCCTAAACCCTAAATACTAAATCCCAAATGCTAAACCCTAAAATCCTAACCCTAAGCCCCAAACCCTAAACCCTTACCCTAAATACTAAACCCTAAACTCTAAACCCTGAACTCTAATACCCTAAAACCCTAAAATCCTCAACACTATACCCTAAAACTCTAAAACCCAAAACCCTTAACCCTAATCCCTAAACTCTAAAACCCTTAAACCCTAAAACCATAAACCTTAAACCCTAAACCCTAAACCCTAAACCCAAAACCCTAAAATCCTAAAACCATAAACCCTAAACCCTAAACCCTAAACCCCTAAAACCCTAAATCCCTTAAACCCTAAACCGTAAAACCCTAGAAGCCTAAACCCTAAACCATAAAACCCTACCCTAAACCCTAAAACTCTAGAACCCTAAAACCTAAACTCAAAACCCTAAACTAAACCCTAAACCCTAAACCCTAAACACTAAACCCCTAAAACCCTAAAATCCTAAAACCCTAAAACCTAAAACCCTAAACCTCTAAACCCTAAACCCTAAACCCTAAACCCTAAACCCTAAAACCTTAAACCCCTAAAACCCTAAAACCCTAAACCCTAAACCCTAAGCCCTAAACCCTAAAACTTAAACCCTAAAACCTAAACCTTAAAACCAAAACCCTGAACACCTAAAACCCTGACACCCTAAATCCTAAACCCTAAACTCTAAACCCAAAATACAAAATCACTGAAACCCTATAACCCTAAAACCCTAAACCCATAAATCTAAACCCCTAAAACCCTAAAACATTAAACCCTAAACCCTAAAACCCTAAATCCTAAATGCAAAAACGAAAACCCTAAACCCTAAACCCTAAAATCCTAAAACCCTAAACCCTAAAACCCTAAACCCTAAACCCTAAAACCTTGAACCCTAAAACCCTAAACCCTAAAACCTAAAGCCTGAAACCATAAACCCTAAACCCTAAACCCGAAAACCCTAAATCCTAGAACCCTACCTTAAACCATAAACCCATAAAACCTAAAAAACCCTAAACCCTAAACCCTAACCCTAAACCCTAAACCCTAATCCCTAAAACCCTAAAACCCTAAAACCATAAAACCCTAAACCTTAAATTCTAAAACCCTAAAACCCTAAAGTCCTAAAACCCTAAACTCTAAACCCCAAACCCTAAATCCTAAATACTAAATCCTAAACGCTAAACCCTAAGACCCTAAACCTTACAACCCTAAAATCCTAAACCCTAAACCCATAGCCCGAAACACTAAAATCCTAAGCCTAAACCCCAAAGCCTAAACCCTAACCCTAGCCACTAAACCCTGAACTTTAATACCCTAAAACCCTAAAACCCTAAAATCCTCAGCCCTAAACCCTAAAATGCTAAAACCAAAAAACCCTTAGCCCTAATCCCTAAACCCTAAAACCCTAAAACCATAAACCTTAAATGCTAAACCCTAAACCATAAACCGTGAACCCAAAACCCTAAACCCCTAAAACCCTAAAAACGTGGAACCCTAAAACCCTAAACCCTAAGCCCTAAAACCCTAACCTAAACCCTAAAACCCTAGAACCCTAAACCTTAAACACAAAACACTAAACCCTAAAACCCAAAAACCTAAAAGCCTAAACCCTAAAACTTAAACCCTAAACCCTAAAACCCTAAAACCCTAAACCATAAATTCTAAACCCTAAACCCTAAATTCTAAACCCCTATAACCCTAAAACCAACCCTAAAACCCAAAACCCTAAACCCTAAATACTAAACCCTAAACCCAAAAACCCTAAACCCTAAACCACTAAAACCCTAAACCCCTAAACCCCTAAAACCCAAATCCTAAAAACCAAAAACCCTAAACCCCTAAACACTATACCCTAAAGCCTAAACCCCTAAAACCCTAACACCCTAAACCCCTAAACCCTAAATCCTAAAACCCAAACACCGTAAACATTAAACCCTAAACCCTAAACCCTAAACTCTAAACCCTAAAACCCTAAAACCCTAAACCCTAAACCCTAAACTCTAAAAACCCTAAACCCTAAACTCTAAAAACTCTAAACCCTAAATGCCTAAAACCCTAAAACCCTAGACCCTAAACCTAAACCCTAAACCCTAAACCCGAAACTCTAGAACCCTAAACACTAAACCCTATCCTAAACCCTAAAACCCTAATCCCTAAAACCCTAAACCCTGAAACCCTTAACCCTAAAACCCTAAACCCTAAACCCTAAACCCTAAAACCCAACACCCTAAAACTTCAACCCTAAACCCTAAACCCAAAACCCGAAGCCCTAAAATCCTAAAACCCTAAACCCTAAACCCTGAAGCCATGAAACCCTAAAACCCTAAAACCCTAACACCCTACACCCTAAACCCGAATACCCTAAAATCCTACCTTGAACCCTAAAACACTAAAACCCAAAAAAACCCTAAACCCCAACACCCTAAAACCCTAAAACCTAAAAACCCTAAAACACTAAACCCTAAACCTAAAACCCTATCCCTTAAAACCCCAAAACCATAACACCCTAAACCTGGAAACCATGACACCCTAAAACCCTAACACCCTATAAGCCTAAACCCTAAACCTAATACCCTAAAATCCTAAACCTAATCCCAAAACCGTTAAAACCCTAAACCCTAAATTCTAAAACCCTACATTAAACGCTAAAACCCTAAAATGTAAAAAACCCTAAACCCTAAACCCTAAAAAACTAAAACCCAAAAGCCTAAACCCTAAAACCACCCTAAACCCTGAAACCCTATACCCCTAAAACACTAAACCCTAAAATCCTAAAACCCGAAACCCTAAATCATAAACCCTAAAACCCTAAACACCAAACCCTAAAACCCTAAACACTAAACCCTAAAAGCTAAACCCTATACCCTAAACCCCTAAAACTGTTAAACTCTAACCGTTAACCCTAAAACCCAAAAACCCGGCACAAAACCCTAAAACCCTAAAACCAGAAACCATAAAACTAAAACCCTAAAACCCTAAACCGTGAGCCCTACACCATAAACCCAAAACCCTAAACGCTTAAACCCTAAAACCCTAAACCCTAAACACTAAATCCAAAACGCTAAACGCTAAACCCTAAAACCCTAAAGCCCAAACCCATAAAACCCTAACCCTAAACCCTAAAACCCAAAACCGTAAAACTCTAAACCCTAAACCCTAAACACTAAACCCTAAAACTGTAAAACCCTAAAACCTAAAAGCGAAAAACCCTAAACCCTAAACCCTAAACCCGAAACCAAAAACCCTAAAACCCTAAACCCAAAAACTAAAACCGTAGAACACTAAAACCCTAAAGACGTAAACCCTAAACAATAAAACCCTAAACCCTAAACCCTTAAACCCTAAAACCCTAAATCCAAAACCTAAAACCCTAAAACCCTAAACCCTAAAAGCAAAACCCCAAAACCCTAAAACCCTAAACCCTTAAAACCCTAAAACACTAAAACGGTAAACCCAAAACCCTAAATCCTAAAACTGTAAAATCTAAACCCTAAACCCTAAACCCTAAACACTAAAATCCTAACCCCAAACCCTAAACCCTAAACCTAAAACTCTAAACCCTAAACCCTAAAACACTAAAACCCTAAAACCCTAAAACCGTAAAATCTAATCCCTAAACCCTAAACCCTAAACACTAAAATCCTAACCCTAAACCCTAAACCCTAAACCCCCAAAACGGTAAACCCCTAAAACCCTAAACCCCTAAAATCCTGAAACCTTAAACATTAAACCCAACACCCTAAACCTTAAAACTCAAAAACCATAAATCCTAAATCCCAAACCCCTAAAACCCTTAAACCATAAAACACAAAACCCTAAACCTAAACCCTAAAGCCTGAACTCTAAACCCTAAACGCTAAACCCTAAACCCTAAAATCCTAACCGTAAACCGTAAACCCTAAACCCTAACCCTAAACCCTAAAACCTAAACCCTAAAGCCTAAACCCCTAAACCCGTAAACCCCTAAAACCCTAACGCCTAAACCCTAAACTCTAAACCCTAAAACCCGAAAACCTTAAAACCCTTAAACCCTAAACCCTAAAATCTAAACCCTAAACCCTAAACCCTAAACACTAAAATCCTAAACCCGAAACGCTAAATCCTAAACCTTAAACCCTAAACCCTAAATCCTAAACCCTAACGCCTAAACCCTAAACTCTAAAACCCTAAAACCCTAAAATCCTATAACCCTAAAATCATAAACCTAAAATCCTAAACCCATGAAATCCCTAAAACTTTAAAACCCTAAAATCCTAAAATCCTAAAACTGTCAACCTTAAAAACTTAAAAGTGTAAAACCTAAACTCTATACTTTAAACCTAAACCCTAAATACTAAAAACCAAACCCTAGACCCAAAACCCTAAACCCTAAACCTTACCTTAAACCCTAAACTCTAAAACCCTAAAACCCAAAACCCTAAACCCTCAACCCTAAAATCTAAATCCGAAACCCTAAACCCTAAAACCCTAAACCTTAAAACTCTAAAACTGTAAAACGTAAACCCTAAACCCTAAACCTAAACTTAAACCCTAAGCACTAAAATCCTAACCATAAACCCTAAACCCCATACCCTAAACCCTAAACCCTAAACCATAAACCCTAAACCCTAAACCCTAATCCTGAAACCCCAAATCCCTAAAACCCTTAAACCTAAACCCTAAACCCTAAAACCCTAAACCCTAAAATCTAAACCCTAAACCCTAAACCCGAAACACTAAACCCCTAAAAGCCTAAAACCCTAAATCCTAAACCCTAAAACCCTAAACCCAACACCTTAAAACCCTAAACCCTAACACCCTAAACCCCTAAAACCCTAAACCCAAAAACCCTAAACACAGTAAACCCTAAACCCTAAACCCTAAAACCCTAAAACATTAAACCCTAAACCCTAAAACCCTAAATCCTAAATGCAAAAACGAAAACCCTAAACCCTAAACCCTAAAATCCTAAAACCCTAAACCCTAAAACCCTAAACCCTAAACCCTAAAACCTTGAACCCTAAAACCCTAAACCCTAAAACCTAAAGCCTGAAACCATAAACCCTAAACCCTAAACCCGAAAACCCTAAATCCTAGAACCCTACCTTAAACCATAAACCCATAAAACCTAAAAAACCCTAAACCCTAAACCCTAACCCTAAACCCTAAACCCTAATCCCTAAAACCATAAAACCCTAAACCTTAAATTCTAAAACCCTAAAACCCTAAAGTCCTAAAACCCTAAACTCTAAACCCCAAACCCTAAATCCTAAATACTAAATCCTAAACGCTAAACCCTAAGACCCTAAACCTTACAACCCTAAAATCCTAAACCCTAAACCCATAGCCCGAAACACTAAAATCCTAAGCCTAAACCCCAAAGCCTAAACCCTAACCCTAGCCACTAAACCCTAAACTCTAAACCCTGAACTTTAATACCCTAAAACCCTAAAACCCTAAAATCCTCAGCCCTAAACCCTAAAATGCTAAAACCAAAAAACCCTTAACCCTAATCCCTAAACCCTAAAACCCTAAAACCATAAACCTTAAATGCTAAACCCTAAATCATAAACCGTGAACCCAAAACCCTAAACCCCTAAAACCCTAAAAACGTGGAACCCTAAAACCCTAAACCCTAAGCCCTAAAACCCTAACCTAAACCCTAAAACCCTAGAACCCTAAACCTTAAACACAAAACACTAAACCCTAAAACATTAAAACCCTAAAACCCAAAAACCTAAAAGCCTAAACCCTAAAACTTAAACCCTAAACCCTAAAACCCTAAAACCCTAAACCATAAATTCTAAACCCTAAACCCTAAATTCTAAACCCCTATAACCCTAAAACCAACCCTAAAACCCAAAACCCTAAACCCTAAATACTAAACCCTAAACCCAAAAACCCTAAACCCTAAACCCCTAAAACCCTAAACCCCTAAACCCCTAAAACCCAAATCCTAAAAACCAAAAACCCTAAACCCCTAAACACTATACCCTAAAGCCTAAACCCCTAAAACCCTAACACCCTAAACCCCTAAACCCTAAATCCTAAAACCCAAACACCGTAAACATTAAACCCTAAACCCTAAACCCTAAACTCTAAACCCTAAAACCCTAAAACCCTAAACCCTAAACCCTAAACTCTAAAAACCCTAAACCCTAAACTCTAAAAACTCTAAACCCTAAATGCCTAAAACCCTAAAACCCTAGACCCTAAACCTAAACCCTAAACCCTAAACCCGAAACTCTAGAACCCTAAACACTAAACCCTATCCTAAACCCTAAAACCCTAATCCCTAAAACCCTAAACCCTGAAACCCTTAACCCCTAAAACCCTAAACCCTAAACCCTAAACCCTAAAACCCAACACCCTAAAACTTCAACCCTAAACCCTAAACCCAAAACCCGAAGCCCCTAAAATCCTAAAACCCTAAACCCTAAACCCTGAAGCCATGAAACCCTAAAACCCTAAAACCCTAACACCCTACACCCTAAACCCGAATACCCTAAAATCCTACCTTGAACCCTAAAACACTAAAACCCAAAAAAACCCTAAACCCCAACACCCTAAAACCCTAAAACCTAAAACCCTAAAACACTAAACCCTAAACCTAAAACCCTATCCCTTAAAACCCCAAAACCATAACACCCTAAACCTGGAAACCATGACACCCTAAAACCCTAACACCCTATAAGCCTAAACCCTAAACCTAATACCCTAAAATCCTAAACCTAAATCCCAAAACCGTTAAAACCCTAAACCCTAAATTCTAAAACCCTACATTAAACGCTAAAACCCTAAAATGTAAAAAAACCCTAAACCCTAAACCCTAAAAAACTAAAACCCAAAAGCCTAAACCCTAAAACCACCCTAAACCCTGAAACCCTATACCCCTAAAACACTAAACCCTAAAATCCTAAAACCCGAAACCCTAAATCATAAACCCCTAAAACCCTAAACACCAAACCCTAAAACCCTAAACACTAAACCCTAAAAGCTAAACCCTATACCCTAAACCCCTAAAACTGTTAAACTCTAACCGTTAACCCTAAAACCCAAAAACCCGGCACAAAACCCTAAAACCCTAAAACCAGAAACCATAAAACTAAAACCCTAAAACCCTAAACCGTGAGCCCTACACCATAAACCCAAAACCCTAAACGCTTAAACCCTAAAACCCTAAACCCTAAACACTAAATCCAAAACGCTAAACGCTAAACCCTAAAACCCTAAAGCCCAAACCCATAAAACCCTAACCCTAAACCCTAAAACCCAAAACCGTAAAACTCTAAACCCTAAACCCTAAACACTAAACCCTAAAACTGTAAAACCCTAAAACCTAAAAGCGAAAAACCCTAAACCCTAAACCCTAAACCCGAAACCAAAAACCCTAAAACCCTAAACCCAAAAACTAAAACCGTAGAACACTAAAACCCTAAAGACGTAAACCCTAAACAATAAAACCCTAAACCCTAAACCCTTAAACCCTAAAACCCTAAATCCAAAACCCTAAAACCCTATAACCCTAAAAGCAAAAACCCCAAAACCCTAAAACCCTAAACCCTTAAAACCCTAAAACACTAAAACGGTAAACCCAAAACCCTAAATCATAAAACTGTAAAATCTAAACCCTAAACCCTAAACCCTAAACACTAAAATCCTAACCCCAAACCCCAAACCCTAAACCCTAAACCTAAAACTCTAAACCCTAAACCCTAAAACACTAAAACCCTAAAACCCTAAAACCGTAAAATCTAATCCCTAAACCCTAAACCCTAAACACTAAAATCCTAACCCTAAACCCTAAACCCTAAACCCCCAAAATGGTAAACCCCTAAAACCCTAAACCCCTAAAATCCTGAAACCTTAAACATTAAACCCAACACCCTAAACCTTAAAACTCAAAAACCATAAATCCTAAATCCCAAACCCCTAAAACCCTTAAACCATAAAACACAAAACCCTAAACCTAAATCCTAAAGCCTGAACTCTAAACCCTAAACGCTAAACCCTAAGCCCTAAAATCCTAACCGTAAACCGTAAACCCTAAACCCTAACCCTAAACCCTAAAACCTAAACCCTAAAGCCTAAACCCCTAAACCCGTAAACCCCTAAAACCCTAACGCCTAAACCCTAAACTCTAAACCCTAAAACCCGAAAACCTTAAAACCCTTAAACCCTAAACCCTAAAATCTAAACCCTAAACCCTAAACACTAAAATCCTAAACCCGAAACGCTAAATCCTAAACCTTAAACCCTAAACCCTAAATCCTAAACCCTAACGCCTAAACCCTAAACTCTAAAACCCTAAAACCCTAAAATCCTATAACCCTAAAATCATAAACCCTAAAATCCTAAACCCATGAAATCCCTAAAACTTTAAAACCCTAAAATCCTAAAATCCTAAAACTGTCAACCTTAAAAACTTAAAAGTGTAAAACCTAAACTCTATACTTTAAACCTAAACCCTAAATACTAAAAACCAAACCCTAGACCCTAAACCCTAAACCCTAAACCTTACCTTAAACCCTAAACTCTAAAACCCTAAAACCCAAAACCCTAAACCCTCAACCCTAAAATCTAAATCCGAAACCCTAAACCCTAAAACCCTAAACCTTAAAACTCTAAAACTGTAAAACGTAAACCCTAAACCCTAAACCTAAACTTAAACCCTAAGCACTAAAATCCTAACCATAAACCCTAAACCCCATACCCTAAACCCTAAACCCTAAACCATAAACCCTAAACCCTAAACCCTAATCCTGAAACCCCAAATCCCTAAAACCCTTAAACCTAAACCCTAAACCCTAAAACCCTAAACCCTAAAATCTAAACCCTAAACCCTAAACCCGAAACACTAAACCCCTAAAAGCCTAAAACCCTAAATCCTAAACCCTAAAACCCTAAACCCAACACCTTAAAACCCTAAACCCTAACACCCTAAACCCCTAAAACCCTAAACCCAAAAACCCTAAACACAGTAAACCCTAAACCCTAAACCCTAAACACTAAACCCTAAATCCTAAACCCTAAACTCTTAATCCTAAACAGTTCAACCCTTAAAACGCTAAACCCTACATCCTAAATCCCTACGATAAACCCGAAAACCCTAAAACCCAAAAAACCCTAAACACTGAACCCTAAACCCTAAAATCTAAATCCTAAACCCTAAACCCTAAACCCTAAAGCCCTAAACGCTAAATTCTAAACCCTAAACCCTAATCCCTAAAACCTTAAAACTCTAAAACCCTAAAACCCTAAACCCTAAATTCTAAAACCCTAATGCCCTAAAACCCTAAATCGTCAACCCTAAACCCCATACCCTAATCCCTAAAACCCTAAAACCCTGAAACACTAAAACGCTAAACCCTAAATTCTAAAACTCTAATACCCTAAACACTAAAACCCTAACCCCTAAACCCTAAAATCTAAATCCTAAATGCTAAACCCTAAAACTCTAAAACCCTAAGATCCTAAACCTTAAAACCCTAAACCCCAAGCCCGAAACACTAAAATCCTAACCCTAAGTCCTAGACCCTAAACCATAAACCCTAACACTAAACACTAAACCCTAAACTCTAAATCCTAAACTCTAAACCCTAAACCCTAAAGCCATAAACCTTAAACCCAAAACCCAAAACCCTAAAACCCTAAACCGTAAAAGCCTAAACCCCTAAAACCCTAAAACACTAAACCCTAAATCCTTAACCCTACAACCCTAAACCCTAAACACTAAACGTTAAAACCTAAACTCTAAACCCTAAAACCCTAAAACCCTAAACCCTAAAGCCCTAAATCCTAAAGCCTTAATCCCTAAACCCTAAAACCCTAAAACCCTAAACCTAAAACCTTAAAACCCTAAACCCTAAATCCCTAAACCCTTCAAACCCCTAACTGTAAATCCTAAACCCTAACTTAAACCCTAAAACCCAACAAACCCTAAGCCCAAAACCCCAAAACCTAAAACCATAAAACCCTAAAACCCTAAACCCTAAACTCTAAACACGAAAATCTAAACCCTATACCCTAAACCCTAAACTCTAAACCTTAAACTCAAAAACCGTCAACGTAAACCATAAACCCTAAACCCAAAACCCTAAACACTAAGCACTAAAACCCTAAAACCCTAAATCCTAAACCCTAAAACCCTAAACCTAAATCCTGAAACCCTAAAACCCAAAAAACCCGAAAACCTAAACCCTAAACTCTAAACCCCTAAAACCCAAAAACCATAAACCCTAAACCCTAAAGTCTAAATCCTAAACCCTGAACCCTAAAACCCTATAATCCTAAACCTTAAGACTCTAAAACCTAGAACCCTATACCCTAAACACTAAAATCCTAACCCCAAACCCCAAACCCTAAACCCTAAACCCTAAACCCTAAACCCTATCCTCCAACCTTAGACCCTAAACCCTAAATCGTAAACCTTAAACCCTATACCCTAATCCCTAAAACCCCAAAACCCTAAAACCCTTAAACCCTAAACCCTAAAACCCTAAAACCCAAAACCCTAAACCCAAAACACAAAACCCCTAAAACCCTAAAACCCTAAACAAATAAAACCCTAAACCCTAAACCCTCAACCATAAAGCCCTAGAACCCTAAAACCCTAACCCTAAACCCTAAACCCAAAACCCTAAACCCAAACCGTAAACCCAAAACCCTATACCCTAATTCTTAACCCTGAAACCCTAAACCCTAAACCCAAAACCCAAAATCGTGTACCCTAAACCCTAAACCCTGAACACTTAATCCTTAAACCCTAAACCCTAAAACTTAAACCCGAAACCCTTAACCCTAAACCCTAAACCCTAAAATCCTAACCCTAAACCCTAAACGCTTAATCCTAAACCCTAAAACCCTAAAACCCTAAACGCTTAACCCTGAAACCTAAAACCCTGAAATCCTAAAACCCTAAACCCTAAACCCTAAACCCCAAACCCTAAACCCTAACCCCAAACCCTAAACCCTAAACCCTAAACCTTAAAGCCTAATCCCGTAAACCCCAAACCGTAAACCCTAAACCCTAAACCCTAAATCCTAAACACTAAATGTAATAGCCTGGACTTTTTAAATTAATATAAATGTGGATATTATTTATTTTAATAATGGAAATTGGGAAATTTGATGGAATAGATGGTAAATGGATCAAAGTTTGGACAAGGGCCCAAGTATTGCCCAATGGACCATGGATTGGATTTAAAATCATTTAAAGGGCCAAGGATGGTCAAATTGGGCCCAATATCCATTTGGGACCTAATGGATCAAGATGATGTAAACTCTAAGGTGAATTGGTAAGAAATAAATTTAATTTGGCCATAGGCCCAATGGTGATCCAAGTAGTTGAAGATGGATTAAATTAAATCGCCTAAGTTAGTGATGAGTTGACCAAGGTGACATGGCCAATTGGGACCCACCTCCACCTCACCAAGTGAGGTGGCGTGTGGACCAAGGATTGGTGGGGCCAGCCACCATGGTTGAATTGGTCAACCATGGGTGGAATAATGGGATTAGGTTAAGTAGGAAATAATTAACCTAAGTTAATTATCTAGTTAATTAATTAAATAAACTAAACAAATGGTGGTCAAAGGGGTCAAAAGGTGGAAGACCAAAACACCTCATTCCAAGCTCAAAAGAAAAACGTTGGCTTGGTGGTGGTTATCCCAACCACCATCATAAAGCATGAAAAATATCTTATGTATGGTAGGTGGAGGAATTAATTACTCAACCAAATGAGATAAGCCTTATCTCTTTTTCCCCATCTCTTATTCCATTCTCATTTTACTCTTCCCATCTTTCACTCTCCCATTGTCATCCCACACCCAAGGGAGAAGAAGAAGAAAGCTAAGGAGAAAAGAAGAGAAGAAGAGAAGAAAGAAGTGCAATTTTTGGCCCATCATCCCAAGATCAAGCCATACTATCTTCTTCCTCACCATCCTCTTTTCCTCCTCTCCCTCTCTCAAACACACCCATGATGGCGGAACCCAAGCTTGGAGGTTTTTATCATTGATCAAGCATCTTGGCAGACCAAAGATCAAGAAGAAGGAGAAAGGAGGCTAAGGAAATCAAGAGGAGAAAGAAAAGCCGGAGGAGACATCGGATTGTAAGTAATTCCTAAACAAGATATTTGAATTTTTAGGGTTTAAGATTTGGGATCCATTCTTATTAGATTTGATGGTGGCCAAATGATCATAGGCCTTGGATCTCAAATCCATCTAATGGAAGGATGGAAAGTGGACAAAACCCTAACGGATAAATTAGGGTTAAGAAAAAAATAAAATGGATTAAGGATAGTATGTAATTAAGTTAATTAAGCATAGATATGTGTGGATTTTGAAGGGATTAATGGACCATAGGGTTCGGCCATGTAGTATGGCCAAACCCCATGGTAGATGATTGATTTAATTATTAGGGTTTATAAGAATGGAAGACAATGAGGGTGGTTAATGATTTTAGGGTTTTAAATGATTAAAGGTGGGAAATTTTAAAGGGGTTTTTTTAAATGAGGAAAAACCATGGAGATGTTTTATGGATGGAATGATTTTGAACCCTAGGATGATAAGGGTAAAATATGGAAGAATGGTGGGGAAGATTGGTAATGTTGATGAACTCCAAATGATGAACCTAATGTTGAAAAGAAAAAGGGAATTATGGCTAAGATTGATGGACCCTAAATGTATCAAAGAATGATTAAGGAATGATGAATTAAATGTATGGTTTAGATTCTCTCAATGGAGGGACTTGTGATGGAGTCAAGTGATGTAAATGGACCCAAGAAAAATGGAGAAAGAGACATCATGGGTTCGGCCATGGTGTATGGCCGAACCCATGACCCAATTGTAGGTCATTTTTTGGTCTAAGATTAATGTGTATGTATATGCTTAAATTAATGGAATTAGGTTAATTAGATGGTTGAGGTAAGTGGTCTTGTGATATGGTTGATGGATCAATTATGGACTCAAGATGTGGCTAAGAATGATGATTTAATTGTAAGTCATTTTTATGGGCTAAGAAAGGGTTTATGTATGTGGTTAATTAATGTAGATTAAGTTAAGAAAAAGGGTTGTTTTAATGATATTATGGCATGATTAAATGGGTCACTAATGGACTTGAATGTATGGATCAATTATGAATAAAGGTGTACATGGTTAAGTGAATGATTAACCATGGAAAAAGAGGTAGTGGCAAAACCGTAAATAATGGCCAAATTCAAGAACTCCATGAGAAATGATCATGGACTTAAGTGCAATTATGGTGGCCTTAAGTATGTGATTAATAAAGCCTAGGGTGGCTGATTTTTAAGACTTATGGAATTAAAAGGTTTAATAGATTAAATAGGACCCACAAAACCTAGTTAGTGAGGTTCAGCCAAGGTGTATGGCCGAACCCCGCTAAGGTGAGATTAATGGACTTAAAAGGTTAAAAACATGACTAATTATTAATGTATAATAAGGTACTGGACATCGCAAACGGTGCGCAAACGGCGACCGAGTCTATCGGACGGAAACGAAAGAAAGGACGTTAGTCGGTATTTGGTAGGATTCCTACCTTTTTGTAAGCCATGGATTGTGTGATGGTTTCTTTGATTTATTTTGGAAATTATATGGTTTGTTTTATGATGAGTTTTAAGATCATGATTTATGTATCTCATATGACATAATGCAAGGCTATGAATTATATGCTAAGTTATGAACTCTATATTAAGACTATGGATTATATATATTACATAGCATAATGCACCTACATCTCATGCATGGCATGGGCAGGAAAATAAAGGAATCGGAATCCATGCTCCGTCGGGGCGACCAAGAAGCAGAGATGGGGATATCTTGATATGTGGAGATATAACCGGAGTCCATGCTCTGTCGGGGCGACCGAGAAGCAAACATGGGGATATCATGATGGTATGGATGATGGGTGGGACTCATGACATAGACACCCATGGCATAGCATTCATTTTATAGTTTTCATATATTATTATCTGCATGCTTGTTATCACTAATCCATGTGTTAGCCCTACTCGGAGTCCTACTGGGCGCGTTGTCTAACGCCCTACTTCTACCCTAGCTGATGACGCAGGAACGGCGGAGCAGAAGGACAAGACGGGAGCCGAGCTTAGGAGCTTGGGGAAGGCGGCTACTTAATTTATTTAGATTTGTTTTGGAAATGTATTTGAGTAGCCTAGCTTGTCGGAAATGTAATATTTTAGATTACTTGTTATGTTTTGGTTTTTATTTTTGGACATTGTGACGTTGATGTATTTTGGTAATTAAATGAATGTTATCTTCCCTGCTATCTAAATCGGTAGGTTAGTCTCTATTTTAACTCCGCACTTAGTTTAAAATTCCTTGAGCTTACGTCTACGTGCGAACCGTTCTCGTGGACTTCGTTCCACGCACACGTAGGGTTGGCCAGTTAAGGGTTGGGCTTTAGAAGCTCGGAACTTAACTCGCGTCGTAACGTCCCGCTCCTTTGTCACTCTTATTTCAAAAAAAAAAAAAATAGACTCTGATTTTCGGTGAAAAGGGGCGGGCGTTACACTAAAACCCTAAACACTAAACCCTAAACTCTAAATTCTAAAACCCTAAATCCCTAAAACCTTAAACCCTAAACCCTAAATCCTAAACCCTAAACCCTAAACCTTAAACCCAAAACCATAAACCCTAAACCCTATACCCTAATCCCGAAAACCCTAAAACCCTATACCCTAAATCCTAAAATCTAAAACCCTAATACCCTAACCCTAAAACCCAAAACCCTAAACCCTAAAATCTAAATCCTCAATGCTAAACCGTAAAACTCTAACACCCTAAAACCCTAAACCTCAAAACCCTAAACCCTAAAATCTAAATCCTAAAACCTAAACCCTAAATCCCTAAAACCCTAAACATAAAAATCGTAAAACATAGACCCTAAACCCTAATCCCTAAACCCTAAACCCAAAACCCTACACCCTAAAACCCTGAAATCCTAAAACCCTGAACCCTAAATCATAAAACCTAATACCCTAAACCCTAAAACCCTAACCCCAAAACCCTAAAATCTAAAACCTAAACACTAAACCCTAAAACTCTAAAACCCTAAAATCCTAAACTTTAAATCCTAAAACCCTAAACCCTAAACCCCAAACACTAAAATCCTAACCCTAGCCCTAAACCATAAACCATAAACCCTAATCCTAAACACTAAACCCTAAACTCTAAGCCTTAAACTTTAAACCCTAAAACCTAAAATCCTCAACCCTAAACCCTAAACCCTAAACCCTAAACCCTAGAACCTAAACTTTAAATTCCAAAACCCCAAAAACCCTAAAACCCTAAAACCTAAATCCTAAACCCTACAACCCTAGACCCTAAACCCTAAACACAAAACGTTAAAACCTAAATCCTAAACCCTAAAAGCCTAAAACCCTAACACCCTAAAACCCTAAACCCTAAAGCCCTAAATCCTAAAGCATTAAATCCTAAACCCTAAAACCCTAAACCCTAAACCATTAAAACCCTAAACCCTAAATCCCTAAACCTTAAAACCCTAAACCATTAATCCTAAAACCCTACCTTCAACCCTAAAACCTAACAAACCATAAACCCTAAACCACCCTAAACCCTAAAACCCTAAAACCCTAAACCCTAAACTCTAAACCCTAAAATCTAAATCCAAAACCCAAAACGCTAAAACCATAAAACCCTAAAACGCTAAAACCTAAACCCTAAAATTAAACTCTAAAATCTAAATCCTAAACCCTAAACCATAAAATCCTAAAACCCAAAACCTTAAAAAACTAAAACCTAAAAACGGAAACCACAAACCCTAAACCCTAAACACTAAAATCCTAACCCTAAACCCTAAACCCTAAACCATAAGCCCTAACCCCAAACCCTAAATCATAAACCATAAGCCCTAAATCGTAAACCCTAAACCCTAAACCCCAATCCCTAAAAGTCTAAGAGCCTAAAACCCTTAAACCCTAAACCCTAAAACCATAAAAGCCTAAACCCTAAAACCCTAAAACCCTAAATCCTAAACCCTACAACCCTAAACACTAAAGCCTAAACACTAAACGTTAAAACTTAAACTCTAAACCCTAAAACTCTAAAGCCCTAAATCCTAAAGCCTTAAACACTAAACCCTAAAACCCTAAATCTAAACCCTTCAAACCCTAAACCCTAAATCCCTAAACCCTTCAAACCCTAAACCCTAAATCCTAAAGCCCTACCTTAAACCCTAAAACACAACAAACCCGAAGCCCAAAACCCTAAACCCTAAAACCATAAAACCCTAAAACCCTAAACCCTAAACCCTAAACTCTAAACCCGAAAATCTAAACCCTATACCCTCAACCCTAAACTCTAAACCTTAAATTCAAAAACCGTAAAACGTAAACCATAAACCCTAAACCCAAAACCCAAAACACTAAACACTAAACCACTAAAACCCTAAATCCTAAACCCTAAAATCCTTCAAACCCTAAACCTAAATCCTAAAACCCTAAAACCCAAAAAACCCGAAACCCTAAACCCTAAACTCTAAACCCTAAAACCCAAAAACCATAAACCCGAAATCCTAAGATCTGAATCCTAAACCCTGAACCCTAAAACCCTAAATCCTAAACCCTAAAACCCTAAACGCTAAAACCCTAAACCCTAAAACATTAAACCCCTCAAACACTAAACCCTAAAACCCTAAACACATAAAACCCTAAACCATAAACCATAAACCATAAACCCCTAGAACCCTAAAACCCTAACCCTAAACCCTAAACCCAAAACCCTATACCCCAATCCTTAACCCTAAACCCAAAACCGTATACCTAAACCCTGAACCCTTAATCCTTTAACCCTAAACCCTAAAACCTAAACCCTAAACCCTTAACCCTAAACCCTAAACCCTAAAATCCTAACCCTAAACCCGAAACCCTAAAACCCTAAACCCTTAGCCCTAAACCCTAAAACCCTGAAACCCTAAAACCCTAACCCTAAACCCTAAACCCCAAAGCCTAAACACTAAACCTAAACCCTAAACCTTAAAGCCTAATCGCTAAAACCCCAAAACCCAAAAACCCTAAACCCTAAACCCTAATCCCTAAAACCCCAAAACCCTAAAACCCTAAACCCTAAACCCTAAAACCGTAAAACCCTAAACCCTAAACCCAAAACACAAAACCCCTAAAACCCTAAAACCCTAAACCCTAAACCCTAAAACCTTAAACCCCTCAAACACTAAACCCTAAAACCCTAAACACATAAAACCCTAACCCCGAAACCATAAAGCCCTAGAACCCTAAAACCCTAACCCTAAACCGTAAACCCAAAACCGTAAACCCAAAACCGTAAACCCAAAACCCTATACCCTAATTCTTAACCCTAAACCCTAAACCCTAAACCCTAGACCCTAAACCCTAAAATCCTAACCCTAAACCGTAAGCCCTAAACCCTTAACCCTAAAACCCTAAACCTTTAACCCTAAACCCTAAAACCCTGAAACCCTAAAACCCGAAACCCCTAAACCCTAAACCCTAAACATTAAAGCCTAATCCCGTAAACCCCAAACCCTAAACCCTAAACCCTAAATCCTAAACCCTAAAACCCTAAACCCTAAACCCTAAACTCTAAATTCTAAAACCCTAAAGCCCTAAAACCTTAAACCCTAAATCTTAAACCCGAAACCCAAACCTAAACCCTAAACCCTGAACCCTAAACCCAAAACCGTAAACCCTAAACCCAAAACCCTAATCCCTAAAACCCTAAAACCCTAAAACGCTAAATCCTAAATTCTAAAACCCTAATACCCTAACCCTGAAACCGTAAACCCTAAACCCTAAAATCTAAATCCTCAACGCTAAACCATAAAACTCTAACACCCTAAAACCTTAAACCCAAAAATCTAAATCCAACCTAAACCCTAAACCCTAAACCTAAAAACCGTAAAACGTAAACCCTAAACCCTAGACCCTTAACCCTAAACCCTAGACCCTAAACCCTAAACCCTAAATCCTAAAACCTAATACCCTAAACCCTAAAACCCTAACCCCGAAACCCTAAAATCTAAATCCTAATCGCTAAACCCTAAAATCCTAAACTTTAAATCCTAAAACCCTAAACCCTAAACCCTAAACAGTAAAATCCTAACCCTAAGCCCTAAACCATAAACCATAAACCCTAACCCTAAACACTAAACCCTAAACTCTAAACCTTAAACTTTAAACCCTAAAACTCTAAAATCCTCAACCCTAAACCCTAAACCATAAAACCCTGAACTATAAAATCCTAAACCCCTAGAACCCTAAAACCCTAAAACCTAAATCCTAAACCCCTAAACCCTAAACCCTAAACACAAAAAGTTAAAACCTAAACCCTAAACCCTAAAACCCTAAATCCTAAAGCGCTAAACCCTAAAACCTAAAACCTTAAAACCCTAAACCCTAAATCCCTAAACCTTAAAATCCTAAACCATTTATCCTAAAACCCTATCTTCAACCCTAAAACCCAACAAACCATAAACCCCTAAACATTAAACCCTAAAACCATAAAACCCTAAAACCCTAAACCCTAAACCCTAAACTCTAAACCCTAAAATCTAAATCCTAAACCCTAAACCCTAAAACCATAAAACCCTAAAACGCTAAAACCTAAACCCTAAACTCGAAATCCTAAACCCTAAACAATAAAATCCTTAAACTCTAAAACCGAAAAAAGTAAACCATAAACGCTAACCCTAAACTCTAAACACTAAAATCCTAACCCTAAACCCTAAACCATAAACCCTAACCCCAAACCCTAAACGCTAAACCCTAAGCCCTAAACCGTAAATCCTAAACCCTAAACCCCAATCCCTAAAACCCTAAAACCCTTAAACCCTAAGCCCTAAACCGTAAATCCTAAACCCTAAACCCCAATCCCTAAAACCCTAAAACCCTTAAACCCTAAACCCTAAAACCGTAAAAGCCTAAACCCTAAAATCTAAACCCTAACCCTAAACCCTAAACTCTAAACACTAAACCCCTAAAACCCTAAATACTAAACCCTAAAACCCTAAACCCTAAACCCTAAACCCAAAACCGTATACCCAAAACCCTGAACCCTTAATCCTTAAACCCTAAACCCTAAAACCTAAACCCTAAACCCTTAACCCTAAACCCTATACCCTAAAATCCTAAACCCTAAACCCTAAACCCTGAACCCTAAACCCTAAACCCTATACCGTAAACCGTAAACCCTGAACCCTGAACCCTAAACCCTAAACCCTGAACCCTAAACCCTAAACCCTAAATCGTAAACCGTAAACCGTAAACCCTAAACCCTAAACCCTAAACCGTAAACCGTAAACCCTAAACCCTAAACCCTAAACCCTAAATCCCTGAAATCCTAAAACCTAATACCCTAAACCCTAAAACCCTAACCCCGAAACCCTAAAATCTAAATCCTAAACGCTAAACCCTAAAATCCTAAACTTTAAATCCTAAAACCCTAAAGCCCAAGCACTAAAATCCTAACCCTAAGCCCTAAGCCATAAATCATAAACCCTAACCCTAAACACTAAACCCTAAACTCTAAACCTTAAACTTTAAACCCTAAAACCTAAAATCCTCAACCCCAAACCCTAAACCCTAAAACCCTGAACTCTAAAATCCTAAACCCCTAAAACCCTAAAACCTAAATCCTAAACCCTACAACCCTAAACACAAAACGTTAAAACCTAAACCCTAACCCCTAAAACCCTAAAACCCTAAACCCTAAAGCCCTAAATCCTAAAGCGTTAAACCCTAAACTCTAAAACCTTAAAACCCTAAACCATAAATCTCTAAACCTTAAAACTCTAAACCATTAATCCTAAAACCCTACCTTCAACCCTAAAACCGAACAAACCATAAACCCTAAACCCTAAACCCTAAAACCATAAAACCCTAAAACCCTAAACCCTAAACCCTAAACCCTAAACTCTAAACCCTAAAATCTAAATCCTAAACCCTAAACCCTAAAACCATAAAACCGAAAAACGCTAAAACCTAAACCCTAAAATCTAAATCCTAAACCCTAAACCATAAAATCCTAAAACTCTAAACCTTAAAACTCTAAAACCAAAAAAAGTAAACCATAAAACCTAAACCCTAAACCCTAAACTCTAAACACTAAAATCCTAACCCTAAACCATAAACCCTAACCCCAAACCCTAAACCCTAAACCCTAAGCCCTAAACCGTAAACCCTAAACCCTAAACCCCAATCCCTAAAACCCTAAAACCCTAAAACGGGGCCTGTAATCGAACCTTGATCCGGCCCGGCCTGACAGGATCAAGCCCGGCCTGACAGGATCCGGCCCAGCCCAGAAGGACAATCAGACCGTCCGCTTCCCGGTCCGAAAATACAGGGTCCGAATAGACTTGAGCCCAGCAGGCCCGATAAGAGCCCATTTGTCTGTTTGGCCTATCATGCTACTTGAGTGCTACCAAAGCCAAAATTAAAACATTTTAACCTTAATTTTAGGCCACTGAGGCCGATAAATCAGATTTTATTCTAAGTCTAATTAGAGTTTGAAAATTTGAAATTCAAATTTCATTTACAATTAATTAAGATATACAACAAGCCATTAAATTTGAAATTCTATGGGTGGCCTATCATATGGCCCTAATGCTACTTAAGTTCTACCAAAGCCAAAATTAAAACTTTTTAACCTTAATTTTAGGCCATTGAGCCCGATAAATCAGAGTTTATTCTAAGTCTAATTAGAGTTTGCAAATTTGAAATTCAAATTTCATTTAAAATTAATTAAGATATACAACAAGCCATTAAACTTGGAATTCTATGGGTGTCCCACAACCCTTACAAGCCAAAACCCAAAGCCATGGCAGCCAAGTCCTACAAATCTTCTCTGGTTGGCATCTTTCAACATCATCATTTATTTATATACACCCTTATTCACCAAATTAGATGTTGCCGAGTCATTCCTAATTGTTCTCCACCAATGGAACAATTAAACATGAGCAAAATAAATTAAAAAAAAAAACTTAGAAACAATTAAGAAACATCTGATCAACTCTTAAAAACTCATGGGTGCCCATAGAATTGTTATTTCCTTATTCCAAACCTAAATTAGAGTTTCAGACACAGAAATTGGTGATTCCACAAGGAGACGAGAAGAAATGCAAAACCCACCAAGAAAATGAGAAACCCTTGGAAATCCTGCAGAAAAACCAGGAAATTGATATATCCTTGAAGTAATAAAAAGAAAACAGCATTAACAAAAAACAAAAAATGAAAACAAAAGAATCAACAGAACATCGACTTAACAAGCTACTACTCTTCTTGGAAGATTTTAATGATTTCTTCTTCCTCTCTCTTTTTTCATCGACCAAAGCAACAAAAAATATACATGTAATAGGAATAATTCAGAACCCCACCATCTTTCTTGTGCTTTTCTATGCTTTTCATGCACTTCTCTCTCTCTCTCTCTCTCTCTCTCTCTCTCTCATACACAGCAAGCTTTGAAGCAAGCTTACTTCAAAAGATCAAAGTTCAAAAAATAATAATAGATGCCTCAATACGTTAACCTGTTGTAATATAAGAATAAGAGAAAATAGCCATCCTAAACAATGTAAAGACATTTAGTTTCATTGAACATTGAATAAGAAAGCTGCCTCCTAACCAGAGTCATTATAGTTTCCTTCTTTACTTCCTTTTAATCCACTTGCAAAGCAAAAGCCAAGACATTGGCATGAACTTCACCACAATGAGAAACTAAAACATTGGGATATACTTACAAACTACAACTAGAATGATGTAGGGAACTACAAGTGGAACAAAATCTTTCACCACTTTAACAAAGGAGAATTTATCAAGTACATAGAATTCGATTTAGGCAACAAGCAGCACTAACATAAAAAATAAAAAAGCCCCAAAGTTAAAAGAAAGAACAGTCATCCTTCCCTCTTCAGAATAGCACAACTAAAAACAACAAAAGGGCTAAAAATGAGAGGAAATGAGTGCCACCAACAACAGAGAATGATCATGTTCTTTGGACAACCACATGAATCCAAACTCACAAAACAAGCCTAAAAAGTGCAAGGACTAAACTAAACCATGCCTTTTCAACAATAGTCTCAAACTGAAATTACAAAACAAGCCATCATAGCGAAGGCATAACACTGATGTTATATTTTCTACATGCTTTAGCATATCTCATTGTTTTCAGAGTTTGAACATCTTGTAACCCCCCATACAAGGAGAAAAAGTTCACATAAATCACTCCCTCCAAGAAGCTAATCAGACCAGAGAAACCTAACGTCAAAAATTCCAAACCGCAAAAAGGCCAAGTTACAAAGAATTCCTTGAAAGTATCATTTGAAGCTTCTACATCACAAAAAACTATGACAAAGGCCATTACCTTTCGACTTCAATTTGAGAATTTTAACCCAACATAAAGCAAATATAAGAAGAAACATATACATATGAATAACCCAATGTCCATGGTAATTTGTTCATTTAAATCTAAAAGTGGGAAAGAAGTTCCTAAGGACCTGGCCAAACATTATGAGATAGATACTTAAAAAGAGAACACATTGGTACCAATTCTTTTATCAACAAAGGCCAACCCTTGATGGTCTGATCCATATGATTGAGACCACACGTTACCACAGGGCAAAATCAACCTAACCAAGAGCAACATTTTCTAGTAAACTCGAAACAAAATACTCTCTCCTACAAAATCCTAAGGGAAAAAAATCTAGAAGAACCAGAAAGGAAATTCTCACAAACTTTCATTTCCACCACTAAAGTAAACCATAACAAAATAAAAATGCAATATTTCTTAGTTTCCACCTGACTAGAACACTCCTCCTACAAAATCCTAAAGAGACCAAGAAAGGAAATTACCAAAACAATTCACAACATACAGATACAATATTTTTCATTCCCATCTCACCTTATCACTCCCCCAACTGTAAAATCGTAATTGACCCAGACAGGAGCTTTTCAATGCGTAACTTTCTCCACCAAACACCAATTAAAACAACAAAAAAATGCAATATTTCTTATCCCCGTCACACCAAGATGGAGACTTACCTTCAAAAAACGAGATGTTGTTTTTGAATGGCGTAATTTCTTCACGAGAAACACCAATCATAACAAAACAAAGATACAACCTTCTTATCCCCATCTCACCAGGACGGCAATTTTCGTTCAAAAATTGAGAAATCGCTATCGACCACCAATTACATGACAATATCACGTCCAAAGACGATATCTAAAGAACCCATTAAGCAAATCTGTAATACTTCATTGTCTAGTCATACAAAATCAAGAGAGTTGGTGGGTGAAGAATAGACCTAGGAAAGCAGTAAGCAGAGAAAAGGGCTCAACTGCGCTCCTTCCCAGTCCGCAAATCTAACGAAATGGGTTCTTGTATATCACTATAAAACGTCAAGATTTAGCAGTAAAATATAGTAGAAAAAGAAGAGATGTACAGTGCACTAGTTCAGGAAATGGAAAAACCTATAGATTTTGCAAAGAAAAGAAAGAAAGGAGAGGCACCCCATGTACGTAGGTAGGCTCAATAAACAATACAACAGGCACAGAGAGTGTTGTGACCGATAGAGAGAGACCCTTGCAGATCGACCAAACAGGACCGGAATCAACAAAAGGGAATCGACTGAAGTCAAATCTAAGTGCAGAGGCTGCAGGCGATGGAAGTCTCGATCGGATTTCTAGAGAGGTGCGAGAGAGAGGAGAACGGAAAGAGGGAGAAAAGAGAGATCCGGGAGAGGGAGATCTTTCCAAATGAGAGCGGCGAGCGTGAGAAGCAATGGTGAGAAGAAATCGCTGAGAAGAAATCGCAAGCAACGGTGAGCCCTAAAAATTTTCATTAAACTTCATCAGACTCGCGGACTGTCCACGGACCGTCCGCGACCCTCCCGAATCCTTATCGGACTATGCGGATCTGTCCACGAGTCCTTATCGGACTCCAGCGTTCTGTTCGCTTATGGACTCGTGGACTCGGGCCGGATCGTCCGCGGGCCGAGCAGGGTCCGATTATAGGCTACCTGAAAACCCTTAAACCCTAAACCCAAAACCCTAAAACCGTAAAAGCCTAAACCCTAAAACCCTAAAACCCTTAAACCCTAAACCCTAAACCCTATAACCGTAAAAGCCGAAACCCTAAAATCTAAACCCTAACCCTAAACCCTAAACTCTAAACACTAAACCCCTAAAACCCTAAATACTAAACCCTAAAACCCTAAACCCTAAACCCAAAACCGTATACCCTGAACCCTAAACCCTAAACCCTAAAACCTAAACCCTAAACCCTAAAACCCTAACCCTAAACCCTAAACCCTAAACCCTAAACCGTAAACCCTAACAACCTAAAACCCTAAACTCTAAATTCTAAAACCCTAACGCCCTAAAACCTTAAACCCCAAACCCTAAATCCTAAACCCGAAACCCTAACCCTAAACCCTAAACCCAAAACCGTAAACCCTAAACCCTATACCCTAATCCCTAAAACCCTAAAATCCTAAAATGCTAAACCATAAATTCTAAAACCCTAATACCCTAACCCTAAAACCCTAAACCCTAAACCCTAAAATCTAAATCCTCAACGCTAAACCCTAAAACTCTAACACCCTAAAACCCTAAACCTTAAAACCCTAAACCCTAAAATCTAAATCCTAAAACCTAAACCCTAAAACACTAAACCTTAAAACCTAAAAACCGTAAAACGTAAACCCTAAACCCAAGACCCTAAATCCTAAATCCTAAACCCTAAAGCCCTAAACCCTAAACCCTAAAACCCTGAAATCCTACACTTAGTCAATCAGTCTGTTCCCATGGCCGCCTATATGCTTCGCCATATTCTGCCGGTAAATCTATCATCTCTGTCGAACACAATAATCCGAGATATACCATGCAATCTGATGATATCCTAATTATACCGCCGACCTCAAAATCTCAGATGAGTCTATCATCTTAATAGGAATAAAATGAGCAAACTTGGTCAGTCGGTCTATCACGACCCATATCGTATCGTTGTCCTTTGGTGACCTTGGTAACCCTTAGGTACATATATCCTTCCTTGGAATACAAGACCCCGTTCCGTTCTTAACTCCCATTCCGGTATGACTTCGCCAATAACCATCTTGGTCCATATCTCCTTTATTTCCGAATCTATCCGTTGTTCCTGTTCAATCTTGTCAAGTACCACTCAATTATTATCAAAATCACTCATATCAACTTATGAGTTTCATTCACGCATAATTTATTCTGTCTCATGTTATCTCTGTTTTTTTTTCTCTTGAACCCATTTACAATTCTTATGTAAATCAATATACTCCATTTCACTTTACCTGTTACAAAAAAAAAAAAATATTTTCCATGCGTACTCGCTCAGAACGTTCATTCGTCTACTCTCTGTGTGAGGTACCTGCCAATATGAGCCTATGCTCAAGTCTTTTGCTCATTCCATTTTAACTAGGTTTCTAGCTTCACTCTCCTGGAACTCCATTGGCTAACTATAGAGTCAGGTGGCCAGTCTCACTCGGCAGTCGCCCATAGCTTCCCATTTGAGTTTCACTAGATTCTTAACTTTTCCCTTAAATACATCTCCCAAAAGTAATCATATCTTCTTTTTCACATAAGTCAATATGTGACTAACCCTTTTGTTCAAAACTTCTATGATACTGAGTTTCTCTCAGCACTAACTTTCCTGTGATACAAGTCGTAATACGACTAACACCTTTTCCTTATAATGTGGGACGTAAACCGAAGCATGTCCCAGTCATTAGGTCTATATGTTATCTATGAGACCAACAGGTCCATCATACTACCAACATATCCACTTTGGTACTGATACCTGACATTAAACCAAACCACCACGGAAATCACCATTGGCGGTTATACCCATCCATCCCTGGTACCACTCTACCAATGAGTATCATCTATCCATGATTAATAATCATCCATGAATATAACCCTCCTATGGGTATAATTAATCCAATACACATCATCTACCATGAGATATTCTATCCATAGTAACAACGCTCGAATAATTACCATGTGACTGTAGCTAAAATATCCATCATATCATATCCCGACCCTTTAGCAAGACTTAGGGCCCATGACTTACTAAGCGGAAGACCCACGTCCAACGTGATCCGGTCTACCCTGCCCTGCATTCCTGCACCTCCAAGGGTGATTCAGTCAAGCTCTAAGGCGGTCGAACCGCGTCTAACGAGATTAGTACCACTCCAACGGGAAAAAATAGTATCTAATTCTGCGCAACCTCGCACTTCAAGTGTGTAAAATAGCCGTGAGAGTGCCCTCCATCGCGTAGCATGCGAGGGACCCACTCCTCAACGGTAACCCTACGGGACCAAGTCTCCGTATTTCATATCGAGGTTTCCACAGTCTCATAACTACTCTAAGTCATACTCATAGAATCTAAATACTTGTCTCATCAATATCACGTGTAAGACGCATCTATGCAATATCTCAATGCCCAAATCCTCATAAATTCTTAAAATTGAAAAACTTTATTGTAATTTATTTCAAACTTCCATCATAATATAAGAGTTGGTAGGGTTAAAACAAAACCCTTTACAACTTACCCACGACCTTTACAAAATATTCCCTTCCTCCGACCTTTCCTACCACTCCTTAGCCTAACTTTCAGTGGAAGACCCTTGAATTACAGAATGACCCACTGTCTTTGGAAAAGAAGTTGAAGTATTCAGTCGTCCAGATCCTTGTGACTGAGCTAGTTGAGCCGAACGATGGAGAGAACCCCTGAAGTAAGGAGATATTTTGCTCTGTGGACACTCTCTCTTGAAATGGCCTTGCTGACCACATCGGAAACAGGAATGAGGAGATCTACCATTCTGTGGACACTCCCACTTGAAATGGCCCTGCTGACCACACTGGAAACAGGAACTTCCAGTGGAACCAGTAGAGGCTGAAGATCTCCAAAAGTAGGGTTTGAATCTTTTGTGAGGGCAAAAGGTATTTCCCCCACGCCGACCTTTTTGGTCCTGCATTTCATTGGGGTTTGTGTCCCCATTTCCACTCAAGAATTGCTGTAGAACAGAAGCGATTACCGTTTGTACTAGGTTTCGTAGTTCAGGAGGTACTTTAGGAATGTTTGCACTGTCCTGACCCCCTTCGTTATGTTCTTCTTCCGTTACAAAGGTTGGAGTTACCCCAACATTGTACTCGGGCAATTCTACTTCCATGTCCTGACTAATTTCACCTTCATCGTTGAAATTTGGTACGCTGGAATCATCGGAAGAAACCAGATCTATCGGACAGTTAGGTGTCCCTCTGTCCCACAACTCTGTATACTCTGTGTTGCCTGACATATCTGTATCACAACAACCAAAGTATGTCAATGCCAATATCAGTTCTAATCAAACTAAATCTTTGTTTTTGGGGAATTTATTTATGTATCACATAATGTCTCTTGTTTGGGGAAAAATTGCCAAATAAACAACTTGTGTTTCTTGTCCTTGGGAAAATTGCCAAATCAGTACTATTTGATTTTTCTTTGTTTCTGGGGAATACATCCTATTTTGCTATGTTAGATAATTCTGATTATTTTTACTGTACTTCCTTTGCTATCATTCGTCTGAGTCTAACGAAGTAAATTAATGCACGAGAGCCGGATTAATTTACTCCGAAAGATTCAATTATTGGGTTCGCTCTGAAACCAACTGTAACGCTCCGCCCTTTTTCACTTGCTTCTTCCCGTAAATTCAGAGTCTATTTTTTTATAACAGAGTAGAGTGATAGAGCGCGGGACGTCACGACAAGAGCTAAGTCCGAACTTCCAAAGTCTGACCCTTAACTAGCTAACCTTATGTGTGTATGGACTCAGTCCAATAAAACGGTTCACACATAGCAATATCAAGTTGCGGAATAAAATCATAACCTGTGGAATCATAATAGAACCAAGTTCTATTCCATTTAGATAGCAAAGTACGTCAAGTCTTGAATCATCATTATCATATCATAATTATTCAACAAAATATCCAACCATAGCAAATTCATCTAAGTTATTACAATCTGAATCCTAGATACTCAAATACAAGCCCATGATTATCTTAAACAAAATATAAACTAAAAGCGTTCCGAGCTCCTATGCTTGTCCCTTTCCGCGTTTAGCATTTTCCTCGTTTCCTGCAACATCCATTAAAGGGTAGAAGTAGGGCGTTAGTATAACGCGCCCAGTAGGTATTCCAATTAGGGTTAACACATGGGTTAGTACCAACAATCCAGATATAATATATATCAAAACCAGTTATAATAAATCATTCCATACTTTCAAAACATTGTATCCAAAACAGTGTATGATAATAGAGATCCAATCATACCGATAAAACCAGAAACCTTGCATGATAATAAAGATCATAATCATGTCGATTCAATGCCATGCCATGCTATCATATGCAATGAGTCCCACCCATCATAAAATATAGGGTATACTCTTGATGGAATTCTCCTCATCAAGGTATCTTCCTGGTGAATTCTCATCACCAAGGTCTTCTCTCTTGATGGAATTCTCCTCATCAAGGTATTTCCCACAGTTGCCTTACGGATATTCCGATGGAGTGTGGGCTCCGGTTACTTAGTATCCTCTTGATGGGATTCTCATCATCAAGGTATCCCCTGATGGAATGCTCATCACCAGGGTCTTCATACATAGTGTCCTCTTGATAGGATTCTCATCATCAAGGTATCCCCTACTAGTGCTTTATAGACGCCCCAACGGAGTGTGGGTCCCCGGTTACCTGTCATCCCTCCCATGCCATGCATGAGATGCAAATGTCCATATGCTATGCAATTATACAAATCATAGCATTTAAAAGCTCATACTTGAAACATATAAAACACATGCTACTTTAATAACATCAATATAGCATTTAGAATCACCTTTTTGAAAACATATCCAACACGTGCTATTTAAACAATTAAACATAGCATTTGAAAATCATATAAAGCATATCATTTGAAACATATTTTCATCAAACGTAAGATAAACACAAAGTACATAAACCCATGGTTTCAAAGAGGTGGAATCCTACCAAAGACTACTAACGTGCGCTTGCGTCTTTCGTTCGGTGACCGCTCACGATCGTAAACACCTTGTGAGGTCCCGTTATCTTATAATGTAATAAACAATCAAAACCAAGTCCCACTTGTTACAATTATTTTAAGTCCCTAAACCAATCCCCACGGTTTATCATTTTCACACTTATTTACCAAATTGTCATTGGTCTACTCTTTATTTAATATTTCATTTTAATATGTCAAACATAATCCCTATGTCCACAAAACAATTATCATGGTGTTCGGCCATACAACATGGCCGAACCCATGGTCCATTGATTCAATTAATTACAATAATGCCATTATACTTATCCATTGCCATTTACCTTCCCTATTTTTCATATATTTACAAGATTGCCATCCATGGCTAATCTAACCCATTTTAGCAAGTATTTACAACCTTGCCATTGCCTTCAACTAGGTTCCAACAGATAGGTCGACTTATTTAATTTAAATAAGTTAGGTCCATACATGAACCCTAAAAAAATACCTTAACCATTTAAGTCCCTAAAGAACCTCATGGGGTTCGGCCATACATCATGGCCGAACCCATGATCCTCCATTTTGGCCTTTAATTACACTTTTGCCATTCTTAGGTTTATGTCCAAGCCGATCCATAAAGTTGCTCCCTAAAAAATCCATATGATCCCTCAGTTGGTCCATGGGGTTCAGCCATACACCTTGGCCGAACCCTATGGTGTATAATTTCCAATTATGGCGACTTCCATATTTGAATCAATAATTCAAGTTGCCTAATATAATACTTACCCATAGATCCTTTCTAAATTAATTTAACTTCCGTAACTAAAAGCTTCCTAATTTAGCAACCTTCCTTCCATACTTGGATAGTTTCCAAATTTAGATTCCATAATTAGAAAGTTCTCAAATTAAAACTTTCTAATTTAGTTTCCACCTTCTATAATTAATCTAAGGTCCATAATTAGATTGCTTCTAATTAAATCTCCATGCTCCATAATTTAGATACCTTCTAAATTTAGTAACTTCCACCATGGGGTTCGGCCATATACCATGGCCCAACCCTATGGTTCCATTACCTTCCCTTAAACCATTTAATTAACAATTTATTAATAAACTTCAATGTTAAGATAGTTTCCAAATTTAGCATGCCACCTTCCATATTAGGTAGTTTCATATTTAGCATGCATATTTCCATAATTAGATAACTTACTAATTTTAATAACCATCTTTCTATTCTTGGAGACTCACCAAATTCATCTCCACCTTCCAAAAACAATCCATTCCTTCCATTCTTGGATCCTTTCTAAATCAATTTCCAATTCTATAATTAGAAAGTCCTTCAATAGAAACTTTCTAAATTAAACCCCATCTTCCAAAATAATTATCATACATCAAAATACCAAAACAACTCTATGGGGTTCGGCCATACACATGGCCGAACCCTATGGTTTTTATCATTCTAATCTCCATTAAAATTATCAAAGTTCTTCCATTACATCAATCATCAAATTAATTCCATCTATATTTTCCCATGGTCTCCATTCAAAATTAAAACATCATTAACTTTTCCCATTACTTTTAATCCATCAAAATACATGGCCGAACCCTATAGTTCATCTTATTCCATGGTTTCCATCCAATAACCATGTCTTTCCATTAAATTTAATATCATGATCTTCTACCTATTTTTCTTCCATGGGGTTCGGCCACATACCTTGGCCAAACCCTATGGTTCTTTATCTTAAAACAAATTAATCAAAAATCATTAGATCACTTACCAGTTCCGCGACTCCTTCGGTTTTCCATCGGTTGATCTTGTTCTTCCAACCTTTCTCTTCTTCTTGATTGTATGTGTATTATGCACCCTTGCTGCCCTTCTCTTCTTTTGAATCAAATTCCAATAAGCCAATACTACAATCTAATTGCAGTGAGCCCTTTGTTTGTGGCTGCCTCCCTTTGAATCTCAAAGTCGTGTACCTCTCCCTCTCTTATAAAAATTTCAATCAGATTTTCATTAAGACAATGCCGTGTACACTAACTTTATTTTATAGAAGTTCTACTTGGTTCCATCTTTAGAAAGTCCCATGCGCCCCTCTTGTTGCTTCTTTTACAAACTTCCATTAATCCCAACTTAGAAAGTGCTATGCGACCCTCCTTGCTTTCTTTTATTAAACACCCACTTAATCCTTAATAAAAAGTGCCAT
Source organism: Chimonanthus praecox (assembly GCA_022113865.1). Classification (NCBI taxonomy): domain Eukaryota; kingdom Viridiplantae; phylum Streptophyta; class Magnoliopsida; order Laurales; family Calycanthaceae; genus Chimonanthus; species Chimonanthus praecox. The sequence goes on along the minus strand of CM039089.1, from coordinate 32,556,078 downwards.
GCACTCCTTTCTTATTTAGTAATTCCTAGTATCACTCCAACACCTCATGCGCATATCTCAAAGATATTCATATCTCTTCATGCGACCATGCATCCTTTCTTAGATTCCATTCCATGCGCGCATATCATGGATTAATTATCAAAATTCGGCCATGCACAATCTAACTTAATTTTTATTATCTTCTTAAGATATTCTTGCGTATCATCATGGATATGAAAATCCCACAAATATCTCAAGTGTATGTTCCTAGATTTTTACATCTAAAATTCGGCCATAGGCAATCTCTATTTAATCTTAGATATCCTCATAAGATATTCTAGCATATGTGCATATCCTAGATATGCAATGTCACATACGGCCATAACAATCTATCTCCAATCCTCTTCATGCGCATACAATCTTCCAACTCCTAAAATCTTTCCATGTCAACCCCATCTAATTTATTGGAAACCATTTACCAAAACCGTTGGGTCTTAATTGGGCCAATGACCCAATTCTTTGCCCAATTTAAGATCCATAACTAATATTCATAATTTAAATGGGTAATTTCCATAAATATTTATAACTTGAAAAACCGAGGTGTTACACTAAAGCCCAAAACCCAAAACCCTAAAACCCTAAACCCTAAACCCTAAACCCCTAAACCCTAAAACTCTGAACCCTAAACCCTAAAACCCTCCACCCTCAAACCCTAAAACCGTAAGCCCTAAAACCCTAAAACCATAAAACCCTAAACCCCAAAACCGTAAAACCCTAAAATCCTAAACCCGAAACCCTAAAACTCTTAATCTTAAACCCTAAAACCCTCCACCCTCAAGCCCTAAAACCCTAAACCCTAAGCCATAAAACCCTAAAACCCAAAAACCATAAAACCGTAAACCCTAAACCTAAACCCAAAAACCCCAAAACCCTAAACCTTAAAACCTCAAACCCGAAAACCATAAAACCCTAAACCAACCCCAATACCCTAAACCCTAAACCCTAAACCCCTAAAACCCTAAACCCTAAACCCTAAACCCTAAACAATAAACCCTAAACCCTAACACCCTCAAACGCTAAAACCCTAAACCCTAAACCCTAAACCCAAAAACCTAAACCCTAAATCCTAAACCCTAACCCTAAAACCCTAAAAGGCTAAAACCCTAAACCCAAAACATTAAAACGTTAAAACCCTAAAACCATAATACCCTAAACCCTAAAACTGTAAGCCCCAAGAAGCCTAAAACTTAAACCCCTAAACCCAAAAAACCTAAAACCCAAAAGCCGTAAACCCTAAATTCTAAAACCCTAAAACCCTTAACCCAAAACCCTAAACCCAAAATCCCTAAAACCCTAAAACCATAAACCCTAAAACTCTAAAACCCTATAACTCTAAAACCCTATAACCCTAAAACCTTAAATCGTGATCCTAAAACACTACCCTAAACACTAAAACCCTGTAGCCCTAAAACCCTAAAACCCTAAATCCTAGACGCTAAACCCTAAAACCCTAAACCCTAAAATCCTAAAACCCTAAACCCTAAAACCCTAAACCCTAAACCAAAACCCCTAAAACCCTAAAACTTAACCATAAAACCCTACCCTTCTAAAAGCCTAAAATCCTAAAACTCCAAACCCAAAACCCTAAACCCTAAAACCCTAAACCCAAAACCCTAAACCCTAAAACTCTAAAACCCTAAACCCTAAACCCTAAAACCCTAAAACCCTAAACCCTAAACCGTAAACTTTAAACCGTAAACCCTAAACCCTAAACCCTAAACTCCTAAACCCCTAAACCCCTAAAACCCCAAACCCATACAACCCTAAAACCCTAGACCTAAACCCTTAAACCCTAAACCCCTAAAACCCCTAAAACCCTAAAACCCTAAAACCCTAAACCTAAACCCTAAAACGCTAAGGCCCTAAAACTCTAAACCCTAAACCCTAAACCCCTACACTAAACCCTAAAAACCTAAATCCTAAAACCCTAAACCCTAAACTCTAAAACCCTAAAACCCTAAAACCCTAAACCCTAAACTCTAACCCCTACACCCTAAAGCCTAAACCCTAAACCCATAAAACCCTAAAACCGTAAAACCCTAGAACCCTAAACCCTAAAATCCTTCAACCCTAAACCCTAAACCCAAAACCCTAAAACCTGGAACCCCTAAAACCCTAAAACCTTAGACACCTAAAATCCTAAACCCTAAAACCGTAAAACGAATTGGGCAAAGTGGACAAACTGAACACAATGGACAAACAGGACAAACTAGGCAAATTAGAAGAACTAGAAAAAGTGGACAAATTTGTCTAAGTGGATGAACTGTACAAAGTGGACTAATTGGAAGAACTAGTCAAACTCGATGAACGGAACAAACAGGACGAACTGGACAAATTAAATAAAGTGGGGAAATTGGACAAATTTGACCAACTTGACAAAGTGGACAAATTGGACCAACTGGACAAACTAGACAAATTAGACAAACTGGACCAACTGGACAAATTAGACAAATTTGACAATCTCGAACATCTCGACAAACTTAACAAACTAGACAAACAGGACAAACTGAACAAACTTGACAAAATGGAAAAACTAGTCAAATTGGACGAACAGGACAAAGTGGACAAACTGAACAAAGTGGACAAACAGGACAAACTAGACAAATTAGACGAACTGGAAAAAGTGGACAAATAGGACAAAGTTGATGAACTGTACAAAGTGGACTAACTGGAAAAACTGGTCAAACTAGACGAACAGGACAAACAGGATGAACTGGAGAAATTAAATAAACTGGGGAAACTAGACAAATTTGACAAACTGGACCAACTGGACAAATTGAACAAAATGGACAAACTGGACCAATGGTACAAACTAGACAAATTGGACAAATTAGACAAACTGGACCAACTGGACAAATTGAACAAATTTGACATTCTCGAGTAGCTCAACAAATTTAACAAACTAGACAAACATGACAAATTGAACAAACTTGACAAAATGGAAAAACTAGTCAAATTGGACGAACAGGACAAAGTGGACAAACTGTACGAATTGGACAAAGTGGACAAACTGAAAAAAGTGGACAAAATGGACAGACTGGACGAACTGTACAAAGTGGACAAATTGTACAAATTGGCTAAAATGGACCAACTCAACAAAGTGGACAAACTGGACCGATACCAAAGTATGATTCATCCCAAGCTGTTGATCCTTCTACAACTGTACCTTCTGCATCTCTGACATCTGATCAAAAGGCGAAATTGTATGATGATTTATTCAAAGCAAAAGAAAAGAAGAAAATTTGATGATCCTGCATTGTTGGTATCAGAGCCAAGTTATTACCTCAACTTTTGGTGGGGCAAGGATTGCCAGATGTTGATACAAGAATTAAAGTTGTTGCTTTTGTGTCACATCAATATCAAAAGTTGATGCCTTGTTTTTACTTTAAGTTATGTCATGTTAAGTTGCCACTATTTCAGTTGGTGGTAGTTTTACTTTGTTAAAGTTATTTGTTTTCTTTTGCTTTTACTGTTGAAAGAAGACTTTAAGAGATTCTCTCGTAGCTCTTCTTTTCCATCTTTCCTTCAGTTGTTGCCATGTGTCCTCTTGTCCCATCATTTGGTCGGAAAGGATGTAGCTCTTGTTCCCTCTCTCCGTCTATATAAGGAGAAGAGTTTTATGTTTTAGGAACAAGTATCTACCATTTCAAGCAATAAGTTCTGTGGGGCGGAAAGACCCTTAATATGAAGACCAAGATCATCTAAGGAGTCTATTGACCATTCATCTTCACTATGATCAGAATCACAAGGACAAGCTTGAAATTGCTTCAAGATTTGGATATGAAATTTATTTCCTAATTGTATGTCTTCATTAGAGAAATTTGATTCTTCAAAGTGACTCGCATTATCTTCTTCTTCGCTAGAATCCTGAACGTTTTCGTCTTCTTCAAGAACTTCAGATTCTTCACGAATTATTTCATTTATCTTCTTTTTAGGATTTTTATTATAACATGTAGTAGCAAAATGCCCTTTTTCTCCGCATTTGTAGCAAGTAAGAATCTTTTCTCTAGATTTCTTCTTACTAGGCGATTCTTTAGGTTTTCTTTTGAAAGGGAAACTCTCTCTCAATTTATTTTTAAATTTACTTTTCTTCATTTTTCTATAGAAATCTCTCTTTTTTCGAACAGGAGAGAATCTAGATCTAGAGGGTTTTCTCTTAGATTCAACAACTTGATCTAAACCAAATTGGTAATAAAAATCTCTTAATTCTTTTTGACCAGTGTATTTTCTCAATTTCTCCATTTGTCGATTAATTTTGAGATCAGTACATAAGGCTAATCCTACTTTGTTAATCCGTTGAACAATACCTCCATAAGTCAATAAGTCCAAATTTATGGTTCCATTCATTTCTTCCCGAATAGAATTTCGAACTTTTTCAACAAATAAGGGAGGTAAACTGAGATAAATTTTTCTTTCCAAATCTCAGAGTTACAATCAGTTAACTGATACACTTTCGCCTAGAAAACATCTTTATACCATCTAAAGTCATACAAAGTCTTACACCTAAGACGATGTAATTGTTTTATATTCTTTTCTCTCATAATATTTAAACCACCAGTAAATTCATTAAGAATGCATAATAACAAAACATTCACACAATCTGGTATGGTGGAGAAATTATATGGGATTTGTGATTGACTTGTTCCAACTACTTCTATTTTGATGGATGGATCAACTAAATTTCCAGTAGTCTTATCCTTGTATATGGTTCGTCCTAAATCATCTTTCCTTCAGTTGTTTCCACGTGTCCTCTTGTCCCATCCTTTGGTCGAAGAGGATGTGGCTCTTGTTCCTTCTCTCCGTCTATATAAGAAGAAGAGTTTTATGTTTTAGATACAAGTTTGAATACAAGTTTTAGAGAGTGGTATGATCAGTCTAAATTTGCTCAAGTGTATCGGAGCTCAAATGTCTTGTAAATAAGTTCTTATGTTATTGACTAATATTTCTTATGTCTGATAGGTTGTCTTGGCTAAAGAGTTCTATAACTTGTGTTAAGCACTTGAATATATTGGCTAATATTATTAAGAGTATTGATAGAGATTTAAAGAATATACATTTGTTGGAACTTGTAGACTTCTTGAACTGCGTTGAAGTACTCTCATTGAATCATATAGATCAGTGCAACGATGTTATTTACGTATTCAGAGACAATTGGAAATATCAAGAAGAATTTGAGATTGTTTTGATTACAGATTTTATTTAGAGTTTGTTATTTCCTTGAGTAATTTTGACTTTATGAATTGCTAAGAAAAGTTAGAGGTTCGAGACCCCCCTTGACGAGTAGTAAATCCCGTTGTTGCTGCAGAAGGCGTTTGAGGTAGTAAAACGTTGTCAGGCCACTTGATTTTTCCTGTAGCTCATAAAATAGAGAAAACAAAAGGAAAGAAAAAAAAATTAAAAATCTGTTCAAGCCTTTTCAAAAAATTTCTAATAAATCTGTTGTTTCTTCATCCTCTTATCAAACTATTATGTCTAGTTTTATCCATCCTAGTTTAGATAATTATAAAAAAAATTGAAAAAACAAAAAATAGTGAAGAAATTGTCTTTGAGAACTATGACCAAGCCATATCAAATTGGAAATGCCATCCATGCCTATAACTGAAGTTTATAGTAATGGAAAACTGTTTCCTTATCTGGAGAAAAATAGACCATCAAGCTTTTGGATAGAAAAGTCCTTGAACAAATCAAATCAAAATACAACTATCTTCACATAAGATGAATTTAGGTAGGAATTAAATCACTGTTCCGATTAGGATTAAATGCCTTTGTTTGTGTCTATGTTAGAGATCAAAGACAGTGAATTTGATGATTCTCTATTTGCTATGGTAGAATCAAACTAATGTCATGGTGCTGCCTATTTCAATTGTCTTCCAAATATTACAGTTGATCTATTTGATGAAGAATTCTTGAATGTGCAATCCCTGGATTTCAAAGTAAAGGATTAAAGATGAGTCCAAAGAGTAAACCCTTTGCCATTATTTATAGAGTATTCTATAAATCGATGAATGTCCTTTTTTCCCATGAGAGCCTATGAAGATAAGGTTGAAAGAGAAAAGACAACTGTTCTTTTGGAAACAAAGTTTAATAATAATGTTTTTATTCCAAAAGTAATTAGTTGGGAAATCGAAGATGTAACACCTCGAGTGAATGAAATCACTGATGACCTTCAAAGTATAGTTAAATTGCCAAATGGTAATGTGGAAATAAAATTTAGGAAAAAGTTTGACAAAGCCAGGAAAAGTTTTGTTGGATATGTTGAAACAAGAAAAAATATTAGGCTTGAAGAGGTGGAGGATACTAATGAAAGAAATAGTGAAAAAGAGGAAATGGAGCAAAAAACTTATAAAAATCTTGATACTGGTATAAGTCACCCTCTTTATAAAAGACAAAATTCCATAGGAACTTATATGCCTTCTGAAGATGATTTTGCTCATTTTAATCGTAAAATTAGGATGATTAGAATTAATAATCCTAAAGAAGATGAATTCCAAATAGATAAGGTTTATTTGAGAAAAACTCTTAAAGATCATCCTTTAAGAGATTGGTTCTTTAAGAATTTTGATGAAAATGAAAAAGATAAAATGAGAACCATATGTTATCAACAGATGACAGAAGAACGAAGAAATATAAAATTCTTTGATTGGTTTTTTTTACTTACTTCAAAAAAGGAAAGAGTCCTAAAAAAACCAAAAGACCAAATTAGTGTTATTGGAAAAACCACAAGAAGCTGGAAAACCGCATATGAAAAGAAAATCGAAAGGTCACATCCTCCATGGAAAGTTTTAGATATCTCAAAGGAAGATGCTGTGACATAGAAGTTTGCTAGTCCTGTTAAAGATAGTTCTACCTTAAAGAAGGCTGAAGAATTAAAGGTTCAGGATATAGGTTAGGGATTAGGTCATATAATTCAACAAAATAATTATACTAATCTTTGCCTTTTGACCTTAGGAGAACAGACAGAAAGAATTGAAAGAACTATCAAGTTAAGTCCTGCTCTTGCTATATCTAAACCTATCAGGAAATACAAGGAAGAAATCCATGAAGTACCACTTGTAAATCCTGTATATGTTCCTAGATCATTACCTTCAAGTATTATCCTTAATAAAGACCTTTTAAAATGCTGAAGAAATGCAGAAAGAATTAACCACTAGATTGGATTATTTGTTGCTCACGGATAAAGATTCTAAAAAATTTAGTATTTCAAGAATCTCTGCAGCAGAAAATACCATCATTAATTGTTGAAGAAACGGAATCCTCAAGCTGAGTTACCTAGAACAAAGAATTATTACACTAGGCCAACTCCTGTTGATTTGCAAATAGAAGAAGCTCCTTATCAGATGGATATCCAATATTCCGGGAATACATTGTATGAATGGAATTTAGATGGCTTAGCAGAATATCAAATCATTCAAATGGTTCATAGTATTCTGATCTATGTTAATGCCTGTGAAGTTAGAGGAAATACTCCAAAGAATGTTTTCCTTATGATTACAACCTCATTCAATGGAATGTTAAGAGGTTGGTGACATTATGGATTAACAGAAGAACAACGTAGAGAAATTGAAAATGCTGTTAAAACAGATGATTTAGGTTGAACCATATACAAGGATAAAACTACTGGAAATTTAGTTGATCCATCCATCAAAATAGAAGTAAATAACTGGAACAAGTCAGTCACAAATCCCAGATAATTTCACCACCATACCAGATTGTGTGAATGTATTGTTGTTATGCATTCTCAATGAATTTACTGGTGGTTTAAATATTATGAGAGAAAAGAATAGAAAACAATTACATCGTCTTAGGTGTAAGACTTTGTCTCACTTTAGATGGTATAAAGATGTTTTCTTGGCGAAAGTGTATCAGTTAACTGACTGTAACTCTGAGATTTGGAAAGAAAAATTTATCTCAGGTTTACCACCCTTATTTGCTGAAAAAGTTTGAAATTCTATTCGGGAAGAAATGAATGGAACCATAAATTTGGACTTACTGACTTATGGAGGTATTGTTTAACAGATTAACAAAGTAGGATTAGCCTTATGTACTGATCTCGAAATTAATCGACAAATGGAGAAATTGAGAAAATCCACTAGAAAAAAGAATTAGGAGATTTTTGTTACCAGTTTTGTTTAGATCAAGTTGTTGAATCTAAGAGAAAACCCTGTAGATCTAGATTCTCTCCTGTTCGAAAAAATAGAGATTTCGACAGAAAATGAAGAAAAATAAATTTAAAAATAAATTGAGAGAGAGTTTCCCTTTCAAAAGAAAACCTAAAGGATCGCCTAGTAGGAAGAAATCTAGAGAAAAGATTCCTACTTGCTACAAATGCAGAGAAAAAGGGCATTATGCTACTAAATGTTATAATAAAAATCCTACAAAGAAGATAAATGAAATAATTAATGAAGAATCTGAAGTTCTTGAAAAAGACGAAAATGTTCAGGATTCTAGCGAAGAAGAAGATAATGCGAGTCACTTTGAATAATCAAGTTTCTCTAATGAAGACATACAATTAGGAAATAAATCTCATATCCAAATCTTGAAATAATTTCAAGCATGTCCTTGTGATTCTGATCATAGTGAAGACGAATGGTCAATAGACTCCTCAAATGAACTTGGCCTTCATATTAAGGGTCTTTCCGCCCCACAAAAATTATTGCTTGAAATGGTTGATAATATCCCTGATCCAGAGAAAAAAGTTCAATTTTTGAACAAATTTTAAAACTTGGGGCGGAGGAAGATGTAGGTACTTCACATCCAAAAATTCAAATTCTGATTCCAAAGAAAAAAACTACTTATGATGAAGAAGAAAACGATGAAGAAAAACCATTCTTTCAAAAGAGAAAAGAATTTAATTTTCAGACTTCTAGTTATTCGATAAAAGAGTTAATGAAAAGAGCTGAAAATATTTCTACAAAAAGTCGGGCTTTAACCCTTCCTAATCTTCAAAAGGAATTGAATGATCAAAAAAGAGAAATTCATGAATTAAGATTAGAATTAACTAAAAAACATGATGAACTTGATGAAAGAATTTCTTGGATAGAAAATGGAGGAAATTTAAAAGATTATGAAGGAGAAGAAGGATTTGTTTAAAGAATAAAAGGAGAAATCAACAAAGTCTCTACTGGAGTTATTCCAACTCGTTGTTGACTACAACATTGGAAAGTCCAAGTCACAATTCAAATAAAATCCTTTGAGAAAATTGCTACTGCACTTATTGATTCTGGTGCTGATTTAAATGTTATACAGTTGGGTATGATTCCAATAAAACTCACAGAAGAATCCCAACGGACAGTCTCAGCAGCGACACTAGTGTAGCCATTGAACGAAAGGGTTCCAAATGTTCATATATGCAATCAAGGACTTTGTATTACTTCACCATTTATTATTTCCAAAGATATTGTTCATGAAGTAATTATAGGGACTCCCTTTATATTACAAATTCAGCCTTTCTTCTATCAGTACACAAGGGATCACAACAAAAATAAAAGGTTTAGAAGTAAGGTTTGATTTTATTGATAAACCAAGCCAAACAAAAATTTCAAAAATAAATCAAATCATTGATAATAGAGAAGAATATGTTAAAGAATTAAAAAATGAAATTAAATGTGTTCGAGTTAAAACTGAATTAGACAAAAAAGAATTTAAAGAAAAATTAGAAAAATTTCAGAAATAAAGTGAAGATGAATGTTGTTTTGATTTACCTTCTGCTTTTTGGGATAGAAAAAGACATATTATCAGTCTCCCTTATATCAAAGATTTTGATGAAAGAAAAATCCCTACAAAAGCGCGTCCTTCTCAGATGGATGCCTATCATCTTGATCTCTGCAATAAAGAATTTGAAGACTTGTTAAAAAAGAAATTAATTAGAACAAGTAAATCTCCATGGAGCTATACTGCCTTTCATGTTGAAAAAGCTTCAGAGATTGAAAGAGGTGTCCCAAGAATTGTCATAAATTATAAGCCCCTTAACAAAGTTTTGCAATTAATCAGGTTTCCTTTTCCAAATACTCAAGATCTGTTGAATAGACTTTATAATGTTAAGATATTCTCAAAATTTGACTTGAAGTCTGATTTTTGGCAAATCCAAGTTGAAGAAAAGGATCGATACAAAACCGCATTTACAGTCCCAATGGGTCATTATGAATGGAATGTTATGCCTTTTGGATTAAAGAATGCTCCTTCTGAATTTCAGAATATTATGAATGAAATATTTTCATCATATATTCAATTTTCTATTGTTTATATTGATGATATTTTGATATTCTCAGAATCAATAAACCAAATTGGAAGCATTTAGGCATTTTTAAGAAAATAATTAAAGAAAATGATTTGGTATAATCCAAGAAGAAAATGAGTTTATTTCAACAAAAAATTAGATTTTTAGGTTTTGAAATCCAAGATAAAAGGATAACTCCTACTAATCGAGTGATCCAGTTTGCTGATAAATTCCCTAATGAAATAAAGGATAAAAATATGTTACAAAGGTTTCTTGGATGTTTAAATTATGTTGCCTTTTTCTATCAAGATCTAGCAAAAGATAGAAAACTGCTCCAAGAGAGATTAAAGAAAAAACCTATAGAATGACCTGAGGATCATACTAGAGGTGTCCAAAAAATTAAAGAAAGTGTTAAAAATCTTCCATGCAGATGTTTATCTAACCCTGATGCTTTTAAAATTGTTCAGACTGATGCCTCAATGTTAGGTTATGGAGGAATTTTAGTACAATTAGATGAAAATGGAAATGAATAATTAGTTAGATTAAACTCTGGTTTGTGGAATGATGCTCAAAAGAAATACTCCACAATTAAAAAGGAAGATCTTGCTATTGTAACATGTGTTACAAAATTTCATCAGATCTTTTAAATAAAGAATTTTTAATTAGAGTTGATGCTAAATCCACCAAGGAAATTCTAGAAAAAGATGTTAAGAATCTTGCCTCCAAACAAATTTTTGCTAGATGGCAAGCTATTTTTTCAATATTTGAGTTTAAAATAGAATTTGTTGAAGGAAAATCTAATTCACTCCCTGACTTTCTTTCTAGAGAATTCCTACAGGGGAAAAGAAATGGCGAGTAGTTCGTCTCCATTCAAATTGACGAAAGGAAAGGAGAAAGTTCTTGGCAGTCTTGATAAAAGCCAGCAAGATTATACTCAAGTTAAAGATATTCATCAATCTGAATTATATCTCTTTATTGGATTTACCATATACAGTACTTCTAACTCTCTTTTAGAAGAAAGGTCTCTTGAAGAAAATGTCCAATTCCTATTCAGAAAAGGATTGCACTTCTACTCTCCAGACAAAAAGAAAAATCGAGAATGGTATCTCAATATCCTTCATCAGACGAAAAACATTCTCATCTTTCATAACAAAAACCATAATGGTGTTGTTACATATTCAAAGTTCACCATTTTAAGGATCTTAACTGAAGAAGAATGGCATGGTCCTCTTCATAAGACAAAGTCCATCCAACTCTATAAATCCATTGATTATTTTAATTATTGGGATTCTATGGATGCCTGGAAGTTTGCTCTTATGTGGTAAAATAGGCAATATTTTAAAGAAGAAAGTCCTGATATTTCTCCTGTTTATCAAAATATTCCCTCTTGGTTTCTTTTTAGTTGGAGGACTCATTTCGAAGCCAATCAAAAAATCTTTCCAGATAATTTTCGTTATCTTTTTGGAAAATTCTGTGAGACAGAAGAAAGAGTGGCTTGTGAAAGTATTAATGTTTTAAAGTTCTTTACAAAATTCCATATTCCTTATATTCTACAATGGAAGTTTGAAGTAAGAAAAGATCTTTATGTTCTTCCCTCTTTGTTTAGAAATACATATAAAAAATGGTGGCAAAAGATTGATGACCAAACTTATGAGAAGATTATGAATCAAATTTCTCAGCCTGTCAAAATAAAAAAGTCCCATTTAGAAGAAAGGACAAATGAGGACGATAGTGTGCTGATGGCTGATCTTCTTGCTAAGAAGATAACAAAAGAAATGGCAAAAGATCGTTCATCCCAATCTCCTGATCCTATGGAAATTTCTGTTGAATCCTTGAATTTTGAAGAAGGATTAAGCAAATTCTTGTTGAATATCTTCCCAAGAAGAAAGATAAGAATTCTCATGATTGGAATACTAATCAAGATCCAGACGAAAATCTTGGTGAAAATGCCTCTCAGGAAAATATGTCGAAACCTGACTAAGATGATTGGTCTTATGGCATACCTAATCCACATATATCAGGAAAAGAAGTCTCGGCTCTTGAAGTCATGTTAGAAAAACATAAGAAAAGGCCAGTTGGCTATCTTCTTGATGAACTTTGTCCTAGATGGGATCCTGATGGGATCCTGATTCAAGAGTTAATCCTGATGGTTCAGTTACGGATTATCTTAAAGGAGGAACAAAATATTTTTATAAATCTTCTTCTCCAAAATATGATTCATCCCAAGCTGCTGAGCCTTCTATAGTTGTACCTTCCACATCTCTGACATCTGATCAAAAGGTGAAATTGTATGATGATTTATTCAAAGCAAAGGAAAAAAAGAAAAATGTTCATTTTGCTCACTTTGTCCAGTTTGTCAAGTTTGTCTAAATGGTTCAGTTTGTCCAGTTTGATGAGTTTATCTAATTTGTCCAATTCGTCTAGTTTGTGTTGTTGGTAAGTTTGTCTACTTTGTCGAGTTGGTCCAACTGAGCCAATTTGCGCAGTTTGTCCAGTTTGTCTTGTTTGTCCACTTCGCCTACTTTACCCAATTTGTCCACTTTGTCCACTATGTCCAATTTGTCCACTTTGTGCAATTCGTACAGTTTGTCCACTCGTATTGTTCATCGAGTTTAACTCGTTTTTCCAGTTTGTCCACTTTGTTCAGTTGGTCCAGTTTGACAAGTTATTCTAGTTTGTCCACTGTGCTCAGCTGGTCCAGTTTGTCCTTTTCGTCCTGTTAGACAAGTTTTTCTAATTTGTCCACTTCATACAGGTCGTCCACTTTCTCCTGTTTGTCCACTTTGACAAAATTTTCCACTTTTTCCTATTCGTTGAGTTTATCCACTTTGTCTAGTTTGTCCACTTTGCCCAGTTTGTCAAGTTTGTCAAGTTTGTTTAGTTGTCCAGTTTGATCAATTTGTTAAGTTTGTCCAGTTTATCTAATTTGCACAGTTCGTCCTATTTATCCAGTTTGTCCAATTCGTCCTATTTGTCTAGTTAGTCCACTTTATACATTTTTTCCAGTTTGCCCATTTTCTACAGTTCGTCAACTTTGTCATGTTTCTCCACTTTAGCCAATTCGTCTAGTTTCTCCAGTTTCTCCAGTTTGTCCACTTTGTTCACTTTGCGCACTATGTCCAGTTTGTCTAGTTTGTCAAGTTTGACTAGATGCTACAATTCGTCCAATACGTCCAGTTTGTCCAATTCGTCCTATTCGTCCAGTTTGTCCGGATAGTCAATTTTATCCACTTTTTCCAGTTTGCCCATTTTCAACAGTTCGTCAACTTTGTCATGTTTCTTCACTTTTTCCAATTCGTCCAATTTGTCCAGTTTGTTCACTTTGCTCACTTTCTTCAGTTTATCTAGTTTGTATAGATGGGACAAAGTGAGCAAAGTGGATAAATTTGTCAAACAGGACAAACATGACAAAGTGGACAAATTGAACGAATTGGAAAAAGTGGACAAATTTGTCAAAGTGGACAAACTAGTCAAGTTGGACAAAAAGGACAAACTAGACCGACTGAACAAAGTGGACAAACAGGACTGGACAAATTAGATAAACTGGACAAACAGAACAAAGTGGACAAATAGGACTGGACAAACTGGATAAACTGGACAAACTGGACAAACTAGACAAACTAGACAAATTGGACAAAGTGAACAAAGTGGACAAACTAGACAAAGTAGACGAACATGACAAAGTGGACGAACTATACAAAGTGGACAAAGTGGAAAAACTACTCAATCTGAACGAACAGGACAAACTGGACCAACAGAACAAAGTTGCCAAATTGAGTAAACTACTTAAACTAGACAAATTGGACGAAGTGGACAAACCGAACAAACTGAACAAATTGGCAAAATTGGACCAACTCGGCAAAGTAGAAAAACTTGACCAATTGGACAAACTAAACGAATTGAACAAATTAGTAAACCAGTCAAACTAGGCAAATTGGACAACTTGAACCATCTAGACAAACTTGACAAATTGGATAAACTGGACAAAGTGAACAAAGTGGACAAACTGGACGAACTGGAAGAAGTGGACAAACTGGACGAAATAGAAGAAGTGGACAAACATGACAAAGTTGACGAATATGACAATGTGGACAAACTGAACGAATTGGAAAAGAGGACAAAGTGGACGAATTGTACAATGTGATGGACAAAAAGTACACAAAATGGGCGAACATGACAAACTGGCCCTACTGAACAAAGTGGACAAACTAGAGAAACTAGTTAAATTGTACGAACAGGTCAAAGTGGATAAACTGTACAAATTGGACAAAGTGGACCAACTGAACAAATTGGAAAAAGTGGACAAATTTGTTAATGTGGACAAACAGGACAAAGTGGATGAATTGAACAAAGTGGACAAGCTGTACAAATTTGATGTACTGGACAAAGTGGACAAACTATAGAAAGTGGGTAAATTGGAAAAAGTGGACTAAATTGACAAACTGGACGAATACGACGAATTGGACAAACTGAACGAATCAGATAAACTGGACAAATTGGACAAATTCATCAAACTGGACAAACTTGACAAAGTAGACAAAGTGGACGAACTGGACAAAGTGGACAAACTAGATGAATTGGAAAGAGTAGACAAACATGACAAGGTGGACAACCTGTAGAAAATGGGCAAATTGGAAAAAGTGGACTAACTTGACAAACTGAACGAATAGGACGAATTGGACAAACTTGACAAACAGGACGAACTGGACAAACTCGTCAAACTGGACCAAATGGACAAAGTAGACAAACTGGACATTGTGGACAAAGTGAACAAACATGATAAAGTAGACAAAGTGGATAAACAAATCGAACTGCAAAAGTTGAACAAAGTGAACAAACTTGACATCTTGTACAAACTGGACAAACTGTACAAACTGGCTAAATTTGACCAACTCGACAAAGTGGACAAGCTTGACCATTGGGACGAACTAGACGATTTGGACAAATTACATAAACATGTCAAATTGTACCATCTAAACAAACTTAATAAACTAGACAAACTGGATAGTCAGTTTGTCTAGTTTGTCCAATTCGTCCTATTCGTCCAGTTTGTCCGGATGGTCAATTTTATCCACTTTTTCCAATTTGCCCATTTTCAACAGTTCGTCAACTTTGTCATGTTTCTTCACTTTTTCCAATTCGTCCAATTTGTCCAGTTTGTTCACTTTGTTCACTTTCTTCAGTTTATCTAGTTTGTAAAGTTTGTATAGATGGTTCAGTTTGTCCATTTTCTATAATTCATCCAGTTTGTCAACTTTGCCCATTTCTCCAGTTTGTCCACTTTGCCTACTTTGTTCACGTTGCTCACTATGTCCAGTTTGTCTAGTTTGTCAAGTTCATCTAGATGGTTCAGTTTGTCCATTTTCTATAATTCGTCCAGTTTGTCAACTTGGTCCAGTTTTTCCAGTTTGTCCACTTTGCCCACTATGTCCAGTTTGTCTAGTATGTCAAGTTCGTCTAGATGATTCATTTTGTCCAATTTGTCCAGTTTGTCCAATACATACTGTTTATGGTTAGCTGAGAAGAAAAATATGTTTAGCTGAGAAGAAAAGTATGTTTAGTTGAGAAGAAAAGTAGTCCCATCAATGTTGGTTGTATAATTAATATATTCTAGTAAGTGTCTTCCATAGAAGAAAAGGTGTCTTCATCCAAAATGATGCTTGAGAAGAAAAGTTGCTAGTTATCATTGCTGAGAAGACAAGCTAGCATAATATCAAGGTTTGATTTGAAAAGTTGTCATCTAGCCATCAGAGAATATATTTTGTTGGTAGGGACTGCCTTTTAAGTTGCCACATGTAAATTAAGTTGGTAGGGGCTGCCTCTTGTGTTGCCATTTGTAAATAAAGGTATTGGGTTTGTAAATGTTGTGGGGGTGCTTTATTGCCAAATGTCAAAAGTTGATAAAGTTGTGGGGGTATGTTTATCTTATGCTTTCCATATGGCATAAAGATATTTCACCTCATGTACCTTGCCCATCAACTTTTGTACCTTGCCCATCAACCTTTGAAAAATGTGTTTGGAAGTTTGTGAGGGAACCATTCCTTTTTCTGTTGCTTTTGGTTTAAGTCCTCTCATGGTCGGATGAGAGGAGGGATCTTTTGTATGCTCCATCTATATAAGGAGCTGGGGGTTTCCTTTGGGGATCATCTCCAAAAAAACTGTAAAAAAACATAAGTGTAAGTGTGAGTGTGAGTGTGAGTTTGAAGTTTAAGTGTGCTAGAGTTTGAAGTCCTGTACAATCTTATGTAAGTAAAGTTTTTATGAGTTTGATATTATATGTTGTTATCTAATCATGTTGTTTCTGTTGCTAAAATATGTCTATTCGTCTTGCTTTGCTTAAGAAGTATTATGATGATGTTCGAAGATCTATGTTAGTACGCTTATGTAATCAGACAAGAGAATATTGTAATAGACTGAATGAAGAATTAGAATTATTATCTCGTATTTAAATTTGTGTTAAAAAAAATGGGATTTAGATGAATTAAAATCTATTATCCAGGATCTGAAGCTTTTTAGCCAGGTTGATCTATCTAATTCTCTTTAGAGTTTTTTATTTTCCTTCTTATTCTCCACTTCTGTGCCTCGTTCATCTTCTTAAGAGTGTGGTCGCATTGTAAGTCTTGCTTCAGGCCGTGATCAGGCGTTAAGGGCAGTAAATCGTTGACAGAACTCTTCTTGTTTCTCACGAGCTACAAAAGACAGAAAATTCTAAGGGAAAAACAAAACTTTTTAAGAATTGGTTTAAATCATTTCAGTATCCTTCTAATAGATCTAATTCGTCTTCTTCATCCTATCAGTCTGCTTTAACCAGTTTTACCCGTAATAGCCTAGAAAAAGAAAATTAAAAAAAAACAAAAAATTCATAAGAAATGATATATGAAAATTTTGACCAAGCAATATCCAACTGGAAGTTGCCAGCCTTGCCTGTAACAGAAATATATAGCAATGGCACGTTTGAAGAGCAAAATGATTACCACATAAAAACTGTTGAAAAAACTGTTTCTCTATCTGGAGGAAAACAGACAATTAAAGTTCTTGATAGAAGAATTATTGAACAAATCAGAACCAAATACAACTACCTGCACATAGGATTAATTCAGGTAAGAATCAAACCATTGTTTCGATTAGGATTAAATGTTGCAGTCTGTGCTTACCTGCGAGATCAGAGACATGATGAATTTGATGATTCTCTTTATGCTATGATTGAATCAAGTCTTTGCCATGGAACTGTTTATTTTAACTGCTTTCCTAATATCACAATTGATGCTCATGATGACGATATTCTCGATTGTGCAACTATTGGATTTCAAAGTAAAGGATTAAAGATGAGCCCAAGAAGCAAACCTTTTGCTATAGTTTATCGTGTGTTCTACAAATCTATGATCTCTGTCTTTCCCATGATAGCCTATAGAGATAAGGTTGATAAAGAAAAAACTGCAGTTCTTATGGAAACAAACTTTAACAATAATGTGTTCATCCCAAAAGTCATCAGTTGGGAAGAAGTTGTTCTCCCAGGAAATTGGCAAATCGAAGATGTCACCCCAAGAGTAAATGAAATGAAAGATGATTTGCAAAGTATAGTCAAATTACCAAATGGTAATGTTGAAGTCAATTTTAAGAGAAAAATGGAAAAAGCTTGGAGAAGTTTTGCCGGTTATACGGAAGGAAGAAAAAGTTTTAAATTAGAAGAAATAGATGATGACCAAAGGAGTAGTGAAAAGGAAGAAATGGATCAAAAAGTTTTTAGAAACAAAGAAAGTGAAATCGAACACCCTGTGTATAAAAGAACCTCATCAGCGAAAACCTATAACCCTAGTGAAAGTGATTTTCTTCAAGGAGCCATAAGAATGGTGAGCATTCAAAAGCCAGAAGAAATTGTAACGCCCCGCCCTTTTTCACCCGTTTTACGAAAATCAGAGTTTATTTTTTCTTTTTTTTGAAATAGAAGAGTGAGAGAGGGCGCGGACGCCACGACGCAAGTTAAGTCCAAGCTTCTAAAGCCCGACCCTTAACTGGCCAACCCCACGCGTGCGCGGAGCTAAGTCCACGAGAACGGTTCACGCGTAAGAAGTAAACTCGCGGATTATAATTATTGCGGAACATGATAATAAAGTCTATCCTACCGGTTTTTAGATAGAAGGGAAGATACAACATTGAATTTACCAAAATACCCCTATGTTCATGATTATATCACAAAATGTATCGTCCATAAGTAACGTCCAAAACCATCGCAAGAAATGTAAATTTATACAACCCGACAAGCTAAGTTACTTTAAAATTACATCTCCAAAATGTAAACATAATATAAACTAGGACTGCACTTTCCAAGCTCCTAAGCTTGGCCTCCGGTATGTCCACCGCTTCCTGTCTCTCCTGCGTCATCAGCTAGGGTAGAAGTAGGGCGTTAGTCAACGCACCCAGTAGAACTCCGAGTAGGGCTAGCACATGGATTAGTGATACGCACATACCGATAACATAAAATACAACAAAATAAGTATGTGATGAATGCTATGTCATGGGTGCTTATGTCATGTGTCCCACCCATTATCCGTATGATCATAAAATATCCTGTTCCCCATGTTTGCTTCTCGGTCGCCCCGACGGAGCATGGACTCCTGTTATAGCCCTCAGCCTATCCCCATGTCTGATTCTCGGTCGCCCCGACGGAGCATGGACTCCGGTTTGTTTATTTTTTTCTGCCCATGCCATGCATGAGATGTAGGTGCATTATGCTATGTAGTATATAGATAGACCATATTCGATATACCATACATAGTCATATGATGCATAATATTAAAATATAATCCATGATACTATCATGTAATTCATAAGTTAAAACCCATCATAGTGCAAGTCCCATAAATCATAAATTATAATCATAAATCCATAATAAGCCAAGTCAAAATAATTTAAAACACCATCACATATCCATCGCTTACAAAAAGGTAGGAATCCTACCGGATACCGTGTCGCGTTCCGTTACGCTTCCCGTTCGATAATCCTGTCGCCGATCGCTTACCGTTTGCGATGTCCGATACCTTATTACATTTACCGAATTAGTCCTTACGTTATCCACGATTAAGTTCATAATTGATCCATCTACTTAGACTCAATAATGGTCATTAATTTAGGTTACAAATTTATCGAAAATTAGCCCTTTAACTTAGACTCATTTTTCGTGGTTTAAAACACATACATCAACCCAATTTTTGGCCAATTTAGATATTCCAATTAGCGGCCTACAACACAGCAACTAATCGCTTTACTTAACCATTCACAAATATATCCATTTTCATGTCCAACCCACATAGGGTTCGGCTATGTACCATGGTCGAACCCATGGTCCTTAAATGTGGCCACAAATTACGGTTTTGCCACTCCTCTTCCATGGTTAAGTTACCCCTTTTATCCATGCATATTTAAGTCCATATTTGACCCATAAACTTGGACCCATTTATAATTTCTTAATCATGACATAACATCATAAAATCAGCCATCTAGTTTAATTAAATTTGTAAATATTTAATCCCATATATAATTCCATACCTAGCCCATAATATGGCTCCCAAAGGGGTCATGGGTTCGGCCATACAGCATGGCCGAACCCATGATGTTCATTTCTTAATTTCTTGGTTCATTTTACCTTCACCAAATGAAATTAAGTCATTCATTTAAAACCCCATTTTTCATCTCATATAAAACATCACCTATCATGCTTACCAATCCATTTAATATTTTCATTTCTCTCCATTGTTTTCCATTCATAAAAGTCCCAAAATATTACCATAGGGTTCATGGTTCACTTTTATTGGTGCCATTTTCAAAGACTCATATTTTGTCCCAAAAATAATCCATTTCAAAAATCACAAATCTTCATTCATTTTGGCCCTTTAAAACAACCTCCTAAGCATTGATACATGCATTAATCTTAGCCTAAAATTGATCAAAATTTGGGTCATGGGTTCGGCCATACACCATGGCCGAACCCATGATGTTTCTTTCCCCATTCTTCTTGGTTTCATTTACCCATTTAAACATACCTCTAATGAAAATTAAATCATCCATTTAAATCACCAACATCACATATCATACTTGAAACATCCATACAATCTATCTATTTTTCTTAACCTATTTCTATTCTTATAAAAACTCCAATAATTCACAATCACTAACCATGGGGTTCGGCCACCTTGTATGGCCGAACCCTATAGTTCTTGATTTCTTTTAAAACATCACAACTCCATTCGAATTAAATCATCCATTTACATTACCCTTTTCACCCCATTTAAACATCACATTCTATGCCTTTAAATCCTCTTTAAAAAAAATCACTTGAAAACTAAATATCATAAATCCTTCTCCACCATTTTTTTTTAAACCTTCAAAACTTAATTAAAAATCATCTACATTTACCATGGGGTTTGGCCATGCTACATGGCCGAACCCTATGGTCCATTCAATCATTAAAAATCCCATATTCTCCATGCTTCCATTCTTATAAAAACACTAGAATTTCACCCATGGATTCCATCATAAATTTTTTTTCCAAAAGTTGCCTACATTTAACCCTTTAAACGCTTGAAACCCTAAACTATTCCCCATCTTTTTATTCTTATAAAAACCCTAATTAAAATGCATTCATCACCAAATCATCCACCATGGGGTTCGGCCATGCTACATGGCCGAACCCTATGGTTCACCATTCTTCCAATTTTTATACAATCCCATGCTTAAAAATTTGAATATAAAGCATCCCTAATCCTTTTCTTAGCCTTCCACTTGATGGATTTTAGATCCATTCCATAGCCTAAAATAATTTGGCCACCATCATTTGGCAAGGATGTATTCCAAAAACTTAAACCCTAAATAATAAATTTCTTGTTTAGAACATACTTACTATCCGACGACTCCTCCGGTCCTTCTTTCTTCTTTGTTTTCCTTAGCCTTTTCTCCTTCTTTCTCTTCTTGATGATCGGCTAGATGAGCTTGATCAATGGTGGGACATGCTTGGATTGGCTAAGATAGTGTTAGGTTTAGAGAGAGGGGAAGAGGGGAAGATGATGAAGAATGGTAACACTTGATCTTCAAGAGGTGAATCCAAGGTTCCACCTCTTTTCTTCTCTTCTTCTCTTCTTTTTTCTTCTAAGTTTTCTTCTAAGTTTTCTTCACTCTCTCCTTACAAGGTGAGGAACGAATTTCCTTGTGTGTGTGGAGGGCTAGAGTCAAATGGTTAGTTTGACATGAGATGGAGGTGGTTGGAGTGGTCTTCACTCAAGCATTAACTTTCTCACCAACCAAGCATGGGTTGGCTTGACTTTGGTGGTGGTGGTTGAGACCCAACCACCATTCAAGCCCATGGTTTTAATTTGTGTTTTCTTGAGGTGGTTTGTGTTTGTTGGAGTGGTTTTGACCATTTGACCATTTTAATCTTAGGTTGATTAACTTAGATCACCTTGATCCCTTGATTAATTTAATTAATCACTTTCTATTTAATTTAATCCCATTAATTTCCCTCCATGATCCACCCATGGTTGACCAAGTCAACCATGGCGGCCGACCCCACTACTCTTGGGTCCACACGCCACCTCAATGGGTGAGGTGGAGGTGGGCCCCATTGGCCATGTCACCTTGGTCCATTTATCACCTAACTTAGGTGATTTAAATTTTATTAAATGTATCCCTCTTATTGGATCACCATTGGGCCCACGGCCCAATTTGATTCTTGTCTTACCCATTTATCTTAGGGCTTAGTTACCTTGGCCCATTGGGTCCCACATGGCTCTTTGACCCAAATTGACCATTTACATGTATCAATTCCAATTCAAGGTTTATTGGGTAACCATTGGGCCCATGGCCCAATTAGATTCCCTCCTTTTTCCGCTTACCTTAGGGTTTGAACCGATTTTGATCCATTGGGCCCCACATGGCTATCGGGCCCACTTTAACCATCGTTGACCCGATTAGTCCCCATTGACCCATTTAATGGATTTCATCCAATCCATGGCCCAATTGGGCCATCCTTGGGCCATTGTCCCAAAATTTGGTCCATTTGGCATTTTATTACATCAAACTTCAATTTAAAATGAATAAATGCCAATATATATATTTATCAAAAATTCGGGTTATTACAGAAATACCCGTTAAAAAGTTTCAAATTGATAAACCATATCTTAGAGAAAATTTGAAAACTCATCCTTTAAAAGAGTGGTTCTTTAAAAAGTTTAACACAAAAGAAAATGATAAAATGAGGGAATTATGGTATTTTCAAATGGAGGAAGAAGAAAGAAATATACCTTTCTTTGATTGGTTTATGGAATATTTTAAAAAAGGGAAAATCAAAGAAACTCAAAGCCCAGAACAAATAAGAGTTATAGGAAAGACAACAAGAACCTGGAAAGACACTGAAGGAAAAGAAGTTGACAAGTCTCACCCACCTTGGAAGAAATTTGATATTTATGTCCCTAATACAGAAACCAAGAATTATGCTATGCCTGTAAAAAATGCAACTATTTATGAATCAAAATCAGACCCAAATGCTAAAGACATAGGTATAGGTATTGGAGATATAATTGAACAAAACAATTATACCAATCTATGTTTATTAACCATTGGAGAACAAACAGATCGAATAGAAAGAACAATCAAATTAAAGCCCTTCAATAAAGATAAAGAAGAAAAATTAGAAGAAAGCTCTGCCAATGCAGTATATGTTCCCAGACAATTACCTAAAGGGATTATTCTGCAAGAAGGACCATTTACAATGACAGACGAAATGCAAAAGGAATTATCCAATAGGATGGAAAGCCTCAATATGGGAGGAAAAGGATTCAACATCCTAAGAGTCTCTTCTTCAGAGGATTTATTAATAAATCGTTTGAAGAAGTGGAATCCTCAGGTAAAATTACCAGAGACAAAGAATTATTATCCTAGACCAACCCCTGTTGATCTACAACTCGAAGAAGCTCCATACAGTTACACCTCAGAATTAACTTATTCAGGAAATTCTTCATATGAGTGGAACTTGGATGGATTAACAGAATATCAAATTGTCCAAATGGTTCACAGTATGCTAATATACTGTAATGCTTGTGAAGTCAGCGAAAATACTCCAAGGAATATCTTTCTGATGATAACCACCTCTTTCAATGGAATATTAAGAGGATGGTGGAATTATGGATTAACTGGAGCTCAAAGACTTGAAATTGAGAGTGCTGTCAAAATGGATGAATTTGGAAGAATCCTTTATAGAGACAAAACCACAGGAAATTTAGTTGATCCCAATGTTAAGCTTGAAGCAGGTACTAGTCAAATCCCTGATAATTGGGAAACTCAACCTGATTGTGTTAGTGTCTTGCTTCTATGCATCCTCAATGAATTCACTGGAGGAATTGCTCTAATTAAGGAGAAAAATAGACAACAATTACATCGTTTGAGATGTAGAAATTTAGGAGAATTTCGTTGGTATAGAGATGTATTCTTATCAAAAGTCTACAAACTAAATGATTGCAATTCTGAAATTTGGAAAGAAAGATTTATTTCAGGATTACCACCCTTATTTGTTGAAAAGGTACGTAATTCCTTGAGAGAAGAAATGCATGGTACTATTAATTACAGTTTGCTGACTTTCGGAGGAATTATACAGAGAATTAATAAAGTTGGCATGAATCTTTGTACTGATTTAAAGATCAGTAAACAAGCTGAAAAAATGAGAAAATATTCTGGAGATAAAGAATTAGGAGATTTTTGTTTCCAGTTTGGTTTATAGCAAACACCTGAATCAAAGAGAAAACCTTCGCGTTCTAGATTTACTCCAGATAGAAGAAACAAAATGGTAAGAAAATATAAACCCGGAAGATATAAAAAACAGAGAAAATAATGAGTTCAGTCCATTCAAAAGAAAATCTAGAAAATATTTCAAAAAGAAATAAATAAAAGAAAATGTTCCAACTTGTTACACTTGCGGGAAAAAGGGTCATTATGCAAGTAAATGTTTTAAAAAAGAAAATCCTTCTAAAAAGAAACTTAGAAAAATCAATACCAAAATTGATGATGAAAATACTGAAAAGGAACAATCTGATTCAAGTTCTTCTTCAGAAGAAGAAGAATATGAATCTGATTCATCAACTGACATTGAAGAAGATAGTCCTCAGATTCAGCTCATCAAACAATTGCAATCAAGTACATGTCATTCAGATGATGAAGAATCTGAAGGAGAATGGTCGATACCATCTGATGAAGATCTTGGTATCCACATTCGTGTCCTCACTGCCCCTCAAAAATTACTTTTAGAAATGGTTGATAACATAACAGATCCAGAGAAAAAAGTTCAATTTTTAAATCAGATTTCAAAATTGGGGAGAGGAGAAGAAGGGGAAAGTTCACAACCAAAAATTTTCTTTGAAGAAAATGAAAATGGTGATAAAACACCATATTATCCAAAAAGGATAAAAGAGAAAGAAACATTTCACACACCAACCAAAAAGGATAAAAGAGAAATAAACATTTTAGAAAGAAACATTTCACACACCAACCTATTCCATGATTGACCTCATGAATAGGGCAGAAAAAATTCATACTATAAATAAACCCTTAACTTTCTCAGACTTACAAAGAGAAGTAAGTGATCAGAAGAGAGAACTCCGTGAATTAAGGATTGAGTTAACCAAAAAACAAAATGACCTTGATGAAAGGTTAACTTGGTTAGAAAATGATGGTGCTATTGAAAAATACGATGAAGAAAAATTTGTCCAAAGAATTAAAGGAGAAATTAGTAAAATCTCTACTGGTGTAATTCCTACAAAATGTATTTACCAACAGTGGAGAGTTCAGGTAAAAATAAAAATAAAAAACTTTGAGAAGATTGTCAATGCCATAATTGACACTGGTGCAGACTTAAATGTTATCAGACTTGGAATCGTTCCTATTGAATTTACGAGTGAATCAAAACAAGTTGTTTCAGCTGCTAATGGAACGACGATTTCCATAGAAAGAAAAATCCCAAATGTTCATGTTTGCATGAAAGGAGTCTGTGTTACTTCACCATTTATTATTTCAGAAGATATTGTTAATGATGTACTCCTTGGATCTCCATTTATTCTTCAAATCCAACCCTTTTCTGTAACAACAAAAGGAATTTCTACAAGTATCAAAGAGATTGAAGTAAATCTTGACTTTATAGATGATCCTTGTGAGACGAAAATCCAAAGGATAAATCAGGTTATTGCCACAAGAGGAAATTACATAAATGGATTAAAAAATGAAATTAAATGTGTCCAAATGACAAAAGAATTAGAGAAAAAAGGAATTTAAAACAAAATTAGAAGAATTCACCAAACAGATTGAAGAAGAATGTTGTTCTGAATTACCATCAGCCTTTTGCAATAGAAAAAGACACATAGTAGGATTACCATATGTAAGGGATTTTAATGAAAAGGATATTCCTACTAAAGCTCGTCCATCTCAAATGGATGCTGCTCATTTGAAGCTTTGCCAAGAAGAAATCAATGATCTTCTGAAGAAAGGATTAATTAGGAAAAACAAATCCCCTTGGAGCTGTACGGCATTCTATGTTGAAAAAGCCGCTGAAATCGAAAGAGGAGTTCCAAGATTGGTAATCAATTATAAACCATTAAACAAAGTTCTTCAATCTATCAGGTATCATTTGCCTAATACTCAGGATTTGCTCAACAGATTAAACAATGCCAAAATATTCTCAAAATTTGATTTGAAATCAGGATTTTGGCAGATTCAGATAAAAAAAGAAGATACATATAAAACTGCATTCACTGTTCCAATGGGGCATTATGAATGGAATGTTATGCATTTCGGATTAAAAAATGCTCCGTCTGAATTTCAGAATATTATGAATAATATTTTCTTGTCTTACACCCAGTTTGCCATTGTTTACATTGATGATATTCTTATCTTTTCAGAATCTGTGTTACAACTTCGGAAACGCTTGGGTATGTTCAAAAGAGTTGTAAAAGAAAATGGATTGGCTTTATCTAAAAGAAAGATGAATCTCTTTCAGCAGAAAATCAGGTTCTTAGGATTTGAGATTCAAGACAGAAAAATAACTCCAACCAATAGAGTTATTCAATTTGCTGATAAATTTCCAGATGAAATGAAGGATAAAAATATGCTACAAAGATTTCTTAGATGTCTAAATTTTGTTGGATTTTTCTATCAAGATTTAGCAAAAGATAGAAAACTTATCCAAGAAAGGTTGAAGAAAAATCCTAAGGAATGGTCTATCCATCACACTAATGCAGTAAAAAATATTAAAGAATGAGTTAAAAATCTTCCTTGCAGATGTTTATCTGACGCAGAAGCTTTTAAAATAGTTAAACAGATGTTTCTGATATTGGATATGGTGGAATCCTCTTACAACAAAAAGACTCAAAAGAAGAATTAATAAGATTTAATTCTGGATTATGGAATGAAGCTCAAAAGAAATATTCAACCATCAAAAAGGAAGTTCTTGCTATAGTTATTTGTGTGACGAAGTTCCAACATGATTTATTGAAGAAAGAATTTCTAATCAGAGTTGATGCTAAGGCTGCAAAAGAAATTCTGGAAAAAGATGTCAAAAATCTTGTCTCTAAGCAAATATTTGCTAGATGGCAAGCCATTTTATCAGTGTTTGAATTTATTAATGGAAATTCTAACTCTCTCCCTGACTTTCTTACTAGAGAATTTCTTCAGGGACGACAAAATGGCAAGTACTTCATCCCCGTTCATGAAGAAAAAAGGGATTGAGAATTTGGCAGATCAAGAAGAAAGCCAAAAGGGTTTTACTCCAACAAAAGACCCAAGTCAATCAGAATTATATCTCTACACTGGTAACAAAATTCTTGTTACTTCAGATTGTCTTATGGAAGAAAGATCTGTAGAAGATTATGTTTATTTTCTATTTGGGAAGGGGCTTTATTATTATTCCCCTGATAAAAGAAAAACCAGAGATTGGTATCTCAATATTTTGCATCAGACGAAAAGTGTCCTCATCTTCCACAATAAGAATGCA
The DNA here is from genome assembly GCA_022113865.1 of Chimonanthus praecox. Taxonomy (NCBI): domain Eukaryota; kingdom Viridiplantae; phylum Streptophyta; class Magnoliopsida; order Laurales; family Calycanthaceae; genus Chimonanthus; species Chimonanthus praecox. The sequence goes on along the minus strand of CM039089.1, from coordinate 32,528,800 downwards.
AATGGTATCATCACTTACTCAAAGTTCACTATTCTCAAAATCCTTACTGAGGAAGATTGGGATGGTCCCTTACACATGACAAAATCAGTCCGATTATTCAATTCGACTGAGTTCTTTAATTATTGGGATTATATTGATGCCTGGAAATTTACTTTGATGTGGCAAAATCGCCAGTATAATCATTCCTGGCTCATCAGATTCAAAGAAGAAAGTCCTGATGTCATGCCTATCCACCGCAGTGTTCTTTCATGGTTTCTCTTTACTTGGTGGTCATATTTTGGTGCTTCTCAGAAAATCCTTCCTGATAATTTTCGTTATTTATTTATTAAGTTCTGTGAAGTAGAAGAAAAAGTTCCCTGTGAAGCATTTAATGTTCATCGCTTCTTTGCAAAGTTCCATATTCCATACATTTTCCAGTGGAAGTTTGAAGTAAAAAAGAACTTTTTCGATCTCCCGTCTTTGTATTAGACTTTTTACCAAAAATGGTGGTCAAAAATTGAAAATGATACTTATGAGAGAATTCTAAATCAAATCTCTCCTCCTGTTAAAGAAGAAATTCCTCTTCCTGAAGAAAAGCCTTTTGAGAATGAAATGCTCATGGCTGATCTCTTAGCCAAAAAGATTGCGAAAGGAATTGCTCGAGAAAAATCTCCTGAGCCAATGGACATGTCTGTTGACTCCGTCAATTTTGAAGAAATGATCAAGCAAATTCTAGAAGAGTATCTCCCAAAGAAAAAAGTTGGTGATCATGGTTGGGATAGTAATCATGATCCAGAATAAAATCTTGATGATGAAGTTGTGCCCCTTGAAGATCTCCATCCTCGTTGGGACCCGGACTCTCATGTTAATCCTGATGGCTCAGTTATAGAATATCTTCGTGGTGGAAAGTTTTGGTATTCTTCAGCAAAAGATAAAGGAAAAGAAAAAGAAGTCGAAAAGGAATCTCGGTTAGCTGAATTATTCCGTAAAAATTCTGCTAAAGCAAAAGAATTAATGAAAAAGAAGATGTAATTTGAGATGATTCATGATCCTGCAGTTATTGGTATAAGAGCCAGTGGACTCATCTCTTTTTGGTGGTGGTATATGGTTAGCTGAGAAGAAAAGTAAAGAAAAGTAGTCCCATCAATGTTGGTCCATCAATGTTGGTTGTACAATTAATATATTCTAGTAAGTGTCTTGCATACAAGAAATGGAGTCTTCATCCAAAATGATGCTTGAGAAGAAAAGTTGCTAGTTATCATTGCTGTGAAGACAAGCTAGCATAATATCAAGGTTTGATTTGAAAAGTTGTCATCTAGCCATCAGAGAATATATTTTGTTGGTAGGGGCTGCCTTTTAAATTGCCACATGTAAATTAAGTTGGTAGGGGCTGCCTCTTGTGTTGACATTTGTAAATAAAGGTATTGGGTTTGTAAATGTAGTGGGGGTGCTTTATTACCAAATGTCAAAAGTTGATAAAGTTGTGGGGGTATGTTTATCTTATGCTTTCCATGTGGCATAAAGATATTTCACCTCATGTACCATGCCCATCAACCTTTGAAAAATGTGTTTGGAAGTTTGTGTGGGGAACCATTCCTTTTTATGTTGCTTTTGGTTTAACTCCTCTCATGGTCGGATGGGAGGAGGGATCTTTTGTATGCTCCATCTATATAAGGAGCTGGGGGTTTCCTTTGGGGATCATCTCCAAAAAATTGTAAAAAAACATAAGTGTAAGTGTGAGTGTGAGTGTGAGTTTGAAGTTTAAGAGTGCTAGAGTTTGAAGTCCTGTACAATCTTCTGTAAGTAAAGTTTTTATGAGTTTGATATTATATGTTGTTATCTAATCATGTTGTTTCTGTTGCTAAAATATGTCTATTCGTCTTGTTTTGCTTAAGAAGTATTATGATGATGTTCGAAGATCTATGTTAGTACGCTTATGTAATCAGATAAGAGAATATTGTAATAGACTGAATGAAGAATTAGAATTATTATCTCGTATTTAAATTTGTGTTAAAAAAAAAACGGGATTTAGATGAATTAAAATCTATTATCCAGGATCTGAAGCTTTTTAGCCAGGTTGATCTATCCAATTCTCTTTAGAGTTTTTTATTTTCCTTCTTATTCTCCACTTCTGTGCCTCGTTCATCTTCTTAAGAGTGTGGTCGCGTTGTAAGTCCCGCTTCAGGCCGTGATCAGGCGTTAAGGGCAGTAGATCGTTGACAGAACTCTTCTTGTTTCTCACGAGCTACAAAAGATAGAAAATTCTAAGGGAAAAACAAAACTTTTTAAGAATTGGTTTAAATCATTTCATTATCCTTCTAATAGATCTAATTCGTCTTCTTCATCCTATCAGTCTGCTTTAACCAGTTTTACCCGTAATAGCTTAGAAAAAGAAAATTAAAAAAAAAAACAAAAAATTCAGAAGAAATGATATATGAAAATTTTGACCAAGCAATATCCAACTGGAAGTTGCGAGCCTTGCCTGTAACAGAAATATATAGCAATGGCACGTTTGAAGAGCAAAATGATTACCACATAAAAACTGTTGAAAAAACTGTTTCTCTCTCTGGAGGAAAACAGACAATTAAAGTTCTTGATAGAAGAATTATTGAACAAATCAGAACCAAATACAACTACCTGCACATAGGATTAATTCAGGTAGGAATCAAACCATTGTTTCGATTAAGATTAAATGTTTCAGTGTGTGCTTATGTACGAGATCAAAGACTTGATGAATTTGATGATTCTCTTTATGCTATGATTGAATCAAGTCTCTGTTATGGACCTGTTTATTTTAACTGCTTTCCTAATATCACAATTGATGCTCATGATGATGATATTCTTGATTGTGCAACTATTGGATTTCAAAGTAAAGGATTAAAGATGAGCCCAAGAATAAGCTTGAAGCAGGTACTAGTCAAATCCCTGATAATTGGGAAACTCAATCTGATTGTGTTAGTGTCTTGCTTCTATGCATCATCAATGAATTCACTGGAGGAATTGCTCTAATTAAGGAGAAAAATAGACAGCAATTACATCGCTTGAGATGTAGAAAGTTAGGAGAATTTCGTTGGTATAGAGATGTAGTCTTGTCAAAAGTCTACCATCTCAATGATTGTAATTCTGATATTTGGAAAGAAAGATTTATTTTAGGATTACCACCCTTATTTGCTGAAAAGGTGCGTATTCCTTGAGAGAAGAAATGCATGGTACTATTAATTATAGTTTGCTCAGTTTCGGAGGAATTATACAGAGAATTAATAAAGTTGGCATGAATCTTTGTACTAATTTAAAGATCAGTAAACAAACTGAAAAAATGAGAAAATATTCTGGAGATAAAGAATTAGGAGATTTTTGTTTCCAGTTTGGTTTAGATCAAACACCTGAATCAAAGAGAAAACCTTCGCATTATAGATTTACTCCGGATAGAAGAAACAAAATGGTAAGAAAATATAAACCCGGAAGATATAAAAAACAGAGAAAATCCGATGAGTTCAGTCCATTCAAAAGAAAATCTAGAAAATATTTCAAAAAGAAATATATAAACGAAAATGTTCCAACTTGTTACACTTGCGGGAAAAAGGGTCATTATGCAAGTAAATGTTTTAAAAAAAGAAAATCCTTCTAAAAAGAAACTTAGAAAAATCAATACCAAAATTGATGATGAAAATACTGAAAAGGAACAATCTGATTCAAGTTCTTCTTCAGAAGAAGAAGAATATGAATCTGATTCATCAACTGACATTGAAGAAGATAGTCCTCAGATTCAGCTCATCAAACAATTGCAATCATGTACATGTCATTCAGATGATGAAGAATCTGAAGGAGAATGGTCGATACCATTTGATGAAGACCTTGGTATCCACATTCGTGTCCTCACTGCCCCTCAAAAATTACTTCTAGAAATGGTTGATAACATACCAGATCCAGAGAAAAAAGTTCAATTTTTAAATCAGATTTCAAAATCGGGGGGAGGAGAAGAAGGAGAAAGTTCACAACAAAAAATTTCCTTTGAAGAAAATGAAAATGGTGATAAAACACCATCCAAAAAGGATAAAGGAGAAAGAAACATTTCACACACCAACCTATTCCATGATTGACCTTATGAATAGAACAGAAAAAATTCATACTATAAATAAACCCTTAACTCGCTCAGATTTACAAAGAGAATTAAATGATCAGAAGAGAGAACTCCGGGAATTAAAATTAGAATTAACCAAAAAACAAAATGAGCTTGATGAAAAATTAACTTGGTTAGAAAATGATGGTGCTATTGAAAAATATGATGAAGAAAAATTTGTCCAAAAAATTAAAGGAGAAATTAACAAAATCTCTACTGGTGTAATTCCTACAAAATGTATTTACCAACAGTGGTGAGTTCAGGTAAAGATAAAAATAAAAAACTTTGAGAAGATTGTTAATGCCATAATTGACACTGGTGCAGACTTAAATGTTATCAGGCTTGGAATCGTTCCTATTGAATTTACGAGTGAATCAAAACAATTTGTTTCAGCTGCTAATGGAACGACTATTTCCATAGAAAGAAAAATCCCAAACGTTCATGTTTGCATGAAAGGAGTTTGTGTTACTTCACCCTTTATTATTTCAGAAGATATTGTTAATGATGTACTTCTTGGATCTCCATTTATTCTTCAAATCCAACCCTTTTCTGTAACAAAAAAGGAATTTCTACAAGTATCAAAGGGATTGAAGTAAATCTTGACTTTATAGATGATCCTTGTGAAACGAAAATCCAAAGGATAAATCAAGTTATCGCCAAAAGAGAAAATTACATAAATGGATTAAAAAATGAAATTAAATGTGTCCAAATGACAAAAGAATTAGAGAAAAAAAGAATTTAAAACAAAATTAGAAGAATTCACCAAACAGATTGAAGAAGAATGCTGTTCTGAATTACCATCAGCCTTTTGGAATAGAAAAAGACACATAATAGGATTACCGTATGTAAACGATTTTAAAGAAAAGGATATTTCTACTAAAGCTCGTCCATCTCAAATGGATGCTGCTCATTTGAAGCTTTGCCAAGAAGAAATCAATGATCTTCTGAAGAAAGGATTAATTAGGAAAAGCAAATCCCCTTGGAGCTGTACGGCATTCTATGTTGAAAAAGCCGCTGAAATCAAAAGAGGAGTTCCAAGATTGGTAATCAATTATAAACCATTAAACAAAGTTCTTCAATCTATCAGGTATCATTTGCCTAATACTTAGGATTTGCTCAACAGATTAAACAATGCCAAAATATTCTCAAAATTTGATTTAAATCAGGATTTTGGCAGATTCAGATAAAAGAATAAGATACATATAAAACTGCATTCACTGTTCCAATGGGGCATTATGAATGGAATGTTATGCATTTCAGATTAAAAAAATGCTCCGTCTGAATTTCAGAATATTATGAATAATATTTTCTTGTCTTACACCCAGTTTGCCATTGTTTACATTGATGATATTCTTATCTTTTCAGAATCTGTGTTACAACTTCGGAAACGCTTGGGTATGTTCAAAAGAGTTGTAAAAGAAAATGGATTGGCTTTATCTAAAAGAAAAATGAATCTCTTTCAGCAGAAAATCAGGTTCTTAGGATTTGAGATTCAAGACAGAAAAATAACTCCAACCAATAGAGTTATTCAATTTGCTGATAAATTTCCATATGAAATTAAGGATAAAAATATGCTACAAAGATTTCTTAGATGTCTAAATTTTGTTGGATTTTTCTATCAAGATTTAGCAAAAGATAGAAAACTTATCCAAAATAGGTTGAAGAAAAATCCTAAGGAATGGTCTATCCATCACACTAATGCAGTAAAAAAGATTAAAGAATGAGTTAAAAATCTTCCTTGCAGATGTTTATCTGACCCAGAAGCGTTTAAAATAGTTCAAACGGATGTTTCTGATATTGGATATGGTGGAATCCTCTTACAACAAAAAGACTCAAAAGAAGAAATATTCAACTATCAAAAAGGAAGTTCTTGCTATAGTTATTTGTGTGACGAAGTTCCAACATGATTTATTGAACAAGGAATTTCTAATCAGAGTTGATGCTAAAGCAGCAAAAGAAATTCTAGAAAAAGATGTCAAAAATCTTGTCTCTAAGCAAATATTTGCTAGATGGCAAGCCATTTTATCAGTGTTTGAATTTAAAATTGAATTTATTAATGGAAATTTTAACTCTCTCCCTGACTTTCTTACTAGAGAATTTCTTCAAGGACGACAAAATGGCAAGTAGTTCTTCCCCGTTCATGAAGAAAAAAGGGATTGAGAATTTGGCAGATCAAGAAGAAAGCCAAAAGGGTTTTACTCCAACAAAAGACCCAAGTCAATCAGAATTATATCTCTACACTGGTAACAAAATTCTTGTTACTTCAGATTGTCTTATGGAAGAAAGATCTGTAGAAGATAATGTTTATTTTCTATTTGGGAAGGGGCTTCATTATTATTCCCTTGATAAAAGAAAAATCAGAGATTGGTATCTCAATATTTTGCATCAGACGAAAAGTGTCCTCATCTTCCACAATAAGAATGCAAATGGTATCATCACTTACTCAAAGTTCACTATTCTCAAAATCCTTACTGAGGAAGATTGGGATGGTCCCTTGTACATGACAAAATCAGTCCGATTATTCAATTCGACTGAGTTCTTTAATTATTGGGATTATATTGATGCTTGGAAATTTGCTTTGATGTGGCAAAATCGCCAATATAATCATTCCTAGTTCATCAGATTCAAAGAAGAAAGTCCTGATGTCATGCCTATCCACCGCAGTGTTCCTTCATGGTTTCTCTTTACTTGGTGGTCATATTTTGGTGCTTCTCATAAAATCCTTCCTGATAATTTTCGTTATTTATTTATTAAGTTCTGTGAAGTAGAAGAAAAAGTTCCCTGTGAAGCATTTAATGTTCATCGCTTCTTTGCAAAGTTCCATATTCCATACATTTTCCAGTGGAAGTTTGAAGTAAAAAAGAACTTTTTCGATATCCCGTCTTTGTATCAGACTTTTTACCAAAAATGGTCGTCAAAAATTGAAAATGATACTTATGAGAGAATTCTGAATCAAATCTCTCCTCCTGTTAAAGAAGAAATTCCTCTTCCTAAAGAAAGCCTTTTGAGAATGAAATGCTCATGGCTAATCTCTTCGCCAAAAAGATTGCCAAAGAAATTGCTCGAGAAAAATCTCCTGAGCCAATGGACATGTCTGTTGACTCTATCAATTTTGAAGAAAAGATTAAACAAATTTTAGAAGAATATCTCCCAAAGAAAAAAGTTGGTGATCATGATTGGGATAGTAATCACGATCCAGAAGAAAATCTTGATGATGAAGTTGTGCCTCTTGAAGATCTCCATCCTCTTTGGGACCCTGACTCTCATGTTAATCCTAATGGCTCAGTTACTGATTATCTTCGTGGTGGAAAGTTTTGGTATTCTTCAGCAAAAGACAAAGAAAAAGCAAAAGAAGTTGAAAAGGAATCTCGGTTAGCTGAATTATTCCGTAAAAATTCTGCTAAAGCAAAAGAATTGACGAAAAAGAAGATTTGAAGATTTGAGAAGATTCCTGTCTAATACGATCCTGCTGTAATTGGTATCAAAGCCAGTGGACTCATCTCTTTTTGGTGGGGGTATGCTGAGAAGAAAAGTAGTCCCATCAATGTTGGTTGTACAATTAATATTTTGTAGGTGTCTTGCATAGAAGAAATGGTGTCTTCATTCAAAATGATGCTTGAGAAGAAAAGTTGCTAGTTATCATTGCTTGGAAGAAAAACAAAATAATATCAAGGTTTGATTTGAAGAAAAGTTGTCATCTAGCCAACAGAGAATATATTTTGTTGGTAGGGGCTGCCTTTTAAGTTGCCACATGTAAATTAAGTTGGTAGGGGCTGCCTCTTGTGTTGACATTTGTAAATAAAGGTATTGGGTTTGTAAATGTTGTGGGGGTGCTTTATTGCCAAATGTCAAAAGTTGATAAAGTTGTGGGGGTATGTTTATCTTACGCTTTCCATGTGGCATATAGATATTTCACCTCATGTACCTTGCCCATCAACTTTTGTACCTTGCCCATCAACCTTTGAAAAATGTGTTTGGAAGTTTGTGTGGGGAACCATTCCTTTTTCTGTTGCTTTTGGTGTAAGTCCTCTCATGGTCGGATGAGAGGAGGGATCTTTTGTATGCTCCATCTATATAAGGAGCTGGGGGTTTCCTTTGGGGATCATCTCCAAAAAATTGTAAAAATTATAAGTGTGAGTGTGAGTTTGAAGTTTAAGTGTGCTAGAGTTTGAAGTCCTGTACAATCTTCTGTAAGCAATTAAGTTTTATAAGTTTGATATTATATGTTTGTTGTTATCTAATCATGTTGTTTCTTTTGCTAGAATATGTCTATTCGTCTTGCTCTGCTTAGGAGATACTATGATGATGTTCGAATATTAAGAAAAATTGATATCTTGTTATCCGCGTTCATACTATTAGAAGATCTGTGTTAGTTTGCTCGTGTAATCAGATAAGAGAATATTATAATAGACTGAATGAAGAATTAAAATTATTATCTCGTATTTAAATCTGTATTAAAAAAAAGTATTTAGATGAATTAAAATCTATTATACACAGGGTGTTCGATTCCACTTTCTTTGTTTCTAAAAACTTTTTGATCCATTTCTTCCTTTTCACTACTCCTTTGGTCATCATCTATTTTTTTTAATTTAAAACTTTTTCTTCCTTCCGTATAACCGGCAAAACTTCTCCTAGCTTTTTCCATTTTTCTCCTAAAATTGACTTCAACATTACCATTTGGTAATTTGACTATACTTTGTAAATCATCTATTATTTCATTTACTCTTGGGGTAACATCTTCTATTTGCCAATTTCCTGGGAGAACAACTTCTTCCCAACTGATGACTTTTGGGATGAACACATTATTGTTAAAGTTTGTTTCCATGAGAACTGTAGTTTTTTCTTTATCAACCTTATCTCTATAGGCTATCATGGGAAAGGCGGAGATCATGGATTTGTAAAACACACGATAAACTATAGCAAAAGGTTTACTTCTTGGGCTCATCTTTAATCCTTTACTTTGAAATCCAATAGTTGCACAATCAAGAATATCATCATCATGAGCATCAATTGTGATATTAGGAAAGCTGTTAAAATAAACAGGTCCATGACAGAGACTTGATTCAATCATAGCATAAAGAGAATCATCAAATTCATCATATCTCTGATCTCGCACATAAGCACACACTGAAACATTTAATCCCAATCATGATCACCAACTTTTTTCTTTGGGAGATATTCTTCTAAAATTTGTTTAATCTTTTCTTCAAAATTGACTGAGTCAACAGACATGTCCATTGGCTCAGGAGATTTTTCTCGAGCAATTTCTTTGGCAATCTTTTTGGCGAAGAGATTAGCCATGAGCATTTCATTCTCAAAAGGCTTTCTTTAGGAAGAGGAATTTCTTCTTTAACAGGAGGAGAGATTTGATTCAGAATTCTCTCATAAGTATCATTTTCAATTTTTGACGACCATTTTTGGTAAAAAGTCTGATACAAAGACGGGATATCGAAAAAGTTCTTTTTTACTTCAAACTTCCACTGGAAAATGTATGGAATATGGAACTTTGCAAAGAAGCGATGAACATTAAATGCTTCACAGGGAACTTTTTCTTCTACTTCACAGAACTTAATAAATAAATAACGAAAATTATCATGAAGAATTTTCTGAGAAGCACCAAAATATGACCACCAAGTAAAGAGAAACCATGAAGGAACACTGCGGTGGATAGGCATGACATCAGGACTTTCTTCTTTGAATCTGATGAGCCAGGAATGATTATACTGGCGATTTTGCCACATCAAAGAAAATTTCCAGGCATCAATATAATCCCAATAATTAAAGAACTCAGTCGATATGAATAATCGGACTGATTTTGTCATGTATAAGGGACCATCCCAATCTTCCTCAGTAAGGATTTTGAGAATAGTGAACTTTGAGTAAGGGATGATACCATTTGCATTCTTATTGTGGAAGATGAGGACACTTTTCGTCTGATGCAAAATATTGAGATACCAATCTCTGGTTTTTCTTTTATCAGGGGAATAATAATGAAGCCCCTTCCCAAATAGAAAATAAACATTATCTTCTACAGATCTTTCTTCCATAAGACAATCTAAAATAACAAGAATTCTGTTACCAGTGTAGAGATATAATTCTGATTGACTTGGGTCTTTTGTTGGAGTAAAACCCTTTTGGCTTTCTTCTTGATCTGCCAAATTCTCAATCCCATTTTTCCTCATGAACGGGGAAGAACTACTTGCCATTTTGTCGTCCCTGAAGAAATTCTCTAGTAAGAAAGTCAGGGAGAGAGTTAGAATTTCCATTAATAAATTCAATTTTAAATTCAAACACTGATAAAATGGCTTGCCATCTAGCAAATATTTGCTTAGAGACAAGATTTTTGACATCTTTTTCCAGAATTTCCTTTGCAGCCTTAGCATCAACTCTGATTACAAATTCTTTGTTCAATAAATCATGTTGGAACTTCGTCACACAAATAACTATAGCAAGAACTTCCTTTTTGATGGTTGAATATTTCTTTTGTGCTTCATTCCATAATCCAGAATTAAATCCACTAAAAGACTCAAAAGAAGAATTAATAAAGGGCAGTAAATCGTTGACAAAACTCTTCTTGTTTCTCACGAGCTACAAAAGATGGAAAATTCTAAGGGAAAAACAAAACTTTTTAAGAATTGGTTTAAATCATTTCAATATCCTTCTAATAGATCTAATTCGTCTTCTTCATCCTATCAGTCTGCTTTAACCAGTTTTACCCGTAATAGCTTAGAAAAAGAAAATTCAGAAAAAACAAAAAATTCAGAAGAAATGATATATGAAATTTTGATCAAGCGATATCCAATTGGAAGTTGCCAGCCATGCCTGTAACAGAAATATATAGCAATGGCACGTTTGAAGAACAAAATGATTACCACATAAAAATTGTTGAAAAAACTGTTTCTCTCTCTAGAGGAAAACAGACAATTAAAGTTCTTGATAGAAGAATTATTGAACAAATCAGAACCAAATACAACTACCTGCACATAGGATTAATTCAGGTAGGAATCAAACCATTGTTTCGATTAGGATTAAATGTTGCAGTCTGTGCTTACCTGCGAGATCAGAGACATGATGAATTTGATGATTCTCTTTATGCTATGATTGAATCAAGTCTTTGCCATGGAACTGTTTATTTTAACTGCTTTCCTAATATCACAATTGATGCTCATGATGACGATATTCTCGATTGTGCAACTATTGGATTTCAAAGTAAAGGATTAAAGATGAGCCCAAGAAGTAAACCTTTTGTTATAGTTTATCGTGTGTTCTACAAATCCATGATTTCCGTCTTTCCCATGATAGCCTATAGAGATAAGGTTGATAAAGAAAAACTACAGTTCTCATGGAAACAAACTTTAACAATAATGTGTTCATCCCAAAAGTCATCAGTTGGGAAGAAGTTGTTCTCCCAGGAAATTGGCAAAGAGAAGATGTTACCCCAAGAGTAAATGAAATAACAGATGATTTACAAAGTATAGTCAAATTACCAAATGGTAATGTTGAAGTCAATTTTAGGAGAAAAATGGAAAAAGCTAGGAGAAGTTTTGCCGGTTATACGGAAGGAAGAAAAATTTTTAAATTAGAAGAAATAGATGATGACCAAAGGAGTAGTGAAAAGGAAGAAATGGATCAAAAAGTTTTTAGAAACAAAAAAAGTAGAATCGAACACCCTGTGTATAAAAGAACTTCATCAGCGAAAACCTATAATCCAAGTGAAAGTGATTTTCTCCAAGGAGGCATAAGAATGGTGAGCATTCAAAAGCCAGAAGAAATACCTGTTAAAAAGTTTCAAATTGATAAACCATATCTTAGAGAAAATTTGAAAAATCATCCTTTAAAAGATTGTTTCTTTAAAAAGTTTAACATAGAAGAAAAATGATAAGATGAGAGAATTATGGTATTTTCAAATGGAGGAAGAAGAAAGAAATATATCTTTCTTTAATTGGTTCATGGAATATTTTAGAAAAGGGAAAATCAAAGAAAAAGAAACTCAAAGTTCAGAACAAATAAGAGTTATAGGAAAAACAACAAGAACTTGGAAAGACACTGAAGGAAAAGAAGTTGATAAATCTCACCCACCTTGGAAGAAACTTGATATTTCTGTCCCTAATACAGAAACCAAGAATTATGCTATGCCTGTAAAAAATGCATCTATTTATGAATCAAAATCAGACCCAAATGCTAGAGACATAGGTATAGGTATTGGAGATATAATTGAACAAAACAATTATACCAAACTATGTTTATTAACCATTGGAGAACAAACAGATCGAATAGAAAGAACAATCAAATTAAAACCCTTGAATAAAGATAAAGAAGAAAAATTAGAAGAAAGCTTTACCAATGCAGTATATGTTCCCAGACAATTACCTAAAGGGATTATTCTACAAGAAGGACCATTTACAATGACATATGAAATGCAAAAAGAATTATCCAATAGGATGGAAAGCCTCAATATGGGAGGAAAAGGATTCAGCATCCTAAGAGTCTCTGCTTCAGAGGATTTATTAATAAATCGTTTGAAGAAGTGGAATCCTCAGGTAAAATTGCCAAAGACAAAGAATTATTATCATAGATCAACCCCTGTTGATCTACAACTCGAAGAAGCTCCATACAGTTACACCTCAGAATTAACCTATTCAGGAAATTCTTTATATGAATGGAACTTGGATGGATTAACAGAATATCAAATTGTCCAATTGGTTCACAGTATATTAATATACTGTAATGCCTGTGAAGTCAGAGGAAATACTCTAAGAAATATCTTTTTGATGATAACCACCTCTTTCAATGGAATATTAAGAGGATGGTGGAATTATGGATTAACTGGAGCTCAAAGACTTGAAATAGAAAATGCTGTCAAAATGGATGAAGTTGGAAGAATCCTTTATAGAGACAAAACCACAGGAAATTTAGTTGACCCCAATGTTAAGCTTGAAGCAGGTACTAGTCAAATCCCTGATAATTGAGAAACTCAATCTGATTGTGTTAGTGTCTTGCTTCTATGCATCCTCAATGAATTCACTGGAGGAATTGCTCTAATTAAGGAGAAAAATAGACAGCAATTACATCGCTTGAGATGTAGAAATTTAGGAGAATTTCGTTGGTATAGAGATGTATTCTTGTCAAAAGTCTACCAACTCAATGATTGTAATTCTGATATTTGGAAATAAAGATTTATTTCAGGATTACCACCCCTATTTGCTGAAAAGGTGCGTAATTCTTTGAGAGAAGAAATGAATGGTACTATTAATTATAGTTTGTTGACTTTCGGAGGAATTATACAGAGAATTAATAAAGTTGGCATGAATCTTTGTACTGATTTAAAGATCAGCAAACAAGCTGAAAAAATGAGAAAATATTCTGGAGATAAAGAATTAGGAGATTTTTGTTTCCAGTTTGGTTTAGATCAAACACCTGAATCAAAGAGAAAACCTTCGCATTCTAGATTTACTCCGGATAGAAGAAACAAAATGGTAAGAAAATATAAACCCGGAAGATATAAAAAACAGAGAAAATCCGATGAGTTCAGTCCATTCAAAAGAAAATCTAGAAAATATTTCAAAAAGAAATACATTAAAAAAAATGTTCCAACTTGTTATAATTGCGGGAAGAAGGGTCATTATTCAAGTAAATATTTTAAAAAAGAAAATCCTTCTAAAAAGAAACTTAGAAAAATCAATACCAAAATTAATGATGAAAATACTGAAAAGGAACAATCTGATTCAAGTTCTTCTTTAGAAGAAGAATAATATGAATCTGATTCATCAACTGACATTGAAGAAGATAGTCCTCAGATTCAGCTCATCAAACAATTCCAATCATGTACATGTCATTCAGATGATGACGAATCTGAAGGAGAATGGTCGATACCATCTGATGAAGATCTTGGTATCCACATTCGTGTCCTCACCACCCCTCAAAAATTACTTTTAGAAATGGTTGATAACATACCAGATCTAGAGAAAAAAGTTCAATTTTTAAATCAGATTTCAAAATTCGGGGGAGGAGAAGAAGGAGAAAGTTCACAACCAAAAATTTCCTTTGAAGAAAATGAAAATGGTGATAAAACACCATATTATCCAGAAAGGATAAAAGAGAAAGAAACATTTCAGAAAGAAACATTTCACACACCAACCTATTCCATGATTCACCTCATGAATAGGGCAGAAAAAATTCATACTATAAATAAACCCTTAACTCTCTCAGACTTACAAAGAGAATTAAATGATCAGCAGAGAGAACTCCATGAATTAAGGATTGAGTTAACCAAAAGACAAAATGAGCTTGATGAAAGGTTAACTTGGTTAGAAAATGATGGTGCTATTGAAAAATACGATGAAGAAAAATTTGTCCAAAGAATTAAAGGAGAAATTAGCAAAATCTCTACTTGTGTAATTCCTACAAAATGTATTTACCAACAGTGGAGAGTTTAGGTAAAAATAAAAATAAAAAACTTTGAGAAGATTGTCAATGCCATAATTGACACTGGTGCAGATTTAAATGTTATCAGACTTGGAATCATTCCTATTGAATTTACGAGTGAATCAAAACAATTTGTTTCAGCTGCTAATGGAACGACGATTTCCATAGAAAGAAAAATCCCAAATGTTCATGTTTGCATGAAAGGAGTCTGTGTTACTTCATCATTTATTATTTCAGAAGATATTGTTAATGATGTACTCCTTGGATCTCCATTTATTCTTCAGATCCAACCCTTTTCTGTAACAACAAAAGGAATTTCTACAAATATCAAAGGGATTGAAGTAAATCTTGATTTTATAGATGATTCCTGATCTTGCAGTTATTGGTATCAGAGCCAGTGGACTCATCTATTTTTGGTGGGGCTATATGGTTAGCTGAGAAGAAAAATATGTTTAGCTGAGAAGAAAAGTATGTTTAGCTGAGAAGAAAAGTAGTCCCATCAATGTTGGTTGTACAATTAATATATTCTAGTAAGTGTCTTGCATAGAAGAAAAGGTGTCTTCATCCAAAATGATGCTTGAGAAGAAAAGTTGCTAGTTATCATTGCTGTGAAGACAAGCGAGCATAATATCAAGGTTTGATTTGAAAAGTTGTCATCTAGCCATCAGAGAATATATTTTGTTGGTAGGGGCTGCCTTTTAAGTTGCCACATGTAAATTAAGTTGGTAGGGGCTGCCTCTTGTGTTGACATTTGTAAATAAAGGTATTGGGTTTGTAAATGTTGTGGGGGTGCTTTATTGCCAAATGTCAAAAGTTGATAAAGTTGTGGGGGTATGTTTATCTTACGCTTTCCATGTGGCATATAGATATTTCACCTCATGTACCTTGCCCATCAACTTTTGTACCTTGCCCATCAACCTTTGAAAAATGTGTTTGGAAGTTTGTGTGGGGAACCATTCCTTTTTCTGTTGCTTTTGGTGTAAGTCCTCTCATGGTCGGATGAGAGGAGGGATCTTTTGTATGCTCCATCTATATAAGGAGCTGGGGGTTTCCTTTGGGGATCATCTCCAAAAAATTGTAAAAAAATAAGTGTGAGTGTGAGTGTGAGTTTGAAGTTTAAATGTGCTAGAGTTTGAAGTCTTGTACAATCTTCTGTAAGTAAAGTTTTTATGAGTTTGATATTATATGTTATTATCTAATCATGTTGTTTCTGTTGCTAAAATATGTCTATTCGTCTTGCTTTGCTTAAGAAGTATTATGATGATGTTCAAAGATCTATGTTAGTACGCTTATGTAATCAGATAAGAGAATATTGTAATAGACTGAATGAAGAATTAGAATTGTTATCTCGTATTTAAATTTGTGTTAAAAAAAAAAACGGGATTTAGATGAATTAAAATCTATTGTCTAGGATCTGAAGCTTTTTAGCCAGGTTGATCTATCCAATTCTCTTTAGAGTTTTTTATTTTCCTTCTTATTCTCCACTTCTATGCCTCGTTCATCTTCTTAAGAGTGTGGTCGCGTTGTAAGTCCCGTTTCAGGCCGTGATCAGGCGTTAAGGGCAGTAAATCGTTGACAAAACTCTTCTTGTTTCTCACTAGCTACAAAAGATGGAAAATTCTAAGGGAAAAACAAAACTTTTTAAGAATTGGTTTAAATCATTTCAGTATCCTTCTGATAGATCTAATTTGTCTTCTTCATCCTATCAGTCTGCTTTAACCAGTTTTACCCGTAATAGCTTAGAAAAAAAAAATTCATAAAAAACAAAAAATTCAAAGAAATGATATATGAAATTTTGATCAAGCGATATCCAATTGGAAGTTGCCAGCCTTGCCTGTAACAGAAATATATAGCAATGGCACGTTTGAAGAACAAAATGATTACCACATAAAAACTGTTGAAAAAACTGTTTCTCTCTCTCGAGGAAAACAGACAATTAAAGTTCTTGATAGAAGAATTATTGAACAAATCAGAACCAAATACAACTACCTGCACATAGGATTAATTCAGGTAGGAATCAAACCATTGTTTCGATTAGGATTAAATGTTGTAGTCTGTGCTTACGTGCGAGATCAGAGACATGATGAATTTGATGATTCTCTTTATGCTATGATTGAATCAAGTCTTTGCATTGGACCTGTTTATTTTAACTACTTTCCTAATATCACAATTGATGCTCATGATGACGATATTCTTGATTGTGCAACTATTGGATTTCAAAGTAAAGGATTAAAGATGAGCCCAAGAAGTAAACGTTTTGCTATAGTTTATCGTGTTTTCTACAAATCCATGATTTCCGTCTTTCCCATGATAGCCTATAGAGATAAGGTTGATAAAGAAAAACTACAGTTCTCATGGAAACAAACTTTAACAATAATGTGTTCATCCCAAAAGTCATCAGTTGGGAAGAAGTTGTTCTCCCAGGAAACTGGCAAATAGAAGATGTTACCCCAAGAGTAAATGAAATAACAGATGATTTACAAAGTATAGTCAAATTACCAAATGGTAATGTTGAAGTCAATTTTAGGAGAAAAATGGAAAAAGCTAGGAGAAGTTTTGCTGGTTATACGGAAGGAAGAAAAAGTTTTAAATTAGAAGAAATAGATGATGACCAAAGGAGTAGTTAAAAGGAAGAAATGGATCAAAAAGTTTTCAGAAACAAAGAAAGTGGAATTGAACACCCTGTGTATAAAAGATCCTCATCAGCGAAAACCTATAACCCTAGTGAGAGTGATTTTCTCCAAGGAGCCATAAGAATGGTTAGCATTCAAAAGCCAGAAGAAATGCCTGTCAAAAAATTTGAAATTGATAAACCATATCGTAGAGAAAATTTGAGAACTCATCCTTTAAAAAAGTCGTTCTTTAAAAAGTTTAACACAGAAGAAAGGATAAAATGAGGGAATTATAGTATTTTCAAATGGAGGAAGAAGAAAGAAATATACCTTTCTTTGATTTGTTTATGGAATATTTTAAAAAAGGAAAAATCAAAGAAAAAGAAACTCAAAGCCCAGAACAAATAAGAGTTATAGGAAAGACAACAAGAACCTGGAAAGACACTGAAGGGAAAGAAGTTGATAAATCTCACCCACCTTGGAAGAAACTTAATATTTCTGTCCCTAATACAGACACCAAGAATTATGCTATGCTTGTAAAAAATACATCTATTTATGAATCAAAATCAGACCCAAATGCTAAGGACATAGGTATAGGTATTGGAGATATAATTGAACAAAACAATTATACCAATCTATGTTTATTAACAATTGGAGAACAAACAGATCGAATAGACAGAACAATCAAATTAAAGCCCTTCAATAAAGATAAAGAAGAAAAATTAGAAGAAAGCTCGGCCAATGTAGTATATGTTCCCAGACAATTACCTATAGGGATTATTCTGCAAGAAGGACCATTCACAATGACAGACGAAATGCAAAAAGAATTATCCAATAGGATGGAAAGCCTCAATATGGGAGGAAAAGGATTCAGCATCCTAAGAGTCTCTACTTCAGAGGATTTATTAATAAATTGTTTGAAGAAATGGAATCCTCAGGCGAAATTGCCAGAGACAAAGAATTATTCTCCTCGACCAACCCCTGTTGATGTACAACTCGAAGAGGCTCCATACAGTTACACCTCAGAATTAACCTATTCAGGAAATTCTTTATATGAATGGAACTTAGATGGATTAACAGAACATCAAATTATCCAAATGGTTCACAGTATGTTAATATACTGTAATGCTTGTGAAGTTAGAGGAAATACTCCAAGAAATATCTTTCTGATGATAACTACCTCTTTCATTGGAATATTAAAAGGGTGGTGGAATTATGGATTAACTGGAGCTCAAAGACTTGAAATAGAAAATGCTGTCACAATGGATGAATTTGGAAGAATCCTTTATAGAGACAAAACCACAGGAAATTTAGTTGACCCCAATGTTAAGCTTGAAGCAGGTACTAGTCAAATCCCTGATAATTGGGAAACTCAATCTGATTGTGTTAGTGTCTTGCTTCTATGCATCCTCAATAAATTCACTGGAGGAATTGCTCTAATTAAGGAGAAAAATAGACAGCAATTACATCGCTTGAGATGTAGAAATTTAGGAGAATTTCGTTGGTATAGAGATGTATTCTTGTCAAAAGTCTACCAACTCAATGATTGTAATTCTGATATTTGGAAAGAAAGATTTATTTCAGGATTACCACCCTTATTTGCTGAAAAGGTGCGTATTCCTTGAGAGAAGAAATGCATGGTACTATTAATTATAGTTTGCTGAGTTTCGGAGGAATTATACAGAGAATTAATAAAGTTGGCATGAATCTTTGTACTGATTTAAAGATCAGTAAACAAACTGAAAAAATGAGAAAATATTCTGGAGATAAAGAATTAGGAGATTTTTGTTTCCAGTTTGGTTTAGATCAAACACCTGAATCAAAGAGAAAACCTTCGGGTTCTAGATTTACTCTGGATAGAAGAAACAAAATGGTAAGAAAATATAAACCCGGAAGATATAAAAAACAGAGAAAATCCGATGAGTTCAGTCCATTCAAAAGAAAATCTAGAAAATATTTCAAAAAGAAATACATTAAAGAAAATGTTCCAACTTGTTATAATTGCGGGAAGAAGGGTCATTATTCAAGTAAATGTTTTAAAAAAGAAAATCCTTCTAAAAAGAAACTTAGAAAAATCAATACCACAATTGATGATGAAAATACTGAAATGGAACAAGCTGATTCAAGTTCTTCTTCAGAAGAAGAAGAATATGAATTTGATTCATCAACTGACATTGAAGAAGATAGTCATCAGATTCAGCTCATCAAACAATTCCAATCATGAACATGTCATTCAGATGATGAAGAATTTGAAGGAGAATGGTCGATACCATCTGATGAAGATCTTGGTATCCACATTCGTGTCCTCACTACCCCTCAAAAATTACTTTTAGAAATGGTTGATAACATACCTGATCCAGAGAAAAAAATGCAATTTTTAAATCAGATTTCAAAATTGGGGGGAGGAGAAGAAGGAGAAAGTTCACAACCAAAAATTTCCTTTGAAGAAAATGATGGTGCTATTGAAAAATATGATGAAGAAAAATTTGTCCAAAGAATTAAAGGAGAAATTGGCAAAATCTCTACTGGTGTAATTCCTACAAAATGTATTTACCAACAGTGGAGAGTTAAGGTAAAGATAAAAATAAAAAACTTTGAGAAGATTGTTAATGCCATAATTGACACTGGTGCTGACTTAAATGTTATCAGACTCGGTATCATTCCTATTGAATTTACGAGTGAATCAAAACAATTTGTTTCAGCTGCTAATGGAACGACCATTTTCATAGAAAGAAAAATCCCAAATGTTCATGTTTGCATGAAAGGAGTCTGTGTTACTTCACCATTTATTATTTCAGAAGATATTGTTAATGATGTACTCCTTGGATCTCCATTTATTCTTCAAATCCAACCTTTTTCTGTAACAACAAATGGAATTTCTACAAATATCAAAGGGATTGAAGTAAATCTTGACTTTATAGATGATCCTTGTGAGACGAAAATCCAAAGGATATATCAGGTTATTGCCACAAGAGAAAATTACATAAATGGATTAAAAAATGAAATTAAATGTGTCCAAATGACAAAAGAATTAGAGAAAAAAGAATTTAAAACAAAATTAGAAGAATTCACCAAACAGATTGAAGAAGAATGCTGTTCTGAATTACCATCAGGCTTTTGGAGTAGAAAAAGACACATAATAGGATTACCATATGTAAAGGATTTTAATGAAAAGAATATTCCTACTAAAGCTCGTCCATCTAAAATGGATGTTACTCATTTAAAGCTTTGCCAAGAAGAAATCAATGATCTTCTGAAGAAAGGATTAATTAGAAAAAGCAAATCCCCTTGGAGCTGTACGGCATTTTATGTTGAAAAAGCCGCTGAAATCGAAAGAGGAGTTCCAAGATTGGTAATCAATTATAAACCTTTAAACAAAGTTCTTCAATCTATTGGTATCCTTTACCTAATACTCAGGATTTGCTAAACAGATTAAAAAATGCCAAAATATTCTCAAAATTTAATTTAAAATCAGGATTTTGGCAGATTCAGATAAAAGATGAAGATAGATATAAAACTGCATTCACTGTTCCAATGGGGCATTATGAATGGAATGTTATGTCTTTTGGATTGAAAAATGCTCCATCCGAATTTCAGAATATTATGAATAATATTTTCTTGTCTTATATCCAGTTTGCCATTGTTTACATTGATGATATTCTTATCTTTTCAGAATCTTTGTTACAACATTGGAAACATTTGGGTATCTTCAAAAGAGTCATAAAAGAAAATGGATTGGCTTTATCCAAAAGAAAAATGAATCTCTTTCAGCAGAAAATCAGGTTCTTAGGATTTGAAATCCTAGACAGAAAAATAACTCCGACTAATAGAGTTATTCAATTTGCTAATAAATTTCCAGATGAAATTAAGGATAAAAATATGCTACAAAGATTTCTTGGATGTCTAAATTATGCTGGATTTTTCTATCAAGATTTGACAAAAGATAGAAAACTTCTCCAGGAAAGATTAAAGAAAAATCCTAAGGAGTGGTCTATCCATCACACTAATGCGGAAAAAAAGATTAAAGAAAGAGTTAAAAATCTTCCTTGCAGATGTTTATCTGACCCAGAAGCTTTTAAAGTAGTTCAAACTGATGCTTCTAATATTGGATATGGTGGAATCCTCTTACAACAAAAAGACTCAAAAGAAGAATTAATAAGATTTAATTCTGGATTATGGAATGAAGCTCAAAAGAAATATTTAACCATCAAAAAGGAAGTTCTTGCTACAGTTATTTGTGTGACGAAGTTCCAACATGATTTATTGAACAAAGAATTTCTAATCAGAGTTGATGCTAAGGCTGCAAAAGAAATTCTGGGAAAAGATGTCAAAAATCTTGTCTCTAAGCAAATATTTGCTAGATGGCAAGCCATTTTATCAGTGTTTGAATTTAAAATTGAATTTATTAATGGAAATTCTAACTCTCTCCCTAACTTTCTTACTGGAGAATTTCTTTAGGGACGATAAAATGGCAAGTAGTTCTTCCCCATTCATGAAGAAAAAAGGGATTGAGAATTTGGCAAATCAAGAAGAAAGCCAAAAGGGTTTTACTCCAACAAAAGACCTAAGTCAATCAGAATTATATCTCTACACTGGTAACAGAATTCTTGTTACTTCAGATTGTCTTATGGAAGAAAGATCTGTAGAAGATAATGTTTATTTTCTATTTGGGAAGGGGCTTCATTATTATTCCCCTGATAAAAGAAAAACCAGAGATTGGTATCTCAATATTTTGCATCAGACGAAAAGTGTCCACATCTTCCACAATAAGAATGCAAATGGTATCATCACTTACTCAAAGTTCACTATTCTCAAAATCTTTACTGAGGAAGATTGGGATGGGCCCTTGTACATGACAAAATCAGTCCGATTATTCAATTCGACTGAGTTCTTTAATTATTGGGATTATATTGATGCCTAGAAATTTGCTTTGATGTGGTAAAATCGCCAGTATAATCATTCCTGGTTCATCAGATTCAAAGAAGAAAGTCCTGATGTCATGCCTATCCACCGCAGTGTTCCTTCATGGTTTCTCTTTACTTGGTGGTCATATTTTGGTGCTTCTCAGAAAATCCTTCCTGATAATTTTCATTATTTATTTATTAAGTTTTGTGAAGTAGAAGAAAAAGTTCTCTGTGAAGCATTTAATGTTCTTTGCTTCTTTGCAAAGTTCCATATTCCATACATTTTCCAGTGGAAGTTTGAAGTAAAAAAGAACTTTTTCGATCTCCCGTCTTTGTATCAGACTTTTTACCAAAAATGGTGGTCAAAAATTGAAAATGATACTTAAGAGAGAATTCTAAATCAAATCTCTCCTCCTGTTAAAGACGAAATTCCTCTTCCTCGAGATAAATCTTTTGAGAATGAAATGCTCATGGTTGATCTCTTGGCAAAAAAGATTGCCAAAGAAATTGCTCGAGAAAAAGCTCCTGAGCCAATGGACATGTCTGTTGACTCCGTCAATTTTGAAGAAAAGATCAATCAAATTTTAGAAGAGTATCTCCCAAAGAAAAAAGTTGGTGATCATGATTGGGATAGTAATCATGATCCAGAAGAAAATCTTGATGATGAAGTTGTGCCCCTTGAAGATCTCCATCCTCATTGGGACCCTGACTCTCATGTTAATCCTGATGGCTCAGTTACAGAATATCTTCGTGGTGGAAAGTTTTGGTATTCTTCAGGAAAAGATAAAGGAAAAGAAAAAGAAGTCGAAAAGGAATCTCGGTTAGCTGAATTATTCCGTAAAAATCCTGCTAAAGCAAAAGAATTGATGAAAAAGAAGATGTAATTTGAGATGATTCCTGATCCTGCAGTTATTGGTATCAGAGCCAGTGGACTCATCTCTTTTTGGTGGGGGTATGCTGAGAAGAAAAGTAGTCCCGTCAATGTTGGTTGTACAATTAATATATTCTAATAAGTGTCTTGCATAGAAGAAATGGTGTCTTCATCCAAAATGAAAGTAGTCCCATCAATATTGGTTGTACAATGAATATATTCTAGTAAGTGTCTTGCATAGAAGAAATGGTGTCTTCATCCAAAATGATGCTTGAGAAGAAAAGTTGCTAGTTATCATTGCTGAGAAGACAAGCTAGCATAATATCAAGGTTTGATTTGAAAAGTTGTCATCTAGCCATCAGAGAATATATTTTGTTGGTAGGGGCAGCCTTTTAAGTTGCCACTTGTAAATTATGTTGGTAGGGGTTGCCTCTTGTGATGCCATTTGTAAATAAAGGTATAATTTGTCCAGTTTGACCAGTTTTGCTAATTTATCCAAATCGTTTAGTTCTTCTAGATGGTCAAGTTTGTCCACTTTGTCGAGTTGGTCAAATTTAGCCAATTATTGTAGTTTGTACAAAATGTACAATTTGTCCACTTTGTTCAGTTTTTACAGTTTGACTTGTTTGTCAACTTCATCAACTTTATCCTGTTTGTTTACTTTGCCCACTATCTCCAGTTTGACCAATTTGTACAGTTCGTACTTTGTCCCATTCATCCAGTTTGACTAATTTGACCACTTTTTCCAATTCGTTCAGCTTGTCCACTTTGTCCTGTTCGTCTAGTTTGTCTAGTTTGTCAAGTTTGTCCAGTTGGTCGAATTTGACGAATTTGTCTAGTTTATTTAATTTGTCCACTTCATCCTGTTTGTCCAGTTTGTCCAATTCGTCATATTCGTCCAGTTTGTCAAGTTAGTCCACTTTTTCCAGTTTGCCCACTTTCTATAGTTTGTCCACTTTGTCATGTTTGTCCACTCTTTCCAATTCGTCCAGTTTGTCCACTTTGTCATGTTTGTCCACTCTTTCCAATTCGTCCAGTTCATCCAGTTTGTACAGTTCGTCCACTTTGTTCACTTTGCTCACTTTGTCCAGTTTGTCAAGTTTGTCTATACCTAGATTGGTGTAATTATTTTGTTCAATTATATCTCCAATACCTATACCTAGCAGAGACTCTTAGGATGCTGAATCCTTTTCCTCCCATATTGAGGCTTTCCATCCTATTGCAAAATAATCCCTTTAGGTAATTGTCTGGGAACATATGCTGCATTGGCAGAGTTTTCTTCTAATTTTTCTTTTTTAAGGAATGAACAAAATAATTACACCAATCTATGTCTATTAATCATTGGAGAACAAACAAATCGAATAGAAAGTACAATCAAATCAAAACCAGAATTCAATAAAGATAAGGAAGAAAAATTAGAAGAAAACTCTGCCAATGCAGTATATGTTCCCAGACAATTACCTAAAGGGATAATTTTGCAAGAAGGACCATTCATGATGACAGACTAAATGCCAAAAGAATTATCCAATAGGATGGAAAACCTCAATATGGGAGGAAAAGGATTCAGCATCCTAAGAGTCTCTGCTTCAGAGAATTTATTAATAAATCGTCTAAAGAAATGGAATCCCCAGGTAAAATTGCCAGAGACAAAGAATTATTATCGTAGACCAACCCCTGTTGATCTACAACTCGAAGAGGCTCCATACACTTACACCTCAGAATTAACCTATTCGGGAAATTCTTTATATGAATGGAACTTAGATGGATTAACAGAATACCAAATTGTCCAAATGGTTCATAGTATGTTAATATACTGTAATGCCTGTGAAGTCAGAGGAAATACTTCAAGAAACATTTTCCTCATGATAACCACCTCTTTCAATGGAATATTAAGAGGATGGTGGAATTAACTGGAGCTCAAAGACTTGAAATAGAAAATGCTGTCAAAATGGATGAATTAGGAAGAATCCTTTACAGAGACAAAAAAACCATAGGAAGCTTAGTAGATCCCAATATTAAGCTTGAAGCAGGTACTAGTTAAATCCCTGATAATTGGGAAACTCAATCTGATTGTGTTAGTGCCCTACTTCTATGCATCCTCAATGAATTCACTAAAGGAATTGCTCTAATTAAGGAGAAAAATAGACAGCAATTACATCGCTTGAGATGTAGAAATTTAGGAGAATTTCGTTGGTATAGAGATGTATTCTTATCAAAAGTCTACCAACTAAATGATTATAATTCTGATATTTGGAAAGAAAGATTCATTTCAGGATTACCACCCCTATTTTCTAAAAAGGTGCGTAATTCCTTGAGAGAAGAAATGCATGGTACTATTAATTACAGTATGCTGACGTTATGCTGACGTTCGGAGGAATTATACAAAGAATTAACAAAGTTGGCATGACTCTTTGCATTGATTTAAAGATCAGTAAACAAGCTAAAAAAATGAGAATATTCTGGAGATAAAGAATTAGGAGATTTTTGTTTCCAGATTGGTTTAGATCAAACACCTGAATAAAAAAGAAAACCCTCGCGTTCTAGATTTACTCCAGATAAAAGAAACAAAATGATAAGAAAGTATAAACCCGGAAGATATAAAAAACAGAGAAAATCCGATGAACTTATCCCATTCAAAAGAAAATCTAGGAAATATTTCAAAAAGAAATATACATTAAAGAAAATGTTCCAACTTGTTATACTTGCGGGAAAAAGGATCATTATTCAAATAAATGCTTCAAAAAAGAAAATTCCTCTAAAAAGAAACTTAGAAAAATTAATACCAAAAATGAAGAGGAAAATACTGAAAAAGAACAATCTGATTCAAGTTCCTCAGAAGAAGAAGAAGAATATGAATCTGATTCATCGACTGACATTGAAGAAAATAGTCCCCACTTTCAGCTCATCAAACAATTCCAATCATGTACATGTCATTCAGATGATGAAGAATCTGATGGAGAATGGTCGATACCATCTGATGAAGATCTTGGTATCCATATCCGTGTCCTCACAACCCCTCAAAAATTACTTCTAGAAATGGTTGATAACATACCCGATTCGTAGAAAAAAGTTCAATTTTTAAATCAAATTTCAAAATTGGGGGGAGGAGAAGAAGGAGAAAGTTCATTATTCTCAAAATCCTTACTGAGGAAGATTGGGATGGTCCCTTGTACACAACAAAATCAGTCCAATTATACAATTCGACTGAGTTCTTTAATTATTGGGACTATATTGATGCCTGGAAATTTGCTTTGATGTGGCAAAATCGCCAGTATAATCATTCCTAGTTCATCAATTCAAAGAAGAAAGTCATGCTGTCACTCCCATTCATCATAATTTCCTATCCTGGTTTCTCTTCACTTGGTGGTCATATTTTGGTGCTTCTCAGAAAATCTTTCCTGATAATTTTCGTTATTTATTTATTTAGTTTTGTGAAGTAGAAGAAAAAGTTCCCTGTGAAGCATTTAATGTGCTTCGCTTCTTTTCAAAGTTCCATATTCCATACATTTTCCAGTGGAAGTTTGAAGTAAAAAAGAACTTTTTCGATCTTCCGTGTTTGTACCAGACTTTTTACCAAAAATGGTGGCCAAAAATCGAAAATGATTCTTATGAGAGAATCCTGAATCAAATCTCTCCTCCTGTTAAAGAAAAAATTCCTCTTCCTGAAGAAAAGCCTTTTGAGAATGAAATGGTCATGGCTGATGTCTTGGCCAAAAAGATTGCCAAAGAAATTGCTTGAGAAAAGTCTCCTGAGCCAATGGACATGTCTGTTGACTCCGTCAATTTTGAAGAAAAGATTAAACAAATTTTAGAAGAGTATCTCCCAAAGAAAAAGGTTGTGATCATGATTGGGATAGTAATCATGATCTAGAAGAAAATCATGATGATGAAGTTGTGCCCCTTGAAAATCTCCATCCTCGGTGGGACCCTAACTCTCATATTAATCCTGACGGATCAGTTTCTGAATACCTTCGTTGTGGAAAGTTTTGGTATTCTTCAGTAAAAGATAAAGGAAAAGAAAAAGAAGTTGAAAAGGAATCTCAGTTAGCTGAATTATTTCGTAAAAATTCTACTAAAACAAAAGAGTTAATGAAAAAGAAGATTTGAATATTTGAGATGATTCCTGTCATATCATTTGTTTGTAGATCCTGTGAATGTTGGTATCAGAGCCAGGTGGAATCATCTCTTTTTGGTGGGGGTATAGATAGATGTTATGTTGTGAAGAAAAGTAGTCTAAAGGTGCTTTCATTGCAAAGAAGAGAAGTTGCTAGGTGTTGGTCCAACTGAGCCAATTTGTGCAGTTTGTCCAGTTTGTCCACTTCGTCTACTTTACCCAATTTGTCCACTTTGTCCACTATGTCCAGTTTGTCCACTTCGTGTAATTCGTACTGTTTGTCCACTTTGTATTGTTCGTCCAGTTTAACTCGTTTTACCAGTTTGTCCACTTTGTTTAGTTGGTCCAGTTTGACTATTTATTCTAGTTTGTCCACTGTGTTCACCTGGTCTAGTTTGTCCTTTTCATCTTTTTAGGCAAGTTTTTCCAGTTTGTCCACTTAATACAGGTCGTCCACATTGTCCTGTTTGTCCACTTTGACAAATTTTTCCATTTTTTCCTACTCGTTGAGTTTGCCCACTTTGTCCATTTTGTCTAGTTTGTCAAGTTTGTTCAGTTGTCCAGTTTCACCAATTTGTCAAGTTTGTCCAGTTTATCTAATTTGCACCGTTCGTCCTGTTTGTTCAATTTGTCCAGTTCGTCCTATTCATCTAGTTAGTCCACTTTATCCACTTTTTCCAGTTTGCCTATTTTCTACAATTCATCCAGTTTGACTAGTTTTTCCTGTTTGTCCACTTTGTTCAATTGGTCCAGTTTGACTAATTATTCTAGTTTGTCCATTTTGTTCAGCTGGTCCAGTTTGTCATGTTCGTCCTTTTAGGCAAGTTTTTCCAGTTCGTCCACTTAATATAGGTCGTCCAGTTTGTGCAGTTTGTCCACTTTTTCAAGTTCGTCTAGTTTGTCCAGTTAACGTAGTTTGTCTAGTTTGTCCATTTTGCTCACTTTGCTCACTTTGTCTAGTTTGTCTATTATGTTCACTTTGCTCATTTCGTCCAGTTTGTCTAGTTTATCAACTCCGTTTAGATAGTATAGTTTGTCCAGTTTGTCCAACTTGACCAGTTTTTCTAATTTGTCCAAATCGTCTAGTTCGTCTAGATGGTCAAGTTTGTCCACTTTGTCGAGTTGGTCAAATTTAGCCAATTATTGCAGTTTGTCTAGTTTGTATAACACGTACAATTTGTCCACTTTGTTCAATTTTTACATTTTGACTTGTTTGTCCACTTCGTCAACTTTATCCTGTTTGTTCATTTTGTCTACTATCTCCAGATAGTCCAATTCGTACAGTTTGTACTTTGTCCTGTTCGTCCAGTTTGACTAATTTGTCCACTTTTTCCAATTCGTTCAATTTGTCCACTTTGTCCTGTTCGTCCAATTTAGACGTAATTTAGACATCCAAGAAATCTTTGTAGCATATTTTTATCCTTAATTTCATCTGGAAATTTATCAGCAAATTGAATAACTCTATTGGTTGGAGTTATTTTTCTGTCTTGAATCTCAAATCCTAAGAATCTGATTTTTTGCTGAAAGAGATTCATTTTTCTTTTAGATAAAGCCAATCCATTTTCTTTTATGACTCTTTTGAAAATACCCAAGTGTTTCCAATGTTGTATCACAGATTCTGAAAAGATAAGAATATCATCAATGTAAACAATGGCAAACTGGGTGTAAGACGAGAAGATATTATTCATAATATTCTGGAATTCAGACGGAGCATTTTTCAATCCAAAAGGCATAATATTCCATTCATAATGCCCCATTGGAACAGTGAATGCAGTTTTGTATCTATCTTCTTCTTTTATCTGAATCTGCCAAAATCCTGATTTTAAATCAAATTTTGAGAATATTTTGGCATTGTTTAATCTGTTTAGCAAATCCTGAGTATAGGCAAAGGATACCTAATAGATTGTAGAACTTTGTTTAATGGTTTATAATTGATTACCAATCTTGGAACTCCTCTTTCGATTTCAGCGGCCTTTTCAACATAAAATGCCGTACAGCTCCAAGGAGATTTGTTTTTTCTAATTAATCCTTTCTTCAGAAGATCATTGATTTCTTCTTGGCAAAGCTTCAAATGAGCAGCATCCATTTGAGATGGACGGGCTTTAGTAAAAATATCTTTTTCATTAAAATCCTTTACATATGGTAATCCTACTATGTGTCTTTTTCTATTCCAAAAGGGTTATGGTAATTTAGAACAACATTCTTCTTCAATCTGTTTGGTGAATTCTTCTAATTTTGTTTTAAATTCTTTTTTTTCTAATTCTTTTGTCATTTGGACACATTTAATTTCATTTTTTAATCCATTTATGTAATTTTCTCTTGTGGCGATAACTTGATTTATCCTTTGGATTTTCGTTTCACAAGGATCATCTATAAAGTCAAGATTTACTTCAATCCCTTTGATACTTGTAGAAATTCCTTTTGTTGTTATAGAAAAAAGGGTTGGATTTGAAGAATAAATGGAGATCCAAGGAGTACATCATTAACAATATCTTCTGAAATAATAAAGGGTGAAGTAACACAGACTCCTTTCATTCAAACATGAACATTTGGGATTTTTCTTTCTATGGAAATAGTCGTTCCATTAGCAGCTGAAACAAATTGTTTTGATTCACTCGTAAATTCAATAGGAACGATTCCAAGCCTGATAACATTTAAGTCTGCACCAGTGTCAATTATGGCATTAACAATCTTCTCAAAGTTTTTTATTTTTATCTTTACCTGAACTCTCCACTGTTGGTAAATACATTTTGTAGGAATTACACCAGTAGAGATTTTGTTAATTTCTCCTTTAATTCTTTGGATAAATTTTTCTTCATCATATTTTTCAATAGCACCATCGTTTTCTAACCAAGTTAATTTTTCATCAAGCTCATTTTGTTTTTTGGTTAATTCTAATTTTAATTCACGGAGTTCTCTCTTCTGATCATTTAATTCTCTTTGTAAATCTGAGAGAGTTAAGGGTTTATTTATAGTATGAATTTTTTCTGCTCTATTCATAAGGTCAATCATGGAATAGGTTGGTGTGTGAAATGTTTCTTTCTCCTTTATCCTTTTTGGATAATATGGTGTTTTATCACCATTTTCATTTTCTTCAAAGGAAATTTTTTGTTGTGAACTTTCTCCTTCTTCTCCTCCCCCCAATTTTGAAATCTGATATAAAAATTGAACTTTTTTCTCTGGATCAGGTATGTTATCAACCATTTCTATAAATAATTTTTGAGGGGCCGTGAGGACACGAATGTGGATACCAAGATCTTCATCAGATCGTATCGACCATTCTCCTTCAGATTCTTCATCATCTGAATGACATGTACATGATTGGAATTGTTTGATGAACTGAATCTGAGGACTATCTTCTTCAATGTCGGTTGATGAATCAGATTCATATCTTCTTCTTCTGAAGAAGAACTTGAATCAGATTGTTCCTTTTCAGTATTTTCATCATCAATTTTGGTATTGATTTTTCTAAGTCTCTTTTTAGAAGGTTTTCTTTTTTAAAACATTTACTTGAATAATGACCCTTTTTTCCGCAATTGTAACAAGTCGGAACATTTTCTTTTATATATTTCTTTTTGAAATATTTTCTAGATTTTCTTTTGAATGGACTGAACTCATCGGATTTTCTCTGTTTTTTATATCTTCCGGGTTTATATTTTCTTACCATTTTGTTTCTTCTATCTGGAGTAAATCTAGAACGCGAAGGTTTTATCTTTGATTCAGGTGTTTGATCTAAACCAAACTGGAAACAAAAATCTCCTAATTCTTTATCTCCAGAATATTTTCTCATTTTTTCAGCTTGTTTACTGATCTTTAAATCTGTACAAAGATTCATGCCAACTTTGTTAATTCTTTGTATAATTCCTCCGAAAGTCAGCAAACTATAATTAATAGTACCATGCATTTCTTCTCTCAGGGAATTACGCACCTTTTCAGCAAATAGGGGTGGTAATCCTGAAATAAATCTTTCTTTCCAAATATCAGAATTGCAATCATTTAGTTGATAAACTTTTGATAAGAATACATCTCTATACCAACGAAATTCTCCTAAATTTCTACATCTCAAGTGATGTAATTGCTGTCTATTTTTCTCCTTAATTAGAGCAATTCCTCCAGTGAATTCATTGAGGATGCATAGAAGCAAGACACTAACACAATCAGATTGAGTTTCCCAATTATCAGGGATTTGACTAGTACCTGCTTCAAGCTTAATATTGGGGTCAACTAAATTTCCTGTGGTTTTATCTCTATAAAGGATTCTTCCAAATTCATCCATTTTGACAGCATTTTCTATTTCAAGTCTTTGAGCTCCAGTTAATCCATAATTCCACCATCCTCTTAATATTCCATTGAAAGAGGTGGTTATCATCAAAAAGATATAGTTTGTCCAGTTTGTCCAACTTGACCAGTTTTTCTAATTTATCCAAATCGTCTAGTTCGTCTAGATGGTCAAGTTTGTCCACTTTGTCGAGTTGGTCAAATTTAGCAAATTATTGCAGTTTGTCTAGTTTGTATAACACGTACAATTTGTCCACTTTGTTCAATTTTTACATTTTGACTTGTTTGTCCACTTCGTCAACTTTATCCTGTTTGTTCATTTTGTCTACTATCTCCAGATAGTCCAATTCGTACAGTTTGTACTTTGTCCTGTTCGTCCAGTTTGACTAATTTGTCCACTTTTTCCAATTCGTTCAATTTGTCCAATTTGTCCTGTTCGTCCAATTTGTCTAGTTTGTGAAGTTTGTCCAGTTGGTCCAGTTTGACGAATTTGTCCAGTTTATCTAATTTGTCCACTTCATCCTGTTTGTCCAGTTTGTCCAATTCGTCCAGTTTCTCAAGTTAGTCCACTTTTTCTAGTTTGCCCACTTTCTACAGTTGTCCACTTTGTCATGTTTGTCCACTCTTTCCAATTCGTCCAGTTTGTCCACTTTGTTAAGTTCATCCAGTTTGTACAGTTCGTCCACTTTGTTCACTTTGTTCATTTTATCCAGTTTGTCAAGTTTTTCTAGATGGTTCAATTTGTCCAGTTTGACTAGTTTATCTAATTTGTCCAATTCGTCTCGTTTGTGTTGTTGGTAAGTTTGTCTACTTTATCGAGTTGGTCCAACTGAGTCAATTTGTGCAATTTGTCCAGTTTGTCTTGTTTGTCCACTTCGTCTACTTTACCCAATTTGTCCACTTTGTCCACTATGTCCAGTTTGTCCACTTTGTGCAATTCCTACAGTTTGTCCACTTTTTATTGTTCCTCCAGTTTAACTTGTTTTAGTAGTTTGTCCACTTTGTTCAGTTGGTCCAGTTTGACTAGTTATTCTAGTTTGTCCACTGTGTTCAGCTGTCCAGTTTGTCCTTTTTGTCCTGTTAGACAAGTTTTTCCAGTTTGTCCACTTAATACAGGTCGTGCACTTTGTCCTGTTTGTCCATTTTGACAAATTTTTCCACTTTTTCCTATTCGTTGAGTTTGTCCACGTTGTCTAGTTTGTCCTCTTTGTCCACTTTATCTAGTTTGTCAAGTTCGTTCAGTTGTCCAGTTTGACCAATTTGTCAAGTTTGTACAGTTTATCTAATATGCACAGTTCGTCATGTTTGTCCAGTTTGTCCAATTCGTCCTATTCGTCCAGTTAGTCCACTTTATCCATTTTTTCCAGTTTGCCCATTTTCTACAGTTCATCAACTTTGTCATATTTCTCCACTTTAACCAATTCGTCTAGTTTGTCCACTTTGTCCAGCTCGTCCAATTTATCCATTTTGTCCACTTTGTTCACTTTGCTCACTATGTCCAGTTTGTCAAGTTTGTCTAGATGGTACAGTTCGCCCAATACGTCCTGTTTGTCCAGTTTGTCCAATTCGTCCTATTTGTCCAGTTTGTCCGGTTAGTGCATTTTATTCACTTTTTCCAGTTTGCCCATTTTCAACAGTTCGTCAACTTTGTCATGTTTCTCCACTTTTTCTAATTCGTCCAATTTGTCCAGTTCATCTAATTTGTCCAGTTCATCTAATTTGTCCAGTTTGTCCAGTTTGTCCAGTTTGTTCACTTTCCTTACTTTCTTCAGTTTATCTAGTTTGTCAATTTTGTCTAGATGGTTTAGTTTGTCCAATTTGTCCTTCTCGTCCTGTTAGTCCACTTTATCCATTTTTTCCAGTTTATCCATTTTCTACAGTTCGTCAATTTTGTCATGTTTCTCCACTTTAGACAATTTGTTTAGTTTGTCAAGTTCGTCCACTTCATCTAGTTCGTCCGCTTTGTTCACTTTGCTCACTATGTCCAGTTTGTCAAGTTTGACTAGATGGTACAGTTCGTCCAATACGTCCTGTTTGTCCAATTCGTTCTATTCGTCCAGTTTGTCCGGTTAGTGCATTTTATCCACTTTTTCTAGTTTGCCCATTTTCAACAGTTCGTCAACTTTGTCATGTTTCTCCACTTTTTCCAATTCGTCCAATTTGTCCAGTTTGTCAACTTTGTCCAGTTCTTCCAATTTGTCTAGTTTGTTCACTTTGCTCACTTTCTTCAGTTTATCTAGTTTGTCAAGTTTGTCTAGATGGTTCAGTTTGTCCATTTTCTATAATTCGTCCAGTTTGTCAACTTTGTCCAGTTCATCCAGTTTTTCCAGTTTGTCCACTTTGCCCACTTTGTGCACTTTGCTCTCTATATCCAGTTTGTCTCGTTTGTCAAGTTCGTCTAGATGGTTCTGTTTGTCCAATTTGTCCAGTTTGTCCATTTTCTATAACTCTTTTGATTTAATTTGTTGAATAACTCTTTGATCTAAAAGCTTAATGTTCTGTTTTCCTCTGGATAAGGAAACAGTATTTTCAACAGTTTTAATATGGCAGTCATTTTGTTCTTCAAAGGTTCCATTGCTATATATTTCTCTTATAGGCAAGGAAGGCATTTTCCAATTAGATATGGCTTGATCAAAGTTTTCGAAAACAATTTCTTCTGAATTTTTTATTTTTTTCAGATTTTTTATCATTTTCTAAATTACTAGACATAAAACCAGACATAGCAGTTTGATATGAAGACGAAGAGACATCAGATTTGTTAGAAGGATTTTGAAATGATTTAAACAGATTTTTAAAAAGTTTCTTCTTTCCTTTAGTACTTTCCATATTGTGGGCTGCATGAAAACTAGAGTGGCCTGTCAACGATTTACTGCCCTAAATGCCTATCCACGGCTAAAGTGGGACTTGCTACGCGACCTCTAGTACTCTACCTTTTTCAAACAGAACACAAAAATGCAAATTGCATAAGGAAATAGTAAACTCTAAAGAAAATCTGATAATCAAACACAAGCTAAATAGCTCAAATTCGTCCTAACATTTCCAATTGATCTTCTAATCTAAATTTACACAATTGTAAAGAAGCATAAGTATGAACTACAACATTACGATGATATTCTAGGAGTTGATGACGAGGACAACGACGAGCACAGGGACTTCTTTGCAAGTCACTATTAATTCTTTTGATAATTCTATCTAATTTTTCTAAGTGCTCAAAACAAGTAATAAAACTTTTAAGTAAAGTCAACCTTTTAGACATAATAAAACACAAAACATATTATTGAAATACTTACAAACTATTTACAAGATACTTGAGACTTGAGCTCTGGCATAATTGAGCTTCACCCTCAACTCTCTAAACTTGATAAGAAAACTTGCTCTGAAAACTGAGATTGAAAACTTGCTCTGAAAACTGAGATTGAAAACTTCCCCAAAACAAAGCAAACTCTTCTCCTTATATAGATGGAGAGGGGACAAAACATCTTCCTTTCCGACCAAAGGAAGGGGTCCTAATGACACATGGCATACTTAGAGGAAAAGATGGAAATAAAGCGATAAGGTGGAATCTCCTTCTATCCACTAAATAACTAAAAAACAAATAACTTTACAAAAAGTCACCAGAGGAATAGTGAAACTTTTGACAAAAGGTTACCAATAGTAACACTTTTGACAAAGGGTCACCAATGGTAGGTGATATAGTAACACCATAATGTACACATGTGGTCGTTAATCCTTGAGTGCTTTTGACCTTTTTGTCATGTCTTTAATCTTTGAGACAACTTTTGTCTTTTCAATAATTCTTGAGATGACATTTGTGACATCAACTTTAATGATTGCTTTAACTGACACAATGACACCTGTTTTTCTTGTAAATCTTCTATGATCTTCTATGATTTTCCCCCTTCAAAAGTTGAACATGCGTTCTGGCTCGATACCAATAATGCAGGATCAACTTTTCAACTTTTCTTTAGATTTTAACTTTTCTTCTTTCATTCATCTGAGAGCGCCAACTCTTTTCTTTTTCTATCATCATAGAGTGAAACATCAACATTTCATTTTGAGTGGAAGACTTGGAATCTTGAGGAACGGCGAAAGATGGCTCAGCAGCTTGAGATGAGTCAAACTTTGGAGATGAATACCAAAACTTTTGACCACCACGATTATAATCAGTGACAGAACCATCTCGGTTAACCTTAGAATATGGATCCCAACGGGGACTTAACCCAACAATATTTTCTCTAAGAATTTCATCTGAATTATAAGATGCAATTTCGTCTAAATGTTCATCTGGATCATGATTATTATCCCAATCATGATCATGTTTATCTTTCTTCTTGGGAAGATAGTCAGCAAGAATTTGTTTAATCCTTTCTTCAAAATTTAGGGATTCAACAGAAATATCCATGGGATCAAGAGAATGAGATGTTTTCTCTTTTGCCATTTCTTTTGCAATTTTCTTGGCAAGGAGATTTTCCATTAAAATACTGTCATCATCTGTCCTTTCCTCTATTTTGGACTTTTCATTTTAACTGGCGGAGAGATTTGATTCAAAATCTTCTCATATGTTTCTTCATCAATTTTTTGTCACCATTTTTGAAATATATTTTGGTAAAGGGATGGCCAACTATAAAAGTCATTCTTAACTTCAAATTTCCACTGTAAAATATAAGGAATGTGGAATTTCGCGAAGAACTTTAAGACATTCATGGCTTCACAAGGCACATTTTCTTCTATTTCACAAAACTTTCCAAAATGATAACGAAAATTATCTAGAAAGATTTTCTGACTAACACCAAAATAACACCACCAACTATAGAACCAAGATGGGATATTTTGGTAGATAGGAGAAACATCAGGACTTTCTTCTTTGAATCTGATGAACCATGAATGGGCATATTGTCTATTTTGCCACATGAGAGCATATTTCCAAGCATCCAAATAATCCCAATAATTGAAATAATGAATGGAATTATAGAGTTGGATGGATTTCGTCCTATGAAGAGGACCATTCCAATAATCTTCAGTCCAAATCTTCAGAATGGGGAATTTTGAATAAGTAATAATACCATTATGATTCTTCTTATGGAATATGAGAATACTTTTCATCTGATGAAGGATATTGAGATACTATCGATTCTTCTTTTTATCAGGAGAGTATTAGTGTAATCCTTTTCCAAATAGGAATTGGACATTTTCTTCTAATTACCTTTCTTCCTAAAGTGAGTCAGAAGTAACGTAAACGGTAAATCCAATATAGATGTATAATTCAGATTGGTGGATATCTTTAGCTGGGATATGAATTTGTTGGCTTTCTTCTGCATTGCCTGGGACTTTCTCCTTTCCTTTCGTCATTTTAAATGGAGATGAACTACTCGCCATTTCTTCTTCCCTGTAGGAATTCTCTAGAAAGAAAGTCATGGAGTGAGTTAGATTTTCCTTCAACAAATTCTATTTTAAATTCAAATATTGAAAGAATAGCTTGCCACCTAGCAAATATCTGTTTGGAAGCAAGGTTCTTAACATCTTTTTCTAAAATTTCTTTAGCAGATTTAGCTTCCACTCTCATTAAGAATTCTTTATTTATAAGGTCATGCTGAAATTTAGTAACACATGTCACAATAGCTAGAACTTCTTTCTTAATTGTGGAGTATTTTTTTTTAGCATCATTCCACAGTCTAGAGTTGAATTTTACCAATTCTTCTTTACCATTTTCATCTAATTGTAATAATATTCCTCCATAGCCTAACTCTGAGGCATCAGTCTGAACAATCTTAAAAGCATCAGGATTAGATAAACATCTACATGGAAGATTTTTAACTCTTTCTTTAATTTTTTGGACAGCTCTAGTATGATCCTCAGACCATTCTAAGGGCTTTTTAATCAATCTTTCTTGGAGCAATTTTCTATCTTTCGCTAGATCTTGATAGAAAAAAGCACTATAATTTAAACATCCAAGAATTCTTTGTAGCATATTTTTATCTTTTATTTCATCAGAAAAATTTATCAGCAAATTGGATTACTCGATTTGTAGGAGTGATCCTTTTATCCCATATTTCAAAGCCTAAAAATCTAATTTTTTGTTGAAATAGGCTCATTTTCTTCTTAGATAAAACTAAACCATTTTGTTTAATTATCTTCTTAAAATTTCCTAAATGCTTCCAATTTTGACTTATTGATTCAGAAAATATTAAAATATCATCAATATAGACAATAGAAAATTGAATATATGATGAAAATATTTCATTCATAATATTCTGAAATTCAGAGGGAGCATTTTTTTATCCAAAAGGCATGACCAGTTTGTCCAGTTTGACTAGTTTTTCTAATTTGTCCAAATCGTCTAGTCCCTCTAGATGGTCAAGTTTGTCCACTTTGTCGAATTGGTCAAATTTAGCAAATTATTACAGTTTGTCTAGTTTGTACAAAACGTACAATTTGTCCACTTTGTTCAGTTTTTACAGTTTGACTTGTTTGTCCACTTCGTCAACTTTATCCTGTTTGTTCACTTTGTCCACTATCACCAGTTTGTCCAATTCGTACAGTTTGTACTTTGTCCTGTTCGTCCAGTTTGACTAATTTGTCCACTTTGTTCACTTTGCTCACTATGTCCAGTTTGTCTAGTTTGTCAAGTTTGTCTAGATGGTACAATTCGTCCAATAAGTCCTATTTGTCCAGTTTGTCCAATTCGTCCTATTCATCCAGTTTGTCAGGTTAGTGCATTTTATCCACTTTTCCAGTTTGCCCATTTTCAACAGTTCGTCAACTTTGTCATGTTTCTCTACTTTTTCCAATTTGTCCAGTTTGACCAGGTTGTCAACTTTGTCCAGTCGTCCAGTTTATCCACTTTGTCCACTTTGTTTACTTTGCTCACTTTCTTCAGTTTATCTAGTTTGTCAAGTTTATCTAGATGGTTCAGTTTGTCCATTTTCTATAATTTGTCCAGTTTGTCAACTTTGTCCAGTTCGCCCACTTTGCTCACTATGTCCAGTTTGTCTAGTTTGTCAAGTTCGTCTAGATGGTTCAGTTTGTCAACTTTGTCCATTTTCTATAATTCGTCCAGTTTGTCAACTTTGTCCAGTTCATCCAGTTTATCCATTTGCCCACTTTGTTCACTTTGCTCATTGTGTCCAGTTTTTCTAGTTTGTCAAGTTTGTCTAGATGATTCAGTTTGTCCAATTTGTCCTGTTCATCCAGTTTGTCATGTTTCTCTACTTTTTTCAATTCATCCAATTTGTCCACTTTGTCCAATTCGTCCAGTTTGTCAACTTTGTCCAGTTCGTCCAATTTGTCCACTTTGTTCTCTTTGCTCACTTTGTCCAGTTTATCTAGTTTGTCAAGTTTGTCTAGATGGTTCAATTTGTCCATTTTCTACAATTCGTCCAGTTTGACTAGTTTTTCCAGTTTGTCCACTTTGTTCAGTTGGTCCAGTTTGACTAATTATTCAAGTTTGTCCACTTTGTTCAGCAAGTCCACTTTGTCCTGTTCGTCCTGTTAGACAAGTTTTTCCAGTTTGTCCACTTAATATAGGTCGTCCACTTTGTCCAGTTTGTCCACTTTTTCAAGTTCATCCAGTTTGTCCAGTTAATGTAGTTTGTCTAGTTTGTCCATTTTGTTCACTTTGCTCACTTTATCTAGTTTGTCTACTATGTTCACTTTCTTATTTCGTCCAGTTTGTCTACTTTATCAACTTTGTTTAGATGGTATAGTTTTCCAGATTGACCAACTTTTCTAATTTGTCCAAATCGTCTAGTTCGTCTAGATGGTCAAGTTTGTCCACTTTGTCGAGTTGGTCAAATTTAGCCAATTATTACAGTTTGTCTAGCAAAAGGAACAACATGATTACATAATAACAAACTTATATTATCAAACTCAAAAACTTAATTACTTACAGAAGATTGTACAGGACTTCAAACTCTAGCACACTCAAACTTCAAGCTCACACTCACACTTAGACTCTGAACTCTTTTTTTTTTTTTTTTAAATTTTCTAACGATGATCACAAATGGAAACCTATCCAAAAAGCACAAAAGAGAAAGAAACATTTCACACCCCAACCTGTCATTGTAGATCCTATGTTGGTATCAAAGCCAGTGGAATCATCTCTTTTTGGTGGGGGTATATTGCTAGTTGTTATGCTGAAAAGAAAAGTTGTCTTCATTGCTTAGAAGAAAAGTTGCTAGATGATGGTAAATGTTCCATCCAGTCAAAAGATGGTGTTGGTTATCATCATTGCTGAAAAGAAAATATATATAATGGCATCCAATCTAGTCAAAAGGAAGCTTTAGTGCATCTCATTTTGTCTGGCTTAGTTGAAAATATAGCAAAAGTTATTTTGTCTTGGTGTTGCTCATTTGGTGGGGGAATGTTGCCAAGATAATGTTGTGCTGCCAAATGTCTTAAAAGCTGTTTCTAGTGCTGCCAAGATAAAGTTGTGCTGCCAGGATAAAGTTGTTTATGCTCCACCTATTGTACCTTAGTCCAATGTGAGAATCTCCTTTTGTAAAGCTGGTTTGGAGGCTTGTGTCGGTAGACAACCTTTTTACTATTTTATTTGGTGTGTTGTCCTCTCATGGTCGGATGAGAGTGTGTTCTTTTGTGTTTGCTTGTAACGCCCGCCCCTTTTCACCAAAATCAGAGTCAATTTTTTTTTTTTTTAAGTAAAGAGTGACAAGGGCGCGGACGTTACGACGCGAGTTAAGTCCCAGCTTCTAAAGCCCGACCCTTAACTAGCCAACCTTACGTACGCGTGGAACGAAGTCCACGAGAACGGTTCACACGTAGACGTAAGATCGTGGAATATAACTTAATGCGGAATATTATAATAGACACTATCCTACCAGTTTTAGATAGCAAGGAAGTACGGCGCTTAAATTACTAAAATACCCCTAAATTCATAATTATACCTTAAATTGACAATGTGTAAAGTAAAGACCCAACTATAGTAAGAAATATAAATTATACAGTCCGACGAGCTAAGCTATTCAAAATACATTTCCAAAAAAAACTTTAAATCAACTAAGTAGTTCGTTTTCCCAAGCTCCTACGCTTGGCTCCCGTCGCGTCCTTCGGTTCCGCCATCTTCTACGTCATCAGCTAGGGTAGAAGTAGGGCGTTAGACAACGCGCCCAATAGGACTCCGAGTAGGGCTAACACATGGATTAGTGACAAAAAGGATACAGATAATAATATATGAAAACCATAAAATGAATGCTATGCCATGGGTGTCTATGTCATGAGTCCCACCCATCATCCATACCATCATGATATCCCCATATTTGCTTCTCGGTCGCCCCGACGGAGCATGGACTCCGGTTATAGCATATCAAGCTATCCCCATGTTTGCTTCTCGGTCGCCCCGACGGAGCATGGACTCCGGCTATTGCATATCAAGCTATCCCCATGTTTGCTTCTCGGTCGCCTCGATGGAGCATGGACTCCGGTTTCATTATTTTCCCGCCCATGCCATGCATGAGATGTAGGTGCATTATGCTATGTATTATATATAATTTATAGCCTTCATATATAATTCATAGCCTAATCATATAAATCATGGCCTGGCAATATGCCATATAATATATATAAATCATAATCTTAAAACCCATCATAAAACAAATCATATAAATTACCAAAATGAATCACGGGAACCATCATATAACACGTAAATCCATGGTTTACAAAAAGGTAGGAATCCTACCGAATACCGACTAGCGTCCTTTTACGTTTCCGTTCACGAATCCAGTCGCCGATCGCGTACCTCTTGCGACGTCCGATACTTTATTACATATTAATAATCAGTCCATGTTTTTAACCATTTAAGTCCATTATCCAAGCCTTAGTGGGGTTCGGCCATACACCATGGCCGAACCCTACTGGTTAGGTATGTGGGTCCCATTTAATCCCTTAACCATATTAATTTTGTGAGTTCAAAAACCAGTACCCTAGGCTTCATTTAATCATACCTAAGGTCATAATAAAAATGCCTAAGTCCAAGTTCATCCTCCATGGGGTACATGGCCGAACCCATGGTTCTTCATTTTGGCCAATTATTTACGGTTTTGCCACTACCTCTTTTCCATGGTTAAGTTCTCATTTCATTCCTCCATTCTTAGGCCCATAATTGATCCATAGACTTGGATCCTTTAACGACTCATTAGCCATGGCACAACATCATCAAAAATCAACCACTTAATTATCCTAATCCCATTAATTAATCACATACTTAGCTCATCAAGTGGCTCATAAAAATGGGTCATGGGTCATCATTCATTGGTGATATTTAAGACCATAAAAACATTAAGCTTCATCTATGGATTCCCTCATTTAAAACCTCTTCAAAAATCACTAACATTTATTCCTTTAAAACCCTTAAAATCATTAACCACCTTCTATGATTTTAATCCTTTAAACCCATTAAAATTTCCTTAATCACCTACCATGGGGTTCAAAAACATTCCCTCCATAAAATCCTTCCATGGTTTTATTTTTAGAACCTTATTTATAATGCCTAAAATCCATTTAAAAACATCACCCTTCTCCATCAATTTCCACATTTTTACACCCATTAGTATTACAAATACATCACCATAGATTTCATTCCCATCTATGCCTTTCAAGGCCATACAAACCATTTACCTCTTCCATGAATTTCATAATAAAAACCCCTTTAAAAATTACATACATTTAATCATTAAAATCTTAAAACCCTAACTCATCCTCCATGGCTTCCATTCTTTAAGAACCCCATTAAATCACATACATCCATGCTTACAACAATTTTTAATACCGATGTCCTTAATGCATTTATTTTTTTCTTAACCTAATTTACCCATTAGGGTTTGTCCATTCCTTACTTCATTTTTGGATGGATTTGAGATCCAAGGCCCATGATAATTTGGCCACCATTAAATCCAAGAAGAATGGACCCCAAATCTTAAACCCTAAAAAAAATCTAATCTCTTGTTTAGAAATACTTACAATCCGCCGGCTCCTCTGACTTTTCCTTCTCCTCTTGGATTCCTTGGCCTTCTCTTCTCTTCTTCTCCTTGATTGGTCGGCTGAGATGTGCTTGACCCAATGAAAAACTCCAATGATTGGTCGGCTAAGATGGAGTAGATTTGAGAATGAGAGAGAAGGAGATGGTGAGGAAGAAGATACTAAGCTTTGATCTTGGAGTAATGGCCAAGCTTGAGCTTCTTTCTTCTTTTCTTCTCTTTTTTTGTCCAAGTTTTTCTTCTTCTTTCTCTTGTTGGTGTTGGACGGTTTTGA
The DNA here is from genome assembly GCA_022113865.1 of Chimonanthus praecox. Lineage (NCBI taxonomy): Eukaryota > Viridiplantae > Streptophyta > Magnoliopsida > Laurales > Calycanthaceae > Chimonanthus > Chimonanthus praecox. The sequence goes on along the minus strand of CM039089.1, from coordinate 32,486,235 downwards.
GAGAGCAAGAGAGGGAGAGAGTGAAATGAGAGTGAAATGGAGAGATGAGAGGAAAAACCCATCTCATCCCAAGGCTTGCTTAAGTTACACTTAACCATTAATTTTCCCACCAACCACATGAGATATTTTTTATGCTTTAATGGTGGTGGTTGGAATAAACCACCACTAGCAAACGTTTTTGGTGTCTTAGAGATAAGATAGTTTGGTCTTCCATCTTTTGACCCCTTTTGACCACCTTTTTGGATAGTTTAATTATTTAATTAATTAGATAATTAACTTACGTTAATTAATTCTCATTTAACCTAATTACATTCTCTTAAATTCCCTCGATATATCCACCCATGGTTGACCAATTCAACCATGGTGGCTGGCCCCACCAATCCTTGGTCCACACGCCACCTCACTTGGTGAGGTGGAGGTGGGTCCCAATCGGCCATGTCACCTTGGTCTAATTAAAATTAACTTAGGTGATTTAAATCCATTCAATCCATTCCTCCTTATTGGATCACCATTGGGCCCATGGCCCAATTACCTTCACCTCCTACCCACTTACCTTAGAACTTAACCATTGACCCATTGGGTCCCAAATGGGTATTTGACCCAATTTGACCATTCTTGACCCAATTCATCATCATTGACCATTTAAATGAATTTAATCCACTTCATGGTCCAATTGGATCATACTTGGTCCATTTCCCGTATTTTGATCCATTTAACATCTACTCCATTCAAATTCCCAATTTCCATCATTAAAAATGAATAATAGCCACATATATATTGATTTAAAAATTCTGGGCTATTACAATACAATCCTCTTTTGAAATTTTCCTCCCGAAAATTCGATCGAAGTAGAGGTTCAAACAACTCATACAAAAATCTCCGGATGAATGGCTCTCATTTCTGATTCAAGTTCCCAGGTGGCTTTTTCAATGCCATGCCGTTCCCATACCACCTTAACCAACTGAATAGCGCGGTCCCGCAGCACTCTTTGTTCTCTCCCGATCACTCTAATCGCCTTTTCCACATATGTCATGTCGCCTTGCACATCAACGTCTTGTACGTTCAATACATGTGAAGGATCAGGGTTGTACTTCCTCAACATGGACACATGGAACACATCTTGTAAAGATGATAATTGTGGAGGGAGTGCTAACTGATAGACTACCCCCCCCCCCCCCCCCCCCCCCCCCCCCCACCCTCTTTAGGATTGGAAACGGGCCACAAATCTAGGCGATAGTTTCCCCTTCTTCTCGAATCTCATGTGTCCCTTCCGTGGTGAGACTTTAAAAAACACCAAGTCTCCCACCTCAAACTCGAGGAACCTTCTCCTTTTGTCGGCGTAACTCTTCTGACGACTTTGCGCGGTGAGTAGGTGTTGCCGTATCAACTTGATCTGCACTGTATTGTCCGCAACCAACTCCGGTCCAATCAGCGCAGGCTCATCGGCCTCTGTCCAACACACTGGCGATCTACACGGCCTACCATACAAGGCCTCAAATGGAGCCATCTGGAGGCTTGCCTGGTAACTGTTATTGTAAGAAAACTCCACCAGTGGCAAATGATCCTCCCATCCACCCTTGAAATCTAGCATGCATGCTCTCAACATATCATCAACTGTCTGTATTGTCCTCTCTGACTGTCCATCAGTCTGTGGATGAAATGCTGTGCTAGTCAATATATCGGTCCCCATAGCCGACTGCATGCCCTGCCATACTCTGCCGGTGAATAGGCCATCTCTGTCGGACACAATAGTCCGGGGAATACCATGTAGTCTGATGATATCCCGGATGTACCGACGACCCAATGTCTCTGATGAATCTGTCATCTTAATGGGAAGGAAATGCGCAGACTTAGTCAACCGGTCCACGATGACCCATATCGCATCGTTGCCCTTTGATGACCTTGGCAACCCTGTTACGAAATCCATAGATATGTGCTCCCATTTCCACTCCGGCACTGGTAAGGGTGCGAGTAAACCCGGTGGTTTCTGATGTTCCGCCTTAACCTGCTGGTAAGTTAGGCAACGAGCAACAAACTTCGCCACATCTCTCTTGAGTCCCCGTCACCAATAGTGCCTCTTAAGATCATGATACATCTTGGTGCTGCCAGAATGGATAGAGAGCTTGTTTGGTGTGCTTCAATCAATAACTCTCTTCTGCAGCTCTTAGGCACATATGTTCTACCTCGAAACACAAGACCCTGTCCTGGTCGTAATTCCCACTCCGGTACACCTTCACCGGTAGACATCTTAGTCCATATCTCCTCCACCTCTGGATCTGTCCGTTGCTCTCGTTCAATCTCAGAGACCATGTTGGATCGTGTGATCAGATTATATATGGTCCCGTGATTATTGAGGTAGAGTTTGAACTCTCTGATGGTACTCAATACTTCCCATTCCGTCCTGATCAAACTGGCTACTGTCGCATGTGATATGCGGCTGAGGGCATCCGCCACCTTGTTCGCCTTGCCCGGATGATACCGAAGTGCGAACTCATAATCCGCCAGATATTCCATCCATCTGCACTGTCTCATGTTGAGTTCCTTCTGATCAAATAAGTACTTCAGGCTCTTGTGATCTAAGAACACTTCAAACTTCTCACCATAAAGGTAGTGTCTCCAGCTTTTGAGGTCGAAGACCACTGGTACTAGCTCCAGATCATGTGTGGGATAGTGGCGTTCATGAATTTTCAACTGTCTGGATCCGTATGGCACTGCACGATTACCTTGACTGAGTGTACACCCCAGTCCCTCACATGAGGCATCACAGTACACCTCATAATTTCTGCTTCTCTCCAGCAAGATCAGAATAGGAGTGGTTGTAAGCCTCTCCTTTAGCTCCTCAAATCTCTGGTTGAACAGATCTGACCACTCAAATTTGACTCCTTTCTGAGTGAGTCGGGTAAGTGGAGCTACAATCTCGGAGAAGTCCATGATGAACTTTCTGTAGTAACTGGCCAATCCCAGAAAACTGCAGATTTCGGTCACATTCGTCGGTGCTTTCCACTCCCTCACTGCTGCTACCTTAGCTGGGTCCACGGCTATACCTTCCTCCGATATAACGTGTCCCAAGAAGTTGAGCTCAGATAGCCAGAACTCACACTTGCTGGCTTTGGCATACAGCTGGTTCTTCCTCAAGGTGTCCAGGACTATCCGCAGGTGCTCAGTATGTTCCTCCTGACTCTTGGAATAGATCAGGATGTCATCAATAAATACGATCACAAACTGATCTAAGTAAGGACCGAATATCCTATTCATCAGGTCCATGAACACTGCCGGTGTATTAGTAAGCCCAAACGGCATGACTAAATACTCATATAGACCATACCGTGTCCTGAAGGTTGTCTTCTCTATGTCCTCCTCTCTAACCCGGATTTGATGGTATCCGGACATCAGGTCAATCTTGGAAAAGTGAGAGGAACTCCTAAGTTGATCAAATAGATCATCAATCCTGGGTAGGGGATACTTGTTCCTGACAGTCAGCTGGTTCAACTTCCTATAGTCCACACACATCCGCAGGGTACCGTCTTTCTTTTTCACAAATAATACTAGGGCTCCCCATGCTGATGTGTTGTTCCGAATAAAATCCAGTCTGAGCAGTTCATCAATCTGCTTCTTCAACTCGGTCATCTCAGCTGGTGCCATCCTATAATGTGGCAACGATACTGGAGCAGTGCCGGGATATAACTTGATCTCAAAGTCTATCTCCCTCTTGGGTGGCAAACCAGGGAGCTCTGTTGGGAATACCTCGGCATAATCTGCTACTACCGCCGGAAGTTCAGTCATTGGTGCCCTGTCTAATCTAATGTTGTTCAAGACAAGGTGGTTCAATTCTTCCTGCAGCCTTCTAGGGATACCCTGTCTGTCAGCGTGCACTATATACCGCTTCCCCTCGGGTGACCAAAATATCACTCTACGAAGATGGCAATCAATATGGGCTTGAAATGTAGCCAACCAGTCCATGCCAAATATAACATCGTACTCGGTCATATCGAGTACCAAATAGTTGAACTCGAATCGGAATCCAACGAGTTCAGTGTTTAATGCAGTGCATATGAGTCCTAAAGATGTGTCTCCGACGGGGGATACAATGGTAAGTGATGTGGACAGGTTTTGTACTAATGTGCCCGTAGCAGATATGAATGCAGCAGATATAAATGAATGGGAAGCTCCAGAATTAAATAATACAACAGCATAGGAACTACCAACTACAGCCATACCTTGAATCACCGAGCGATCCACCGCTAATGGAGAAGGTATGGTAAAAAGCCGTCCAGATCCTGTAGGGTTTGGCGCCCGCCCCGCCTGGTTGTATGTTGGAGGGTGGAAAGAACCTCTGGAGTAAGAGGGTTTGCCAATCTGTGGACACTTCCTCTTGAAGTGGCCCTATTGGCCCCACTAATAGCATGTGTTCCCATCCCGAGGAACCTGAGTGACTGATACTGATGGGGAGGGCTGATTGGGGCGAAAGCCCCCTGTAGATCCAGTGGAGGGTGAGGGTCTGCTAAAGTTCGAGCTGAACTTCTTGTTTGGTTGAAATGCACCCCGCCACTTTGCCCTCGGCGGTTGTCAAACCGCACTATCTCATTCAACTCTCGCTCCGCTATAGTGGCCCTGCTGAACCCCTACCAGTGTAGGTTCCTTGAAGATGGTCACCCTAGTCCTGATGCTCGGCCGAAGGCCCCGCTCAAACTTACGGGCCCTCCAGTGCTCGGTATCCACCATATAAAATGCATAGACGGATAGCCTAAGGAATTCTCTGTGTATTCTGCCACCGTTATATTGCCTTGTACCAATGATAGGAAGGCTTGAGTCTGGCTCTCTCTTTCCTCCTCCGGAAAATACTACTCTAGAAAGGTGGTTGAGAACCATTCCCATGTCAAGGTAATCCTTTCCCCTTCCGGCACCCGTGCTTGCTGCTTTTCTACAACTTCCCACCAATTACCGGCATCCTCGTTCAGTTGAGATGTAGCCAGTAAGATCCTATCAGTAGGACTGGAAATCTAAAGCAGATTCAAGATCTGAGTGATCTTTTTCAACCAATGCTTTGCTCCGACAGCCCCTTCTTTTCCCCTGACGTAGGGAGGGCACTGTTGCTGGAAATCTCTAACCATATTCCGTTTGTTGGAGCCACTGGTGGTCGCATCCCCATTCAAGTGCTGTTGAAGGACAAAGGTGACCACTGTTTGAACCAATTCTTTCAACTCGGGAGGCACAACCGGCAGGTTCACACTATTCTATCCCTCATCCTGATGGGGTCGTTGTACCTCCTATTCCTGACGAAGTGGTGGCACCTCTTCCTCTACCCGTGGGTTTCGTCGGGTTTTTCTCTTCAGAGGAATTTTCCTAAGTCATTGAAAAAAACATTTATCGACTTAGTTCCTTTTCCAATTTGGGGGGGGGGGGGGGGGGGGAAATTCTAAGTAAACATACTTTGTTTTGGGGGGGAAAACTTCCTAAGTATTGTTTCTCATTTTGGGGGAAAATTACCAAATAAGCACACTTGGTTGGAGGGAAAACTTCCCAATTATCAAATGTTCCTTTTTAATTCGGGGAAATCGGGGAGATTTTTCCTATTTTACTACGTTTGATAGATCTAACTTAGAGTAATTGTTCTTCCCTTGCTATCATTCCTTTTCGTCAAACGCTGTTCTCAGATTGAATGCTTCAGTCGAGTCAATCAAAGTAAATTAACCCGGCCCCCGTGCAGCGGACTCCGAAGAGTTGGTCAGTTGGGATTCTTATCCGTCAGTGAGACGTGAAACCGTCTTAATCATACTTCGAGAGATTCATTCTTCCGATTTCGCTCTGATACCAACTGTAACACCCGCACCTTTTCACCAAAATCAGAGTTTATTTATTTATTTTTTTAAGTAAAGAGTGACAAGGGCGCGGACGTCACGACGCGAATTAAGTCCGAGCTTCTAAAGCCCGGCCCTTAACTGACCAGCCCTACGTGCGCGTAGAACGAAGTCCACGAGAACAGTTCACACGTAGACGTAAGCTCGTGGAATATAATTTAATGCGGAATATTATAATAAAGACTATCCTACCAGTTTTAGATAGTAAGGAAGTACGGCGCTTAAATTACTAAAATACCCCTAAATTCATAATTATACCTTAAAGTGACAATGTGCAAAGTAAAGACCCAACCATAGTAAGAAATATAAATTACACAGTCCGACGAGCTAAGCTATTCAAAATACATTTCCAAAAAAAAAATTAACTCAACTAAGTAGTTCGCTTTCCCAAGCTCCTACGCTTGACTCCCGTCGCGTCCTTCGGTTCCGTCATCTCCTGCGTCATCAGCTAGGGTAGAAGTAAGGCGTTAGACAACGCGCCCAGTAGGACTCCGAGTAGGGCTAACTCATGGATTAGTGATAACAAGCATACAGATAATAATATATGAAAACCATAAAATGAATGTTATGCCATGGGTGTCTATGTCATGACTCCCACCCATCATCCATACCATCATGATATCCCCATGTTTGCTTCTCAGTCGTCCCGACGGAGTATGGACTCGGGTTATATCCCAACACATCAAGATATCCCCATGTTTGCTTCTCGGTGGCCCCGACGGAGCATGGACTCCTGTTATAGCTTATCAAGCTATCCCCATGTTTGCTTCTCGGTCGCCCCGACGGAGCATGGACTCTGGCTATTTCATATCAAGTTATCCACATGTTTGCTTCTCAGTCGCCCCGACGGAGCATGGACTCCGGTTTCATTATTTTCCCGCCCATGCAATGCATGAGATGTAGGTGCATTATGCTATTTATTATATTTAATTTGTAGCCTTCATATATAATTCATAGCCTAATCATATAAATCATAGCCTGGCAATATACCATATAATATATATAAATCATAATCTTAAAACCCATCATAAAACAAATCATATAAATTACAAAAATAAATCACGGGAACCATCATATAACACGTAAATCCATGGTTTACAAAAAGGTAGGAATCCTACCGAATATCGACTAGCGTCCTTTTACGTTTCCGTTCACGAATCCAGTCGCCGATCGCGTACCTCTTGCGACGTCCGATACTTTATTACATATTAATAATCAGTCCATGTTTTTAACCATTTAAGTCCATTATCCAAGCCTTAGTGGGGTTCGGCCATACACCATGGCCGAACCCTACTGGTTAGGTATGTGGGTCCCATTTAATCCCTTAACCATATTAATTTTGTGAGTTCAAAAACCAGTACCCTAGGCTTCATTTAATCATACCTAAGGTCATAATAAAAACGCCTAAGTCCAAGTTCATCCTCCATGGGGTTCGACCATGGTTGTTCTTCATTTTGGCCAATTATTTACGGTTTTGCCACTACCTCTTTTCCATGGTTAAGTTCTCATTTCATTCCTCCATTCTTAGGCCCATAATTGACCCATAGACTTGGATCCTTTAATGACTCATTAGCCATGGCACAACATCATAAAAAATCAGCCACTTAATTACCCTAATCCCATTAATTAATCACATACATAGCTCATCAAGTGGCTCATAAAAATGGGTCATGGGTCATCATTCATTGGCGATATTTTAAGACCATAAAAACATTAAACTTCATCTATGGATTCCCTCATTTAAAACCTCTTCAAAAATCACTAACATTTATTCCTTTAAAACCCTTAAAATCATTAACCACCTTCTATGATTTTAATCCTTTAAACCCATTAAAATTTCCTTAATCACCTACCATGGGGTTCAAAAACATTCCCTCCATAAAATCCCTCCATGGTTTTATTTTTAAAACCTTATTTATAATGCTTAAAATCCATTTAAAAACCATCACCCTTCTCCATCACTTTCCACATTTTTACACCCATTAGCATTTACAAATACATCACCATAGGTTTCATTCCCATCTATGCCTTTCAAGGCCATACAGACCATTTACCTCTTCCATGAATTTCATCATAAAAACCCCTTTAAAAATTACCTACATTTAATCATTAAAATCTTAAAACCCTAACTCATCCCTCCATGGCTTCCATTCTTTAAGAACCCCATTAAATCACATACATCCATGCTTACAACAATTTTTAATACCAATGTCCTTAATGCATCTATTTTTTTCTTAACCTAATTTACCCATTAGGGTTTGTCCATTCCTTACTTCATTTTTGGATGGATTTGATATCCAAGGCCCATGATAATTTGGCCACCATTAAATCCAAGAAGAATGGACCCCAAATCTTAAACCCTAAAAAAATCTAATCTCTTGTTTAGAAATACTTACAATCCGCCGGCTCCTCCAACTTTTCCTTCTCCTCTCGGATTCCTTGGCCTTCTCTTCTCTTCTTCTCCTTGATTGGTTGGCTGAGATGTGCTTGACCCAACGAAAAACTCCAATGCTTGGATCGGCTAAGATGGAGTAGATTTGAGAGTGAGAGAGAGAAGGAGATGGTGAGGAAGAAGATACTAAGCTTTGATCTTGGAGTAATGGCCAAGCTTGAGCTTCTTTTTTCTCTTCTTCTCTTTTTTTTTCCAAGTTTTTCTTCTTCTTTCTCTTGTTGGTGTGGGATGGTTTTGAGAGAGCAAGAGAAGGAGAGAGTGAAATGAGAGTGAAATGGAGAGATGAGAGGAAAAACCCATCTCATCCCAAGGCTTGCTTAAGTTACACTTCAACCATTAATTTTCCCACCAACCACATGAGATATTTTTTATGCTTTAATGGTGCTGGTTGGAATAAACCACCACTAGCCAACATTTTAGGTGTCTTAGAGATAAGATAGTTTGGTCTTCCATCTTCTGACCCCTTTTGACCACCTTTTTGGATAGTTTAATTATTTAATTAATTAGATAATTAACTTACGTTAATTAATTCTCATTTAACCTAATTACATTCTCTTAAATTCCCTCCATGTATCCACCCATGGTTGACCAATTCAACCATGGTGGCCGGCCCCACCAATCCTTGGTCCACACCCCACCTCACTTGGTGAGGTGAGGTGGGTCCCAATCGGCCATGTCACCTTGGTCTAATTAAAATTAACTTAGGTGGTTTAAATCCATTCAATCCATTCCTCCTTATTGGATCACCATTGGGCCCATGGCCCAATTACCTTCACCTCCTACCCACTTACCTTAGGGCTTAACCATCTTGACCCATTGGGTCCCAAATGGGTATTTGACCCAATTTGACCATTCTTGACCCAATTCACCGTCATTGACCATTTAAATGAATTTAATCCACTTCATGGTCCAGTTGGACCATACTTGGTCCATTTCCCATATTTTGATCCATTTAACATCTATTACATTCAAATTCCTAATTTCCATCATTAAAAATGAATAATAACCACATATATATATATTGATTTAAAAATTATGGGCTATTACATTGCTCCATCTATATATGGAGCTTAGGTTTCCATTTGTGATCATCATTAGAAAATTAAAAAAAAAAGAGTTCAGAGTCTAAGTGTGAGTGTGAGCTTGAAGTTTGAGTGTGCTAGAGTTTGAAGTCCTGTACAATCTTCTACAAGTAATTAAGCTTTTGAGTTTGATAATATAAGTTTGTTATTATCAAATCATGTTGTTTTTTTTTGCTAGAATATGTCTATTCGTCTTGCTCTGCTTAGGAGGTACTATGATGATGTTTGAATATTAAGAAAAATTGAAATCTTGTTAGACAATATAAGAAGACATTTGCAAACCTTCACCCACAGAAATAATCCTCGTCATCATGAGTTTGAAAGAAGAAGGATTGTTTTAATCCGTTCTTATGCTGTGTTCCAAATAGATAAATTTCGAACTGAATCAAAACTACAAGCTATGGCCTTCTGAGATGCCTCCTCATTCTATTAGGAGAGAAAAATTATTGTATGATCTAAGAAGACGTGAAAACCAGCTTAGAAGATTAGAAAATGTTATCAGACAAATTGATGAAAATATAGCTGCAAGAGGATATCTTGTTATCCGCGTACAAACTATTAGAAGATCTATGCTAGTACGTTTGTGTAATCAAATAAGAGAATATTGTAATAGACTGAATGAAGAATAAGAATTATTATCTCGTATTTAAATTTGTGCTAAAAAAAAATATTTAGATGAATTAAATCTATTATCCAGGATCTGAAGTTTTTTAACCTAGTTGATCTATCCAATTCTCTTTAGAGTTTTTATTTTCCTTCTTATTCTCCACTTCTGTACCTCGTTTATCTTCCTAAGAGTATGGTCGCTTTGTAAGTCCCGCTTCTGGACGTGATCAGGCATCAAGGGCTGTAAATCGTTGACAGAACTCTTTCTATTTTTTACGAGCTACAAAGATGGAAACTTCTAAGGGAAAAACAAAACTTTTTAAGAATTGGTTTAAATCATTTCAGCATCCTTCTAGTAGATCTTATTCGTCTTATTCATCCTACCAGTCTGCTTTAACTAGTTTTCCCCGTAATAGCTTTGAAAAAGAAAATTCAGAAAAAATAAAAAATTCTGAGGAAATGATATATGAAAATTTTGACCAAGCAATATCCAACTGGAAGTTGCCAGCCTTGCATGTAACATAAATATATAGTAATGGCACATTTGAAAAACAAAATGATTACCACATTAAAACTGTTGAAAAAACTGTTTCTCTCTATGGAGGAAAACAAACAATTAAAGTTCTTGAAAGAAGAATTATTGAACAAATCAGAACCAAATACAACTACCTGCACATAGGATTAATTCAGGTAGGAATCAAACCTCTGTTTCGATTAGGATTAAATGTTCTGTATGTGTTTATGTGTGAGATCAGAGACATGATGAGTTTGATGATTCTCTTTATGCTATGATCGAATCAAGCCTCTGTCATGGACCTGTTTATTTTAACTGTTTTCCTAATATCACAATTGATGCTCATGATGATGATGTTCTTGATTGTGCAACCATTGGATTCCAAAGTAAAGGATTAAAGATGAGTCCAAGAAGTAAACCTTTTGCTATAGTTTATCGTGTATTCTACAAATCTATGATCTTTGTCATTCCCATGATAGCCTATAGAGATAAGGTTGATAAAGAAAAAACTACAGTTCTCATGGAAACAAACTTTAACAATAATGTGTTTATCCCAAAAGTCATCAGTTGGGAAGAAGTTGTTCTCCCTGGAAATTGGCAGATAGAAGACGTCACTCCAAGAGTAAATGAAATAACAGATGATTTACAAAGTATAGTCAAATTACCAAATGGTAATGTTGAAATTAATTTTAGGAGAAAAATGGAAAAAGCTAGAAGAAGTTTGCCGGTTACACGGAAGGAAAAAAAAAGTTTTAAATTAGAAGAAATAGATGATGACCAAAGGAGTAGTGAAAAGGAAGAAATTGATCAAAAGGTTTTTAGAAACAAAGAAAGTGGAATTGAACACCCTGTGTACAAAAGAACCTCATTAGAGAAAACCTACAACCCAAGTGAAAGTGATTTTCTCCAAGGAGCCATAAGAATGGTTAGCATTCAAAGGCCAGAAGAAATACCTGTCAAAAAATTTGAAATTGATAAACCATATCTTAGAGAAAATTTGAAAAATCATCATTTAAAAGATTGGTTCTTTAAAAGGTTTAATACAGAAGAAAAGGATAAGATGAGAGAATTATGATATTTCCAAATGGAGGAAGAAGAAAGAAATATACCTTTCTTTGACTGGTTCATGGAGTATTTTAAAAAAGGGAAAATCAAAGAAAAAGAAACTCAAAACCCAAAACAAATAAGAGTAATAGGAAGAACGACAAGGACCTGGAAAGACATTGAAGGAAAAGAAGTTCATAAATCTCATCCAACTTGGAAGAAACTTGATATTTCTGTCCCTAATACAGAAACCAAGAATTATGCCATGCCTGTAAAAAATGCATCTATTTATGAATCAAAATCAGACCCAAATGCTAGAGACATAGGTATAGGTATTGGAGATATAATTGAACAAAATAATTACACCAATCTATGTCTATTAACCATTGGAGAACAAACAGATCGGATAGAAAGAACAATCAAATCAAAAGCCGAATTCAATAAAGATAAGGAAGAAAAATTAGAAGAAAGCTCTGCCAATGTAGTATATGTTCCCAGACAATTACCTAAAGGGATTATTCTGCAAGAAGGACCATTTACAATGACAGACGAAATGCAAAAGGAATTATCCAATAGGATGGAAAGCCTCAATATGGGAGGAAAAGGATTCAACATCCTAAGAGTCTCTTCTTCAGAGGATTTATTAATAAATCGTTTGAAGAAGTGGAATCCTCAGGTAAAATTACCAGAGACAAAGAATTATTATCCTAGACCAACCCCTGTTGATCTACAACTCGAAGAGGCTCCATACATTTATACCTCAGAATTAACATATTCAGGAAATTCTTTATATGAATGGAACTTAGATGGATTAACAGAATATCAAATTGTCCAAATGGTTCACAATATGCTAATATACTGTAATGCCTGTGAAGTCAGAGAAAATACTCCAAGAAATATTTTCCTCATGATAACCACCTCTTTCAATGGAATATTAAGAGGATGGTGGAATTATGGATTAACTGGAGCCCAAAGACTTGAAATAGAAAATACTGTCAAATTGGATGATTTTGGAAGAATCCTTTACAGAGACAAAACCATAGGAAACTTAGTAGATCCCAATATTAAGCTTGAATCCGGTACTAGTCAAATCCCTGATAATTGGGAAACTCAATCTGATTGTGTCAGTGTCTTGCTTCTATGCATCCTCAATGAATTCACTGGAGGAATTGCTCTAATTAAGGAGAAAAATAGACAGCAATTAAATCGCTTGAGGTGTAGAAATTTAGGAGAATTTCGTTGGTATAGAGATGTTTTCCTATCTAAAGTTTACCAACTCAATGATTGCAATTCTGATATTTGGAAAGAAAGATTTATTTCAGGATTACCACCCCTATTTGTTGAAAAGGTGCGAAATTCCTTGAGAGAAGAAATGCATGGTACTAATTACAGTATGCCGACGTTCGAAGGAATTATACAAAGAATTAACGAAGTTGTCATGATTCTTTGCACTGATTTAAAAATCAGTAAACAAGCTGAAAAAATGAGAAAACATTCTGGAGATAAAGAATTAGGAGATTTTTGTTTCCAGTTTGGTTTAGACCAAACATCTGAATCAAAGAGAAAACCCTCGCGTTCTAGATTTACTCCAGACAGAAGAAGCAAAATTATAAGAAAGTATAAACCCGGAAGATATAAAAAACAGAGAAAATCCGATGAACTCATCCCGTTCAAAAGAAAATCTAGGAAATATTTCAAAAAGAAATACATAAAAGAAAATGTTCCAACTTGTTATACTTGCGGGAAAAAGGGTCATTATTCAAATAAATGCTTTAAAAAAGAAAATTCCTCTAAAAAGAAACTTAGAAAAATCAATAACAAAAATGAAGAAAAAAATACTGACAAAGAACCATCTGATTCAAGTTCCTCAGAAGAAGAAGAAGAATATGAATCTGATTCATCAACTGACATTGAACAAAATAGTCCCCAGGTTCAGCTCATCAAATAAGTCCAATCATGTACATGTCATTCAGGTGATGAAGAATCTGATGAAGAATGGTTGATACCATCCGATGAAGATCTATGCTGGTTTCTCTTATCTTGGCAACATTCCCCCACCAAATGAGCAACACCAAGACAAAATAACTTTTGCTATCTTTTCAACTAAGCCAGACAAGATGAGATGCACTAAAGCTTCCTTTTGACTAGATTGGATGCCATTATGTATATTTTCTTTTCAGTAATGATGATAACCAACACCATCTTTTGACTGGATGGGACATTTACCATCATCTAGCAACTTTTCTTCTCAGCATAACAACTAGCAATATATCCCCACCAAAAAGAGATGATTCCACTGGCTCTGATACCAACATAGGATCTACATTGACAGGACTCATCTCAAATATTCAAATATTCTTTTCATTAATTCTTTTGCTTTAGTAGAATGTTTATGAAATAATTTAGCTAACCGAGATTCCTTTTCAACTTCTTTTTCTTTTTCTTTGTCTTTTGCTGAAGAATATCAAAACTTTCCACCACGAAGGTATTCAGAAACTGATCCATCAGGATTAATATGAGAGTCAGGGTCCCACCGAGGATGGAGATTTTCAAGGGGCACAACTTCATCATCAAGATTTTCTTCTGGATCATGATTTCTATCCCAATCGTGATCACCAACCTTTTTCTTTGGGAGATACTCTTCTAAAATTTGTTTAATCTTTTCTTCAAAATTGACGGAGTCAATAGACATGTCCATTGGCTCAGGAGATTTTTCTTGAGCAATTTCTTTGGCAATCTTTTTGGCCAAGAGATCAGCCATGACCATTTCATTCTCAAAAGGCTTTTCTTCAAGAAGAAGAATTTCTTCTTTAACAGGAGGAGAGATTTGATTTAGGATTCTCTCATAAGAATCATTTTCAATTTTTGGCCACCATTTTTGGTAAAAAGTCTGGTACAAAGACGGAAAATCGAAAAAGTACTTTTTGACTTCAAACATCCACTAGAAAATGTATAGAATATGGAACTTTGCAAAGAAGCGAAGAACATTAAATGCTTCACAGGGAACTTTTTTTTCTATTTCACAGAACTTAATAAATAAATAACGAAAATTATCAGGAAAGATTTTCTGAGAAACACCAAAATATGACCACCAAGTGAAGAGAAATCAGGATGGGAAATTACGATGAATGGGAGTGACATCAGGACTTTCCTCTTTGAATCTGATGAACCAGGAATGACTATACTGGCGATTTTGCCACATCAAAGCAAATTTTCAGGCATCAATATAGTCTCAATAATTAAGGAACTCAGTCGAATTGTATAATTGGACTGATTTTGTCATGTACAAGGGACCATCCCAATCTTCCTCAGTAAGGATTTTGAGAATAATGAACTTTGAGTAAGTGATGATATCATTTGCATTCTTATTGTGGAAGATGAGGACACTTTTCATCTGAGGTAAAATATTGAGATACCAATCTCTGGTTTTCCTTTTATCAGGGGAATAAAAATGAAGCCCCTTACCAAAAAGAAAATAAACATTATCTTCTACAGATCTTTCTTCCATAAGACAATCTGAAGTAACAAGCGGTATAAAGACATAATTCTGATTGACTTGGGTCTTTTGTTGGAATAAAACCCTTTTGGCTTTCTTCTTGATCTGCCAATTTCTCTTGCCCTTTTTTTTTCTGCATGAACAGGGAAGAGCTACTTGCCATTTTGTCATCCCTGAATAAATTCTCTAGTAAGAAAGTCAGGGAGAGAGTTAGAATTTCCATTAATAAACTCAATCTTAAATTCAAAAACTGATAAAATGGCTTGCCATCTAGCAAATATTTGCTTAGAGACAAGATTTTTGGCATCTTTTTTTAAAATTTCTTTTGCTGCTTTAGCATCTACTCTGATGAGAAATTCTTTGTTCAATAAATCATGTTGGAATTTCGTCACACAAATAACTATGGCAAGAACTTCCTTTTTTATGGTGGAATATTTCTTTTGTGCTTCATTCCATAATCCAGAATTAAATCTTATTAATTCTTTTTTTGAGTCTTTTTGTTGTAAGAGGATTCCACCATATTCGACATCAGAAGCATCAATTTGAACTATTTTGAAAGCTTCTGGGTCAGATAAACATCTACAAGGAAGATTTTTAACTCTTTCCTTAATCTTTTTTATTGCATTAGTGTGATGGATAGACCACTCCTTAGGATTTTTCTTTAACCTTTCCTGGGAGAAGTTTTCTATCTTTTGCCAAATCTTGATAGAAAAATCCAACATAATTTAGACATCCAAGAAATCTTTGTAGCATATTTTTATCCTTAATTTCATCTGGAAATTTATCAACAAACTGAATAACTCTATTAGTTGGAGTTATTTTTCTATATTGGATCTCAAATCCTAAGAACCTGATTTTTTGCTGAAAGAGATTCATTTTTCTTTTAGATAAAGACAATCCATTTTCTTTTATGACTCTTTTGAAAATACCCAAATGTTTCCAATATTGTATCACAGATTCTGAGAAGATAATAATATCATCAATGTAAACAATGGCAAACTGGGTGTAAGACAAGAAGATATTATTCATAATATTCTGAAATTCAGACGGAGCATTTTTCAGTCCGAAAGGCATAACATTCAATTCATAATGCCCCATTGGAACAATGAATGCAGTTTTATATCTATCTTATTCTTTTATCTGAATCTGCCAAAATCCTGATTTTAAATCAAATTTTGAGAATATTTTGGCATTGTTTAATCTGTTTTAGCAAATCTTGAGTATTAAGCAAAGGATACCTAATAGATTGAAGAACTTTGTTTAAAGGTTTATAATTGATTACCAATCTTGGAACTCCTCTGTCGATTTCAACGGCCTTTTCAACATAAAATGCCATACAGCTCCAAGGGGATTTGCTTTTTCTAATTAATCATTTCTTCAAAAGATCATTGATTTCTTCTTGGCAAAGCTTTAAATGAGAAGCATCCATCTGGGATGGACGAGCTTTAGTAGGAATATCTTTTTCATTAAAATCTTTTACATATGGTAATCCTACTATATGTCTTTTTCTATTAATAAAGGCTGATGGTAATTCAAAACAACATTCTTCTTCAATCTGTTTTGTGAATTCTTCTAATTTTGTTATAAATTCTTTTTTCTCTAATTCTTTTGTTATTTGAACAGATTTGATTTCATTCTTTAAACCTTTTACATAATCTTCTTTATTGGAAATGATTTGATTTATTCTTTGGATTTTTGTTTCGCAGGGGTCATCAATAAAGTCAAGATTTATATCTACGCCTTTAATTTTTGTAGAAATTCCCTTTGTATTAACTGAGAAAGGTTGGATTAGAAGGATAAACGGGGATCCAAGAAGTACTTCATTAACAATATCTCCTGAAATAATGAAGGGTGTAGTAACACAAACTCCTTGGAAACAAACATGGACATTGGGAATTTTTCTTTCTATTGCCATACTGGTACCATTTGCTGCTGTCACAAATTGCTTAGATTCATCTGTGACTTCAATTGGGACAACACCTAACCTGATAACATTTTGATCAGCTCCAGTATCAACAATAGCATTGACTATTTTCTCAAAAAAAAATATCTTTATTTTAACTTGAATTCTCCATTGTTGATAAATACATTTTGTTGGGATAACAGAAGTAGAGATTTTGCTAATTTCTCCTTTAATTCTTTGGACAAATTTTTCTTCATCATATTTTTCAATAGCACCATCATTTTCCAACCAAGTTAACCTTTCATCAAGCTCATTTTGTTTTTTGGTTAACTCTATTCTTAATTTACGGAGTTCTCTCTTTTGATCATTTAATTCTCTTTGTAAGTCTGAGAGAGTTAAAGGTTTATTTATAGTATGAATTTTTTTTGCTCTATTCATAAGGTCAATCATGGAATAGGTTGGTGTGTGAAATGTTTCTTTCTCTTTTGTCCTTTTTGGATAATATGGTGCTTTATCACCATTTTCATCTTCTTCAAAGGAAATTTTTGGTTGTGAACTTTCTCCTTCTTCTCCTCCCCCCAATTTTGAAATTTGATTTAAAAATTTGACTTTTTTCTCTGGATCGGGTATGTTATCAACCATTTCTGTCATTGTAGATCCTATGTTGGTATCAGAGTCAGTGGAATCATCTCTTTTGGTGGTGGTTTATTGCTAGTTGTTATACTGAGAAGAAAAGTTGTCTTCATTACTTGGAAGAAAAGTTGCTAGATGATGGTAAATGTCCCATCCAGTCAAAAGATGGTGTTGGTTATCATCATTGCTGAAAAGAAAATATACATAATGGCATCCAATCTAGTCAAAAGGAAGCTTAGTGCATCTCATCTTGTCTGGCTTAGTTGAAAAGATAGCAAAAGTTATTTTGTCTTGGTGTTGCTCATTTGGTGGGGGAATGTAGATAATGTCGTGCTACCAGGATAAAGTTGTTTTATGCTCCACCTATTGTACCTTAGTCCAATGTGGGAATCTCCTTTTGTAAAGCTGGTTTGGAGGCTTGTGTCAGTAGACAACCTTTTTACTATTTTATTTGGTGTGTTGTCCTTTCATGGTCGGATGAGAGTGTGTTCTTTTGTATTTGCTCCATCTATATATGGAGCTTAGGTTTCCATTTGTGATCATCGTTAGAAAATTAAAAAAAAAATCAAAAGAGTTCAGAGTCAAAGTGTGAGTGTGAGCTTGAAGTTTGAGTGTGCTAGAGTTTGAAGTCCTGTACAATCTTCTGTAAGTAATTTGCCCACTTTTTCCAATTCGTTCAGTTTGTCCTGTTCGTCCAGTTCGTCCAGTTTGACGAATTTGTCCAGTTTCTCTAATTTGTCCTTTTCATCCTGTTTGTCCAATTCGTCCTATTCGTCCAGTTTGTCAAGTTAGTCCACTTTTTCCAATTTGCCCACTTTCTACAGTTTGTCCACTTTGTCATGTTTGTCCACTCTTTCCAATTCGTCCACTTTGTCCACTTTGTCCAATTCATCCAGTTTGTACAGTTCGTCCACTTTGTTCACTTTGCTCACTTTGTCCAGTTTATCTAATTTGTCCAATTCGTCTAATTTGTGTTGTTGGTAAGTTTGTCTACTTTGTCGAGTTGGTCCAACTGAGCCAATTTGTGCAGTTCGTCAAGTTTGTCTTGTTTGTCCACTTCTTCTGCTTTACCCAATTTGTCCACTTTGTCAAGTTTGTCCACTTTGTGCAATTCGTACAGTTTGTCCACTTTGTATTATTCGTCCAGTTTAACTTGTTTTTCCAGTTTGTCCACTTTGTTCAGTTGGTCCAGTTTGACTAATTATTCTAGTTTGTCCACTGTGTTCAGCTGGTCCAATTTGTCCTGTTCGTCCTATTAGACAAGTTTTTCCAGTTTGTCCACTTAATATAGGTCGTCCACTTTGTCCGATTTGTCCACCTTTTCAAGTTCATCCAGTTTGTCCAGTTAATGTAGTTTGTCTAGTTTGTCCATTTTGTTCACTTTGCTCACTTTGTCTACTTTGTCTACTGCGTTCACTTTGCTCATTTCGTCCAGTTTGTCTACTTTATCAACTTTGTTTAGATGGTATTGTTTGTCCAGTTTGACCAGTTTTTCTAATTTGTCCAAATCGTCTAATACGTCTAGATGGTCAAGTTTGTCCACTTTGTCGAATTGGTCAAATTTAGCCAATTATTGCAGTTTGTCTAGTTTTGTACAAGATGTACAATTTGTCCACTTTGTTCAGTTTTTACAGTTTGACTTGTTTGTCCACTTCGTCAACTTTATCCTGTTTGTTCACTTTGTCCATTATCTCCAGTTTGTCCAATTAGTATAGTTTGTACTTTGTCCTGTTCGTCCAGTTTGAGTAATTTGTCCACTTTTTCCAATTCGTTCAGTTTGTCATGTTCGTCCAGTTTGTCCAGTTCGTCCAGTTTGACGAATTTGTCCAGTTTCTCTAATTTGTCCTTTTCATCCTGTTTGTCCAGTTTGTCCAATTCGTCCTATTCGTCCAGTTTGTCAAGTTAGTCCACTTTTTCCAGTTTGCCCACTTTCTATAGTTTGTCCACTTTGTCATGTTTGTCCACTCTTTCCAATTTGTCCAGTTTGTCCAGTTTGTCCAATTCATCCAGTTTGTATAGTTCATCCACTTTGTTCACTTTGTCCAGTTTATCTAATTTGTCCAATTCGTCTAGTTTGTGTTGTTGGTAAGTTTGTCTACTTTGTCGAGTTGGTCCAGCTGAGCCAATTTGTGCAGTTTGCCAAGTTTGTCTTGTTTGTCCACTTCTTTTACTTTACCCAATTTGTCCACTTTGTCAAGTTTGTCCACTTTGTGCAATTCGTACAGTTTGTCCACTTTGTATTATTCGTCTAGTTTAACTCGTTTTTCCAGTTTGTCCACTTTGTTCAGTTGGTCCAGTTTGACTAGTTATTCTAGTTTGTCCACTGTGTTCAGCTGGTCCAGTTTTTCCTTTTCGTCCTGTTAGACAAGTTTTTCCAGTTTGTCCACTTAATACATGTCATCCACTTTGTCCTATTTGTCCACTTTGACAAATTTTTCCACTTTTTCCTATTCGTTGTGTTTGTCCACTTTGTCTAGTTTGTCCACTTTGTCTAGTTTGTCTAGTTTGTTAAGTTTGTTCAGTTGTCCACTTTGACCAATTTGTCAAGTTTGTCCAGTTTATCTAATTTGCACGGTTCGTCCTATATTCGCCCAGTTAGTCCACTTTATCCACTTTTTCCAGTTTGCCCGTTTTCTACAGTTCGTCAACTTTCTCATGTTTCTCCATTTTACCCAATTCGTCTAGTTTGTCTAGTTTGTCTAGTTTGTCCAGTTTATCCAGTTTGTCCACTTTATCCAATTTGTCCACTTTGTTCACTTTGCTCACTAAGTCAAGTTTGTCTAGTTCGTCTAGATGGTACAGTTCGTTCAACACATCCTATTTGTCCAGTTTGTCCAATTCGTCCTATCCGTCCAGTTTGTCCGGTTAGTGCATTTTATCCACGTTTTCTAGTTTGCCCGTTTTCTACAGTTCGTCAACTTTGTCATGTTTCTCCACTTTAGCCAATTCGTCTAGTTTGTCTAGTTTGTCCAGTTTATCCAGTTCATCCACTTTATCCAGTTCTTCCACTTTGTTCACTTTACTCACTTGTCTAGTTTGTCTAGATGGTACATTTCGTCCAACACGTCCTGTTTGTCCAGTTTATCCAATTCGTCCTATTCGTCCAGTTTGTCCAGTTAGTGCATTTTATCCACTTTTTCCAATTTGCCCATTTTCAACAGTTCGTCAACTTTGTCATGTTTCTCCACTTTTTCCAATTTGTCCAGTTTGTCAACTTTGTCATGTTTCTCCGCTTTTTCCAATTCGTCCAGTTTGTCAACTTTGTCCAGTTCGTCCAATTTGTCCACTTTGTTTACTTTGCTCACTTTCTTCAGTTTATCTAGTTTGTCAAGTTTGTCTAGATGGTTCAGTCTGCCTTATATTAAAGATTTTGATGAAAGAAACATCCCTACAAAAGCTAGACCTTCGCAGAGTTTATAAGGAGAAGAGTTTACTTTGTTTGGGATCAAGTTTACAATCTCGTTTTAGATCAAGTTTTCAATCCCAGTTTTTAGAGCAAGTTTTCTTATCAAGTTTAGAGAGTTGTGTGTGTGCTGGAGCTCAGGTCTGAAGCATCTTGTAAACAGTTTGTAAGTGTTTCAGTAATATGTTTTGTGTTTTATTATGTCTAAAAGATTGACTTTACTTAAAACGTTTTAATACTTGTGTTAAGCACTTGGAAAAATTAGATAGAATTATCAAAAGAATTAATAGAGACTTGCAAAGAAGTCCCTGTGTCCATCGACGTGCTCGCCGTTGTCCTCGTCATCAACGCGTTGAATATCGTCGTAATGCTGTAGTTCATACTTATGCTTCTTTACAATTGTGAAAAGGGAAATGATTTGTGCACCCCCCTCTTTTACCCATTGTGCACTCCCCCTATGTGAAATTACAATTTTGCCCAAACTCAAAATTCCTCTTTTCTCTCTCCTTCCTTGCTTTTTTTGGGAAAATTGTAATTTTACATAGGGGGAGTGCACAATGGGTAAAAGATGGGGGTGCACAAATCATTTCCCTTGTGAAAATTTAGATTAGAAGATCAATTGGAAATGTTAGGAAGAATTTGAGCTATTTAGCCTGTGTATGATTATCAGATTTTCTTTAGAGTTTATTATTTCCTTGTGCAATTTGCATTTTTGTGTTCTGCTTGGAAAAGGTAGAGTACCAAAGGTTGCATAGCAAGTCCCGCTTTAGCCATGGATAGGCATTTAGGGCAATAAATCGTTGACAGGACGCTCTAGTTTTCCTGTAGGCCACAACATGAAAAGAACTAAAGGAAAGAAGAAACTTTTTAAAAATTTGTTTAAATCATTTCAAAATCCTTCTAACAAATCTGATGTCTCTTCATCTTCATATCAAACTGCTATGTCTGGTTTTATGTCTAGTAATTTAGAAAATGATACAAAATCTGAAAAAATAAAAAATTCAGAAGAAATTGTTTTTGAAAACTTTGATCAAGCAATATCAAATTGGAAAATGCCTTCCTTGCCTATAACAGAAGTATATAGAATGGAACCTTTGAAGAACAGAATGACTATCATATTAAAACTATTGAAAATATTGTTTCCTTATCTGGAGGAAAAAAGACCATTAAGTTTTTGATCAAAGAGTTATTCAACAAATTAAAACAAAATACAATTACCTGCATATTGGATTAATTCAGGTAGGAATTAAACCTCCTGTTTAGATTAGGATTAAATGCCTCTGTCTGTGTTTATGTTTGAGATCAAAGACATGATGAGTTTGATGATTTGTTATATGTTATGGTTGAATCTAGTCTATGTCATGGTGCTGCCTACTTCAACTACCTCCTAAATATTACAGTTGATGTTCATGATGAAGATGTCTTAGATTGTGCTACTCTTGGATTTCAAAGTAAAGGGTTAAAAATGAGTCCAAAAAGTAAACCTTTTGCTATAATATACAGAGTGTTTTACAAATCAATGATGTCTCTGTTTCCCATGGTTGCCTATGAACAAAAAGTTGAAAGAGAGAAAACAACTGTTCTTTTGGAAACAAAATTTAACAATAATGTTTTCATACAAAAAGTAATTAATTGGGAAGATGTTACTCTTCTAGGAAATTGGGAAATTGAAGATGTAACTCCCAGAATTAATGAAATCATAGATGATTTACACAACATAGTCAAATTACCAAATGGTAATATAGAAGTAAATTTTAGAAGAAAATTCGACAAAGCCAGAAAGAGTTTTGCTGGTTATGTTGATTCCGGAAAAAGTCTTAAACTAGAAGAAGTAGTAGACCAAGGTGAAAAGGAAGAAATGGAACAAAAAACTTATAAGAATTTTGATACTAGAATTAATCACCCTATTTATAAAAGACAAAGTTCACCAGGAACTTATGTACCTACTGAAAATGACTTTGGTCATTCTGGTCTAGTAATTCGAATGATAAAAGTTCCTCAAGAAAAAATAATTCCCATAAATAAAGAAACTAAAGAATTCCAAATAGACAAACCCTATTTGAGAAAAACAATGAGAGAACATCCTTTAAGAGACTGGTTCTTTAAAAACATTAACGAAGAAGAAAAAGACAAAATGAGAACTATATGGTATCAACAAATGAAGGATGAAAGAAGAAATATAAAGTTCTTTGATTGGTTTTTTTATTATTTCAAGAAAGGTAAAAGCCCTGAAAAAACTAATAATCAAATTAGAATTATTGGAAGAACAGCAAGAACTTGGAAAACTGTAGATAAAAAAGAAATTGAAAGATCACATCCTCCATGGAAAATTTTGGATATTTCAAGCAAAGGATCTGTGACAAAAAATTTTGCTAGTCCTGTTAAAGATAGCTCTGTCCTAAAAAATGTAAAAAAAATAAAAGTTCAGGATATTGGTCAGGAATTAGGAAATATAATTGAAGAAAATAATTATACTAATCTTTGCATCTTGACTTTAGGAGAACAAACAGAAAGAATTGAAAAAACAATTAGGTTAAATCCTGATCTTAATGTGACCAAACCTATAAGAAAACATAAAGAAGAAATTCAGGTTGAACCTCCAGTTGACCCTGTTTATGTTCCTAAGTCTTTACCTTCAGGAATAATTTTGGAAAAAGGTCCTTTCAAAATAACTAATGAAATGCAAAATGAATTAACCAGTAGAATGGATCATTTGCTACTTTCAAATAAAGGTTTAAGCATCTCAAGGATATCTGTAGCTGAAAGTACTTTGATTAATAGATTGAAGAAATGGAATCCTCAAGCTGAGTTACCTAGAACTAAGAATTATTATCCTAGGCCAACTCCTATGGATCTACAGATAGAAGAAGCCCCATATCAAATGGATATTTAGTATTCAGGAAATACTTTATACGAATGGAACCTAGATGGATTATCTGACTATCAAATTCTTCAAACGATTCATAGTATCCTGATTTATGCCAATGCTTGTGAAGTTAGAGGAAATAACCCAAAGAATGTTTTCCTTATGATAACTACCTCATTTAATGGAATTTTAAGACGTTGGTGGCATTACAGTTTAACCAATGAATAGCGTCTAGAAATTGAGAATGCTGTTAAAATGGATGAATTAGGAAGAATCATTTACAGAGATAAATCCACTGGAAATTTTGTGGATCCAGCCATCAAAATGGAACTTGCTGGAACAAGTCAAACACAAATCCCAGAGAATTATACAACCCAACCAGATTGTGTGAATGTCTTATTATTAAACATTCTTGAAGAATTTAATGGTGGATTGAATATAATGAGAGAAAAGAATAGAAAACAATTACATCGTCTTAGGTGTAAGACTTTGTCTGACTTTAGATGGTATAAATATGTTTTCTTAGCAAAAGTATATCAATTAACTGATTGGAATTCTGAGATATGGAAGGAGAAATTTATCTCAGGTTTACCTCCTTTATTTGCTGAAAGAGTTCGTAATTCCATTTGAGAAGAAATGAATGGAACTATTAATCTGAATTTGTTAACTTATGGAGCTATTGTCCAAAGGATTAACAAAGTTGGATTAGCTTTGTGTACTGATCTGAAGATTAGTAGACAAATGGAAAAATTGAGAAAATACACTGGTCAAAAGGAATTAGGAGATTTTTGTTACCAGTTTGGTTTAGATCAAGTTGTTGAATCCAAAAGAAAACCCTCTCGATCTAGATTCTCTCCAAAAAGAAAAAAGAAAAATTTCAAAAGCAAAATAGAAAAAAAAAATACAAAGATAAATTGAGAGAGCTTTTCCCTTTTAAGAGAAAGCCTAAGGGAATGTCTAGTAGAAAGAAATCTCGTGAGAAAACTCCTACTTGTTATGCATGTGGAGAAAAATGACATTATTCTAATAAATGCCAGAATAAAAATAAAAAGAAAGTAAATGAAATTCTTCATAATAATGATGATTCGGAAGTCCTTGAAGAAGACGATGAAGAAGACGAAACTAGTCAGGATTCAAGTGATAATGAGTTAGAGAATCCCTCAAAAGAAACTAAGTCCTCTGATGAAGAAATAAGATTAGGAAACAAATATCATATTCAACTCATAAAAAATTCCAAGCTTGTCTTTGTGATTCTGATCATACTGAAGATGATGAATGGTCGATCGATTCTTCTGATGATCTTGGTATCCATATAAGAGTTCTTACTGCCCCACAAAAACTATTGCTTGAAACGGTTGATAATATTCCTGATTCAGAGAAGAAAGTTCAATTTTTGAATCAAATTTCAAAACTTGGGGAGGAAATAGATGAAGGAACCTCAAAATCACAAAAGAAAATTGTAAATTTTTATGAAGAAGAGGAGAAAGAAGAAAGACCCTTCCTTCAAAAGAAAAAAGAATTTAATTTCCAATCTCCTAGTTATTCAATTATGGAATTAATGAATAGAGCTGAAAATATCCAGATGAAAAGTCGTGTTTTAACTTTAGCTGATCTGCAAAAAGAATTAAACGATCAGAAAAGAGAAATTTGTGAATTAAGGTTAGAATTAACTAGGAAACATAAAGAATTAGATGAAAGAATTTCATGGATAGAAAGTGGTGAAAATATAAAACATTATGAAGATGAACAAATGCTAACAAATTATCAAAAAGAACAAGGATTTATTCATAGAATAAAAGGAGAAATCAATAAAATCTGTACTGGTGATATTTCTGTTCCAACTCATTGTTTATTACAACAATGGAGAGTCCAACTTAAAACTAAATTAAAATCGTTTGAGAAAGTTGTGACTGCCTTAATAGATTCAGGTGCAGACTTAAACGTAATACAATTAGGTGTTGTGCCATTTAATCTCACAGAGGAATCCCAACAACATATTTCTGCTGCTAATGGTACTAGTATTGCTATTGAAAGAAAGATCCCAAACATCCATATTTGTTGCCAAGGTGTTTGTATTTCTACACCATTCATAATCTTTAAAGATATTGTAACGCCCCGCCCTTTTTCACTCGCTTCTTTCCGTAAATTCAGAGTCTATTTTTTTTTTGTAACAGAGTGGAGTGATAGAGCGCGGGACGTCACGACGCGAGCTAAGTCCGAACTTCCAAAGTCCGACCCTTAACTGACCAACCATATGTGTGCATGGACTCAGTCCACTAAAATGTTTCACACATAGCAATATCAACATGCGGAATAAAAATCACAACTTGCGGAATCATAACATCAATTTGCGGAATCATAATAGAACCTAGTTCCATTCCATTGATAGCAAAGTAGTTAGTCAATAAAAATCACAATCATCATTATCCAAATAAAACATCCAACCATAGCATTTCATCTAAGTTATTACATTCTGAAAATCTGGATACTCTCAATATAAATCCCGGAGTATCTTAAACACAATATAAAACTAAAAGCATTCCAAGCTCCTATGCTTGCCCCTTTCTACGTTTAGCGTTTTCCTTGTTTCCTGCATCATCCACTAAAGGGTAGAAATAGGGCGTTAGTACAACGCGCCCAGTAGGTATTCCAATTAAGGTTAACACATGGTTAGTACAAAACATATCATATAACTTAGTGATATCAAAACCATATAAATCCATGCCATGCAATGATGACAATTATGCAATGAGTCCCACCCATCACCTGTACATAAATGTGCCTACCACATAGGTCTTTCGGTCGCCCCGACGGAGTGTGGACCCTCCGGAAATCTTCTTGATGGAAATCACATCAAGGTGTTGTACATAGGTTTTTCGAACGCCTCGACGGAGTGTGACCCCTCCAGTTATAAATCCTTCACCCCATGCCATGCATGAGATGCCAACGAAACACATGTTATTTTATAACATAAACATGGCATTGAAAATCATCATTTGAAAAACATATCCAATACATGCTCTTTATACAATTAAAACCTAGCATGTAAAATCACCTTTGGAACATAATCAATCCATGCTATTTAAATCAAGGTAAACGTAGCATTTGAAATTCAATAATAAATCAAATCCTTTGAAACACATTTTCATCAAAACATAAGATAAAACAAGTACATAATCGATGGTTTCAAAGAGGTGGAATCCTACCTAAGACCGCTCACGAGTCCTTGCGTTTTCGTCCAAGAGTCGATCACCGATTACGCACCTCTTGCAAGATCCCGTTACCTTATATATAATAATAAATCAAAACCAAGTCTCAATTGATTCACAATATTTTAAGTCCATACACCATTCCTTATTTTTACCCTTTATTTACCAAATTGTCATTGGTCTCGTCACCTAAGTTTTAGGTCCCAAAACATTGGTCCATTAATTCATATAATTACTAAAATGCCATTCATGGCTAAACTTCTATTTTTAGCAAGTATTTACAATCTTGCCACTCCGTAGAATTTATTCATTTAATTACTTATTTATGCCATTATATCTATCTTTCCATTCTTTTCACCCTTCATCCCTTGGTTTGGTAAACCATTTATTTAATTCATACATAGACCCAAACATGGCCCATTTACAAGTTCATAACCGTAACATAAAAATCCCAAGTCCACCAAATAATTCCCATATATTGATTCATAAAACAAACATGACCTAAAACCCCAAGTCCATTAAATACTTCATGGGGTTCGGCCATACACCATGGCCGAACTATGTCCAATATTTCCTCATAATTTCAAAATTGCCACTATACTTATCCATAGTCATTTTACCTCCCTTATTTCCATAAGGCTTAAGTTCCATAATAATGGATAAAATAATTCATAATATAATCCTTTAATCCTTGACACCTGAACCCAAAAATTGGTTCATAACTCGATTCATCAATCAGCCCTTAACATGAATTAAAATGCCATTTGATCCCTTAATTTGGACCATGGGATTCGGCCATACACCTTGGCCGAATCCTATGGTGTATATAGTTTCCAAATTAAACTTCACCTTTCCATAATTGGAAGGTTTCCCAATTTAGATTTTACCTTCCAAAAAATAGAACTTCCCCTTGTTAATCTCCCCTTCTATTATTAGAAGATTTCTATATTTAAACTTACTAAAATTATCAACCTCCTTCCATAAATGGAAGGTTTCCATAAATAGCCTACTCTTTTCCATAATTGGAGTCCTTTCCAATTTAGCAACTCCTTCCATATTTAGAAGCTTTCCTTATTAAGCAGACACCTTCCGTAATTGTATGCTTTCCAATTTTAGCAACCAAGTCTAAAATTAGATAATTTCTTATTTTATTCTCCATTCCAAATCCATCTACCAAAAACAATCCCTTCTTTCTATTCTTAGATCTTTCTAAATTAGAACTCCACCTTCCAAAAATAATTAACAAACATTCAAAATAGCATAACCACTCCATGGGGTTCGGCCATGGTGGTGGGGTTCGGCCATACACCATGGCCGAACCCTATGGTTCTTATGGTTCTCTTTTAAATGAATTCAAACAACATAGCCCTCCATAGTTTTCATGTTTGAAACCAATTTACATTATTGCCATTTATACCAATCTCTAAGTTAACTTGGTCCATGGGGTTCGGCCATACACCTTGGCCGAACCCTATGGTGCATAACTTTCCATATTTGGAAACACTTTCCAAAATTAGATGGTTGTACCATATTTAACAACTTCTTCCATAAATGGAAGGTTTCCATATATAGGTTCTAACTTTCCATAAATGGAAACTTTCTAAGATTAGAACTCCTTTCCAAAATTAGTATGCTTTCTAATTTATAAATCCTCATCCATGGGGTTCGGCCATGCACTATGGCCGAACCCTATGGTTCCAATATCTCCTCTTTTAAATCCAATTAAACACACCTATCCGTCTAAGGTTTTCCATCATTTAAATCCATACATTAAATCAGTATCCTTTCACGGTTTTGAACCCATAAATATAGCCGAAGACCTTCCATTAAGCGTCTCCAAAATCCTTTCATTTAATCCATCACCAAGTAAATCCAAAACCGATCATACATTGGCTTACAAAAATCATACATTAAACCTATCTTCTTACATGGGGTTCGGCCATGCATTGTGGCCGAACCCTATGGTTCATGTTTCCTTGGTTTTCCATTATTAATAACCCAATAAAATAAATTATATCTAACCCATGTATTTCCATTAAAAAAATAAGCATATCTCTTAAACAAAATATAAATCAAACAACTAACCGGTTCCCGCGACTCCTTCGGTTATTTCTTCCGATCCTTTTCTTGCTCTTAACCTTTTCTTCTTGCCGGTCGGACAACCCTTGCTGGTTTCTTCTTCTTCCAATTTTCTTTTCTTTTCCCCTTGCTTTTCTCCAAACAAGAACTCCTTCTTGTTGCTGCCCTTTCTTCTCTTACTTTTGGCGTGAAAGAGAATGATGAATTGAGAGAGGGAGAGAGAAGAATAAAACTTGATAATGGGGTTGTAAAAATCGTGCACCCCCTCCTTGCCTCTCCTTTTATTAGTTCTCCTTAGTCCCACATTAGAAATTTCTTAAGATGAGCACCCCTTAGCCGTGCGCCCTTTGTGTTTCCCGTTTTGTTTTACACGTATACGATATTGTATCTCAGTTTCGACCTTGTTAACTTCCGAATCAGAAAAAATGGTAAACTACAAAGCTTTCGCCCTTGAAGTCTTCTTTCTAACGCAAAAAGAATCAAAGCCATCGATTATCGGAGTGAAAAGTTATAACCAAAATACTGGACATATATCAAACCTTCCTTATTTAACCATGGCCGACTTACCTTGCCTTAGATGGCAATACCGTGTGGCCTTGCTTTGTTTAATGATTTACTGATCTCCCTTGCTCAATTTAAGACCTTCTTTTAATTATATCTCTATTTAATTAGATAATTTCCTTGGCTATTAATCCATGCTCATAATTATAGATATTAGTTTCCAAAATTCGGCCATGCTTAATCTCATTTAATTTTTGAATATTTTCTTAGGATATGCAAATCCAATTTGATTAAGAAAATCCCTCTCCAATTATTCTAGAATATCATTTGTGGATTTACAATCCCACATATTTTTCATGCGCCTAATCTAGGGATTTCACATTCAAAATTCGGCCATAAGATCCTTTATTCAAATTTGGATATGATTCATCACCAATTTAATCCTACCCATTTAAATTTTAATAAAACCAATTTCACAATCAATTGGGTCCTAATTGGGTCATGACCCAATTCTTTATCCATATGCAAATCCAATCTAAAATTCATAATTAAAATGGGTAATTTCATATAAAATAATTAACTGAAAATCCGAGGTGTTACAGATATTGTGGATGAAGTAATTTTAGGATCTCCTTTTATATTGCAAATTCAACCCTTTTCTGTTAGAAGTGAATTTTGATTTCATTGATGAACCAAGTCAAACGAAAATTTTAAGGATAAATCAAATTATTGCAAATCGAGAAGAATATATAAAGAATTAAAAAATGAAATTAAATGTGTTAGAATAAAAAATGAATTAGAACAAAAAGAATTTAAAGAAAAATTAGAAAAATTTCAGAAAGAAATTGAAGAAGAATGTTGTTCTGATTTACCTTCTACTGTCTGGGATAAAAATGACATATAATTAGTTTGCCTTATATTAAAGATTTCGATGAAAGAAACATCCCTACAAAAGCTAGACCTTCGCAAATGGATGCTTACCATCTTGATTTATGTAATAAAGAAATAGAAGATTTGTTAAAAAGGAAATTAATTAGAAGAAGTAAATCTCCTTCGAGCTGTACTACCTTTTATGTTGAAAAAGCTTCAGAGATTGAAAGAGGTGTCCCAAGATTAGTCACAAATTATAAGCCTCATAACAAGGTTTTGCAATCAATCAGATACCCTTTGCCAAATACTCAAGATCTATTGAATAGACTATGCAATGCAAAAATATTCTCAAAGTTTGATCTTAAGTCTAGGTTTTGGCAAATACAGGTTAAAGAGAAGGATCGATGCAAAATTGCATTTACTGTTCCAATGGGTCATTATGAATGGAACATCATGCCTTTTGGATTAAAAAATGCTCCCTCTGAATTTCAGAATATTATGAATGAAATATTTTCATCATATATTCAATTTTCTATTGTCTATATTGATGATATCTTGATATTTTCTGAATTAGTAAGTCAACATTGGAAGCATTTAGGTATTTTTAAGAAGATAATTAAACAAAATGATTTAGTTTTATCTAAGAAAAAAATGAGCCTATTTCAACAAAAAATTAGATTTTCAGGCTTTGAAATATAGGATAAAAGGATCACGAAATTGAAAGATCACATCCTCCATGGAAATTTTTTATATTTCAAGCGAAGGATCTGTGACAAAATTTTTTGCTAGTCCTGTTAAAGATAGCTCTGTCCTAAAAAATATAGAAGAAATAAAAGTTTAGGAAATTGGTCAGGGATTAGGAAATATAATTGAACAAAATAATTATACTAATCTTTGCCTCTTGACTTTAGGAGAACAAACAGAAAGAATTGAAAAAACAATTAGGTTAAATCCTGCTCTTAATGTGACCAAACCTATAAGAAAACATAAAGAAGAAATTCAGGATGAACCTCTAGTTAACCCTGTTTATGTTCCTAAGTCTTTACCTTCAGGAATAATTTTGGAAAAGGGTCCTTTCAAAATAACTAATGAAATGCAAAATGAATTAACCAGTAGATTGGATCATTTACTACTTTCAAATAAAGGTTTAAGCATTTCAAAGATATCTGTAGCTGAAAGTACTTTGATTAATAGATTGAAGAAATGGAATCCTCAAGCTGAGTTACCTAAAACTAAGAATTATTATCCTAGGCCAACTCCTGTGGATCTACAGATAGAAGAAGCCCCATATCAAATAGATGTTCAGTATTCAGGAAATACTTTATACGAATGGAACCTAGATGGATTATCTGAATATCAAATTCTTCAAATGATTCATAGTATGCTGAATTATGCCAATGCTTGTGAAGTTAGAGGAAATAACCCAAAGAATGTTTTCCTCATGATAACTACCTCATTTAATGGAATTTTAAGAGGTTGGTGGCATTATGGTTTAACCAATGAACAACGTCTAGAAATTGAGAACTAAAATGGATGAATTAGGAAGAATCAATTATAGAGATAAACCACTGGAAATTTTGTGGATCCAGCCATCAAAATGGAACTTGCTAGAACAAGTCAACCACAAATCCCAGAGAATTATACAACCCAACCAGATTGTGTGAATGTCTTATTATTAAACATTCTTGAAGAATTTACTTGTGGATTGAATATAATGAGAGAAAAGAATAGAAAACAATTACATCGTCTTAGGTGTAGGACTTTGTCTGACTTTAGATGGTATAAAGATGTTTTCTTAGAAAAAGTATATCAATTAGCTGATTGTAATTCTGAGATATGGAAGGAGAAATTTATCTCATGTTTACCTCCTTTATTTGCTGAAAAAGTTCGTAATTCCATTCGAGAAGAAATGAATGGAACTATTAATTTGAATTTGTTAACTTATAGAGCTATTGTCCAAAGGATTAACAAAGTTGGATTAGCTTTGTGTACTAATCTGAATATTAGTAGACAAATGGAAAAATTGAGAAAATACACTAGTCAAAAGGAATTAGGAGATTTTTGTTACCAGTTTGGTTTAGATCAAGTTGTAATTATGTTGCTTTTTACTATCAAGATCTAGCGAAAGATAGAAAATTGCTCAAAGAAAGATTGAAGAAAAAGCCCTTAGAATGGTCTGAGGATCATACTAGAGCTGTCCAAAAAATTAAAGAAAGAGTTAAAAATCTTCCGTGGAGATGTTTATCTAACCCTGATGCTTTTAAGATTGTTCAAACTGATGCCTTTGAGTTAGGCTATGGAGGAATCATTCATTTGAGAGCGCCAACGAAAGATCAGCATTTCATTTTGAGCGGAAGACTTGGAAGCTTGAGGATCGGCGGAAGATGGCTCAGCACCTTGAGATGAGTTAAACTTTGGAGATGAATACCAAAACTTTTGACCGCCACGGTATAATCAGTGACAGAACCATCTGGATTAACCTTTGAATTTGTCACTGATTATAACCGTGGTGGTCAAAAGTTTTGGTATTCATCTCCAAAGTTTGACTCATCTCAAGGTGCTGAGCCATCTTCCGCCATTCCTCAAGCTTCCAAGTCTTCCAAGTTGACGAAGTGTAGAAAATGGGAAAATTGGAAAAAGTTTATAAAGTGGATTAACTGGACAAATTGGATGAATTGGACGAACAGGAGAAACAGGACGAGCTGTGCAAATTAGATAAACTGGACAAATTTGACAAATTGGTCAAACTGGACAACTGAACAAACTTGACAAACTAAACAAACTGGACGAATGGGACGAATTGGACAAATAGGATGAACTTGACAAATTAGACAAACTGGACAAACTGGACAAATTCATCAAACTGGACCTACTGGACAAACTTGACAATGCACGAACTAGACGAACTGGACAAATTAGTTAAACTGGTCAAACTGGACAAACTGAACCATCTAGACAAAGCTGACAAACTGGACAAAGTGAATAAAGTGGACGAATAGTACAAACTGGATGAACTAGACAAACTGGACAAACTGGACGAATTGGAAAGAGTGCACAAACATGACAAAGTGGACAAACTGTAGAAAGTGGGAAAACTGGAAAAAGTGGAGTAACTTAACATACTGGACGAATAGGACGAATTGGACAAACTGGACAAACAGGATGAACTTGACAAATTAGATAAACTAGACAAATTCATCAAACTGGACCTACTGGATAAACTTGACAATGCACAAACTAGACGAATTGGACAAATTAGATAAACTGGACAAACTGAACAATCTAGACAAACTTGACAAAGTGAGCAAAGTGGACGAATTGTACAAACTAGATGAACTCGACAAAGTGGACGAACTGTACAAACTGGATGAACTGGACAAAGTGGACAAACTGGATGAATTGGAAAGAGTGGACAAACTGTAGAATGTGGGCAAACTGAAAAATGTTAACTAACTTGACAAATTGGGCGAATAGGACGAATTGGACAAATAAGATAAACTGGACAAATTGCACAAATTCGTCAAACTGGACCAACTGGACAAACTTGACAAACTGGACGAACAGGACAAAGTGGACAAACTTTAGAAAGTGGGCAAACTGAACAAAGTGGATAAAGTGGACTAATTGGACAAACTGAACAAATAGGACGAATTGGACACACTTCATAAACAGGACAAACGATAACTGGGTAAACTGAAAAAGTTAACTAACTTGACAAACTGGACAAATAAGACGAATTGGATAAATAAGATAAACTGGACAAACTGGACAAATTCGTCAAACTGGACCAACTGGACAAACTTGACAAACTAGACAAACTGGACGAATAGGACAAAGTGGACAAACTTTAGAAAGTGGGCAAACTGAACAAAGTGGATAAAGTGGACTAACTGGACAAACTGAACAAATAGGACGAATTGGACACACTTCATAAACAGGACAAATGATAAATTGGACAAACTGGACAAAGTGGACAAACTGGAAAAACTTGTCTAACAGAATTAACAGAACAAATTGGACCAGCTGAACAAAGTTGACAAACTAGAATAACTAGTCAAACTGGACCAATAGAACAAAGTGGACAAAATGGAAAAACTTGTCAAACTGTAGAAAATGGACAAACTGAACCATCTAGACAAACTTCACAAACTAGATAAACTGGACAAACTAAGCAAAGTGAACAAACTAGACAAACTGGACAAATTGGACGAACTGGACAAAGTTGACAAACTGAACTGGACATAGTGGACAAATTGGACGAATTGGAAAAAGTGGAGAAACAAGACAAAGTTGACAAACTGTAGAAAATGGGAAAATTGGAAAAAGTTGAAAAAGTGGATTAAATGGACAAACTGGATGAATTGGATGAACTTGACAAACAGGAAGACCTGTGCAAATTAGATAAATTGGACAAATTTGACAAAGTGGACAAATAAGACAAAGTGGACGACCTGTATTATTAAGTGGACAAACTAGAAAAACTTGTCTAACAGGACGAAAAGGACAAACTCGACCAACTAAAAAAAGTGGACAAACTAGAATAACTAGCCAAACTGGACCAACTGAACAAAGTGGACAAACTAGAATAACTAGTCAAACTGGACCAAATGAACAAAGTGGACAAACTAGAAAAACTAGTTAACT
This sequence comes from Chimonanthus praecox, assembly GCA_022113865.1. NCBI lineage: Eukaryota > Viridiplantae > Streptophyta > Magnoliopsida > Laurales > Calycanthaceae > Chimonanthus > Chimonanthus praecox. The sequence goes on along the minus strand of CM039089.1, from coordinate 32,451,075 downwards.
TGGACGAACAATAAAAAGTGGACATGCTGTACGAATTGCACAAAGTGGACATGCTGTACGAATTGTACAAAGTGGACAAACAGGACATAGTGGACAAAGTGCACAAATTGGGTAAAGTAGATTATGTAGTTTGTCTAATTCGTCCTATTCATTCAGTTTGTCCACTTAGTCCACTTTATCCACTTTGCTTCGTTTGCCCGCTTTCTACAGTTCGTCCACTTTGTCATGTTTGCCACTTTTTCCAGTTTGTCCATTTTGTTCACTTTCCTCACTTTGTCCAGTTTGTCTACTATGTTCACTTTGCTCATTTCGTCTAGTTTGTCAAGTTTATCAACTTTGTAACCCTAAACCCTAAACCCTAAATTCTGCTAAAGCTAAGGAATTGATGAAAAAGAAGATTTGATTTTTCGATCCAGATAAAATCCCGATCCTTATCGTTTTGGTATCAGAGCCATGCTGGCCTTATCTCTTTTGGTGGGGGTATAGCCAGATGTCTTGCTTAGTTGAAAAGTAGAAAAAGTTTTGTCCACTCAAAAGATGGTGGGGGTATGCTGCCAGATGTCTTAGACTTATCAAAAGATGAAAAAGTTGTTCCTAGTGCATCCCATTTGGTCAAAAGATGCTTCACTTATTATAACTTTTTGTTGTTCTCCCATGTGGGGAATTTCTTTTTGTAAAGTTGGTTTGGAGGCTTGTGTCGGTAGACAATCTTTTTACTGTTTTGTTTTATGTGCTATCCTCTCATGGTCGGATGAGAGTTTGTCTATTGTAACCCTGCTCGTCTATATAAGGAGCTTTGTGTTTTCATTTAGGTTCATCGAAAAAAAAAAAATCTAAGTTTGGAAGATCAAAAAAATTAAAAGCTTAGTTTTGTATTCTAAAAGAGTGAAGTGTGTTAAAGCTTGGAGTTTGGAGTTTGGAGTCCTGTAAAAACAGTCTGTAAGTAATGCTTGAACTATTACAAGTTTGTTAATTTTGTTAATTTTGTTATCTAATCATGTTGTCTTCTTTTAGTAGAGATTTTTCTAATTTCTCCTTTAATTCTTTGGACAAATTTTTCTTCATCATATTTTTCAATAGCACCATCATTTTCCAACTAGGTTAACCTTTCATCAAGCTCATTTTGTTTTTTGGTTAACTCTATTCTTAATTCACGGAGTTCTCTCTTCTGATCATTTAATTCTCGTTGTAAGTCTGAGAGAGTTAAGGGTTTATTTATAGTATGAATTTTTGCTGCTCTATTCATAAGGTCAATCATGGAATAGGTTGGTGTGTGAAATGTTTCTTTCTCTTTTGTCCTTTTTGGATAATATGGTGTTTTATCTCCATTTTTATCTTCTTCAAAGGAAATTTTTGGTTGTGAACTTTCTCCTTCTTCTCCTCCCCCCAATTTTGAAATTTGGTTTAAAAATTGAACTTTTTTCTCCGGATCGGGTATGTTATCAACCATTTCTAGAAGTAATTTTTGAGGGGCTGTGAGAACACGGATATGGATACCAAGATCTTCATTAGATGGTATCGACCATTCTCCATCAGATTCATCATCATCTGAATGACATGTACATGATTGGAATTGTTTCATGAGTTGAACCTGGGGACTATTTTCTTCAATGTCAGTTGATGAATCAGATTCATATTCTTCTTCTTCTGAGGAACTTAAATCAGATTGTTCTTTTTCAGTATTTTCCTCTTCATTTTTGTTATTGATTTTTCTAAGTTTCTTTTTAGAGGAATTTTCTTTTTTTTAAAGCATTTATTTGAATAATGACCCTTTTTCCCGCAAGTATAACAAGTTGGAACATTTTCTTTTATGTATTTCTTTTTGAAATATTTCCTAGATTTTCTTTTGAATGGGATGATTTCATCGGATTTTCTCTGATTTTTATATCTTCCGGGTTTATATTTTCTTACGATTTTGTTTCTTCTATCCGGAGTAAATCTAGAACGTGAGGGCTTTCTCTTTGATTCAAGTGTTTGATCTACACCGAATTGGAAACAAAAATTTCCTAATTCTTTATCTCCAGAATATTTTCTCATCTTTTCAGCTTGTTTACAGATCTTTAAATCAGTGCAAAGAGCAATCCCCACTTTGTTTATTCTTTTTATAATTCCTCCAAACGTTAACATGTTGTAATTGATAATCCCATGCATTTCTTCTCTGAAGGAATTATGCACCTTTTCTGCAAATAAGGGTGGTAATCTTGAAATGAATCTTTCTTTCCAGATATCAGAATTGCAATCATTGAGTTGGTAGACTTTAGATAGGAAAACATCTTTGTACCAACGAAATTCTCCTAAGTTTCTACACCTTAAAGGATGTAACTGTTGCCTATTTTTCTCCTTTATTAGGGCAATACCTCCAGTGAATTCATTGAGGATACATAAAAGTAGGACACTAACATAGTCAGATTGTGTTTCCCAATTTTCAGGGATTTGGCTAGTGCTTGCTTCTAATTTGATGTTGGGATCAACCAGGTTTCCTGTGGTTTTATCTTTGTATAGGATTGTTCCAAATTCATTCATTTTGACAGCATTTTCGATTTCAAATCTTTGGGCTCCGGTTAACCCATAATTCCACCATCCTCTTAATATTCCATTGAAAGAGGTGGTTATCAGGAGAAAAATATTTTTTGGAGTATTTCCTCTGACTTCACAGGCATTACAGTATATTAACATACTGTGGACTATTTGGACGATTTGATATTCGGTTAATCCATTTAGGTTCCATTCATATAAGGAATTTCCTGAATAGGTCAATTCCTACAAAATGTATTTACCAACAGTGGAGAGTTCAGGTAAAGATAAAAATAAAAAACTTTGAGAAGATTGTCAGTGCCATAATTGATACAGGAGCAGACTTAATTATTATCATATTAAGAATCGTTCCTATTGAATTTACAAGTGAATCGAAACAGTTTGTTTCTGCTGCTAATGGAACGACCATTTCCATAGAATGACAAATCCCAAATGTTCATGTCTGTGTTACATCACCCTTTATTATTTCAGAAGATATTATTAATGTACTTCTTGGATCCCCATTTCTTCTCCAAATCCACAAAAGGAATCTCTACAAATATCAAAGGGATTGAAGTAAATCTTGATTTCATATATGATCCTTGTGAAACGAAATTAAAAGGATAAATCAATTTATCGCCACTAGAGAAAATTACATTAATAGACTAAAAAATGAAATCAAGATTGCCCAAATTACAAAAAATTTGGAGAAAAAAGAGTTTAAAGAAAAAATAGAAAATCTCACAAAACAATTTGAAGATGAATGTTGTTCTGAACTACCCTCTGCATTTTGGGATCGAAAAAGGCATGTGGTAGGACTCCCATATATTAAAGGATTTGATGAAAAGGATATTCCTACAAAAGTACGTCCATCATAAATGGACGCAAATCATCTAAAACTTTGCCAGGAAGAAATAAAGGATTTACTAAAAAAGAAATTGATAAGAAAGAGTAAATCTCCTTGGTGCTGTACGGCATGTTATGTCGAAAAAGCCGCTGAAATCGAAAGAGGAGTTCCGAGATTGGTAATCAATTATAAGCCTTTAAACAAGGTCTTGCAGTCCATTAGATATCCCTTACCCAATACTCAAGACCTGCTTAATAGGCTAAATCATGCCAAATTATTCTCAAAGTTTGACTTAAAATCTGGATTTTGGCAAATCCAAATCAAAGAAGAAGATAGATATAACATTGCATTCACAGTCCCCATGGGACATTATGAATGGAATGTCATTTCTTTTGGATTAAAAAATGCCCCATCTGAATTTCAAAATATCGTGAATAATATTTTTTCATCATATACCTAGTTTACTATTGTCTATATTGATGATATTCTCATCGTCTCAGAATCAGTAGATCAGCATTGGAAACATCTAAACATATTTAAAAGAATCATAAAGGAAAATGTTTAGCTTTATCCAAGAGAAAGATGAGTCTATTCCAACAAAAAAATTAGACTCCTAGGATTTGAAATCCAAGACAGAAAAATTACTCCAACCAACAGAGTAATCCAATTTGCTGATAAATTCCCGGATAAAATTAAAGATAAAAATATGTTACAAAGATTTATTAGATGTTTGAATTATGTAGCCTTTTTCTATCAAGATTTGGCAAAAGGTAGAAAACTTCTCCAAGAAAGATTAAAGAAAAATCCTAAGGAATGGACTGAAGATCATTCTAAAGCCGTAAAAAAGATTAAAGAAAGGGTGAAAAACTTGCCATGTAGATGCTTATCTAATCTTGAAGCCTTCAAAATAGTTCAAATTGACTCTTTAGATATCGGATATGGAGGAGTTCTTTTACAATTAAAAGACTCAAAAGAAGAATTAATAAGATTCAATTCTGGTCTTTGGAATGAAGCTCAATATTCAACCATCAAAAAAGAAGTTCTTGCAATTGTCCTTTGTGTGACAAAATTCCAACATGATTTACTAAACAAAGAATTTCTCATCAGAGTGGATGCCAAAGCAGCCAAAGAAATTTTAGAAAAGGATGTTAAGAATCATGTTTCTAAACAGATTTTTGCCCGTTGGCATGCCATTTTATCCGTATTTGAATTCAAAATAGAATTTATCAATGGAAATTCTAACTCTCTCCCTGATTTTCTTATTAGAGAATTTCTTCAGGGAAGACTAAATGGCAAGTACCTCTTCTCCATTCATTCAGAAGAAAGGAAAAGAGAAACTGGCAGAATAAGAAGAAAGTCAAAAGGGTTTCACTCCAACGAAAGACCCAAGCCAATCAGAATTATATCTTTACACGGGTAACAAAATTTTTGTTACTTCAAATTGTCTTATGGAAGAAAGATCTGTAGAAGATAATGTTTATTTTCTCTTTGGCAAGGGGCTTCATTATTATTCCCCTGATAAAATACAAACTCGTGAATGGTATCTCAATATTTTACATCAGACGAAAAACGTCCTCATTTTCCACAACAAAAATGCAAATGGTATCATCACCTATTCAAAATTCACTATTCTCAAAATCCTCACCGAGGAAGATTGGGATGGTCCTCTTTACATGACAAGATCAGTCCAACTTTATAATTCTACTGAATTTTTCAATTATTGGGATTATATTGATGCCTGGAAGATTGCTTTGATGGGCAAAACCGTCAGCATAATCATTCTTGGTTCATTAGGTTCAAAGAAGAAAGTCTTGATGTCTCACCTATTCACCGCAATTTCCCATCCTAGTTTCTCTTCACTTGGTGGTCTCATTTTGGTGCTTCCCGGAAAATCCTTCCTGATAATTTTCGTTATCTATTTATTAAATTTGGCCAAGTTGAAGAAAAGGTCTCTTGCGATATGATTAATGTTCTTCATTTCTTTGCAAGTTCCATATTCCATACATTCTCCAATGGAATTTGTGGTGAAAAAAGATTTATATGGTCACACTTGTCTTTTTCAAACTATGTATAAAAAATGGTGGCCTAAAATTGAAAATGATACATATGAGAGAATTCTGAATCAAATCTCTCCTCTTGAAAAAAATCAAATGATCCTCTTCTAGACGAAAAGCCTCGTGAAAATGAAATGGTCATGGCTGATCTCTTAGCCAAGAAAATTGCCAAAGAAATTGCTCAAGAAAAATCTCCCGAACCAATGGACGTCTCTGTTGAATCCGTCAATTTTGAAGAAAAGATCAAGCAAATCTTAGAAGAATATCTTCCAAAGAAGAAAGACACTCTTCATGATTGGGATTCTAATCATGATCCAGATTAAAATTTTGATGACGAAGTTGTGCCCCTTGAAAATCTCCATCCTCATTGGGACCCAGATTCTCATGTTACTCCCGACGGTTTAGTTACTGAGTATCTGCGTGGTGGAAAATTTTGGTACACATCTGCTAAAGACAAAGGAAAAGAAAAAGAAAAGGAATCTCAGCTAGCTGAATTATTTCGAAGAAATTCTACTAAAGCTCAGGAATTTATGAAAAAGAAGATTTGATTATTCGATCCCGATCCTTATGAAAAAGAATTGAAGGCTTCAGGGTCAGATAAGCATCTACATGGCAAATTTTTCACTCTTTCTTTAATCTTTTTTACGGCTTTTGAATGATCTTCAATCCATTCCTTAAGATTTTTCTTTAATCTTTTTTTGGAGAAGTTTTTTATCTTTTGCCAAATCTTGATAGAAAAAGGCTACATAATTCAAACATCCAAGAAATCTTTGTAACAAAATCGACAAATCAAATCTTCTTTTTCATCAATTCCTTAGCTTTAGCAGAATTTCTTCGAAATAATTCAGCCAGCACAGATTCCTTTTCATTTTCTTTTCCTTTGTCTTTAGCAGATGTGTACCAAAATTTTCCACCACGCAAATACTCAGTAGCTAAACCGTCGGGATTAACATGAGAGTCTGGGTCCCAACGAGGATGGAGATTTTCAAGGGGCACAACTTCGTCATCAAGATTTTCATCTGGATCATGATTAGAATCCCAATCATGAAGAGTGTCTTTCTTCTTTGGAAGATATTCTTCTAAGATTTGCTTGATCTTTTCTTCAAAATTGACGGATTCAACAGAGACGTCCATTGGCTCGGGAGATTTTTCTCTAGCAATTTCTTTGGCAATTTTCTTGGCTAAGAGATCAGCCATGTGACCAATTTATTTTTACGAGGTTTTTCGTCTGGAAGAGGATCATTTGATTTTTCAGGAGGAGAGATTTGATTCAGAATTCTCTCATATATATCATTTTCAATTTTAGGCCACCATTTTTTATGCATAGTTTGAAAAAGACAAGTGTGACCATATAAATCTTTTTTCACCTCAAATTCCATTGGAGAATGTATGGAATATGGAACTTCGCAAAGAAACGAAGAACATTAATCATATCGCAAGAGACCTTTTCTTCAACTTGGCCAAATTTAATAAATAGATAACGAAAATTATCAGGAAGGATTTTCCGGGAAGCACCAAAATGAGACCACCAAATGAAGAGAAACCAGGATGGGAAATTGCGGTGAATAGGTGTGACATCAAGACTTTCTTCTTTGAACCTAATGAACCAAGAATGATTATGCTGACGGTTTTGCCACATCAAAGCAATCTTCCAGGCATCAATATAATCCCAATAATTGAAATATTCAGTCGAATTATAAAGTTGGATTGATCTTGTCATGTAAAGAGGACCATCCCAATCTTCCTCAGTGAGGATTTTGAGAATAGTGAATTTTGAATAGGTGATGATACCATTTGCATTTTTGTTGTGGAAGATGAGGTTGCTTTTCGTCTGATATAAAATATTGAGATACCATTCACGAGTTTTTATTTTATCAGGGGAATAATAATGAAGCCCCTTGCCAAAGAGAAAATAAACATTATCTACAGATCTTTCTTCCATAAGACAATCTGAAGTAACAAAAATTATGTTACCCTTGTAAAGATATAATTCTGATTGGCGTGGGTCTTTCGTTGGAGTGAAACCCTTTTGGCTTTCTTCTTATTCTGCCAGTTTCTCTTTTCCTTTCTTCTGAATGAATGGAGAAGAGGTACTTGCCACTTAGTCTTCCATGAAGAAATTCTCTAGTAAGAAAATCAGGGAGAGAGTTAGAATTTCCATTGATAAATTCTATTTTGAATTCAAATACAGATAAAATGGCCTGCCAACGGGCAAAAATCTGTTTAGAAACAAGATTCTTAACATCCTTTTCTAAAATTTCTTTGGCTACTTTGGCATCCACTCTGATGAGAAATTGTTTGTTTAGTAAATCATATTGGAATTTTGTCACACAGAGGACAATTGCAAGAACTTTTTTTATGGTTGAATATTTCTTTTGAGGTTCATTCCAAAGACCATAATTGAATCCTATTGATTCTTCTTTTGAGTCTTTTAATTGTAAAAGAACTCCTCCATATCCGATATCTAAAGCGTCAGTTTGAACTATTTTGAAGGCTTCAGGATCAGATAAGCATCTACATGGCAAGTTTTTCACTCTTTCTTTAATCATTTTTACGGTTTTATAATGATCTTCAGTCCATTCCTTAGGATTTTTCTTTAATCTTTCTTGGAGAAGTTTTCTATCTTTTGCCAAATCTTGATAGAAAAAGGCTTCATAATTCAAACATCCAAGAAATCTTCGTAACATATTTTTATCTTTAATTTCATCCGGGAATTTATCAGCAAATTGGATTACTCTGTTGGTTGGAGTAATTTTCTGTCTTGGATTTCAAATCCTAGGAATCTGATTTTTTTGTTGGAATAGACTCATCTTTCTCTTGGATAAAACTAAACCATTTTCCTTCATGATTCTTTTAAATATGTTTAGATGTTTCCAATGTTGATCTACTGATTCTGAGAATATGAGAATATCATCAATATAGCCAATAGTAAACTGGGTATATGATGAAAAAATATCATTCATGATATTTTGAAATTCAGACGGGGCATTTTTTAATCCAAAAGGCATGACATTCCATTCGTAATATCCCATGGAGACTGCGAATGCAGTTTTATATCTATCTTCTTCTTTGATTTGGATTTACCAAAATCCAGATTTTAAGTCAAACTTTAAGAATAATTTGGCATGATTTAGCCTATTAAGCAGGTCTTGAGTATTGGGTAAGGGATATCTAATGGACTGCAAGTATTGGGTAAGGGATATCTAATAGACTGCAAATATTGGGTAAGGGATATCTAATGGACTGCAAGACCTTGTTTAAAGGCTTATAATTGATTACAATCTCAGAACTCCTCTTTTGATTTCAGCGACTTTTTCGACATAAAATGCCGTACAGCTCCAAGGGGATTTACTCTTTCTTAACAATTTCGTTTTTAGTAAATCATTTATTTCTTCTTGGCAAAGTTTTAGATGATTTGCATCCATTTGCGATGGATGAACTTTTGTAGGAATATCCTTTTCATCAAATCCTTTAATATATGGGAGTCCTACCACATGCCTTTTTTTATCCCAAAATGCAGAGGGTAGTTCAAAACAACATTCATCTACAAATTGTTTTGTGAGATTTTCTATTTTTTCTTTAAACTCTTTTTTCTCCAAAATTTTTGTAATTTGGGCAATCTTGATTTTATTTTTTAGTCCATTTATGTAATTTTCTGTAGTGGCGATAACTTGATTTATCCTTTTAATTTTTGTCTCACAAGGATCATCTATGAAATCAAGATTTACATCAATCCCTTTGATATTTGTAGAGATTCTTTTTGTGGTTACAGAAAAGGGTTGGATTTGGAGAATAAATGGGGATCCAAAAGTACATAATTAACAATATCTTCTGAAATAATAAAGGGTGATGTAACACAGACTCCTTACATACAGACATGAACATTTGGGATTTTTCTTTCTATGGAAATGGTCGTTCCATTAGTAGCAGAAACATACTGTTTCGATTCACTTGTAAATTCAATAGGAACGATTCCTAATCTGATAACATTTAAGTCTACTCCTGTATCAATTATGGCATTGACAATCTTCTCAAAGTTTTTTATTTTTATCTTTACCTGAACTCTCCACTGTTGGTAAATACATTTTGTAGGAATTACACCAGTAGAGATTTTGCTAATTTCTCCTATAATTCTTTGGACAAATTTTTCTTCATCATATTTTTCAATAGCACCATCATTTTCCAACTAGGTTAACCTTTCATCAAGCTCATTTTGTTTTTTGGTTAACTCTATTCTTAATTCACGGAGTTCTCTCTTCTGATCATTTAATTCTTTTTGTAAGTCTGAGAGAGTTAAGGGTTTATTTATAGTATGAATTTTTGCTGCTCTATTCATAAGGTCAATCATGGAATAGGTTGGTGTGTGAAATGTTTCTTTCTCTTTTGTCTTTTTTAGATAATATGGTGTTTTATCTCCATTTTCATCTTCTTTAAAGGAAATTTTTGGTTGTAACCTTTCTCCTTCTCCTCCCCCCAATTTTGAAATTTTGTTTAAAAATTGAACTTTTTTCTCCGGATCGGGTATGTTATCAACCACTTCTAGAAGTAATTTTTGAGGGGCTGTGAGGACACGGATATGGATACCAAGATCTTCATTAGATGGTATTGACCATTATCCATCAAATTCTTCATCATCTGAATGACATGTACATGATTGGAATTGTTTGATGAGCTGAACCTGGGGACTATTTTCTTCAATGTCAGTTGATGAATCAGATTCATATTCTTCTTCTTCTGAGGAACTTGAATCAGATTGTTCTTTTTCAGTATTTTCCTCTTCATTTTTGCTATTGATTTTTTTAAGTTTCTTTTTAGAGGAATTTTCTTTTTTAAAGCATTTATTTGAATAATGACCCTTTTTCCCACAAGTATAACAAGTTGGAAATTTTCAGCTTGTTTACTGATCTTTAAATCAGTGCAAAGAGCAATCCCCACTTTGTTTATTCTTTGTATAATTTCTCCAAACGTTAACATGCTGTAATTGATAGTCCCATGCATTTCTTCTCTCAAGAAATTAAGCACCTTTTCTGCAAATAAGGGTGGTAATCCTGAAATGAATCTTTCTTTCCAGATATCAGAATTGCAATCATTGAGTTGGTAGACTTTAGATAGGAAAACGTCTCTGTACCAACGAAATTCTCCTAAGTTTCTACACCTTAAACGGTGTAACTGTTGCCTATTTTTATCCTTTATTAGGGCAATACCTCCAGTGAATTCATTGAGGATACATAAAAGTAGGACACTAACACAGTCAGATTGTGTTTCCCAATTTTCAGGGATTTGGCTAGTGCCTAATTCTAATTTGATGTTGGGATCAACCAGGTTTCCTGTGGTTTTATCTTTGTATAGGATTCTTCCAAATTCATCCATTTTGACAACATTTTCGATTTCAAGTCTTTGGGCTCCGGTTAACCCATAATTCCACCATCCTCTTAATATTCCATTGAAAGAGGTGGTTATCATGAGAAAAATATTTCTTGGGGTATTTCCTCTAACTTCACAGGCATTACAAGAACACCCTGTGTATAAAAGAACTTCATCAGAAAAAACCTATAACCCAAGTGAAAGTGATTTCCTTCAAGGAGTTATAAGAATGATTAGCATCCAAAAGCCAGAGGTAAAGCCCGTCAAAAAAATTTGAAATCGATAACCCATATCTTGGAGAAAATCTGAAAAATCACCCTTTGAAAGATTGGTTCTTTAAATCCTTTAGTTCAGAAGGAAAGGATAAGATAAGAGAATTATGGTATTACCAAATGGAGGAAGAAGAAAGAAATATACCTTTCTTTGACTGGTTCATGAAATATTTTAAAAAAGGGAAAATCAAAGAAGAAGAAACTCAAAGCCCAAAACAAATAAGAGTTATAGGAAGAACAACAAGAACCTGGAAAGACACTGAAGGAAAAGAAGCTTATAAATCTCACCCACCTTGGAAGAAACTTGATATTTCTGTCCCTAATACAGAAACCAAGAATTATGCCATGCCCGTAAAGAATGCATCTATTTATGAATCAAAACTAGATATAAATGCTAGAGACATAGGTATAGGTATTGGAGATATAATTGAACAAAACAATTACACCAATCTATGTCTATTAACCATTGGAGAACAAACAGATCGAATAGAGGGAACAATCAAATCAAAACCCGAATTCAATAAAGAAAAAGAAGAAAAATTAGATGAAAACTCTGCCAATGCAGTATATGTTCCCAAATAATTACCTAAAGGAATAATTTTTCAAGAAGGACCATTTAAAATCACAGATGAAATGCAAAATGAATTATCCACTAGGTTAGAAGGCCTCAACATGGGAGGAAACAGATTCAGCATTTTAAGGGTCTCTACTTCTGAAAATTAATTAATAAATCGATTAAAGAAATGGAATCCCCAGATTAAGTTGCCAGAAACAAAGAATTATTATATTAGGCCAACCCCTGTTGATCTACAACTCGAAGAGGCTCCATACACTTATACTACGAATTGACCTATTCAGGAAATTCCTTAGATGAATGGAACCTAGATGGATTAACTGATTATCAAATCGTCCAAATAGTCCACAGTATGTTAATATACTGTAATGCTTGTGAAGTCAGAGGAAATACTCCAAGAAATATTTTTCTCATGATAACCATCTCTTTCAATGGAATATTAAGAGGATGGTGGAATTATGGGTTAACCGGAGCCCAAAGACTTGAAATCGAAAATGTTGTCAAAATGGATGAATTTGGAAGAATCCTATACAAAGATAAAACCACAGGAAACCTGGTTGATCCCAACATCAAATTAGAATTAGGCACTAGCCAAATCCCTGAAAATTGGGAAACACAATCTGACTGTGTTAGTGTCCTACTTTTATGTATCCTCAATGAATTCACTAGAGGTATTGCCCTAATAAAGGAGAAAAATAAGCAACAGTTACACCGTTTAAGGTGTAGAAACTTAGGAGAATTTCGTTGGTACAGAGATGTTTTCCTATCTAAAGTCTACCAACTCAATGATTGTAATTCTGATATCTGGAAAGAAAGATTCATTTCAGGATTACCACCCTTATTTGTAGAAAAGGTGCATAATTCCTTGAGAGAAGAAATGCATGGGATTATCAATTACAACATGCTAACGTTTGGAGGAATTATAAAAAGAATAAAAAAAGTGGGGATTGCTCTTTGCACTAATTTAAAGATTAGTAAACAAGCTGAAAAGATGAGAAAATATTCTGGAGATAAAGAATTAGGAAATTTTTGTTTCCAATTCGGTGTAGATCAAACACTTGAATCAAAGAGAAAACCCTCACGTTCTAGATTTACTCCGGATAGAAGAAACAAAATGGTAAGAAAATATAAACCCGGAAGATATAAAAATCAGAGAAAATCCGATGAAATCATCCCATTCAAAAGAAAATCTAGGAAATATTTCAAAAAGAAATACATAAAAGAAAATGTTCCAACTTGTTATACTTACGGGAAAAAGGGTCATTATTCAAATAAATGCTTTAAAAAAGAAAATTCCTCTAAAAAGAAACTTAGAAAAGTCAATAACAAAAATGAAGAGGAAAATACTGAAAAAGAACAATCTGATTCAAGTTCCTCAGAAGAAGAAGAATATGAATCTGATTCATCAACTGACATTGAAGAAAATAGTCCACATGTTCAGCTCATCAAGCAATTCCAATCATGTACATGTCATTCAGATGATGAAGAATCTGATGGAGAATGGTCGATACCATCTGATGAAGATCTTGGTATCCATATCCGTGTTCTCACAACCCCTCAAAAATTACTTCTAGAAATGGTTGATAACATACCCGATCCGGAGAAAAAGTTCAATTTTTAAACCAAATTTCAAAATTGGGGGGAGGAGAAGAAGGAGAAAGCTCACAACCAAAAATTTCTTTTGAAGAAGATGAAAATGGAGATAAAACACCATATTATCTAAAAAGGACAAAAGAGAAAGAAACATTTCACATACCAACCTATTCCATGATTGACCTTATGAACAGAGTAGCAAAAATTCATACTATAAATAAACCCTTAACTCTCTCAGACTTACAAAGAGAATTAAATGATCAGAAGAGAGAACTCCGTGAATTAAGAATAGAGTTAACCAAAAAACAAAATGACCTTGATGAAAGGTTAACCTGGTTGGAAAATGATGATGCTATTGAAAAATATGATGAAGAAAAATTTGTCCAAAGAATTAAAGGAGAAATTAGCAAAATCTCTACTGGTGTAATTCCCACAAAATGTATTTACCAACAGTGGAGAGTTCAGGTAAAGATAAAAATAAAAAACTTTGAGAAGATTTTCAATGTCATAATTGATACAGGAGCAGACTTAAATGTTATCAGATTAGGAATCGTTCCTATTGAATTTATAAGTGAATCGAAACAGTATGTTTCTGTTGCTAATGGAACTACCATTTCCATAGAAAGAAAAATCCCTAATGTTCATGTCTTTATGCAAGGAGTCTGTGTTACATCACCCTTTATTATTTTAGAAGATATTGTTGATGATGTACTTCTTGGATCCCCATTTATTCTCCAAATCCAACCCTTTTTTGTAACCCCAAAAAGAATCTCTACAAATATCAAAGGGATTGATGTAAATCTTGATTTCATAGATGATCCTTATGAGACAAAAATTAAAAGGATAAATCAAGTTATCGCCACTACAGAAAATTCCATAAATGGGCTAAAAAATGAAATCAAGATTGCCCAAATTACAAAAATTTTGGAGAAAAAAGAGTTTAAAGAAAAAATAGAAAATCTCACAAAACAATTTGAAGATGAATGTTGTTCTAAACTACCCTCTGCATTTTGGGATCAAAAAAGGCATGTGGTAGGACTCCCATATATTAAAGGATTTGATGAAAAAGATATTCCTACAAAAGCTCATCCATCGCAAATGGACGCAAATCATCTAAAACTTTGCCAAGAAGAAATAAGTGATTTACTAAAAAAGAAATTGATAAGAAAGAATAATCCCCTTGGAGTTGTACGGCATTTTATGTTGAAAAAGCCGCTGAAATAGAAAGAGGAGTTCCGAGATTGGTAATCAATTATAAGCCTTTAAACAAGGTCTTGTAGTCCATTAGATATTCGTTAATAGGCTAAATCATGCCAAATTATTCTCAAAGTTTGATTAAAATTTGGATTTTGACAAATCCAACTTGAAGAAGAAGATAGATATAAAACTGCATTCGCAGTCCCCATGCCTTTTTGGTTAAAAAATGCCCTGTCTGAATTTCAAAATATCATGAATAATATTTTTTCATCATATACCCAGTTTACTATTGTCTATATTGATGATATTCTCATCTTCTCAAAATCAGTAGATCAACATTGGAAACATCTAAACATATTTAAAAGAATCATAAAGGAAAATGGTTTAGTTTTATCGAAGAGAAAGATGAGTCTATTCCAACAAAAAATCAGATTCCTAGGATTTGAAATCCAAGATAAAAAAATTACTCCAACCAACAGAGTAATCCAATTTGCTGATAAATTCCCGGATGAAATTAAAGATAAAAATATGTTACAAAGATTTCTTGGATGCTTGAATTATGTAGCCTTTTTCTATCAAAATTTGGCAAAAGATAGAAAACTTCTCCAAGAAAGATTAAAGAAAAATCCTAAGGAATGGACTGAAGATCATTCTAAAGCCATAAAAAAGATTAAAGAAAGGGTGAAAAACTTGCCATGTAGATGCTTATCTGATCTTGAAGCCTTCAAAATAGTTCAAATTGACTCTTTAGATATCGGATATGGAGGAGTTCTTTTACAATTAAAAGACTCAAAAGAAGAACTAATAAGATTCAATTCTGGTCTTTGGAATGAAGCTCAATATTCAACCATCAAAAAAGAAGTTCTTGCAATTGTCCTCTGTGTGACAAAATTCCAACATGATTTACTAAACAAACAATTTCTCATCAGAGTGGATGCCAAAGCAGCCAAAGAAATTTTAGAAAAGGATGTTAAGAATCTTGTTTCTAAATAGATTTTTGCCCGTTGGCAGGCCATTTTATCTGTATTGAATTCAAAATAGAATTTATCAATGGAAATTCTAACTCTCTCCCTAATTTTCTTACTAGAGAATTTCTTCAGGGAAGACTAAATGGCAAGTAGCACTTCTCCATTCATTCAGAAGAAAGGAAAAGAGAAATTGGCAGAACAAGAAGAAAGCCAAAAGGGTTTCACTCCAACAAAAGACCCAAGCCAATTAGAATTATATATTTACTGTAATAGCCCGGAATTTTAAATTAATATATATGTGGCTATTATTTATTTTAATAATGGAAATTAGGAATTTTGATGGAATAGATGTTAAGTGGATCAAAATTTGGGGTAAAAGCCCAAGTATGGTCCAATGGACCATGGGTTGGATGAAACTTATTTAATTGGTCAAAAATTATTAATTGGGTCAAGAATGGTCAAATTGGGTCAAATACCCATTTGGGACCCAGTGAGTCAAGATGGTTAAACCCTAAGGTAAATGGGTAGGAAATAAATTTAATTGGGCCATGGGTCCAATGGTAACCCAATTGGTTGGAATAGATTGAATTAGAATTAAACCACCTAAGTTAGTGATGAAATAATCAAGATGGCATAACCAAATAGGGCCCACCTGCACCTCACCAAGTGAGGTGACGTGTGGACCAAGGCATAGGTGGTCTGACCATCATGGTTGACTTGGTCAACCATGAATAAGTCAAAGGTAACTAAAGAGGATCAACGTGAATTAATGTGTTTTAATTAATGTGAATCACCTAAGATTAATTTTGATTTAAGCTTAGGTGACATGGCCAAATGGGGCCCACCTCCACCTCACCAAGTGAGGTGGCGGGTAGGCTAGGAGTTAGTGGGGCCGGCCACCATGGTTGACTTGGTCAACTATGGGTGGATTTCATAGAGGAAATTTAATGGAATTAAATTAAATGGGAATTAATTAATTTAACCTAATGATCAAATTAATTAAGTTAATTAAGCTAATCAAGTGATGGTCAAAAGGTCAAAGTTGGAAGACCAAAACCACCCAAAGAAACACAAACCACTTAAAACAAACACAAATTAAACCATGTGCTTAGGGTGGTGGTTTTATCCCAACCACCACCACTAAACACATTAACCCATGTGGGTTGGTGGGAGGAGTTAATGTGGAGTATATCTTAAGCAACCAAGAGATGAGATGACTTTTCATCTCATTCTCTCCATTCCATCTAACTCTTTCACATGTCCTCCCTCTCTTGCCCTCTCAAAACCGTCCCATACCAAGAGACCATCTTCGTATATCTTAAGCAACCATGGGTGGATCTCCGCCCCTTTTCACAGTAAAATCAGAGTAAATTTTTTTTTTTTTAAATGATAAAGTGACAAAGGGCACGGACGTCACGACGCGAGTTAAGTTCAGAGCTTTTAAAGCCCGGCCTTAACTGGCCAACCCTACGCGTGCGTGGAACATAAGTCCACGAATACGGTTCACGCGTAGAAAATAAACTCACGGAATATAAAATTACATGCGGATGATCATAGAATTATCCTACCAGTTTTTCGGATAGCAGGGAAGAAATAACCATTTAATTACAAAAATGCCATTAAACGGTACCGTCCAAAATAAAGTATACACATAACAAGTCATCTAAGTTATTACATTTTCGACAAGCTGAATTATATAATTACACATTTCCAAAATGAATTAATTCAACTTACACAAAATCACTAATCCGCCTTCCCGAGCTCCTAAGCTTGGCTTCCATCTCGTCCTTCCGGTCCACCATCTCCTGCATTGTCAGCTAGGGTAGAACTAGGGCATTAGAACAAAGCGCCCAGTAGGACTCCGAGTAGGGCTAGCACATAGATTAGTAATAACAGCATACTGATAATAACCCAATGTAAAATTGATAAACCACGTGTAGTGAAAATATAAGATGTATGCCATGCCCTGGGTGTCTATATTATGAATCCCACCCATCATTCCTGACATATACTTTCATATCCCTCTTGACGAAAGAGCCTCGTCAAGACATGTCCTACCGCAAAATATCCCCCTTGACGGCAAATCCTCGTTAAGGTGTCCCCATGCCTGTTCTCGGTCGCCCCAATGGAGCATGGACTCCGGTTTATTTATTTTTTTCCGCCCATGCCATGCATGAGATGTAATGCATTATGCTATGTAATATATGCGTCTCATAACTTTAGTTTATCATAACATAGCCTTGGCATATAATGCATCATCTTAAGATATAAATCATAGTATTAACATAACATTCATAATCGTAAAACAACCTCATCATAAGATAAACCCCATAGTCCATAAAATAAGATAAAAATACCATACATATCCATGGCTTACAAAAAGGTAGGAATCCTACCAATTACCGACTCGCGTCTTTACTTCATTTTCGTCCGACAATCCGACTACCGATTCGCACTATCCGGTACCTTATTACACATTTATCGTATTAGTCCGTATTTTATTTCATGATTAAATCTCTAACTGATCATAAACCTAGGGCCATTAATGATCTTTAGTCATGTCACAAGATTATTATAAACCAGTCCTTATCTTAGCCTCTTTTTCCATTGATTTAAAACACATCCATAAATCCAATTTTTGGCCATTTTAAATATTCCGATTTGCGAGCCTAAAACCCAGCATCTATCCGTTTCATTTATGTACATTCTAAGTCCAAAAATTCATCCCTAACTTAAATCCATTAAGGATTCATTAATCATGATCTAGTATCATAAACTCAGTCCCTTTAATTTACATACTCTCCATTCCTCCTACCGGATTAACAACGACCTCTGAAGATGTTCAAAAACTGTACATTTAAATTCAGTCGACTGAATCACTATTTCAGTCGACTGAATTACACATTCAGTCGACTGAAACATGGTTCATACCCCTTTCAGTCGACTGAATCACAGACTGATTTTGTATTAGGTCATTTGTTTGTTCTGTCAGTTTATTTTCAGTCGACTGAATCATAGATTCAGTCGGCTGAGCTTTCAATCATCCCTGTACACGTTCAAAAATCATCCCTTCAGTCGACTGAATCGTAAATTCAGTCGGCTGAAACTTCCAGAACCCTTTTCTTATTTGAGAAGTTTGTGTTCAGTCGACTGAATCATGAGTTCAGTCGACTGAAACTCCCAGAAACTCATTTTTATTATCAGCCATCACTAGTTCAGTCGACTGAATCCCCAATTCAGTCGACTGAAACTCCCAGAAACTTGTTTCTGATTCGTTTATCACCAGTTCAGTCGACTGACTGTTCTGTCAGTCTTCTCCGTTGCATATTTTGTACATTTTTCTTCATGGTTTCCCTCATTTAAACTCCTTAAAATTACCCACTTCTTAATCACTTAAAATATATATATACAAACTCTTGTTTAAGAAAATACTTACCATCCAACGTCTCCTCTGATTTATTCTTTCCTCTTTGCTCTCCTTCCCTTTAATCTTTGATAGGTTAAGATCTTTGATCAAGGGTGGCAATCCCAAACCCTAGAATCGGCCATGGTAGGTTTTGTGTGTGAGAGAGAGAGAGAGAGAGAATGAAAAACAAGATCCAACCTTTGATCTTAGAGTGGTGAAATAATGCTTTACTTCTTTTCTTCTCTCCTTCTTTTCTCTTTTCCTTAACTCTCTTCCTCTTCTCCTTCCTTGTGTGGGACGTCCATGGAGAATGAAAAAAATGGAGAGAAAATTGAATGAGAGAAGAATGGGAAAAGACTCAAGGCTTTATCCCATTTTTTTTCCCCTTTACTTTGCATTAATTACCCCCCACCAACCTTGAGATATTTTCAAGATATTTTTTATTTGCTTTATGGCTTATGTCTCTACCCTCCCTAAGTCCAAACGTGTTTGACCTTGGAGGTGGGGTAGCTTGGTCCCCATTTGGCTAATTTTAACCCATTTAGCCACCAATTTAATAATTTAATTATTTAATTAATTAATTACTTTAATTGCCATTTACTTATTTAAATCACCTTAGGTTAATTCATTATACTTAACCTAATTCCATTATTTCACCCATGATTGACCAAGTCAACCATGGTGGCCGGCCCCACCAAACCTTGGGTCCACACTTGGCCACATCACCATTGTTTAATTCCAAATAACTTAGGTGGTTAAATTTTATTGAGCCCCCTCTAAATGGATCACCATTGGGCCCAATTTGACCACTCTTGACCCATTTAAATAAATTTAAACCCAAACCATAATCTATTGGGTCATACTTGGGCCTTTATCTAATTTTGGCCCATTTACCATTTACTTCACCAATTTTGTAATTTCCATCATTAAAATAAGTAATATTCACATTTATATTAATTCCAAAATTCCGAGACCTTACAATACAATCCTCTTTTAAAATTTTCGTCCCGAAAATTCGAGCGAAGTAGAGGTTCAAAACATCTTACACAAAGAGTTCCGGATGAGAGGCTCTCATCACCGACTCAAGTTCCCAGGTGGTTTCTTCATTACCATGTCGTTCCCATACCACCTTGACAAATTGGATGGTACGGTTCCGCAGCACTCTTTGCTCGCTCTCGACTATTCTGACCGGCTTCTCCACATATGTCACATCGCTTTGTACATCGATGTCTTGAATATTCAATACATGTGAAGGATCAGGGTTGTACTTCCTCAACATAGACACATGGAACACATCATGTAATGATGATAACTGCGGAGGGAGCGCCAACTGGTAAGCTACCCTCCCCACCCTCTTCAAGATTGGAAACGGTCCCACAAATCTAGGTGACAGTTTCCCCTTCTTTCCAAATCTCATGTGTCCCTTCCGTGGTGAGACTTTCAAAAACACCAAGTCTCCCACATCAAATTCGAGGAACCTTCTCCTCTTGTCGGCATAACTTTTCTGACGGCTCTGTGCAGTGAGTAGATGCTGCCGTATCAATTTAATCTGTGTGGTAGTTTCTGCGACCAACTCCGGTCCAATCAACGCAGGCTCACCAGCTTCTGTCCAACACACCGGTGATCTACATGGCCTACCATACAAAGCCTCAAATGGAGCCATCTGTAGGCTTGCCTGATAGCTGTTATTGTAGGAAAATTCCACCAGTGGTAAGTGATCCTCCCATCCACCCTTGAAGTCTAGCATGCATGCTCTCAACATATCCTCCAATGTCTGTATTGTTCTCTCCGACTGTCCATCAGTCTGTGGATGAAATATTGTGCTAGTTAATACGTCGGTCCCCATAGCCGACTGCAAACCCTGCCATACTCTGCCGGTGAATCGGCCATTTCTGTCGGACACAATAGACCGGGGAATGCCATGTAACCTGATGATCTCCCGGATGTACCATCGACCTAAAGTCTCTGATGAATCCGTCATCTTGATGGGAAGGAAATGTGCAGACTTAGTCAACCGGTCCACTATGACCCATATTGCATCATTGCCCTTGCCCTTGGATGACCTTGGCAACCCTGTTACAAAGTCCATGGATATGTGTTCCCATTTCCATTCTGGCACCGGTAAGGATGCGAGTAAACCCGGTGGTTTCCGATGTTCTGCCTTAACCTGCTGACAGGTTAAGCAACGAGCAACAAACTCTGCTACGTCTTTCTTAAGTCCATGCCACCAATAGTGCCTCTTAAGATCATGGTACATCTTGGTGCTGCCCGGGTGAATAGAGAGTTTGGTTTGGTGTGCTTCAATTAGCAACTCTCTTCTGCAATTCTTAGGCACATAAGTCTTGCCTCGGAACATAAGACCTTGTCCTGGTCGTAATTCCCACTCCGGTACAACCTCACCGGTAGACATTTTAGCCCAAATCTCCTCCACTTCTGGATCTGTCCGTTGCTCCCGTTCAATCTCGGAGACCATGTGGGATCGTATGATCAGATTAGATATAGTCCCATGATTATTCAGGTAGAGTTTAAACTCCCTAATGGTATTCAATACCTCCCATTCTGTTCTGATCATACTGGCTACTGTCGCATGTGACATGCGGCTGAGGGCATCCGCCACTTTGTTCGCCTTGCCAGGATGATACCGGAGTGCGAACTCATAATCTGCCAAGTATTTCATCCATCTACGTTGCCTCATGTTGAGTTCCTTCTGATCAAATAGGTACTTTAGGCTCTTGTGGTCTAAGAATACCTCAAACTTCTCACCATAAAGATAGTGTCTCCAGCTTTTAAGAGCGAAGACCACCGCTGCTAGTTCCAGATCATGTGTGGGATAATTGCGCTCATGAATTTTCAACTGTCTTGACCCGTACGCCACCGCCCTATTACCTTGACTGAGTGTACATCCCAGTCCCTCTCCTGAGGCATCACAGTACACCTCATAATTTCTGCCTCTTTCCGGCAAGATCAGAATAGGAGCCGTTGTAAGCTTCTCCTTTAGTTCCTCAAATCTCCGGTTGCACAGATCCGACCATTCAAATTTGACTCCTTTCTGAGTGAGTCGGGTGAGTGGGGCTGCAATCTTGGAGAAGTCCATAATAAATTTCCTGTAATAACCGGCCAATCCCAGAAAACTGCGGATTTCGGTCACATTTTTCGGCATTTTCCACTCCTTCACTGCCGCCACTTTAGCCGGGTCCACGGCTATACCTTCCGATATAACATGTCCCAAGAAGTTAACCTTAGATAGCCAGAACTCACACTTGCTGGCTTTGGCATACAACTGGTTCCTCTTCAGGGTGTTCAGAACTATCCGCAGGTGTTCAGCATGTTCCTCCTGACTCTTGGAATAGATCAGGATGTCATCAATAAATACAATTACAAACTGATCTAAGTAAGGCCGGAATATCCTGTTCATCAGGTCCATGAACACAGCTGGTGCATTAGTAAGCCCAAACGGCATGACTACATACTCATATAGACCATACCTTGTTCTGAAGGCTGTCTTCTCTATGTCCTCCTCTCTAACCCGGATATGATGGTATCCGGACATCAGATCAATCTTGGAAAAGTGAGAGGAACCCCTAAGCTGATCAAACAAATCGTCAATCCTGGGTAGGGGATACTTATTCCTAACAGTCAGCTGGTTCAGTTTTCTATAATCTACACACATCCGAAGGGTACCATCCTTCTTCTTAACAAACAATACCGGGGCTCCCCATGCGGATGTGCTGTTCCGAATAAAGCCCAGCCTGAGCAGTTCATCAACCTGCTTCTTCAACTCAGTCATCTCAGCCGGTGCCATTCTGTAATGAGGTAACGATACTGGAGTTGTGCCAGGATATAACTTGATCTCAAAGTTTATCTCCCTCTTGGGTGGCAAACCAGGGAGCTCTGTTGGAAATACTTCGGCAAACTCTGCTACTGCCGCCGGAAGTTCAGTCCCTGATGCCCTGTCTAACTTAATGCTGTTCAAGACAAGGTGGTTCAATTCTTCCTGCAGTCTTCTAGGAATACCTTGTTTATTAGCGGGCACTACATACCGTTTTCCCTCAGGTGACCAAAATATCACCCTACGAAGATGGCAATCAATATGGGCCTGGTATGTAGCCAACCAGTCCATACCAAATATAACATCGTACTCAGCCATATCGATTACTAAATAGTTGAACTCAAATCGGAATCCAGCGAGTTCAGTGTTTAATCCAGTGCATATGAGTCCCAAAGATGTGTCTCCGACAGGGGATACAATAGTAAGTGAGGTGGACAGATTCTTTACCAATGTACCCGTAGCAGATATGAATGCAGCAGATATGAATGAATGGGAAGCTCCAGAATCAAATAATGTCACAGGATAGGAACTACCAACTACGGCCATACCTTGCATCACCGAGCGATCCACCGCTACTGGAGGAGGTATGGCAAAAAGCGGTCCAGATCCTGTGGGGTTTGTCGCCCGCTCCGCTTGGTTGTATGCTCTGCCTCCTCGCGACTGAGCTGGTTTAGCTGGAGGGCGAGAAGAACCCCTGAAGTTAGAGGGTCTGCTGAGCTGTGGACATTCCCTCTTGAAGTGACCCTGTTGGCCACACTGATAGCAAGTGTTCCCACCTCTAGGGACCTGAGTAACTGATGATGATGGGGAGGGCTGATTGGGGCGAAAGCCCCCTGTAGATCCAGTAGAGGATGAGGGTCTGCTGAAACTCGGGCGAAACCTCTTATTGGGTTGAAATGCGCCCCGCCCACTCTGCTATCGGCGGTTGTCATGCCGCGCTGTCTCATTCAATTCCCTTTCCACTATAGTGGCCCTGCCGACCACCCCTGCCAATGTAGGTTCCTTGAATACTGTCACCCTAGTTTTGATGCTCGGCCGAAGGCCCCGTTCAAACTTACAGGCCCTCCGGTGCTCAGTATCCACCATGTAGAACGCGTAAACCGATAGTCGAAGGAACTCCCGGTGATATTCTGCCACTGTCATATTGCCTTGTACTAATGATATAAAAGCTTCAGTCTGGCTCTCCCTTTCTTCCTCCGAGAAAAACTGCTCTAGAAAAGTGGCTGAGAACCATTCCCAATTCATAGCAATTCTTTCCCTTTCCGGCACCAGTGATTGCTGTTTTTCTACCACTTCCCACCAATTACCGGCATCCTCAATCAGTTGAGATGTTGCCAGTAAGATTCTGTCAGTCGGACTGGAAACCTGAAGTAGATTCAAGATCTGAGTGATCTTCTTTAACCAATGATCTGCGCCTACAGCCCCTTCTTTTCCTCTGAAGTAGGGAGGGCGTTGTTGCTGGAAGTCTTTGACCATCTTCCGTTTACTGGTATCACTAGTAGTCGCATTTCCACTGCTAGTAGTCGCATTTCCGCTCAAATGTTACTGAAGAGCAGCAGTAACTGCCTCTTGAACTACATCTTTTAGCTCGGGAGGTACACCTTGTATGTTTATATTATTCTGTCCCTCCTCCCGATGGGGTATCTCCTCTTCCTGGCGAGGTGGTGATACCTCTTTCTGGTTACGACGAGTCCTTCTCTTCAGGGCCATTTCCTAATCATCGAAAAAACATTGACTTAGCTCCTTCTCATATTTGGGAAAAAAAATACTGACCAAATAAGCACACTTGGTTTGGGGAAAACTTCCCAAGTATCTATGTTTAGTTCCATTTGACGAAATCGGGAAATTCTCTCCTGTGTTCAATAAACATATCATTATTCCGTTAAGTTTGGGGGAAGACCTAGATTTGTTTTCTCATGTCGGGGAGATGTAACCCTACTTGCTATGTTTGATACTTCCGACTTAAATTGATTTTTCTTCCCTTGCTATCATCCCTTTCCGCCAACTGTTGTTCTCAGATTAAACACTTCAGTTTAAGTCAATAGAAGTAAATTAACCTGGCCCCCGTGTAGCGGACTCCGAAGAGTCGGTCAGTTGGGATTCTTAGCTGCCAGTGAGACATGCAACCGTCTTAATCTTACTTCGAGAGATTCATTCTTCCGATATTCGCTCTGATACCAACTGTAACGCCCGCCCCTTTTCACCGTAAAATCAGAGTAAATCTTTTTTTTTTTAAAATGATAAAGTGACAAAGGGCACGGACGTCACGACGCGAGTTAAGTTACGAGCTTCTAAAGCCCGGCCCTTAACTGGCCAACCCTACGCGTGCGTGGAACATAAGTCCACGAATACGGTTCACGCGTAGAAAGTAAACTCGCGGAATATAAAATTACATGCGGATGATCATAGAATTATCCTACCAGTTTTTCGGATAGCAGGGAAGAAATAACCATTTAATTACAAAAATGCCATTAAACGGTACCGTCCAAAATAAAGTATACACATAACAAGTCATCTAAGTTATTACATTTTCGACAAGCTGAATTATATAATTACACATTTCCAAAATGAATTAATTCAACTTACACAAAATCACTAATCCGCCTTCCCAAGCTCCTAAGCTTGGCTTCCGTCTCGTCCTTCCGGTCCACCATCTCCTGCATTGTCAGCTAGGGTAGAAGTAGCGCATTAGAACAACGCGCCCAGTAGGACTCCGAGTAGGGCTAGCACATAGATTAGTAATAACAGCATACTGATAATAACCCAATGTAAAATTGATAAACCACGTGTAGTGAAAATATAAGATGTATGCCATGCCCTGGGTGTCTATATTATGAATCCCACCCATCATTCCAGACATATACTGTCATATCCCTCTTGACGAAAGAGCCTCGTCAAGACATGTCCTACCGCAAAATATCCCCCTTGACGGCAAATCATCGTCAAGGTGTCCCCATGCCTGTTCTCGGTCGCCCCGACGGAGCATGGACTCCGGTTTATTTATTTTTTTCCGCCCATGCCATGCATGAGATGTAATGCATTATGCTATGTAATATATACGTCTCATAACTTTAGTTTATCATAACATAGCCTTGGCATATAATGCATCATCTTAAGATATAAATCATAGTATTAACATAACATTCATAATCGTAAAACAACCTCATCATAAGATAAACCCCATAGTCCATAAAATAAGATAAAAATACCATACATATCCATGGCTTACAAAAAGGTAGGAATCCTACCAATTACCTACTCGCGTCTTTACTTCGTTTTCGTCCGACAATCCGGCTACCGATTCGCACTATCCGGTACCTTATTACACATTTATCGTATTAGTCCGTATTTTATTTCATGATTAAATCTCTAACTGATCATAAACCTAGGTCCATTAATGATCTTTAATCATATCACAAGATTATTATAAACCAATCCTTATCTTAGCCTCTTTTTCCATTGATTTAAAACACATCCATAAATCCAATTTTTGGCCATTTTAAATATTCCGATTTGCGAGCCTAAAACCCAGCATCTATCCGTTTCATTTATGTACATTCTACGTCCAAAAATTCATCCCTAACTTAAATCCATTAAGGATTCATTAATCATGATCTAGTATCATAAACTCAGTCCCTTTAATTTACATACTCTCCATTCCTCCTACCGGATTAACAACGACCTCTGAAGATGTTCAAAAACTGTACATTTAAATTCAGTCGACTGAATTACCAGTTCAGTCGACTGAATCACTATTTCAGTCGACTGAATTACACATTCAGTCGACTGAAACATGGTTCATACCCCTTTCAGTCGACTGAATCACAGATTCAGTCGGCTGATTTTGTATCAGGTCATCTGTTTGTTCTGTCAGTTTATTTTCAGTTGACTGAATCATAGATTCAGTTGGCTGAACTTTCAATCATCCCTGTACACGTTCAAAAATCATCCCTTCAGTCGACTGAATCGTAAATTCAGTCGGCTGAAACTTCCAGAACCCTTTTCTTATTTGAGAAGTTTGTGTTCAGTCGACTGAATCATGAGTTCAGTCGACTGAAACTCCCAGAAACTCATTTTTATTATCAGCCATCACTAGTTCAGTCGACTGAATCCCCAATTCAGTCGACTGAAACTCCCAGAAACTTGTTTCTGATTCGTTTATCACCAGTTCAGTCGACTGAATCTATGATTCAGTCGACTGACTGTTCTGTCAGTCTTCTCCGTTGCATATTTTGTACATTTTTCTTCATGGTTTCCCTCATTTAAACTCCTTAAAATTACCCACTTCTTAATCACTTAAAATATATATATACAAACTCTTGTTTAAGAAAATACTTACCATCCAACGTCTCCTCTGATTTATTCTTTCCTCTTTGCTCTCCTTCCCTTTAATCTTTGATAGGTTAAGATCTTTGATCAAGGGTGGCAATCCCAAACCCTAGAATCGGCCATGGTAGGTTTTGTGTGTGAGAGAGAGAGAGAGAGAGAGAGAGAATGAAAAACAAGATCCAACCTTTGATCTTAGAGTGGTGAAATAATGCTTTACTTCTTTTCTTCTCTCCTTCTTTTCTCTTTTCCTTAACTCTCTTTCTCTTCTCCTTCCTTGTGTGGGACGTCCATGGAGAATGAAAAAAATGGAGAGAAAGTTGAATGAGAGAAGAATGGGAAAAGACATCAAGGCTTATCCCATTTTTTTCCCCTTTACTTTGCATTAATTACCCCCCACCAACCTTGAGATATTTTCAAGATATTTTTTATTTGCTTTATGGCTTATGTCTCTACCCTCCCTAAGTCCAAACGTGTTTGACCTTGGAGGTGGGGTAGCTTGGTCCCCATTTGGTTAATTTTAACCCATTTAGCCACCAATTTAATAATTTAATTATTTAATTAATTAATTACTTTAATTCCCATTTACTTATTTAAATCACCTTAGGTTAATTCATTATACTTAACCTAATTTCATTATTTCACCCATGATTGACCAAGTCAACCATGGTGGCCGGCCCCACCTTGTCTTGAACAACATTAGATTAGACAGGGCACCAGGGGCTGAACTTCCAGCGGTAGTGGCAGATTATGCCAAGGTATTCCCAACAGAGCTCCCTGGGTTGCCACCGAAGAGGGAGATAGACTTTGAGATCAAGTTATATCCCGGTGCTGCTCCAGTATCATTGCCCCATTACAGGATGGCACCAGCTGAGATTACCGAGTTGAAGAAGCAGATTGATGAACTGCTCAGACTGGGTTTTATTTGGAACAACACATCCGCATGGGGAGCCCCAGTATTATTTGTGAAGAAGAAAGACGGTACCCTGCGGATGTGTGTGGATTATAGAAAGTTAAACTAGCTGACTATCAGGAACAAGTATCCCCTACCCAGGATTGATGATCTATTTGATCAACTTAGGGGTTCCTCTTACTTTTCCAAGATTGACCTGATGTCCGGATACCATCAAATATGGGTTAGAGAGGAGGACATAGAGAAGACAACCTTCAGGAATGGTATGGTCTATATGAGTATGTAGTCATGCCGTTTGGGCTTACTAATACACCGGCTGTGTTCATGGACCTGATGAATAGGATATTCCGTCCTTACTTAGATCAGTTTGTGATCGTATTATTGATGACATCCTGATCTATTCCAAGAGTCAGGAGGAACATACTGAGCACCTGCGGATAGTCCTGGACACCTTGAGGAAGAACCAGCTGTATGCCAAAGCCAGTAAGTGTGAGTTCTGGCTGTCTGAGGTCAACTTCTTGGGACACGTTATATCGGAGGAAGGTATAGCCGTGGACCCGGCTAAGGTAGCGGCAGTAAGGGAGTGGAAAGCACCGACGAATGTGACCGAGATCCGTAGTTTTCTGGGGAATGGCCTGTTACTACAGGAAATTCATCATGGACTTCTCCAAGATTGCAGCTCCACTTACCCGACTCAGTAAAAAAGGAGTCAAATTTGAGTGGTTAGATCTGTGCAACCAGAGATTTGAGGAGCTAAAGGAGAGGCTCACAACCGCTCTTATTCTGATCTTGCCAGAGAGAGGCAGAAATTATGAGGTGTACTGTGATGCCTTAGGCGAGGGACTGGGGTGTACACTCAGTCAAGGTATCGTGCGGTGGCGTACGGATCAAGACAGTTGAAAATCCATGAACGCCATTATCCCACACATGATCTGGAACTAGCAGCAGTGGTCTTAGCTCTCAAGAGCTGGAGACACTACCTTTATGGTGAGAAGTTTAAGGTGTTCTGAGATCACAAGAGCCTGAAGTACTTATTTGATCAGAAGGAACTCAATATGAGACAGCGCAGATGGATGGAATATCTAGCAGATTATGAGTTCGCACTTCGGTATCATCCTGGCAAGGCGAACAAAGTGGCGGATGCCCTCAGCCGTGTGTCACATGCGACAGTAGCCAGTTTGATCAGAACGGAATGGGAATTGTTGAGTACCATCAGAGAGTTCAAACTCTACCTCAATAATCACAGGACCATATATAATCTGATCATACGATCCAACATGGTCTCCGAGATTGAACGGGAGCAACGGACAAATCCAGAGGTGGAGGAGATATGGACTAGGATGTCTACCGGTGAGGTTGTACAGGAGTGGGAATTACGACCAAGACAGGGTCTTGTGTTCCGAGGTAGAACATATGTGCCTAAGAGCTGCAGAAGAGAGTTATTAATTGAAGCACACCAAACCAAGCTCTCTATCCATCCGGGCAGCACCAAGATGTATCATGATCTCAAGAGGCACTATTGGTGGCGGGGCCTCAAGAGATATGTGGCGGAGTTTGTTGCTCGTTGCCTAACTTGCCAGCAGGTTAAGGCGGAACATCAGAAACCACCGGGTTTACTCGCACCCGTACCAGTGCCGGAGTGGAAATGGGAGCACATATCTATGGATTTCGTAACAGGGTTGCCAAGGTCATCAAAGGGCAACGATACAATATGGGTCGTACTGGACCGGTTGTCTAAGTCTGCGCATTTCCTTCCCATCAAGATAACAGATTCAACGGAGACATTGGGTCGACGGTACATCCTGGATATCATCAGACTACATGGTATTCCCCAGACTATTGTATCCGACAGAGATGGCTGATTCACCGGCATAGTATGGCAGGGCATGCAGTCGGCTATGGGGACCGACATATTGAATAGCACAGCATTTCATCCACAAACTGATGGACAGTCGGAGAGGACAATACAGACACTGGAGGATATCCTGAGAGCATGTATGCTAGACTTCAAGGGTGGATGGGAGGATCATTTGCCACTGGTGGAGTTCTCTTACAATAACAGTTACCAGGCAAACCTCCAGATGGCTCCGTTTGAGGCCTTATATGGTACGCCGTGTAGATCGCCAGTGTGTTGGACAGAAGTAGGTGAGCCTGCGCTGATTGGACCGAAGTTGGTTGCGGAGACTACAACGCAGATCAAGTTAATACGACAACACCTACTCACCACGCAGAGCCGTCAGAAGAGTTACGCCGACAAGAGGAGAAGGTTCCTCGAGTTTGAGGTGGGAGACTTGGTATTTTTTAAAGTCTCACCACGGAAGGGACACATGAGATTCGGGAGGAAGGGGAAACTGTCCCCTAGATATGTGGGACCGTTTCCAATTCTGAAAAGGGTGGGGAGGGGGGGTAGCTTATCAGTTGGCGCTCCCTCCGCTGTTATCCTCTTTACATGATGTGTTCCACGTGTCCATGTTGAGGAAGTATAACCCCGATCCTTCACATGTCCTGAGCGTGAAAGATGTCGATATGCAAAGCGACGTGACGTATGTGGAGAAGCCGATCGAGTGATAGGGAGAGAACAAAGAGTGCTGCGGAACCGCGCTATTCGATTGGTCAAGGTGGTATGGGAACGACATGGCAATGAGGAAACCACCTGAGAGCTTGAATCAGAAATGAGAGCCGCTTATCCGGATCTTTTTGTATGAGTTGTTTGAACCCCGACTTCGCTCGAATTTTCGGGACGAAAAATTAAAAAGAGGATTGTATTGTAATAGCTTGGAATTTTAAATTAATATATATGTGGCTATTATTTATTTTAATAATGGAAATTAGGAATTTTGATAGAATAGATGTTAAGTGGATCAAAATTTGGGGTAAAAGCCCAAGTATGGTCCAATGGACCATGGGTTGGATGAAACTTATTTAATTGGTCAAAAATTATTAATTGGGTCAAGAATGGTCAAATTGGGTCAAATACCCATTTGGGACCCAATGGGTCAAGATGGTTAAGCCCTAAGGTAAATGGGTAGGAAATAAATTTAATTGGGCCATGGGTCCAATGGTAACCCAATTGGTTGGAATAGATTGAATTAGAATTAAACCACCTAAGTTAGTGATGAAATAATCAAGATGGCATAACCAAATAGGGCCCACCTGCACCTCACCAAGTGAGGTGGCGTGTGGACCAAGGCATAGGTGGTCCGACCATCATGGTTGACTTGGTCAACCATGAATAAGTCAAAGGTAACTAAAGAGGATCAACGTGAATTAATGTGTTTTAATTAATGTGAATCACCTAAGATTAATTTTGATTTAAGCTTAGGTGACATGGCCGAATGGGGCCCACCTCCACCTCACCAAGTGAGGTGGCGGGTAGGCTAGGAGTTAGTGGGGCCGGCCACCATGGTTGACTTGGTCAACCATGGGTGGATTTCATAGAGGGAATTTAATGGAATTAAATTAAGTGGGAATTAATTAATTTAACCTAATGATCAAATTAATTAAGTTAATTAAGCTAATCAAATGATGGTCAAAAGGTCAAAGTTGGAAGACCAAAACCACCCAAAGAAACACATACCACTTAAAACAAACACAAATTAAACCATGTGCTTAGGGTGGTGGTTTTATCCCAACCACCACCACTAAACACATTAACCCATGTGGGTTGGTGGGAGGAGTTAATGTGGAGTATATCTTAAGCAACCAAGAGATGAGATGACTTTTCATCTCATTCTCTCCATTCCATCTAACTCTTTCACACGTCCTCCCTCTCTTGCCCTCTCAAAACCGTCCCATACCAAGAGAAAGAAGAAGAAAAGCTTGGAAGAAAAAGAGAAGAAGAGAAGAAAGAGCTAGGCTTGGCCCTCCACCTCAAGACAAAGACCTTGAGACATCTTTCTCATCTCCATTCTCTCCCTCTCTCAAATCTAACTCTACCTTAGCCAAACCCAAACCTTGGAGACTCCACCTTGATCAAGCATCTTAATCCAAAGATCAAGGAGAAGAAGAGAAGAGAAGGCTAAGGAGATCAAGAAGAGAAAGAAAAGCCGGAGGAGTCGTCGGATTGTAAGTAATTCTTAAACAAGAATTCTACATTTTTTTAGGGTTAAGAAGAGATTATGGAATCAATTTCTTGGATTTAGTGGTGCCCAAAACATCATAGGCCTTGGATCTCAAATCCATCCAATGGAAGGATGAGAAATGGACAAAATGGGCAAACCCTAAATGGGAGAGAGAGATTAAGAAAAATAAATGGATATTAAGGACACTATGTAGATTTAATTAAACATGGAAGTATGATTTTGAATAATGGAAACCATGGAATATGATTAATGGTTTTAAATATTTTGAATATTTAAATGTTAGTGATTTTGTAAAGGGGTTTTAAATGAGAGAATCATGGAGATGAAAATGATTTTAATGGCCTCAAAAAGAATGGTAGATGGGGATGAACCCTATGGTGGTGTAATGATGGTTGTAAATGGGTTTAAAAGGATAAAAAATATGGAGTAGGTGTTATTAAATTGGAGGCTTAAAAGGATCAAATGTTTGTAATTTTAAAGGGATCTTAGCGAAGAAAAGCATGGTAGGTGATTAAATGATTTTTAATGGGGTTTTTAGTGAATGGAAACCATGGAATATGATTCATGATTTTTAAGATTCTAATGATTTATTTTAAAGGGATTTTTAAATGAGGAAAAAACCATGGAGAGGTTTTACAAAAAGAATGTTTTTTTTTAAAAAACCTATGGTGGTGCATTGGATGGGGGTAAAATAATGGAAAAATAAATGGGGAATGTTGGTGGTGTCGATGGACCAAAATGAACCAAATGTTGATAGTTGTAATGGGAATGTGGCTAAGTTAATGGACTTAAATGTGATAAAGGATGATGGTGTAAATGTGTAAACTAAACCCCTTCATGGAAGGGCTTATGATGGATTCAAATGTGTAACAAAGGTCTAAGAAAATGGGAAAAAGACATCATGGGTTCGGCCATGGTGTATGGCCGAGCCCATGACCCACTTGTAGGTCATTCTATGGGCTAAAATTAGAATTATGTATGTGATTAAATTAATGGAAATGAGGCTAAGTTAAGGGTCGAATTTTGATAATCTTGTAACATGGTTAATGGTCATTAATGGATCTAAGTGAATGGATCAATTATGGACTTAATTATACATGGATTAAATGAATGATTAGTCATCGAAAGGAAGAGTGGCAAAATGGTAAATATTGGCCAAATTCAAGAACCCCATGGGGGGATGAACTTGGACTTAGACATTTTTATGATGACCTTAGGAGTGTTCTATGAAACCTAGGGTGGCTGGATTTTAAACTCACAAATTAAAAATAATGAATTGATTAAATGGGACCCACAAACCTAGTTAGTGAGGTTCGGCCATGGTGTATGGCCGAACCCCACTAAGGTATGATTTATGGCTTAAAACTGGTTAAAAACATGGACTGATTATTCGTATATATTAAGGTATCAGATATCGCAAGCGGTACGCGTATTGGTGATCGGATTATCAGACGGAAACGAAAAAGAACGTTAGTCGGTATTTGGTAAGATTCCTACCTTTTTGTAAGCCGTGGATATGTGATGGTTCCTTTAATTTATTTTGATAATTATGTGATTTGTCTTATGATGGGTTTTAAAGTTATAAATTATATGTTAATACTTTGAATTATATTTTAATGTTATGCATTATATGTTAAGGCTATGTATGATATATTAAGGTTATGAGTTATATATATTACATAGCATAATGTACTTACATCTCATGCATGGCATGGGCGGGAAAATAAAGAAATCGGACTCCATGCTCCCTCGGGGCGACCGAGAAGCAAACATGGGGATAGCCTGAGGTGCTATAACCGGAGTCCATGCTCCGTCGGGGCGACCGAGAAGCAAACATGGGGATAGCTTGATATGCTATAACCGGAGTCCATGCTTCGTCGGGGCGACCGAGAAGCAAACATGGGGACACCTTGACGAGGCCTTGCCGTCAAGGGGGATATGACATTGTATGATGGTATGGATGATGGGTGGGACACATGACATAGGCACCCATGGCATGGCATTCATTTTATGGGTTTATTTATATTGTTATCTGTATGCTTGTTATCACTAATCCATGTGCCAGTCCTACTCGGAGTCCTACTGGGCGCGTTGTCTAACGCCCTACTTCTACCCTAGCTGATGACGCAGGAGACGGCAGAAACGGTGGACGCGACGGGAGCTAAGCTTAGGAGCTTGGGAAAGCGTGTACTTAGTTTATTTAAGTTTTATTTTAGAAATGTAATTTAAGTAGCTTAGCTTGTCAGTATGTAATAATTTTAGATTTCTTGCTATGGTTTGGACTTTACTGTTGTATGTGATAATTTGAGGTAATGTAGTAATTTAAATGATGTATCTTCCCTGCTATCTAAAACTGGTAGGATAGATTCCATTATAACCCCACTTTAATGTTTAATTTCCGCAAGCTTACTTCTACGTGTGAACCGTTCTTCGTGGACTTAGTTCCATGCACACGTAGGGTTGGCCAGTTAAGGGCCAGGCTTTAGAATCTCGGACTTAACTCGCGTCGTGACGCCCCTGGCCTTTGTCACTCTTCATTTTAAAAAAAAAAAAATAGACTCTGATTTTCTGTGAAAAAAGGGGCGGGCGTTACATTTACACGGGTAAAAGAATTCTTGTTACTTCAGATTGTCTTATGGAAGAAAGATCTGTAGAAGATAATGTTTATTTTCTCTTTTGCAAGAGGCTTCATTATTATTCCCCTGATAAAAGAAAAACTCGCGAATGGTATCTCATTATTTTACATCCGACGAAAAACGTCCTCATCTTCCACAAAAAAAATGCAAATGGTATCATCACCTATTCAAAATTCACTATTCTCAAAGTCCTCACTGAGGAATATTGGGATGGTCCTCTTTACATGACAAGATCAGTCCAACTTTATAATTCTACTGAAATTTTCAATTATTGGGATTATATTGATGCCTGGAAGATTATTTTGATGTGGGACCGTCAGTATAATCATTCTTGGTTCATTAGGTTCAAAGAAGAAAGTCCTGATGTCACACCTATTCACCGCAATTTCCCATCCTTGTTTCTCTTCACTTGGTGGTCTCATTTTGTTGCTTCCCCGAAAAGCCTTCTTGATAATTTTCGTTATCTATTTATTAAATTTGGCCAAGTTGAAGAAAAGGCCTCTTGCGATATGATTAATGTTCTTTGTTTCTTTGCGAAGTTCCATATTCCATACATTCACCAATGGAAATTTGAGGTGAAAAAAGATTTATATGGTCACACTTGTCTTTTTCAAACTATGTATCAAAAATGGTGGCCTGAAATTGAAAATGATAAATATGAGGAAATTCTGAATCAAATCTCTCCTCCTGAAAAATCAAATGATCCTCTTCCAAGACGAAAAGCCTCGTGAAAATGAAATGGTCATGGCTGATCTCTTGGCCAAGAAAATTGCCAAAGAAATTGCTCGAGAAAAATCTCCCGAGCCAATGGACGTCTCTGTACCCTAAACCCTAAACCCTGATACCAAAACGATAACGATCGGGGTCGAAAAATCAAATCTTCTTTTTCATCAATTCCTTAGCTTTAGCAGAATTTCTTCGAAATAATTCAGCTAGCTGAGATTCCTTTTCTTTTTCTTTTCCTTTGTCTTTAGCAGATGTGTACCAAAATTTTCCACCACGCAGATACTCAGTAACTGAACCGACGGGATTAACATGAGAGCCTGGGTCCCAACGAGGATGGAGATTTTCAAGGGGCACAACTTCGTTATCAAGATTTTCATCTGGATCATGATTAGAATCCCAATCATGAAGAGTGTCTTTATTCTTTGGAAGATATTCTTCTAAGATTTGCTTGATCTTTTCTTCAAAATTGACGGATTCAACAGAGACGTCCATTGGCTCGGGAGATTTTTCTCGAGCAATTTCTTTGGCAATTTTCTTGTGTAAGAGATCAGCCATGACCATTTCATTTTCACGAGGCTTTTCGTCTTGGAAGAGGATCATTTGATTTTTCAGGAGGAGAGATTTGATTCAGAATTTCCTCATATTTATCAGTTTCAATTTTAGGCCACCATTTTTGATACATAGTTTGAAAAAGACAAGTGTGACCATATAAATCTTTTTTCACCTCAAATTTCCATTGGTGAATGTATGGAATATGGAACTTCGCAAAGAAACGAAGAACATTAATCATATCGCAAGAGGCCTTTTCTTCAACTTGGCCAAATTTAATAAATAGATAACGAAAATTATCAAGAAGGCTTTTCGGGGAAGCAACAAAATGAGACCACCAAGTGAAGAGAAACAAGGATGGGAAATTGCGGTGAATAGGTGTGACATCAGGACTTTCTTCTTTGAACCTAATGAACCAAGAATGATTATATTGACGGTCCCACATCAAAATAATCTTCCAGGCATCAATATAATCCCAATAATTGAAAATTTCAGTAGAATTATAAAGTTGGACTGATCTTGTCATGTAAAGAGGACCATCCCAATATTCCTCAGTGAGGACTTTGAGAATAGTGAATTTTGAATAGGTGATGATACCATTTGCATTTTTTTTTGTGGAAGATGAGGACGTTTTTCGTCGGATGTAAAATAATGAGATACCATTCGCGAGTTTTTCTTTTATCAGGGGAATAATAATGAAGCCTCTTGCAAAAGAGAAAATAAACATTATCTTCTACAGATCTTTCTTCCATAAGACAATCTGAAGTAACAAGAATTCTGTTACCCGTGTAAATGTAACGCCCGTCCCTTTTTTCACAGAAAATCAGAGTCTATTTTTTTTTTTTTAAAATGAAGAGTGACAAAGGCCAGGGGCGTCACGACGCGAGTTAAGTCCGAGCTTCTAAAGCCTGGCCCTTAACTGGCCAACCCTACGTGTGCGTGGAACTAAGTCCACGAAGAACGGTTCACACGTAGAAGTAAGCTTGCGGAAATTAAACATTAAAGTGGGGTTATAATGGAATCTATCCTACCAGTTTTAGATAGCAGGGAAGATACATCATTTAAATTACTACATTACCTCAAATTATCACATACAACAGTAAAGTCCAAACCATAGCAAGAAATCTAAAATTATTACATACTGACAAGCTAAGCTACTTAAATTACATTTCTAAAATAAAACTTAAATAAACTAAGTACACGCTTTCCCAAGCTCCTAAGCTTAGCTCCCGTCGCGTCCACCGTTTCTGCCGTCTCCTGCGTCATCAGCTAGGGTAGAAGTAGGGCGTTAGACAACGCGCCCAGTAGGACTCCGAGTAGGACTGGCACATGGATTAGTGATAACAAGCATACAGATAACAATATAAATAAACCCATAAAATGAATGCCATGCCATGGGTGCCTATGTCATGTGTCCCACCCATCATCCATACCATCATACAATGTCATATCCCCCTTGACGGCAAGGCCTCGTCAAGGTGTCCCCATGTTTGCTTCTCGGTCACCCCGACGAAGCATGGACTCCGGTTATAGCATATCAAGCTATCCCCATGTTTGCTTCTCGGTCGCCCCGACGGAGCATGGACTCCGGTTATAGCACCTCAGGCTATCCATGTTTGCTTCTCGGTCGCCCCGAGGGAGCATGGAGTCCGATTTCTTTATTTTCCCGCCCATGCCATGCATGAGATGTAAGTACATTATGCTATGTAATATATATAACTCATAACCTTAATATATCATACATAGCCTTAACATATAATGCATAACATTAAAATATAATTCAAAGTATTAACATATAATTTATAACTTTAAAACCCATCATAAGACAAATCACATAATTATCAAAATAAATTAAAGGAACCATCACATAATAAATAAATCCAAAAAGGTAGGAATCTTACCAAATACTGACTTCGTTTTCCGATAATCCGATCACCAATACGCGTACCGCTTGCGATATCTGATACCTTAATATGTACGAATAATCAGTCCATGTTTTTAACCAGTTTTAAGCCATAAATCATACCTTAGTGGGGTTCGGCCATACACCATGGCCGAACCTCACTAACTAGGTTTGTGGGTCCCATTTAATCCATTCATTATTTTTAATTTGTGAGTTTAAAATCCAGCCACCCTAGGTTTCATAGAACACTCCTAAGGTCATCATAAAAATGTCTAAGTCCAAGTTCATCCCCCCCATGGGGTTCTTGAATTTGGCCAATATTTACCATTTTGCTACTCTTCCTTTCCATGACTAATCATTCATTTAATCCATGTATAATTAAGTCCATAATTGATCCATTCACTTAGATCCATTAATGACCATTAACCATGTTACAAGATTATCAAAATTCGACCCTTAACTTAGCCTCATTTCCATTAATTTAATCACATACATAATTCTAATTTTAGCCCATAGAATGACCTACAAGTGGGTCATGGGCTCGGCCATACACCATGGCCGAACCCATGATGTCTTTTTCCCATTTTCTTAGACCTTTGTTACACATTTGAATCCATCATAAGCCCTTCCATGAAGGGGTTAGTTTACACATTTACACCATCATCCTTTATCACATTTAAGTCCATTAACTTAGCCACATTCCCATTACAACTATCAACATTTGGTTCATTTTGGTCCATCGACACCACCAACATTCCCCATTTATTTTTCCATTATTTTACCCCCATCCAATGCACCACCATAGGTTTTTTAAAAAAAAACATTCTTTTTGTAAAACCTCTCCATGGTTTTTTCCTCATTTAAAAATCCCTTTAAAATAAATCATTAGAATCTTAAAAATCATGAATCATATTCCATGGTTTCCATTCACTAAAAACCCCATTAAAAATCATTTAATCACCTACCATGCTTTTCTTCG
Organism: Chimonanthus praecox; assembly: GCA_022113865.1. Taxonomy (NCBI): domain Eukaryota; kingdom Viridiplantae; phylum Streptophyta; class Magnoliopsida; order Laurales; family Calycanthaceae; genus Chimonanthus; species Chimonanthus praecox. The sequence goes on along the minus strand of CM039089.1, from coordinate 32,412,343 downwards.
CTAAGATCCCTTTAAAATTACAAACATTTGATCCTTTTAAGCCTCCAATTTAATAACACCTACTCCATATTTTTTATCCTTTTAAACCCATTTACAACCATCATTACACCACCATAGGGTTCATCCCCATCTACCATTCTTTTTGAGGCCATTAAAATCATTTTCATCTCCCATGATTCTCTCATTTAAAACCCCTTTACAAAATCACTAACATTTAAATATTCAAAATATTTAAAACCATTAATCATATTCCATGGTTTCCATTATTCAAAATCATACTTCCATGTTTAATTAAATCTACATAGTGTCCTTAATATCCATTTATTTTTCTTAATCTCTCTCTCCCATTTAGGGTTTGCCCATTTTGTCCATTTCTCATCCTTCCATTGGATGGATTTGAGATCCAAGGCCTATGATGTTTTGGGCACCACTAAATCCAAGAAATTGATTCCATAATCTCTTCTTAACCCTAAAAAAATGTAGAATTCTTGTTTAAGAATTACTTACAATCCGACGACTCCTCCGGCTTTTCTTTCTCTTCTTGATCTCCTTAGCCTTCTCTTCTCTTCTTCTCCTTGATCTTTGGATTAAGATGCTTGATCAAGGTGGAGTCTCCAAGGTTTGGGTTTGGCTAAGGTAGAGTTAGATTTGAGAGAGGGAGAGAATGGAGATGAGAAAGATGTCTCAAGGTCTTTGTCTTGAGGTGGAGGGCCAAGCCTAGCTCTTTCTTCTCTTCTTCTCTTTTTCTTCCAAGCTTTTCTTCTTCTTTCTCTTGGTATGGGACGGTTTTGAGAGGGCAAGAGAGGGAGGACGTGTGAAAGAGTTAGATGGAATGGAGAGAATGAGATGAAAAGTCATCTCATCTCTTGGTTGCTTAAGATATACTCCACATTAACTCCTCACCACCAACATGGGTTAATGTGTTTAGTGGTGGTGGTTGGGATAAAACCACCACCCTAAGCACATGGTTTAATTTGTGTTTGTTTTAAGTGGTATGTGTTTCTTTGGGTGGTTTTGGTCTTCCAACTTTGACCTTTTGACCATCATTTGATTAGCTTAATTAACTTAATTAATTTGATCATTAGGTTAAATTAATTAATTCCCACTTAATTTAATTCCATTAAATTCCCTCTATGAAATCCACCCATGGTTGACCAAGTCAACCATGGTGGCCGGCCCCACTAACTCCTAGCCTACCCGCCACCTCACTTGGTGAGGTGGAGGTGGGCCCCATTCGGCCATGTCACCTAAGCTTAAATCAAAATTAATCTTAGGTGATTCACATTAATTAAAACACATTAATTCACGTTGATCCTCTTTAGTTACCTTTGACTTATTCATGGTTGACCAAGTCAACCATGATGGTCGGACCACCTATGCCTTGGTCCACACGCCACCTCACTTGGTGAGGTGCAGGTGGGCCCTATTTGGTTATGCCATCTTGATTATTTCATCAAGTTTGTCAAGTTTGTCCAGTTGGTCCAGTTTGACGAGTTTGTCCAGTTTATCTAATTTGTCCACTTCATCCTGTTTGTCGAGTTTGTCCAATTCGTTCTATTCGTCCAGTTTATCAAGTTAGTCCTCTTTTACCAGTTTGCCCACTTTCTACAGTTTGTCCACTTTGTCATGCTTGTCCACTCTTTCCAATTAGTCCACTTTGTCCACTTAGTCCAGTTCATCCAGTTTGTACAGTACGTCCACTTTGTTCACTTTGCTTACTTTGTCGAGTTGCTCCAACTGAGCCAATTTGTGCAGTTTGTCTTGTTTGTCCACTTCGTCTACCTTACCCAATTTGTCCACTTTGTCCACTATGTCGAGTTTGTCCACTTTGTGCAATTCGTATAGTTTGTCCAGTTTGTATTGTTCGTCCAGTTTAACTCGTGTTTCCGGTTTGTCCACTTTGTTCAGTTGGTCCAGTTTGACTAGTTATCCTAGTTTGTCCACTGTGTTCAGTTGGTCCAGTTTGTCTTTTTTGTCATGTTAGACAAGTTTTTCCAGTGTGTTCGCTTAATACAGGTTGTCCACTTTGTTCTGTTTGTCCACTTTGAAGTTTTTTTTCCACTTTTTCCTATTCGTTGAGTTTGTCCACTTTGTCTAGTTTGTCTAGTTTGTCAAATTTGTTTAGTTGTCCAGTTTGACCGATTTTAATTTGTCCAGTTCATCAAGTTAGTCCACTTTTTCCAGTTTGCCCACTTTCTACAGTTTGTCCACTTTGTCATGTTTGTCCACTCTTTCCAATTCATCTAGTTTGTCCACTTTGTCATGTTTGTCCACTCCTTCTAATTCGTCCAGCTTGTCCTGTTCGTCCAGTTTGACTAATTTGTCCACTTTTTTCAATTAGTTCAGTTTTTTGACTTCATCATGTTCGTCCAGTTTGTCTAGTTGGTCCAGTTTGACTAATTTGTCCAGTTCATCCTGTTTGTCCAGTTTGTCGAATTCGTCCTATTCGTCCAGTTTGTCAAGTTAGTCCACATTTTCCAGTTGGCCCATTTTCTACAATTTGTTCACTTTGTCGTGTTTGTCCACTCTTTCCAATTCGTCCACTTTGTCTAGTGAGCTCGTTCACTTTGTCCACTTCATCCAGTTTGTACAGTTCGTCCACTTTGTCCAGTTCATCCAGTTTGTACAGTTCGTCCACTTTGTTCACTTTGCTCACTTGGTCCAATTTGTCAAGTTTGTCTAGATTGTTCTGTTTGTTCAATTTATCTAATTTGTCCAATTCGTTTAGTTTGTACATTGTCAAGTTTGTCCAGTAGGTCCAGTTTGATGAATTTGTCCAGTTTGTCTAGTTTATCTAATTTGTCAAGTTTATCATGTTTGTCCAGATTGTCCAGTATATCTAATTTGTCAAGTTCATCCTGTTTGTCCAGTTTGTTGAGTTTATCTAATTTGTCAAGTTCATCCTGTTTGTCCAGTTTGTCCAATTTATCTAATTTGTCAAGTTCGTCCTGTTTGTCCAATTCGTCACATTCGTCCTGTTTGTCAAGTTAGTCTACTTTTTCCTGTTTGCAACTTTCTACAGTTTGTCCACTTTGTCATGTTTGTGCACTCTTTCCAATTCATCCAGTTTGTCCACTTTGTCTAGTTCATCCATTTTGTACAGTTCATCCACTTTGTTCACTTCGTCCAGTTTGTCAACTTTGTCTAGATGGTTTAGTTTGTCGAGTTTGACCAATTTATCTAATTTGTCCAATTCGTCTAGCTTGTGCAGTTCGTAAGTTTGTCTACTTTGTCGAGTTCGTCCAACTGAGCCAATTTGTGCAGTTTGTACAGTTTGTCTTGTTTGTCCTCTTCGTCTACTTTACCCAATTTGTGCACTTTGTCCACTATATCCAATTTGTCCACTTCGTGCAATTCATACAATTTGTCCACTTTGTATTGTTCGTCTAGTTTAACTAGTTTTTCCAGTTTGTCCACTTTGTTCAGTTGGTCCAGTTTGACTAGTTATCCTAGTTTGTCCAATTTGTTCAGCTGGTCCATATTGTCATTTTCGTCCTGTTAGACAAGTTTTTCCAGTTTGTCCACTTATTACAGGTCGTCCACTTTGTCCTTTTTGTCTACTTTGACAAATTTGTCCACTTTTTCCAATTCCTTGAGTTTGTCCACTTTATCAACTTTTTCCAATTTTTCCATTTTCTACAATTCGTCAACTTTATCTTGTTTCTCCACTTTTTCCAATTCATCCAATTTGTCCACTTTGTCCAGTTCAATTTGTCAACTTTGTCCAGTTTATCCACTTTATTCACTTTGTTCACTTTGTCCAGTTTATCCAGTTTGTGAAGTTTGTCTAGATGATTCACTTTGTCCATTTAGGGTTTAGGATTTAGGGTTTAGGGTTTTAGGGCTATTAGGGTTTTAGGGATTTGGGTTTTAGGGTTTACGGTTTAGGGTTCAGGGTTTAAGGGTTTTAGGGTTTAGAGTTTAGGTTTTAGGGTTTAGAGTTTAATGTTAAGGGTTTTAGGGTTTTAGGGGTTTAGGTTTAATGTTAAGGGTTTTAGGGGTTTAGGGTTAAGGGTTTAACGTTTTAAGGGTTTAGGGTTTTTGGGTTTAGGGTTTAGGGTTTAGTTTTAACGGCTTAGGGTTTTAGGTAATTAGGGTCTTAGTGGTTTAGGGTTTAGGGTTTAGGGTTTTAGGGGTCTTAAGGCTTTAGGGTTTTAGGGTTTTGGGTTTAGTGTGTTTTGGTTTTAGGGGTTTAGGATTTTAGGGTTTCTATGTTTAGGGTTTAGGGTGTAGGATTTAGGGTTTATGGTTTTTGTGTTTAGGGTTTTAGGGGTTGAGGATGTTAGGGTTTATGGTTTTAAGGTTTCAATGTTTTATTGTTTTAGGCTTTGGGGATTCAGGGTTTTGGGGTTTTAGGGATTTAGGGATTAGGGTTTAGGGTTTAGGGTTTACGGTTTAGGGTCTACGGTTTAGGTTTACGGGTTTAGGGTTTTAGGTTTTTAGGGTTTTAGTGGTTTAGGGTTGAGGATTTAGGGTTTAGGGTTTTTGGGTTTTAGGGTTTAGGGTTTTAGGGATTTTAAGGGTTTAGGGTTTTAGGTTCAAGATTTAGGGTTTAGGGTTTTAGGGCTTAGGGTTTAGGGGTGTTAGGATTTTAGGGGTTTAGGGTTTTAGGGTTTCTAGGTTTAGGGTTTAGGGTTTAGGATTTAGGGTTTAGGGTTTTCGGGTTTAGGATTTTAGGGGTTTAGAGTGTTAAGGTTTTAGGGGTTTAGTGTTTAGGGTTTATGGTTTTAGGGTTGCAGTGTTTTATGGTTTTAGGGCTTAGGGTTTTAGGGTTTAGGTTTTAGGGTTTTAGGGATTAGGGTTTTGGGTTTAGGGTTAGGGTTTAGGGATTAGGGTTAGGATTTAGGGTTAGGGTTTTAGGCGTAGGGTTTAGGGGTGTTAGGGTTTTAGGGGTTTAAGGTTTTAGGGTTTCTACGTTTAGGGTTTATGGTTTAGGATTTAGGATTTAGGGTTTAGGGTTTTTGGGTTTAGGGTTTTAAGGGTTTAGGGTGTGATGGTTTTAGGGGTTTAGGGTTTTAGGGTTGCTGGGTTTTATGGTTTAAGGGTTTAGGGTTTTAGGGTTTAGGTTTTAGGGCTTTAGGGATTAGGGTTTTGGGTTTAGGGTTTATGGTTTAGGTTTAGGGTTTAGGGTTTAGGGTTTCAGGGTTTTATGGCTTTAGGGTTTAGGGTTTTAGGGTTTAGGTTTTAGGGTTTTAGGAATTAGGGTTTTGGGTTTACGGTTTACGGTTTAGGTTTAGGGTTTAGGGTTTACGGTTTAGGGTTAGGATTTAGCGTTTGGTGTTTAGGGCTTAATATTTAGGGTTTCGGGTTTAGGTTTTACTGTTTTAGGGTTTAAGGTTTAGGGTTTAGGGTTTAGGGTTTTAAGGTTTAGGGTTTTAGGATTTTAGGGTTTTATGGTTTAGGGCTTTAGGGTTTAGGGTTTTAGGGTTTTAAGGGTATAGGGTATAGGGTTTAGGGTTTAGGTTTTAGGGTTTTGGGTTTAGGGTTTAGGGTTTATGGTTTAGGTTTTTAGGGTTTAACAGTTTTAGGTTTTAGATTTTAGTGTTTTGGGTTTTAGGGTTTTAGGGGTTTAAGTTTAAGGGTTTAGGGTTTTAGGGGTTTAGGGTTTTTGAGTTTAGGGTTTAGGGTTTAGGGTTTAGTTTTAATGGTTTAGGGTTTTAGGTAATTAGGGTTTTAGTGGTTTAGGGTTTAGGATTTCGGGCTTCGGGTTTTAGGGTTTTAGGATTTTAGGGGCTTTAAGGCTTTAGGGTTTTAGGGTTTTGGGTTTTAGGGCTTTGGGTTTAGTGTGTTCGGATTTTAGGGGTTTAGGATTTTAGGGTTTATATGTTTAGGATTTAGGGTTTACGATTTAGGGTTTATGGTTTTTGTGTTTAGGGTTTGAGGGGTTGAGGGTGTTAGGGTTTATGGTTTTAGGGTTTCAGTGTTTTATAGTTTTTGGGTTTTGGGGTTTTAGGGTTTTAGGTTTTTAGGGTTTTAGGGATTAGGGTTTAGGGTTTATGGCTTACGGTTTAGGGTTTTAGTGGTTTAGTGTTGAGGATATGGTTTAGGGTTTTTGGGTTTTAGGGTTTAGGGTTTTAGGGGTTTTAAGGGTTTTGGGTTTTAGGGTTCAGGATTTGGGGTTTAGGGTTTTTGGGCTTAGGGTTTAGAGGTGTTAGGATTTTAGGGGTTTAGGGTTTTAGGGTTTCTAGGTTTAGGGTTTAGGGTTTAGAATTTAGGGTTTAAGGTTTTTGGGTTTTGGGTTTTAGGGGTTTAGGGTGTTCGGGTTTTAGGGGTTTAGTGTTTTAGGGTTGCAGGGTTTTATGGTTTTAGGGTTTAGAGTTTTAGGGTTTTGGGGATTAGGGTTTTGGGTTTAAGGTTTAAGGTTTAGGGTTTAGGGTTAGGGTTTAGGGTTTAGGGATTAGGGATTAGGGTTTAGGGATTAGGGATTAGGGTTAGGATTTAGGGTTAGGGTTTAGGGGTGTTAGGGTTTTGGGGGTTTAAGGTTTTAGGGTTTCTAGGTTTAGGGTTTATGGTTTAGGATTTCAGATTTAGGGTTTAGGGTTGTTGGTTTTAGGGTTTTAGGGGTTTAGGGTGTTATGGTTTTTGGAGTTTAGGGTTTTAGGGTTGCAGGGTTTTATGGTTTAAGGGTTTAGGGTTTTAGGGTTTTTGGGCTTTAGGGATTAGGGTTTTGGGTTTAGGGTTTACGGTTTAGGTTTAGGGTTTAGGGCTAGGGTTTAGGGTTTAGGGATTAGGTTTACGGTTATGGTTAGGTTTAGGATTTAGGGCTTAGGGTTTAGGTTTTGCGGTTTTAGGGTTTTAAGGTTTAGGGTTTAGGGTTTAGGGTTTTAAGGTTTAGTGTTTTAGGGTTTAAGGTTTTTATGGTTTAGGGTTTAGGGTTTAGGGTTTTAGGGTTTTAAGGGTTTTAGGGTTTAGGGTTTTAAGGTTAGGGTTTAGGGTTTTAGAGTTTTAGGGTTTCAGGGTTTTGGGGTTTAGGTTTTAGGGTTTAGGGTTTACGATTTTTTGGGTTTTAGGGTTTTGGGTTTAGGATTTAGGGATTAGGGTTTTAGGGTTTTATGGTTTTAGGGTTTAGAGTTTTAGGGTTTTACGGTTTTGGGTTTAGGGTTTAGGGTTTTTGGGTTTTAGGGTTTTAGGGTTTTAGGGTTTTGGGTTTAGGGTTTAGGGTTTTAGGGTTTTAGGGTTTAGGGTTTTGAGGTTTAGGGTTTAGGGTTTTAGGGTTTTAGGGTTTAGGGTTTTGAGGTTTAGGGTTTAGGGTTTTAGGGTTTAATGGTTTTAGGGTTTAGGGTTTAGTGTTTTGGGCTTTATGGTTTTAGGGGTTTAGGGTTTAGGGTTTAGGGTTTTAGGGGTTTAGGGTTCTTGGGTTTACGGTTTAGGGTTTAGTTTTAAGGGTTTAGGGTTTTAGGTAATTAGGGTTTTAGTGGTTTAGGGTTTTATGGGTTTTAAGGCTTTAGGGTTTTAGGGTTTTGGGTTTTAGGGCTTAGGGTTTAGTGTGTTCGGGTTTTAGGGGTTAAGCATTTTAGGGTTTCTATGTTTAGGGTTTAGGGTTTAGGATTTAGGGTTAATGGTTTTTGTGTTTAGGATTTTAGGGTTGAAGGTGTCAGGGTTTTATGGGTTGAGGGTGTTAGGGGTTATGGTTTTAGGGTTTTAGTGTTTTATGGCTTTAGGGCTTGGGTTTTAGGGTTTAGGTTTCACTGTTTTGGGGTTTTAGGGTTTTAGGGATTACGGTTTAGGGTTTAGGGTTTACGGTTTAGGGTTTTGGTTTAAGGTTTTAGGGTTTTAGGTTTTTAGGGTTTTAGTGGTTTAGGGTTGAGGATTTAGGGTTTTGGGTTTTAGGGTTTATGGTTTTAGGGCTCTTAAGGGTTTAGGGTTCAGGATTTAGGGTTTAGGGTTTCAAGATTTTGGGTTTAGGTGTGTTAGGATTTTAGGGGTTTAGGTTTTTGGGTTTCTAGGTTTAGGATTTAGGGTTTAGGTTTTTTGGATTTAGGGTTTTAGGGGTTTAGGGTGTTAGGGTTTTGGGGGTTTATGGTTTTAGGGTTGAAGGGTTTTATGGTTTTAGGGTTTTAGGATTTAGGTTTTAGGGTTTTAGGGATTAGGGTTTTGGGTTTAGGGTTTACGATTTAGGTTTAGGGTTTAGGGTTTAGGATTAGGGTTTAGGGTTTAGGATTAGGGTTAGGATTTAGGGTTAGGGTTTTAGGCTTAGGATTTAGGGGTGTTAGGGTTTTAGGGGTTTAAGGTTTTAGGGTTTCTAGGTTTCGAGTTTGTGGTTTTGGATTTAGGATTTAGGATTTAGGGTTTTTGGGTTTAGGGTTTTAGGGGTTTAGGGTGTTATGGTTTTAGGGGTTTAGGCTTTTAAGGTTGCAGGGTTTTATGGTTTAAGGGTTTAGGTTTTAGAGCTTTAGGGATTAGGGTTTTGGGTTTAGGGTTTAGGGTTTAGGGTTAGGGTTTAGGGTTTAGGGATTAGGTTTAGGGTTTAGGGTTAGGTTTAAGATTTAGGGTTCAGGGTTTAGGTTTTACGGTTTTAGGGTTTTAAGGTTTAGGGTTTATGGTTTTATGGTTTAGGGTTTTAGGGTTTTAGGTTTTTATGGTTTAGGGGTTTAGGGTTTAGGGTTTTAGGGTTTTAAGGGTCTTAGGGTTTAGGGTTTAGGGTCATAGAGTTGTAGGGTTTTAGGGTTTTAGGGTTTAGGTTTTAGGGTTTAGGGTTTAGGATTTTTTGGGTTTTAGGGTTTAGGGTTTAGGGTTTAGGGTTTAGGGTTTAGGGTTTAGGGTTTAGGGTTTAGGGTTTAGGGTTTAGGGTTTAGGGTTTAGTGTTTAGGATTGCGGTTTAGGTTTAGGGTTTAGGGTTTAGGGTTAGGGTTTAGGGTTTAGGGTTAGGGTTTTAGGGTTTAGGGTTTAGTGTTTTAGGATTTTGGGTTTAGGGTCTAGGGTTTTAGGGTTTTAAGGTTTTAGATTTAGGGTTTAGGGTTTTAGGGTTTAGGGTTTAGGGTTTAGGGTTTAGGGTTTTAGGATTTAACAGTTTTAGGGTTTAGGGTTGAGAGTTTTGGATTTTATGGTTTTAGGGGTTTAGGGTTTTAGGGGTTTAGGGTTTTTGGGTTTAGGGTTTAGGGTTTAGTTTTAAGGGTTGAGGCTTTTAGGTAATTAGGGTTTTAGTGGTTTAGGGTTAAGGATTTAGGCTTTAGGGTTTTAGGGTTTTAAGGTTTTAGGGGTTTTAAGGCTTTAGGGTTTTAGGGTTTTGGGTTTTAGGCTTAGGGTTTAGTGTGTTCGGGTTTTAGGGGTTTAGGATTTTAGGGTTTATGGTTTTGTGTTTAGGGTTTTAGGGGTTGAGGGTCTTAGAGTTTTAGGGGTTGAGGGTGTTGGGGTTTATGGTTTTAGGGTTTCTGTGTTTTATGATTTTAGGGTTTGGGGTTTTAGGGTTTAGGTTTTAGGGTTTTGGCGTTTTAGGTTTTTGGCGGTATAGGGTGTTAGGGTTTTGGGGGTTTAGTGTTTTAGAGTTTATGGTTTTAGGGTTTGTAGGGTTTTATGGTTTTAGGGTTTAGGGTTATAGGGTATAGGTTTTAGGGTTTTAGGGATTAGGGTTTTGGGTTTAGGGTTTAGGGTTTAGGGTTTAGGTTTAGGGTTTAGGGTTTAGGGTTAGGGTTTGGGGTTTAGGGATTAGGGTTAGGATTTAGGGTTAGGGTTTTAGGCTTAGGGTTTAGGGGTGTTAGGGTTTTAGGGGTTAAGGTTTTAGGGTTTCTAGGTTTAGGGTTAATGGTTTAGGATTTAGGATTTAGGGTTTAGGGTGTTTGGGTTTAGGGTTTTAGGGGTTTAGGGAGTTATGGTTTTAAGGGTTTAGGGTTTTAGGGTTACAGAGTTTTATGGTTTAAGGGTTTAGGGTTTTAGGGTTTAGGTTTTAGGGCTTTAGGGATTAGGGTTTTGGGTGTTAGGGTTACAAGATTTTATGGTTTAAGGGTTTAGGGTTTTAGGGTTTAGGTTTTGGGGCTTTAGGGATTAGGGTTTTGGGTTTAGGGATTGCGGTTTAGGTTTAGGGTTTAGGGTTTAGGATTGCGGTTTAGGTTTAGGGTTTAGGGTTTAGGGTTAGGGTTTAGGCTTTAGGGATTAGATTTAGGGTTTAGGGTTAGGTTTAGGATTTAGGGTTTAGTGTTTAGGTTTTACAGTTTTTGGGTTTTAAGGTTTAGGGTTTTGGGTTTTAAGGTTTAGGGTTTTAGGGTTTTAGGTTTTTATGGTTTAGGGGTTTAGGGTTTAGGGTTTTAGGGTTTTAAGGGTTTGGGGTTGTAGGGTTTAGGGTTTTAGAGTTTTAGGGTTTCAGGGTTTTAGGGTTTAGGTTTTAAGGTTTAGGGTTTAGGATTTTTTGGGTTTTAGGGTTTAGGGTTTCGGGTTTAGGGCTTAGGTTTTTAGGTTTTTATTTTTTTAGGATTTAGGGTTTTAGGGTTTTAGGGTTTAGGGTTTTGGGTTTAGGGTTTTAGGGTTTTAGGGTTTAGGGTTTTAGGATTTAGGGTTTAGGGTTTAGGGTTTAGGGTTTTAGGGTTTAATGGTTTTTGGGTTTAGGGTTTAGTGATTTGGGTTTTATGGTTTTAGGGATTTTGGGTTTATGGTTTTGGGTTTTAGGGGTTTAGGGTTTTAGGGTTTAGGTTTTAGGGTTTAGGGTTTAGTTTTAATGGTTCAGGGTTTTAGGTTTTTAGGGTTTTAGTGGTTTATGGTTTAGGTTTTAGGGTTTAGGGTTTTAGTGTTTTAGGGTTTAGGATTTTAGGGGCACCAAGGGTTTAGTGTTTTAGGGTTTAGGATTTAGGGTTTAGGGTTTTAGGGCTTAGGGTTTAGGGTGTTAGGGTTTTAGTGGTTTAGGGTTTCTAGGTTTAGTGTTTAGGATTTAGGATTTAGGATTTATGATTTAGGGTTTAGGGGTTTTGTGTTTAGGGTGTTAGGGTTTTAGGAGTTTAGGGTTTTAGGGTTTATGGTTTTAGGGTTTCATGGTTTTCTGGTTTTAGGGTTTAGGGTTTTAGGGTTTAGGTTTTAGGGTCTTGGGGTTTTATGGTTTTAGGGATTAGGCTTTTAGGGATTAGGGTTTAGGGATTATGGTTTAGGGTTAGGTTTCAGGGTTTAGGGTTTTAGGGTTTAGGGTTTTTGGGGTTAGGGTTTTAAGGGTTTTAGGGTTTGGGGTTTTAGGTTTCAGGGTTTAGGGTTTTAGGGTTTAGGGTTTTTGGGGTTAGGGTTTTAAGGGTTTTAGGGTTTGGGGTTTTAGGGTTTAGGGTTTTGGGTTTTAGAGTTTTAGGGTTTAGGGTTTAGGATTTAGGATTTTTTGGGTATTAGGGTTTAGGGTTTAGGGTTTAGGGCTTAGGATTTTAGGGTTTTATTTTTTTAGGGTTTTAGGGTTTTGGGTTTAGGGTTTAGGGTTTTAGGGTTTTAGGGTTTAGGGTTTAGGGTTTAGGGTTTTAGGGTTTAACGGTTTTAGGGTTTAGGGTTTAGTGATTTGGGTTTTATGGTTTTAGGGGTTTTAGGGGTTTTGGTTTTATGGTTTAGGGTTTTAGGGGTTTAGGGTTTTTGGGTTTAGGTTTTAGGGTTTTGGGTTTAGTTTTAATGGTTTAGGGATTTAGGTTTTTTGGGTTTTAGTGGTTTATGTTTTAGAATTTAGGGTTCAGGGTTTTAGTGTTTTAGGGTTTAGGGTTTTAGGCGCTTTAAGGGTTTAGTGTTTTAGGGTTTAGGATTTAGGGTTTAGGGTTTAGGGTGTTAGGGATTTAGGGGTTTAGGGTTTTTGGGTTTCTAGGTTTTGTGATTAGGATTTAGGATTTAGGGTTTAGGGTGTTAGGGTTTTAGGCATTTAGGGTTTTAGGGTTTAGGGTTTTAGGGTTTAGGGTTTTAGGGTTTCATGGTTTTATGGTTTAGGTTTTAGGGTTTTGTGGTTTTACGGTTTTGGGGATTAGGGTTTTAGGGTTTAGGGTTTAGGGTTTAGGGTTAGGGTTTAGGGTTTAGGGTTTAGGGTTTGTGGGGTTAGGGTTTTAGGGTTTAGGGTTTATGGTTTTAGGGTTTAGGGTTTTAGGATTCAGAGTTTTGGGTATTAGGGTTTAGGGGTTTAGGGTTTTAGGTAATTAGGGTTATAGTGGTTTAGGGTATAGGATTTAGGGTTTAGGGTTTTGGTGTTTTAGTGTTTAAGGTTTAGTTAGGGTTGAGGGTTTTGGGTCTTAGTGTTTAAGGTTTAGTTAAGGTTGAGGGTTTTGGGTTTTAGAGTTTTAGGGTTTAGGATTTTAGGGTTTAGGGTTTAGGATTTAGGGTTTAGGGTTTAGGATTTAGGGTTTTAGGGGTTAAGGGTTTCAGGGTTTAGGGCTTATGGGTTTTAGGGATTAGGGTTTTAGGTTTTAGGGTTTAGGGTTTAGGGTTTAGTGTTTAGGGTTTTATGGTTTTGGGTTTAGGGTTTAGGGTTTAAGGTTTTCGGGGTTTTAGGCGTTTTAGGTTTTCGGGTTTTAGGCGTTTAAGGTTTTCGGGTTTTAGGCGTTTAGGTTTTAGGGTTTTTAGGGTTTAGGGTTTAGCGTTTTAGGGTTTAGAGTTTAGGGTTTAGGGTGTTAGGGTTTTAGGGTTTAGGGTTTAGGGTTTAGGGGTTTAGGATTTTTGGGTTTTAGGGTTTAGGATTTTAGGGCTTTAGGGATTTAGGGCTTTAGGGTTTAGAGTTTTTGGGTTTAGGGTTTAGGGTTTAGGGTTTAGGGTTTTGGATTTTAGGGTTTAGGGTTTTAGGGGTTTAGTATTTAGGGGTTTAGGGTTTAGGGTTTTAGAATTTAGTGTTTAGGGTTTTAGGGTTTTAGGGATTAAGGTTTAGGGTTTAGTGTTTGGGATTTAATGTCTCGGGTTTACGGTTTAGGTTTTACGGTTTAGGGTTTAAGGTTAGGGTTTAGGTTTAGTGTCGATGGTTAGGGTTTAGGATTTAGGGTTTAGGGATTAAGGTTAGGATTTTAGTGTTTAGGGTTTAAGGTTTAGGGTTTAGGTTTTATGGTTTTAGGATTTTAGGGTTTTAAAATTTAGGGTTTGAGGGTTTTAGGGTTTTAGGATATGGGGTTTAGGGGTTAGATTTTAGGGTTTAGGGTTTAGGGTTTAGGGTTTAGGGTTTTAGGGTTTAGGGTTTAGGGTTTAGGGGTTTTTTTGCGTTTTAGGGTTTTAGGGTTTAAGGTAGGGTTTGAGGATTTAGGGTTTATGGTTTTAACGGTTTAGGGATTTAGAGTTTAGGATTTTAGGATATTAGGGTTTAGGATTTTGGGTTATAGGGTTTTAGGATTTTAGGGTTTCATCGTTTTAGGGTTTAGGGACTTAGGGTTTAGGGTTTAGGGTTTTAGGGTTTTAAGGTATAGGGTTTTGGGGTTTTAGGGTTTAGGGTTTAGGGTTTCTGGGTTTTAGAGTTTAGGATTTTAGGGTTTTAGGGTGTTAGGGTTTAGGGTCTAGGGTTTAGGGTTTTTTGGGTTTTAGGATTAAGGAAGGCTTTTAGGGTATTAGGGTATCAGGGTTTAGGGTTTTGGGTTATAGGGCTTTAGGGTTTTAGAGTTTAGGGTTTAGGGTTTAGGGTTTAATGTTTAGGGTTTTAGGGTTTTAGGGGTTTACGGTTTAGGGGTTTAGGGTTTAGGGTATAGCGTTTAGGGTTTAGGGTTTAGGTTTTAAGGTTTAAGGTTTTACGTTTTTAGGGTTTTAGTGGTTTAGGGTTTAGGATTTAGGGTTTAGGGTTTTAGGGTTTTAGTGTTTTATTGTTTAAGGTTTAGTTAGGGTTTAGGGTTTAGCGTTTTGGTTTTAGGGTTTAGGGTTTAGGGTTTTAGGGGTTAAGGGTTTCAGGGTTTAGGGTTTTAGGGTTTTAGGGATTAGGGCTTTAGGATTTAGGGTATAGGGTTTAGGGTTTAGTGTTAAGGGTTTTAGGTTTTAGGGTTTAGGGTTTTAGGCGTTTAGGGTTGAGGGTTTTTAGGGTTTAGGGTTTAGGGTTTTTGGGTTTAGAGTTTAGTGTTTAGGGTTTAGGGTTTAATGTTTAGGGTGTTAGGGTTTTAGGTGTTTAGGGCTTAGGGTTTAGGGTTTAGGGGTTTACAGTTTTTGGGATTTAGGGTTTAGGGTTTTAGGACTTCAGGGGTTTAGGGTTTTTGGGTTTTAGCGGTTTAGTATTTAGGGTTTAGGGTTTAGGGTTTCGGGTTTAGGTTAGGGCTTTAGGGTAGAGTTTAGGGTTTACGGTTTTAGAATTTAGGGTTTAGGGTTTTAGGGTTTTATGTTTTTAGGGATTAGGGTTTAGGGTTTAGCGTTTAGGTTTTGTAACGCCTGCCCCTTTTCACCGAAATATCAGAGTCTATTTTATTTTTTTTTAAAGGAAAAGTGACAAAGGGCGCAGACGTAACGACGCGAGTTAAGTCCGAGCTTCTAAAGCCCGGCCCTTAACTGGCCAACCTTACGCGTGCGTGGAGCCAAGTCCACGAGTACGGTTCACGCTTCGACGTAAGCTCAAGGAATATTACTTCTCAGTGCGGAATTAACAACAAAGACTATCCTACAGATTTGAGATAGTAGGGGAGATAACATTCATTTAAATTTCTATAATACTTCAGAACCATAATGTCCATAATAAAATCCCAAAACACAGCCAGTAATCTAATTTATTACATTCCGAGAAGCTAATCTACTCAAATTACATTTTTTCCAACATAAACTTAAACAACATAATTAATCTGCCTTCCCAAGCTCCTAAGCTTGACTCCCGTCCCGTCCTTCCGTTTCGCCACCTCCTGCGTCATCAGCTAGGGTAGAAGTAGGGCGTTAGACCACGCGCCCAGTAGGACTCTGAGTAGGGCTAGCACATGGATTAGTAATAACAGCATGCAGATAATATTATAGCAAAACCATGCACTTTGGGCAATTTTATGCAATGGGTGTTCTATGTCATGAACCCCACCCATCCATCTCATCCTCATCGTATAATGTCCCTTTTTCAACCATACACAGTGTTCCAAATAAAATGCATACCCCATCGTGCCATGATCCTCTTGATGGAAAAGCTCATCAAGATGCGATCCACACTAGGCATCCCCCTTGATGGAAGAACTATCATCAAGGTATAACAATAAATACAACCTCCCCCTTGATGGAAAAAAACCATCATCAAGGTATAATAATACATAATGAACATCCCCATGAATTTATCGGTCGCCCCGACGGAGCATGGACTCCGGTTTCATTTCATCCTTTGCATGTCATATCCCTCCCATGTCATGCATGAGATGCAGATGCCATGTGCCATGTAATATATGTAGTTCAATAGTAACACAAAAACCCATCTTAAAACAATTACTTGATTACCAAATAAATCAAAGGGAAAAACATCCTATAATATTTAATCCAAAACCCATCTCAAGACCTTCACATGATTTCCAAAATAATTTAAAGGAAAACATCACAAGATACATAATCCAAAACTCATCTTAAAGGTAACTACATGCTTTCCAAAATAAATTAAAGAAAACATCACCCAATCCATGGCTTACAAAAATGTAGGAATCCTACCGAATACCGACTCGCGTCTTTATTTCGTTTTCGTCCGACAATCCGGCTACCGACTCGCGTACTGCTCGCGCTATCCGGTACCTTATTAAATTACCAAATCAATCCAAGTTTTAATCATTTCCAAGCCCGTAAATCATAACTTAATGGGTTTCTTCATTTTAGCCCATATTTACCATTTTTGCCACTACCCTTCACATAAACAATTTTTTTATTAATTCACGCCTACTTAAGCCCAAAATTTAATCCACAACTTAGGTCCTTAACTTAGGTCCATTAATGATCTTTAATCATCTCAGAAGATTATCATAAATCAGCCCTTATCTTAGCCTCTTTTCCCATTGATTTAAAACACATCCATAAATCCAATTTTTATGTCTAACATATATAGGATCATTAAAATCAGTCCCTTTAATTTAACATAATCTCCATCCATCCTACCGGATTAACAGCGACCTCTGAAGATGTTCAAAACTGTACACTTCAATTCAGTCGACTGAATTACCAGTTCAGTCGACTGAATCATTAGTTCAGTCGACTGAATCACAGATTCAGTCGGCTGACTTCGAATCCGATTGTCTGTTTGTCCTGCCAGTTCAGTTTCAGTCGACTAAAATACACATTCAGTCCGCTGAAACATGGTTCATACCCCTTTCAGTCGACTGAATCACAGACTCAGTCGGCTAACTTTGTATCAGGTCATCTGTTTGTTCTGTCAGTTTATTTTCAGTCGACTGAATCTATGATTCAGTCGGCTGAACTATCAACCATCCATTTACGTGTTTAATAAGCATCCCTTCAGTCGACTGAATCGTATATTCAGTCGGCTGAAACTTCCAGAACCCTTTTCTCATCCGAGAAGTTTGTGTTCAGTCGACTGAATCATCAGATTCAGTCGGCTGAAACTCCCAGAAACTCATTCTATTATCAGCCACCATTAGTTCAGTCGACTGAATCCCTCATTCAGTCTGCTGAAACTCCCAGAAACTTGTTTCTGATTCGTTTATCACCAGTTCAGTCGACTGAATCTATGATTCAGTCGACTGACTATTTTGTCAGTCTTCTCCATTGCATATTTTGTATATTTTTCCTTCATGCATTTTAAAACCATAAGACTCCATTGCATTTTTATCATAAAACCATTTTAATACTCATCCACATTCATTCATTTACAACCCAAAAATCCATTAACCACCTTCATTATCTTCCATTCATTAACCCTAACCATTTTACATCAAATGGCTAATCACCCAACATGGGGTTCGCCCATGCTACATGGCCGAACCCTATGGCCAATAATTCTTCTTCCAATCATCCCATTCTATGCTTAAATCTCATAATTTACATAATGCACATAACCCGTTTATTCATTTTCTTTCCCTAACCCTAATTTACCCCTCTTAGGGTTTCCTCCATCTTCCACCCTCACATTTGAGGGGTTTAACATCCATGACATATATCCATGTAACCACCATTAATTTTTATAAAAATAAATTCCAATTCTTAAACCCTAAAAATCCAAAATTTCTTGTTTAAGAAATAGTCACTATCCGACGTCTTCTCCGATTTCCGCCGCTCCCGTTAGTCTCCGTAGCCTCCTCTCTCCTTCCTTTTGATCTTTGGTAGGTTAAGATCTTTGATCAAGGGTGGCAATCCCCAACCCTAGAATAGGCCATGGTAGGTTTTGTGTGAGAGAGGGAGAGGGGAAAATTATGAGAGGGAAGGTGATAACCCTTTACCTTAGAGTGATTTTTTTGCTTAATTTTTCCATTTCTTTCTTCTCTCCTTCCTTTCTTAGCTTCCTTTCCTTAATTTTCTTCTTCTCTTCTCCTTCCTAGCATGGGACGGCCATGAGAGAGTGAAAGATTAAAATGAGGATGAAAAGAGAGGGAGAAAGGAAAAGATGAGGCTTATCCCCCTTTGTAACTTAACTTCCACTTTAAATTAACTATCTCACCCACCCTAAGATATTTCCAAGATATTTAAATTGCTTTATGGTGGTGGTTATCTAAACCACCACCAAGCCCAACGTGTTTCACATTTGAGGTTGGAATGAGGTGGGTTTTCACCTCTTGGCCCCACTTTGACCACTTTTAACCACCACTTTAAATAATTTAATTATTTAATTAATTAGATAATTACCTTAGGTTAATCCATTTGTACTTAACCTAACTCCATTACTCCACCCATGGTTGACCAAATCAACCATGGTGGCCGGCCCCACCAAACCTTGGCCCACACGCCACCTCACTTGATGAGGTGAAGGTGGGTCCCACTTAGCCACATCACCATTGTTTAATTCCAAATAACTTAGGTGATTTAATTTCATTGAATTCACTCTAAATGGATCACCATTGGGCCCATGGCCCAATTACATTTCCATCTAGCCCATTTACCTTAGAGCACAACCATCTTGACCCATTGGGTCTCAAATGGGTATTTGACCCAATTTGACCATTCTTGACCCATTTAACCGTCATTAACCATTTAAATAAATTTAAATCCAAACATTAGTCTATTGGGCCATACTTGGGCCTTTGTCCAAATTTTGGCCCATTACCTTTTATCCCACCAATTTCCCAATTTTCATCATTAAATTAACTTATATCCACATTTTTATTAATTCAAAAAAATTTCGGGCCCTTACAGGTTTTGCGGTTTAGGGTTTAGGGTTAGGGTTTAGGGTTAGGGTCTAGGGTTAGGGTTTAGTGTTTAGGGTTTAGGGATTATAGGATTTTAGTTTCTAGGGTATAGGATTTAGGGTTTAGGTTTTACGATTTTAGGATGTTAAGATTTAGGGTTTGAGGGTTTTAGGGTTTTAGGGTTTAGGGCTTAGGGTTTAGATTTAAGCGTTTAGGGTTTAGGGTTTAGGGTTTAGGGTTTTGGGTTTTAGGGTTTTAGGGTTTGGGGTTTAGGGTTTAGGGTTCTTTTGCCTTTTAGGGTTTTAGGGTTTAAGTAGGGTTTTAAGATTTAGGGTTTAGAGTTTTGACAATTTTGGGATTTAAGGTTTAGGATTTTAGGGTTTCAGGGTTTAGAGTGTTAGGGTTTAGGGTTTAGGGTTTTAGGGTTTTAAGGTATAGGGTATTAGGTTTTTGGGTCTTGGGTTATAGGGTGTCAGGGTTTTTAGGTGTTAAGGTATAGGGTATTAGGTTTTAGGGTTTATTGTTATAGGGTTAAGGGTTTTAGGGTTTCATGGTTTCAGAGTTTAGGGTTTTGGGTTTTAGGGTTTTCGGGATTTCGAGTTTAGGGTTTAAGCGTTTTAGGGGTTTAGGGTATATGGTTTTTGGATTCTAGGGTTTACGGTTTAGGATTTTCGGATTTTAGGGTTTTAGGGTTTAGAGTTTAGGGTTTTGGTGTTAGGGTTTTAGAGCTTTTGGGATTTAGGGTTTAGGGTTTTAGGGGTTTATGGTTTTAGGGGTTTAGGGTTTAGGCGTTTAGATTTTAGGGTTTAGGGTATTACGTTTTTGGGGTTTTAGTGTTTTAGGGTTTACGATTTAGGGTTTAGGGTTTTGGATTTTAGTGTTTTAGGGTTTAAGGTTTAATTAGGGTTTAGGGTTTTAGGGTTTAGGGTTTTAGGGGTTAAGGGTTTCAGGGTTTAGGGTTTTTGGGTTTTAGGGTTTTAAGGATTTCGGGTTTAGGGTTTAAGCGTTTTATTGGTTTAGGCTTCAGGGTTTTGGGTTTTTGGGTTTTTGGGTTTTAGGATTTTAGGGTTTACGGTTTAGGATTTTCGTATTTTAGGGTTTTAGGGTTTAGAGTTTAGGGTTTTGGGTTTAGGGTTTTAGAGTTTTTGCCATTTATGGTTTAGGGTTTTAGGGGTTTACGGTTTTAGGGTTTTAGGGTTTAGGGGTTTAGATTTTAGGGTTTAGGGTATTAGGTTTTTGGGGTTTTATTGTTTTAGGGTTTACGATTTGGGGTTGAGGATTTTGGGTTTTACTGTTTTAGGGTTTAAGGTTTAATTAGGGTTTAGAGTTTAGGGTTTAGGGTTTAGGGTTTAGGGTTTAGGATTTAGGGTTTAGGGTTTTAGTGTTTTAGTGTTTAAGGTTTAGATAGGGTTTTAGGGTTTAGGGTTTAGGTTTTAGTGTTTAGGGTTTTAGGGGTTAAGGGTTTCAGGGTTTAGGGTTTAGGGTACAGGGTTTAAGGGTTTTAGGGTTTTAGGGTTTAGGGGTTTACGGTTTAGCAGTTTAGGGTGTAGGGTTTAGGGTTTAGGGTTTAGGGTTATAAGGTCTTAGGGTTTTAGGGTTTTAGGGTTTCATGGTTTCAGGGTTTAGGGTTTAGGGTTTTAGGGTTTTAGGGTTTTCGGGTTTAGGGTTTATGGTTTAGGTTTTAGGGTGTTGGGTTTTAGGATTTAGGGTTTAGGGTTTTAGGGTTTAAGCGTTTTAGGGGTTTAGGCTTTAGGGTTTTGGGTTTTGGGTTTTGGGGTTTTGGGGTTTTATCATTTCAGTGTTTAGGGTTTAGGGTTTTAGGGTTTTAAGGGTTTCGGGTTTAGGATTTAGGTTTTAGGGTGTTGGGTTTTATGGTTTGGGGTTTAGGGTTTTAGGGTTTAAGCATTTTAGGGGTTTGGCTTTAGGGTTTTCGATTTTTGGGTTTTCGGGTTTTAGGGTTTTAGGGTTTAGGGTTTAGGATATAGGGTTTTTGGGTTTTGGGGTTTACGGTTTAGGATTTACGGTTTAGGGTTTATGGTTTGGGGTTTTAGGGTTTAGGGTTTTAGGATTTAGGGTTTAGGGTTTAGGGCTTAGGGTTTTGGGTTTTTAGGCGTTTAGGGTTTTAGGGGTTTAAGGTTTAAAGTTTTTGGGTTTAGGGTTTAGGGTTTAGGATTTAGGGTTTAGGGTTTAGGGTTTAGGGTTTTCGGTTTTAGGATTTATGGTTTAGGGTTTAGTGCTTCGGGTTTTAGGGTTTTAGGCATTTAGGGTTTTAGGGGTTTAGGGTTCTAGGGTTTAAAGTGTTTGGGTTTAGGGTTTAGGGTTTAGGGTTTAGAGTCTAGGGTGTTGTGGTTTAGGGTGTTGTAGTTTAGGGTGTAGGATTTTAGTGTTTTATGGTATAGGGTTTTAGGGTTTTAGGGTTTACGATTTAGGATTTTCGGGTTTTATGTTTTTTGTCATTAGGGTGTTAGGGTTCAGTGTTTTTTTGGGTTTTTTTTAGGTTTTAGGGCTTTAGGGTTTGGGTTTTAGGGTGTTAGGGTTTAGTCTTTAGGGTTGTCTTGGGTTTTAGGGTTTTAGGGCTTAAGGTAGGATTTTAGGGTATTAGGGTTTAGGGTTTAGGGTTATAGGGTGTTAGGGTTTTACAGTTTTAAGGTTTCATGGTTTCAGGGTTTAGGGTGTTAGGGTTTAGGGTTTTGAGGTTTTAAGGTATAGGGTTTTAGGTTTTTAGGGTTTAGGGTTTAGGATTTAGCTGTAGGATTTTAGGGTTTTAGGGTTTAGGGTTTAGGGTTTTAGGGTTTTAGGGTTTAGGGTTTAGGGTTTTAAGGTATAGGGTTTTAGGGTTTTAGGGTTTAGGGTTTAGGATTTAGCTGTAGGATTTTAGGGTTTTAGGGTTTAGGGTTTAGGGTTTTAGGGTGTTAGGATTTTGGGTTTAGTGTTTAGGGTTTTTTTGGGTTTTAGGGTTTAAGGTAGGGTTTTAGGATTTCGGATTTAGGGTTTTAACGGTTTTGGGATTTAGGGTTTTAAGGTTTACGGTTATAGGGTTCTAGGGTTTCATTGTTTCAGGGTTTTGGGTCTTAGGGTTTAGGGTATGGGGTTTAGGGTTTAAGGTTTAGGGTTTTTATGGTTTAGGATTTAGGCTTTTCGGATTTAGAGTTTAAGGTTTAGGGTTGAAGGGTTTTAGGGGTTTAGGGTTTTGGGTTTAGGGTTTACGGGTTTAGGACTTTTGTGTTTTAGGGTTTAGGGTTTTAGGGCTTCAGGGGTTTAGGGTTTTAGGGTTTAGGGTTTTTGGGTTTAGGCTTTAGGCTTTAGGCTTTTCGGTTTTAGGATTTAGGGTTTTAGGGGTTTAGTATTTAGGGTGTTAGGGTTTTACGGTTTTAGGGTTTTAGGGTTTCAGGGTTTAGGGTGTTAGGGTTTAGGGTTTACGGTTTAGGGTTTGAGGGTTTTAAGGTATAGGGTTTTAGGTTTTTAGGGTTTTAGGGTTTAGGGTTTAGGATTTTAGGGTTTTAGGGTTTAGGGTTTTAGGGTGTTAGGATTTTGGGTTTATGGTTTAGGGTTTTTTTGGGTTTAAGGGTTTTAGGGTTTTAGGGTTTAAGGTAGGGTTTTAGGATTTAGGGTTCAAGGTTTTAACGGTTTTGGATTTAGGGTTTAGGATTTTAGGGTTTTAGGGTTTACGGTTATAGGGTTTTAGGGTTCATGGTTTTAGGGTTTTGGGTTTTAGGGTTTACGGTATAGGGATTAGGGTTTAAGGTTTAGGGTTTTTAGGGTTTAGGGTTTAGGCTTTTAGGATTTAGAGTTTAGGGTTTAGGTTTTAATGTTTTCGGTTTTAGGGTTTTAGGTGTTTAGGATTTTGGGTTTAGGGTTTACGGGTTTAGGGCTTTTGTGTTTTAGGGTTTAGGGTTTTAGGGCTTCATGGGTTTGGGGTTTTAGGGTTTAGGGTTTTTGGGTTTAGGGTTTAGGGTTTGGGCTTTAGGGTTTTGGGTTTTAGGATTTAGGGTTTTAGGGTTTTAGGGGTTTAGTATTTAAGGTTTAGGGTTTAGGGTTTAGAATTTACGGTTTTAGGATTTTATGGTTTCAGGTTTTAGGGATTAGGGTAGGGTTTTAAGGTTTTAGGGATTAGGTTTTAGGGTTTAGGGTTTACTGTTTAGTGTTTAGGGTTAGGTTCTAGGGTTGGGGTCTAGGGTTTAGAGTGTAGGGTTTAGGGATTAGGGTTAGGATTTTAGTGTTTAGGGTTTAGGGTGTAGGTTTTAGGGTTTTAGGTTTAGGGATTTTGGGTTTGAGGGTTGTAGGGTTTTAGGGTTTAGGGTTTAGGGTTTAGATTTTAGGGTTTAGGGTTTAGGGTTTTTGGGGTTTTTGAGTTTAGGATTTAGGGTTTTTTTCTGTTTTAAGGTTTAAGGTAGGGTTTTAGGATTTAGGGTTTAGGGTTTTAACGATTTTGGGATTTAGGGTTTAGGATTTTAGGGTATTACTGTGTAGGGTTTAGGGTTATAGGTTGTTAGGGTTTTAGGGTTTTACGGTTTCATGGTTTCAGGGTTTAGGGTTTAGGGTGTTAGGGTTTTAGGGTTTTAAGGTTTTAAGGTATAGGGTTTTAGGGTTTAGGGTTTAGGGTTTAGGGTTTAGGGTTTTCGGGGTTTAGGGTTTTCGGGGTTTAGTGTTTTTTTGGGGGTTTGTGGGTGTTAGGGTTTGGGTTTTAGGTTGTTAGGGTTTAGGGTTTAGGGTTTTCTTGGGTTTTAGGGTTTTAGGTTTTAAGGTGGGGTTTAGGGTTTTCTTGGGTTGTAGGTTTTAAGGTAGGGTTTTAGGTTTTAGGGTGTTAGGGTTTAGGGTTTAGGGTTTAGGTTTTAGGGTGTTATGGTTTTAGGGTTTTAGGGTTTTAGGGTTTTATGGTTTCAGGGTTCAGGGTGTTAGGGTTTAGGGTTTAGGGTTTAGGGTTTAGGGTTTTAGGGATTTAAGGCATAGGGTTTTAGGGTTTTAGGGTTTTAGGGTTTAGGCTTTAGGCTTTAGGGTTTTAGGGTTTTAGGGTTTTGGGTTTAGGGTTTTTTTGGGTTTTAGGGTTTAAGGTAGGGTTTTAGGATTTAGGGTTTAGGGTTTTAACGGTTTTTGGGTTTAGGGTTTAGGATTTTAGGGTTTTTTGGTAAAAGGTTACTGGGTTTTAGGGTTTTATGGTTTCATGGTTTTAGGGTTTAGGGTTTTAGGGTTTAGGGTTTAGGGTTTTAGGGTTTTAAGGTTTAGGTTTTAGGGTTTTAGGGTTTAGGTTTTAGGGTTAAGGATTTTGGGTTTAGGCTTTAGGTTTAAGGGTTTAAGGGTTTAGATTTTAGGGTTTAGGGTTTAGTGTTTAGGGATTTTGGGTTTTAGGGGTTTTGGGTTTAGGGTTTATGGCTTAGGGTTTTGGGTTTAGGCTTTAGGTTTAAGGGTTTAAAGGTTTGAAGTTTAGGGTTTAATGTTTAGGGATTTTGGGTTTTAGGGGTTTTGGGTTTAGGGTTTTACGGTTTACGGTTTTAGGGGTTTAGGAGTTTATGGTTTTAAGGTTTGGGCTTTTTGGGTTTAGGGTTTAGGGTTTTGGGTTTTAGGGTTTAGGGTTTTAGGGGGGGTTTAGGGTTTTGGGGTTTTGGGGGTTTAGTGTTTAGGGTTTAGGGTTTAGGGTTTAGAGTTTAGTTTTTAGGGTTTTAGGGTTTAGGGTAGGGTTTTAGGGTTTAGGGTTTTAGGTTTTAGGGTTTTAGGGGTTTAGGGTATAGGTTTAGGGTTTTAGGGTTTAGGGCTTTAGGGGTTTACGATTTTAGGGTTTAGGATTTTTGGGTTTAGGGTTTACGGTTTTAGGGGTATAGGGTTTTAGGGGTTTACGGTTTTAGGGTTTCGGGGTTTAGGGTTTAGTATTTAGTGTTTAGGGTTTAAGGGGTTTATGGTGTTTGGGTTTTCGGGGTTTAGGGCACTTGGGTTTAGGGTTTTACGGTTTTAGGGTTTAGGGTTTTTTGGTTTAGGTTTTTGGGTTTAGGATTTTAGGGATTTACAGTTTTAAGGTTTAGGGTTTTAGGGTTTTCATGTTTAGGGTTTTGGGTTTAGGGTTTAAGTTATAGGGTTTAGGGTTTAGGGTTTTACGGTTTTACGGTTAGGGTTTAGGGTTTAGGGTTTTAGGATTTCAGGGTGTTAGGTTTAGGGTTTTGGGTTTAGGGTTTTTTTCGGTTTTAGGGTTTAAGGTAGGGTTTTAGGATTTAGGGTTTACGGTTTTAACGGTTTACGGATTTAGGGTTTAGGATTCTAGGGTTTTTGTGTATAGGGTTATAGGGTTTTTGGGTTTTAAGATTTCATGCTTTCAGGGTTTAGGGTTTTAGGGTTTAGGGTTATAAGGTTTAGGATTTAGGGTTTTAGGGTTTTAAGGTTTAGGTTTTAGGGTTTTAGGGTTTAGGGTTTTGGGTTTTGGGTTTAGGATTTAGGTTTAAGGGCTTAAGGGTTTTAGGGTTCTCATGTTTAGGGTTTTGGGTTTAGGGTTTAAGGTATAGGGTTCTAGGGTTTAGGGTTTAGGGTTTAGGTTTTAGGGTATTAAGGGTTTTGGGGTTAGGGTTTAGGGTTTAGGGCTTTAGTGTTTTAGGGTTTTGGGTTTTAGGGGTTTAGGGTTTTAGGGTGTAGGGTTTAGGGTTTAGGGTTTAGGGTTTCGGGTTTTAGGGTTTTAGGGTTTAGGGTTTTAGGGTTTTAGGTGTTTAGTGCTTTGGGTTTAGGGTTTAGGGTTTGGTTTTAGGGTTTTAGGGTTTTAGGGTTTTTGTGTTTAGGGTTATAGTGTTTAGGGTTTAGGGTTAGGATTTTTGTGTTTAGGGTTTTGGGTTTTGGCTTTCGGGTTTAGTTTTTATTGTTTTAGGGTTTTAAGGTTGAGGGTTTGAGGGTTTGAGGGTTTAGTATTTAGAGTTTGGTTTTTAGGGTTTACGGTTTACTGTTTAGGGTTTAGGGTTTAGGGTTTTAGGGTTTTAGGGTTTAGAGTTTTGGGTTTTTAGGGTTTTAGGGTTTTAGGGTTTCAGGTAGGGTTTTAGGATATAGGGCTTAGGGTTTTAGGGGTTTAGGGTTTTTGGGTTTTAGTGTTTTAGGGGTTAGGGTTTTAGGGTTTAAGGTAGGGTTTTAGGATATGGGGTTTAGGGTTTTAGGTTTTTTGGGTTTTAAAGTTTCGGGTTTTATGGGTTTAGGTTTTTAGGGTTTTGAGGTTTTAGGGGTTTAGGGTTTAGGGTTTTAGGGTTTTAGGGGTTTCGGGTTTCAGGTTTAGGGTTTATGTTTTAGGGTGTCAGGTTTAGGGTTTAGTGTTTAGGGTTTTAGGGTTTTAGGGTTTTAGGGTTTAGGGTTTTAGGGTTTAGGGTTTTAAGGTTTTTCGGTTTTATTGTTTTTGGTTTTAGGGTTTTAGGGTTTTAGGGGTTTAGGGTTTTTTTGTGATAGCCCGGAATTTTTAAATCAATTTATTTGTGGATTTTATTTATTTTAATGGTGGAAATTGGGAAATTTGATGGAGTAGATGGTAAATGGATCAAAATATGGACAAAGGCCCAAGTATGGCCCAATGGACCATGGATTGGATTTAAATTCATTTAAAGATTCAATGATGGTCAATTGGGCCAAGGATGGTCAAATTGGGCCCAATACACATCCGGGACCCAATGGGTCAAGATAGTTAAGCTCTAAGGTAAAGGGATAGGAGGGAATTTAATTGGGCCATGGGCCCAATGGTGATCCAATAAGAGGAATGGATTGATTTGGAAATTAAATCATCTAAGTTAATATTAATTGGACCTAACTGACATGGCCGAATAGGGCCCACCTCCACCTCACCAAGTGAGGTGGCGCGTGGACCAGGGATTGGTGGGGCCGGCCACCATGGTTGAATTGGTTAACCATAGGTGGAGTAATGGAGAAGAATTAAGGAAATTAAAAGAGATAAGTGGGAATTAATTAACTTAATCTAATAACCTAATTAATTAAATGATTAAGCTAATCTAATCATGGTCAAATGGTCAAAACCACTCTAAGAAACACAAACCACTTAAAGAAAACACAAACCAAAACCATTGGCTTAATTGGTGGTTTTATCTCAACCACCACCACTAAACACATTAAACCATGTGTGGTAGGTGGGGGACCTAATGATGGAGTTTAGCAACCAAATGAGATAATTGTTATCTCATTCTTCAACCCCTCTTCCAACACACAATCTCCCTCTCTTGTTTCATTTCAAAACCGTCACCTACATCCAACAAGAGAAGAAAAAAAAGAAAACTAAGAAGAGAATAAGAGAAGAAAGAGCTAGACTTGGCCCTCCACCTCAAGACAAAGACCTTGAGACATCTTTTTCATCTACATCCTCTCCCTCTCTCAAATCTAACCCTACCTTAGCCAAACCCAAACCTCAGAGACTCCATCTTGATCAAGCATCTTAACCCAAAGATTAAGGAGAAGAAGAGAAGAGAAGGCTAAGGAGATCCAAAGGAGAAAGAAAAGCCGGAGGAGTTGTCGGATTGTAAGTAATTCTTAAACAAGAATTCTACATTTTTTTAGGGTTAAGAAAAAAAAAATGGATTAAGAATTTACTTGAGTATGGATTTATGTGATGTTGGAAGGAATCACAAACCATAGGGTTCGGCCATGTAGTATGGCTGAACCCCATGGAAGAGGATTAGATATTTTTTTATGAAGTTTAAGGGTTAAGATCATGGATGGATGAACAATGGATAAAATGGGAGAGATAGATTAAGAAAAAATAAATGGATATTGAGGACACTATGTATTTAGATTTAATTAAGCATGGAGGTATGATTTTGAATAATGGAAACCATGGAATATGATTAATGGTTTTAAAGAGTTTGAATGATTAAATGTTAGTGATTTTGTAAAGGGATTTTAAATGAGAAAATCATGGAAGGATGATTTAAAATTGTTAGGTTTTTTTCTGTTTAATGATTAAATGTAGCAATTTTTAAATGATGAAATTTGTGGGAAATGTAAATGGTTCTATGGCCTCAAGAGGCATAAAGGAATAATGGACCATGAACCATGGGTTCGGCCATGGTGTATGGCCGAACCCTATGGTGATGTTTAAATAATTGTAATGGGTGTGAAATATGGAAATGGATGGAGAAGATGGATAGTTTTAAATGGACTTTAAATAGAGTAAATAATGTTTTAAAGGGATGGAATTAATGGGGAAGCATGGACCATGGGTTCGGCCATGCAACATGGCCGGACCCCATGGGGAAATTTGATGGTTTAAGTATGTTTGAAACCATGAAAAGAATGGGGAATGTGGTATGATTAAAGGAGTCATTAATGGACTAAAAAATGTACCAAATAATGATCAAAGTGATGATTGAAAGGCATGATGAAAAATCCCTCATGGGAGGGTTTATTTTGGATCTAAGTAATATAAATAGGTCCAAGGAAAGATAAGGAAAAGACATCATGGGTTCGGACCCATGACTCATATGAGAGCCATTTTATGGGCCAAGATTAGGGTCATGATTAAATGAATGGGGATTAAGTCAATTAAGTGGCTGATTTTAATAATTCTATGATATGGTTGATGGATCACTAATGGATCTAGGTTATGGATCAATTTTGGACTTAAGTGTGCATGGATAAATGAGTAATTAATCATGTAAAGGAGTAGTGGTAAAAAGGGTAAATATTGGCCAAAATGAAGAACCCCATGGAAGATGATCATGGATTTAGGGGCTCTAAGTAACAAACTTATGTATGGTTAAATAAAGCCTAGGGTCGCTGATTTTTAGATTCATGTGGTTTAAATATTTGATAGATTAAATGGGACCCACAAAACTGCATAGTGAGGTTCGGCCATGATGTATGGCCGAACCCCACTAAAGCTTGGATAATGGATTTAGATATGATAAAACCTGGACTGATTATTAATATGTAATAAGGTATCGGACATCGCAAGTGGTACGCGATTGGCGACCGGATTCGTAAACGAAAACGTAAAGGGACGCTAGTCGGTATTCAGCAGGATTCCTACCTTTTTGTAAGCCGTGGATTATGTGTATGTGATGGTTTCCTTGATTTATTTCGATAATTATATGATTTATTTTAAGATGGGTTTTAATGCTATGGTTAATATTTTAATGCTATGAATTATGAATTAAGAATATCAATTATATATATTACATAGCATAATGCACTTACATCTCATGCATGGTATGGGCGGGAAAATAAAAGAACCGGAGTCCATGTTCCATAGGGGCGACCGAGAAGCAAACATGGGGATAGCTTGATATGCTATAACCGGAGTCCATGCTCTGTCGGGGAGACCGAGAAGCAAACATGGGGATAGCTTGATATGTTATAACCGGAGTTCATGCTCTGTCGGGGTGACCGAGAAGCAAACATGGGGACACCTTGATGAGGCCTTGCCATCAAGGGGGATATGACATGGTATGATGGTATGGATGATGGGTGAGATACATGACATAGGCACCCATGGCATGGCATTCATTTTATGGGTTTTATTATATTGGTTATCTGTATGCTTGTTATCACTAATCCATGTGATAGCCCTACTCAGAGTCCTACTGGGCGCGTTGTCTAACGCCCTACTTCTACCCTAGCCGACGACGCAGGAGACGGCGGAGCAGAAGGACGCGATGGGAGCCAAGCTTAGGAGCTTGGGAAAACAGCTACTTAGTTTGTTTAAGTTTTATTTTGGAAATGTAATTTAAGTAGCTTAGCATGTCGGTATGTAATAATTTTAGATTTCTTGCTATGGTTTGGATTTTATTTTGGACATTATAATTATGAGATATTTTAGTAATTTAATGATGTATCTTCCCTTCTATCTAAAACTGGTAGGATAGATTCTATTATAACCCCCGCATTTTAGTTTAATTCTCCGCAAGCTTACTTCTACGTGTGAACCGTTCTTCGTGGACTTAGTCCCACGCGCACGTAGGGTTGGCCAGTTAAGGGCCGGGCTTTAGAAGCTCGGACTTAACTCGTGTCGTGACGTCCGCGCCCTTTATCACTTTTATTTCAAAATAAAATAAAATAATAGACTCTGATTTCAGTGAAAAAGAGCGGCCGTTACATTTTTTTTTTTTAGGGTTTATGGTTTAGGGTTTAGGGTTTTAGGGGTTTAGGCTTTAGGCTTTAGGGTTTTTGGGTTTTAGTGTTTAGGGTTTAGGGTTTTTGGGTTTTAGGGTTTTAGGGTTTAGGATTTAGGATTTTTGGGTTTTAGGGTTTTAGGGTTTTAGGGTTTAGAGTTTAGGGTTTAGGCTTTAGGGTTTTAGGGTTTTAGGGGTTTACGGTTTTAAGGGTTTTGGATTTAGGGTTTAGCATTTAGGGTTTAGCATATAGGATTTAGGGTTTAGGTTTTTGGGTTTAGGGTTTTAGGCTTTTAGGGTTTTAGTGGTTTACGGTTTAGGATTTAGGATTTAGGGTTTAGGGTTTTAGTGTTTTAGAATTTTAGGGTTTAGGGTTCAGGGGTTTAGGGTTTAGGGCTTAAGGTTTTAGGGTTTAGGGTTTAGGGTTTAGGGTTTAAGGTTTACGGTTTAGGGTTTAAGATTTTGGGGGTTAAGGGTTTTAGTGTTTAGGGTTTTCGGGTTTGAATGATTATTAGGGTTTTAGGGTTTCAGGGTTTAGGGTTCAAGGGTTTTAGGGTTTAGAGTTTAGGGTTTAGGGTTTAGGATTTAGTGTTTAGTGTGGTTTTAGGGGTTTAGTATTTAGGGTATAGGGGTTTATGGTGGTTTTATGGATTTAGGGATTAGGGTTTTAGGGTTTACGGTTTAGGGTTTTAGGGTTTAGGGTTTAAGGTTTTAGGGTTTAGGGTTTAGGCTTTAGGGTTTAGGGTTGAGGGTTTTGGGGGTTAAGGGTTTCAGTGTTTAGGGTTTCTAGTTTTTGGGTTTCAGGGTTTAGGGTTTTGTGTTTAGGGTTCAATGGTTTTAGGGTTTAGAGTTTAGGGTTTAGGGTTTAAGGTTTATGTTGGTTTTAGGGGTTTAGACTTGTAGGGTCTTAGGGTTCAGGGTTTAGGGTTTAAAGGATTAGGGGTTTTAGGGTTTAGGCTTTTAGGCTTTTAGAGTTTAGGGTTTAGGGTTTAGGGTTTTGGGTTTTAGGGTTTAGGGTTTTAGGGTTTAGGGTTTAGTGTTTAGAGTTTTAGGGTTTTAGGCATTTAGGGTTTAGGGTTTTTAGGGTTTAGGGTTTATGGGTCAGTGTTTAGGGTTTTAGGGTATAGATTTTACGGTTTTAGGGTTTAGGGTTTTACGGTTTTAATGGTTAAGGTTTTGGGGGTTAAGGATTTCAGGGTTTAGGGTTTTTTGGATTTTACGAGTTAAGGGTTTTAGGGTTTACGGTTTTAGGGTTTTAGGGTTTTAGGGTTAAGGTTTTAGGGTTTATGGTTTAGGATTTAGGGTTTAAGGATTTTTGGGTTTGGAGTTTGGGGTTTAGGGTTTTAGGGTTTAGTGTTTTGGGTTTAGTGTTTGGGGTTTTAGGGTTTTAGGCGTTTAAGGTTTCGAGTTTTCAGTGTTTAGGGTTTAGGTTTTAGGGTGTAGAATTTTGGGTTTAGTATTTTGGGGTTTTAGGGTTTTAGGGTTTAGGGTCTAAGGTTTAGGGTTAAGGGTTTAGGGGTTTAGGGTTGAGGGTTTAGGGTTTAGGGTTTAGGTTTTAGGGTTTGGGGTTTGGGGTTAGGGTTTTAGTGTTTTAGGGTTTAGTGTTTTAGGGTTTAAGGTTTAGGGTTTAGGGTTTTAAGGTTTTAGGGTTTAGGGTTTAGGGTTTAGGGTTAGGGTTTTTTGGGTTTTTGGATTTTAGGGTTTAAAATAGGGTTGAGTTTGGTTTTCGGGTTTGAGAGTTTTAGGGTTTTAGGGTTTTAGGGTTTTCGGGTTTTCGGGGTTTAGGGTTTAGGGTTTTAGGGTTTTGGGTTTTAGGGTTTACGGGTTTTAGGGATTTAGGGTTTAGGCTTTAAGGCTTTTGGGTTTTAGAGTTTAGGATTTATGGTTTTTGGGTTTTAGGGTTTTAGGGTTTAGGGTTTAGGATTTTCGGGTTTTAGGGTTTTAGGGTTTAGAGTATAGGGTTTAGGGTTTTAGGATTTTAGGGATTGACGGTTTTATGGGTTTAGGATTTAGGTTTTCGGGTTTAGGGTTTAGCGTTTTTGGTTTTTAGGGTTTTAGTGGTTTACGGTTTAGGATTTAGGGTTTAGGGTTTTAGTGTTTTAGGATTTTAGGGTTTATGGTTTAGGTGTGGTTTAAGGTTTTAGGGTTTTAGGGTTTATGGTTTAGGTGGGGTTTAAGGTTTTAGGGTTTTAGGGTTTAGGGTTTTAGGTTTTGAGGGTTAAGGGTTTCAGGTTCTAGGGTTTTCGGGTTTTAGGGATTAGGGTTGTAGGATTTCGGGGTTTAGGGTTTTGGGTTTAGGGTTCAGGGTTTAGGGTTTAGGGTTTTGTGTTTAGGGTGGTTTTAGGGGTTTAGTATTTCGGGTTTTGGGTTTATGGTGGTTTAAGGGGTTTAGGCTTTAGGGTTTTAGGGGTTAAGGGTTTCAGGGTATCGGGTTTTCGTGTTTTAGGGATTAGGGTTTTAGGGTTTAGGGTTTGGGGTTTAGGGTTTATGGTTTAGGGTTTAGGGTTTTAGGGTTTGTGGTTTAGGGTTTTAGGGTTTTTCGATTTTAGGATTTATGGTTTTAGGGGTTTAGGGTTTTAGGGTTTTAGGGATTTAGGGTTTAGGGTTTTTGCGTTTAGGGTTTACGGTTTATGGTTTAGGTTTTAGGTGTTTAGGGTTGACGGTTTAGGGTTTTGGATTTAGGGTTTTAGGGTTTAGGGTTTTAGGGTTTAGGGTTAGGGTTTAGTATTTAGTGTTTAGGGTTAGGATTTTAGTGTTTAGGGTTTAGGGTTTAGATTTTACGGTTTTAGGGTTTTAGGGTTTGAGGTTTTTAGGGTTTTAGTGTTTTTGCGTTTAGGGTTTAGAGTTTAGGGTTTAGAGTTTAGACTTTATGGTTTAGGGTTTAGTGTGTAGGGTTTTAAGGTTTTAGGGTTTAGTGTTTAGGGCTTCGGCTTTTAGGGTTTTAGAGTTTTAGGGTTTAAGGTAGGGTTTTAGGATTAAGGGTTTCGGGTTTGAGGGTTTTTCGGTTTTAGGGTTTAGGGTTTTAGGGGTATAGGGTTTTAGGGTTTAAGGGTTTTCGGGTTTAGGTTTTAGGGCTTTAGGGCTTTAGGAGTGTAGACTTAGGTTTTACGGATTAGGGTTTAGGGTTTAGGGTTTTAGGTTTAATGTTTAGGGTTTAGGGTTTAGGGTTTGGGGTTTAGGGTTTAGGGTTTAGGGTTTTGGGTTTTAGGATTTAGGGTTTATGGTCTAGGTGGGGTTTAAGGTTTTAGGGTTTTAGGGTTTAGGGTTTAGGGTTTAAGGTTTTGGGTTTTGGGGGTTAAGGGTTTCAGTTTCTAGGGTTTCGGGTTTTAGGGATTAGGGTTGTAGGATTCCGGGGTTTAGGGTTTTGGGTTTAGGGTTCAGGGTCTAGTGTTTAGGGTTTTGTGTTTAGGGTGGTTTTAGTTGTTTAGTATTTAGGGTTTTGGGTTTATGGTGGCTTTAGGGGTTTAGGGTTTTAGGGGTTAGGGGTTTAGGGGTTAGGGGTTTAGGGTTTAGGGTTTTAGGGTTTTAGGGTTTTAGGGTTTAGAGTATAGGGTTTAGGGTTTTAGGATTTTAGGGATTGACGGTTTTATGGGTTTAGGATTTAGGTTTTCGGGTTTAGGGTTTAGCGTTTTTGGTTTTTAGGGTTTTAGTGGTTTACGGTTTAGGATTTAGGGTTTAGGGTTTTAGTGTTTTAGGATTTTAGGGTTTATGGTTTAGGTGTGGTTTAAGGTTTTAGGGTTTTAGGGTTTATGGTTTAGGTGGGGTTTAAGGTTTTAGGGTTTTAGGGTTTAGGGTTTTAGGTTTTGAGGGTTAAGGGTTTCAGGTTCTAGGGTTTTCGGGTTTTAGGGATTAGGGTTGTAGGATTTCGGGGTTTAGGGTTTTGGGTTTAGGGTTCAGGGTTTAGGGTTTAGGGTTTTGTGTTTAGGGTGGTTTTAGGGGTTTAGTATTTCGGGTTTTGGGTTTATGGTGGTTTAAGGGGTTTAGGCTTTAGGGTTTTAGGGGTTAAGGGTTTCAGGGTATCGGGTTTTCGTGTTTTAGGGATTAGGGTTTTAGGGTTTAGGGTTTGGGGTTTAGGGTTTATGGTTTAGGGTTTAGGGTTTTAGGGTTTGTGGTTTAGGGTTTTAGGGTTTTTCGATTTTAGGATTTATGGTTTTAGGGGTTTAGGGTTTTAGGGTTTTAGGGATTTAGGGTTTAGGGTTTTTGCGTTTAGGGTTTACGGTTTATGGTTTAGGTTTTAGGTGTTTAGGGTTGACGGTTTAGGGTTTTGGATTTAGGGTTTTAGGGTTTAGGGTTTTAGGGTTTAGGGTTAGGGTTTAGTATTTAGTGTTTAGGGTTAGGATTTTAGTGTTTAGGGTTTAGGGTTTAGATTTTACGGTTTTAGGGTTTTAGGGTTTGAGGTTTTTAGGGTTTTTAGTGTTTTTGCGTTTAGGGTTTAGAGTTTAGGGTTTAGAGTTTAGACTTTATGGTTTAGGGTTTAGTGTGTAGGGTTTTAAGGTTTTAGGGTTTAGTGTTTAGGGCTTCGGCTTTTTAGGGTTTTAGAGTTTTAGGGTTTAAGGTAGGGTTTTAGGATTAAGGGTTTCGGGTTTGAGGGTTTTTTCGGTTTTAGGGTTTAGGGTTTTAGGGGTATAGGGTTTTAGGGTTTAAGGGTTTTCGGGTTTAGGTTTTAGGGCTTTAGGGCTTTAGGAGTGTAGACTTAGGTTTTACGGATTAGGGTTTAGGGTTTAGGGTTTTAGGTTTAATGTTTAGGGTTTAGGGTTTAGGGTTTGGGGTTTAGGGTTTAGGGTTTAGGGTTTTGGGTTTTAGGATTTAGGGTTTATGGTCTAGGTGGGGTTTAAGGTTTTAGGGTTTTAGGGTTTAGGGTTTAGGGTTTAAGGTTTTGGGTTTTGGGGGTTAAGGGTTTCAGTTTCTAGGGTTTCGGGTTTTAGGGATTAGGGTTGTAGGATTCCGGGGTTTAGGGTTTTGGGTTTAGGGTTCAGGGTCTAGTGTTTAGGGTTTTGTGTTTAGGGTGGTTTTAGTTGTTTAGTATTTAGGGTTTTGGGTTTATGGTGGCTTTAGGGGTTTAGGGTTTTAGGGGTTAGGGGTTTAGGGGTTAGGGGTTTAGGGTTTAGGGTTTTAGGGTTTTAGGGTTTTAGGGTTTAGAGTATAGGGTTTAGGGTTTTAGGATTTTAGGGATTGACGGTTTTATGGGTTTAGGATTTAGGTTTTCGGGTTTAGGGTTTAGCGTTTTTGGTTTTTAGGGTTTTAGTGGTTTACGGTTTAGGATTTAGGGTTTAGGGTTTTAGTGTTTTAGGATTTTAGGGTTTATGGTTTAGGTGTGGTTTAAGGTTTTAGGGTTTTAGGGTTTATGGTTTAGGTGGGGTTTAAGGTTTTAGGGTTTTAGGGTTTAGGGTTTTAGGTTTTGAGGGTTAAGGGTTTCAGGTTCTAGGGTTTTCGGGTTTTAGGGATTAGGGTTGTAGGATTTCGGGGTTTAGGGTTTTGGGTTTAGGGTTCAGGGTTTAGGGTTTAGGGTTTTGTGTTTAGGGTGGTTTTAGGGGTTTAGTATTTCGGGTTTTGGGTTTATGGTGGTTTAAGGGGTTTAGGCTTTAGGGTTTTAGGGGTTAAGGGTTTCAGGGTATCGGGTTTTCGTGTTTTAGGGATTAGGGTTTTAGGGTTTAGGGTTTGGGGTTTAGGGTTTATGGTTTAGGGTTTAGGGTTTTAGGGTTTGTGGTTTAGGGTTTTAGGGTTTTTCGATTTTAGGATTTATGGTTTTAGGGGTTTAGGGTTTTAGGGTTTTAGGGATTTAGGGTTTAGGGTTTTTGCGTTTAGGGTTTACGGTTTATGGTTTAGGTTTTAGGTGTTTAGGGTTGACGGTTTAGGGTTTTGGATTTAGGGTTTTAGGGTTTAGGGTTTTAGGGTTTAGGGTTAGGGTTTAGTATTTAGTGTTTAGGGTTAGGATTTTAGTGTTTAGGGTTTAGGGTTTAGATTTTACGGTTTTAGGGTTTTAGGGTTTGAGGTTTTTAGGGTTTTAGTGTTTTTGCGTTTAGGGTTTAGAGTTTAGGGTTTAGAGTTTAGACTTTATGGTTTAGGGTTTAGTGTGTAGGGTTTTAAGGTTTTAGGGTTTAGTGTTTAGGGCTTCGGCTTTTTAGGGTTTTAGAGTTTTAGGGTTTAAGGTAGGGTTTTAGGATTAAGGGTTTCGGGTTTGAGGGTTTTTCGGTTTTAGGGTTTAGGGTTTTAGGGGTATAGGGTTTTAGGGTTTAAGGGTTTTCGGGTTTAGGTTTTAGGGCTTTAGGGCTTTAGGAGTGTAGACTTAGGTTTTACGGATTAGGGTTTAGGGTTTAGGGTTTTAGGTTTAATGTTTAGGGTTTAGGGTTTAGGGTTTGGGGTTTAGGGTTTAGGGTTTAGGGTTTTGGGTTTTAGGATTTAGGGTTTATGGTCTAGGTGGGGTTTAAGGTTTTAGGGTTTTAGGGTTTAGGGTTTAGGGTTTAAGGTTTTGGGTTTTGGGGGTTAAGGGTTTCAGTTTCTAGGGTTTCGGGTTTTAGGGATTAGGGTTGTAGGATTCCGGGGTTTAGGGTTTTGGGTTTAGGGTTCAGGGTCTAGTGTTTAGGGTTTTGTGTTTAGGGTGGTTTTAGTTGTTTAGTATTTAGGGTTTTGGGTTTATGGTGGCTTTAGGGGTTTAGGGTTTTAGGGGTTAGGGGTTTAGGGGTTAGGGGTTTAGGGTTTAGGGTTTTAGGGTTTTAGGGTTTAGGATTTAGGGTTTAGGGCTTAGGGTTTACGGTTTTAGGGTTTAGGGTTTAGGGTTTTAGGGTTTAGGGTTTAGGGTTTTAGGGTTTTTCGGTTTTAGGGGTTTAGGGTTTTAGGGGTTTAGGGTTTACAGTTTATGGTTTGGGGTTTTAGGGGTTTAGGGTTGAGGGTTTAGGGTTTTGGATTTAGGGTTTTATGGTTTAGGGTTTTAGGGTTTAGGGTTAGGGTTTAGTATTTAGTGTTTAGGGTTAGGATTTTAGTGTTTAGGATTAGGATTTTAGTGTTTAGGGTTTAGATTTTACGGTTTTAGGGTTTTAGGGTTTTAGGTTTTTAGGGTTTTAGTATTTTTACGTTTAGGGTTTAGAGTTTAGATTTTATGGTTTAGGGTATAGTGTGTAGGGTTTTAAGGTTTTAGGTTTAGTGTTTAGGGCTTCAGTTTTTTTATAGCGTTTTAGAGTTTTCGGGTTTAAGGTAGGGTTTTAGGATTAAGGTTCTCGGGTTTGAGGGTTTTTCGGTTTTAGGGTTTAGGGTTTTAGGGGTATAGGGTTTTAGGGTTTAAGGGTTTTCGGGGTTAGGGTTTAGGGCTTAAGGGTTTTCGGGGTTAGGGTTTAGGGCTTTAGGGTTTTAGGAGTAGATTTCGGTTTTAGGGATTAGGGTTTAGGGTTTAGGGTTTTAGGATTAATGTTTAGGGTTTAGGGTTTGGGGTTTAGGGTTTAGGGTTTATGGTTTAGGGTTTAGGGTTTAGGGTTTTGGGTTTTAGGGTTTTAGGATTTAGGGTTTATGGTTTAGGTGGGGTTTAAGGTTTTAGGGTTTTAGGGTTTAGGGTTTAGGGTTTTGGGTTTTGGGGGTTAAGGGTTTCAGTGTCTAGGGTTTTCTGGTTTTAGAGATTAGGGTTGTAGGATTTCGGGGTTTAGGGTTTTGGGTTTAGGGTTCAGGGTTTAGGGTTTAGGGTTTTGTGTTTAGGGTGGTTTTAGGGTTTAGTATTTAGGGTTTTGGGTTTATGGTGGTTTTAGGGATTTAGGGTTTAGGGTTTTAAGGGTTAGGGGTTTCAGGGTATAGGGGTTAGGGGTTTCAGGGTCTAGGGTTTTCGTGTTTTTGGGATTAGGGTTTGAGGGTTTTAGGGCTTAGGGGTTAGGGTTTAGGATTTACGGTTTTAGGGTTTAGGGTTTGGGGTTTTAGGGTTTGTGGTTTAGGGTTTTAGGGCTTTTCGGTTTTAGGGTTTATGGTTTTAGGGGTTTAGGGTTTTAGGGTTTTAGGGGTTTAGGATTTAGGGTTTAGGGTTTTTGGGTTTAGGGTTTATGGTTTATGGTTTAGGGTTTTAGGGGTTTAGCATTGACGGTTTAGGGTTTTTGGATTTAGGGTTTTAGTGTTTAGGGTTTTAGGGTTTAGGGTTAGGGTTTAGTATTTAGTGTTTAGGGTTAGGATTTTAGTGTTTAGGTTTTAGGGTTTTATTTTTTTACGGTTTTAGGGTTTTAGGTTTTTAGGGTTTTAGTGTTTTTGCGTTTAGGGTTTAAAGTTTAGATTTTATGGTTTAGGGTTTAGTGTGTAGGGTTTTAAGGTTTTAGGCTTTAGTGTTTAGGGCTTCGGCTTTTTAGGGTTTTAGAGTTTTAGGGTTTAAGGTAGGGTTTTAGGATTAAGGGTTTCGGGTTTGAGGGTTTTTCGGTTTTAGGGTTTAGGCTTTTAGGGGTATAGGGTTTTAGGGCTTAAGGGTTTTCGGGGTTAGGGTTTAGGGCTTTAGGGCTTTAGGAGTGTAGATTTAGGTTTTAGGGATTAGGGCTTAGGGTTTAGGGTTTGGGGTTTATGGTTTAGAGTTTAGGGTTTAGGGTTTTGGGTTTTAGGTTTTTAGGATTTAGGGTTTAGGATTTTCGGGTAGGGTTTAGGGTTTTAAGGTTTTAGGGTTTAGGGTTTAGGGTTTAGGGTTTACGGGTTTAGGGTTTAGGGTTAGGGTTTTAGGGTTTAGAGTTTAGGGTTTAGTGTTTGGGGTTTTAGGGTTTTAGGCTTTTAGGGTTTCGGGTTTTCAGGGTTTAAGGTTTAGGTTTTAGGGTGTAGAATTTAGGGTTTTAGGGTTTTAGGGTTTAGGGTTTAGGGTTTAGGGTTTTGGGTTTAGGGGTTTAGGGTTTAGGGTTTAGGCTTAGGGTTTTAGGTTTAGAGTTTAGGGTTTTTAGTGTTTGGGGTTTTAGGGTTTTAGGCTTTTAGGGTTTCGGGTTTTCAGGATTTAGAGTTTAGATTTTAGGCTGTAGAATTTAGGGTTTAGTGTTTTAGGGTTTTAGGATTTTAGGGTTTTAGGGTTTAGGCTTTAGGGTTTAGGGGTTTAGGGTTTAGGGGTTTAGGGTTTACGGTTTACGGTTAGGGTTTAGGGTTTAGGGTTTAGGGCTAGGGTTTTAGTGTTTTAGGGATTAGGGCTTAGAGTTTAGATTTTAGCGTTTAGGGTTTAGGGTTTAGGGTTTAGGGTTTTAAGGTTTTAGGGTTTAGGGTTTAGGGTTTAAGGTTTAGGGTTTTTTGGGTTTTAGGATTTTAGGGTAGGGTTTTAGGAGTTTGGTTTTAGGGTTTGAGAGTTTTAGGGGTTTTGGGTTTTAGGGTTTTCGGGGTTTATGGTTTAGGGTTTAGGGTTTTAGGGTTTTAGGTTTTAGGGTTTACGGGTTTTAGGGGTTTAGGGTTTAGGCTTTAGGGCTTTTGGGTTTTAGGGTTTTTGGGTTTTAGGGTTTAGGATTTAGGGTTTTTTGGTTTTAGGGTTTAGTGTTTAGGATTTTGGGGTTTTAGTGTTTAGAGTTTAGGGTTGAGGGTTTAGGGTTTTAGGATTTTAGGGATTTGCGGTTTTATGGGTTTAGGATTTAGGTTTTCGGGTTTAGGGTTTAGGGTTTAGGTTTTTGGGTTTAGGGTTTTTGGTTTTTAGGGTTTTAGTGATTTACAGTTTAGGATTTAGGGTTTTAGCGTTTTAGGATTTTAGGGTTTAGGGTTTAAGTGGGGTTTAAGGTTTTAGGGTTTAGGGTTTAGGGTATTGGGTTTTGGGGCTTAAGAGTTTTAGTGTCTAGGGTTTTCGGGTTTTAGGGATTATGGTGGTAGGGTTTCAGGGTTTAGGGTTTTGGGTTTTAGGTTTAGGGTTCAGGGTGTTGTGTTTAGGGTGGTTTTAGGGGTTTAGTATTTACGGTTTTCAGGCTTTAGGGATTATGGTTGTAGGGTTTCAGGGTTTAGGGTTAAGGGTTTAGGGTTCAGGGTTTTGGGTTTAGGGTAGTTTTAGGGGTTCAGTATTTAGGGTTTTGGGTTTATGGTGGTTTTAGGGGTTTAGGGTTTAGGGTTTTAGGGGTTAGAGGTTTCAGGGTGTAGGGTTTTCGGGTCTTAGGGATTAGGGTTGTAAGGCTTCAGTGTTTAGGTTTTTGGGTTTAGGGTTTAGGGTTTTGTGTTTAGGGTGGTTTTAGGGTTTTGTGTTTAGGGTGGTTTTAGGTGTTTTATATTTAGGGTTTTGGGTTTATGGTGGTTTCAGGGGTTTAGGGTTTAGGGTTTTAGGGGTTAGGGATTTCAGGGTACAGGGTTTCCGTGTTTTAGGGATTAGGGTTTTAGGGTTTAGGGTTTAGGGTTTAGGGTTTTAGGGTTTAGAGTTTTTTTCGATTTTACGGTTTATGGTTTTAGGGGTTTATGGCTTTAGGGGTTTATGGTTTTAGGGTTTTAGGGTTTTAGGGGTTTAGGGTTTAGGGTTTAGGTTTTTTGGGTTTAGGGTTTACGGTTTAGGGTTTAGGGTTTTAGGGGTTTAGGGTTTTTGGATTCCAGGTTTTAGGGTTTAGGGTTAGGGTTTAGTGTTTAGGGTTTAGGGTTAGGATTTTAGTGTTTACGATTTTAGTGTTTAGGGTTTAGGGTTTAGATTTTACGGTTTTTAGGGTTTTAATGTTTTTACGTTTAGGGTTTAGAGTTTAGATTTTATGGTTTAGGGTTTAGTATATAGCATTTTAAGGTTTTAGGGTTTAGTGTTTAGGGCTTCGATTTTTTTGGGTTTTAGAGTATTAGGGTTTAAGGTAGGGTTTTAGGATTAAGGGTTTCAAGTTTGAGGGTTTTTCGGTTTTAGGGTTTAGGGTTTTAGGGAGGTGAGGATTTTAGTGTTTAGGGTTTAGGGTTTAGGGTTTAGGGTTTAAGCTTTGGGGTTTAGGGTTTAGGGTTTAGGGTTTAGGGTTTAAGCTTTGGGGTTTAGGGTTTATGGTTTAGTGTTTAGGGTTTAGGGTTTAGGGTTTAGGGTTTTAGGTTTTTGGATTTAGGTTTAGGATTTCGGGTTTTAGGGTTTTAGGGTTTAGAGTTTAGGGTTTAAGGTTTAGGTTTTAGTGTTTATGGTTTTGTGGTTTTAGGGTTTAGGGTTTAGGGTTTTTGGGTTTTAGGGTTTAGGGTTTTCAGGGTTTTAGGGTTTAGGGTTTTAGGGTTTAAGGTTTAGGGTTTAGGGTTTAGGGTTTAGGGTTTTGGGTTAAGGGTTTAGGGATTAGGGTTTAGGATTTATGGTTTTAGGGTTTTAGGGTTTTAGGGTTTAGGGTTTAGGGTTTAGTGTTTAGGGTTTAGGGTTTTAGAGTTTTAGGGGTTTAGGGTTTAGGGTTTAGGGTTTATGATTTATCATTTTAGGGGTTTAGGGTTTTTGTGCTTAGGGTTTATGGTTTAGAGTTCAGGGTTTAGGTTTAATGGTTTAAGGCTCTAAGGTTTTAGTCATTTATTTTTTAGGGTTTCGGGTTTTAGGGATTTAGGGTTTAGGATTTTTGGGATTTTAAGGGTTTAGTGTTTTAGGGTTTAGGATTTAGGGTTTAGGGTTTTTGGGTTTAGGGTTTTTGGGTTTAGCATTTAGGGTGTTAGGGTTTTTGGGGTTTTGGGTTTTAGGGTTTAGGGTTTAGGGTTTAGGATTTAGCGTTTAGGGTTTAGGGTTTTTAGGTTAAAGATTTAGTGTTCAAGGTTTAGGTTTAAGGGTTTAGGTTTAACGGTTTAGGGTTTCAGGTAATTAGGGTTTTAGGGTCTTCGGGTTTAGGGTTTTTGGGGTTTTAAGGGTTTTGGGTGTTAGGGTTTAGGATTTAGGGTTTAGAGTTTTAGGGCTTAGGGTGTAGGGTGTTCGGGAGTTTGGGGTTTAGGATTTTAGGGTTTTTAGGTTTCAGGTTTAGGGTGTAGGATTTTGGGTTTATGGTTTTTGGATTTAGGGGTTTAGGGTGATAGGGTTTTAGGGGTTTGGGGTTTTAGGCTTTATGGTTTTAGGGTTTTAGGGGTTTAGGGTTTAGGGTTTAGGGTTTAAGGTTTTAGGATTTAGGGTTTTAAGGGTTTAGGGTTTTAGGGTTTAGGGTTTAGGTTTTGGAGTTTAGGGTTTAGGGTTCTAGGGTTTTAGGGTTTAGGGGTAAAGGGATTTAGGGTTTTTTGGTTTAGGGTTTTAGGGATTTAGGATTTAGGGTTTAGGGTTTTAGGCCTTAGGGTTTAGGGGTGTTAGGGTTTAGGGGTGTTAGGGTTTAGGGGTGTTAGGGTTTAGGGGTGTTAGGGTTTTAGGGATTTGGGTTTTAGGGTTTTGAGGTTTAGGGTTTAGGGTTTAGGGGTTTAGAGTTTAGAGTTTAGGGTTTAGGATTTAGGAGTTTAGGGTTTAGGGTTTTATGTGTTTAGGGTTTAGGGTTTTATGGGTTGACGATTTTTGGGGTTTAGGATTTAGGGTTTAGGTTTTAGGGTTTGAGTTTTGGGTTTTTAGGGTTTTTAGGGTTTTAGTGGTTTAGGGTTTAGGATTTAGGGTTTAGGGTTTTAGGGTTTTAGTGTTTTAGTGTTTACGGTTTAGGATTTACTGTTTAGGGTTTAGGTTTTAGGGTTTTAAGGTTTAGGGTTTTAGGGTTTTAGGGTTTAGGGTTTAGGGTTTAGGGTTTAGAGTTCTGGGGTTTTAGGGTTTAGGTTTATAGGGATTTAGGGTTTTATGGTTTTGGTGATTAGGGTTTAGGGTTTTAGGTTTTTAGAGGTATAGGGTTTAGGGTTTTGGGTTTAGGTTTTAGGGTTTTGGGTTTTGGGTTTAGGGTTTTAGGGGTATAGGGTTTAGAATTTAGGGTGTTAGGGTTTTAGGGTTAAGGGTTTAGGGTTTAGGCTTTTAGGATTTAGAGTTTAGGGTTTAGGCTTTAATGTTTTCGGTTTTAGGGTTTTAGGGATTTAGGGTTTTGGGTTTAGGATTTACAGGTTTAGGGCTTTTGTGTTTTAGGGTTAAGGGGTTTAAGGCTTCAGGGGTTTAGGGTTTTTGGGTTTAGGGTTTAGGGTTTAGGCTTTAGGCTTTTGGATTTTAGGATTTAGGGTTTTTGGGGTTTAGGGTTTAGGGTTTAGTATTTAGGGTTTAGAATTTAGGGTTTTAGGATTTTAGGGTTTCATGGTTTTAGCGATTAGGGTAGGGTTTTAGGGTTTAGGGTTTTAGAATTTAGGATTTAGGGTTTTAGGGTTTTAGGGATTAGGTTTTACGGTTTAGGGTTTAGGGTTTAGGGTTTACTGTTTAGGTTTTAGGGTTAGGGGTTTTAGGGTTTCAGGGTTCAGGGTGTTAGGGTTCAGGGTTTAGGGTTTTAGGGTTTTAAGGTATAGGGTTTTGGGGTTTAGGGTTTTAGTTTTTTAGGATTTTAGGGTTTAGGGTTTAGACTTTTTGGGTGTTAGGGTTTAAGGTTTAAGGGTTTAGAGTTTTAAGGGTTTAGGGTTCTAGGGTTTAGGGTTTAGGGTTTAGAGTTTAGGGTTTAGGGTTCTAGGGTTTTGGGGTTTAGGGGTAAAGGGATTTAGGGTTTTTTGGTTTAGGGTTTTAGGGGTTTAGGGGTTTAGGATTTAGGGCTTAGGGTTTAGGGGTGTTTTGGTTTTAGGGATTTGGGTTTTAGGGTTTTGAGGTTTAGGGTTTAGGGTTTAAGGGTTTTAGGGTTTAGAGTTTAGAGTTTAGGGTTTAGGATTTAGTGGTTTAGGGTTTAGGGTTTTATGGGCTTAGGATTTAGGGTTTTATGGGTTTACGATTTTAGGGGTTTTATGGGCTTAGGGTTTAGGGTTTTATGGGTTTACGATTTTAGGGGTTTTGGATTTAGGGTTTAGGTTTTAGGGTTTAAGTGTTGGGTTTTTAGGGTTTTAGTGGTTTAGGGTTTAGGATTTAGGGTTTAGGGTTTTAGGGTTTTAGTGTTTTAGTGTTTACGGTTTTGGATTTACTGTTTAGGTTTTAGGTTTTAGGGTTTTAAGGTTTAGGGTTTTAGGGTTTTAGAGTTTTAAGGTTTAGGGTTTAGAGTTCTGGGGTTTTAGGGTTTAGGTTTATAGGGATTTAGGGTTTTATTGTTGAGGGGTTTAGGGTTTAGGGTTTTAGGTTTTTAGAGGTATAGGGTTTAGGGTTTTGGGTTTAGGTTTTAGGGTTTTGGGTTTTTGGTTTAGGGTTTAGGGTTTAAGGTTTAGGGTTTTAGGGTTATAGGGTTTAGAATTTAGGGTGTTAGGGTTTTAGGGTTTTAGGGTTTAGGGTTTAGGGTTTAGGGTTTAGACTTTTAGGATTTAGAGTTTAGGATTTAGGCTTTAATGTTTTCGGTTTTAGGGTTTTAGGGGTTTAGCGTTCTGGGTTTAGGATTTTCGGGTTTAGGACTTTTGTGTTTTAGGGTTTAGGGATTTAAGGCTTCGGGGGTTTAGGGTTTTAGGGTTTAGGGTTTTTGGGTTTAGGGTTTAGGCTTTAGGCTTTAGGGTTTTAGGATTTAGGGTTTTAGGGGTTTAGTATTTAGGGTTTTTTATTTAGGGTTTAGAATTTAGGGTTTTAGGATTTTAGGGTTTCATGGTTTTAGGTATTATGGTAGGGTTTTAGGGTTTAGGGTTTTATAATTTAGGGTTTAGGGTTTTAGGGTTTTAGCGATTAGGTTTTAGGATTTAGGGTTTAGGGTTTAGGGTTTAGGATTAGGGTTTAGGGTTATAGGGTGTTAGAGTTTTAGGGTTTTAGGATTTCATGGTTTCAAGGTTCAAGGTGTTAGGGTTTAGGGTTTAGGGTTTAGGGTTTTAGGATTTTAAGGTATAGGGTTTTAGGGTTTAGGGTTTAGGGTTTTAGTTTTTTAGGATTTTAGGGTTTAGGGTTTAGGCTTTAGGGTTTTAGGGTTTTTGGGTGTTAGGGTTTAGGGTTTGGGTTTAGGGTTTTTTTGGGTTTTAGGGTTTAAGGTATGGTTTTAGGACTTAGGGTTTAGGGTTTTAACGGTTTT
This sequence comes from Chimonanthus praecox, assembly GCA_022113865.1. Taxonomy (NCBI): domain Eukaryota; kingdom Viridiplantae; phylum Streptophyta; class Magnoliopsida; order Laurales; family Calycanthaceae; genus Chimonanthus; species Chimonanthus praecox. The sequence goes on along the minus strand of CM039089.1, from coordinate 32,368,258 downwards.
CAGATTTAGGGTTTAGGATTTTAGGGTTTTTTGGTAAAAGGTTATATAGGGTTTTAGGGTTTTATGGTTTCATGGTTTCAGGGTTTAGGGTTTTAGCGTTTAGGGTTTTAGCGTTTAGGGTTTAGGGTTTAGGGCTATGGGTTTTTTGGTTTAGGCTTTAGGTTTAAGGGTTTGAGGGTTTTAGGGTTTAGATTTTATGGTTTAGGGTTTAATGTTTCGGGATTTTGGATTTTAGGGGTTTTGGGTTTAGGGTTTATGGTATAGGGTTTTGGGTTTAGGCTTTAGGTTTAAGGGTTTTATGGTGTAAAGTTTAGGGTTTGGGGTTTGGTTTAGTGTTTAGCGATTTTGGGTTTTAGGGGTTTTGGGTCTAGGGTTTAGGGTTTTAGGGGTTTTGGGTTTTAGGTTTTAGGGTTTTAGGGTTTAGGCTTTTGGGGTTTAGGGTTTAGGGTTTTTTGTTTAGGATTTTAGGGTTTTAGGGGTTTAGTATTTAGGGTTTAGGGTTTAGGGTTTAGAGTTTAGTTTTTAGGGTTTTAGGGTTTAGGGTAGTGTTTTAGGGTTTAGGGTTTTAGGTTTTTGGGTTTTAGGGGTTTAGGGTATAGGTATAGGGTTTTAGGGTTTTAGGGTATTAGGGTTTAGGGTTTTTGGAGTTTAAGATTTTAGGGTTTAGGAGTTTAGGGTTTTAGGGTTTACGGTTTTCGGGGTATAGGGTTTTAGCGGTTCACGGTTTTAGGGTTTCAGGGTTTAGGATTTATAGGGTTTTCGGTTTTGGGTTTAAGGAGTTTAGGGTGTTTGGGTTTTAGGGGTTTAAGGTTTTACGGTTTAGGGTTTTATGGTTTAAGCTTTTGGGTTTAGGATTTTAGGGGTTTACAGTTTTAAAGTTTATGGTTTTAGGGTTTTCATGTTTAGGGTTTTGGGTTTAGGGTTTAAGGTATAGGGTTCTAGGGTTTAGCGTTTAGCGTTTAGGGTTTTCGGGTTTTAGGGTTTAGGGTTTAGGGTTTTAGGGTTTTAAGGTTTAGATTTTAGGGTTTAAGGTTTAGGGTTTAGGGTTTTGGGTTAGGATTTAGGTTTAAGGGCTTTAGGGTTTTAGGGTTTAGGGTTTAGGATTTAGGGTTTAGGGTTCTAGGGTTTTAGGGTTTAGGGGTATAGGGATTTAGGGTTTTTTGGTTTAGGGTTTTAGGAGTTTTAGGGGTTTCGGGTTTAGGATTTAGGGTTTTAGGGTTTTAGGGGTTTAGGGTTTAGGGTTTTCTGGGTTTACTATTTTAGGGGTTTAGGGTTTAGGGTATAGCGTTTAGGGTTTAGGGTTTAGGGTTTAGGTTTTGGGTTTTTAGGGTTTTAGTTGTTTAGGGTTTAGGATTTAGAGTTTAGGGTTTTAGGGTTTTAGTGTTTATGGTTTAGGATTTACTGTTTGGGGTTTAGGTTTTACGGTTTTAGGGCTTTGAGGTTTAGGGTTTTAGGGTTTTAGAGTTTTAGGGTTTAGGGTTTAGGGTTTAGAGTTCTGATGTTTTAGGGTTTAGGTTTATAGGGATTTAGGGTTTTATGGTTTAGGGTTTTAAGGTTAAGGATTTTAGGTTTATAAGGGTATAGGGTTTAGGGTTTTGGGTTTAGGTTTTAGGGTTTTGGGTTTAGGGTTTAGGGTTTAGGGTTTTAGGGGTATAGGGTTTAGAATTTAGGGTGTTAGGGTTTTACCGTTTTGGGTTTTTAGGGTTTAGGGTTTAGGCTTTTAGGATTTAGAGTTTAGGGTTTAGGGTTTAATGTTTTCGATTTTAGGGTTTTAGGGGTTTAGGGTTTTGCGTTTAGGGTTTACGGGTTTAGGGCTTTTGTGTTTTTGGGGTTTAGGGTTTTAAGGCTTCAGGGGTTTAGGGTTTTGGGGTTTAGGGTTTTTGGGTTTAGGGTTTAGGGTTTAGGGTTTAGGGTTTAGGGTATCGGCTTTAGGGTTTTGGGTTTTAGGGTTTAGGGTTTTAGGGTTTAGTACTTAGGGTTTAGGGTTTAGTGTTTAGAATTTAGGGTTTTAGAATTTTAGAGTTTCATGGTTTTAGGGATTCGGGTAGGGAATTAGGGTTTAGGGTTTTAGAATTTAGGGTTTAGGGTTTAGGGTTTTATGGATTTAGGGATTAGGTTTTAGGGTTTAGGGTTTAGGGTTACTGCTTAGGGCTTAGGGTTTGGGTTTAGGGTTATGGGCTGTTAGAGTTTTAGGGTTTTTGGGTTTTCATGGTTTCAAGGTTCAGGGTGTTCGGGTTTGGGGTTTGGGGTTTAGGGTTTTTGGGTTTTAACGTATAGGGTTTTACGGTTTAGGGTTTAGGGGCTTTAGTGTTTTAGGATTTTAGGCTTTAGGGTTTAGGCTTTTGGGTTTTAGGATTTTAGGGTGTTAGGGTTTAGGGTTTTTTTGGGTTTTAGGGTTTAAGGTAGGGTTTTAGGATTTAGGGTTTAGGGTTTTAACGGTTTTCGGATTTAGGGTTTAGGATTTTAGGGTTTTTTGGTAAAAGGTTATAGGGTTTTAGGATTTTATGGTTTCATGGTTTCAGGGTTTAGGGTTTAGGGTTTTAAGGTTTAGGTTTTAGGGTTTTAGGGTTTAGGGTTTAGGGTTAAGCATTTTGGGTTTAGGCTTTAGGTTTAAGGGTTTTAGGGTTTAGATTTTAGGGTTTAGATTTTAGGGTTTAGGGTTTAGTATTTAGGGATTTTGGGTTTAGGGTTTTGGGTTTAGTGTTTAGGGATTTTGGGTTTTAGGGTTTGGGGTCTAGGGTTTAGGGTTTTAGGGGTTTAGGGATTTGGGTTTTAGTGTTTTAGGGTTTAGGGTTTTGGATTTAGGGTTTAAGGGTTTTAGGATTTAGAGTTTAGAGTTTAGGATTTAGGGTTTAGGGTTTTAGGGTTTTAGAGTTGTAGGGTTTTGGGTTTAGGGTTCTGAGTTCTGGGGTTTTAGGGTTTAGGGTTATAGGGATTTAGGGTTTTTATGGTTTAGGGGTTTAGGGTTTAGGGTTTTAGGTTTTTAGGGGTATAGGGTTTAGGGTTTTGGGTTTAGGTTTTAAGGTTTTGGGTTTAGGGTTTAGGATTTTAAGGGTATAGGGTTTAGAATTTAGGGTGTTAGGGTTTTAGGGTTTTAGGGTTTAGGGTTTAGGGGTTTTGGGTTTAGGATTTTTTGGAGTTTAGGGTTTTAGGGTTTCAGTATTTTAGGGTTTTAGGGCTTATGGTTTTAGGATTTAGGGTTTTAGGGTTTAGGTTTTAGGGTTTTAGGGTTTTATGGATTAGGTTTTAGGATTTTGGGTTTACGGTTTAGGGTTTACGGTTTTGGGTTAGGGTTTAGGGTTTAGGGTTTTAGGGTTTAGGGTTTTAAGGGTTTAGGCTTTTAGGGTTTAGGGTTTAGTGTTTTAAGGTCTTAGGGTTTAGGGCTTTAGGGGTTTTAGGGCTTAGGGTTTAGGGGTGTTAGGGTTTTAGGGATTTGGGTTTTAGGGTTTTAAGGTTGAGGGTTTTGGGTTTAGGGTTTAAGGGTTTTAGGGTATCGAGTTTAGAGTTTAGGGTTTAGGGTTTAGGGTGTATGGCTTTGAGGTTTTAGGGGTTTAGGGTTTAGGGTTTTAGGGGTTTACGGTTTTATGCGTTTAGGGTTTTGGGTATAGCGTTTAGGGTTTAGGGTTTAGGTTTTAGGGTTTAAGTTTAAGGCTTTTATGGTTTTAGTGTTTACGGTTTAGGATTTACAGTTTAGGGTTTAGATTTTACGGTTTTAGGATTTTAAGGTTTAGGGTTTTAGGGTTTTAGAGTTTTAGGGTTTAGGGTTTAGGATTTAGGGTTTAGGGTTTTAGGGTTTTTGTGTTTTAGTGTTTAAGGTTTAGTTAGGGTTTAGAGTTTAGGGTTTTAGAGTTTTAGGATTTAGGATTTTAGGGTTTAGGGTTTAGGTTTTAGGGTTTAGGGCTTTAGGGGTTAAGGGTTTTAGGGTTTAGGGTTTAGGATTTAGCGTTTCTGGGTTTTACGGTGTTAGGTTTTAGGGTTTTAGGGTTTTAGGGTTTATGGTTTTAGGGTTTTAGGGGTTTAGTGTTTAGGGTTTAGGGTTTAGGGTTTAGAGTTTTGGTTTTAGGGTTTTATGTTTTAGGGTTTAGGTAGGGTTTTAGCGTTTAGGGTCTAAGGTTTTAGGATTTTAGGGTTTGAGGGGTTTAGGTCATAGGTTTAGGGTTTTAGAGCTTAGGATTTTGAGGGTTTTGGGTTTTAGGGTTTAGGATTTTAGGGTTTTAGGATTTAGGGTTTTACGGGTATAGGGTTTTTGGGGTTTAGGTTTTAGCGTTTCAGGGTTTAGGGTTTAGGGTTTAGGATTTTGGGCTTTGGGTTTTCGGTTTAGGGTTTTAGGGGTTTAGGGTGTTTGGGTTTTAGGGTTTAGGGCTCTAGGGTTTAGGGCTCTAGGGTTTCAGGGTTTTACGGTTTTAGGGTTTATGTTTATGGTTTAGGTTTTTAGGTTTTGGGGTTTTAGTGTTTTTGGGTTTAGGGGTTTAGGGTTTTAGCATTTCTGGGTTTAGGGTTTAGGGTTTTCGGTTGAGGGTTTTAGGGGTTTTGGGTGTTTGGGATTTAGGGGTTAGGGCTCTAGGGTTTAGGTTTTGGGGTTTCAGGGTTTTACAGTTTAAGCGTTTATGGTTTAGGTTTTTGGGTTTTGGGGTTTTAGGTTTTTATACTTTTAGGGATTAGGGTTTATGGTTTAGGGTTTAGGATTTTAGGGTTTAGGGTTTAGGGTTTAAGGGTTTTAAAGTTTAGAGTTTAGGGTTTAGGGTTTAGGGTTTAGTGTTTATGTTTTTAGGTTTAGGGTTTAGGGTTTGGGGTTTGGGGTTTTAGGGTTTTAGGCATTTAGGGTTTAGTGTTCAGTGTTTTAGGGTTTCGGTTTAGGGTTTAGGTTTTTAGGGTTTAAGGTTTTAGGAGTTAGGGTTTTAGGGGTTTAGAGTTTTAGGGTTTTAGGGGATTAGGTTTTTAGGGTTTTAGGGTTTAGGATTTTAGGGTTTTAGGGTTTAGCATTTCAGGGTTTAGGATTTAGGGTTTAGGATTTAGGGCTTTGGGTTTTCCGTTTAGGGTTTTAGGGGTTTAGGGTGTTTGGGTTTTAGGGTTTAGGGCTCTAGGGTTTAGGGTTTAGGGTTTTAGGGTTTCAGGGTTTTACGGTTTTAGGGTTTATGGTTTAGGTTTTTAGGTTTTGGGGTTTAAGTGTTTTGGGTTTTAGGGGTTTAGGGTTTCAGCGTTTCTAGGTTTAGGGTTTAGGGTTTTCGGTTGAGGGTTTTAGGGGTTTTGGGTGTTTGGGATTAGGGGTTAGGGATCTAGGGTTTAGGTTTTGGGGTTTCAGGTTTTACAGTTTAAGGGTTTAGGGTTTTATGGTTTAGGTTTTTGGGTTTTCGGGTTTTAGGTTTTTATACTTTTAGGGATTAGGTTTTATGGTTTAGGGTTTAGGGTTTAGGATTTTAGGGTTTAGGGTTTAGGGTTTAAGGGTTTTAGAGTTTAGAGTTTAGGGTTTAGGGTTTAAGGGTTTTAGAGTTTAGAGTTTAGGGTTTAGGGTTTAGGGTTTAGTGTTTAGGTTTTTAGGTTTAGGGTTTAGGGTTTGGGGTTTGGGGTTTTAGGATTTTAGGCATTTAGGGTTTAGTGTTCAGTGTTTTAGGGTTTAGGGTTTAGGGTTTAGGTTTTTAGGGTTTAAGGTTTTAGGGGTTAGGGTTTTAGGGGTTTAGAGTTTTAGGGTTTTAGGGGATTAGGTTTTTAGGGTTTTAGGGTTTAGGATTTTAGGGTTTTAGTGTTTAGGGTTTTACGGATATAGGATTTTAGAGGTTTAGGTTTTTAGCGTTTCAGGGTTAGGGTTTAGGGTTTAGGATTTAGGGTTTAGGGTTTTAGGGTTTTAGGGGTTTAGGGTTTAGGGTTTTAAGTTTTAGGGTTCAGGGTAGGGTTTTAGGGTTTAGGGTTTAAGGTTTTAGGGTTTTAGGGGTTTAGGGTATACGTTTAGGGTTATAGGGTTTTAGGGGTTAGGGTTTTAGGGGTTTAGGGTTTTAGGGGATTAGGTTTTTAGGGTTTTAGGGTTTAGGATTTTAGGGTTTTATGGTTTAGGGTTTTACGGGTATAGGGTTTTAGAGGTTTAGGTTTTTAGCATTTCAGAGTTTAGGGTGTAGGTTTAGGATTTAGGGTTTAGGGTTTTAGGGGTTTAGGGTTTTTGGGATTTAGGTGTTAGGGCTCTAGGGTTTAGGGTTTCAGGGTTTTACAATTTTAGTGTTTAGCGTTTTATGGTTTAGGTTTTTGGATTTTGGGGTTTCAGCTTTTTAGGGTTTTAGGGATTTGGGTTTAGGGTTTAGGGTTGGGGTTTAGGGTTTAGGGTTTATGGTTAGAATTTTAGTATTTAGGGTTTTGGGTTTAGGGTTTAGGGATTCGGTCTTACGGTTTTATGGTTTTACGGTTTAGGGTTTTAGGGTTTTCGTGTTTAAGGATTATTGTTTAGGGTTTAGGGTTTCGGGGTTTTACGGTTTAGGGTTTAGGGTTTAGGGTTTTAGTGTTTGAAGGCTTAGGGTTTTAGGGTTTTAGGGTTTAGGATTTAGGGTTTATGTTTTAGGGTTTAGGTTTTAGGGTTTAGTCTTTGGGTTTTAGGGTTTTAGGGTTTAAGGGTTTCAGGGTTTAGAGTTTAGGGTTTAGGATTTAGGGTTTAGTGTTTTGGGCTTTAGGGTGTTAGGGGTTTATGGTTTAGGATTCAGGGTTTAGAGTTGAGTGTTTAGGGTTTTAATGGTTTTGGGTTTAGGGTTTATGGTTTAGGGTTTAGGTTTTTACGGTTTAGGATTTGGGTTCAGGGTTTGTGGCTTTAGGGTTTTAGGCGTTTAGGGTTTATTGTTTTTAGGGTTTTAGGGTTTAGGGTTTTAGGGTTTTAGTGTTTTAGGGTTTAGTGTTTTAGGGTTTAAAGTTTTGTTAGGGTTTAGGGTTTAGGATTTAGGATTTTAGGGTTTAAGGGTTTCAGGGTTTAGGGTTTTAGGGTTTTAGAGATTAGGGTTTTAGAGTTTTAGGGTTTTTGGTTTAGGGTTTAGGGTTTAGGGGTTTAAGGGTTTTAGGGTTTAGAGTTTAGGTTTTAGGGTTTAGGGTTTAGGGTTTAGTGTTTATGTTTTTAGGGTTTAGGATTTAGAGTTTAGGGGTTGGGGTTTTAGGGTTTTAGGTGTTTAGGGTTTAGGGTTTAAGGTTTAATGTTTAGGGTTTTAGGGTTTTAGGTGTTTAGGGTTAAGGGTTTTCGGGGTTTACGGTTTTAGAGGTTTAGTGTTTAGGGCATAGCATTTTGGGTTTAGGGTTTAGGTTTTAGGGTTTCAGATTTTAGGTTTTTAGGTTTTAGTGGTTTAGGGTTTAGGATTTAGGGTTTGGGGTTTTAGGGTTTTAGGGTTTATGTTTTAGTTAGGGTTTAGGGTCTAGAGTTCTAGGGTTTTAGGGTTTAGGGTTTTAAGGTTTAGGGTTTAGGATTTAGGGTATTGGGTTTTAGGGTTTAGGGTTTAGGGTTTAGGGTTTTAGGCTTTAAAGGTTTAGGGTTTTAGGGTTTTACAGTTTAGGGTTTGGGGTTTAAGGTTTAGGGTTTTGGGTTTAGGCTTTAGGTTTATGGGCTTAAGGGTTTTAGGGTTTAGAGTTTAGGGTTTAGGGTTTAGTGTTTAGGGATTTTGGGTGTTAGGGGTTTTGTGTAACGCCCGCCCCTTTTCACCGAAATCAGAGTATATTATTATTATTTAATTTATTTATTTTTTCTTTTTAAAAAAAATTACAAAGGCGCTGGACGTCACGACACGAGTTAAGTCCGAGCTTCTAAAGCCCGACCCTTAACTGGTTAACCCTACGTGTGCGTGGAACTAAGTCCACGAAGAACGGTTCACACGTAGAAGTAAGCTTGAGGAAAATTAAACTAAAATGCGGAAGTTATAATAGAGACTATCCTACCAATTTTTTTTTTTTAGATAGCAGGGAAGATACATCATTGAATTACTAAATATCTCATAATCATAATGTCCAAATTGAAATCCAAGCCATAGCAAGAAATCTAAAATTATTACATGCCGACAAACTAAGCTACTTAAAATTATATTTCCAAAATAAACTTAAATAAACTAAGTAGCCGCTTTCCCAAGCTCCTAAGCTTGGCTCCCGTCGCGTCCGCCGTTTCCGCCGTCTCCTGCGTCATCAGTTAAGGTAGAAGTAGGACGTTAGACAACGCGCCCAGTAGGACTCCGAGTAGGGCTAGCACATGGATTAGTGATAACAAGCATACAGATAACAATATAATAAAACCCATAAAATGAATGCAATGCCATGAGTGCATATGTCATGTGTCCCACCCATCATCCATACCATCATACAATGTCATACCCCCCTTGACGGCAAGGCCTCGTCAAGGTGTCCCCATGTTTGCTTCTCGGTCGTCACGACAGAGCATGGACTCTGGTTATAGCATATCAAGCTATCCCCATGTTTGCTTCTCGGTCGCCCCGACAGAGCATAGACTCCGGTTATAGCACCTCAAGCTATCCCCATGTTTGCTTCTCGGTGGCCCCGACAGAGCATGGACTCCGGTTTCTTTATTTTCCCGCCCATGCCATGCATGAGATGTATGTGCATTATGCTATGTAATATATATAATTCATATCCTTAATATATAATTCATAGCATTAAAATATAATCCATAGCATTAAAATATAATCCTTAACATTAAAATATAATCCATAGCATAAAAGCCCATCTTAAAATAAATCATATAATTACCGAAATAAATCAAGGAAACCATCACATACACATACTCCACGGCTTACAAAAAGGTAGGAATCCTACCGAATACCGACTAGCGTCCTTTTTCGTTTCCGTCCGATAAATCCGGTCGCCGATCACGTACCGTTTGTGATGTCCCGATACCTTATTATACATTTACCAAATTAGTCCATATTTTTAATCATTTCTAAGCCCATTAATCATTTCCAAGTCCATATGAATAATCGGTCACTATTTAGGTTTTGTGGGTCCCATTTAGTCTATCAACCTTTTTTTAATCACATAAGATCAGTTTTGAACATACTTAAAGTCCATGGTCATCCTCCCATGGGGTTCTTCATTTTGGCCAAATTTACCATTTTTGCCACTACTCCTTTACATGATTAATTACTCATTTATCCATGCACACTTAAGTCCAAAATTGATCCATAATCTAGATCCATTAGTGATCCATCAACCATATCATAGAATTATTAAAAATCAGCCACTTAATTGACTTAATCCCCATTCATTTAATCATCTACATAGACCCCAATCTTGGCCCATAAAATGGCTCTCATATGAGTCATGGGTTCGGCCGTACACCATGGCCGAACCCATGATGTCTTTTCCTTATCTTTCCTTGGACTTATTTATATTACTTAGATCCAAAATGAACCCTCCCATGAGGGAGTTTACATCATGCATTACATCATCACTTTGATCATTATTTGGTACATTTTTTAGTCCATTAATGACTCCTTTAATCATACCACATTCCCCATTATTTTCATGGTTTCAAACATATTTAAACCATCAAATTTCCCCATTATTTTTCCATATTTACCTATCCTTTAAAATTATGAATACATTACCATAGGTTCATCATTTATTGGTGACCTTTAAGACCATCAAAACATTAACCGTCATTCATGGATTCCTTCATTTAAAAAAAAATCACTAACATTCATTTACTTAAAACTTTAAAAATCATTAACCACTTAACATAGCCTCCATTCTCTACACCGATTAAAATTTCTAACATCAACACCATAAGTTCATGGTCCATCATTCATTTCATGCCTTTTAAGGCCACAAAAATCATTCACATATCCCATACATTTCCTTATTTAAACCCCTCTAAAATTTCCAACATTTAATCATTAAAATCTTAAAATTCATAAATTATCCCCCATGGCTTCCATTCTTCAAAACGCTAATAAAATCATTTAATCACCTACCATGGGGTTCGACCATACTATAAGGCCGAACCCTATGGTTAATCAATCCATTCAAAAACCCATACTTCCATGCTTAATTAAATCTAAATACATAGTGTCCTTAATATCCATTTATTTTTCTTAATTTATCTCTCCCAATGTATCCATTTCTTACTTCATCTTTGGATGGATCTTAGATCCAAGGCCCATGATGTTTTTGGCCACCATCCAATCGAAGGAAAATGGATTTCATGATCTCTTTTTAAATCTTTAAAAAAAATGTAACCTCTTGTTTAAGATATACTTACAATCCGGTCGGCTCCTCCGACTTTCTTTCTCCTCTTGATCTCCTTAGCCTTCTCTTCTCTTCTTCTCCTTGATCTTTGGGTTAAGATACTTGATCAAGATGGAGTCTCCAAGGTTTGGGTTCGGCTAAGATAAGGTTGGATTTGAGAGGGGGAAGAGAGGAGAGGATGGGAAAATTGGCTAGCCTCCTTGGTCTTGGAGTGGTGGCTCTTACTTGCACTTCTTTCTTCTCTTCTTCTCTTCTTCTCTTCTTAGTTTTCTCTTTTTTTCTTCTCCTTGGTGTAGAGGACGGTTTTGAGAGTAAGAGAGGGAGAGAGTGAAAAATGGTAGAGCGGTTTGAAGAATGAGATGGAAAACATCTCATTTGGTTGTCACACCCAACATTAATTACTCCCACCAACCAACATGGGTTAATGTGTTTAGTGGTGGTGATTGAGATAAAACCACCACCCTAAGCACATGGTTTTATTTTGTGTTTTTTTTAAGTGGTTCGTGTTTGTTTGGGTGGTTTTGACCATTTGACCATGATTAGATTAGCTTAATTAGTTTAATTAATTTGATCATTAGGTTAAGTTAATTAATTCTCACTTAATTTAATTCCATTAAATTCCCTCTATAAAATCCACCCATGGTTGACCAAGGTGGCCGGCCCCACCAATTCTTGGTCCACATGCCACCTCACTTGGTGAGGTGGAGGTGGGCCCCATTCGGCCATGTGACTTTGGTCAATTCACCACCAACTTAGGTGATTTAAATTTAATTAAATCCATTCTTCTTATTGGATCACCATTGGGGGCCCAATTAAATTCACACTTACCCATCTACCTTAGAGCTTACATTATCTTGACCCGTTGGGTCCCAAATGGGTATTGGGCCCCATTTGACCATCCTTGGCCCAATTGACCATCATTGACCATTTAAATGATTTTAAATCCAATCCATGGTCCATTAGGCCATACTTGGGCCTCTATCCATATTTTGATCCATTCACCATTTATTCCATCAAATTTCCAATTTCCACCATTAAAATAAATAATATTCACCTATATATTGATTTACAAATTCCAGGCCATTACATTTTGGTTTTAGGATTTAGGGTTTAGGGTTTAGGGTTTAGGGTTTAGGGTTTTGTACTTATGCTTTTGGTTTAAGGGTTTTATGGTTTATATTATAGGGTTTAGGGTTTTGTACTTATGCTTTTGGTTTAAGGGTTTTAGGGTTTATATTATAAGGTTTAGGGTTTTAGGGGTTTATGGATTTAGGGGTTTACGGGTTAGGGTTTTAGGGTTTTAGGAGTTTATGGTTTTAGGGTTTAGGGTTTTAGGGTTTAGGGTTTTAGGGTTTAGGGTTTAGGGTTTTAGGGTTTAGGGTTTTAGGGTTTTAGGGATTTAGGGTCTAGGGTTTAGGGTTTAGGGTTTAGAGTTTAGGTTTTAGGGTTTTATGTTTTAGGGTTTAGGGTAGGGTTTTAGGGTTTATGGTTTAAGGTTTTAGGAGTTTAGGATATAGTTTTAGGGTTTTAGGGTTTAGGGTTTTAGGGGTTTAGGGTTTTAGGGTTTAGGATTTTAGGGTTTTAGGGTTTAGGGTTTTAGGGGAATTTAGGGTTTTAAGGGTTTAAGGTTTTAGCGTTTCAGGGTTTAGGGTTTGGGGTTTATGGTTTTCGATTTGGGGTTTTAGGGGTTTAGGATGTTTGGGTTTTAGGGGTTTAGGGCTCTAGGGTTTAGGATTTTAGGATTTCAGGGTTTTAAGGTTTTAGGGTTTAGAGTTTTAGGGGTTTAGGGTTATAGGGGTTTAGGGTTTTAGGGTTTTAGGGTTTAGGGTTTTAGGGTTTTAGGGGTTTAGTGTTTAGGGTTTAGGGTTTAGAGTTTAGGTGTTAGGGTTTTATGTTTTAGGGTTTAGGTAGGGTTTTAGGGTTTTAGGGGTTTAGGGTATAGGTTTAGGGTTTTAGGGTTTAGGATTTTAAGGCTTTAGGGTTTTAGGGTTTAGGGTTTTACGGGCATAGGGTTTTAGGGTTTTAGGGGTTTAGGTTTTAGCATTTTAGGGTTTAGGATTTAGGGTTTAGGATTTAGGGCTTAGGGTTTTAGGGTTTTAGTGTTTTAGGGTTTAAGGTTTAGTTAGGGTTTTGGGTTTAGAGTTTTAGGGTTTTAGGGTTTAGGACTTTAGGGTATAGGTTTCAGGGTTTAGGATTTAGGGTTTTGAGTTTTAGGGTTTTAGGGTTTAGGGCTTAGTGTTCCGGGTTTAGGGTTTAGGGTTTGGGGTTTAGGGTTTTAGGGTTTTAGGGTTTAGGATTTTAGGGTTTTAGGGTGTTAAGGTTTAGGGTTTAGGGTTTTTTTGGGTTTTAGGATTTTAGGGTTTAAGGTAGAGGTTTAGGATTTAGGGTTTAGGGTTTTAACAGTTTTGGGATTTAGGGTTTAGGATTTTAGGGTTTTAGGGTTATAGGGTTTCCTTGTTTCAGGGTCTAGGGTTTTAGGGTTTAGGGTTTAGGGCTTACGGTTTAGAGCTTAGGGTTAGTGTTTTAGGGTTTTGGGTTGAGGATTTAGGGCTTAAGGTTTTCGGTTTAGGGTTTTAGGGGTTTAGGATGTTTGGGTTTTAGGGGTTTAGGGCTATAGGGCTTAGGGTTTTAGGTTTTCAGGGTTTTACGATTTTAGGGTTTATGGTTTTATGGTTTACGTTTTTAGGTTTTGGGGTTTTAGTGTTTTAGGCTTTTAGGGATTAAGGTTTAGGGTTTAGGGTTTACGGTTGGGGTTTAGTGTTGAGGGTTTAGGGATTAGGTTTTACGGTTTTAGAGTATTAAGATTTAGGGTTTTTGGGTTTTCATTTTTAGCGTTTAGGGTTTTAGGGTTTTGGGGATTAGGGTTTTAGCGTTTTAATATTTAGGGTTTAGGGTTTTAGGGTTTAGGGCTTAGGATTTAGGGTTTAGAGTTTAGGGTTTAGGTAGGTTTTGGGGTTTAGAGTTTAGGGTTTAGGGTTTTAGGGGTTTTGGGTTTAGGGTTTAGGGTTTAGGGATTAGGGTTTTAGGGGTTTAGTGTTTTAGAGTTTTAGGGTTTAGGGTTTCAGGGTTTTAAGGGTTTAGGGTTTTTCGGTTAAGGGTTCTTCTGTTTAGGGTTTTTCGGTTTAGGGTTTAGAGTCAGGGTCTAGGGTTTAGGGTTTAGAGTTTTAGGGTTTTAGGGTTTAGGGTTATAGTGTTTAGGGTTTAGGGTTTAGGGTTAGGATGTTAGTGTTTAGGGTCTTGCGTTTGTGGCTTAGCGTTTAGGTTTTATGGTTTTAAGATTTTAAGGTTTAGGGTTTTAGGGTTTAGTGTTTACTGATTTTAGGGTTTAGAGTTTAGGGTTTAGGCTTGTTGGGTTTTTAGAGTTTAGGGTTTTTACGATTTTAGGGTTTAAGGTAGGGTTTTAGGATATGGAGTTTCGGGTTTTAGGGGTTTAGCATTTTAGGGGTTTAAGGTTTTAGGGTTTTTTGGGTTTCGGGTTTAGGGTTTTGGGTTTAGGTTTTAGGGTGTTTGGTTTAGGGTTTAGGGTTTAGGGTTTAGTGTTTTAGGGTTTAAGCGTTTTAGGAGTTAGGGTTTTAGGGTTTCTGGGGTTTTGTGTTTTTGTGTTTTAGGGGTTTCGGGTTTAGGGTTTTGGGTTTAGGTTTTAAGGTATTGGGTTTAGGGTTTAGGGTTTAGGGTTTTAGTGTTTAAGCGTTTTTGGGGTTTAGGCTTTAGGGTTTTGGGTTTTAGGGTTTAAGGGTTTTAAGGCTTAGGGTTTAGGGTATAGGGTTTTTGGGTTTACGGTTTAGGATTTTCGGGTTTTAGGGTTTAGAGTTTAGGGCTTAGGGTTTAGGGTTTAATGTTTACGGTTTTAGGGGTTTACGGATATCATTTAGGGTTTAGGGTTTAGGGTTTAGGGTTTTAGGTTTTTATGGTTTTAATGGTTTAGGGTTTAGGGTTTAGTGTTTAGGGTTAGGTTTTTAGCTTTTTTGGGTTTAGGGTTTAGGGTTTGGGGTTTGGGTTTTTAGGGTTTAGGGATTAGGGTTTGGGCTTTTAGGGTTTTGAGGGTTTAGAGTTTAGGGTTTTTAGGGTTTTGAGTTTAGGGTTTTAGTGTTTTGAGTTTAGGGTTTAGGGTTTAAGGTTTAATGTTTAGGGTTTTAAGGGTTTAGGGTTTAGGGTTTATGGGTTTAGGGTTTAGGGTATAGCATTTAGGGTTTAGGGTTTAGGATTTTAGGTTTTTTGGATTTTAGTGGTTTAGGGTTTAGGATTTGGGGTTTAGGTTTTAAGGGTTTAAGGTTTAGTTAGGGTTTAAGGTTTAGAGTTTTAGGGTTTTAGGGTTTAGGGTTTTAGGGTATAGGTTTCAGGGTTTAGGATTTATGGTTTTGAGTTTTAGGGTTTTAGGGTTTAGGGTTTTTAGGGTTTAGTGTTTCAAGTTTAGGGTTTAAGGTTTAGGGTTTTAGAGTTTTAGGGTTTTAGGGTTTAGGGTTTAGGGTTTAGGGTTTTTTTGGGTTTTAGGTTTTAGGGTTTAAGGTAGAGGTTTAGGATTTAGGGTTTAGGGTTTTAACGGTTTTGGAATTTAGGGTTTAGGATTTAAGGGTTTTAGGGTTATAGGGTTTTAGGATTTCTTGGTTTCAGGGTCTAGGGTTTTAGGGTTTAGGGTTTAGGGTTTAGGATTTAGAGTTTAGGTTTAGTGTTTTAGGGTTTTTTGGGTTTTAGGTTTACTGTTGAGGGTTTAGGGTTTTAGGGTTTCAAGGTGTAGCGTTTTAGGGCTTTAGAATTTGGGGTTTAGGGCTTTAGGGGTTTAGGGATTAGGGTTTAAGGTTTAGGGTTTAGGGTTTAGGGTTTAGGGTTAGGGTTTAGGGTTTAGGGTTTAGGGTTTAGGGTTAGGCTCTTAGTGTTTAGGGTTTAGGTTTAGGGTATAGAGTTTAGGTTTTACGATTTTAGGGTTTTAACGGGGTTTTAGAATTTTAGGTTTTTAGGGTTTTAGACTTTGAGGGGTTAAGGGGTTCAGGATTTTAGGGTTTATGTTTTAATGTTTTATGATTTTAGGGTTTCAGGGTTTTAGAGTTTAGGGGTTTAGGGGTTTCGGATTTTAGGGTTTATGGTTTTAGGTTTTAGGGTTTAGGGTTTACGGTCTAGGATTTAGCATATAGGTTTTAGGATTTTAGTGTTTAGGGTTTAGGATTTAGGGTTCTCAGCCCTGAGAACCAGACCGATTACCTCTCCGTCTCTGCCTTTTTTGCAAAATTTCGTTTACTGTAGCTTAAAGAGGATGATTTTTCAAGTTTTGATGAACCCACCCATGTGTCCGGCCATGATGCACTGTTGTAAGAAGTGCTTATGATAATTGTGAATGTTTATGATGTTGATCATATGAGATATGTAATATTGTTTCCACGTGCCTTGACTATTGAACCAATATCAGCCATGTGTGTGAGATGGTTTACGTCTACTGGACCAGGGGTGTCGACGGTTGCTGACTTGAGGAGTGTCAGTATCGGCCATGTGAGGGCCGGAGATGTACTTGCAAGGATGTATTTTGACCGTGTCGGGACTTAATACGATGGCCTCAGCGTAGTATGTAGATGTCACGATGGATGACAACAGTAATGGATTGATGTTGAGATTATTTTGATTAGCATTAGATATCATAATGCAAATGTTGATTATTTAACTAACCTGATGTTTCATTAGACTGCATTGTTATATTTCCTTCACTGAGTTACTTAGCTCACACCAGTCACATTTCAGGAGATGTGCCCAAGGAGGAGAACCCTCCATATGAAGCTTAGGATGGATAAGTTGTTGCGTTGCCTTAGGATTCCCACTGAGGGGAATTCCGCCATCCTTGTCTTTTGGTTCCTTGAACCATTTGTTTGTGTAAAGTACTGTGTGTGGTACTTAGTTTGTGTTGATATTATGTATTCAACTGCTATATGTTCCATAGCTACTCTGATTGTGTTGTAATAATAATTCGTTGATGGAATTATGTGTTTGTGTTTATGCTTCTTTTGGGTAGACTTATGGTATGTGTTTGAGTCCACATGTTGAGATCATGTGTGACCTTTGAGGCCTAACCGTTGATCCGGCTGAGCTAGAAGTCTTGAGTTCAGTATAAAAAAAAAAGTCAATGACATTTAGAGTTTAGGGTTTAGGTTTTAGGGTTCACGGTTAGGGTTTAGGGTTTTAAGGTTTTAGGGTTTAGCGTTTAGGGTTTAGGGTTTATTGGGTTTTAGGGTTTAAGGTAGGGTTTTAGGATTTTGGGTTTAGGGTTTAAGGGTTTTTCGATTTTAGGGTTTAGGGTTTTAGGGGTTTAGGATTTTCGGTGTTTAGGGTTTAGGGATTAGGGTTTTAGTGTTTTAGGGTTTTAAGGGTTCAGGGTTTAGGTTTTTGGGTTTTTGGGTTTTAGGGTTTAGGATTTAGGGTTTAGGGTTTTTCGGTTTTAGGGTTTTCGGGTTTAGGATCTTCAGGTGTTAGGGTTTCAGGGTTCAGAGTTTAGGGTTTAGGGTTTTAGGGTTTTCAGGGTTTAGGGTTTAGGGTTTAGGGTTTAGTGATTAGGGTTTTAGGGTTTTAGGGTTTTAGGGGTTTAAGGTGTTTGGGTTTTAGCGGTTAAGGGCTCTAGGGTTTAGGATTTTAGGGTTTCAGGGTTTTACGGTTTTAGGGTTTAAGGTTTATGGTTTAGGATTTTGGATTTTGCGGTTTTCGGATTTTAGGGTTTTAGAGATTAGGGTTAGGGTTTAGGGTTTACGGTTGGGGTTTAGTGTTTAGGGTTTAGGGTTAGGATTTTAGAGCCTAGGGTTTTGGGTTTAGGGTTTAGGGATTAGGTTTTACGGTTTTATGGTTTTAAGATTTAGGGTTTTTGGGTTTTCATTTTTAGGGTTTAGGGTTTTAGGGTTTTAGGGTTTAGGGTTTAGGGTTTTAGCGGTTTAATGTTTAGGGTTTTAGGGTTTTAGGGTTTAAGGTTTAGGGTTTAGGTTTTAGGGTTTAGGTTTTAGGGTTTAAGGGTTTTGGGGTTTAGAGTTTAGGGTTTAGCGTTTAGGGCTTTAGGGTTTTAGTGGTTTTGGGTTTAGTGTTTAGGGTTTAGGGTTTAGTTTTAAGGGTTTTAGGATTTTAGGGGTTTTGGGTTTAGGGTTTAGGGTTTAGTGTTTTAGGGTTTTAGGGTTCAGGGTTTTAGGGTTTTAGGGTTTAGGGTTTTAGGGTTTATTGTTTAGTGTTTAAGGTTTAGGGTTTAGAGTTTAGGGTTGAGGGTTTTAGGGTTTCAGGGTTTAGGGTTAGGATTTTAGTATTTAGGGTTTTGGGTTTGGGGCTTAGGGTTTAGGTGTTATGGTTTTAAGGTTTTAAGGTTTAGGGTTTTAGGGTTTTAGGGTTTAGTGTTTACTGATTTTAGGGTTTAGAGTTTAGGGTTTAGGGTTGTAGGGTTTTAGGGCTTGGAGTTTAGGGTTTTTAGGGTTTTAGGGTTTAAGGTAGGGTTTTAGGATATGGGTTTTAGGGTTTTAGGGGTTTAGGGTTTTAGGGGTTTCGGGTTTAGGGTTTTGGGTTTAGGTTTTACGGTGTTGGGTTTATGTTTTAGGGTTTAGGGTTTAGGGTTTTAGGGTTTAAGCGTTTTAGGGGTTTAAGGGTTTAGGGTTTTAGGGGTTTCGAGTTTAGGGTTTTGGGTTTAGGTTTTAGGGTGTTGGGTTTAGGGTTTAGGGTTTTAGGGTTTAAGCGTTTTAGGGGTTTAGGCTTTAGGGTTTTGGGTTTTTGGGTATTTGGGCTTTAGGGTTTTAGGGTTTAGGGTTTAGGGTATAGGGTTTTAGGGTTTACGGTTTAGGATTTTCGGGTTTTATGGTTTTAGGGTTTAGGGTTTTGGGTTTAGGGTTCAAGGGTTTTAGGGTTTGGAGTTTAGGGTTTAGTCAGGGTTTATGGTTTAGGGTTTAAGGGTTTTTGGGTTTAGGGTTTAGGGTTTAGGGTTTAGAGTTTAGTGTTTAGGGTTTAGGGTTTAAGGTTTAGGGTTTTAGGGTTTCAGGATTTTTGGGTTTAGGTTTAGGGTTTTACGATTTTACGATTTTCGCGTTTAGGGTTTTAGGGTTTTGTATTTAGGGTTATAAGGGTTTAGGGTTTAGGGTTCTCGGTTTTAGGGTTTTAGATTTTAGGGTTTCAGGGTTTTTAGGTTTAATGTGTAAGGCTTGCGGTTTTTGGGTTTAGGGTTTAGGGTTTAATGTTTAGGGTTTAGGATTTTTGGGTTTAGGGTTTACGGTTTATGGTTTCGGGTTTTAGGGGTTTGCGGTTTTAGGGGTTTCGTGTTTAGGGTTTATGGTTTAGGATTAAGGTTTTAGGGTTTAGGGTTAGTATTTTAGTGTTTAGGGTTTGGAGTTTTGATTTTACGGCTTTAGGGTTTTATGGTATTAGTGTTTTTGCGTTTAGGATTTAGAGTTATGGTTTAGGTTTTAGGGTTTTAAAGTTTTAGTGTTAGGATTTAGGGTTTCGGGTTTTTTGAGTTTTTGAGTTCTAGGGTTTATGGTAGGGTTTTAGGATTTAGGTTTCGGGTTTTTTGAGTTTTTGAGTTCTAGGGTTTATGGTAGGGTTTTAGGATTTAGGGTTTAGGGTTTGAAGGTTTTTCGGTTTTAGGGTTTTGGGTTTTAGGGTTTAAGGGTTTTCGGGGTTTAGGGTTTACCGTTATAGGGTTTTAGGAGTTGTGGGTTTAGGTTTTAGGGTTTAGGGTTTAGGGTTTAAGGGTTTATGGGTTTTAGGATTTAGGATTTAGGGTTTAGGGTTTTTGGGTTTTAGGGTTTAGGGTTTGGGGTTTAGGGTTTAGGGTTTAGGGTTTTGGGTTTGGGATTTTGGGTTTTAGGGTTTTAGGATTTAGGCTTTAGGATTTTCGGGTTTTAGGGTTTGGAGTTTTGGGCTGAGGGTCTGGGGTTTAGGATTTAGGATTTTTTTGTGTTTTAGGGTTTTACGGTTTAAGGTAGGGTTTTAGGATTTAGGGTTTTGGGTTTGAGGGTTTTTCGGTTTTAGGGTTTTGGTTTTACGGTTTTAGGGTTTTCGGGGTTTAGGGTTTAGCGTTTTAGGGTTTTAGGAGTTGAGGCTTTAGGTTTTAGGGTTTAGGGTTTAGGGCTTAGCGTTTAGGGTTTAAGGGTTTTTGGGTTTTAGGGTTTTAGGGTTTAGGGTTTAGGGTTTTAGGGGTTAAGGGTTTCAGGGTTTAGCATTTAAGGTTTGGAGTTTAGGGTTTAGGGTTTTGGGTTTAGGGTTTAGGATTTAGGGTTTGGGGTTTTTGGGTTTAGGGTTTGGCGTTTTAGGGTTTTAGGAGTTGAGGGTTTAGGTTTAGGGTTTACGGTTTAGGGTTTAGGGTTTAGGTTTTAAGGGCTTTTGGGTTTTAGGGTTTTAGGGTTTAGAGTTTAGGGTTTAGTGTTTTTGGATTTGGGGTTTAGGGTTTAGGGTTTAGGGTTTAGGGTTTGTGGTTTTTTGATTTTAGGGTTTTAGGATTTAGGGTTTAAGATTTTCGGTTTTAGGGTTTTAGGGTTTAGAGTTTTTGGTTTAGGGTCTAGGGTTTAGGGTTTCAGGGTTTCAGGGTTTAGGGTTTAGGTTTTTTAGGGTTTAGGGTTTAGGGTTTAGGTTTTTTAGGGTTTAGGGTTTTAGGGTTTATGGTTTAGGTTTTAGCTTTTGGGGTTTAGGGTTTAGGGTTTGGATTTTTAGGGTTTTAGGGGTTTAGGATTTAGGGTTTAATGTTTAGGGTTTTAGGGTTTAGGGTTTATGGTTTAGGGTTATGGGTTTAGGGTTTTAATGTTTTACGGTTTTAGGGGTTTAGGGTTGAGGGTTTAGGGTTTAGGTTTTAGGGTTTAGGGTTAGGGTTTAGTGTTTAGGGTTTTGGGTTAAGATTTTAGTGTTTAGGGTTTTAGGGTTTTAGGGTTAGGGTTTAGTGTTTAGGGTTTTGGGTTAGGATTTTAGTGTTCAGGGTTTAGTGTTTAATTTTTATTGTTTTAGGGTTTTAGGGTTTTAGTGTTTT
Organism: Chimonanthus praecox; assembly: GCA_022113865.1. Lineage (NCBI taxonomy): Eukaryota > Viridiplantae > Streptophyta > Magnoliopsida > Laurales > Calycanthaceae > Chimonanthus > Chimonanthus praecox. Next base: position 32,348,091 of record CM039089.1, on the reverse strand, counting down.
AGGGTTTAGGGTTTAAAGTTTAGATTTTATGGTTTAGGGTTTTAAGGTTTTTTGGGTTTTGGGGTTTTAGTGTTTAAGGTTGGGTTTTAGGATTTTGCGTTTAGGGTTTGAGGGTTTTTTGCTTTTAGGGTTTAGGGTTTTAGGGTTTTAGGGTTTTCGGCGTTTAGAGATTAGTGTTTAGGGATTAGGGTTTTAGGGTTTAAGGGTTTTAGGGATTTATGGTTTAGGGTTTAGGGTTTTCGGGTTTTAGGGTTTTAGGGTTTAGGATTTAGGGTTATGGGTTTTAGGGTTTTAGGGTTTAGAATTTTCGGGTTTTAGAGTTTTTAGGGTTCAGAGTTTAGGGTTTAGGGTTTAGGATTTTTGGTTATTGGGGTTTCCGGTTTAGGGGTTTAGGATTTAGAGTTTAGAGTTTAGGGTTTAGGCTTTAAGTTTTAGGGTTTATGGTTTTAGGTTTTAGGGTTTTAGGGTTTTATGGTTTTAGGGTTTAGGGTTTTTCGATTTCAGGGTTTAGGGTTTTAGGGTTCTAGGGTTTTAGGGTTTTAGAGATTAGGGTTTAGAGTTAGGATTTTAGTGTTTAGGGTTTAGGGTTTAGGGTTTAGATTTTACTATTTTATGGTTTTAGGGTTGGAGTTTAGATGTTACGGTTTAGGGTTTTGAGTTTTAGGGTTTTAGGGATTAGGGTTTTAGGGTTTTGGTAGCCCTGTAATCGAACCGTTTGCGGCCCGGCCCGAAAATACAGGGTCCGAATAGACTTGAGTCCTGTTCAGCCCGATCGGGCTATCAGACAATGCGCGGCCCGATATGAGCCCGTTTGTCCTATCATGCTACTTGAGTGCTACCATTAACCTTAATTTTAGGCCACTGAGTCCGATAAATCAGAATTTTATTCTAAGTCTAATTAGAGTTCAAAATTTTGAAATTCAAATTTCATTTAAAATTAATTAAGATATACAACAAGCCATTAAATTTGATGAAATTCTATGGGTGGCCTATCATATGGCTCTAATGCTACTTGAGTTCTACCAAAGCCAAAATTAAACTTTTTAACCTTAATTTTAGGCCATTGAGCCCGATAAATCAGATTTTATTCGAAGTCTAATTAGAGTTTGGAAATTTGAAATTCAAATTTCATTTAAAATTAATTAAGATATATACAACTATGGGTGTCCCACAACCCTTACAAGGCAAAATCCAAAGCCATGGCAGCCAAGTCCTACAAATCTTCTATGGTTGGCATCTTTCAACATCATCATTTATTTATATACACCCTTATTCACCAAATTAAATGTTGACGAGTCATTCCTAATTGTTCTCCACCAATAGAACAATTAAACATGAGCAAAATAAATTAAAAAAAAAAAAAAACTTAGAAACAATTAAGAAACATCTAATCAACTCTTAAAAACTCATGGGTGCCCATAGAATTGTTATTTCCTTATTCCAAACCTAAATTAGAGTTTCAGACACAGAAATTGGTGATTCCACAAGGAGACGAGAAGAAATGCAAAACCCACCAAGAAAATGAGAAACCCTTGGAAATCCTACAGAGAAACCAGGAAATTGATATCCTTGGAGTAATAAAAAGAAAACAGCATTAACAAGAAACAAAAAATGAAAACAAAAGAATCAACAGAAAAACATCGACTTAACAAGCTACTACTCTTCTTGGAAGATTTTAATGATTTCTTCTTCCTCTCGTTTCAACGACCAAAGCAACAAAAAATATACATGTAATAGGAATAATTCAGAACCCCACCATCTTTCTTGTGCTTTTCTATGCTTTTCATGCACTTTTCTCTCTCTCTCTCTCTCAAACACACCAAGCTTTGAAGCAAGCTTACTTCAAAACCAATTGAAATCTTTACAAAATATCTCTCTTTCCCTATACAAAAAAGAAAAGTCAGAATCCAATCCAACCAACAGCTTAAAAAATCCAAAGACCCAACCCAACTCAAAATCCAATTAAATAGCTAGCTCAAGAAAAAACCTGTCAAGAAGAAATAACAAAATATTTTTACTTTTCCCAATAATATCCATTTCTGTCCTTCCAGATATATCAAGATTCTTCAATTTATCAGCCAGTGAAAGGGATAGATATGTACAAGTGAAAGGCCAACCCAGTATTTTGCCCACATCACAACCATTATGCATTATGCAATGGTACCCTTGTTTCAGTTAGTAAACTATAAACATACCATATATAAAACCAAAAGTTCCAGCAGTAAATACTCATCATGGTAGTTCAACACATTTTATGAGATTAAACCATTCATTATATTAAACCATGATCTAAACCAACTGAATCAAATGTAAGAGAGTTAAAGGTTTAGAGGTCCAAAAGTAGAGAGTAATAATATAAAGTTATACAGACCCCATGGTATAAGAAATGAAGCTTAAGACCCTAGTCACAACCAACAAAATAAATACTGTCAGCAGAGAATGATCAGAGATGTGTTTTAAGTTCTTCAATCAAATCACTTAAGGCATCAACCTTGGAGGGGAGAAGCAGTTAGTGGATTTGAAACTTTCAAGCACAGTTTAGAAGGCATGCAATCTAACCAAGCCAATCAACATATATCATTCAATTTGAGAGCATAAATTAGTTCATCCAATGAAATGTAATACTCATCAAACATCAAAGCATAAAATCCACAGAAACCAATGAATCCTTACCCGCCAATGTCAGAAAATAGTCCAAACTCTGCAGCCTCTCTATTTACATGGTCAAAACAGTGACTGACCCACGACTTCTCATCTTCCATGTTCGACCACCCCATTATGAGAATCAAACCACCAACATAAACAAATTTCTCTCATCTATCTATGTAATGAATAAATGAGTAAATAAGAAAACAGGAAAGAAAGGAACAAAAATGAATACAAGAATGAGAGACAAACAGATCCAACCAAATGAAAAATAAATGAGAAAAAAAGAGGACAAATCTGTAATACTTCATTGTTTAGTCATACAAAATCAATAGAGTTGGTGGGTGAAGAACAGACCTAGGAAAGCAGTAAGCAGAGAAAAGGGCTCAACTGCGCTCCTTCCCAGTCCGCAAATCTAATGAAATGGGCTCTTGTATATCACTATAAAACATCAAGATTTAGCAGTAAAATAGTAGAAAAAGAAGAGATGTACAGTGTACTAGTTCAGAAAATTGATGCAGGAAATGGAAAAACCTATAGATTTTGTAGAGAAAAGAAAGAAAGGAGAGGCATCACATGTACGTAGGTAGGCTCAATAAACAATACAACATGCACAGAGAGTGTGTGTGACCGATAGAGAGAGACCCAGAGAGAGAAAGAGACCTAGATTTGTAGATCGACCAAACAGGGCCAGAATCAACAAGAAGGAATCGGCTGAAGTCAGATCTGAGTGCAAAGGCTGCAGGCGATGGAAGTCTCGATCGGATTTCTAGAGAGGTGCTAGAGAGAGGAGAACGGAAAGAGGGAGAAAAGAGAGATCCAGTGAGAGGAAGATCTTTCCAAATGAGAGCGGCGACCATGAGAGAGCGGCGAGCGTGAGAAGGAATGGCAAGTGAGAAGAAATCGTAAGAGCCCTAAAAATTTTCATTAAAATTCATCCGACTCGCGGGCTCGCGGACCGTCCCTGGCCCGCCCGAGTCCTTATCGGACTCTACGGACCTGTCCGCGAGTCGTTATTGGACACCAGAGTCCGACTCGTTGATGGACTTGCAAATTCGGGCCAGACTGTCAGCGGGCCAGGTAGGGTCCGATTATAGGCCTAGGTTTAGGGTTTAGTGTTTTAGGGGTTTAGGGTTTAGAGCTTAACGTTTAGAGTTTTAGGGTTTAGGGTTTAAGGTTTAGGGTTTTAGGGGTTTACGGTTTTAGGGGTTTAGGGTTGGGGGTTTAGGGTTTAGGTTTTAGGGTTTAGGGTTTAGGGTTTAGGGTTAGGATTTTAGTGTTTAAGGTTTTAGGGGTTTAAGGTTTTAGGGTTTTAGGGTTTTACAGTTTTAGGATTTTAGGGTTTAGGCTTAGGGTTTTAGGGTTTTATGGTTTTAGGGTTTAGAGTTTTAGGGTTTTGGATTTAGGGTTTAGGGTTATAAGGGTTTAGGGTTTAGGGTTTTAGGGTTTTAAGGTTCAAGGCTTTAGGGTTTTAGAGTTTTGAGGTTTTAAGGTTTTAGGGTTTTAGGATTTTCGGGTTTAGGTTTAGGGTTTTACGATTTTATGGTTTTCACATTTAGGGTTTTAGGGTTTTGGATTTAGGGTTATAAGGGTTTAGGGTTTAGGGTTTTCGGTTTTAGGGTTTTAGTTTTTAGGGTTTTAGGGTTTTTAGGGTTTAGGGTGTTCGGTTTTATGTTTTAGGGTTTTAGCTTTTTGGATTTTGGGTTTTGGGTTTTGCGTTTTAGGGTTTTAGGGTTTTAGGGTTTTGAGTTTAGGGTTTAGGGTTTAGGGTTTTACTGTTTTAGGTTTAAGGGTTTAGGGTTTTAGGGTTTTGGGTTTCGGGTTTAGGGATTCGGGTTTAGGGTTTTACGGTTTTACCTTTTAAGGTTTTACAGCTTTAGCTTTTAAGGTTTTACGGTTTTAGGTTTTAGCTTTTAGGCTATAGCGTTTTACAGTTTTGGGTTTAGGGTTTAGGGCTTAGGGTTTTACCGTTTGAGGGTTTTAGGGTTTCAAGGTTTTGGGTTTTAGGGTTTAGGGTTTTATGGTTTTAGGGTTTTATGGTTTGGGGTTTTTAGGGTTTTGGGTTTAGGGTTTTAGGGTTTTAGGGTTTTAGGGTTTAGGGTTTAGGGTTTTAATGTTTTGGATTTTGGGTTTGGGGTTTAGGGTTTAGGGTTTAGGGTTTAGGGTGTTACGGTATTAGATTTTAAGGTTTTAGGGTTTAGGGCTTAGGGTCTTAGGGTTTTAGGGTTTTAGGGTTTAAGGTTTATTGTTTTAGGTTTTAGTGCTTATGGTTAGGTTTTAGGGTTTTAGGGTTTAGGGTTTTAGGGTTTTGGGTTTAGGGTTTAGGGGTTAGGGTTTAGGGTTTCAGGTTTTAGGGGTTTAGAGTTTAGGTTTTAGTGTTTACGATTTTAGGGTTTTAGGATTTTAGGTGTTTAGGGTTTAGGGTTTAGGGTTTTAGAGGTTTTGGGTTTTAGGGTTTAGCGTTTAGGGTTTTTGGATTTTAGGTATTTTGTGTTTTAAGGTTTTTGTGTTTGGGGTTTTTGGGTTTTGGGTTTAGGGTTTAGGTTTTAGGGTTTATGGTTTTAGGGTTCAAGGTTTAGGGTTTTAAGGTTTAGGATTTATGGTTTAAGGTTTTTGGGTTTTAAGGTTTAGGCTTTATGGTTTAAGGTTTTTGGGTTTATGGTTGGGTTTTAGGGTTTTAGGGTTCAGGGTTTTAGGGTTTAGGGTTTTAGCGTTTTAGGGTCTTAGGGTTTTAGGTTTAGGGTTTAGGGTTTTAGGGTTTTACGATTATGGGGTTTAGGGTATTAGGGTTTTAGAGTTTTAGGGTATTAGGGTTTCAGGGTTTTAGGGGTTTAGGGTTTAGGATTTAGGGTTTTAGGGTTTTGGATTTTAATGTTTTAGGGTTTAGGGTTTTGGGTTTTAGCATTTTAGGCTTTTAGGTTTTCGGGTTTAGGTTTTAGGGTGTATTGTTTTACGGTTTTAGGTTTTAGGGTTTTAGGGTTTAGGGTTTAAGGTTTTAGGGTTTAGGGTTGGGTTTTGGGGTTTAGAGTTTTAGGGTTTAGTGTTTTAGGGTTTTAGGGTTTGTGGTTTAGGGTTTACGGTTTAGGATTTAGGATTTTAGGTTTTGGGTGCTTAGGGTTTAGGGTTATAGGGTTTGGCTTTTAGGGTTTAGGGTTTTAGGGTTTAGGGTTTTATGGTTTTAGGGGTTTGGGGTTTTAAGGCTTTAGGGTTTTGGGTTTTACGGTTTTAGTTTAAAGGTTTTAGTGTTTTAGGGTTGAGGGTTTAGGTTTTAGGGTTTTAGGCTTTAGGGTTTTATGGTTTAGGGTTTTAGTGGATTAAAGTTTTAGGGTTTAGGGTTTTAGGGTTTTTGGTTCTTAGGTTTAGGGTATAGAGTTGTAGAATTTGGGGTTTTAGGGTTTTAAGGTTTTAAGGTTTTAGGTTTAGGGTTTAGGGTTTTAGGGTTTAAGGTTTTAGGGTTTTAGAGTTTTAGGGTTTTTGGGTTTTAGGGTTTTACGGGTTTAGGGTTTAGGGTTTTATCGTTTTACGATTTTAGGGTTTTAGGGTTTAGGGTTTAGGGTTTTAGGGTTTTTGGGTCTTAGGGTTTTGGATTTAGTGTTTTAGGGTTTGACTGTTTTGGGTTTTAGGGTTATAGGGTTTTGGGTTTTAGGGTTTTAGCTTTTGCAGTTTTAGGTTTTAGGGTTTAGGGTTTTAGGTTTGTGGTTGGGTTTTAGGGGTTTAGAGTTTTAGGGTTTAGGGTTTTAGGTTTTTAGGTTTAGGGTTTAGGCTTTTAGGTTTTAGGGTTTACGGTTTAGGGTTTTAGGGTTTAAGGGTTTTGGGTTTTAGCGTTATAGGGTTTAGGCTTTTAGGGTTTAGGGTTTTGGGTTTCGGGTTTAGGGTTTAGTGTTTAGGTTTGAAAGGTTTATGGTTTTACGGTTATAGGTTTTAGGGTTTTAGGATGTGGGGTTTAGGTTTAGGGTTTTAGGTTTTAGGGTTTAGGTTTGGGTTTGGGTTTTAGGGATTTAGGGTTTAGGGTTTAGGGTTTTTGGGGTTTAGACTTTTATGCTTTAGGGTTTTAGGGTTTAAGGTTTAGGGTTTTAGGTTTTAATGGTTTTAGGAGTTTAGGGTTTAGGGTTTTAGGGTTTTAGGGATTTAGGGTTTTAGGGGTTTAGGGTTTAGGGTTTTAGTGTTTTAGTGTTTTAGGGTTTTAGGGTGTATTGGTTTTAGGGGTTTAGTTTTTAATGTTTTAGGGATTTAGGGTTTTAGGGGTTTAAGGTTCTACGGTTTTAGGGTTATACAGTTTAGGTTTAAGGTTTTTGGGTTTTAGGATTTTGGATTTGGGGCTTTAGGGTTTTACGGTTTAGGGTTTAGGGTTTTAGGGTTTAGAGTTTACGGCTTTAGGGTTTTAGGGTTTTTGTGTTTTACGGTTTTAGGTTTTTGGGTTTTAGGGTTTTATGGCTTTAGGGTTTAGTTTTTAGAGTTAAGGGTTTAGAGTTTTACGTTTTTGGGTTTTAGGGTTTGAGGGTTTAGGGTTAGGGTTTTACGGTTTCAGGGTTTTAGGGTTTTAGGGTTTTAGGGGTTTCAAGGTTTTAGGGTTTAGGGTTTTAGGGTTTTATGGTTTTTGGGTTTAGGGTTTATGGTTTTATGGTTTAGGGTTTTAGGGTTAAGGGTTTTAGGATTTTGGGTTTAGGGTTTTAGGGTTTAGGGTTTTAGGGTTTCTGGTTTTATGATTTTATGGTTTTAGGGTTTAGGGTTTAGGATATTAGGGTTAGAGGGTTAAGGGTTTTAGTGTTAAGGGTATTAGGGTTTGAGGTTTTAGAATTTTAGGGTTTAGAGTTTAGGGTTTTTGGGTTTTGGAGTTTAGGGTTTATGGTTTTGGGGTAATGGGTTTTAGGATTTTCCTAAACCCTTAAAACCCTAACCCTAAGTCCTAAAACCATACCTAAAACCCAAAAAACCCTAAAACTATAAAACGTAAATCCTAAACCCTAAACCCTAATGTTGTGCAAATTTTAAATTTATAATTACTCGCAGGCGCACGAATCGAATTGGAGTATAGAGCTATGCAAGTGCGAAGTCGAACCCACAGGGACTTAATTTAGAATGAACAGGAAAACAAATTAAAAAGCCTAACAATTTAACTTTAACCTAGTTAACACTTTTTATGGAGGATGGTTAAATTAAACATGCTAAATTAAAATTAAACAACTAAAATAGAGATTGAATCAAGTGAGAGAAATTACTAAGGTATCGGATTCCACCACCATTAAATCTATAATATTCCAATTATTTATTTATTAATTCCCAGTTTTAAATATTTGAACATTTAAATTCATTAATATGGTGTTCAAAATTCAAATTTTCCTTCGCTTTTAAAAATATAATTCTAAGCATTTAATGTATCCAATTTTAATTTAAAAGACAATGGATCAAAGAAAATAATCCAAGCATCCAATGTATCTAATTAAATTGAAAAACATTAACTCAAGAAATCTTCCTTTTTAATTAAAATGCCAAGCCTTTGATTAATTAAAGAATATTATTAACTACAAAAAATACATGATTAATGATGAAAATAATGAATATTTAATTAATCTAATGAAGTCAAAATCATTAATAATCAAACAGACATAATTTGAAATTAAATAATTAAAAGAAGAATTATTTCATTAATGGGGCTTCCTCTTCAACCCAGTATAGAAAATTAGCCGGACATTATGAAAGAATTTAAAACAAAAGAGATAGAAAAATAAAACCCGAGCCATGTCGGAGATCCCGAACGAATGATAAGATTTCCCCTGCTCTGTCTCGGTCTCTTCAAGTCTCTGTCCGATTCCAGTTCCTTCTCTGTACCGTGCCCCTCTTATAATAACATGGGTTTCTAATATTTCACCACCGTGTAAGCCCCTTCCTCAAATTCAGACTTCTATTTTTATATTCGTACCATCCCTCTTGTATTTCTATTTTCAATCCTTCTATTTTCATCCTCTTTCTTTTATCATCTTTCTGGCTTGGGATGTAACGCCCGCCCCTTTTTACTAAAATCAGAGTCTATTTTTTTTTTTTTTAAATTAAGGAGTGACAAAGGGCGCAGGACGTCACGACGCGAGTTAAGTTCGAGTTTCTAAAGCCCGGCCCTTAACTAGCCAACCCTACGTGTGCGTGGAACTAAGTCCACGAAGAACGGTTCACATGTAGAAGTAAGCTTGCAGAATTTAAACATTAAGCGGGGTTATAATAGAATCTATCCTACCAGTTTTAGATAGCAGGGAAGATTACATCATTAAATTACCTCAAGCCATAATGTCCAAAAGAAAAATCCAAACCATAGCAAGAAATATAAATTTATACAGTCCGACGAGCTAAGCTACTCAAATTACATTTCCCAAAATAAATTTTAAATAAACTAAGTAGTTCGCTTTCCCAAGCTCCTACGCTTGGCTCCCGTCGCGTCCACCGTTTCCGCCGTCTCCTGCGTCATTAGCTAGGGTAGAAGTAGGGCGTTAGACAACGCGCCCAGTAGGACTCCGAGTGGGGCTAACACATGGATTAGTGATAACAAGCACATAGGTAATAATATAATGAAAACCATAAAATGAATGCCATGCCATGGGTGTCTTATGTCATGAGTCCCACCTATCATCCATACCATCATGATGCCATATCCCCCTTGATGGCAAGGCCTCATCAAGGTGTCCCCATGTTTGCTTCTCGGTCGCCCCGACGGAGCATGGACTCCGGTTATAGCATATCAAGCTATCCCCATGTTTGCTTCTCGGTCGCCCCGACGGAGCATGGACTCCGGTTATAGCACCTCAGGCTATCCCCATGTTTGCTTCTCGGTCGCCCCGACCGAGCATGTATCTCAACACATCAAGATATCCCCATGTTTGTTTCTCGGTCGCCCCGACGGAGCATGGACTATGGTTATAGTACATCAAGCTATCCCCGTGTTTGCTTCTCGGTCGCCCCGATGGAGCATGGACTCCGGTTATAGCACATCAAGCTATCCCCATGTTTGCTTCTCGGTCGCCCCGACGGATCATGGACTCCGGTTTCATTATTTTCCCGCCCATGCCATGCATGAGATGTAAAATGCATTATGTTATGTAATGTATATAATTCATAGCCTTCATATATAATTCATAGCCTAATCATATAATTCATATCCTTAAAATCCATCATAAACATATCATAGGATTACCAAAATAATTCAATAAAACATCCATACACACATAGTCCATGGCTTACAACAAGGTTGGAATCCTACCGAATACCGACTAATGTCCTCGTACGTTTTAGTCCGATAATCCAGTCACCGATACACGCACCGCTTGCGATATCCGATACCTTATTACATATGAATAATCAGCCCATGTTTTTAACCATTTAAATCCATTAATCATTCCTTAGTGGGGTTCGGCCATACACCATGGCCGAACCTCACTAACTAGGTTTGTGGGTCCCATTTAATCCATTAATTATTTTAATTACATGGGTATAAAAACCAGCACCCTAGGCTTTATTAATCACACATAAGGTTTGTTACTTAGAGCCCCTAAGTCCATGATCATCTCACATGGGGTTCGGCCATGGTACATGGCCGAACCTATGGTTCTTGAATTTGGCCATTATTTACGATTTTGCTACTCTTCATCCATGGTTAAGTTCTCATTTTATTCCTCCATTCTTAGGCCCATAATTGATCCATAGACTTGGATCCTTTAATGACTCATTAGCCATGACACAACATCATAAAAAATCAGCCACTTAATTACCCTAATTCCATTAATTAATCACATACTTAGCTCCATACTTAGCCCATCAATTGGCTTGTAAAATGGGTCATGGGTTCGGCCATACACCATGGCCGAACCCATGATGTCCTTTACCCATTTTTCTTAGGCCTATTTACCACATTTAGATTCAAAATAAGCCCCTCCATGAGGGGGCTTAAATCATACCTTTAAATCACCATTTTAAATCATCATTAAGTATATTTTTGGGTCCATCAAGGCTACCAATATTCTCCATTATTTTTTCATATTTTACACCCATTAAAATTCCAAATACATCACCATAGGGTTCGGTCATACACCATGGCCGAACCCATGGTTCATGGTTCATCTTCCTCTACCACCTTTGAGGCCAAAAAATTAATACCTTCCATGATTTCTTCACTAAGATCCCTTTAAATTTTACAAACATTTGCCCTTTTTAAGCCTCCAATTCATTAATACATTACTCCATGTTCTCCATCCTTTTAAACCCATTTAAAACTACCATTACATTACCATAGGGTTCATCCTTATCCATGCCTTTTTAGGCCATTAAAAATCATTCACATCTCCCATAAATTTCCTCATTTACAATCCCTTTAAAAATTACCACATTTAATCATTAAAACCCTAACAATCATAAATCATCCTCCATGGCTTCCATTCTTTGTAACCTCATTAAAATCACTTAATCACCTACCATGGGATTCGGCCATACTACATGGCCGAACCCTATGTCCATGGTTCTTTCCAAAAATTAAATACATCCATGCTTAACTAATACATAATGTCCTTTATACATCCATTTATTTTTCTTAATCTCCCCTTCCCATTTTGTCCATTTCTCACTTCATCTTTTGGATGGATTTTAAATCCAAGGCCCATAATATTTTTGGCCACCATCTAAGAAATGGATTCCATTTTTAAACCATAAAAACTTAATATCTTGTTTAGAGATACTTACAATCCGACGGCTCCTCCGACTTTTCTTTCTCCTCTTAGACTCCTTGGCTTTTCTCCTTCTTCTTCTCCTTGGTTGGTCGTCCAAGATGAGCTTGATCAATGGTATCCCCAATGCTTGGGTTCGGCCAACATGGGGTGTGTTTGAGAGAGGGAGAGGAGGAGATGGTGAGAAAGAAGATACTAAGCCTTGATCTTGGAGTGGTGACTTATGCTTTGAGTTTTTTCTTCTCTTCTTCTAAGTCTTCTTCTTCTTTTCTCCTTAGTTTTCTTCTTCCTTCCTTGAGTGTGGGGGACGGCAACGAGAGGGAGAAAGAGAGGAGAGAGTGAGATAAGAGTGGGATTTGAGAGATGAGATGAAAACCATCTCCTTTTGGTTCCTTAGACTACACTCAACCATTAATTCTCCCACCAACCAACATGGGCTAATGTGCTTAGTGGTGGTAGTTGAGATAAACCACCACTAAGCCAACGGTTTTGGCCTTTGGAGATGAGATGGTTTTGGTCTTCCATTTGACCATTTGACCAACTTAACTAATGTGATTAATTAAATCCTTAACTTAGGTTAATTATTTCTTATTTAATCTAATTACATTTCCTTAAATTCCCTTCATGTATCCACCCATGGTTGACCAATTCAACCATGGTGGCCGGCCCCACCAATCCTTGGTCCACACGCCACCTCACTTGATGAGGTGGAGGTGGACCCCATTCGGCCATGTCACCTTGGTCTATTCACCACTAACTTAGGTGATTTAAATTTAATTAAATCCATTTCAACTACTTGGATCACCATTGGGCCCATGGCCCAATTCCATTTACCTCCTACCCATTTACCTTAGAGCTTAAATTATCTTGACCCATTGGGTCCCAAAGGGGTATTGGGCCCAATTTGACCATCCTTGGCCCAATTAACTATCATTGACCATTTAAATGAGTTTCATCCAACCCATGGTCCATTGGACCATACTTGGGCCTTTGCCCAAATCTTGATCCACTTAACATCTATTCCATCAAAATTCTCAATTTCCATCATTAAAATAAATAATAGCCACATATATATTGATTTAAAACCCTAAAACCCAAAAACCCTAAATCCCATTAAACCCTAAAGCCTAAAACCCTAAACACTAAACCCTAAACCCTAAACTCTAAACAATAAACCCTAAAACCCTTAAAATGCTAAACCCTAAATCCTAAAATCCTACCTTAAACCCTAAAACTCAAAAAACCCTAAACCCTAAACCCTAAGAGCCTAAAACCGTAAAACCCAAAAAACACTAAACACTAAAAGCTCAACCCTAAACCCTAAAACCCCAAAACCCTCAAACCCTCAACCCTAAACCCTCAACACTAAACTCTAAATCCTAAACCCTAAACCGTAAAACCCTAAAACCCAAAAACCCTAAACCTTAAAACCCTAAAACCGTAAAACGTAAACGCTAAACGCTAAACCCTAAACCCTAAACCCTAAACACTAAACTCCTAAGCCCCAAACCCTGAAACCCTAAAATCCTAAACCCCTAAACCCCTAAACCCCTAAAACCCTAAACCCTTAAAACCCTAAACCCTAAAACCCTAAAACACTAAAATCTAAATCCTAAATCCTAAACCACTAAAACCCTAAAAACCTAAAACCCTAAAACCAAAAATCTAAATCTTAAAACCTAAACCCTAAACGCTAAACTCTAAACCCTAAACCCTAAACCCTATAACCTAAAACCAAAACCCTAAACTCCAAACCCCTAAAATCCTAAAACCCTAAACACCTTAAACCCTAAGCCCTAAAACCCAAAAGTCTAAAACCCTAAACCGTAAAACCCTAAACATCTAAAACCCTAAACCAGTAAAACACTAAACCCAAAAACCCTAAAACCGTAAAGCCCTATACCCTAAAAACCCAAAAACCTAAAATCTAAATCCTGAACCCTAAACCACTAAAACCCTAAAACCCAAAACCCCTAAACCCTAAAACCTAAACCCTAAACTCTAAACTCTAAAATCCTAAAACCCTAAAATCCTAAACTTTAAACCCTAAAACCCAAAAAATCAAAAACCATGAACCCAATACCCTTAAACCCAAAAACCCAAAACCCTAAACCCTAAATCCTAAACCCATAACCCCAAACCCTAATCACTAAACCCTAGAACCTAAACCCTACACCCTAAACCCCTAAAACCCTAAAACCCAAAACCCTAAACTCCTAAACCCTAAAACTCTAAACCCCTAAAACCCTAAACCCCTAAAACCCTAAACCCTAAAACCTAAACTCTAAAACCCAAAAAAACCCAAAAAACCTAAAATATAAATCCTAAACCCTAAACCACTAAAACCCTATAAACCAAAAACCAAAAACCCTAAACACAAAACCCTAAAACCCTAAACCGTAAAACCCTAAACCTCTAAGACCATAAACCACTAAAATCCTAAACCCTAAAACCCTAAAACCGTAAAACCCTATGCCCTAAAAACCCAAAAACCAAAAATCTTAATCCTAAACCCTAAACCACTAAAACCCTAAAACCCTAAACCCCTAAACCCTACACCCTAAACTCTAAACTCTAAACCTAAAATTTTAAAACCCTAAAATCCTAAACCTTAAACCCTAAAACCCAAAAAATCAAAAACCATAAACCCAATACCCATAAACCCTAAACCCTAAACTCTAAACCCTAAATCCTAAACCCACAACCCCAAACCCTAATCCCTAAACCCTTAAACCTAAACCCTAAACCCTAAACCCCTGAAGCGGTAAACCCTAATCCTAAACCCCTAAACCCCTAAAACCCTAAACCATTAAAACCCTAAACCCTAAAACCTAAACTCTAAAACCCTAAAAGGCCCTAAAAACCTAAAACATAAATCCTAAACCCTAAACCACTAAAACCCTATAAACCTAAAACCCTAAACCGTAAAACCCTAAACCTCTAAGACCCTAAACCACTAAAACCCTAAATCCTGAAACCCTAAACCCTAAAAACCCAAAAACCAAAAATCTAAATCCTAAACCCTAAAACCCTAAAGCCCTAAAACCCTAAAACCCTAAACCCCTAAACCCTAAACCCTAAACTCTAAACTCTAAACCCTAAAATTTTAAAACCCTAAAATCCTAAACCTTAAACCCTAAAACCCAAAAAATCCAAAACCATAAACCCAATACCCTTAAACCATAAAACCCAAAACCCTAAACCCTAAATCCTAAACCCACAACCCCAAACCCTAATCCCTAAACCCTTAAACGTAAACCCCAAACCCTAAATCCCTGAAACCCTAAAACCCAAAATCCTAAACCCCTAAACCCTTAACTCCTAAAATCCTAAGACCTTAAACCCCTAAACCCCTAAACCCCTAAAACCCTAAACCCTTAAAACCCTAGACCCTAAAACCCTAAAAACCCTAAAAACCTAAAGTCTAAATCCTAAAAAAAAAAAAACCAAAAAAAAAAAAAAAAAAAACCTAAAAAAAAAAAATGTAAAACCTAAAAAAAAAAAAAAAAATAAAAAAAAACCTAAAAAAAAACCCTAAAAAAAAAAACCCCCAAACCCCTAAAACCCTAAAACCCCAAAACCTTAAACACCTTAAACCCTAAACCCTAAAACCCAAAAGCCTAAAACCCTAAACACTAAACCCTAAAACTCTACTTTAAACCCTAAAACCAGAAAAACCCTAAACCCTAAACCCTAAAACCTAGAACCTTAAAACCCTAAACCCCAAACCCTAAACCCCAAACCCTAAAATCTAAACCTAAACCACCGTAAAACCATAAAACCGTAAAATCTAAACCTTAAACCCAAAGCCCTAAACCCCTAAAACACTAAACCCCAAACCCCTAAAACCCTAAAACCCAAAACACCTTAAACCCTAAACCCTAAAACCCAAAAACCTAAAACCCTAAACACTAAACTCTAAAACCCAACCTTAAACCCTAAAACGCAAAAAACCCTAAACTCTTAACCCTAAAACCCTAAAACCATAAACCCTAAACCGTAAACTCTAAACCCTAAACCCTAAACCCCTAAAACCCTAAACCCCAAACCCCTAAAACCCTAGAACCCTAAACACCTTAAACCCAAAAGCCTAAAACCCTAAACACTAAACCCTAAAACCCTACCTTAAGCCCTAAAACCCAAAAAAACCCTAAACCTTTAACACTAAAACCCTAAAACACTAAACCCTAAACCCAAAAACATAAACCCAAAAACCTAAACCCTAAAACCTAAACCCTAAACCTTAAAACGCTAAACTCTAAAACCCAAAAACCCTAAAACCCTAAACCCTAAACCCTAAAAACCTATACCACTAAAACTCTAAACCCTAAAAACCTATAACACTAAAACCCTAAACCCTAAAATTCTAAACCCTCAAACCCTAAAACCCTAAAACATTAAAACCCTAACCCCTAACCCCTAAACCCTAAACCCTAAAACCCTTAAACCCTAAAATCATAAACCATAAACCCTAAACCCAAAACCCTAAACCCTAAAATCCTAAACCCAAAACCCTAACACCCTAAACCCCAAAATCCTAAAACCCTAAACCTTAAAACCTCAACCCTAAAACGCTAAACCCCCAAAGCCCTAAACCCTAAAACCCTAAACCCTTAAAACCCCTAAAACCCTAAACCCAAAACCTTTAACACTAAACCCTAAAACCCAAAAACCCTAAAACTCTAAAGCCCTAAGCCCTAAACCCTAAACCCTAAAAGCCTAAAACCCTAAACCCAAAATCATAAACCCTAAACCACTAAAACCCTAAAAACCTAAAACCCTAAACCCTTAAACCTCAAGCCTACATCCTAAGCCCTAAACCCTAAACCCTCAAACCCAAAAACCCTAAAACTCTAAACCCTAACCCCTAAAACCCTAAACCCTAAACCCTAAACACTAAACCCTAAAACCCTAAAACCCTAAAATCCTAAATCCTAAACCCTAAACCCTAAACCCTAAACCCTAAGACCCAAAAACCCAAAACCCTAAACCCTAAACACTAAGCCCTAAAACCTCAAACCCAAAACCCCTAAACCCTAAACCCTAAAACCCTAAACCCTAAAATCCGAAAACCCTAAACCCAAAATCATAAACCCTAAAGCACTAAACCCTAAAAACCTAAAACCCCAAACCCTTAGACCTCAAGCCTAAATCCTAAACCTTAAACTCCAAACCCGAAAACCTTAAACCCCTAAAACCCTAAACCCTAACCCCTAAAACCCTAAACCCTAAACCCTAAAACCCTAAGACCTAAAACCCTAAAATCCTAAACCTTAAAACCCTCAGACCCAAAAACCCTAAACCCTAAACCCTAAACCCTAAACCCTAAAACCCTAAACCCTAAACCCTAAATTCTAAACCCTAAAACCCTAAAATCCTAAACCCTAAACCTTAAAACCCTAAGACCCAGAAACCCTAAACCCTTAAACCCTAAAACCCTAAACCCCCAAACCCTAAATCCTAAACCCTAAAACCCTATACCCCTAAAACCCTAAACCTTAAACCCCTAAACCCTAAAACCCTAACCTCTAAAACCCTACAACCCTATACCCCTAAAACCCAAAACCCTAAACCCCTAAAACCCTAAAACCCTTAAAACCCTTAAAACCCTTAAAACCCCAAAACCTTAAGCCATAAAACCCTAAAACCCTTAAAACCCTTAAAACCCTTAAAACCCCAAAACCTTAAGCCATAAAACCCTACCCTAAACCATAAACCCTAAACCCTAATCCCTAAATCCCCAAAACCCTAAAACCCTAAATCCAAAACCTTAAAACCTTAAACCGTAAACCCTAAACCTCTACAACCCTAAACCACTAAAACCCTACAACCGTAAAACCCTATACCCCAAAAACCCAAAAACCTAAAATCTAAATCCTAAACCCGAAACCCCAAGAACCCTAAAACCCAAAACATTAAACCCCAAACCCTAAACCCTAATCCCCAAAAACCCCAAAACCCTAAACACTAAACCCCAAACCCCAAACCCTAAACCCTAAGATCCAAAAGCCCTAAACCCTAAACCCTTAAACCCTAAAACTCTAGACCCTAAAACTCTAAAATCCTAAGTCCTAAACCCTAAAACCCTAAAACCCTAAAACCATAAAATCCTAAACCCTAAAGCCTAAAACCCTAAGAGCCAAATACCCTAAACCCTTAAACCCTAAAACCCTAAACCCTAAAACCCTAAAATCCTAAATCCAAAACTTAAACCCCAAAACCTCAAACCCGTAAAACCCTAAACCCTAACCCCTAAATCCCAAAACCCCTAAAACCTGTAGCCCTAAACCCTAAACTCTAAACCCTAAAATCCTAAAATCCTAAACCGTAAACCCTAAACCCTAAACCCTAAACCCTAATCCTAAACCCTAAAACCCGAAACCCTAAACCCTAAACCCTAGACCCTGAATCCTAAAACCCTACCTTAAACCATATAACCCTAAAACACAAAAAACACAAAACCCTAAACCATAAACCCTAAAACCCTAACACCCTAAAACCCTAAACCCAAAACTGTAAACCTTAAACCCTAAAATCCAAATCCTAAACCCTAAACCCTAAAACCCTAAAACCCTTAACTTTAAAGCCATAAAACCGTAAAACGTAAACCCTAAATCCTAAACCCTAAACCCTTAACCCTCAACCCTAAACACTAAAATCCTAACCCGAAAACCTAAACCCTAAAACCCTAAACCCCTGAAACCCTAAACCCTAAACCCTAAATCCTAAACCGTAAAACCTAAACTGTAAACCCAAATCCTTAAAACCCTAAAACCCTAAAAGCCAAAAACACTAAACCCAAAATTCTAAAACCCAAAAACCCACAAACCTTAAGCCCAGACCCTAAACCCTAACCCTAAACCCTAAAACCCTAAACCCTAAATCGTAAGCCCTAAACCGTAAAACCTAAACCCTAAATCCAAATCTTTAAAATCCTAAAACCCTAAAAGCCAAAAACACTAAACCCAAAATTCAAAAACCCAAAAACCCACAAACCCTAAACCCCAAACCCTAACCCTTAACCCTAAATGCTAGACCGAAACTTTAAATCCTAAACCCAAAACCTTAAACTGTAAACCCTAAACCCTAAATACCTAAAACCCAAAAACCCTAAACCCTAAATTCTAAAACCCTAAAACCCTAAAACCCTAAACCCTAAACCCTAAACCCTAAACCCTAAAATCTAAATCCTAAACGCTAAACCCTAAAACTCTAAAACCCTAAAACCCTAAACCTTGAAACCCTAAAACCCTAAACGCCAAAGCCTATACCCGAAACACTAAAATCCCAACCCTAAGCCCTAAACCCTAAACCCTAAACCCTCACCCTAAGCACTTAACCCTAAACTCTAAACCCTTAAGTCAAAACCCTAAAACCCTAAAACCCTAAAATCCTCAATCCTAAACCCTAAAACTCTAAAACCCAAAAACCCTAATCCCTAAACCCTAAAACCCATAAATCCTAAAACCATAAACCTTAAACCCTTAACCCTAAACCCTAAACCAAAAACCCGAAAACGTAAACCCTAAACACTAAACCCCTAAACCCTAAACCCTAAAACCCTAAAACCCTAAACACCTAAACCCCTAAAACCCTAAACCTGAAACCCTAAACCCTAAAACCTAAACCCTAAACCCCTAAAACCCTAAAAACCTAAACCCTAAACCCTAAAGCCAAAATCATTGAAACCCTATAACCCTAAAACCCTAAACCCCTAAACCTAAAACCCTAAACTATAAACCAGTATAATACTAACATTAAACCCTAAAACCTAAACCCTAAACCCGAAACCCTAACCCTAAACCCTAAACCCTAAACCCTAAACCCTAAACCCTAAATCCTAAAATCCTACCTAAACTCTAAAACCCTAAATCTCAAAAAACCATAAACCCTAAACCATAAGCCCTAACCCTATACCCTAAACCCTTAAAACCCTAAACCCTAAATCCTAAAACCCTACCTTAAACCCTAAATCCTAAACCATAAACCCTAATCATAAACCCTAAACCGTAAACTTAAAACCTAAACCCTAACCCCTAAAACCCTAAACCTTAAATACTAAAACCCTAAAACCCTAAAACCCTAAGCCCTAAACCCTAGACCCTAAACCCTAAATACTAAATCCCAAACGCTAAACCCTAAAACCCTAAAACCCTAAGACCCTAAAACCGTAAACCCTAAACCTTGAGCCCGAAACACTAAAATCCCAACCCTAAGCCCCAAACCCTAAACCCTTACCCTAAAAACTAAACCCTAAACTCTAAACCCTCAACTCTAATACCCTAAAACCCCAAAACCCTAAAATCCTCAACACTAAACCCTAAAACTCTAAAACCCAAAAACCCTAAACTCTAATACCCTAAAACCCCAAAACCCTAAAATCCTCAACACTAAACCCCAAAACTCTAAAACCCAAAAACCCTTAACCCTAATCCCTTAAACCCTAAAACCCTTAAACCCTAGAACCATAAACCTCAAACGCTAAACCCTAGACCCTAAACCCTAAACCCAAAACGCTAAAATCCTAAAACCATAAACCCTAAAACCATAAATCCTAAACCCTAAACCCCTAAAATCGTAAAACCCTAAAACCCTAAATCCCTTAAACCCTAAACCGTAAAACGCTAAAAGCCTAAACCCTAAACCCTAAAACCCTAACCTAAACCCTAAAATCCAAGAACCCTAAACCCTAAACTCAAAACCCTAAACCCAAAACCATAAACACTAAACCCCCAAAACCCTAAAACCTAAAACCCTAAACCCTAAAACCTTAAACCCCTAAAACCCTAAAACCCTAAACCCTAAACCCTAAACCCTAAGCCCTAAAACTCTAAAACCACAAACCCTAAACCCTAAACCCCTAAAACCTTAAAACTCTAAATCCCTTAAACCCTAAACCGTAAAACCCTAAACCCGAAAACACTACCCTAAACCCTAAAACCCTAGAACCCTAAACCCTAAACTCAAAACCCTAAACCCTAAACCCTAAACCCTAAACACTAAACCCCTAAAACCTAAAACCCTAAACCTCTAAACCCTAAACCCCAAACCCTAAAACCTTAAACCCCTAAACCCTAAACCCTAAACCCTAAACCCAAAACCCTACCCTAAACCCTAAATCCTAAAACCCTACCTTAAACCCTAAATCCTAAACCATAAACCCTAATCCTAAACCCTAAACCGTAAACTTAAACCCTAAATCCTAATCCCTAAAACCCTACACGCTAAGACCCTAAACCTTAAATACTAAAACCCTAAACCCTAAGCCCTAAACCCTAGACCCTAAACCCTAAATACTAAATCGCAAACGCTAAACCCTAAAACCCTAAAACCCTAAGACCCTAAAACCGTAAACCCTAAACCCTCAGCTCGAAACACTAAAATCCTAACCCTAAGCCCCAAACCCTAAGCCCTTACCCTAAAAACTAAACCCTAAGCTCTAAACCCTGAACTCTAATACCCTAAAACCCCAAAACCCTAAAATCCTCAACACTAAACCCTAAAACTCTAAAACCCAAAAACGCTAAACTCTAAACCCTGAACTCTAATACCCTAAAACGCCAAAACCCTAAAATCCTCAACACTAAACCCTAAAACTCTAAAACCCAAAAACCTCAAACCCTAAACCCTAGACCCTAAACCTTAAACCCAAAACCCTAAAACCCTAAAACCATAAACCCTAAAACCCTAAACCCTAAACCCCTTAAACCGTAAAACCCTAAAACCCTAAATCCCTTAAACCCTAAACCGTAAAACCCTAAAAGCCTAAACCCTAAACCCTAAAACCCTAACCTAAACTCTAAAACTCCAGAACCCTAAACCCTAAACTCAAAACCCTAAGCCCTAAACCTTAAACACTAAACCCCTAAAACCCTAAAACCTAAAACCCTAAACCTCTAAACCCTAAACCCTAAACCCCAAAACCTTAAACCCCTAAAACCCTAAAACCCTAAACCCTAAACCCTAAACCCTAAGCCCTAAAACTCTAAAACCATAAACCCTAAACCGTAAACCCTAAACCCCTAAAACTTAAAACCTAAATCCCTTAAACCCTAAACCGTAAAACCCTAAAAGCCCTAAACCCTAAAACTTTAAACCCCTAAAACCCTAAAACCCTAAACCCTAAACCCTAAACCCTAAACCCTAAAACTTAAACCCTAAACCCTAAACCTGAACACCTAAAACCCTGACACTCTAAACCCTAAACCCTAAACCCAAAATACAAAATCACTGAAACCCTATAACCCTAAAACCCTAAACCCATAAATCTAAACCCCTACAACTCTAAAACACTAAACCCTAAACCCTAAAACCCTAAACCCTAAATCCTTAAACCCTAAAATCCTAAAACCCAAAAAACCAAAACCCTAAACCCTAACCCTAAAATCCTAAAACCCTAAAATCCAAAATCCTAAAACCCTAAACCCTAAACCCTAAAACCCTGAACCCTAAAATCCTAAACCCTAAAACCTAAAGCCTGAAACCATAAACCCTAAACCCTAAACCCTAAAACCCTAAATCCTAGAACCCTACCTTAAACCCTAAAACCATAAAACCTAAAAAACCCTAAACCCTAAACCCTAAACCCTAATCCCTAAAACCCTAAAACCCTAAACCTTAAATTCTAAAACCCTAAAACCCTAAAGCCCTAAAACCCTAAACTCTAAACCCTAAACCCTAAATCCTAAATACTAAATCCTAAACGCTAAACCCTAAAACCCTAAATTCCTAAGACCCCAAACCTTACAACCCTAATATCCTAAACCCTAAACCCATAGCCCGAAACACTAAAATCCCAAGCCTAAGCCCCAAAGCCTAAACCCTTACCCTAGATTGTAACGCCCGCCCCTTTTCACTAAAATCAGAGTCTAATTTTTTTTTAAATAAAAGTGGCAAAGGGCGCGGACGTCACGACGCGAGTTAAGTCTGAGCTTCTAAAGCCCAGCCCTTAACTGGCCAACCCTACGTGTGTGTGGGACTAAGTCCACGAAGAACGGTTCACAGGTAGAAGTAAGCTTGTGGAGAATTAAACTAAAATGCAGGGTTGTAATAGAATCTATCCTACCAGTTTTAGATAGAAGGGAAGATACATCATTAAATTACTAAAATATCTCATAATCATAACGTCCAAAATAAAATCCAAACCATAGCAAGAAAACTAAGATTATTACATGTCGAAAAGCTAAGCTACTTAAATTACAATTTCCAAAATAAAACTTAAATAAACTAAGTAGCCGCTTTCCCAAGCTCCTACGCTTGGCTTCCGTCGCGTCCGCCGTCTCCTGCGTCATCAGCTAGGGTAGAAGTAGGGCGTTAGACAACGCGCCCAGTAGGACTCCGAGTAGGGCTAGCACATGGATTAGTGATAACAAGCATACAGATAACAATATAATAAAACCCATAAAATGAATGCCATGCTATGGGTGCCTATGTCATGTGTCCCACCCATCATCCATACCATCATACAATGTCATATCCCCCTTGACGGTAAGGCCTCGTCAAGGTGTCCCCATGTTTGCTTCTCGATCGCCCCGACGGAGCATGGACTCCGGTTATAGCATATCAAGCTATCCCCATGTTTGCTTCTCGGTCGCCCCGACGGAGCATGGACTCCGGTTATAGCACCTCAGGCTATCCCCATGTTTGCTTCTCGGTCGCCCCGACGGAGCATGGACTCCGGTTCTTTTATTTTCCCGCCCATGCCATGCATGGGATGTAAGTGCATTATGTTATGTAATATATATAATTCATATTCGTAATTCATACTTCATAGCATTAAAATATAATCCATAGCATTAAAATCCATCTTAAAATAAATCATATAATTATCGAAATAAATCAAGGAAGCCATCGCATACACATAATCCACGACTTACAAAAAGGTAGGAATCCTACCGAATACCGACCAGCGTCCTTTTTCGCTTCCGCTAGATAAATCCGGTCGCCGATCCCGTACCGTTTGCGATGTCCCGATACCTTATTATACATATACCAAATTAGTCCATATTTTATCCATGATTAAGTCCCTAACTGATGACAAACTTAGATCCATTAATGATCCCTAACTTAGATCCGTTAATGTCCCATTAACCACGTCATATGATCATTGAAATTAGCCATTTAATTAACCTAATCCTTATTCACTTAAACACATACAAAACCCCGTACTTAGCCCATAATTGATCCATAATCTTGGATCCATTAACGTTCCATCAACCATGATATATTCATTAACAAATTAGTCCTTAACTTACCTAATTTTCCATTCATCTAATCACATACATAATTCAAATTTTAGCCCATAACATGCCCTACAAGTGGGTCAATATTAACCATACTTTAGGTCCATTAATTCCATTTAATTACCATTAACCTTCTCCATTAATTTCCATATTTTCATACCCATTTAAATAAATCATACATCACCATAGGGTTTTAAAAAAAAAACATTCTTTTAATAAAACCTCTCCATGGTTTTTCCTCATTTAAAACCCCTTTAAAATAAATCATTAGAATCTTAAAATCATAAATCATATTCCATGGTTTCCATTCACTAAAAAAAATCCATTAAAAATCATTTAATCACCTACCATGATTTTCTTCACTAAGATCCCTTTAAAATTACAAACATTTGATCATTTTAAGTCTCCAATTTAATAACACCTACTCCATATTTTTTTTTCATCCTTTTAAACCCATTTACAACCATCATTACACCACCATAGGGTTCGACCATACACCATGGCCGAACCCATGGTTCATGTTCCATTCCCATCTTCCATGAATTTCTTCATTTACAGACCCTTTACAAATCACTACATTTCATTCATTTAAAAGGAAAACCCTAAAATCATTAATCACCTTCCATGTCTTCCATTCTTTAAAGCCCTAAAAATTACAATTCACTTACCATGGGGTTCGGCCATACTACATGGTCGAACCCTATGGCCCATGATTCCAAAAATATATACATCCATGCTTAATCAAATTAACCACATAATGTCCTTAATCCATTTATTTTTCTTAACTTAATTTACCCATTTAGGGTTTTCCCATTTTGTCCCTTTCTCATCCTTCCATTGGATGGATTAGTGATCCAAGGCCTATGATGTTTTGGCCACCACCAAATCCAAGAAATGGATTCCATAATCTCTGCTTAACCTTAAAAAAAAAATGTAGAATTCTTGTTTAAGAATTACTTACAATCCGACGACTCTTCCGGCTTTTCTTTCTCCTCTTGATCTCCTTAGCCTTCTCTTCTCTTCTTCTCCTTGATTGATCGGCCAAGATGAGCTTGATCAAGATGAAATCCTCAAAGCTTGAATTCGGCCAAGGTAGGGTTAGATTTGAGAGAGGGAGAGGGGAGAAGAGAATGGAAAAATCATCTCAAGCTTGGGTCTTGAGGTGGTCGGCCAACCCTTGGTTTCTTCTTCCTCTTCTCTAAGTTTTTCTCCTTCTTTTCCTCCTTAGTTTTCTTCTTCTTCCTTCCTTAAGTGTGGGACGATCTTGAGAGGGAGCAAAAGAGAGATAACGTGAGATGGAAGGGGGGGGGTTGGAGAATGAGATGAGAGTTATCTCATTTGGTTAATTAATTCTAACATTAATTACTCCCACCTACCACACATAGTTTAATGTGTTTAATGGTGGTGGTTGGGATAAAACCACCACCTTTAAGCACATGGTTTATTTTGTGTTTGTTTGGGTGGTTTTGATCTTCCAACTTTGACCTTTTGACCATCACTTGATTAGCTTAATTAACTTAATTAATTTGATCATTAGATTAAGTTAATTAATTCTCACTTAATTTAATTCCATTAAATTCCCTCCATGAAATCCACCCATGGTTGACAAAGTCAATCATGGTGGCCGGCCCCACCAATTCTTGGTCCACACGCCACCTCACTTGGTGAGGTGGAGGTGGGTCCCAATCGGCCATGTCACTTTGGTCAATTCATCACCAACTTAGGTGATTTAAATTTAATTACATCCATTCCTCTTATTGGATCACCATTGGACCCATGGCCCAATTAAATTCACCCTTACCCATTTACCTTAGAGCTTACGTAATCTTGACCCATTGGGTCCAAAATGGGTATTTGACCCAATTTGATAATCCTTGGTCCAATTGACCATCATTGACCATTTAAATGATTTTAAATCCTATCCATGGTCCATTGGGCCATACTTGGGCCTTTGTCCATATTTTGATCCATTCACCATTTACTCCATCAATTTTCCAATTTCCACTATTAAAATAATTAATATTCACCTATATATTGCTTTACAAATTCTGATCCATTACAATACAATCCTCTTTTGAAATTTTCGTCCCGAAAATTCGAGCGAGGTAAGGGTTCAAACAACTCATACAAAGAGCTCCGGATGAGCGATTCTCATCTCTGACTCAAGTTCCCAGGTGGCTTCCTCATTACCATGTCGTTCCCATACCACCTTGACCTACTGAATAACGCGATTCCGCAGCACTCTTTGTTCTCTCCCGATCACTCTGATCGGCTTCTCCACATACGTCACGTCGCTTTGCACATCGACGTCTTGCACGCTCAGGACCTGTGAAGGATCGGGATTGTACTTCCTCAACATGGATATGTGGAACACATCATGTAAAGAGGATAACTGCGGAGGGAGCGCCAACTGATAAGCTACCCCCCACCCTCTTCAGAATTGGAAACGGTCCCACAAATCTAGGCGACAGTTTTCCCTTCTTCCCGAATCTCATGTGTCCCTTCCGTGGTGAGACTTTCAAAAACACCAAGTCTCCCACCTCAAACTCGAGGAACCTTCTCCTCTTGTCGGCGTAACTCTTCTGGCGGCTCTGCGCGGTGAGTAGGTGTTGCCGTATTAACTTGATCTGCGCTGTAGTCTCCGCAACCAACTCCGATCCAATCAGCGCAGGCTCACCGACTTCTGTCCAAAACACTGGCGATCTACACGACCTACCGTATAAGGCCTCAAAAGGAGCCATCTGGAGGCTTGCTTGGTAACTGTTATTGTAGGAGAATTCCACACTGGCAAATGATCCTCCCATCCACCCTTGAAGTCCAGCATACATGCTCTCAGCATATCCTCCAATGTCTGTATTGTCCTCTCCGACTGTCCATCAGTCTATGGATGAAATGTTGTGCTAGTCAATATGTCGGTCCCCATAGCCGACTGCATGCCCTGCCATACTCTGCCGGTGAATCGGCAATCTCTGTCGGACACAATAGTCCGAGGAATACCATGTAGTCTGATGATATCCCGGATGTACCGTCGACCCAATGTCTCCAATGAATCTGTCATCTTGATGGGAAGGAAATGCGCAGACTTAGTCAACCGGTCCACTATGACCCATGTCGCATCGTTGCCCTTTGATGATCTTGGCAACCCTGTTATGAAATCCATAGATATGTGCTCCCAATTCCACTTTGGCACTGGTAGGGGTGCGAGTAAACCCGGTGGTTTCTGATGTTCCGCCTTAACCTGCTGGCAAGTTAGGCAACGAGCAACAAACTCTGCCACATCTTTCTTGAGTCCCCGCTACCAATAGTGCCTTTTGAGATCATGATACATCTTGGTGCTGCCCGGATGGATAGAGAGCTTGGTTTGGTGTGCTTCAATCAATAACTCTCTTCTGCAGCTCTTAGGCACATATGTTCTACCTCGGAACACAAGAGCCTGTCCTGGTCGTAATTCCCACTCCAGTACAACCTCATCGATAGACATCTTAGTCCATATCTCCTCCACCTCTGGATCTGTCTGTTGCTCCGGTTCAATCTCGGAGACCATGTTGGATCGTATGATCAGATTAATATGGTTCCGTGATTATTGAGGTAGAGTTTGAATTCTCTGATGGTACTCAACACTTCTCATTCTTTCCTGATCAAGCTGGCTACTGTCATATGTGACATGCGACTGAGGGCATCTGCCACCTTGTTCGCCTTGCCAGGATGATACCGAAGTGCGAATTCATAATCCGCCAGATATTCCATCCATCTGCGCTGTCTCATGTTGAGTTACTTCAGGCTCTTGTGATCTGAGAACACCTCAAACTTCTCACCATAAAGGTAGTGTCTCCAGCTTTTAAGAGTGAAGACCACTGCTGCTAGTTCCAGATCATGCATGGGATAGTGGCGTTCATGGATTTTCAACTGTCTTGATCCGTACGCCACCGCACGATTACCTTGACTGAGTGTACATCCCAGTCCCTCACCTGAGGCATCACAGTACACCTCATAATTTCTGCCTCTTTCCGGCAAGATCAGAATAGGAGCGGTTGTAAGCTTCTCCTTTAGCTCTCAAATCTCCGGTTGCACAGATCCGGCCACTCAAATTTGACTCCTTTCTGAGTGAGTCGGGTAAGTGGAGCTGCAATCTTGGAGAAGTCCATGATGAATTTCCTGTAGTAACCGGCCAATCCCAGGAAACTGCGGATCTCGGTCACATTCGTCGGTGCTTTCCATTCCCTTACTGCTGCTACCTTAGCCTGGTCCACGGCTATACGTTCCTCCGATATAACGTGCCCTAAGAAATTGACCTCAAATAGCCAGAACTCACACTTGTTGGCTTTGGCATACAACTTATTCTTCTTCAAGGTGTCCAAGACTATCCGCAGGTGCTCAGCATGTTCCTCTTGACTTATGGAATAGATCAGGATGTCATTGATAAATAAAATCACAAATTGGTCCAAGTAAGGGCGGAATATCCTATTCATCACCAACTTAGGTGATTTAAATTTAATTAAATCCATTCCTCTTATTGGATCACCAATGGACCCATGGCCCAATTAAATTCACCCTTACCCATTTACCTTAGAGCTTACATAATCTTGACCCATTGGGTCCCAAATGGGTATTTGACCCAATTTGATCATCCCTGGCCCAATTGACCATCATTGACCATTTAAATGATTTTAAATCCAATCCATGGTCCATTGGGCCATACTTGGGCCTTTGTCCATATTTTGATCCATTCACCATTTACTCCATCAATTTTCCAATTTCCACTATTAAAATAATTAATATTCACCTATATATTGATTTACAAATTCTGGGCCATTACATAGACACTAAACCCTAAACTCTAAGCCCTGAACTCTAATACCCTAAAACCCTAAAACCCTAAAATCCTCAAGCCTAAACCCAAAAAAGCTAAAACCCAAAAACCCTTAACCCTAATCCCTAAACCCTAAAACCCTAAAACCATAAACCTTAAATGCTAAACCCTCAACCATAAACCGTAAACCCAAAACCCTAAAACCTAAACCGTAAACCCTAAACCCCTAAAACCCTAAACCCTAAATCCCTAAACCCCTAAAACCCTAAAACCGTGAAACCCTAAAAGCCTAAACCCTAAACCCTAAAACCCTAACCTAAACCCTAAAACCCTAGAACCCTAAACCCTAAACTATAAACCCTAAACACAAAACACAAAACCCTAAAACATTAAAACCCTAAAACCCTAAAACCTAAAACCCTAAACCCTAAATCCTAAACCTTAAAACCCTAAAACCCTAAACCATAGTTTCTAAACCCTAAACCCTAAATTCTAAACCCCTATAACCCTAAAACCCTAAACGCTAAAACCCAAAACCCTAAACCCTAAACACTAAGCCCTAAACCCAAAAACCCTAAACCCCTAAAGCCCTAAAACCCTAAACCCTAAAAACGTAAAACCCTAAACCCCTAAACATTATCCCCTAAAGCCTAAACCCCTAAAACCCTAACACCCTAAACCCCTAAAGCCTAAATCCTAGAACCCTGCACCCCTAAAACCCTAACACCGTAAACATTAAACCCGAAACCCTAAACCTTAAACTCTAAACCCTAAAACCCCTAAAACCCTAAACCTTAAACTCTAAACCCTAAACCCCTAACACCCTAAACCCTAAGTCCTAAAACCCTAAACCCTTAAAACACCTAAAACCCTAAACCCAAAAACCCTAAAACCCTAAAACCCTAAACCTAAATCCTAAATCCTAAGCCACTAAAACCCTAATTACCTAGAACCCTAAACACTTAAACCTAAACCCTAAACCTTGCACCTAAAAACCCTAAACCCTAAACCCTAAACCCTAAACCCTAAACCTTGCACCTAAAAACCCTAAACCCTAAGCCCTAAACCCTAAACCCGAAATCCTAAGCCCCAAACCCTAAACCCGAAACCTTAAGCCCCAAACCCTAAACCATAAACCCTAACCCTAACTCTAAAACCATAAAATGCTAAAACGCTAAGCCCTAAACCCTAAAAACTCTAAAACCCCAAACGCTAAACCCTAAACCCGAAACCCAAAGCCCCAAACCCTAAACCATAAACCCTAACCCTAACTCTAAAACCATAAAATGCTAAAACGCTGAACCCTAAACCCTAAAATCTAAATCCTAAACACTAAACCCTAAAACCATAAAACCCTAAACCTTAAAACTCTAAAACCATAAAACGCTAAAACCCTAAACCCTAAACCCTAAAATCTAAATCCTAAACACTAAACCCTAAAACCATAAAACCCTAAACCTTAAAACTCTAAAACCGTAAAACGTAAACCCTAAACCCTAAACCCTGAAACCCTAAACACATAAAACCCTAAACCCTAAACCCTAAAACCCGAAACACTAAGCCCAAAACCCTATACTCTAAACCCTAAACCCTAAACACTCTAAATCCTTAAAACCTTAAACCCTAAACCCTAAACCCTGAACCCTAAACCCCAAAATCTAAATCTAAACCCTTAACCCTAAACCATAAAACCTTAAAACCGTAAACCCTTAACCCTAAGCCCTAAACCCTTAACCCTAAAACCCTAAAACCCTAAACCTTAAAACCTTAAAACCGTAAACCCTTAACCCTAAGCTCTAAACCCTAAACCATAAACCCTAACCCTAAACACAAAACCCTAAACTCTAAGCCCTAAACTCTAATCCCTAAAACCCTAAAATCCTAAAATCCTCAACCCTAAACCCTAACACTCTAAAACCAAAAAACCCTTAACCCTAAGCCCTAAACCTAAAACCCTTAAACCCTAAAGCCATAAATCCTAAAATCCTAACCCCTCAAACCATAAAACCCTAAAATCCTAAAACCTAAACCCCTAAAACCCTAAAATCCTAAATCCTAAATCCTAAACCCTACAACCCAAAACCCTAAAACCTTAAAACCCTAAACCCTAAATCCTAAAACCTTAAAACCCTAAAACCCTAAACCCTAAACCCTAAAGCCAAAAATCCTAAAGCATTAAACCATAAACCTTGAACCCTAAAACCTTACAACCCTAAACCCCAAACCATTAAAACCCTAAACCCTAAATCCTAAAACCCTACCTTAAACCCTAAAACACTACCATAAAACCCAACCCTAATCCCTATCTTAAACCCTAAAACCCAACAAACCCTACACCCTAAACCAATAAGACCCTAAAACGCAATACCCTAAACCCTAAAATCTAAACCCTAAAATCAAAATCCTAAATTCTAAACCCTAAAATCCAAAAACTCTAAACCTTAAAACTCTAAAACCGTATAACGTAAACCATAAACCCTAAACCCTAAACCCTAAACCATAAACCCTAAACACTAAAATACTAACCCTAACCCCAAACCCTAAACCCGTAAACCCTAAACCCTAAACACTAAACTGTAAAACCTAAACCCTAAACCCCAATTCCTAAAACCCTAAAAGCCTAAGACCCTTAAGCCCTAAACCCTAAAACCCTAAACCCCTAAACCCTAAAATCTAAACCATAAAACCTAAACCCTAAACCCTAAACCTTAAACACTAAACCCCTAAAACCCTAAAACCCTAAGCGCTAAACCCTAAACCCTAAACCCTAAAACCCTAAACCCCAAAACCCTAAAACCCTAAAGCCCTAAACCCTAAAACTGTAAACCCCTAAAACCCTAAGCCCTAAACCCTAAACCATAAACCCCTAGAACCCTAAAACCCTAAACATTAAACCCTGAACCCTAAACCCTAAACTCAAAACCCTAAACCCTAAAACCCTTAAAACCCTAAACCAAAATCCTAAAACCCTACCTTAATCCCTGAAACCCCAAAAACCCTAAACCCTAAACCCTAAACCGTAGAACCTAAAACCCTAAAACCCTAAACCCTAAAATTTAAATCCTAAACCCTAAACCCTCAACCCTAAACCCTAAAAGCTAAACTCTAAACCCTGAACGCTAAACCCTAAAATCTAAATTCTAAACCCTAAACCCTAAACCGTGAAACCCTAAAACCCTAAACCTTAAAACCTTAAAATCGTAAAACGTAAACCCTAAACCCTAAACCCTAAAACCCTAAACCCTAAACCCAAAAAACCCTAAACCTAAAACACTAAAATCCTAACCCTAAGCCCTAAATCCTAAACCATAAACCCTAACCCTAAACACTAAACCCTAAACTCTAAGCCCTAAACTCTAATCCCCAAAACCCTAAAACTCTAAAATCCAAAAACCCTTAACCCTAAACCCTAAACCCTAAAACCCTTACACCATAAAGCGATAAACTTTAAACCCTAAACCCTAAATCCTAAACCCTAAAACCCTAAACCTAAAATCCTAAACCCCTATAACCCTAAACCCTAAATCCTAAACCCCACAACCCTAAACCTAAACTCTCAGCACTAAACATTAAGACCTAAACCGTAAACCCTAAAACCCTAAAACCCTAAACCCTAAAGCCCTAAACCCTAAACCACTAAAACCCAAATACCCTTAACCCTAAACACTAAAACCCTAAACCCCTAAAACACAAAAACCCCTAAACCCCTAAAACCGTAAACCCTAAACCCTAAACCTTAAACCCCTAGAACCCTAAAACCCTAAACATTAAACCCTAAACCCTAAACTCTAAACCCAAAACCCAAAAACCCTTGAAACCCAAAAACTAAATCCTAAAACACTACTTCAAACCATAAAACCCTAAAACCCAAAAAACCCTAAACCCTAAACCCTAAACTCTAAAACCCTAAAACCCTAAAACCCCAAACCCTAAACCCTTAAATCTAAATCATAACCCTAAACCCTAAAACCCTAAAACCCTAAACCTTAAAACCCTAAAATCGTAAAACGCAAACCCTAAACCCTAAACCCTAACCCCAAACCCTGAACCCTAACCCCAAACCCCTAAACCCTAAACCCTAAACACTAAACTTTAAAACCTAAACCCTAAACCCTAAAACGCTAAAACCCCAAAACCCTTAACCCTAAAACCCTAAACCCTAAATCCTTAAAGCCTAAACCCTAAAACCCTAAAACCTTAAAACCCTAAAACCTAAATCCTTAAACACTTAAAACCCTAAAACCCTAAAACCCTTAACCCTAAAGCCCTAAACCCTAAAACCCTAACACCCTAAACCCTAAACCCTAAAACCCTAAAACCTAAAATCTTAAAACCCTGAACCCTAAATCCCTAAACCCTTAAAACCCTATACCCTAAGTCCTAAAACCATACCTTAAACCTTAAAACCCAACAAACCCTAAACCCCAAACCCTAAATCCGAAAACTATAAAACCCTAAAACGCTAAACCTTAAACCCTAAAAACTAAATCCAAAACCTTAAAACTCTAAAACCATAAAATGTAAACCCTAAACCCTAAACCATAAACCCTAAACACAAAAATCCTAACCCTAACCCCAATCCCTAAAGCCCTAAAACCCTAATACCCTTAAACCCTAAACCCTAAATCCTAAAACCAAAAAACCCTAAACCCTAAAATCTAAACCCTAAACACTAAACCCCTAGAACCCTAAATCCTAAACCCTAAAACCCTAAACCCTAAACTCTAAAACCTAAAACCCTAAACACTAAAATCCTAACCCAGAACCCAAAACCCTAAACCCTAACCCTAACCCTAAACCCTACACCCTAAACCCTAAACCCTTAACCGTAAACCCTAAAACGCTATAACCCTAAGACTCTAAAACCCTAAAACCCTAGAACCCTAAAACCCTAAACCCTAAATTCTAAAACCCTAAAACCCTAAAACCATCAACCCCAAACCAAAAACCCTAAATCCTAAAATCTAAATCCTAAACCCTAAACCTTAATCCCTAAAACCCTAAAATCCTAAAACCCTAAACCCTAAATTCTAAAACCCTAAAACCCTAAACCCTTAACCCTAAACGCTAACCCGAAACCCTAAACCCTAAATTCTAAAACCCTAAAACCCTATAACCATAAACCCTAAATCCTAAAATCTAAATCC
Organism: Chimonanthus praecox; assembly: GCA_022113865.1. Lineage (NCBI taxonomy): Eukaryota > Viridiplantae > Streptophyta > Magnoliopsida > Laurales > Calycanthaceae > Chimonanthus > Chimonanthus praecox. Next base: position 32,314,544 of record CM039089.1, on the reverse strand, counting down.
TAAACTGTAAACCCTAAAGCCCTAAACCTTAAAACTCTAAAACCAAAAAACGTAAACCGAAAACCCTAAACCCTAAACCCGAAACACTAAAATGCTTACCCTAAACCCTAAACCCCAAATCCTAACCCTACATAGTAAACCCTAAACCCTAAACCCTAAACCCAAACCTCTAATCCCAAAACCTCCAAACCCTAAAATCCTCAACCCAAGACCCTAAAACTCTAAAACCAAAAACACTTAACCCTAATTCAAAAACCCTTAAGCCCTAAAGCCATAAACCTTAAACCCTAAACCCTAAACCCTAAAACCATAAACGCTAAACTCTATATCCCTAAACCCTTAAAACCCTAAACCCTGAATCCTAAAACCCTGCCTTAAACCCTAAAACCGAACAAACCCTAAACCCTAAACCTAAAACCCTAAAACCCTAAAACCCTAAACCTTAAACCCTAAACTCTAAAGCCTAAAATCTAAATCCTAAACCCTAAACCCTAAACGCTTGAAACCCAAAATACTAAATCCTAAAACCCTACCTTAAATCCTAAAACCCTAAAACCCAACAAACCCTAAACCCTAAATGCTAAACCCTAAAACCCTAAAACCCAAAAACCCTACACCCTCAACCCTAAACTCTAAACCCTAAAATCTAAATCCTAAACCCTAAATTCTAAAATGCTAAAACTCTAAACCTTAGAACTCTAAAACCGTAAAACGTAAAACCTAAAACCTAAACTCTAAACCCTAAACACTAAAATCCTAACCCTAAACCCTAAACCCTAAACCCTAAACCCAAACCGTAAAACCTAAACCCTAAATCATAAACCGTAAAACCAAAACCCTAATCCCTAAAACCCTACAACCTTTAAACCTTAAACCCTAAAGCCTAAAAGCCTAGACCCTACAATCTAAACCTTAAATCCTAAACACTGAACCCCTAAAATCGTAGACCCTAAACCCTAAACCCTAAAACCCAAAACCCTAAACCATAAACCCCTAGAACCCTAGAACCCTAAACACTAAACACTAGACCCTAAACCCTAAACTCTAAACCATAAACCCTAAAATCTAAATCGTAAAACCCTACCTGAAACCATAAAACTCTAAAACCGAAAAAACCATAAATGCTAAAACCCTAAACCCTAAACCTTGGACCTTAAACCCTAAAATCTAAATCCTAAACCCTAAACCCTAAAATCCTAAACATTAAAACGTTAAAACCATAAAACGTAAAACCTAAAGCCTAAATCCTAAACCCTAAACAGTTAACCCTAAAACACAAAACCCAAAACCCTAAACCCTAAAACCCAAAAACCCTAAACCCTTACCCTAAATCCTAAACCCTAAACCGTAAACCCTAAACCCTAATCCCTAAAACACTAAAACCCTAAACCCTAATCCCTAAAACACTAAAGCCCTAAAATCCTAAACCTTAAAGCCCTAAAACCCTAAAGCCTAAACCCTAAACCCCAAACCCTAAACCCTAACCCTAACCCTAAACCCAAAACACTAAACCCTAAACCATAAACCGTAAACCCTAAAAACTATACCCTAATCCCTAAAACCATAAAACCCTAAAACGTTAAACCCTAAATTCTAAAACCCTAATACCCTAAACCGTAAAACCCTAAACCCTAAACCCTAAAACTCCAAACCCCTAAAATCCTAAACCTTAGAACCTAAAACCCTAAACCCTAAACCCTAAACCAGAAACACTAAAATCGGAACCCTAAGCCCTAAAACCTAAACCATAAACACAAACCCTTAACACTAAACACTAAACACTAAAACCCTAAACTCGAAACCCTAAAGTCTAAACCCTAGACCTAAAACCCTAAAATCCTCAACCCTAAATCCTAAAACTCTAAAACCCACAAACCCTTAACCCTAAAACCCTTAAACCCTAAAGCCATAAACCTTAAACCCTAAACCCAAAACCCCAAACCCTAAACGCTAAACTCTAAAACCCTAAAGCCTAAATGTTAAAACCTAAACCCTAAAGGCTAAAACCCTAAACCCTAAAGCCCTAAACCCTAACCCTAAACACTAAACCCTAAACCCTAAACCGTAAACCCTAAACTCAAAACCCTAAAAGCCTAAAGCCCTAAAACCCTAAAATCCTCGACCCTAAACCCTAAAACTCTAAAACCCAAAAACCCTTAACCCTAAAACCCTCAAACCCTAAAGCCATAAACCTTAAACCCTAAACCAAAAACCTAAAACCATAAACCCTAAAATCCTAAACCTCTAAAACCCAAAAACCCTAAACCCTAAACGTTAAAACCTAAACCCTAAACTCTAAAATCCCAAAACCCTAAAACCCTAAGACCCTAAACCCTAAGTCCCTAAACCCTGAGCCTTTAAACCCAAAATCGTATAACCCTAAACCCTAAAACCCTAAACCCAAAAACCCTAAAACCCTAAACCCTAAAATCTAAACCCTAAAACCTAAATCCTAAACACTAAACCCCTAAAACCCTAAATCCTAAACCCTAAAACACTAAACCCTAAACCCTAAACCCTAAAACCCTATACCCTCTACCATAAAACCCTAACCCCCTAAAACCCTAAAACCCTAAACCGTAAAATCCTAAACCCCTAAAACCCAAAACCCTAAACCCCAAACCTTAAACCATAAACCCCTAGAACCCTAAAACCCTAAAACTAAACCATAAAACCTAAACCCTAAACTCTAACCCTAAACCCTAAAACACTTAAAACCACTAAAGCCTAAAACCCTCCCTTAAACCCTAAAACCCAAAAAAACCTAAACTCTAAAACCCTAAAACCCTAAAACCCTAAGCCCTAAACCCTAAAACCCTAAACCTTAAAACCGTAAAACCGTAAAACGTAAACCCTAAACCCTAAATCCTAAACACTTAAATCCTAACCCTAAACCCTAAACCCTAAACCCTAACCCTAAACCCTAACCCTAAATCCTAAACCTTAAACCGTAAACCCTAAACCTTAATCCCTAAAACCCTAAAATCCTAAAACCCTAAACCCAAAATTCTAAAACCCTACAACCCTAAAACCCTAAACCGTAAACCCTAAACCCTAAACCCTAAAACTCTAACGCCCTAAAATCCTAAGCCCTAAATTCTAAAGCCCTAAAGCCCTAAAACCCTAATCCCTAAACCCTAAACCCTAACCCTAAACCCGAAACCCTAAACCCTAAATCCTAAACCGTAAACCCTATACCCTAATCTCTAAAACCCTAAAACCCTAAACCCCAAACCTAAACCCTAAACCATAAGCCCCTAGGGTTTAGGTTTTAAGGTTTAGTGATTAGGGTTTGGGGTTGTTGGTTTAGGATTAAGGGTTTAGGGTTTAAGGGTATTGGGTTTATAGTTTTTGATTTTTTGGGTTTTAGGGTTTAAGGTTTAGGATTTTAGGGTTTAGAGTTTTGGGTTTAGGGTTTAGGGTTAGGGGTTTAGGGTTTAGGGGTTTAGGGGTTTAGGGTTTAGGATTTAGATTTTAGGTTTTTTGGCTTTTAGGGTATTGGGTTTTAAGGTTTTAGGGTTTTGGGTTTAGGGTTTAGGGTTTTAGGTTTTTAGTGTTTTTGTGGTTTGGGGTTTAGGATTTAGATTTTAGGTTTTTAGGATTTTTAGGGTTTTAGGGTTTAGGTTTTAGTGTTTAGGGCTTTAAGGGTTTAGGGTTTTAGGGGTTTAGGGGTTTAGGGGTTTAGGGTTTTAGGATTTTAGGGTTTCAGGGTTTTGGGGTTTAGGGTTTTGGGTTTTAGGGGTTTAGGGTCTAGGGTTTAGGTTTTAGGGTTCAGGGCTTAGGGTTTGGGGTTGTGGGTTTAGGATTTAGCGTTCAGGTTTTGGTTTTATGGTTTTTGATTTTTTGGGTTTTAGGGTTTACGGTTTAGGATTTTAGGGTTTTAGGATTTTAGGGTTTAGAGTTTAGGGTTTAGGGTTTAGGGTTTTTGGGTTTAGGATCTAGATTTTAGGTTTTCAGGCTTTTAGGGTATAGGGTTTTATTGTTTTAGGGTTTTAGGGTCTAGGGTTTTACTGGTTTAGGGTTTTAGAGGTTTTGGGTTTAGGGTTTAGGCGTTTAGGGTTTTAGGGTTTAGAGATTTATTGTTTTAGTGTTTTAGGGGTTTGGGGGTTTAGGGTTTAGGGATTTAGGATTTTTGTGTTTTAGGTTTTAGGGGTTTAGTGCTTAGGATTTAGGGTTTAGGTTTAGAGTTTAGGGTTTAGGGTTTTAGGGTTTTAGGGTTTCAGGGTTTTAGGGAGTAGGGTTAGGGTTTAGGGTTTTAGGGTTTTAGGGTTTAGGGTTTTAGGGGTTTTAGGGGTTTAGGTTTCGGGTTTCAGGGGTATAGGGTTTTAGGGTTTTAGAATTTACGATTTTAGGGTTAGGATTTTAGGGATATAGGGTTTTAGGGTTTAGGGTTTAGGGTTTAGGGTTTTAGGGTTTTAGGGTTTAGGATTTTAGGGTTCAGGGTTTTAGTGGTATAGGTTTTTAGGGTTTAGGGTTTTAGTGGTATAGGTTTTTAGGGTTTAGGGTTTAGGATTTTAGGGTTTTTGGGTTTTAGGGTTTAGGGTTTTAACGCTTAGGGTTTAGGTTTTGGGGTTTAGGTATTTGGGTTTAGGTTTAAGGGTTTAGGGTTTAGGGTTTAGTGTTTTAGGGTTTTAGATTTTAGGGTTTTTTGGGTTTTAGGGTTTAAGGTTTTAGGTGTTTAGGGTTTTAGGGATTTAGGGTTTTAAGGGTTTAGGGTTTTGGGTTTAGAGTCTAGGGTTTTGGGTTTAGGGTTTAGGGTTTAGGGTTTAGGGTTTCAGGGGTTTAGGGTGTTAGGGTTTGGGGTTTAGGATTTACAGTTTTGGGTTAAGCGGTTAGGGTTTGGGGTTAGTGTTTAGGGTTTAGGGTTCAGGGTTTAGGGTTTAGATTTTACGGTTTTAAGGTTTAGGGTTTTAGGGTTTAGGTTAGATTTTAGGGTTTAGGGTTTAGGGTTTAGGGTTTTAGGCTTTTAGTGTTTAGTGTTTAGGGTTTTTTGGGTTTTAGGGTTTAAGGTAGGGTTTTAGGATTTAGTATTTAGGGTTTCAGGGCTTTTGGGTTTTAGGGTTTAGGGTTTTAGGTGTTGAGGGTTTTAGGGATTTAGGGGTTTAGGGTTTAGCATTTATGGTTTAGGGGTTTAGGCTTTAGGTTTTTAGGGTTTAGGGTTTAGAATTTAGCGCTTAGGGTTTAGGGTTGATGGTTTTAGGGTTTAGGATTTAGGGTATAGGGTTTAGGGTTTAGAGTTTGTGGGTTTTAGGGTTCAGGATTTTAGGGTTTTGGGGTTTTTGGGTTTAAAGTTCAGGGTTTAGGGTTTAGTGTTTAGGGTTTTAGGGTTTTAAAGGTTTAGGGTTTAGGGTTTATGGTTTAGGGTTTTATGGGTTTAGGAGTTTAGGGTTCTGGGTTTAGGGTTTAAGGTTTAGGGTTTAGATTTTCGGGTTTAGGGTTTTATGTTTTTTGGGTTTTAGTGGTTTAGGGTTTAGGATTTCGATTTTAGGTTTTTAGGGTTTTAAGGTTTAGGGTTTTAAGGGTAGAGGGGTTTAGGGGTTTAGGGTTTTAGCATTTTAGGGTTTCAAGGTTTATGGTTTAAGGTTTAGGATTTTAGGGTTTTAGGGTTTAAGGGTTTAGAGTTTAGGGTTTAAGGTTCGGGGTTTAGTGTTTAGGGTTTTAGCGTTTTAGGGGTTTAGGGTTTAGGGTTTGGGGTTTAGGTTTAGGGTTTTAGGGTTTTTTTGGTTTAGGGTTTAGGATTTAGTTTTTAGGGTTTTGGTGGTTTAGGTTTTAGAGGTTTAGGGTTTTGCGGTTTAGGGTTTTAGGGTTTTGGGTTTAGGGTTTTAGGGTTTAGGGATTTTTGGGTTTTAGTGTTTTAGTGTTTAGGGTTTAGGGTTTAGATTTAGAGTTTAGGGTTTCTGCTTTTAGGGTTTTAGGTTTTTAGGGTTTAGGGTTTTGGGGTTTAGGGTTTAGGGTTTAGGGTTTTAGGGTTTTAGGGTTTAGGGTATGGTTTTAGGGTTTAAGGTTTTCGGGATTTAGGGTTTTAGGGGTTTAGGGTTTTAGGGGATAGGGTTATAGGGTTTTAGAGTTTAGGGTTTTGGGGTTTAGGATTTTCGGGTTTAGGGTTTTGGGGGTATAGGGTTTTAGGGTTTAGGGTTTAGGGTTTTAGGGTTTTATGGTTTAGGGTTTTGGGGGTATAGGGTTTTAGGGTTTAAGGTTTAGGGTTTTAGGGTTTTATGGTTTAGGGTTTTAGGGTTTGAGGCTTTAGGGTTTAGGGTTTACGGTTTTAGGGGTATAGGTTTTTAGGGTTTAGGGTTTTCGGGTTTTGGGTTTTAAAGTTTAGGGTTTTGGTTTTAGGGTTTAGGGTTTTGGTTTTAGGGTTTAGGGTTTTCGGTTTTTAGGGTTTTAGTGGCTTAGGGTTTAGGATTTAGGGTTTATGGTTTCAAGGTTTTATGGTTTAGGGTTTTTGGATTTTAGGGTTTGGGGTTTCAGTTTTAGGGTTTAGGGTTTTAGGTTTTTAGGGCTTTTGTGGTTTAGGGTTTTTGGTTTCTAGGGCTTTAGTGGTTTAGGGTTTTATGGTTTTGGGTTTAGGGCTTTAGGGTTTAGGTTTTAAGGTTTTAGGGTTTAGGGTTTTAGGGTTCTAGGGTGTTAGGGTTTTTGGGTTTTTGGCTTTAGGCTTTACGGTTTACGGTTTCAGGGTTTTACGATTTTAGGGGTGTTTAGGATTTAGGATTTTGGGTTTAGTCAATTGGTTTTAGGGTTTAGGGTTTTAGGATTTTGGGTATAGGGTTTTAGGGTTTTGGTTTTAAGGTTTTAGTGTTTTAGGGTTTTAGGGCTTTTGGCTTTAGGGTTTAGGGTTTAGGGTTACAAGGTTTAAGGGTTTTAGGGTTCAGGGTTTAGGGTTTAGGGTTTTAGGATTTTAGGATTTTATGGGTTTAGGGTTTTACGGTGTTAGGGTTTTAGGGTTTTACGATTTACGATTTTAGGGTTTAGGATTTAGGGTTTAGGCTTTTAGGGCTTTAGGGTTTGAAGGGTTTAGGGTTTTTGGGTTTCAGGGGATTAGGGTTTTTGTGTTTAGGATTTTGGGTTTACAGTTTAGGTTTTTAGGGTTTTATGGTTTAGGGTTTATGGGGGTTTAGGGTTTTAGGGTTTAGGCTAGGATTTTAGGGTTTAAGGTTTTAGGGTTTTAGGGTTTAAGGTTTTAGGGTTTTAGGGGTTCTAGGGGTTTAGGGTTTTAGGATTTTAGGGGTATAGGGCTGTAGGGTTTTAGAGTTTAGGGTTTTAGGGTTTAGGGTTTAGATTTTAGGGTTTAGGGTTTTAGGTTTTAAGGGTTTTAGTGGTTTAGGGTTTAGGATTTAGATTTTAGGTTTTTAGGGTGGGGTTTTAGGGTTTAAGGTTTTAGGGTTGTAGGGGTCTTAGGGTTTAGTCTAGGGTTTTAAGGATTAAGGTTTTAGGGTTTTAGGGGTTTTAGGGCTTCTAGGGGTTTAGGGTTTTAGGATTTTGGGGTTTAGGGTTTTAGGGTTTAGGGTTCTAGGGGTTCTAGGGGTTTAGGGTTTTAGGATTTAGGGTTTTAGGGTTTGGGGTTTTACGGGTATCGGGTGTTCGGGTTTAGGGTTTTAGGGTTTTATGGTCTAGGGTTTTAGGGTTTAGTGTTTTAGTGGTGTAGGGTTTTAGGGTTTTAGGGTTTAGGGTTGTCTGGTTTTAGGGTTAGGATTTTAGGGTTTTGGGTTTAGGGTTTAGGGTTTAGGTTTTAGGGTTTTAGGGTTTGGGGTTTTAGGGTTTTAGGGTTTAAGGTAGGGTTTTAGGGTTTAGGGTTTTGGGTTTAGGGTTTTAGGGTTTCTGGGTTTAGGTTTTAAAATTTTTTAGGGTTTAGGGTTTAGGGGTTTAGGGTTATAGTGTTGTAGGCTTTTTGTCTTTAGGGTTTTGGGGTTAGGGCTTAGGGTTTAGGGTTTAAGGGCTTAGTGTTTAGGGTTTTGGATTAGGATTTTATTGTTTAGTGTTTAGGGTTTAGGGTTTTAGGGTTTTAGGGTTTAGGGTTTATGGTTTAGGGTTTAGGGTTTACGGTTTAGGGTTTAGATTTAGGGGTTTAGTGTTTATGGGTTTAGGGTATTAGGGTTTTAGGGTTTAAGGGTTTAGGGTTTTGGATTTTGGGTTTAGGGTTTAGGGTTTAGGGTTAGTGTTTAGATTTTACGGTTTTAGGGTTTTAAGGTTTAGGGTTTTAGGGTTTTAGACTTTTAGGGTTTAGGGTTTAAACTATAGATTTTAGGGTTTAGGGTTAAGGCTTTAGGGTTTTAGTGTTTTAGGGTTTAGGGTTTTGGATTTAGGGTTTTTTTGGTGTTAGGGTTTTATGGTTTAAGGGAGGGTTTTAGGATTTAGGGTTTATGGTTTTGGGTTTAGGGTTTTTGGGTTTCGAGCTTTTTGGGTTTAGAGTTTAGGATGTTCGTGTTTTAGGGTTTTAGGGTTTAGGGTTTTGGATTAGGATTTTACTGTTTAGTGTTTAGTGTTTAGGGTTTAGGGTTTTAGGGTTTTAGGGTTTAGGGTTTATGGTTTAGGGTTTACGGTTTACGGTTTACGGTTTAGGGTTTAGATTTAGGGGTTTAGTGTTTATGGGTTTAGGGTTTAAGGGTTTAGGGTTTTGGGTTTTGGGTTTAGGGTTAGTGTTTAGATTTTACGGTTTTAGGGTTTTAAGGTTTAGGGTTTTAGGGTTTTAGAGTTTTAGGGTTTAGGGTTTAAAGTTTAGATTTTAGGGTTTAGGGTTAAGGCTTTAGGGTTTTAGTGTTTTAGGGTTTAGGGTTTTGGATTTAGGGTTTTTTTGGTGTTAGGGTTTTAGGGTTTAAGGTAGGGTTTTAGGATTTAGGGTTTAGGGTTTTGGGTTTAGGATTTAGTGTTTTGGGTTTTTGGGTTTCAGGCCTTTTGGGTTTACAGTTTAGGATGTTCATGTTTTAGGGTTTTAGGGTTTAGAGTTTAGGGTTTAGGGTATGGGGTTTAGTGTTTAAGGTTTTAGGGTTTAGGGTTTAGGGTTTAGGGTTTAGGGTTTAGGGTTAAAGGTGTTAGGTTTTTAGGGTTTTAGTGGTTAAGGGTTTAGGATTTAGGTTTAGGGTTTTAGGGTTTTAAGGTTTAGGGTTTCGGGTTTTAAGGTTTAGGGTTTGTGGTTAAGGGTTTAAGGGTTTTAGGATTTAGGGTTTTAGGGATTTAGGGTGTAGTGTTTAGGGTTTAGCTTTAGGGTTTTATCATTTTAGGGTTTGGGGTTTTAAGGTTTTAGGGTTTAGGATTTTAGGTTTTTGGGTTTTTGGTTTAGGGTTTCGGATTTTACGGTTTTAGGTTTTAAGGTTTTAGGGTTTTAGGGTTTAGGGTTAGCGCTTAGGGTTTTATGGTTTTGCGTTTTAGTGGTTTAGAGTTTTAAGGGTTTAGGGTTTTTGGGTTTCAGGCTTTTTGGGTTTAGGGTTTAGAGTTTAGGGTTGAGGGTTTAAGGTGTTAGGTTTTTAGGGTTTTAGTGGTTAAGGGTTTAGGATTTAGGTTTAGGGTTTTAGGGTTTTAAGGTTTAGGGTTTCGGGTTTTAAGGTTTAGGGTTTGTGGTTTAAGGTTTAAGGGTTTAAGGGTTTTAGGATTTAGGGTTTTAGGGATTTAGGGTGTAGTGTTTAGGGTTTTGCTTTTAGGTTTAGGGTTTTAGGGTTTTAGAGTTTTTGGGTTTAGGGTTTAGGGTTTAGGGTTTTAGGGTTTCACGGTTTTAGGGTTTACACTAGGGTTTTAGGCTTTAGGGTTTAGGGTTTTAGGGATTAGGGTTTAGGGTTTTTTGGTTTATGGTTTAGGGTTTAGGGTTTAGGGTTTTAGGATTTAGGGTTTAGGGTTTAGGGTTTTCGGGTTTTAGGTTTTTAAGGTTTCATGGTTTTGGGTTTAGGAGTTAGATTTTAGGGTTTAGGGTTTAGGTTTTTGGGTTTTAGGGTTTTTTGGGTTTTAGGGTTTAAGGTAGGGTGTTAGGATTTAGGGTTTATGGTTTTAGGGTTTAGGGTTTTAGGGTTTATAGTTTTAGGATTTTAGGGTTTTAGGGGTTATTTTAGGGTTTTAGGGTTTTGAGTCTTAAGGTTTAGGATGTAGGGTTTAGGGTGTAGGGTTTAGGGTTTTTTGGGTTTTAGTATTTTAGGGTTTAAGGTAGGGTTTTAGGATTTAATGTTTAGGGTTTAGGGGTTTTGGGTTTTAGGATTCAGGGTTTTTCGGCTCTAGGGTTTTAGGGTTTTAGGGTTTAGAGTTTTAGAGGTTTTTGGTATTAGAGTTTAGTGTTTTAGGGTTTTTGGGTTTTAGAAGTTTAGTGTTTAGGGTTCAGCTTTTAGGGTTTAGGGTTTTAGGGTTTTAAGGTTGTAGGATTTAGGGTTTAGGGTTTATGGTTTTAGGGTTTTAGGTTTTCAGGGTTTTAGAGTTTAAGGTAGGGTTTTAGGGTTTTAGGGATTAGGGTTTAGGGTTTACGGTTTACGGTTTAGAGTTTAAGGTTTAGGGTTTAGGGTTTTAGGGTTTTACGATTTTAGAATTTAGGGTTTAGGGTTAGGTTTTACGGTCTAGGGTTTAGGGTTTAGGGTTTAGGGTTTAGGGTTTAGGGTTAGGGTTCAGGGTTTGGGGTTTAGGGTTTAGGATTAGGATTTTAGTGTTTAGGGTTTAGGGTTTAGGGTTTAGCTTTTAGCGTTTACAGTTTACTGTTTTAGGGTTTTAAGGTTTAGGGCTTTTGGGTTTTACGGTTTAGGGTTTAGATTTAGATTTTAGGGTTTAGGGTTTAGGGTTGAGGGTTGAGGGTTTGAGGGTTTTGGGGTTTTAGGGTTTAGGGTTTAGGTTTTAGTGTTTAGTGTTTTTTGGGTTTTAGGGTGTTAGGTTCTTAGGGTTTAGGGTTTAGGGTTTTTTGGGTTTTAGGGTTTAAGGTAGGATTTTAGGATTTAGGGTTTAGCATTTTAAGGGTTTTAAGGTTTATTGTTTAGAGTTTAGGGTTCAGGGTTTAGTGTTTAGGGTTTTAGGATTTTGGGTTTAATGGGATTTTCGGTTTTTTGGTTTTAGGGTTTTAGGGTTTTAGGGGTTTAGGGTTTAGGGCTCACTGTTTTTGGGTGTTAGGGGTTTAGGATTTAGGGTTTAGGGTTAAGAGTTTAGGGTTTAGGATTTAGGGTTTAGGGTTTTCGGTTTTTGTTGTACGGTTTTACGATTTTATGGTTTAGGGTTTTAGGGTTTTAGGGTTTTTGGGGTTTAGGGTTGAGGGTTTAGGTTTTAGGGTTGAGGGTTTAGGGTTTAGGGTTGAGGGTTTAGGGTTTAGGGTTTAGGTTTTAGGTTTTTGGATTTTAGGGTTTAGGGTTTTGGGTTTTCGGTTTAATGTTTAGGGTTAGCATTTAGTGTCTAGGATTTAGAGTTTAGGGTTTTGGGTTTTAGTGTTTTAGAATTTAGGGTTTAGTGTTTTTGGGTTTTAAGGTTCTAGGGATTAGGGTTTAAGGTTTAGGGTTTACGGTTTACGGTTTAGGGTTTACGGTTTAGGGTTTTGGGTTGTATAGTTTTAGGGGTTAGGGTTGAGGGTTTAGGGTTTAGGGCTTAGGGTTAGGATTTTAGTGATGCGGGTTTAGCGGGTAGGGTTTAAGGTTTGAAGGTTTTAAGGTTTTGGGTTTCAGGGTTTCAGGGTCTAGGGTTTTTTATTTAGATTTTAGGGTTTAGGGTTTTGGCATTAGGGTTTTGGGTTTTGGCCTTTAGGATTTTAGAATTTAGGGTTTAGCGATCTAGGGTTTTAGGGTTTTAAGGATTAGGGTTTACGGTTTTTGGTTTAGGGTTACGGTTTAGGGTTTAGGATTTTGGGTTTAGGGTTTAGGGTTTTAGAGTTTTAGAATTTAGCGATTTAGGGTTTAGGGTTTTTTGGGTTTTAGGGTTTTAGGGTTTTTGGTAAGGTTTTAGGTTTTAGGTTTTAGTGTTTAGGGTTTTAAGGGTTTATGGATTTAGGGTTTAGGGTTTTAGGGTTTTGGGGCTTTACGGTTTAGGGTTTAGGGTTTTAAGGTTTTAGGAGTTAAGGGTCTCGGGGTTTAGGGTTTAGATTTTAGGGTTTAGGGTTTTAGGGTTTAGGGTTTTAAGGTTTTAGGAGTTAAGGGTCTCGGGGTTTAGGGTTTAGATTTTAGGGTTTAGGGTTTTAGGGTTTAGGGTTTAGGGTTTAGGGTTTAGGGTTTAGGGTTTAAGGTTTTAGGGTTTTAGGGTTTAGGGTTTAGGGTTAAGAGTTTAGGGTTTAAGATTTAGGGTTTAGGGTTTTCGGTTTTCGTTGTACGGTTTTACGATTTTAAGGTTTAGGGTTTTAGTGTTTTCGGGTATTTGGGGTTTAGGGATTTAGGGCTGAGGGTTTAGGTTTTAGGGTTTAGGGTTTAGGGTTTTTAGGTTTTAGGGTTTAGGGTTTTGGGTTTTCGGTTTAGGGTTTAGGGTTAGGGTTTAGTGTCTAGGATTTAAAGTTTAGGGTTTTGGGTTTTAGGGTTTAGTGTTTTTGGGTTTTAAGGTTTTAGGGATTAGGGTTTAGGGTTTAGGGTTTAGGGTTTACGGTTTAGGGTTGAGGGTTTAGGGTTTAGGGTTAAAGGTTTTTGGGTTTTAGAGTTTTGGGGGTTAGGGTTGAGGGTTTAGGGTTTAGGGCTTAGGGTTAGGATTTTAGTGCTTCGGGTTTAGCGGGTAGGGTTTAGGGCTTGAGGGTTTTAAGGTTTTGGGTTTCAGGGTTTTAGGGTCTAGGGTTTTTTATTTAGATTTTAGGGTTTAGGGTTTTGGCTTTAGGGTTTAGGGTTTTAGCCTTTAGGATTTTAGAATTTAGGGTTTAGGGATCTAGGGTTTTAGGGTTTTAAGGATTAGGGTTTAGGGTTTAGGGTTTACGGTTTTGGGTTTAGGGTTTAGGGTTAGGGTTTAGGGTTTAGGATTTTGGGTTTAGGGTTTAGGGTTTTAGGGTTTTAGAATTTAGGAATTTAGGGTTTAGGGTTTAGGGTTTAGGGTTTTAGGGTTTTAGGGTTTTTGGTATGGTTTTAGGTTTTAGGTTTTAGTGTTTAGGGTTTTAAGGGTTTATGGATTTAGGGTTTAGGGTTTTGGGGCTTTGCGGTTTAGGGTTTAGGGTTTTAGGGTTTTAGGGTTTTAAGGTTTTAGGAGTTAGGTTTCAGGGTTTAGGGTTTAGGGTTTAGGGTTTTAGGGTTTAGGGTTTAGGATTTTGGGTTTTAGGGTTTAGGGTTTAGGATTTAGATTTTTGGGTTTAGGATTTAGGTTTAGGGTTTTAGGGTTTTAGGGTTTAGGGTTTAGGGTTTAGTACTTTTTGGGTTTTAGGGTTTTAGGGTTTAAGGTAGGGTTTTAGAATTTAGGGTTTAGGGTTTTAAGGGTTTAGGGATTTAGGGTCTTGGGGTTTTAGGTTTTAGGGTTTTAGGGTTTTAGGTGTTAATGGTTTTAGGGTTTAGGGTCGTAGGTTTAAGGTTTAGGGTTTGCGGTTTAGGGTTTTAAGGTTTTAGGGTTTAGCGTTTATGGTTTTGGGTTTAGGGTTTTGGGTTTTAGGGTTTTAGTGGTTTAGGTTTTCGGGTTTAGATTTTAGGGTTAAGGGTTTTAGGGTTTTAGGGTTTAGGGTTTAGCGTTTAAGGGTTTTAGGGTTTATGGATTAGGGTATCGGGTTTAGATTTTACGGTTTAGAGTTTAGGGTTTAGGGTTTAGGGTTTGGGGTTAGGGTTTAGGGTTTAGGGTTAAGGGGTTAGGGTTGTTGGGTTTTAGGGTTTTAGGGTTTAGGGTTTCGGGTTTAGGGTTAAGGGTTTAGTGTTGTTGGGTTTTGGGGTTTAGGGTTAAGGGTCAGGGTAGTTGGGTTTTAGTGTTTTATGGTTTAGGGTTTAGGGTTTAGCGTTTTTTGGATTTTAGGGCTTTATGGTTTAAGGTAGGGTTTTAGGATTTATGATTTACGGTTTTAAGTGTTTTTGGCTTTAGGGTTTAGGGTTTAGTATTTAGATTTTACAGTTTAGGGTTTAGTCTTTAGGGTTTAGGGTTTTAGGGTTTTAGAATTTAGGGTTTAGAGTTCTAGGGTTCTAGGGTTTTAGGGTTTTGGGGATTAGGGTTTAGGCTTTAGGGTTTACGGTTTAGGGTTTAGGGTTTAGTGTTTAGGGTGAGGGTTTAGGGTTTAGGGTTTTGGGTTTAGGGTTTAGAGTTTTAGGGTTTTAGAATTTAGGGTTTAGGGTTTTAAGGTTTTTGGGTTTTAGGGTTTAGGGTTTAGGGTTTAGGGTTTAGGTTTAGGGTTTTGGGTTTTGGGTTTTGGGTTTTGGGTTTAGGATTTTAGAATTTTAGAATTTAGGGTTTAGGGCTTTAGGGTTTGAGAGTTTTAGGGTTTGGGGGTTTTAGGGATTAGGGTTTAGGGTTTATGGTTTACGGTTTAGAGTTTAGGGTTAGGGTTTTGGGTTTTGGGTTTAAGGTTTAGGGTTTAGGGTTTAGGGTTTTAGGGTTATAGAATTTAGGGTTTAGGGTTTTAGGGGTTGAGGGTTTTAGGGTTTAGGGTATAGGGTTTACGGTTTAGGGTTTACGGTTTTATGGTTTCAGGGTTTAGGGTTTAGGTGACAACCACTAAAAAATGATAATTTTACCCTTTAATATTGGATTAGTTAATTCTTAAATTTTGTTTATTTTATATTGTTGTTGTAATATATTACATATTCTAAAATTATATTTGTTAATATATTATATTAATTAATTTTATCTAATTAATATGTTTTATGTGTTTTTAGGTGGGGAACTTGCTAAACCTAAAGCCGCCTAATTGGGCATAAAATATGCCTATTTGTTGTCATCCAGAGAGATGAATAAATGGCTGCTCAAATCAAGTCATAGCGGTGATAAAATAAATAAAGAATGAGGTGTTGTTGTCTTACACGTAGGAATTGTCCCAACTCAGAAAGATGAGAAAAGAAAGAGGATGAAAATAGAAGGATTGAAAATAGAAATACAAGAGGGACGGTAGGAATATAAGAATAGAAGGTTGAATTTGAGGAAGGGGCTTAAATGGTTGTGAAATATTAGAAACCCATGTTATTATAAAAGGAGGGGCACGATGCAGAGAAGGAACTGGAATCGGACAGAGACTTGAAGAGACCGATACAGAGCAAGGGAAATCTTGTCATTCGTTCGGGATCTCCGACATGGCTTGGGTTTCATTTTTCTATCTCTTTTGTTTTAAATTCTTTCATAATGTCCGGCTAATTTCCTGTACTGGGGTTGAAGAGGAAGCCCCATTAATGAAACAATTCTTCTTTTATTTATTTAATTCCAAATTATGTGTGTTTGATTATTAATGATTTTGACTTCATTAGATTAATTAAATATTCATTATTTTCACCATTAATATCATGTATTTTTTGTAGTTAAAAATATTCTTTAATTAATCAAAGGCTTGGCATTTTAATTAAAAAGGAAGATTTCTTGATTTAATTGTTTCAATTTAATTAGATACATTGGATGCTTGGATTATTTTCTTTGATCCATTGTCTTTTAAATTAAAATTGGATACATTAAATGCTTAGAATTATATTTTTAAAAGCAAAGGAAAATCTGAATTTTGAACACCATATTAATGAACTTAAATGTTTAAATATTTAAAACTGGGAATCAATAAATAAATAATTGGAATTATGGATTTAATGGTGGTGGAATCCGATACCTTAGTAATTTCTCTCACTTGATTCAATCTTTATTTTAGTTGTTTTATTTTAATTTCGCATGTTTAATTTAACCATCCTCCATAAAAAGTGTTAACTAGGTTAAGGTTAAATTGTTAGGCTTTTTAATTTGTTTTCCCGTTCATTCTAAATCAAGTCCTTGTGGGTTCGACTTTACACTTGCATATCTCTATAGTCCAATTCGATTCGTGTGCTTGCGAGTAATTATAAATTTAAAATTTGGACAACATTAGGGTTTAGGGTTTAGGGTTTTAGGGTTTAGGGGTTTAGGGTTTAGGATTTACGTTTTATGGTTTTAGGGTTTTTTGGGTTTAAGGTACGGTTTTAGGATCTAGGGTTTAGGGGTTTAAGGGTTTAGGGATTTGGGGTTGAGGGTATTAGGGTTTAGGGTTTTAAGGGTTTAGGGTTTTAAGGGTTTAGGGATTTGGGGTTGAAGGTATTAGGGTTTAAGGTTTAGTGTTTACGGATTTAGGGATTTAGGGGTTTACGGTTTTAGGGGTATAGGATTTTAGTGGTTTAGGGTTTTAGTGTTTTAGGGTTTTAGGGTTTACAGTTTAGAGTTTTAGGGTTTTAGCGTTTAAGGTTTAGGGTTTTAGGGTTAGGGTTTAGGGTTTAGGGTTTTAGGGTTTTAGGGCTTAGGGTTTTAGGGCTTAGGGTTTAGGTTTTAGGGTTTAGGGTTTTAGGGGTTAAGGGTTTCAGAGTTTAGGGTTTTAGGGCTTTAGGGTTTAGGGTTTTTTGGCTTTTAGGATTTTAGGTTTTATGGCAGGGTTTAGAGTTTAGGGTTTAGGGTTTAGGTTTAGGGTTTTAGGGTTTTAGGGTTTTAGGGTTTTAGGGTTTCAGGGTTTAGGGTTTTTTGGATTTTAGGGTTTTAGGTTGAAGGTAGGGTTTTACGTTTTAGCATTTAAGGTTTATGGTTTTAAGGGTTTAGGGATTTAGGGTTTAGGGTTTTAGGGTTTTGGGGCTTTAAGGTTTAAGGTTTAGGGTTTTAGGGTCTTAGGGGTTAAGGGTTTCAGGGTTTAGGGTTTTAGGGTTTAGGGTTTAGGTTTAGGGTTTTAGGGTTTTAGGGTTTAGGGCTTTTTTGGTTTAGGGTTTTAAGGGTTCAGGGATTTAGGGTTTAGGGTTTTAGGGTCTTGGGGTTTTAGGGTTTTTGGAGTTAATGGTTTCAGGGTTTAGGTTTGTAAATTTAAGTTTTAGGGTTAGGGGTTTAGGGTTTTAAGGTTTCAGGGTTTAGCGTTTATGGTTTTGGGTTTAGGGTTTAGGGTTTAGGGTTTTAGTGTTTAGGGTTTAGGGCTTAGGGTTTAGGGTTTAGGGTTTAGGGTTTAGGGTTTAGGGTTTTAGGGGTTTAGGGTATAGGTTTTAGGGGTTTAGGGTATAGGTTTTAGGGTTTAGCGTTTATGGTTTTGGGTTTAGGGTTTAGGGTTTTAGTGTTTAGGGTTTAGGGTTTAGGAGTTTAGGGTTTCGGATTTAGATTTTTGGGTTTAGGGTTTTAGGGTTTAGGGTTTAGCGTTTAAGGGTTTAGGGTTTATGGATTAAGATATCGGGTTTAGATTTTACGGTTTAAAGTTTAGGATTTAGGGTTTTGAGTTTGGGGTTAGGGTTTAGGGTTTAGGGTTTGGGGTTTAGGGATAGGATTTTCGTATTTAGGGTTTGGGGTTTAGGGTATAGGGTGTACATTTTACGGTTTTAGGGTTTTAAGGTTTAGGGTTTTACGGTTTAGGATTTAGACTTTAGGGTTTAGGGTTTAGGGTTAAGGGTTTAGGGTTGTTGGGTTTTAGGGTTTTATGGTTTAGGGTTTAGGGTTTAGCGTTTTTTGGGTTTTAGGGTTTTATTATGGTTTAAGGTAGGGTTTTAGGATTTATGATTTACGGTTTTAAGTGTTTTGGGATTTAGGGTTTAGGGTTTTAGAGTTTAGGGTCTAGGGTTTAGGATTTAGATTTTAGGGTTTAGTGTTTAGGCTTTAGGGTTTAGGGTTTTAGGGTCTTAGAATTTAGGGTTCTAGGGTTTTAGGGATTAGGGTTTAGGCTTTAGGGTTTACGGTTTACGGTTTAGGGTTTAGGATTTAGTTTTTAGGGTGAGGAATTAGGGTTTAGGGTTTTGGGTTTAGGGTTTAGAGTTTTAGGGTTTTAGAATTTAGGGTTTAGGGTTTTAAGGTTTTGGGGTTTTAGGGTTTAGGGTTCAGGGTTTACGGTTTAGGGTTTAGGTTTAGGGTTTTGGGTTTTGGGTTTAGGTTTTAGGGTTTTAGGGTTTTATAATTTAGGGTTTAGGGTTTTAGGGTTTGAGGGTTTTAGGGTTTTAGGGATTAGGGTTTAGGGTCTAGGGTTTATGGTTTAGGGTTTAGGGTTAGGGTTTTGGGTTTTGGGTTTTGGGTTTAGGGTTTAGGGTGTTAGGGTTTTAGGGTTTTAGAATTTAGGGATTAGGGTTTTAGCATTTACGGTTTAGGGTTTAGGGCTTAGGGTTTTAGGGTTTAGGGAAGCGTTTCAGGGTTTTAGGGTTGTTTTAGTGTTTAGGGTCTATGGTTTTAGGGTTTCAGGGTTTTAGGGTTTACGGTAGGGTTTGACGGTTTAGGGTTTTTGAATTTATTTTTTTTTGAAAGGTGTAGGGTTTTTGGGTTTTAGGGATTAGGGTTTAAGGTTTACGGTTTACGGTTTACGGTTTAGGGTTTGGGGTTTAGGGTCTAGGGTTTTTGGTTACGGTTAGGGTTTAGGGTTTAGGGTTAGGATTTTAGTGTTTAGGGTTTAGGGTTTACGTTTTACGGTTTTAGAGTTTTAAGGTTTAGAGTTTTAGGGTTTTACGGTTTAGGGCTTAGGATTTAGATTTTAGGGTTTAGGATTTAGGGTTTTAGGGTTTTAGGGTTTAGGGCTTAGGATTTAGATATTAGGGTTTAGAGTTTAGGGTTTAGGATTTAGGGTTTTAGGGTTTAGGGTTTGGAGTTTAGGGATTTAGGGTTTAGGGTTTTGTGTTTTAGGGTGGTTTTAGTGTTTAGGGTCTATGGTTTTAGGGTTTTAGGGTTTACGGTTGGGTTTTACAGTTTAGGGATTTAGAATTTAGAGTTTAGGGTTTTCGGGTTTTAGGGTTTTTTTTATTAGGGTTTTGGGTTTAGGGTTTACGGTTTCGGGTTTGGGGCTTATGGTTTTGGATTTTGGGTTAGGGTTTAGGTTTACGGTTAGGATTTTAGTGTTTAGGGTTTAGGCTCTAGGGTTTAGGGCTTTACGTATTTGGGTTTAGAGTTTAGGGTTAGGATTTAGTGTTTAGGGTTTAGTGTTTAGGATTACGGTTTAGGGCTTAGGGATTAGGGTTACGATTTTAGTGTTTCGGGTTTAGGGTTAAGGGTTTTAGGGTTTTAAGGTTTTGGATTTTATGGTTTTAGAGTTTTAGGATTTAGTATTTTGGATTTAGATTTTATGGTTTAGGGTTTAGGGTTTTGGGTTTAGTTTTGACGGTTTTACGGTTTTAAGGTTTAGGGTTTTAGGGTTTAGGGCTTAGGGTTTTAAGGGTTTTAGGATTTGAGAGTTTAGGGTTTTTTCGGTTTTAGGGTTTAAGGTAGGGTTTTAGGATTTAGGTTTATGGTTTTAGGGTTTAGGGTTTAGGGTTTAGTGTTAAGGGTTTTAGGGTTCTAGGGATTTATAGTTTAGGGTTTAGGGTTTAGGGTTTTAGGGTTTGGGGTTTAGGGTTTTAGGGTTTTAGGGATTAGAGTATAGGGTTTAGGGTTTATGGTATAGGATTTAGGGTTTAGGGTTTCGGGTTTAGGGTTAGGGTTAGGGTTTAGGGTTTACGGTTTAGGGTTTAGGGTTTTAGGGCATTAGGATTTCAAAATTTAGGGCTTAGGATTTTAGGGTGTTAGAGTTTTATGCTTAGGATTTTAGGGTGTTAGAGTTTTAGGGTTTAGGGTTTAGGGTTTTAAAATTTGGGGTTTAGGGTTTTAGGATTTTAGGGTTTTAGGGTTTTAGGGTTCTAGGGGTTTATGCTTTAAGGTTTAGGGTTTTTGGGGTTTTGGGTTTTAGGGTTTAGGGTTTTAGTGTTTTAAGGTTTTAGGGTTTTAGGGTATAGGGGTTTAGGGTTTAGGATTTAGGGTTTAGGGTTTTGGGGTTTTAGGGGATTAGGGTTTTTGGGTTTACAGTTTAGGTTTTTAGGGTTTTACGGTTTAGGGTTTTATTGTTTTAGGGATTTAGGGTTTATGGCTTAGGGTTTAGGGTTTTAGGGTTTTAGGGTTTTAGGGGTTTTATTTAGGGGTTCTAGGGGTTTTGGGTTTTAGGATTTTAGGGGTATAGGGTTGTAGGGTTTTAGAGTTTAGGGTTTTAAGGTTTAGGGTTTAAGGTTTAGGGTTTAGATTTTGGGGTTTAGGGTTTTAGGTTTTAAGGGTTTTAGTGGTTTAGGGTTTAGGATTTAGATTTTAGGTTTTTAGGGTTTTAGGATTTAGGGTAGAGTTTTAGGGTTTAAGGTTTTAGGCTAGGGTTTTAGGGGTCTTAGGGTTTAGGCTAGGGTTTTAGGGTTTAAGGTTTTAGGGTTTTAGAGCTTTTAGGGGTTTAGGGTTTTAGGATTTTGGGGTTTAGGGTTTTAGGGTTTAGGGTTCTAGTTGTTCTAGGGGTTTAGGGTTTTAGGATTTTGGGGTTTAGGGTTTTAGGGTTTAGGGTTCTAGTTGTTCTAGGGGTTTAGGGTTTTAGGATTTAGGGTTTTAGGGTTTGGGGTTTTAGGGGTATCGGGTTTTCGGGTTTAGGGTTTTAGGGTTTGATGGTCCAGGGTTTTTGGGTTTAGTGTTTTAGTGGTGTAGGGCTTTAGGGTTTTGGGGTTTAGGGTTGTCTGGTTTTAGGGTTTATGATTTTAGGGTTTTGGGTTTAGGGTTTAGGGTTTAACTTTTAGGGTTTTTGGCTTGGGGTTTTAGGGTATTAGGGTTTTAGGGCTTTAGGGTTTAGGGTAGGGTTTTAGGGTTTAGGGTAGGGTTTTAGGGTTTAGGGTTTTAGGGTTTCTGGGTTTAGGTTTTAAAATTTTTTAGGGTTTAGGGTTTAGGGGTTTAGGGTTATAGGGTTGTAGGCTTTTCGTCTTTAGGGTTTTGGGGTTAGTGTTTCAGGTTTTAAAATTTTTTAGGGTTTAGGGTTTTAGGGTTATAGGGTTGTAGGCGTTTTGTCTTTAGGGTTTTGGGGTTAGGGTTTAGGGTTTTACGGTTTTAGGTGTTATGGGTTTAGGGTTTAAGGGCTTAGGGTTTAGGGTTTTGGATTAGGATTTTACTGTTTAGTGTTTAGGGTTTAGGGTTTAGGGTTTTTTTAGGGTTTAGGGTTTAGGGTTTACAGTTTAGGGTTTAGATTTAGGGGTTTAGGCTATTAGGGGTTTAGAGTTTAAGGGTTTAGGGTTTTGGGTTTTGGTTTAGGGTTTAGGGTTAGTGTTTAGATTTTACGGTTTTAGGGTTTTAAGGTTTAGGGTTTTAGGGTTTAGGGTTTAAAGTTTAGATTTTAGGGTTTAGGGTTAAGGCTTTAGGGTTTTAGTGTTTTCGGGTTTAGGGTTTTTTTGGTGTTAGGATTTTAGGGTTTAGGTTAGGGTTTTAGGATTTAGGGTTTTAAGGTTTAGGGTTTTAGGGTTTAGGGTTTAAAGATTAGATTTTAGGGTTTAGGGTTAAGGCTTTAGGGTTTTAATGTTTTAGGGTTTAGGGTTTAGGATTTTGGATTTAGGGTTTTTTTGGTGTTAGGGTTTTAGGGTTTAAGTTAGGGTTTTAGGATTTAGGGTTTAAGTTAGGGTTTTAGGATTTAGGGTTTAGGTTTTATGGTTTTTGGGTTTCAGGCTTTTTGGGTTTAGAGTTTAGGATGTTCGTGTTTTAGGGTTTTAGCGTTTAGGGTTTAGGGTTCAGGGTATGGGGTTTAGTGTTTAAGGTTTTAGGGTTTAGGGTTTAGGGTTTAAGGTGTTAGGTTTTTAGGGTTTTAGTGGTTAAGGGTTTAGGATTTAGGTTTAGGGTTTTAGGCTTTCAGGCTTTTAAGGTTTAGGGTTTCGGGTTTTAGGGTTTAGGGTTTTAAGGTTTAGGGTTTAAGGGTTTTAGGATTTAGGGTTTTAGGGATTTGGGGTGTAGTGTTTAGGGTTTAGCTTTTAGGGTTTAGGGTTTTAGGGTTTTAGAGTTTTTGGGTTTAGGGTTTAGGGTTTAGGGTTTAGGGTTTTAGGGTTTTAGGGTTTACAGTAGGGTTTTAGGGTTTAGGGTTTAGGGTTTTAGGGATTACGGTTTAGGGTTTTTTGGTTTACGATTTAGGGTTTAGGATTCAAGGTTTAGCGTTTAGGGTTTAGGGTTAGGGTTTAGGGTTTAGGGTTAGGGTTTATGGGTTAGGGTTTAGGGTTTAGGATTAGGATTTTAGTGTTTAGTGTTCGGGCTTTAGTGTTTAGGGTTTTTTGGTTTTAGGGATTAGGGCTTTGGGTTTTATGGTTTTAGGGTTTTAGGGTTTAGGGGTTTAGGGTTTTAGGGTTATAGGGTTGTAGGCTTTTTGACTTTAGGGTTTTGGGTTAGGGTTTAGGGTTTTAGGGTTTTACGGTTTTAGGTGTTATGGGTTTAGGGTTTTAGGGGTTTAGGGTTTAGGATTTTACTGTTTAGTGTTTAGTGTTTAGGGTTTAGGGTTTAGGGTTTTAGGGTTTTAGGGTTTAGGGTTTATGGTTTAGGGTTTACGGCTTACGGTTTAGTGTTTAGATTTAGGGGTTTAGTGTTTTTGGATTTAGGGTTTAAGGGTTTAGGGTTTTGGGTTTTGGGTTTAGGTTTAGTGTTTAGATTTTACGGCTTTAGGGTTTTATGGTTTAGGGTTTTAGGGTTTTAGAGTTTTAGGGTTTAGGGTTTAAAGTTTAGATTTTAGGGTTTAGGGTTAAGGCTTTAGGGTTTTAATGTTTTAGGGTTTAGGGTTTTGGATTTAGGGCTTTTTTGGTGTTAGGGTTTTAGGATTTAAGGTAGGGTTTTAGGATTTAGGGTTTAGGGTTTTGGGTTTAGGATTTAAAGTTTAGGGTTTTTGGGTTTCAGGCTTTTTGGGTTTAGAGTTTAGGATGTTCGTGTTTTAGGGTTTTAGGGTTTAGGGTTAGGGTATGAGGTTTAGTGTTTAAGGTTTTAGGGTTTAGGGTTTAAGGTGTTAGGTTTTTAGGGTTTTAGTGGTTAAGGATTTAGGTTTTAGGTTTAGGGTTTTAGGGTTTTAAGGTTTAGGGTTTCGGGTTTTTGGGGTTAGGGTTTGTGGTTTAGGGTTTAAGGGTTTTAGGATTTAGGGTTTTAGGGATTTGGAGTGTAGTGTTTAGGGTTTAGCTTTTAGGGTTTAGGATTTTAGAGTTTTTGGGTTTAGGGTTTAGGGTTTAGGGTTTAGTGTTTTTGGATTTAGGGTTTAAGGGTTTAGGGTTTTGGGTTTTGGGTTTTGGGTTTAGGGTTAGTGTTTAGATTTTACGGCTTTAGGGTTTTATGGTTTAGGGTTTTAGGGTTTTAGAGTGTTAGGGTTTAGGGTATAAAGTTTAGATTTTAGGGTTTAGGGTTAAGGCTTTAGGGTTTTAATGTTTTAGGGTTTAGGGTTTTGGATTTAGGGCTTTTTTGGTGTTAGGGTTTTAGGGTTTAAGGTAGGGTTTTAGGATTTAGGGTTTAGGGTTTTGGGTTTAGGGTTTTGGGTTTAGGGTTTAAGGTTTAGGGTTTTTGGGTTTCAGGCTTTTTGGGTTTAGAGTTTAGGATGTTCGTGTTTTAGGGTTTTAGGGTTTAGGGTTTAGGGTATGAGGTTTAGTGTTTAAGGTTTTAGGGTTTAGGGTTTAGGGTTTAGGGTTTAAGGTGTTAGGTTTTTAGGGTTTTAGTGGTTAAGGGTTTAGGATTTAGGTTTAGGGTTTTAGGGTTTTAAGGTTTAGGGTTTCGGGTTTTAGGGGTTAGGGTTTGTGGTTTAGGGTTTAAGGGTTTTAGGATTTAGGGTTTTAGGGATTTGGAGTGTAGTGTTTAGGGTTTAGCTTTTAGGGTTTAGGGTTTTAGAGTTTTTGGGTTTAGGGTTTAGGGTTTAGGGTTTTAGGGTTTTAGGCTTTAGGGTTTAGGGTTTTGGGGATTAGGGTTTAGGGTTTTTTGGTTTACGGTTTAGGGTTTTGGGTTGAGGGTTTAGGGTTTAGGGTTTAGGGTTAGGGTTTATGGGTTAGGGTTTAGGGTTTAGGATTAGGATTTTAGTGTTTAGTGTTCAGGGTTTAGTGTTTAGGGTTTAGGGTTTTTTGGTTTTAGTGATTAGGGTTTAGGGTTTTATAGTTTTAGGGTTTTCAGGTTTTGGATTTAGATTTTAGGGTTTAGGGTTTGGGGTTTAGGTTTGGGGTTTAGGTTTAGGGTTTTACGATTTGAGGGTTTTATCGTTTAGGGTTTAGGGTTTAGGGTTTCTTGGGTTTAGGGTTTAGGGCTTCAAGGTTTAGGGTTTTAGGGTTTAGATTTTAGGGCTTCAAGGTTTAGGGTTTTAGGGTTTAGATTTTAGGGTTTAGGGTTTTAGGGTTTAGGGTTTAGAGTTTAGGGTTTTCGGGTTTTAGGTTTTTAAGGTTTCATGGTTTGGGGTTTAGGAGTTAATTTTAGGGTTTAGGGTTTAGGGTTTTTGGGTTTTAGGGTTTAGGGTTGAGGTTTTTGGGTTTTTTGGGTTTTAGGGTTTAAGGTAGGGTGTTAGGATTCAAGGTTTAAGGTTTTTAGGGTTTAGGGATTTAGGGTTTAGGTTTTTAGGGTTTAGGGTTTATAGTTTTAGGATTTTAGGGTTTTAGGGGTTATTTTAGGGTTTTAGGGTTTAGGGTCTTAAGGTTTAGGGTTTAGGGTTTAGGGTTTGTTAGGTTTTAGTATTTTAGGGTTTAAGGTAGGGTTTTAGGATTTAATGTTTAGGGTTTAGGGGTTTTGGGTTTTAAGGTTCAGGGTTTTACGGTTCTAGGGTTTTAGGGTTTTTGGGTTTAGGGTTTAGGGTTTTAGAGGTTTTTGGTTTTAGAGTTTAGTGTTTTAGGGTTTTATGAGTTTAGTGTTTAGGGTTTAGCTTTTAGGGTTTAGGGTTTTAGGGTTTTAGGATTTAGGGTTTAGGGTTTATGGTTTTAGGGTTTCAGGGTTTTAGGGTTTAAGGTAGGGTTTTAGGGTTTTAGGGATTAGGGTTTAGGGTTTAGGGTTTAGGGTTTATGGTTTAAGGTTTAGAGTTTAAGGTTTAGGGTTTAGGGTTTTAGGGTTTTACGGTTTTAGAATTTAGGGTTTAGGTTTAGGTTTTAGGGTTTAGGGTGTTGGGTTTAGGTTTTAGGTTTTAGGGTTTAGGGTTTAGGATTTTTGGGTTTTAGGGTTTAGGGTTTTGGGTTTCAGGGTTTTAGAATTTAGGGTTTTGTGTTTTTGGGTTTTAAGGTTTTAGGGATTAGGGTTTAGGGTTTTAGGGTTTAGGGTTTACGGTTTAAGGTTTAGGGTTTAGGGTGAAAGGTTTTTGGGATTTAGAGTTTTAGGGTTTAGGGTTGAGGGTTGAGTTTGCGGTTTTGGGTTTAGGGTTCAGGGTTTAGGATTTTGGGTTTCGGGTTTAGGGTTTTAGGGTTTTAGAATTTAGGGATTTAGGGTTGAGGGTTTAGGGTTTAGGGTTTTTTGGGTTTTAGGGTTTTAGGTTTAGGTTTTAGTGTTTAGGGTTTTAAGGGTTTATGGGTTTTAGGGTTTTGGGGCTTTACGGTTTTGGAATTAAGGTTTTAGGGTTTTAGGATTTTAAGGTTTTAGGGGTTAAGGGTGTAATGGCCAGGAATTTGTAAATCAATATATAAGTGAATATTATTTATTTTAATGGTGGAAATTGGAAATTAAATCATCTAAGTTTGTGATCAGTTAGGAACTTAATCGTGGATAAAATATGGACAAAGGCCCAAGTATGGCCCAATGGACCATGGATTGGATTTAAAATCATTTAAATGGTCAATGATGGTCAATTGGGCCAAGGATGGTCAAATTGGGCCCAATACCCATTTGGGACCCAATGAGTCAAGATAATGTAAACTTTAAGGTAAATGGGTAAGGGTGAATTTAATTGGGCCATGGGCCCAATGGTAATCCAATAAGAGGAATGGATTTAATTAAATTTAAATCACCTAAGTTGGTGATGAATTGACCAAGGTGACATGGCCGATTGGGACCCACCTCCACCTCACTAAGTGAGGTGGCGTGTGGACCAAGGATTGGTGGGGCCAGCCACCATGGTTGACTTGGTCAACCATGGGTGGATTTCATGGAAGAAATTTAATGGAATTAAATTAAATATGAATTAATTAACCTAAGTAACGATCCAATTAACTAATTAATTAATCTAATCAAATGGTGGTCAAATAGTGAAAGTTGGAAGACCAAAACCACTCTAAGAAACACAAACTACTTCAAACAAACACAAAATAAATCACGTGCTTAAGGTGGTGGTTTTATCCCAACCACCACCATTAAACACATTAACCCATGTGTGGTAGGTGGGGGACCTAATGATGAAGTTTAACAACCAAGAAATGAGATGACTTTTCTTCTCATTCTCTCCATTCCATCTAACTCATTCACTTCTCCCTTTCTTGCCCTCTCAAAATCGTCCCTCATACGCCCAAGGAAGAGAGGAAGAAAACTAAGAAGAGAAGAAGAAAACTAAGGAAGAAGAAAGAGAAAAGCTTAGAGAAGAGGAAGAAAAGCCCAAGTGTTGGCCGACCACCTCAAGACAAAAAACCTTGAGACATCTCTTTCATCTCCATCCTCCCTCTCTCTCTCAAATCTAACCCATGATGGCTGAACCCAAGCTTGGAGGTTCTTCATCTTGATCAAGCATCCTAGCCGATCAACAAAGGAGAAGAAGAAAAAAGGAGGCCAAGGAGTCCGAAGGGAGCAAAGAAAGTCGGAGGATCCGACCAGATTGTAAGTATTTCTTAAACAAGAGGTTACATTTTTAAAGATTTAAAAAGTGATCATGAAATCCATTTTTCTTGGATTGGATGGTGGCCAAAAATATCATGGGCCTTGGATCTAAGATCCATCTAAAGATGAAGTAAGAAATGGATAAAATGGGAGAGATAAATTAAGAAAAATAAATGGATATTAAGGACACTATGTATTTAGATTTAATTAAGCATGGAAATATGATTTTGAATAATGGAAACCATGGAATATGATTAATGATTTTAAAGATGTTGAATGATTAAATGTTAGTGATTTTGTAAAGGGGGTTTTAAATGAGAAGATCATGGAAGGATGATTTATAATTGTTAGGATTTTTTTTTTTAATGATTAAATGTAGTAATTTTTAAATGATGAAATTTGTGGGAAATGTAAATAGTTTTATGGCCTCAAGAGGCATAAAGGAATAATGGACCATGAACCATGGGTTCGGCCATGGTGTATGGCCGAACACTATGGTGATGTTTAATAATTTTAATGGGAGTGAAAAGATGGAAGATGATGGAGGAAGTTGATAGTTTTTAAATGGATTTGTAAGTATAGGATATAATGTTTTAAAGGTATGAAATTAGGGATGAACCATGAACCTCATGGGAGGGTTTATTTTGGATCTAAATAATGTAAATAGGCCTAAGAAAATAATGGGAACTTTTGATGGACTAAGTATTTTGGAACCATGGAAAACAAATGGGAAATGTAGCTAAGTTGATGGACTCAAAATATATTTAATGTTGATAAAAAAGGAATGATTTAAATGCATAATGTAAAACCCCCCTCATGGAAGGGCTTATGATGGATTCAAATGTGTAACAATGGACCCAAGAAAAATGGAGAAAGAGACATCATGGGTTCGGCCATGCACCATGGCCGAACCCATGACCCAATTGTAGATCATTTTTGGTCTAAGATTAATGTGTATGTATATGCTTAAATGAATGGAGATTAGGTTAATCAATGGCTAATTTTAATGATCATATGGCATGGTTGACGGGTCATTAACGGACCTAAGTTAGGGATCACTAAGGGGTCTAAGTTTAATGAACAATCATGGACCAAAAATGTATATGGTTAAGTGAATGTCTAACCATAGGAGAGGTAGTGCCAAAACCATAAATAATGGCCAAAGTGAAGAACCCCATGAGAAATGATTATGGACTTAGAGGCTCTAAGTAACAACCATATGTGCGATTAATAAAGCCTAGGGTGGCTGGTTTTTAGATTCATGCAATTAAAATAATTAACGGATTAAATGAGACCCACAAACCTAGTTAGTGACGTTCGGCCATGGTGTATGGCCGAACCCCACTAAGGCTTGGGTAATGGATTTGGACATGATTAAAACATGAACTAATTGATAATGTATAATAAGGTATCGGATATCGCAAGCGGTACGCGTATCGGTGATCGGATTATCGAACGGAAAAGAAAAAGGAGGCTAGTCGGTATTCGGTAAGATTCCTACCTATTCGTAAGCCGTGGATTATGTATTATATGTTGGCTTCTTTAATTTATTTTGATAATTATGTGATTGGTATTATGATGGGTTTTAAGGTTATGAATTATATGTTAATACTATGAATTCTATTTTAATGTTATGCATTATATGTTAAGGCTATGTATTATATATTAAGGTTATGAGTTATATATATTACATAGCATAATGCACTTACATCTCATGCATGGCATGGGCGGGAAAATAAAGAAACCGGAGTCCATGCTCCGTCGGGGCGACCGAGAAGCAAACATGGGGATAGCCTGAGATGCTATAACCGGAGTCCATGCTCCGTCGGGGCGATCGAGAAGGAAACATGGGGATAGCTCGATATGCTATAACCGGAGTCCATGCTCCGTCGGGGCGACCGAGAAGCAAACATGGGGACACCTTGATGATGCCTTGCCGTCAAGGGGGATATGACATTGTATGATGGTATGGATGATGGGTGGGACACATGACATAGGCACCCATGGCATGGCATTCATTTTATGGGTTTTATTATATTGTTATCGGTATGCTTGTTATCACTAATCCATGTGCTAGCCCTACTCGGAGTCCTACTGGGAGCATTGTCTAACGCCCTACTTCTACCCTAGCTGATGACGCATGAGACGGTGGAAACGGTGGACGCGACGGGAGCCAAGCTTAGGAGCTTGGGAAAGAGGCTACTTAGTTTATTTAAGTTTTATTTTGGAAATGTAATTTAAGTAGCTTAGCTTGTTGGCATGTAATAATTTTAGATTTCTTGCTATGGTTTGGACTTTACCTTTGTTTGTGATAATTTGAGGTATTTAGTAATTGATGGTGTATCTTCCCTGCTATCTAAAACTGGTAGGGTAGATTCTATTATAACCCCCGCTTTAATGTTTATTTTCCGCAAGCTTACCTCTACGTGTGAACCATTCTTCGTAGACTTAGTTCCACAGACACGTAGGGTTGGCCAGTTAAGGGCCGGGCTTTAGAAGCTCGGACTTAACTCGCGTCGTGACGTCCCGTGCCCTTTGTCACTTTCATTTCAAAAAAGAAAAAAAATATAGACTCTGATTTTCGGTGAAAAGGGGTGGGCGTTACAAAGGGTTTCAGGGTTTAGGGTTTAGGGTTTAGGGTTTAGGGTTTAGATTTTAGGGTTTAGGGTTTTAGGGTTTAGGGTTTTGGGTTTTTGGGTTTTAGGGTTTTAGGGTTTAGGGTTTAGGATTTAGATTTTTGGGTTTAGGGTTTAGGTTTAGGGTTTTAGGGTTTTAGGGTTTAAGGTTTAGGGTTTTTTTGTAACGCCCGCCCCTTTTCACCGAATTCAGAGTCTATTTTTTTTTTATATAATAAGAGTGATAAAGGGCGCGGACGTCACGACGCTAGTTAAGTCTGAGCTTCTAAAGCCCAGCCCTTAACTGACCAACCCTACGTGTGCGTGGAATGAAGTCCACGAGAACGGTTCACACGTAGACGTAAGCTCGCGGAATATAATTTTAATGCGGAACATTATAATAGAGACTATCCTACCAGTTTTTAGATAGCAAGGAAGTACGGTGCTTAAATTACGAAAATACCCCTAAATTCATAATTATATCTCAAACTGATAACATCCAAAATAAAATCCAAACCATAGCAAGAAGTATGAAATATACAGTCCGACGAGCTACACTACTCAAATTACATTTTTCCAAAATAAATTAAATAAACTAAGTAGTCCGCCTTCCCAAACTCCTAAGCTTGGCCTCCGTCTCGTCTTTCGTGTCCGCCATCTCCTGCGCCATCAGCTAGGGTAGAAGTAGGGCGTTAGACAACTCGCCCAGTATGACTCCGAGTAGGGCTAACACATGGATTAGTGATAACAAGCATACAGATAGAAATAAAACAAAACCATAAAATGAATGCAATGCCATGGGTGTCTCATGTCATGTGTCCCACCCATCAACCATGCCATCTGATGTCATATACCCTTGACGGTAAAACCTCGTCAAGGTATCCCCATGTTTGCTTCTCGGTCGCCCCGACGGAGCATGGACTCCGGTTCCTTTATTTTCCCACCCATGTCATGCATGAGATGTAATTGCGATATGCTATATAGTATTTAAATATTGTAAATGTAATATGCCATATAAAGTTGAAATCATAGCCGTAACACATAATTCATAGCCTTAAAATCCATCATAAAATAAATCATATAATTATCCAAAATAAATCAAGGAAACCATCATATAACACGTAATCCACGGCTTACAAAAAGGTAGGAATCCTACCGAATACCGACTAGCGTTCTTTCTTTCGTTTTCGTCCGATAGACCCGATCGCCGATCGCGCACCGTTTGCAATGTCCAGTACCTTATTATACATTAATAATTAGTCCATGTTTTTAACCTTTTACTAAGCCCAAACATCATATCTTAGTGGGATTCTTCATTTTGGCCAATATTTACCATTTTTGCCACTATTCCTTCTATGGTTATTCACCTACTCAACCATGTCATATGATCATAAAAATTAGCCCTTTAATTAACCTAATCCTTATTCATTTAAACCCATACAAAACCCCATATTTAACCCTTTAAATGGTTCACAAAATGGGTCATTAATTATGGTTTTGCCACTACCTCTCCCATGTTTAGACATTCACTTAACCATATACATTTCTTTGTCCAAAATTGATTCATAGATTTGGGTCCATTAATGACCCATCACCCATGTCTTAAAACCATTAAAATCAGCCACTTAATTTAACCTAAACTCCATTAATTTAATCATATACAAACACATTAACCTTTGGCCAAAAGGATCTACAATTGGGTCATGGGTTCGGCCATGCACCATGGTCGAACCCATGATGCCTCTTTCTCCATTTTTCTTGGGTCCATTGTTACACATTTGAATCCCTCATAAGCCCTTCCATGAAGGGGTTTAATTCATACACTTAAAGCCATCATCCTCAACTACATTGGAGCCTTTTATAACTATCCACATTAGGATCATTTTTGTCTATCAAAACCACCAATATTCCCCACTTATTTTTCCATAATTCATAACCATTAAATCCACCATTTGATCACCATAGGGTTCGGCCATACACCATGGACGAACCCATGGTTCATGGTCCATCATTTTCTATGCCTCTTGAAGCCACAAAAATCATTCACATACCCAATGAATTTCCTCATTTAAACCCCTTTAAAAATCACTCACATTTATTCATTTAAAACCCTAAAATCATTAGCCACCCTCATTGTCTTCCATTCTTTAAAACCCTAAAAATCATACATCACTTACCATGGGGTTCGGCCATACTACATGGCCGAATCCTATGGTCCATCAATCCACTCAAAAACACATACTTCCATGCTTAATCCATTTAATTACATAATATTGTAATCCTTTTATTTATTTTTTTCTTAACCCTAATTTACCCATTAGGGTTTTGTCCATTTTCATCCTTCCATTGGATGGATTTGAGATCCAAGGCCTATGATCATTTGGCCACCATCAAATCTAACAAGAATGGATCCCAAATCTTAAACCCTAAAAATCTAAATCTCTTGTTTAGAATTTACTTACAATCCGACGTCTCCTCCGGCTTTTCTTTCTCCTCTTGATTTCCTTAGCCTCCTCTCTCCTTCTTCTTGATCTTTGGTCGGTCAAGTTGTGTTTGACCCAATGAAAAACATCAAGGCTTGGATCGGCAAAGGTAGGGTTAGGTTTGGGGGAGGGAGAGGGGGGGATGATGAGAAGGAAGATGGTAGCCCTTGATCTTAGAGTGGTGGACCAAAATTTCACTTCTTTCTTCTCTTCTTCTCTTCTTTTCTCTTAGTTTTCTTCTTCCTTCTCTTCTTAGTGTGGGACGGCCATGAGAAAGTGGGAGAGATGGAGAGAGTGAAAAATGAGGATGGGATAAGATGAAAACCCATCTTATCCCAAGGTTACTTACTTTATACTCAACCATAAATTCTCCCCACCAACCACATAGATTTTTATCATGCTTTATGACCCAACCACCACTAGCCAACATTTTTGATGCCTTGCAGTGGGTGGTTTGGTCTTCCAACTTTGACCCCTTTGACCACCCCATTTGATTAGCTTAATTAATTATTTAATTAGATCATTAGGTTAATTAATTCCATTTAATTAATTCCATTTACTTAAATTCCCTTCATGCATACACCCATGGTTGACCAATTCAACCATGGTGGCCGGCCCCACCAATCCTTGGTCCACACGCCACCTCACGTGGTGAGGTGGAGGTGGGTCCCATTTGGCCATGTCACCTAGGTTTTAAATAAATTCCAACTTAGGTGATTTAATTAAATCCATTTCAACTACTTTGATCACCATTGGGCCCATGGCCCAATCACACTCACCTTCGACCCATTTACCTTAGAGCTTACACCATCTTGATCCATTGGGTCCCAAATGGGTATTTGGCCCAATTTGACCATCCTTGGCCCAATTGACTGTAACGCCCCGCTCTTTTTCACCCGTTTTCCGAAAATCAGAGTCTATTTTTTTTTTTTTTGAAATAGAAGAGTGAGAGAGGGAGCGGACGCCACGACGCGAGTTAAGTCCGAGCTTCTAAAGCCCGACCCTTAACTGGCCAACCCCACGCTTGGACGGAGCTAAGTCCACGAGAACAGTTCATGCGTAGGAAGTAAGCATGCGGATTATAATTATTGCGGAACATGATAATAGAGTCTATCCTACCGGTTTGTTTTTTTTATTTTGATAGAAGGGAAGATACAACATTGAATTACCAAAATTCCCCTAAGTTCATAATTATATCACAAAATGTAATCGTCCATAAGTAACGTCCAAACCATTGCAAGAAATGTAAACTTATATAACGCGACAAGCTAAGTTACTTTCAAATTACATATCCAAAATGTAAACGTAAAATAAGCTAAGACTGCGTTTTCCAAGCTCCTAAGCTTGGCCTCCGGTATGTCCACCGCTTCCTGCCTCTCCTACATCATCAGCTAGGGTAGAAGTAGGGCGTTAGTCAACACACCCAGTAGGACTCCGAGTAGGGCTAGCACATGGATTAGTAATAATACACATACCGATAAAATAACATATAACAAAATAAGCAACGTGATGCATGCTATGCCATGGGTGCCTCATACAATGTATTGTCCCCATGTTTGCTTCTCGGTCGCCCCGACGGAGCATGGACTCCGGTTATAACCCTCAGGCTATCCCCATGTCTGATTCTCGGTCGCCCCAACTGAGCATGGACTCCGGTTATAGCCCTCAGGCTATCCCCATGTCTGATTCTAGGTCGCCCCGACGGAGCATGGACTCTGGTTTGTTTATTTTTTTCTGCCCATGCCATGCATGAGATGTAGTGCATTATGCTATGTAATATATATGTAATCCATATACTTGACATGTCATACATAGCCATATAATGCATAATATTAAGATGTAAACCATATGCTTCATAAACTTATAACTCATCATAAAATAAATCATAATCATAGATCAATCATAGGCCAAATCAAAATAATTTAAAACACCATTACATATCCATCGCTTACAAAAAGGTAGGAATCCTACCGAATACCGTGTCGCGTTCCGTTACGCTTCCCGTTCGATAATCCGGTCGCCGATCGAGTACCGTTTGCGACGTCCGATACCTTATTACATTTACCGAATTAGTCCCTACGTTATCCATGATTAAATTCATAATTGATCCATCTACTTAGACTCATTAATGGTCATTAATTATGTTACAAATTTATCGAAAATAAGCCCTTTAACTTAGCCTCATTTTTCATGGTTTAAAACACATACATAAACCCGATTTTTGGCCAATTTAGATATTTCCAATTTGCGGCCTAAAACGCAACAACTAATCGTTTCACTTAACCATTCACAAAATATCCGATTTTTATGTCTAATCCCTATAGGGTTCGGCCATGTACCATGGCCGAACCCATGGTTCTTCAATGTGGCCACTTATTACGGTTTTGCCACTCTTCTTCCATGGTAAATCATCCATTCATTTATGTGCATTCTAAGTCCAAGATTCATTCGTACTTAGGTCCATTCAATCATGACCTAGCATCATAAAATCAGCCACCTAATATTTAATTTTGAAAACATTTACTCCCACACCTAATTCCACATTTTGGCCTAAGGTGTGGTCCTCATATCATGGCCTCCAAATGGGTCATGGGTTCGGCCATACACCATGGCCGAACCCATGGTGCTTACTTTCCATTCCCTTGGGTCCATTTTACTCCCTTTAATCCAATCTCCAATGAATTTAATTTATCCATTCAAGTCCCCATTTTCATTCCATTTAAAACCTCACATATCATTTTTTTATAAATCCATTAAAATCTAGCATTCTTCTACATCATTTTCCATTTATTAAAAATCCACTAATCACTACCCTAAGGTTCACCATTTTCAAAGACTAGGTTTTGTCCCAAAATAATCCAATTTTAAAATCACAAATCGTATTCTTTTTTTTTTTTGGCCCTTTAAAACAAACTCCTAGGCATTGATACATGCATTAACCTTAGCCTAAAATTGATCAAAATTTGGGTCATGGGTTCGGCCATAGACCATGGCTGAACCCATGATGTTTCTTTCCCCATTTTTCTTGGTTTCATTTACCCATTTAAACATACCTCTAATGAAAATTAAATCATCCATTTAAATCACCAACATCACATATCATACTTGAAACATCCATACAATCTATCCATTTTTCTTAACCAATTTCTATACTTTCCCATCATAAAAAAAATTATTAAATACCACCAAGGGTTCGGCCATACACCATGGCCGAACCCATGGTTCATGGCTCATCATCCATTGATGCCATTCTTAGACCAATGTTTTTGTCCAAAAGACATCCATTTTTTTTTTTTTAAATCAATAATCCTCATTCATTTTGGCCCTCTAAAAAAAATATCATACACTTTGTAAATCCATCTAAATTTCATCATTAACTTAACCTAATTTCCATTTCGTTTAACCACATATATAAACCATACTTAGCCCATGAATGGCCTAAAAACATGGGTCATGGGTTCGGCCATACACCATGGCCGAACCCATGATGTCTTTCCTCATTTTTTTTTTGGATTTTTAATTACATTTAAAATCCACTTTTACCACCAATCCTTTCCTCATTACCTCCATAATTCAAACTTATTTACTCCACCACTTCCATCTTTTAGCACCCATTTGAAAATCACATACCATACTCAAAATTTTCAAATTTTAGAAAACATCAACCATTGAGCATCTAAGGGTCCTAATCCTCATAGATCACTAAATCATCACCACTTAAATCACTTGAA
Source organism: Chimonanthus praecox (assembly GCA_022113865.1). Lineage (NCBI taxonomy): Eukaryota > Viridiplantae > Streptophyta > Magnoliopsida > Laurales > Calycanthaceae > Chimonanthus > Chimonanthus praecox. Next base: position 32,279,243 of record CM039089.1, on the reverse strand, counting down.
AACTAAATATCATAAATCCTTCTCCACCATTTTAAACCTTCAAACCTTGATTAAATTACCCATCATTCACCATGGGGTTCGGCCATGCTACATGGCCGAACCCTATGGTCATCCATTCATTTAATCTATCTCTCTCTAAGTTTATCCATTTCTTAATCTTCCATTGATAGATCTTAGATCCAAGGCCCATGATGTTTTTGGCCATTATCTAATAAATGGATTCCCTTTTTAACCATAAACAAAAATCTAAACTCTTGTTTAGAAATACTTACGGATCCGACGGCTCCTCCGGTCTTTGTCGCTCCCGTCAACTTCCTTGGCCTCTTCTCTCCTTCTTCTTGATCTTTGATCAGCTAGATGTGCTTGATCAATGGTGGGACATCCTTGGATCGGCTAGGGTTGAGTGGGTTTGCTTGAGAGAGGGAGAGGGGAAGGTGATGAGAAAGGTGTTTCAAGTGTTTATCTTGAGGTGGTGGGTCAATACTTAGCCTTTTCCTTCTTTTTTTTTTTTTCTTCTCTTTTCTTCTCTTTTTCTTCTAAGTTTTTTCTTCTCTTCCTTTGCAAGGTGGGTGACGATCTTGGTGTGTGAGGAATGCTAGAGTGAAATGGGTTAGTTGGAGAGGAGGTGGAGGTGGTTGGAGTGGCCTTTACTCAACATTTAATTCCCTCACCAACCAAGCATGGGCTAGCTTGACTTTGGTGGTGGTGGTTGAGCCCAATCCACCATTTAAGCCCATGGTTTTATTTTGTGTTTCTTAAGAGTGGTTTGTGTTTGTTGGAGTGGTTTTGACCATTTGACCAATTTAGATTAGGTTAATTAACTTAGATCAATTTGATTTTTAGGTTAAGTTAATTAAGCCCCATATTTCATTTAATTCCATTAAATTCCTTCTATAAGATCCACCCATGGTTGACCCAGTCAACCATGGTGGTCGGCCCCACTATCCTTGGGTCCACACGCCACCTCCATGGGTGAGGTGGAGGTGGGCCCCATTGGCCATGTCACCTTGGTCCATTTATCACCTAACTTAGGTGATTTAAATTTTTATTAAATGTATCCCTCTTATTGGATCACCATTGGGCCCATGGCCCAATTAGATTCTTGTCTTACCCATTTACCTTAGGGCTTAATTACCTTGGTCCATTGGGTCCCATATGGCCCTTTGACCCAATTTGACTAATCTTGACCCAATTACTTACCGTTGCCCGATTAAATGAACCAATTCTAATTCAAGGTCTATTGGGTAACCATTGGGCCCATGGCCCAATTAGATTCCCTCCTTTTCCACTTACCTTAGGGTTTGAACCGATTTTGATCCATTGGGCCCCACATGGCTATCGGGCCCACTTTGACCATCTTTGACCCAATTAGTCCTCATTGACCCATTAAATGGATTTTATCCAATCCATGGCCCAATTGGGCCATCCTTGGGCCATTGTCCCAAAATTTGGTCCACTTGGCATTTTATTATATCAAGCTTCAAATTAACATGAATAAATGCCAATATATATATTTATCAAAAATTCGGGTTATTACATTAATCATCATTGACCCTTTAAATGAATTTAAATCCAACCCACGGTCCATTGGGGCATACTTGGGCCTTTGTCCATATTTTGATCCATTCACCATTTATTCCATCAAATTTCCAATTTCCAACATTAAAATAAATAATATCCACCTATATATTGACTTACAAATTCCGGGCCATTACATTTTTGGGTTTTAGGGTTTAAGGTAGGGTTTTAGGATTTAGGGTTTAGGGTTTTAAGGGTTTAGGGATTTAGGGTCTTGGGGTTTTAGGGTTTAGGGTTTTAAGGGTTTAGGGATTTAGGGTCTTGGGGTTTTAGGGTTTAGGGTTTAGGGTTTTAGGGTTTTTGGGGTTAATGGTTTCAGGGTTTAGGTTCGTAGGTTTAAGGTTTAGGGTTTGGAGTTTAGGGTTTTAAGGTTTTAGGGTTTAGCGTTTATAGTTTTGGGTTTAGGGTTTTGGGTTTTGGGTTTAGGATTTAGGGTTTTAGTGTTTAGGGTTTTAGGGTTTAGGGTTTAGGGTTTAGGGTTTTAGGGTTTTAGGGGTTTAGGGTATAGGTTTTAGGGTTTAACGTTTATGGTTTTAGGTTTAGGGTTTTGGGTTTAGGGTTTAGGGTTTAGGGTTTAGGGTTAGGGTTTAGGGTTTTAGGGGTTCAGGGTTTCGGGTTTAGATTTTAGGGTTTAGGGTTTTAGGATGTAGGGTTTAGCGTTTAAGGGTTTTAGGGTTTATGGATTAGGGTATCAGGTTTAGATTTTACAGTTTAGAGTTTAGGGTTTAGGGTTTAGGGTTTGGGGTTAGGGTTTAGGGTTTAGGGTTTAGGGTTTTGGTGTTTACGGTTTGGGGTTTAGGGTTTAGGGTGTACATTTTACGGTTTTAGGGTTTTAAGGTTTAGGGTTTTAGGGTTTAGGATTTAGATTTTAGGGTTTAGGGTTTAGGGTTAAGGGTTTAGGGTTGTTGGGTTTTAGGGTTTTATGGTTTAGGGTTTAGGGTTTAGAGTTTTTTGGGTTTTAGGGTTTTATGGTTTAAGGTAGGGTTTTAGGATTTATGATTTACGATTTTAAGTGTTTTGGGATTTAGGGTTTAGGGTTTTCGAGTTTTAGGGTTTAGGGTTTAGGGTTTAGATTTTAGGGTTTAATGTTTAGGCTTTAGGGTTTAGGGTTTTAGGGTTTTAGAATTTAGGGTTTAGGGTTCTAGGGTTTTAGGGTTTTAGGGATTAGGGTTTAGGCGTTAGGGTTTATAGTTTAGGGTTTACGGTTTAGTGTTTAGGGTGAGGGTTTAGGGTTTAGGGCTTAGGGTTTTGGGTTTAGGGTTTAGGGTTTAGAGTTTTAGGGTTTTATGGTTTAGGGTTTTGGGTTTTAACGTTTTTGGGTTTCAGGGTTTAGGGTTTAGGGTTTAGGGCTTAGGGTTTAGGGTTTACGGTTTAGGGTTTAGGTTTAGGGCTTTGGGTTTTGGGTTTAGGGTTTAGGGTTTTAGGGTTTTAGAATTTAGGGTTTAGGGTTTTAGGGTTTGAGGGTTTTAGGGTTTTAGGGATTAGGGTTTAGGGTTTACGGTTTAGGGTTTAGGGTTTACGGTTTAGGGTTAGGGTTTTGGGTTTTGGGTTTAGGGTTTAGGGTTTAGGATTTTAGGGTTTTAGAATTTAGGGTGGGTTTTAGGGTTTGAGGGTTTTAGGGTTTAGGGTTTAGGGTTTTAGGGTTTTAGAATTTAGGGTGGGTTTTAGGGTTTGAGGGTTTTAGGGTTTAGGGTTTAGGGTTTACGATTTAGGATTTACGATTTAGGGTTTACGATTTAGGGTTTATGGTTTTATGGTTTCAGGGTTTAGGGTTTAGGTGAGAACCACTGAAAAATGATAATTTTACCTTTTAATATTGGATTAGTTAGTTCTTAAATTTTGTTTATTTTATATTATTGTTGTAATATATTACATATTCTAAAATTGTATTTGTTAATATATTATATTAATTAATTTTATCTAGTTAATATGTTTTATGTGTTTTTAGGTGGGGAACTTTCTAAACCTAAAGCCGCCTAATTGGGCATAAAATATGCCTATTTGTTGTCATCCAGAGAGATGAATAGATGGCTGCTCAAATCAAGTCATAGCGGTGATAAAATAAATAATGAGTGAGGTGTTGCTGTCTTACACGTAGGAACTGTCCCAAGCCAGAAAGATGAGAAAAGAAAGAGGATGAAAATAGAAGGATTGAAAATAGAAATACAAGAGGGATGGTAGGAATATAAGAATAGAAGGCTGAATTTGAGGAAGGGGCTTACATGGTGGTGAAATATTAGAAACCCATGTTATTATAAAAGGAGGGGCACGGTACAGAGAAGGAACTGGAATCGGACAGAGACTTGAAGAGACCGACACAGAGCAGGGGAAATCTTGTCATTCGTTCGGGATCTCCGACATGGCTTGGGTTTTATTTTTCTATCTCTTTTGTTTTAAATTCTTTCATAATGTCTGGCTAATTTCTTGTACTGGGGTTGAAGAGGAAGCCCCATTAATGAAACAATTCTTCTTTTATTTATTTAATTTCAAATTATGTGTGTTTGATTATTAATGATTTTGACTTCATTAGATTAATTAAATATTTATTATTTTCACCATTAATATCATGTATTTTTTGTTGTTAATAATATTCTTTAATTAATCAAAGGCTTGGCATTTTAATTAAAAAGGAAGATTTCTTGATTTAATTTTTTCAATTTAATTAGATACATTGGATGCTTGGATTATTTTCTTTGATCCATTGTCTTTTTAATTAAAATTGGATACATTAAATGCTTAGAATTATATTTTTAAAAGCGAAAGAAAATCTAAATTTTGAACACCATATTAATGAACTTAAATGTTTAAATATTTAAAACTGGGAATCAATAAATAAATAAGTGGAATATTATGGATTTAATGGTGGTGGAATCCGATACCTTAGTAATTTCTCTCACTTGATTCAATCTTTATTTTAGTTGTTTTATTTTAATTTCGCATGTTTAATTTAACCATCCTCCATAAAAAGTGTTAACTAGGTTAAGGTTAAATTGTTAGGCTTTTTAATTTGTTTTCCCGTTCATTCTAAATCAAGGCCCTGTGGGTTCGACCTTGCACTTGCATATCTCTATACTCCAATTCGATTCGTGTGCTTGCGAGTAATTGTAAATTTAAAATTTGGACAACATTAGGGTTTAGGGTTTTAGGGTTTAGGGTTTAGGATTTACGTTTTATGGTTTTATGGTTTTTTGGGTTTAAGGTACGTTTTTAGGATCTAGGGTTTAGGGTTTTAAGGGTTTAGGGATTTGGGGTTGAGGGTATTAGGGTTTAGGGTTTTAAGGGTTTAGGGATTTGGGGTTGAGGGTATTAGGGTTTATGGTTTAGTGTTTAGGGTTTTAGGGTTTCAGGGTTTCAGGGGTTTACGGTTTTAGGGGTATAGGATTTTAGTGGTTTAGGGTTTTAGTGTTTTAGGGTTTTAGGGCTTACAGTTTAGAGTTTTAGGGTTTTAGCGTTTAAGGTTTAGGGTTTTAGGGTTTAGGGTTTAGGGTTTTAGGGTTTAGGGTTTTAGGGGTTAAGGGTTTCGGAGTTTAGGGTTTTAGGGATTAGGGTTTTAGGGCTTTTGGGTTTAGGGTTTTTTGGTTTTTAGGGTTTTAGGTTTTAAGGCAGGGTTTAGAGTTTAGGGTTTAGGGTTTAGGTTTTGGGTTTTAGGGTTTTAGGGTTTCAGGGTTTAGGGTTTAGGGTTTTTTGGGTTTTAGGGTTTTAGGGTTGATGGTAGGGTTTTAGGTTTTTGCATTTAAGGTTTATGGTTTTAAGGGTTTAGGGATTTAGGGTTTAGGGTTTTAGGGTTTTGGGGCTTTACGGTTTAAGATTTAGGGTTTTAGGGTTTTAGGGTTTAAGGGTTTAGGGTTTTAGGGTTTAGGGTTTAGGGTTTAGATTTTAGGGTTTAGGGTTTAGGTTTAGGGTTTTAGGGTTTAGGGTTTTAAGGGTTCAGGTATTTAGAGTTTAGGGTTTTAAGGTCTTGGGGTTTTAGGGTTTAGGGTTTAGGGTTTTAGGGGCTAAGGGTTTCAGTGTTTAGGGTTTTAGGTTTAGGGTTTAGGGTTTAGGGTTTTAGGGTTTAAGGGTTTAGGGTTTTAGGGTTTAGGGTTTAGGGTTTAGATTTTAGGGTTTAGGGTTTAGGTTTAGGGTTTTAGGGTTTAGGGTTTTAAGGGTTCTGGTATTTAGGGTTTAGGGTTTTAAGGTCCTAGGGTTTTAGGGTTTAGGGTTTAGGGTTTTAGGGGCTAAGGGTTTCAGTGTTTAGGGTTGTAGGTTTAGGGTTTAGGGTTTTAGGGTTTTAGGGTTTTTGTGTTCTAGGGTTTAGGGTTTTAGGGTTTTAGAGTTTTGGGATTTAGGGTATAGGGTTTAGGGTTTAAGGTTTAGGGTTTTATGGTTTTAGGATTTAAGGTTTTAGGGTTTTAGGGGTTTTGAGTTTAGTGTTAGGGTTTTAGGGTTTACATTTTTGTGTTTAGGGTTTTAGGGTTTTAGGGTTTAGTGTTTAGGGTTTAGGGTTTGGGCTTAGGGTTTAGGGCTTTGGGTTTTGGGATAGGATTTTAGTGTTTAGGTTTGGGGGTTTAGGGTTTAGGGTTTACGTTTTACGGTTTTAGGGTTTCAGGATTTTAAGGTTTAGGGTTTTAGGCTTTGGGAGTCAGATTTTAGGGTTTAGGGTTTAGGGTTTAGGGTTTAGGGTTAAGGGTTTAGGGTTTTTGGGTTTTAGGGTTTTCGGGTTTAGGATTTAGGGTTTAGGGTTTGTTGGGTTTTAGGGTTTTATGGTTTAAGGTAGGGTTTTAGTTTTTAGGATTTACGATTTAGGGTTTTAAGGGTTTAGGGATTTAGGGTTTAGTGTTTTAAGTCTTTAGGGTTTAGGGTTTTAGGGTCTAGGGTTTTGGGATTTTAGGGTTTAGGGTTTAGGCTTTACCGTTTAGGGTTTAGGGTTTAGGTTTTTAGGGTTTAGGGAAGGGTTTCAGGGGTTAGGGTTTAGGATTTTATGGTTTTAGTTTTTTAGGGTTTTAGGGTGTATGTTTTAGAGTTTTAGGATTTAGGATTTTAGAATTTAGGGTTTAGGGTTTTAGGGTCTTAGGGTTTTAGGGATTAGGGTTTTAGGGATTAGGGTTTAGGGTTTACGGTTTAAGATTTAGGGTTTAGGGTTTAAGGTTATGGTTTAGGGTTTAGGGTTTTGGATTTTAGTTTTCAGGGTTTAGGCTTTGCGTTTTACGGTTTTAGAGTTTTAAGGTTTAGGGCTTTCGGGTTTAGGGTTCAGGATTTAGATTTTAGGGTTTAGGGTTTACGGTTATAGCGTTTTAGGATTTAGGGTTTTAAGGGTTTAGGGATTTAGGGTTTATTGTTTTAAGGTTTTAGGCTTTAAGGCTTTTGGGTTTAGGGTTTAAGGCTTTAGGGTTTACGGTTTTAGGGTTTGGCATTTTAGGGTTTTAGGGCTTAGGGTTAGATTTTAGCGTTTAGGGTTTAGGGTTTAGGGTTTAGAGTTTAGGGTTTAGGCTTTAGGGTTTAGGGAAGGGTTTTAGGGTTTAGTGTGTAGGATTATAGGGTTTTAGGGCTTTAAGGTTTTAGGGTTTAGGGTTTAGGGGTTTAGGGTTTTAGGATGAAGGGTTCAGGGTTTGGGGTTCAAGTGTTTTGGGGTTTAGAGTTTAGGGTATAGGGTATTGGGTTTAGGGTTTAGGGTTTAGGGATAGGACTTTTATGTTTAGGGTTTGGGGTTCAGGGTTTAGGGTTTACGTTTAACGATTTTAGGGTTTCAGCGTTTTAAGGTTTAGGGTTTTTGCATTTTAGGGTTTAGGATTTAGATTTTAGGGTTTAGGGTTTAGGGTTTTAGGGTTTGAGGCTTTTGGGTTTAGGATTTGTGGGCTTTTAGGGTTTAAGGTTGGGTTTTAGGATTTAGGGTTTAGGGTTTTAAGGGAGGGATTAGGGTTTTCGGGTTTAGGGTTTAGGGCTTTAGGGTTTAGGGTTTTAGGGTTTAAGGTTTTAGGGTTTTAAAGGTTTAGGGATTTAGGTTCTTAAGGTTTTAGGGTTTACGGTTTTAGGGTTTAGGGTTTAGGGCTTAGGGTTTAGGGTTTTAGGGTTTAAGGTTTTAGGGTTTAGGGTTTAGGGCTTTATGGTTTAGGGTTTTAGGGTTTTAGGGTTATGGGTTTAGGGTTTAGGTTTTAACATTTACGGCTTAGGGTTTAGGGCTTAGGGTTTTATGGTTTAGGGAAGCGTTTCAGGGTTTTAGGGTTATTTTAGTGTTTAGGGTCTATGGTTTTAGGGTTTCAGGGTTTTATGGTTTACAGTTGGGTTTTACGGTTTAGGGTTTTAGAATTTTTTTTTTTGAATGGTTTAGTATTTTAGGGTTTTAGGGATTAGTGTTTAGGGTTTACGGTTTACGGTGTACGGTTTAGGGTTTGGGGTTTAGGGTTTAGGGTTTTCGGTTACAGTTTAGGGTTTAGGGTTTAGGGTTCGGGGTTTACGTTTTACGGTTTTGGAGTTTTAAGGTTTAGAGTTTTAGGATTTTAGGGTTTAGGGCTTAGGATTTAGATTTTAGGGTTTAGGATTTAGGGTTTTAGGGTTTTAGGGTTTAGGGTTTGGGGTTTAGGGTTTGTTTTGTTTTAGGGTTTTTGGGTTTAAGGTAAGGTTTTAGGATTTTGGTATTAGGGTTTTAAGGGTTTAGGGATTTAGGGTTTAGGTTTTACGGTTTTAGGGTTTTGGGTTTTAGGGTTGTCTTTTAGTGTTTAGGGTCTATGGTTTTAGGTTTCAGGGTTTTAGGGTTTACAGTTGGGTTTTACAGTTTAGGGATTTAGAATTTAGAGTTTAGAGTTTTCGGATTTTAGGGTTTTATTGATTAGGGTTTAGGTTTTAGGGTTTACGGTTTCGGGTTTGGGGTTAGGGTTTTGGATTTTGGGTTAGGGTTTAGGGTTTAGGGTTTAGGGTTAGGATTTTAGTGTTTAGGGTTTAGGGTTTAGGGTTTTCATTTTAGGGTTTAGGGTTTTAGGGTTTTAGGGTTTAGGTTTTAGGCTTTGGGGTTTAAGGCTTTAGGGTTTAGGGCTTTACGTTTTTGGGTTTTAGGTTTTTGGGTTTAGAGTTTAGGGTTAGGATTTAGAGTTTAGGGTTTAGTGTTTAGGATTAGGGTTTGTGGTTTAGGGTTTAGGGATTAGGGTTACGATTTTAGTGTTTCGGGTTTAGGGTTTAGGATTAAGGGTTTTAGGGTTTTAAGGTTTAGGATTTTATGGTTTTAGAGTTTTAGGGTTTATCATTTTGGATTTAGATTTTATGGTTTAGGGTTTAGGGTTTTAGGGTTTAGGGTTTTGGGTTTACTTTTGACGGTTTTACGGTTTTAAGGTTTAGGGTTTTAGGGTTTAGGGTTTAGGGTTTTAAGGGTTTTAGGATTTTAGAGTTTAGGGTTTTTTGGGTTTTAGGTTTTAAGGTAGGGTTTTAGGATTTAGGTTTAGGGTTTTAGGGTTTAGGGTTAGAGTTTAGGGTTTAGGGTTTAGGGTTTAGTGTTAAGGGTTTTAGGGTTTAGGATTTGGAGTTTAGGGTTTTAGGGATTAGGGTATAGGGTTTAGGGTTTACGGTTTAGGATTTAGGGTTTAGGGTTTCGGGTTTAGGGTTAGGGTTAGGGTTTAGGGTTTAGAGTTTAGGATGTAGGGTTTACGGTTTAGGGTTTTAGGGCTTTAGGGTTTCAGAATTTAGGGCTTAGGATTTTAAGGTGTTAGAGTTTTAGGGTTTAGGATTTACGGTTTGGGGTTTTAGGGTTGTAGGGTTTTAGAATTTGGGGTTTAGGGTTTTAGGGTTTTAGAATTTGGGGTTTAGGGTTTTAGGGTTTTAGGGTTTAGGGATTAGGGTTTAGGGTTTACAGTTTAGGGTTTTGGGTTTAGGGTTTAGGGTTTAGGGTTAGGGTTTAGGGTTTAGGGTTTAGGGTTTAGGGTTTATGGTTTGGATTTTAATGTTTAGCGTTTAGGGTTTAGGGTTTTAGGTTTACGTTTTACGGTTTTAAGGTTTAGGGTTTTAGGGTTTAGGGCTTAGGGTTTTAGGGTTTTAGGGTTTTAGTGTTTAGGGTTTGAGGGTTTGAGGGTTTTAGGGCTTAAGGTAGGGTTTTAGGCTTTAGTGGTTTGAAGCGTTTTAAGGGTTAGGGTTGGAGTTTAGGGTTTAGGTTTTATGGTTTAGTTTTAGGGTTTTAGGGTTCTAGGGGTTTATGCTTTAAGGTTTAGGGTTTAGGGTTTTAGTGGTTTAGGGTTTTAGGGTTTAGGGCTTTAGTGTTTTAGGGGTTTAGGGTTTTTGGGTATAGGGTATAGGGTTTTATGGTTTAGGGTTTAGGGTTTAGGGTTTAGGGTTTAGTGTTTTAGGGTTTAGGATTTAGGGTTTTAGGGGTTTAGTGTTTAGGGTTTTAGGATTTTAGGGTTTTAGGGTTTAGGGTTTTACGATTTTAGGGTTTTAGGGTTTAGGGTTTTAGGGTTTGGGATTTAAGGCTTTAGGGTTTAGGGCTTTAGGGTTTAGGGTTTTAGGGTTTTAAGCTTTTAGGTTTTAGAGTTTAGGGTTTAGACTTTAACGTTTAGGGTTTAGGGTTTCTGGGCTTTGGAGGTTTAGGATTTTAGGGTTTAGGGTTTTAGGGTTTAGGGTTTACGGTTTAAGGTTTATGTCTTTAGGGTTTAAGGGTTTTAGGGTTAAGGGTTTTTGGGTTTTAGAGTTTTAGGGTTTAGGGTCGAGGATTTTAGGGTTTTAGGCTTTTAGGCTTTTAGGGTTTAGAGTTTAGAGTTTATGGTTTAGGGTTTATGGTTTAGTGTTTAGGGTTAGGGTTTATGGTTTAGGGTTTAGGGCTTTACGGTTTAGGGTTTTATGGTTTTAGGGTTTTAACCTTTAGGGTTTAGGTTTTAACACTTAGGGTTAAGGATTTTAGGGTTTTAGAGGTTTAGGATTTTAGGGTTTAGGGTTTAGGGTTTAGGGTTTAGGATTTAGGGTTTAAGGTTTATGTCTTTTGGGTTTTAGGGTTAAGGGTTTATGGGTTTTAGAGTTTTAGGGTTTTGGTATGAGGATTTTAGAGTTTTAGGGTTTTAGGGTTTAGACTTTAGGGTTTAGTGTTTAGGGTTAGTGTTTATGGTTTAGGGTTTAGGGCTTAGGGTTACAATTTTAGTGTTTCGGGTTTAGGGTTGAGGGTTTAGGGTTTTAGGGTTCTAAGGTTTAGGATTTTAGGGGTTTAGAGTTTTAGGGTTTAGGGTTTAGGGTTTAGGGTTTTACGGTTTAGGGTATTAGGGTTTTAGAAATTAGGGTTTAACGTTTTAGGGTTTTATGGTTTTAGGGATTAGGGTATAAGGTTTAGGGTTTACGGTTTAGGGTTTAGGGTTTAGTGATTCCGGTTTAGGGTTAGGGTTTAGGGTTTAGGGTTTTAGGGATTTAGGGTTTTAGGGCTTTAGGGTTTCGAATTTTTGGGTTTAGAAGTTTTAGGGATTAGGGTTTAGGGTTTACGGTTTAGGGTTTAGGATTTAGGGTTAGGGTTTTTGGGTAATAGGGTTTTAGGGTTTTAGGGTTTAGGGTTTTGGGTTTAGGGTTTTAGGGTTAAGGGTTTAGGGTTTAGGGTTTAAGGTTTATGGCTTTTGGGTTTAAGGGTTTTAGGGTTAAGGGTTTGTGGGTTTTATAGTTTTAGGGTTTAGGATTTTAGTGTTTTAGGGTTTTAGGGTTTAGACTTTAGGTTTAGAGTTTAGGGTTTAGTGTTTAGGGTTAGTGTTTATGGTTTAGGGTTTAGGGCTTAGGTTATGATTTTATTGTTTCGGGTTTAGGATTTAGTGTGTAGGGTTTTAGGGTTCTAAGGTTTAGGATTTTAGGGGTTTAGAGTTTTAGGGTTTAGAGTTTTAGGGTTTTACGGTTTATGGTATTAGGGTTTTAGAATTTAGGGTTTAACGTTTTAGGGTTTTATGGTTTTAGGGATTAGGGTATAGGGTTTAGGGTTTACGGTTTAGGGTTGAGGGTATAGTGTTTCGGGTTTAGGGTTAGGTCTTAGGGTTTAGGGTTTAGGGCTTTAGGGCTTTAGGGTTTTAGAGCTTTAGGGTTTAGGATTATAGGGTTTTAGAGTTTTAGGGATTAGGGATTTAGGGTTTAAGGTTTAGGGTTTAGGATTTAGGGTTAGGTTTTAGGGTTTTAGGGTTTAGGGTTTTGGGTTTAGTGTTTTAGGGTTAAGGGTTTAGGGTTTAGGGTTTAGGGTTTAGGGTTTTAGGGTTTAGGGTTTAGGATTTAGATTTTAGGGTTTAGGGTCCAAGGTTTAGGGTTTAGGGTTTTAGGGTTTATGGTTTTTTCGGTTTTAGTGTTTTAGGGTTTTAGGTAGGGTTTTACGATTTAGGATTTAGGGTTTTAATGATTTTTGGTTTTTTCGTTTAGAGTTTAGGGTTTAGTGTTTAGGGTTCTAGGGGTTTATGTTTAGGGTTTAGGGTTGAAGGTTTTAAGGTTTAGGGTTTAGGGTTTAGGTTCTACAGTTTTAGGGGTTTAGTGTTTAGTGTTTAGGGTTTAGGGTTTAGGGTTTAGATTGTGGGGTTTAGGCTTTTAGGCTTTAGGATTTAAGGTTTAAGAGTTTTAGGGTTTTAGGGATTAGAGTTTAGGGTTTAGGGTTTACGGTTTGGGGTTAGGGTTTAGGGTTTAGGGTTAGGATTTTAGTGTTTAGGGTTTAGGGTTTACGTTTTACGGTTTTAGAGTTCTAAGGTTTAGAGTTTTAGCATTTTAGAGTTTAGGGATTAGGATTTAGATTTTAGGGCTTAGAGTTTAGGGTTGAGGGTTTAGGGTTTTTGGGTTTTAGGGTATTAGGGTTTAGCGTTTAGGGTTTAGGTTTTGTTGGGTTTTAGGGTTTAAGGTAGGGTTTTAGGATTTAGGATTTAGGGTTTCAAGCGTTTAGGGTTTAGGATTTAGATTTTAGGGTTTAGAGTTTAGGTTTTAGGGTTTTAGGGTTTAGAGTTTAGGTTTTAGGGTTTTAGGGTTTTAGGGTTTAGGGTTTAGGGTTTGTTCGGTTTTAGGGTTTTAGGGTTTAAGGTAGGGTTTTAGGATTCTGGGTTTAAGGTTTTAAGGGATTAGGGATTTAGAGTTTAGGGTTTAGGGTTTAGGGTTTAGGGTTTAAGGTTTATGGCTTTAGGGTTTAAGGGTTTTGCGTTTTTTGGATTAGGGTTTAAGGGTTTTGGGTTTTTTGGATTAGGGTTAAGGGTTTTTGGTTTTAGAGTTTTAGGGTCTAGGGTTGAGGATTTTAGGGTTTTGGAGGTTTTGGGTATAGAGTTTTGGGTTTAAGGTTTAGGGTTTACTGTGTAGGGTTAGGGTTTGGGGTTTAGGGTTAGCATTTTAGTGTTTCGGGTTTAGGGTTTAGGGTTTAGGGTTTTGGGTTTACGTTTTTCGGTTTTAGAGTTTTAAGGTTTAGGGTTTTAGGGTTTAGTGTTTCGGATTTAGATTTTAGGATTTAGGTTTATGGTTTGGAGTTTATGGTTATAGGGTTTTAAGGTATTAGAATTTAGGGTTTAAGGTTTAGGGTTAGCGTTTAGGGTTTTAGAATTTAGGGTTTAGGGTTTTAGGATTTAAGGGATTAAGGTTTAGGGTTTTAGGGTTTAGGGTTTAGGATTTAGATTTTAGGATTTAGGGTTTATGGTTTGGGGTTTATGGTTTTAGGGTTTTAGAATTTAGGGTTTATGGTTTCAGGGTTCTAGGGTTTTAGGGTTTTAAGGTTTTAGAATTTAGGGTTTTAGGGTCCTAGGGTTTTAGGGATTAGGGTTTAGGGTTAGGGTTAAGGGTTAAGGGTTTAGGGTTTTAGGGTTTTAGAATTTAGGGTTTAGGATTTTAGGGTTTTAGAGTTTTAGGGATTAGCGTTTAGTTTTTAAGGTTTAGGGTTTAGGGTTTGGGGTTTAGGGTCTAAAATCCTAAACCCCTAAAACCCTAAAACCCTAAACGCTAAATCCTAAACCCTACAACCCTAAACCCTAAACCCTAGACACTAAACGTTAAAACCTAAACTCTAAACCATAAAATCCTAAAACCCTAAAACCCTAAACCCTAAAGTCCTAAATCCTAAAGCATTAAACCCTAAACCCTAAAACCTTAAAACCCTAAACCCTAAATCCCTAAACCTTAAAACCCTAAACCATTAATCCTAAAACCCAACCTTCAACCCTAAAACCCAACAAACCCTAAACCCTAAACCCATAAAACACTAAAACCCTAAACACTAAACCCTAAACTCTAAACCCTAAAATCTAAATCCTAAACTCTAAACCCTAAAACCATAAAACCCTAAAACGCTAAAACCTAAACTCTAAAATCTAAACCCTAAAATCTAAATCCTAAACCCCAAACCATAAAATCCTAAAACTCTAAAGCCGAAAAACGTAAACCATAAACCCAAAATCCTAAACTCTAAGCACTAAAATCGTAACCAAAACCCTAAACCCTAAACCCTAAACCTTAACCCCAAACCCTAAGCCCTAAACCGTAAACCCTAAACCCTAAACGCCAATCCCTAAAACCCTAAAACCCTTAAACCCTAAACCCTAAACCCTAAAACCGTAAAAGCCTAAACCCTAAAATGTAAACCCTAATCCTAAACCCTAAACTCTACATTAAACCACTAAAACCCTACATCCTAAACCCTAAAACCCCAAACCCTAAACCCTAAAACCCTATACCCTAAAACCCTATACCCTAATACCCTAAACCCCTAAAACCCTAAACCCTAAACCGTAAACCCCTAGAACCCTAAAACTCTAAACATTAAACCCTACACCCTAAAGCCTAAAACACTAAAATCCTAAACCTTAAAACCTTAAAATCGTAAAACGTAAACCCTAAACCCTAAACCCGAAACCCAAAAAACCCTAAACCCTAAAGTCGAAACCCTAAAATCCTAACCCTAAGCCCTAAACCCTAAACCATAAACCCTAACCCTAAACACTAAACCCTGAACTCTAAACACTAAAATCCTAAAATCCTCAACCCTAAACCCTAAAACTCTAACACCCAAAAACCCTAAACCCTAAACCCTTAAACAATAAACCCTAAAACCCTAAAGGCTAAACCTAAACCCTAAAACCCTAAACCCAAAAAACCCTAAAACCCTAAACCCTAAAACTCTAACACCCAAAAACCCTAAACCCTAAACCCTTAAACACTAAACCCTAAAACCCTAAAGCCTAAACCCTAAACCCTAAAACCCTAAATCCAAAAAACCCTAAAACCCTAAAGCCTAAAGCCTAAAGCCGAAACCCTAAAATACTAAACCTAAGCCCTAAACCCTAAACCCTAAACCCTAAACCCTAAACCTTAAACCCTAACCCTAAACACTAAACCTGAAACTCTAAGCCCTAAACCCTAAACACTAAAACCCAAAAACCGTAAAATCCTCAACCCTAAACCCTAAAACTCTAAAACCCAAAAACCCTTAACCCTAAACCCTAAAGCCCTAAACCCTAAAACCCTAAAATCCTAAACCCTAAACCCAAAACCCCAAACGCTAAACCCCAAAACCCTAAAACTGCAAACCCTAAAACCCTAAACTGTAAACCCTAAACCCTAACCCTAAACCCTAAAGCCCAAACCCTAACCCTAAACCCTCAACCCTAAACCCTAAACCCAACCCTAAACCCTAAAAGCCTAAAACCCTAAACCCAAAAGCCCTATAGAAGCCTTAAACCCTAAATCCTAAAACCCTAAACCCTAAAAGCTTAAAACCCTAAACCCTAGGTCCCTAAACCCTTAAAACCCTAAACCCTAAATCCTAAAACCCAAACTTAAACCCTAAAACCCTAACAAACCCTAAACCAGACCCTAAACGCTAAAACCATAAAACCCGAAAACGCTAAAACCTAAACCCTAAAATCTAAACCCAAAAATCAAAATCCTAAACCCTAAACCATAAAATCCTAAAACGTAAATCGTAAAACTCTAAAACCGAAAAACGTAAACCATAAACCCTAAAACCTAAACTCTAAACACTAAAATCCTAACCCTAAACCCTAAACCCTAACCCCAAACCCTAAACCCTAAACCCTAAGCCCAAAACCGTAAACCCTAAACCCTAAACCCCAATTCCTAAAACCCTAAAACCCTTAAACCCTAAACCCTAAACCCTAAAACCGTAAAACCCTAAACCCAAAAATCTAAACCCTAAACCCTAAACCCTAAACTCTAAACACTAAACCCCTAAAACCCTAAATCCTAAACCCTAAAACCGTAAACCCTAAACCCTAACCGTAAAGCCCTAAAACCCTAAAACCCTAAACCCTAAAACACTAAATCCTAAACCCTAAACCCTAAACCATAAACCCCAAAAACCCTAAAACCCTAAACCCGAAACCCTAAACACTAAAACCATAAACCATAAAACGCTAAAACCTAAACCCTAAAATCTAAACCCAAAAATCTAAATCCTAAACTCTAAAGCATAACATCCTAAAACTCTAAACCTTAGAACTCTAAAACCGTAAAGCGTAAACCCTAAACCCTAAACCCCAAACCCTAAACACTAAAATCCTAACCCTAAACCCTAACCCTAAACAGTAAACCCTAATCCCTAAATCGTAAACCCTAAACCCTAAACCCTAATCCCTAAAACCCTAAAACCCTTACACCTTAAAACCTAAAGCCTAAAAGCCGAAACCCTACAATCTAAACCCTAAACCCTAAACGCTAAACCCTAAACCCCTAAAACTGTAGAACCTAAACCCTAAACCCTTAAAACCCTACAACCCTAAAACCCTTAACCCTAAAGCCCTAAACCCTAAAACCCTAAAACCCTAAACCCTAAACCCTAAAACCTAAAATCCTAAAACCCTTAACCCTAAAGTACTAAAGACTTAAACCCTAGACCCTAAAACCCTAAACCCTAAAACCTTAAAACCCTAAACTCTAAATCCCTAACCCCTTAAAAACCTAAACCCTTAAAACCCTAAACCCTAAAACCTAAAACCCTACCTTAAACGTTAAAACCCAACAATCCCTAAACCCTAAACCCTAAATCCTAAAACTATCCCTAAAACAGTAAACCCTAAACTCTAAAATCTAAATCCAAAACCCTAAACCCCAAAATCCTAAAACTCTAAGCCTTAAAACTCTAAAGCCGTAAAACGTAAATCATAAACCCTAAACCATAAACCCTAAACACAAAAATCTTAACCCTAAACCCTAAACCCTAACCCCAATCCCTAAACCCTAAACCCTAAACCCTAAACTGTAAGCCCTAAACCCTAAACCCCAATCCCTAAAGCCCTAAAACCCTAAATTCTAAACCCTAAAATCTAAATCCTAAACCCTAAACTCTAAAATGCTAAAACTCTAAACCTTAGAACTCTAAAACCGTAAAACGTAAACCCTAAACCCTAAACACAAAAATCCTAACCCTAAACCCTAAACACTAACCCCAAACCGTAAACCCTAAACCCTAAACCCTAAACCGTAAACCCTAAACCCTAAACCCTAATCCCTAAAACCCTTAAACCTTAAAACCTAAAGCCTAAAAGACTAAACCCCACAATCTAAACCCTAAATCCTAAACCCTAAACACTAAACCCCTAAAATCGTAGAACCTAAACCCTAAACCCTAAACCCTAAACCCTAAAACCCTAAACCCTGAACCTTAAACCATAAACCCCTAGAACCCTAAAATCCTAAACACTAAACTCTAAATCATAAACCCTAAAATCCTTAAAACCCTAAATCCTAAATCGTAAAACCCTACTTGAAACCCTAAAACACTAAAACAGACAAAACGATAAACCCTAAAACCCTAAACCCTAAACCCTAAACCTTGGACCTTAAACCCTAAACCCTAAACCCTAAACCCTAAACCCTAAACCCAAAAACCCTACAACCCTAAAACCCAAAAATCCTAAACCCCTAAAACCCAAAAACCATACAACCCTAAAACCCAAAAACCCTAAACCCCTAAAACCCAAAAACCCAACAACCCTAAAAACCTAATTCCAAAACCCTAAAACGTAAACCCTAAACCCTAAATCCTAATCCCCCAAAACCCTAAACTCTAAACCCTAAACCCAAAAACCCTAAACCCTAAAACCCTAAACCCATAACCCTAAACTCTAAACCCTAAAACAAGAAAATCCTAAACCCTAAACCATAAAACCCCAAAACCCAAAAACTCCGAACCCTAAAACCCAAAAACCCAAAACCCTAATCCTTAAAACCTTAAAATCCTAAACCCTAAAATCTAAACTCTAAACCCTAAACCCTAAAACCCTAAAACACTAAAACCCTAAAACTGTAAAATATAAACCCTAAACCCTCAACCCTAAACACTAAAATCTTAACCCTAGACCCTAAACACTAACCCTAAACCCTAAAACCTAAACCCTAAACCCCCAACCCTAAATCCCTAAAACCGAAAACCCCTAAAACCCTAAACCTTAAACCCTAAACATTAAAGCCCTAAACATTAAACCCTAAACCCTCAACCCCAAATACCCTAAAAACCTTAAACCCTAAACACTAAACACTAAACCCTAAAACCTCAAAAACCTACCTTCAACCCTAAAACCCTATAACCCAATAAACCCTAAACCCTAAACCCTAAAATCTAAACTCTAAACCCTAAAATCCTAAAACCGTAAAATCGAAACCCTAAACCCAAAACCCTAAACACTAAAATCCTAACTCCAAACCCTAAAACCCAAGAACCCTAAACCCTAAATTCTAAAACCCTAAACCCTAAACCCAAAAACTGTAAAACCCTAAACCTTAAAACCCAAAAACCTAAAACCCTAAAACCCTAAAACCCTAAAACACTAGACTCTAAACTCTAAACTCTAAACCCTAAACCCTAAACCCTAAAAACCCTAAACCCTAAACGCCTAAAACCCTAAAACCCTAAACATTAAACTCGAAACCCTAAACCCTAAACCCTAAACGCCTAAAATCCTAAAACCCTAAACCCTAAACCCTAAACTCTAAACCCTAAAATCCTTAAACCCTAGACCCTAAACCTTAAACCCTAAAACCCTAAAACCCTAATCCCTAAAAACCTAAACCCTAAAACCTTAATCCCTAAAACCCTAAAGCCCTGAAACCCTAAACCCTGAAACCCTTAACCCCTATAAAGCTAAACCCTAAACCCTAAAACTCTAAACCCCTAAAACCACCATAAACCCTAAACCCTAAATACTAAACCACTAAGACCACCAAAAACACTAAACCCTAAACCTTAAACCCTAAACTATAAACCCTAAAACCCTTGAATCCTAAACCCTGAAACCCGAAAACCCAAATCCCTAAACCCTAAACACTAAATCCTAAACCCTTAAACCCTAAACCCTAAACCCTAAACCCTAAAACCCTAAAACCTTAAACCTTAAACCCTAAAATCCTAAGCCCTAAACCCTAAAATCCTAAAACGCTAAAACCCTAAACCCTAAATCCTAAACCATAAACCACTAAAACCCTAAAAACCTAAAGCCCTAAACCCTAAACCCAAACCTCTAAACCTTAAAACCGTTAAACCCTAAACCCTACACCCTAACCCCAAAAACCCTAAAACCCTAATCACTAAAACCCAAAAACCCTAAACCCTAAAACCCTAATCCCTAAAACCCCAAAACCCTAAACCCTGAAACCCTTAACCCCTATAACCCGAAACCCTAAACCCTAAAACTGTAAACGCCTATAACCACCATAAACCCTAAACCCTAAATACTAAACCACTAAGACCACCCTAAACACTAAACCCTAAACCGTAAACCCTAAAGTCTAAACCCTAAAACCCTTGAACCCTAAACCCAAAACCCTAAACTCTGAAACCCTAAAACCCTAATTCCTAAAATCTGAAAAGCCTAAATCCTGATACCCTTAACCCCTAAAACCCTAAACCCTAAACCCTAAAACCCTAAACCCTAAACCCTAAAATCCTAAAACACTAAAAATCTAAACCCTAAAATCCTAAAACACTAAAAACCTAAACCCTAAATCCTAAACAGTAAACCACTAAAACCCTAAAAACCTAAAGCCCTAAACCCTAAAACTTAAACCCTAAACCCTAAACCCTAAACTCTGAATCCTAAACCCCTAAAATCGTAAATCCCAAAAACCTAACCCCTCAAACCCTATAAACCTAAAATCGAAAAACCCTCAAACCCTAAACCCTAAATCCTAAAACCCTACCTTAAACTCTTAAACCCTAAAACCCAAAAAATCCTAAACCTTACACACTAATCCCTAAAACCTCAAACCCAAAACCCTAAACCCTAAACCCTAAACCCTAAAATCAAAACTCTAAACCCTAAACCCTAAAACACTAAAACCCTAAAACCCTAAAGCCCTAAAACCGTAAAATCTATACCCTAAACCCTAAACATTAAAATCCTAACCCTAAACCCTAAACACTAAACCCTAAAACCTAAACCCTAAAGTCCCAACCCTAAACCCGTAAAACCGTAAACCACTAAAACACTAAACCACAAACCCTAAACCCTACAACCCCAAACAATAAACTCAAAACCCTAAACCCCTAAAACCCTAAAACCCTAAAACCCAAAACCCCTAAAACCCTAAACCCTAAAATCCTAACCCCTAAAAACCCTAAAAACCAAAAAAACCCAAAACCCTCAACCGTAAACCCTAAAATCTAAACTCTAAACCCTAAAACCCTAAAACTCTAAAACCGTAAAATCTAAACCCTAAACACTAAAATCCTAACTCTAAACCCTAATCCCTAAAACCCTAAAACCTTAAAACCTAAATTCTAAAACCCTAAACCCTAAACCCTGAACCCTAAACCTAACTCTAAGCATAAACCCTAAAAACCCAAAACCCTAAAAGACAAAAATCCTAAAACCCTAAACCCTAACCCTAAACCCTAAACCCTAAAACCCAAAATCCTAAAACCCTAAACACTAAACCCTAACCCTAAACCCTAAAACCTAAACCCTAAAACCCTAACCCTAAACCCTAAATCAATAAAACCCTAAACACTAAACCCTTAACACTAAATCCTAAACACTAAACTCTAAACCCTAAACACAAAAACAATAAAACCCTTAACACTAAACACTAAACACTAAACCCTAAACACACAACCCTAAACCCTAAACCCTGAACTCTAAATCCAAAATCCCTAAAACCCGAAAATCCCAAACCCTAAACCCTAAAATCCGAAAACCGTAAAACCCAGAAACCCTAAACCCTAAACCCAAAAACCCTAAAACCGTAAAATCCAAAAACCCTAAAACCCATAAATCCTAAACCCTAAACCCGAAACCCCTATAACCCAAAAACCCAAAAAAACCCTAATCCCTAAACCCCTTAAACTCTTAAACCCTAAAACCTAAACCCTAAAACCTAAACCCTAAAACCTAAACCCTAAACCCTAAATCCTAAACCCCAAAAACCGTAAATCCCTACAACCCTAAAACCTAAAACCCTAAAACCCGAAAATCCTAAACCGAAAACCCTAAAACCCTAAAACCGAAAAACCCTCAACCCTAATGCCTAAAGCCTAAACCCCTAAAACCCTTAAACCCTAAAACCCTTAAACCCTAAAACCCTAAACCCGAAACCCTAAACCCAAAAATCGAAACCCTGAACCCCTAAAACTCTAAAACACTAAACCCTAAAACTCTATACCCTAAATCCTAACAACCTACATTAAACCCAAAAACCTTATAACCCAAAAAACCCTAAACCCTAGAGCCTAAACCCTAAAATCTAAACACTAAACCCTAAACCCTAAAACCATAAAACCGTAAAATTTAAACCTATAACCTAAACCCTAAACACTAAAATCCTAACTGTAAACCCTAATCCCTAAAACCCTAAAACCCTAAACCCTGAAATCCTAAAATCCAAAACCCTTAAACCTAAACCCTAAAACTCTAAAACACTAGCCCTAAACTCGAAACCTTAATCCCTAAACTCTATACCCTAATCCCTAAAAACCCTAAACCCTAAACGACTAAGACCTTAAACCCTAAACCCTAAACAGTCAAACCCAAAATACTAAACCCTAAACCCTAAACTCTAAACTCTAAACCCAAAACCCTTAAACCTGAAACCCTAAATCAATAAAACCCTAAACACTAAACCTTTAACACTGAACCCTAAACACTAAACCCTAAACCCTAAATTCTAAATCCTAAAACCCTAAAACCCGAAAATCCCAAACCCTAAAACCTGAAAACCCAAAAACCCTAAACCCAAAAACCCTAAAACCCTAAAATCCAAAAACCCTAAACCCAAAAACGCTAAAACACTAAAATCCAAAAACCCTAAACCCTAAACCCGAAACCCCTAAAACCCTAGTCCCTAAAACCCTCAAAACCCTAAAACCTAAACCCTAAACCCTAACTCCTAAACCCCTAAAACCCTAAAACCCTAAACCCTTAACCCTAAGCTTTAAACCCTAAAACCCGAAAATCCTAAATACTAAACCCTAAATCCTAAACACTAAACCCAAAACTCTAAACCCTAAAACCCTCAAACCGTTAAACCCTAAACCCTAAACCCTAAACCCTAAAACCATAAAACCCTAAACCCTAAACCCTAAACTCTAAATCCTAAAATCCTAAAACCCGAAAATCCCAAACCATCAACCCTAAAACCCGAAAACAATAAAACCCAAAAACCCTAAACCCTAAACTCTAAACACTAAACCCAAAAACCCTAAACCCTAAAGCCCTAAACCCTTAACCCTAAACTCTAAACCCTAAAACCCGAAAATCCTAAACCCTAAACCATAAAACCCCAAAACCCAAAAACCCTGAACCCTGAACCCTAAACCCTAAACCCTAAAACCCAAAAAAACCTAAACCCTAATACCTAAACCCTTAAAACCCTAAACCCTAAACCCTAAGATCTAAACTCTAAAACCTAAACCCTAAAACACTAAAACCCTAAAATCGTAAAATACAAACCGTAAACCCTAAACACTAAAATCCTAACCCTAAACCCTAAACACTAAACCCTAACCCTAAACCCTAAAACCTAAACCCTAAACCCAACCCTAAATCCCTAAAACCGTAAACCCCTAAAACCCTAAACCCTAAATCCTAAACCGTAAAACCTAAACCCTAAACCCCCAACACTAAATCCCCAAAACCGTAAACCCCTAAAATCCTAAACCTTAAACCCGAAACCCTAAAACCCTAAACATTAAACCATAAACCCTCAACCCCTAAAACCTTAAAACCCTAAAACCTTAAACCCTGAACACTAAACCCTAAAACCCTTAATCCTTAAACCCTACACCCTAAACCCTAAAACCTAAACCCCGAAAACCCTATAAACCTAAAACCCTAAAAGCCCAAACCCCTAAAACACTAAACCCTAAAACCGAAAAATCCTTAAACCCTAAACCCTAAATCCTAAAACCCTACCTTAAACTCTAAAACCCAAAAACCCAAAAAATCCTAAACCCTAAACACTAATCCTAAAACCTCAAAACCCAAAACTCTAAACCCTAAACCCTAAAATCTAAACTCTAAACCCTAAACCCTAAAACCCTAAAGCCCTAAAATCGTAAAATCTAAACCCTAAACCCCTAAACACTAAAATCGTAACCCTAAACCCTAAACACTAAACCCTAACCCTAAACCCTAAAACCCAAAATCTAAACCCCCAACCCTAAACCCCTAAAATCGCAAACCCCTAAAACACTAAACCTTAAACCCTAAACCGTACAACCCTAAACATTAAACCCTAAACCCTAAACCACTAAAACCCTAAAACCCTAAACCCCTAAAACCCTAATCCCTAAAACCGAAAAACCCTAAAACCCAAAACCCTAAATCTTAAAACACTAACTTAAAACCTAAAACCCTATAACCCAAAAAACCCTAAACCCTAAAATCTAAATCTAAATCCTAAAACCCTAAAACCGTAAACTCTAAACCCTAAACCCTAAATACTAAAATCCTAACTCTAAACCCTAATCCTTAAAACCCTAAAACCCTAAACCCTAAATTCTAAAACCCTAAAACCCTAAACCCTAAACCCTAAATTCTAAAACCCTAAACTCTGAAACCGTAAAACCCTAAACCCTAAACCCTAAAACCTAAAACCCTAAAACCGTAAAACCCTAAAACACTAAACCCTAAACTCTAAATCCGAAACCCTAAGCCCTAAACAATAAAAACCCTAAACCCTAAACGCCTAAAACCCTAAAACCCTAAACACTAAGCCCTAAACCCTAAACCCGAAACCCTAAAACCCTAAACACTAAACCCTAAACCCTAAACTCTAAACCATAAAACCCTTAAACCCTAAACCCTAAACCTTAAACCCTAAACCCTAATCCCTTAAACCCTAAAACCCTAAACCCTGAAACCCTAAACCTAAAACCCTAAACCCTAAACCCCAAAAACTCTAAAACACTAAACCCTAAAACCCGAAAACACTAAACCCTAAAACTCTATACCCTAAATCCTAACACCCTACCCTAAACCCAAAAACCCTATAACCAAAAATACCTTAAACCCTAAAGCCTAAACCCTAAAATCTAGACTCTAAACCCTAAACCCTAAAATCCTAAAACCTAAACCCTAAACACTAAAATCCTAACTGTAAACCCTAATGCCCAAGAACCTAAACCCCTAAACCCTGAAACCCTAAAATCCTAAACACTTAAATCTAAACCCTAAAACCCTAAAACACTAAGCCCTAAACCAGAAACCCTAATCCCTAAACCCTAAACCCTAAACCCTAAAAACCCTAAACCCTAAACGACTAAAACCCTAAATCCTAAAGCCTAAATCCTAAACCCTAAACCCTAAAACCCAAAATACTAAACCCTAAACCCTAAACCCTAATCCCTAAACTCTAAACCCTAAAACCCTTAAACCCTAAACCCTAAAGACTAAACCCTAAACCCTAAACCCAAAAACAATAAAACCCTAAACACTAAACCCTTAACACTAAACCCTTAACACTAAACCCTAAACCCTAAACTCTGAACTCTAAATCCAAAATCTCTAAAACCCGAAAATCCCAAACCCTAATCCCTAAAATACGAAAACCCTAAAACCCAAAAACCCTAAACCCTAAACTCTAAACCCTAAACCCAAAAACCCTAAAACCCTAAAATCCAAAAACCCTAAACCCAAAAAGCCTAAAACCCTAGAATCCAAATACCCTAAACCCTAAACCCGAAACCCCTAAAACCGAAAAACCCAAAAAAACCCAAAAAAACCCTAATCCCTAAACCCCTAAAACCTTTAAACCCTAAAACCTAAACCCTAAACCTAAACCCTAAACCCTAAATCCTAAACCCCTAAAACTTTAAAACACTACAACCCTAAAACCCTAACACCCGAAAATCCTAAAACCTGAAACCCAAAAGCCCTAAACCGTAAACCCTAAAACCAAAACCCAAAAACCCTACAACCCTGAAACCCAAAAACCCTAAACCCAAAAACCCAAAAACCCTAATCCTTAAACCCTAAAACCCTTAAACCCTAAAACCCTAAACCCTAAACCCTAAAACCTAAACCCTAAACCCTTAATCCTAAACCCCTAAAACCGTAGACCCCTAAAAGCCTAAAACCCTAAAATCCAAAACCCTAAACACTAAAACATAAAACCCTAAAATCCTAAAACCCGAAAATCCTAAACCAAAAACCCTAAAACCCTAAAACCCTAAAATCCAAAAACCCTAAACCCTAAACCCAAAACCCCTAAAACCCAAAAACCCAAAAACCCTAATCCCTAAACACCTAAAGCCCTCAAAACCCTAAAACCTAAACCCTAAATCCTAAACCCCTAAAACCGTAAACCCCTACAACCCTCTAAACCCTTATCCCTAAACTTTAAACCCTAAAACCAGAAAATCCTAAATACTAAACCCTAAACCCTAAACCCTAAACCCAAAACTCTAAACCCTAAAACCCTTAAACCCTTATACCCTAAACCCTAAACCTAAAACCATAAAACCATAAACACTAAACCCTAAACACTAAACCCTAAACCCTAAACCCTAAACCCTAAACTCTAAATCCTAAAACCCTAAAACCCGAAAATCCCAAACCGTAAACCCTAAAACCCGAAAACCCTAAAACCCAAAAACCCTAAACCCTAAACTCTAAACCCTAAACCCTAAAACCCTAAACCGTAAAACCCTAAACCCTTAACCCTAAACTCTAAACACTAAAACCCGAAAATCCTAAACCCTAACCCATAAAACCCCAAAACCCAAAGACCCTGAACCCTAAATCCTAAACCCTAAAATCCAAAAAACCCTAAACCCTAATCCCTAAACCCTTAAAACCCTAAACCCTAAAATCTAAATTCTAAACCCTAAACCCTAAAACACTAAAACCCTAAAACCCTAAAACCCTAAAATCGTAAAATACAAACCCTAAACCCTAAACACTAAAATCCTAAACCTAAAACCTAAACACTAAACCCTAACCCTAAAACCTAAAACCTAAACCCTAAACCTAAACCCTAAACCCAACCCTAAATCCCTAAAACCGTAAACCCTTAAAACCATAAACCTTAAATCCTAAACCCTAAAACCTAAACCCTAAACCCCAACCCTAAATCCCTAAAACCACAAAACCCTAAAACCCTAAACCTTAAACCCGAAACCATAAAACCTTAAACATTAAACCATAAACCCTCAACCCCAAAAACCCTAAAACCCTAAAACCTTAAACCCTAAATAGTAAACCCTAAAACCCTAAAATCCTACCTTAAACCCTAAAACCCTATAACCCAATAAAACCTAAACCCTAAACCCTAAATCCTAAAACCTAAAATCTAAACTCTAAACCCTAAAACACTAAAACCTTAAAACCGTAAAATCGAAACCCTAAACCCAAAACCATAAACACTAAAATCCTAACTCTAAACCCTAATTACTAAAACCATAAAACCCGAGAACCCTAAACCTTATATTCTAAAATTCTAAAACCTAAACCCTGAAACTGTAAAATCCTAAACCCTAAAACCCTAAAACCTAAGACCCTAAAACCCTAAAACACTAAACTCTAAATTCTAAACCGTAAACCCTAAATCCTAAACCCTAAATTCTAAACCCTAAACGCCTAAAACCCTAAAACCCTTAACACTAAAACCTAAACCCTAAACCCTAAAAACCAAAAGCCCTAAAAGCCTAAAACCCTAAAACCCTAAACTCTAAACCCTAAACCCTAAACCCTAAACTCTAAACCCTAAAACCCTTAAACCCTAAACCCTAAACCCTAAACCCTAAACCCTAAACCCTAAACCCTAAAACCCTAAAACCTTAATCCCTAAAACCCTAAACCCTAAAACCCTAATCCCTAAAACCCTAAACCCTGAAACCCTTAACCCCTATAAACCTAAACCTTAAACCCAAAAACTCAAAACCCCTAAAACCACCATAAACCCTAAATACTAAACCACTAAGACTACCCTAAACCTTAAACCCTAAACTATAAACCCTAAAACCCTTCAACCCTAAACCCAAAACCCTAAACCCTGAAACCCTAAAACCCTAATCCCTAAAACCTGAAACTCTAAACCCTGAAACCCTTAACCCGTAAAACCTAAACCTTAAACCCTAAACCCTAAAACCCCAAAACCTTAAGCCCTAAACCCTAAAACCCTAAACCCTAAAACCCTAAACCCTAAACCCTAAAATCCTAAAATGCTAAAACCCTAAACGCTAAATCCTAAACCGTAAACCACTAAAACCCTAAAAACCTAAAGCCCTAAACCCTAAACCCTAAAATCTAAACCTTAAACCCTAAACCCTAAAACCTTTAAACCCTTAAACCCTAAACCCTACAACCTAAACCCTAAAACCCTTAAACCCTAAATCCTACACCCTAAACCCTAAAACCCTAATCCCTAAAACCTGAAAAGCCAAAACCCAGATACCCTTAACCGCCAAAACCCTAAACCCTAAACCCTAAACCCTAACAACCTAAAACCTTAAACCCTAAACCCTAAAACCCTAAACCCTAAACCCTAAAATCCTAAAACGCTAATAACCTAAACCCTAAATCCTAAACAGTAAACCACTAGAACCCTAAAAGCCTAAAGCCCTAAACCCGAAAACTTAAACCCTAAACCCTAAACCCTAATCTCTGAATCGTAAACCCCTAAAATTGTAAACCCCAAAAACCCTAAACCCTAAATCCTAAAACCCTACCTTAAACCCTAAAACCCCAAACACAAAAAAAACCCTAAACCCCAAACCCCAAACCCAAATGTAATGGCCCGGAATTTGTAAATCAATATATATATATATATATATATATATATATATATATGTGGATATTATTTATTTTAATGGTGGAAATTGGAAATTTGATGGAATAAATGGTGAATGGATCAAAATATGGACAAAGGCCCAAGTATGGCCCAATGGACCATGGATTGGATTTAAAATCATTTAAATGGTCAATGATGGTCAATTGGGCCCAGGATGGTCAAATTGGGCCCAATACCCATTTGGGACCCAATGGATCAAGATGATGTAAGCTCTAAGGTAAATGAATAGGAGGGAATTTAATTGGGCCATGGGCCCAATGGTGATCCAATAAGAGGAATGGATTGAATTGGAAATTAAATCATTTAAGTTAATATTAATTGGACCTAAGTGCCATGGCCGAATGGGACCCACCTCCACCTCATCGAATGAGGTGGCATATGGGCCAAAGATTGGTGGGGCCGGCCACCATGGTTGACTTGGTCAACCATGGGTGGATTACATGGAGGGAATTTAAAGAGATGGAATTAGGTTAAGTGGGAACAAATTAACCTAAGTTAAGAAACTAATTAATTAATCTAATCAAAGTTGGTCAAATAAGTCAAAGGGTGGTTTTTAATTAACACAAACTAGTCAAAGAAAACACAAAAAAATACCATGGGCTTAGGGTGGTGGTTTTATCCCAACCACCACCACTAAGCACATTAACCCATGTGGTAGGTGGGGGACTTAATGATGGAGGGTAGAAACCAAAAAAAAAAAAAAAAAATGAGATAGTTTTTCATCCCATCTTTCAACCTCTCTTTCATTTCACTCTCTCCCTCTCTTACTCTCTCCAAAAACGTCCTCCACACCAAGGAGAAGAAAAGAAGAAGGAAACTTAGAAGAGAGGAGAAGAAAAGTGCAAGCATTGGGCCACCTCTTCAAGACCAAAGCTTGAGACATTCTTTCTCATCCTCTCCTCCTTTCCCTCTCTCAAACACACCCTATGTTGGCCGAACCCAAGCTTTGAGGTTTTCATCTTGATCAAGCATTTTGGCCTACCAACAAAGGAGAAGAGGAAGAAAGAAGGCTAAGAAAGTTAAAGGGAGAAAGAGAAGCCGGAGGAGTCGTCGGATTGTAAGTATTTCTAAAGCAAGAGGTTAAGTTTTTTTTTTTTAAGGTTTAAAAATGGAATCCATTTCTTAGATGGTGGCCAAAAATATTATGGGCCTTGGATCTAAGATCCATCCAAAGATGAAGTGAGAAATGGATAAAATGGGAGAGATAGATTAAGAAAAATAAATGGATATTAAGGACACTATGTATGTAGATTTAATTAAACATGGAAGTATGATTTTGAAGAATGGAAACCATGGAATATGATTAATGGTTTTAAAGATTTTGAATATTTAAATGTTAGTGATTTTGTAAAGGGGTTTTAAATGAGAGAATCATGGGAGATGAAAATGATTTTAATGGCCTCAAAAAGAATGGTAGATGGGGATGAACCCTATGAGGTTGGTAATGTAAATGGGTGTAAAGTATGGAAATGGATGGAGAAGATTGATAGTTTTAAATGGACTTTAAGTAGAGTAAATAATGTTTTAAAGGGATGGAAGTGTAACGTCCACCCCCTTTTCACTGAAATCAGAGTCTATTTTTTTTTATATATAATAAAGAGTGATAAAGGGCGTGGACGTCATGACGCGAGTTAAGTCCGAGCTTCTAAAGCCCGGCCCTTAACTGGCCAACCCTACGTGTGCGTGGAACGTAACGGTTCACACGTAGACGTAAGCTCGCGGAATATACTTTAATGCGGAACATTATAATAGAGACTATCCTACCAGTTTTTCGATAGCAAGGAAGTACGGTGCTTAAATTACGAAAATACCCCTAAATTCATAATTATATCTCAAACTGATAACATCCAAAATAAAATCCAAACCATAGCAAGAAGTATGAAATATACAGTCCGACGAGCTACACTACTCAAATTACATTTTCCAAAATAAATTAAATAAACTAAGTAGTCCTCCTTCCCAAACTCCTAAGCTTGGCCTCCGTCTCGTCCTTCGTGTCCGCCATCTCCTGCGTCATCAGCTAGGGTAGAATTAGGGCGTTAGACAACGCGCCCAGTAGGACTCCGAGTAGGGCTAACACATGGATTAGTGATAACAAGCATACAGATAGAAATAAAACAAAAACCATAAAATGAATGCAATGCCATGGTGTCTCATGTCATGTGTCCCACCCATCAACCATACCATCATGATGTCATATCCCCCTTGACGGTAAAACCTCGTCAAGGTATCCCCATGTTTGCTTCTCGGTCGCCCCGACGAAGCATGGACTCCGGTTATAGCATATCAAACTATCTCCATGTCTGTTTCTCGGTCGCCCAAACGGAGCATGGACTCCGGTTATAGCATATAAAGCTATCCCCATGTCTGTTTCTCATCGCCCCGACCGAACTCCGGTTATAGCATATAAAGCTATCCCCATGTCTGTTTCTCGGTCGCCCCGACGGAGCATGGACTCCGGTTCCTTTATTTTCCCGCCCATGCCATGCATGAGATGTAATTGCGATATGCTATATAGTATTTAAATCATTGTAAATATAATATGCCATATAAAGTTTAAATCATAGCCGTAACACATAATTCATAGCCTTAAAATCCATCATAAAATAAATATAAATTATCCAAAATAAATCAAGGAAACCATCATATAATATGTAATCCACGGCTTACAAAAAGGTAGGAATCCTACTGAATACCGACTAGCGTTCTTTCTTTCGTTTCCGTCCGATAGACCCGGTCGCTGATCACGCACCGTTTGCGATGTCCAGTACCTTATTATACATTAATAATTAGTCCATGTTTTTAACCTTTTACTAAGCCCAAACATCATATCTTAGTGGGGTTCTTCATTTTGGCCAATATTTACCATTTTTGCCACTATTCCTTCTATGGTTATTCACCTACTCAACCATGTCATATGATCATAAAAATTAGCCCTTTAATTAACCTAATCCTTATTCATTTAAACCCATACAAAGCCCCATACTTAACCCTTTAAATGGTTCACAAAATGGGTCATTAATTACGGTTTTGCCACTACCTCTCCCATGTTTAGACATTCACTTAACCATATACATTTCTTTGTCCAAAATTGATTCATAGATTTGGGTCCATTAATGATCCATCACCCATATCTTAAAACCATTAAAATCAGTCACTTAATTTAACCTAAACTCCATTAATTTAATCATATACAAACACATTAACCTTAGGCCAAAATGATCTACAATTGGGTCATGATGCCTCTTTCTCCATTTTTCTTGGGTCCATTGTTACACATTTGAATCCCTCCATGAAGGGGTTTAATTCATACACTTAAAGCCATCATCCTCAACTACATTGGAGCCCATTATAACTATCCACATTAGGATCATTTTTGTCCATCAAAACCACTAACATTCCCCACTTATTTTTCCATAATTCATACCCATTAAATCCACCATTTGATCACCATAGGTTCGGCCATACACCATGGCCGAACCCATGGTTCATGGTCCATCATTTTCTATGCCTCTTAAGGCCACAAAAATCATTCACATACCCCATGAATTTCCTCATCTAAACCCCTTTAAAAATCACTCACATTTATTCATTTAAAACCCTAAAATCATTAGCCACCCTCATTGTCTTCCATTCTTTAAAACCCTAAAAATCATACATCACTTACCATGGGGTTCGGCCATACTACATGGCCGAACCCTATGGTCCATCAATCCCCTCAACCCATACTTCCATGCTTAATCCATTTAATTACATAATATTGTAATCCTTTTTTTTTTTTTTTCTTAACCCTAATTTACACATTAGGGTTTTGTCCATTTTCATCCTTCCATTGGATGGATTTGAGATCCAAGGCCTATGATCATTTGGCCACCATCAAATCTAACAAGAAGGGATCCCAAATCTTAAACCCTAAAAATCCAAATCTCTTGTTTGGGATTTTACTTATAATCCGATGTCTCCTCCGGCTTTTCTTTCTCCTCTTGATTTCCTTAGCCTCCTCTCTCCTTCTTCTTGATCTTTGGTCGATCAAGATGTGCTTGACCGAATGAAAAACATCAAGGCTTGGATCGGCTAAGGTAGGGTTAGGTTTGGGAGAGGGGGAGGGGGAGATGATGAGGAGGAAGATGGTAGCCCTTGATCTTAGAGTGGCGGACCAAAAATTTCACTTCTTTCTTCTCTTCTTCTCTTCTTTTCTCCTTAGCTTTCTTTTTCCTTCTCTTCTTAGTGTGGGACGGCCATGAGAAAGTGGGAGAGATGGAGAGAGTGAAAAATGAGGATGGGATAAGATGAAAACCCATCTTATCCCAAGGTTACTTACTTTATACTCAACCATAAATTCTCCCCACGAACCACATAGATTTTTATCATGCTTTATGACCCAACTACCACTAGCCAACGTTTTTGATGCTTGCAATGGGTGGTTTGGGCTTCCAACTTTGACCCCTTTGACCACCCCATTTGATTAGCTTAATTAATTATTTAATTAGATCATTAGGTTAATTAATTCCATTTAACTTAATTCCATTTACTTAAATTCCCTTCATGCATACACCCATGGTTGACCAATTCAGCCATGGTGGCCGGCCCCACCAATCCTTGGTCCACACGCCACCTCACCAAGTGAGGTGGAGGTGGGTCCCATTTGGCCATGTCACCTAGGTTTTAAATAAATTCCAACTTAGGTGATTTAATTAAATCCATTTCAGCTACTTGGATCACCATTGGGCCCATGGCCCAATCACACTCACCTCCGACCCATTTACCTTAGAGCTTCCACCATCTTGATCCATTGGGTCCCAAATGGGTATTGGGCCCAATTTGACCATCTTTGGCCCAATTGACCATCATTGAGCCTTTAAATGAATTTAAATCCAACCCACGGTCCATTGGGCCATACTTGGTCCTTTGTCCATATTTTGATCCATTCACCATTTATTCCATCAAATTTCCAAATTTTCACCATTAAAATAAATAATATCCACTTATATATTGATTTACAATTTCCGGGCCATTACAATAAAATCCTCTTTTGAAATTTTTGTCCCGAAAATTCGAGCGAAGTAAAGGTTCAAAACTTCTCATACAAAGAGTTCTGGATGAGTGGCACTCATTTCGGATTCAAGTTCCCAGGTGGCTTCCTCATTGCCATGCCGTTCCCATACCACCTTGAAAAATTGAATGGCACGGTTCCCCAGCACCCTTTGTTCGCTCCCGATTATTCTGACCGGCTTCTCCACATGTCACGTCGCTTTGTACATCGACGTCTTGCACGTTCAATACATGTGAAGGATCGGGGTTGTATTTCCTTAACATGGACACATGGAATACATCATGCAGAGATGATAGCTGTGGAGGGAGTGTGCCAACTGATAAGCTACCCCGCCCCCCCACCCTCTTCAGGATCGGAAACGGCCCCACAAATCTAGGCGATAGTTTCCCCTTCTTCCCGAACCTCATGTGCCCCTTCCGTGGTGAGACCTTCAAGAACACTAAGTCTCCCACCTCAAACTCGAGGAACCTTCTCCTCTTGTTGGCATAGCTCTTCTGATAGCTCTGCGCAGTGAGTAAGTGTTGCCGTATCAACTTGATCTGCGCTGTAGTCTCCGTAACCAATTCCGGTCCAATCAACGCAGGCTCACCAGCCTCTGTCCAACACACTAGCGATCTACACGGCCTACCATATAGGCCTCAAACGGAGCCATTTGGAGGCTTGCCTGGTAACTATTATTGTAAGAGAACTCCACCAGTGGCAAATGATCCTCCCATCCGCCCTTGAAGTCTAGCATGCATGCTCTCAGTAAATCCTCCAGTGTTTGTATCATCCTCTCTAACTATCCATCAGTCTGTGGATGAAATGCTGTGCTAGTCAATATGTCGGTCTCCATAGCCGACTGCATGCCCTGCCATACTCTGTCGGTGAATTGGCCATTTCTGTCGGACACGATGGTCCGGGGAATACCATGTAGTCTGATGATATCCCGGATGTACCGTCGTCCCAAAGTCTCCGATGAATCTGTCATTTTGATGGGAAGGAAATGCGCAGACTTAGTCAACCGGTCCACTACGACCCATATCGTATCGTTGCCCTTTGATGACCTCGGCAACCCTGTTACGAAATCCATAGATATGTGCTCCCATTTCCACTCCGGTACTGGTAAAGGTGCGAGTAGACCCGGTTGTTTCTGATGTTCCGCCTTAACCTGCTGCACGTTAGGCAACGAGTAACAAACTCCGCCACATCTCTCCTGAGTCCACGCTACCAATAGTGCCTCTTAAGATCATGTTACATCTTGGTGCTGCCCGGATGGATAGAGAGCTTGGTTTGGTGTGCTTCAATCAACAACAACTCTCTTCTGCCGCTCTTAGGCACATGTCTCCTGCCTCGGAATACAAGACCCTGTCCTGGTTGTAATTCCCAGTCCGGTACAACCTCACCGGTAGACATTTTAGCCCATATCTCCTCCATCTCTAGATCTGTCCGTTGTTCCCGTTCAATCTCGGAGACCATGTTAGATCGTATGATCAGGTTATATATGGTCCCATGATTATTGAGGTAGAGTTTAAACTCTCTAATGGTATTCAATACCTCCCATTCCATCCTGATCAAGCTGGCTACTGTCGCATGTGATACGCGGCTGAGGGTATCTGCCACTTTGTTCACCTTGCCAGGATGATACCGAAGTGCAAACTCATAATCCGCCAGATATTCCATCCATCTGCTCTGTCTCATGTTGAGTTCCTTCTTACAAATAGGTACTTCAGGTTCTTGTGGTCTGAGAACACCTCAAACTGCTCACCATAAAGGTAGTGTCTCCAGCTTTTGAGAGCGAAGACCACTGCTGCTAGCTCCAGATCATGTGTGGGATAATGGCGTTCATGAATTTTCAACTGCCTTGATCCGTACGCCACCGCACGATTACCTTGACTGAGTGTACATCCCAGTCCCTCACCTGAGGTATCATAGTACACCTCATAATTTCTGCCTCTTTCCAGCAAGATCAGAATAGGAACGGTTGTAAGCTTCTCCTTTAGCTCCTCAAATCTCTGGTTGCATAGATCCGGCCACTCAAATTTGACTCCTTTCTGAGTGAGTCAGGTAAGTGGAGCTGTAATCTTGGAGAAGTCCATGATGAATTTCCTGTAGTAACTGGCCAATCCCAGGAAACTTGCGATCTCGGTCACATTCGTCGGTGCTTTCCATTCCCTTACTGCCGCTACCTTAGCCGGGTCCACGGCTATACCTTCCTCCTATATAACGTGCCCTAAGAAATTGACCTCAGATAGCCAGAACTCACACTTGCTGGCTTTGGCATACAACTGGTTCTTCCTCAAGGTGTCCAAGACTATCCGCAGGTGCTCGGCATGTTCCTCCTGACTCTTGGAATAAATCAGAATGTCATCAATAAATACGATCACAAATTGGTCCAAGAAATGACGGAAGATCCTGTTCATCAAATCCATGAACGCAGTCGGTGCGTTTGTAAGTCCAAACGGCATGACCACATACTCATATAAGCCATACTGGGTCCTAAAGGCTGTCTTCTCTATGTCCTCCTCCCTAACCTGGATTTGATGGTACCCGGACATTAGATTAATCTTGGAGAAGTGAGAGGAACCCCTAAGTTGATCAAACAAATCGTCAATCCGAGGTAGGGGATACTTATTCCTGACAGTCAGCTGGTTCAACTTTCTATAATCCACACACATCCGAAGGGTACCGTCCTTCTTCTTCACAAATAATACCGAGGCTCCCCATGCGGATCTGTTGCTCAGAATAAAATCCAGTCTGAGCAGTTCATCAATCTGCTTCTTCAACTCGGTCATCTCAGCTGGTGCCATCCTGTAATGGGGCAATGATACTGGAGCGGCGACGGGGTATAACTTGATTTCAAAGTCTATCTCCCTCTTGGGTGGCAAACCAGGGAGCTCAGTTGGGAATACCTCGGTATAATCTGCTACTATCGCCGGAAGTTCAGTTATTGGTGCCCTATCTAATCTGAGGTTGTTCAAGGCAAGATGGTTCAATTCTTCATGCAGCCTTCTAGGGATGCCCTGTCTGTCAGAGTGTACCACGTACCGCTTTCCCTCGGGTGACCAAAATATCACCCTGTAAAGATGGCAATCAATATGGGCCTGGAATGTAGCCAACCAGTCCATGCCAAATATGACATCGTACTCAGCCATATCGATTACCAAATAGTTGAACTCGAATCTGAATCCCCCGAGTTCAGTGTTCAATGCCGTACATATGAGTCCCAAAGATGTGTTTCCGACGGGGGATACAATGGTAAGTGATGTTGACAGGTTTTGTACTAATGTGCCCGTAGCAGATATGAATGCAGCAGATATGAATGAATGTTAGAATCAAATAATGTAACAGCATAAGAACTACCAACTACGGCCATAACTTGAATCACCGAGCGATCCACCGCTACTGGAGAAGGTATGGTAAAAAGCCGTCCTGATCCTGTAGGGTTTGGCGCCCACCCCGCCTGGTTGTATGTTCTGCCTCCTCGCGACTGAGCTGGTCTAGCTGGAGGGAGGAAAGAACCTCTGGAGTAAGAGGGTTTGCTAATCTTTGGACACTCCCTCTTGAAGTGGCCCTGTTGGCCACACTGATAACAAGTGTTCCCACCCTGTGGAACCTGAGTGACTAATGCTGATGGGGACAGCTGATTGGGGCGAAATCCCCCTGTAGATCCAGTGGAGGGTGAGGGTCTGCTAAAGTTCGAGCAGAACTTCTTGTTGGGATGAAATGCACCCCACCCACTTTGCCCTCGGTGGTTGTCAAACCGCACTATCTCATTCAACTCTCGCTCCGCTATAGTGGCCCTGCTGACCACCCCTGCCAGTGTAGGTTCCTTGAAGATTGTCACCTTAGCCCTGATGCTTGGCCGAAGGCCCCGCTCAAACTTACGGGCCCTCCCGTGCCCGGTATCCACCATATAAAATGCATAGATGGATAGCCTAAGGAATTCTCTGTGATATTCTGCCACCGTCATATTGCCTTGTACCAATGATAGGAAGGTTTGAGTCTGGCTCTCTCTTTCCTCCTCCGGAAAATACTGCTCTAGGAAGGTAGCTGAGAACCATTCCCATGTCATAGTAGTCTTTTCCTTTTCTGGTACAAGTGCTTGCTGCTTCTCTACAACCTCCCACCAATTACCGGCATCCTCGATTAGTTGATATGTAGCCAGTAAGATCCTATCAGCATGACTGGAAATCTGAAGCAGAGTCAAAATCTGATTGATCTTTTTCAACCAATGTTCTGCTCCGATAGCCCCTTCTTTTCCCTTAAAATAGGGAGGGCGCTGTTGCTGGAAATCTCTAACCATATTCCTGTTGTTGGAGTCGTTGGTGGTCGCACCCCTGCTCAAATGCTGTTGCAGGACAAAGGTGACCACCGCTTGAACCAATTCCTTCAAGAGGTACAACAGATATGTTCACACTATTTTGTCCCTCCTCCTGATGGGGTGGCTGTACCCCCTCTTCCTGATGAGGTGGTGGCACCTCTTCTTCTACCCGTGGGTTCCTGCGAGTTCTTCTATTTGGCGGCATTTCTTAAGTCATTGAAAAACATTTATCGACTTAGTTCCTTCATAAAATTGTCGTGTTCATATTTTTTGGGGGAAATTTTTTCCTAAGTATCAAATATTTTCTTCAATTTGGGGGAGAATTATCGACTAAGTATACTTTGTTGGGGAAATTGCCAAATAAGTACACTTGGTTTTCCTTTGTTTCGGGGAGGGGGGGGGGGGGGGGATCTCTAAATTCCTATTGTTTGTTGTTCAATTTGGGGATACCGAGGAAGTACATCCTACTTTGCTATGTTTGATGATTCCAACTTAGAGTGATTGTTCTTCCCTTGCTATCATTCCTTTTCGCCAAACGTTGTTCTCAGATTGAATGCTTTAATCTGAGTCAATCAAAGTAAATTAACCCGGCCCCTGTGCAGCGTACTCCGAAGAGTCGGTCAGTTGGGATTCTTATCCATTAGTGAGACGTGAAACCGTCTTAATCGTACTTCGAGAGATTCATTCTTCTGATTTCGCTCTGATACCAACTGTAACGCCCACCCCTTTTTCACCGAAATCAGAGTCTATTTTTTTTTTATATAATAAAGAGTGACAAAGGGCGCGGACGTCACGACGCGAGTTAAGTCCGAGCTTCTAAAGCCCGGCCCTTAACTGGCCAACCGTACGTGTGCGTGGAACGTAACGGTTCACACGTAGACGTAAGCTCGCTGAATATAATTTAATGTGGAACATTATAATAGAGACTATCCTACCAGGTTTTAGAGAGCAAGGAAGTACAGCGCTTAAATTATGAAAATACCCCTAAATTCATAATTATATCTCAAACTAATAACATCCGAAATAAAATCCAAACCATAGCAAGAAGTATGAAATATACAGTCCGACGAGCTACACTACTCAAATTACATTTTCCAAAATAAATTAAATAAACTAAGTAGTCCGCCTTCCCAAACTCCTAAGCTTGGCCTCCGTCTCGTCCTTCGCGTCCGCCATCTCCTGCGTCATCAGCTAGGGTAGAAGTAGGGCGTTAGACAACGCGCCCAGTAGGACTCTGAGTAGAGCTAACACATTGATTAGTGGTAACAAGCATACAGATAAAAATAAAACAAAAACCATAAAATGAATGCAATGCCATGGGTGTCTCATGTCATGTGTCCCACCCATCAACCATACCATCATGATGTCATATCCCCCTTGACGGCAAAACCTCGTCAAGGTATCCCCATGTTTGCTTCTTGGTCGCCCCGACGAAGCATGGAATCCGGTTATAGCATATCAAACTATCTCCATGTCTGTTTCTCGGTCGCCCCGACGGATCATAGATTCCGATTATAGCATATAAAGCTATCCCCATGTCTGTTTCTCGGTCGCCCCGACGGAGCATGAACACCGGTTATAGCATATAAAGCTGTAATGACCCGGAATTTGTGAATCAGTATATCTATGGTTATTATTTATTTTAGTGATGGAAATTGAGAATTTTAATGGAATAAATGTTAACTGAATCAAAATTTGGGCAAAGGCCCAAGTATAGTCCAATCGACCATGGGTTGGATGAAATTCATTTAGTTGGTCAATAATGATTAATTGTAATGGTCCGGAATTCGTAAAGTAATATATATGGGTTATTATTTATTTTTTATGGTGGAAATTGGAAATCTAATGGAATAGATGGTAAATGGATCAAGATATGGACAAAGGCCCAACTAGGGCCCAATGGACTATGGATTGGATTTAAGTTTACTTAAAGGGTCAAAGATGGTCAAATGGGCCAAGGATGGTCAAATTGGGCCCAATACCCATTTGGGACCCAATGGATCAAGATGATGTAAGCTTTAAGGTAAATGGGTAAGATGAAAATGTAATTGGGTCATGGGCCCAATGGTGATCCAATTGGAATGTATGGAATGGATTTAAATCACCTAAGTTAATTTGAATTAAGCCATGGTGATGTGGCCAAGTGGGACCCACCTCCACCTCATCAAGTGAGGTGGCGGGTGGACTAAGAATTGGTCGGGCTGGCTACCATGGTTGGCTTGGTCAACCATGGGTGGATGCATGAAGGAATTTAAACAAAAGGAATTAAATTAAATGGGAATTAAATTAACCTAAGTAATGATTTAATTAAATAATTAAGTAAGCTTATCCAAAAAAAAAAGTGGTGGTCAAAGGGTCAATGGAAGACCAAAGCCAACCATTTCTAAACACAAAAAACTTTGGGTGGTGGTTATCCCCAACCACCACCATAAAGTAAGATAAAAATCTAAGGTGGGTGGGTGGGAAGAATTAATGATAAAGTGTATTATAAGAAAAAAAAAATATAGACTCTGATTTTCGGTGAAAAGGGACGGGCGTTACAGTTGGTATCAGAGTGAACTCTGAAGAATGAATCTCTTGAAGTAAGATTAAGACGGTTGCATGTCTCACTGGCAGCTAAGAATCCTAACCGACCGACTCTTCGGAGTCCGCTGCACGGGGGCCGGGTTAATTTACTTCGATTGACTCAAACTGAAGTATTCAGTCTGAGAACAACGTCTGACGAAAAGGAATGATAGCAAGGGAAGGAAAATTCATTCTAAGTTAGATTTATCGAACACAGCAAAATAAGGCTTATCTTCCCCGAAAATGAGAACATGATACTTTGATACTTAGGAAGTTTTCCCCAAAGCAAGGTTTAATCACTTAGAAACCTTTCCCCCGAATTGATGAAACAGTGATAGCTTATCAAACGTAGCAAAAATAGGATGTATTTCCCCAGTATCCCCAAGTTGAACAACAAACAGTAGGAGTTTAGAGATTCTCCCCCCAGAAATAAAGGAAAACCAAGTGTGCTTATTTGGCAACTTCCCCCCAAATGGAAAGAAAAACAGTGATATTTAGGAAAATTTCCCTCAAAATGAGAAAACAAATCTAGTTTTTCCCCAATTGATGGAACAGTAATGGGTTTATCGAACGTAGGAAAGTTTCCCCATTCTCACCAAATGGGACAAGCATTGGTACTTAGGGATGTTATTCCCAAAACTGAGTGTGCTAATTTGGAAAAATTTTCCAAAAAAAGAAAAACATTGTGTTATGTATAAGAAATTCCCCAAAGTCTAGATTGGTTTTATTGGAAACTGTTCTCGATGATTTTTGTATTTTGTTTGTATTCTATGATGCAGATATGTCAAGTAATGGGGAGTATACGGAATTATGAGATAAGGGAACCCCTAGCTGTCCCATAGATTTGGTGTCTGCTCCTAGCATAAGCAGTTAGACTGGACTTTCAGGAGGGACCTCCCGAGGAAGATGAAGGGGATTTATCATCTCTTCCTGAAGAGAACGTGGAAGACTTTCCGATGATAAGAAAGTCGGTAGGGGAAATAGGACCTGAATATAGGTACGAGTTGTGGGCACAACTGCGCATACTGTCCCTACCCTTTTGAAGTGGTATGCCCGATTTGTGGACTACATGGGCACGGGAAAGAAAGGACTAACTGTTCTTATATTGGAGGATCAGGGATAATACCTTGTTGGACATGTGGAGTACTGACTCACATGTCAATGTCGTGCCCTGACAGTTCCTTTGTGTTTGAGGATGATGCAGGGTCTTCTACGGAAGACTAGGCTGGGGAGTAGCAAGGAAGGTCATTCAAAGAGGGATATCGTGTAAGAGTTGGGGTACACTTTGTTGTTTTGAAGGGTTTAGTTTAACCCTACCAACCTTTGTATTATGATAGAAGTTTGAATGATTTTTTTTTAAGGAAGTATGCAACTTACGAGTTTATGAAGGAACTAAGCCAATGAATTTTTTTATGACGTAGGAAAATGCCTCCGAAGAAAAGAACCCGACAAGGCCCGTGTGTGGAAGAAGAAGTACAACAGCCTTATTCGGAAAAAGAGGTACAACAACCTCATCAGGAGGAAGCACAGAATAGCGTGAATGTTTCATTGATAACACCCGAGCTAAAAAACGTAGTGCAAGCTCTAGTCACCTACATGATTCAACAACTCTTGAACGGAAATGAAACACAGGACCGAAGAGGTCAGAGTGGGGTAAATACCTTTCGCCCTCACAAGAGATTCAGACCCAACTTTTGGAGACCTTCAGCCTCTACTGGAAGTTCCTGTTTCCAGTGTGGTTGGCAGGGGCATTTCAAAAGAGAGTGCCCACAGAACGATAAATCTTTGCACTTCAGAGATTCTCGTCGGTCAGCCTCTACTGGAAGTTCCTGTTTCCAGTGTGGTCAGCAGGGGCATTTCAAAAGAGAGTGTCCTTAGAACTATAGATCTTCGCACTTCAGAGGTCCTCGCCGTTGTCTAGCTCGATCAGCTCAGCCACTGGGGCCTAAAGCACATGACCCGACAGGAAAGGCACCTACTCCGACAGAGTCGGGACAGCTGAATGCTACGATTTCTCCTCCAGAGACAATGGATCATTCGGTGGTTCAAGGTATGGCAGTAGTTTGTAGTTCATATGCTTATGCATTATTTAATTTGGGAACATTCTACTCTTTTGTACCTACTGCCTTCATGTATGTTATTAGTACTTTAGTACAATAAATGTTCACTACACTTACTGTATTATTCCCTGTTGGTAGACAAGGACGACCATTGGTGGGTATGTCGAGTCCCCGATAGATGCAGT
This sequence comes from Chimonanthus praecox, assembly GCA_022113865.1. Lineage (NCBI taxonomy): Eukaryota > Viridiplantae > Streptophyta > Magnoliopsida > Laurales > Calycanthaceae > Chimonanthus > Chimonanthus praecox. Next base: position 32,237,330 of record CM039089.1, on the reverse strand, counting down.
TTGGTTCCATAAGTTGACCCATGAGTCTTATGATAGACAGAATACTCCTATGAAGGTATTAGTATGCCCATGAATGGATTATACCCATAGGAGGGTTATATTCATGGATGGTTACTAACCATGGATGAGGGTTCCCATGGTGGTTTGGATTGATGTCAGGTATTGGTATCGTAGAAGTTAAGAACAAAAAGGTTAGTCACATAGTGACTTGTGTGCAGATGAAGAGGTGCTAAGTTTTAGAGATGTATTTAATGGGAAGGATAAGAGTCTAGTGAAACTCGAATGGGAAGCTATGGGCGACTGCCGAGTTAGTCTAGCTAGCTAACTCTGTAGTTAGCAGATAGAGTTCCAAGAGAGTGCAGCTAGAACCCTAGTTGAATGGAATCAACAAAGGACTTGAACGTAGACTTGTACTGGTAGGCTATCTCACACAGAGAGTAGACGAAAGAACATGTTGAATGAGTACGTATGGGAAATACCTTGGTAGCGGGTAAAGTGGAATAGAATACATTAATCTACATAAGATCGTAAATGGGTTCATGAGAAAAAGAGATAATGTGGGACAGAGTAATTTCTACAAGAATGAAACTCATAGGTCGATATGAGTGATGTTGATGTAATTAAGAGGTACTTGACGTGATTGAACGGGAACAACGAATAGACCCAGAAATGGAGGAGGTATGGACCGAGATATCTACATGCAAAGTAGTATCGGAATAGGAGTTACGACCGGGACAGGGTCTTGTGTTCCGAGGCAGGACGGATGTGCCTAAGAGCATGCAATCGGCTATGGGGACCGACGTGTTAACCAGCACAGCATTCCACCCACAGACTTATGGACAGTCGGAGAGAACAATACGGGTATTGGAGGATATGCTGAGAGCATGTGTACTAGATTTCAAAGGTGGATGGGAAGATCATTTGCTCCTGGTGGAGTTCTCCTACAATAACAGTTGTCAGGCAAGCCTCCAGATGGCTCCATTTGAGGCCTTATGTGGTAGGCTGTGCAGATCGCCAGTGTGTTGGACAGAGACACCAACTCACTACGCAGAGCCGTCAGAAGAGTTATGCCGACAAGAGGAGAAGGTTCCTCGAGTTTGAGGTGGGAGATTTAGTGTTTTGGAAAGTCTCACCACGGAAGGGACACATGAGATTCAGAAAGAAGGGGAACTGTCACCTAGACTTGTGGGGCCGTTTCCAATCTTGACGGGAGTGGGGGAAGTAGCTTATCAGTTGGTGCTTCCTCCACAGTTATCCTCTTTACATGATGCGTTTCATGTGTCCATGTTGAGGAAGTACAACCCTGATCCTTCACAGGTGTTGAACGTACCAGACGTCGATGTACAAAGCGACGTGACGTATGTGGAAAAGCCGATCAGGATGATCGGGAGCGAACAAAGGGTACTGCGGAACCGCGCCAGTCAGTTCGTTAAGGTGATATGGGAACGACGTGGCAATGAGGAAACCACCTGCGAACTTGAGTCAGAGATGAGTGCCGCTCATCCAGAGCTCTTTGTATGAGATGATTGGAACCTCTACTTCACTCGAATTTTCGGGACTAAAATTTCAAAAGAGGATTGTATTGTAATGACCCGGAATTTGTGAATCAGTATATCTGTGGTTATTATTTATTTTAGTGATGGAAATTGAGAATTTTTATGTAATAAATGTTAAGTAAATCAAAATTTGGGCAAAGGCCCAAGTATGGTCCAATGGACCATGGGTTGGATGAAATTCATTTAGTTGGTCAATAATGATTAATTGTAATGGCCCGGAATTCGTAAAGTAATATATATGGGTTATTATTTATTTTTTATGGTGGAAATTGGAAATCTAATGGAATAGATGGTAAATGGATCAAGATATGGACAAAGGCCCAACTAGGGCCCAATGGACTATGGATTGGATTTAAGTTTACTTAAAGGGTCAAAGATGATCAAATGGGCCAAGGATGGTCAAATTGGGCCCAATACCCATTTGGGACTCAATGGATCAAGATGATGTAAGCTTTAAGGTAAATGGGTAAGATGAAAATGTAATTGGACCATGGGCCCAATGGTGATCCAATTGGAATGTATGGAATGGATTTAAATCACCTAAGTTAATTTGAATTATGCCAAGGTGATGTGGCCAAGTGGGACCCACCTCCACCTCATCAAGTGAGGTGGCGGGTGGACCAAGAATTGGTGGGGCCGGCTACCATGGTTGACCTGGTCAACCATGGGTGGATGCATGAAGGACTTTAAACAAAAGAAATTAAATTAAATGGGAATTAAATTAACCTAAGTAATGATTTAATTAAATAATTAAGTAAGCCTATCCAAAAAAAAAAGTGGTGGCCAAAAGGTCAATGGAAGACCAAAGCTAACCATTTCTAAACACAAAAAACTTTGGGTGGTGGTTATCCCCAACCACCACCATAAAGTAAGATAAAAATCTAAGGTGGGTGGGTGGGAAGAATTAATGATAAAGTGTATTATAAGAAAAAAAAAAAAGGTTGTCTTCATCTCATTCTCTACACTTCACTCTCATTTCATTCTCTTTCTCTCTTGCTCTCCCACACCACCGTCCCTCATCTCCAAGAAATAGAGAAAAAGGAAACTTAGAAGAGAAGAGAAGAAAAGTGCAAACTTGGGGCCACCTCTTCAAGACCAAAGCTTGAGGTAATTTTTCCATCCCATCCTCTCCCTCTCTCTCTCAAGTACACCCCATAGTAGATGTTTGATTTATTTATTAGGGTTTATAAAAATGGAAGCATGGAGAATGATTTAGGGTTTTAAGTTTTTAAATGATTAAATGTGGGTAATTTTAAAGGGTTTTAAAATGGAAGCCATGGTAAGTGAGGTATGATTTTTTAGGGTTTTAAAGAATGGAATACATGGAGGGTGGTTAATGATTTTAGGGTTTTAAATGAATGAATGTGAGAGAGTTTTAAAGGGATTTAAATGGGGAAAAATAAATGGGGAATGCTTTTGAACCCTATGGTGATGTATGGTGTAAAGATGATGGGTGTAAAATTATGGAAATTGATGGAGAGTGATTGGTGAACTTAGAGGTATTTGGATCATAGTGATGATGAGGGAAACTTCACTTTAATTATTAGAATGATTAGTTTGCCTATTAGGTGTATGTGTAAATGCCTAAATGAATTATCATTATGATCATACATGATATGTGATCAATGAAATTGAATGAAATAGGTGTGGGGTGATGATGGATGAATAGTTTTTAGTATGTGGTTAATGAGATTTATAATTATTATATTGTGGATGAGATTATATGGTAGAACTTGTAATATTATATATGAATATATCTAAATGAACGGCTCATGTACTTTGTTGAGAAAATGGTGCTCATATTAGATGAACATGTCTCGATGAGGAATAGAGGGTGTGTACCTACCATACCAAGGGTGGAAAGAGTTGTTGGTGAGGACTTATCCCCTTTCTTTGGTTAAACTTGCTAACTTGGTTGAGTTTTCAAATGTTTGAAGCTTGAAATTAAAATGGATGATTGTTGTAGAAGGTGGAAAAATGTTTTATATGTTAGATATGGTGTAGTGATGATAGCCATGAAAATGGCATATGGTGCTCATAATAAATACCATCCTACAGCTTTATCTCGTAGGAAGATTATGTAATGAAAATGTGAAGAGACTTGAGGTGGAATTGCATTTCATGTTGAGACCTTGGAAATGTATGTATACTAAACATTGGAGTGTAATAGGGTGTTGTATAGCCATGCAAATTGTGGTGAATTGAGAAATGCATGTAATATCAAGGTAATGCTTATATGAAGGGTGATATACACGTGAATGAGGTGTGGAGTATGTTATGGGAGTGTGAGGGCTCAACCCTTGTTGCTCTAAGATTGTGATTAGGGAATGGATGAATATTCTTTGTTGGAATGTTTTACCTTATACTAAATTGCTAAACCATTGTATGAAAAGTGTGGGTATGTTTGTATCTATGTTGAAATTGGTATGTTTGGAAAAGAGGTAGTGACAAAACCGTAATTAATGGCCAAAATGAAGAACTCCATGGGAGAGGACCATGGACTTAGGGGCACTAAATAATAAGTTTATGTATGGTTAAATAAAGCCTAGGAGGCTGATTTTTAGACTCATGTAATTAAAATATGTAATGGATTAAATGGGACCCACAAAACCTAAATAGTGACCGATTTTTCATATGGACTTGGAAATGATTAATGGGCTTAGAAATAGTTAAAAATATGGACTAATTGTTAATATTTAATAAGGTACTGGACATCGCAAACGGTGCGCAATCGGCGACCGGGTCTACCGGACGGAAATGAAAAGAAAGGACGCGAGTCGGTATTCGGTAGGATTCTAACCTTTTTGTAAGCCATGGATTGAATGATGGTTTCTTTGAATTATTTTGGAAATTATATGGTTTGTTTTAAGATTGGTTTTGAATTATGTATTATGTAGGGGTTTTTACTTGATTTATTCTAGTAAGCCTATGAGTGGTTTAAAATGGGTTTTAAGGCTATGATGTGATTATTGAGGCTTTGCTTGATCTATTTTTGATAATCAAGTTATATGTTTTATTGATGGGATTTTTTAAATGTCATGGTTTGTTATTATATTCATTACATGGCATATGACATCTACATCTCATGCATGGTATGGGAGGGATATGACAGGGGAAGGATGAAATGAAACCGGAGTCCATGCTCCGTCGGGGCAACAAATAAACAGCATGGGGACATTATGATGTGTTTGATTCATCAGGGATGATGTATGGATTATTATACCTTGATGATGGTTTTTCCATCAAGGGGGATGTTGTATTTATTGTTATACCTTGATGATGGTTCTTCCATCAAGGGGGATATTGTATTTGTGATTACACCTTGACGAGGCCTTACCGTCAAGGGGGATATGGCATCGGGATAGTAAGGATGATGGGTGGGATTCATGACACAGGACACCCATTGCATTACATTGTACCAAATGGCATGATTTTGATATAATATTTTCTATATACTTTGTTATCACTAATCCATGTGTTAGTAGCCCTACTCGGAGTCCTACTGGGCGCGTTGTCTAATGCCCTACTTCTACCCTAGCTGATGACGCAGGAAATACCGGAGCAGAAGGACGAGACGGGAGCCAAGCTTAGGAGCTTGGGGAGGCAGACTGTTTGCTTTAATAAAGTTTATTTTGGGAAATGTGTATTTGTATAGTTTAGCTTGTCGAACTGTATAATTACTTGTTATATTCTGGTTTTGTTTGGGATACGGTGATGTTGAGATGTTTTATTAGTTAGATGAATGTAATCTTCCCTGCTATCTAAAATTTAAAGGTTAGCCTCTATTATCATTCCGCGTTTTATGTAACATTCCGCAAGCTTACTTATTCGTGTGAACTGTTCCATGTGGACTTCGTTCCACGCACACGTAGGGTTGGCCAGTTAAGGGTTGGGCTTTGGAAGCTCGGACTTAACTCACGTCGTGACGTCCGCGCCCTTTGTCACTTTAAAAAAAATATATATATAGACTCTGATTTTCGGTGAAAAGGGACGGGCGTTACAAAAGCTATCCCCATGTCTGTTTCTCGGTCGCCCCGACGGAGCATGGACTCCGGTTCCTTTATTTTCCCGCCCATGCCATGCATGAGATATAATTACGATATGCTATATAGTATTTAAATCATTGTAAATATAATATGCCATATAAAGTTTAAATCATAGCCGTAACACATAATTCATAGCCTTAAAATCCATCATAAAATAAATCATATAATTATCCAAAATAAATCAAGGAAACCATCATATAATATGTAATCCACGGCTTACAAAAAGGTAGGAATCCTACTGAATACCGATTAGCGTTCTTTCTTTCGTTTCCGTCCGATAGACCCGGTCGCCGATGGCGCACCGTTTGCGATGTCCAGTACCTTATTATACATTAATAATTAGTCCATGTTTTTAACCTTTTACTAAGTCCAAACATCATATCTTAGTGGGGTTCTTCATTTTGGCCAATATTTACCATTTTTGCCACTATTCCTTCTATGGTTATTCATCTACTCAACCATGTCATATGATCATAAAAATTAGCCTTTTAATTAACCTAATCATTATTCATTTAAACCCATACAAAGCCCCATACTTAACCCTTTAAATGGTTCACAAAATTGGTCATTAATTACGGTTTTGCCACTACCTCTCCCATGTTTAGACATTCACTTAACCATATACATTTCTTTGTCCAAAATTGATTCATAGATTTGGGTCCATTAATGACCCATCACCCATGTCTTAAAACCATTAAAATCAGCTACTTAATTTAACCTAAACTCCATTAATTTAATCATATACAAACACATTAACCTTAGGCCAAAACGATCTACAATTGGGTCATGGGTTCTGCCATGCACCATGGCTGAACCCATGATGCCTCTTTCTCCATTTTTCTTGGGTCCATTGTTACACATTTGAATCCCTCATAAGCCCTTCCATGAAGGGGCTTAATTCATACACTTAAAGCCATCATCCTCAACTGCATTGGAGCCCATTATAACTATCCACATTAGGATCATTTTTGTCCATCAAAACCACCAACATTCCCCACTTATTTTTCCATAACTCATACCCATTAAATCCACCATTTGATCACCATAGGTTCGGCCATACACCATGGCCGAACCCATGGTTCATGGTCCATCATTTTCTATGCCTCTTGAGGCCACAAAAATCATTCACATACCCCATGAATTTCCTCATTTAAAGCCCTTTAAAAATCACTCACATTTATTCATTTAAAACCCTAAAATCATTAGCCACCCTCATTGTCTTCCATTCTTTAAAACCCTAAAAATCATACATCACTTACCATGGGATTCGGCCATACTACATGGCCGAACCCTATGGTCCATCAATCCACTCAAAAACCCATACTTCCATGCTTAATCCATTTAATTACATAATATTGTAATCCTTTTATTTTATTTTTCTTAACCCTAATTTACCCATTAGGGTTTTGTCCATTTTCATCCTTCCATTGGATGGATTTGAGATCCAAGGCCTATGATCATTTGGCCACCATCAAATCTAACAAGAAGGGATCCCAAATCTTAAACCCTAAAAATCCAAATCTCTTGTTTAGGATTTTACTTACAATCTGACGTCTCCTCCGGCTTTTCTTTCTCCTATTGATTTCCTTAGTCTCCTCTCTCCTTCTTCTTGATCTTTGGTCGGTCAAGATGTGCTTGACCCAATGAAAAACATCAACGCTTGGATCGGCTAAGGTAGGGTTAGGTTTGGGAGAGGGAGAGGGGGAGATGATGAGAAGGAAGATGGTAGCCCTTGATCTTAGAGTGGTGGACCAAAATTTCACTTCTTTCTTCTCTTCTTATCGTCTTTTCTCCTTAGCTTTCTTCTTCCTTCTCTTCTTAGTGTGGGACGGCCATGAGAAAGTGGGAGATATGGAAAGAGTGAAAAATGAGGATGGGATAAGATGAAAACCCATTTTATCCCAAGGTTACTTACTTTATACTCAACCATAAATTCTCCCCACCAACCACATAGATTTTTATCATGCTTTATGACCCAACTACCACTAGCCAACGTTTTTGATGCCTTGCAATGGGTGGTTTGGTCTTCCAACTTTGATTCCTTTGACCACCCCATTTGATTAGCTTAATTAATTATTTAATTAGATCATTAGGTTAATCAATTCTATTTAACTTAATTCCATTTACTTAAATTCCCTTCATGCATACACCCATGGTTGACCAATTCAACCATGGTGGCCGACCCCACCAATCCTTAGTCCACACGCCACCTCACCAAGTGAGGTGGAGGTGGGTCCCATTTGGCCCTGTCACCTAGGTTTTAAATAAATTCCAACTTAGGTGATTTAATTAAATCCATTTCAGCTACTTGGATCACCATTGGGCCCATGGCCCAATCACACTCACCTCCGACCCATTTACCTTAGAGCTTACACCATCTTGATCCATTGGGTCCCAAATGGGTATTGGGCCCAATTTGACCATCCTTGACGCAATTGACCATCATTGAGCCTTTAAATGAATTTAAATCCAACCCACGGTCCATTGGGCCATACTTGGGCCTTTGTCCATATTTTGATCCATTCACCATTTATTCCATCAAATTTCCAAAATTTCACCATTAAAATAAATAATATCCACCTATATATTGATTTATAATTTCCGGACCATTACAGGAAGTAATGGGAAAGCATAGACCATGGGTTCTGCCATGTACCATGGCCGAACCCCATGGAGAGATTTTGGTGATTTAATGGGATATTAGGTTTAAAATCATGGAAGGAAGGATTTATGTTTTTTTAAGGTTTAATGATTAAATGTAGTGATTTTTAAAGGAATTTTAAATAAGGAAATCATGGACAAATGTAAGTGGTTTTGTGGCCTCAAAAGGCATGAATGAATGATGAACTCTAAGGTAGTGTATTTGTGACTTTGATGGGGGTAAAAGATGGAAAAATAATGGGGGAGTATTGGTAGTTTTGATGGACCAAAATGTACCAAATAATGATAAAAAAATTGGTGATTGAAATGCATGATGTAAACCTTCTCATGGTGGAGCTCATGGTGGATCCAAATGTGGTGAAATGGGTCCAAATAAAAATGGAAAAAAAAAAATCATGGGTTCGGCCATGGTGTATGGCCGAACCCATGACCCATTTGTTGGTCATTTTGTGGGCTAAAATTGGTATTATGCATGTGTTTAAAATTAATGGGGACTAAGTTAACTTAGGGGCTGATTTTAATATGTTCATGTCATGATAGATGGATCACCAATGGGTCTAAGTTATGGATCAATTTTGGACTAAAATATGCATGGATGGAAGAGGTAATCTAACCATGGAAAAGGGAGTGGCATAAACGTAAATATTGGTAAAAATGAAGAACCCCATGGAGAATGAACTTGGACTGAGGCGATTTAAGGTGACCTTAGTTGTGGATCATTGAAGCCTAGGGTTGTGGGGCTTTAAACTTACATAATGATTAATGGATTAGATGGGACCCACAAAACCTAAATAGTGAGGTTCGGCCATGGGGTATGGCCGAACCCCACTAAGGTATGATTTATGGGCTTAGAAATGGTTAAAAACATTGACTAATTATTGATATGTAATAAAATATCGGGTCATTGCAAACGGTGCGTGATTGGCGACCGGATTTCGGAACGGAAACGTAAAGGAACGATAGTCGGTATTCGGTAGGATTCCTACCTTTTTGTAAGCCATGGATTGTGTGATGGTTTCTTTGATTTATTTTGGAAATTATATGGTTTGTTTTATGATGAGTTTTAAGATCATGATTTATGTATCTCATATGGCATAATGCAAGGCTTGAATTATATACTAAGTTATGAACTCTATATTAAGACTATGGATTATATATATTACATAGCATAATGCACCTACATCTCATGCATGGCATGGGCGGGAAAATAAAGGAACTGGAGTCCACGCTCCGTCGGGGCGACCTCGAAGCAAACATTGGGATAGCTTGATGCGCTATAACCGGAGTCCATGCTCCGTCGGGGCGACCGAGAAGCAGACATGGGGATATCTTGATATGTGGAGATATAACCGGAGTCCATGCTCTGTCGGGGCGACCGAGAAGCAAACATGGGGATATCATGATGGTACAGATGATGGGTGGGACTCATGACATAGACACCCATGGCATAGCATTCATTTTATGGTTTTCATATATTATTACCTGTATGCTTGTTATCACTAATCCATGTGTTAGCCCTAATCAGAGTCCTACTGGGCGCGTTGTCTAACGCCCTACTTCTATCCTAGCTGATGATGCTTGAGACGGCAGAGCAGAAGGACGAGACGGGAGCCAAGCTTAGGAGCTTGGGGAAGGCGGCTACTTAATTTATTTAGATTTGTTTTGGAAATGTATTTGAATAGCCTAGCTTGTCGGAAATGTAATATTTTAGATTACTTGCTATGTTTTGGTCTTTATTTTTGGACATTGTGATGTTGAGGTATTTTGGTAATTAAATGAATGTTATCTTCCCTGCTATCTAAATTAGCAGGTTAGTCTCTATTTTAACTCCGCACTTAGTTTAAAATTCCTTGAGCTTACGTCTACGTGCGAACCGTTCTCGTGGACTTCGTTCCACGAGCATGTAGGGTTGGCCAGTTAAGGTTGGGCTTTAGAAGCTCGGACTTAACTCGCGTCATGACGTTCCGCGCCCTTTGTCACTCTTTAATAAAAAAAAAAAGGTATAGGCTCTGATTTCGGTGAAAAGGGAGGGCGTTACACCAAAAACCTTAAAACCCAAAAGCCCTAAACCCTAAACCCTAAAATCTAAACCCTAAACCCTAAACCCTAAACCCTAAAATCCTAAAACCCTCAAACCCTAAATCTTAACACCCTAAAACCTTAAAACCGTAAAACCTAATCCCTAAACCCTAACACTAAACCCTAAACCGTAAACCCTAAACCCTAAACCCTAATCCCTAAAACCCTAAAACCCTAAACCCTAAATTCTAAAACCCTACCCTAAGCCATAACACCACGACACCCTAAAACCCTAGACCCTGAATTCTAAACCCTAAACTCTAAACCCAAAATACTAAACCCCTAAAACCCTAAACCCTAAACCCTAAACCAAAAACTTTAAATCCTAGAACCCAAAATCCCTAAAGCCCTAAAACCCTAAACCAAAAAACCCAAAAACCCTAAACCCCTAAACCCTAAACCCTAAACCCCTAAACCAAAAAACCCTAAAACCATAAAACCCTAAACATTAAAGCCTAAACCCTAAATCCTAGACCCTAAACACTAAACCCTAAAACCCTAAACGCCTAAAACCCTAAAACCCCAAGCCCTAAACCCTAAAACCCGAAACCCTAAACCCTAAACCCTAAACCGTAAATCCTAAGCCGTAAACCCTAAAACCCAAAAACCATATATCCAAAACCCTGAACCCTAAAACCCAAAAATCGAAAACCCTAAAGCCTAAACCCCTAAAAGCTTAAACGCTTAAACCCTAAAACCCTAAACACTAAACCCTAAAACCCAACACCCTAAAACCTAAACCCTAACTCCTCAAACCGAAACCCCTAAAACCTTAAAACCGTATACCCTAAATCCTGAAAAGATAAAACCCTAAAACCCAAAACCCTAAAGCCTAAACCCCTAAAACGCTTAAACCTAAAACCCTAAATCCTAAATCCTAAAACCCAACAACCTAAAAACCTAAACCATAAACCCCGAACCCGAAACCCCTAAAACCCTCAAACCCTAAACCCTAAACCCCGAAACCATGAAACCCCTAAACTCTGAACCCTAAACCCTAAACCCTAAACTCAACCCTAAAATCCTTAAACCCTAAACCCTAAACCCTAAAACCCTAAAATCCAAATCCTTAAAACCCAAAACGCCTAAACCCTGAAACCCTTAACCCCTAAAACCCTAAATCCTAAAACCCGAAACCCTAAATCCTAAAACCCTAAACCCTAAACCCTAAAACCCTAGACTCTAAACCCTAATTAAACCTTAAACCCTAAAACACTAAAACCCTAAAACCCTAAACCCTAAATCCAAAACCCTAAAACACTAAAACCCAAAAAACCTAATACCCTAAACCCTAAAACCTAAACCCCTAAACCCTAAACCCCTACAACCGTAAACCCCTAAAACCCTAAACCCTAAATCCGAAAAACTCTAGAACTCTAAACATTAAACCCTAAACCAAATACCCTAAACACTAAACCCTAAAACCCTAAAATCCGAAAATCCTAAACCTAAAACCCTAAAACCCAAAAACCCTATACCCTAAACCTTAAACCCTAAACCCTAAAGCCCAAAAAACCCAAAACCCTAAAGCCTAAACCCCTAAAACGCTTAAACCCTAATCCCGGAACCCTTAAAACCCTAAAACCCCAAACCTTATACTTTGAAACTATGAAACCCTAAAACCCTAAAACCCTAAACCCTAAACCCTAATACCCCATACCTTAAAACCCTAAAACCCTGACACCCTAAAACCCTAAGCCCTAAAACATAATACCCTATACATTAAAACCCTAAAACCCTAAACCCTAAACCCTAAACCCTAACACTTTAAACACTGAAACCCTAAAATCCTAAAATCCTAAACCTTAAATCCCAAAACCGTCAAAATCCTAAACGCTAAATCTTAAAACCCTACTTAAACCCTAAAACCCTAAAAGGCAAAAGAAGCCTAAACCCTAAACCCCAAACCCTAAAACCCTAAAACCCAAAACCCTAAACCCAAAACCCTTAAATCTAAACTCTAAACCCTTAAATCCAAATCCTAAACCCTAAACCCTCAAACCCTAAAACCCTCAAACCCAAAATCTTAAAACCCTAAAACCCTAAAACCGTAAAACCAAACCCTATACCCTAAACCCTATAAACTAAAATCCTAACCCTAATCCGTAAACCTTAAACACTAAACCCTAACCCTAAACCGTTAACATAAACCTCAAACCCTAATACCTAAAACCCTAAATTCTAAAATCCTAAACCCTAAAACCCAACCATAAACCCTAAAAACATGAAACCCGAAAACCCTACCCTAAACCCTAAACCCTAAACCCTAAACCCTAAACCCCAAAATCCTAAACACTAAACCCTAAACCCAAAACCCAAAACCCTAAATCCTAAAACCCTGAAACCCTTAACCCCTAAAACCCTAAACCCTGAAATCCATAACCCCTAAAACCCTAAACCCTAAACCCTAAACCCTAAAACCCTAAACCCTAAAGCTACAAAACCCAAAGCCCTAAACCCTAAACCCTAGCTCAACCTTAAACACCAAAACACTAAAACCCTAAAACCGTAAACCCTAAATCCTAAACCGTAAACCACTAAAACCCTAAAAATGTAAAACCCTTAAACCTTAAAGCTTAAACCCTAAACCCTAAACCCTAAACCCCAAAGCCCTAAACACTAAACCCTAAACCCAAAACCCTAAATCCTAAAACCCTAAATCCTAAAACCCTAATCCCTAAAACCCTAAAACCCTAAACCCTGAAACCCTTAATCCCTAAAACCCTAAACCCTAAACCCTAAACCCTAAAACCCTAAACCCTAAAACTACAAAACTCTAAACCCTAAACCCTAAACCCTAAACCCTAAAACTACTAAACCCTAAACCCCAAAACTACAAAACCCTAAACCCTAACCCTAGCTAAACCTTAAACACTAAAACACTAACACCCTAAAACCCTAAACCCTAAATCCTAAACCCTAAACCACTAAAACCCTAAAAACCCTAAACCCTAAACCCTAAACCCTAAACCCTAAAACTACAAAACCCTAAACCCTAAATCCTAAACCCTAACTAAACCTTAAACACTAAAACACTAAAACACTAAAACCCTAAAACCCTAAATCCTAAATCCTAAACCCTAAACCACTAAAACCCTAAAAACGAAAAACCGTAAACACCTAAAAGCCTAAACCCTAAAACCCTAAGACCCTAAACATTAAACCCTAAACCCTAAAATCCTAAAACCCTAAACCCTAAGCCCTAAAACGTAAAACCCTAAAACCTAAACCTTAAACCCTAAAACCCTAAAGTCCTAAAACCCTAAACCCTAAATCCCAAAAACCTAAACCCTAAACCCTAAACCCTAAGCCCTAAACCCCTAAATCCCTAACACCCTAAACATTAAACCCTAAACCCTAAATCCTAAACTCTAAACCCTAAGTCCCTAAATCCTAAAAATCAAAAACCTTAAATGCCTAAAACCCTAAACCCTAAACACCCAAAACCCTAAGCCTTAAATCGCAATACCGTCAAAATCCTAAACGCTAAATCTTAAAACCCTACTTAAACCCTAAAACCCTAAAAGGCAAAAGAACCCTAAACCCTGAACCCCAAACCCTAAAACCCTAAAACCCTAAAACCCAAAACCCTAAACGCTTAACCCTTAAATCTAAACCCTAAACCCTTAAATCTAAATCCTAAACCCTAAACCCTAAATCCCTAAAACCCTCAAACCCTCAAACCCTAAAACTGTAAAAACTAAACCCTAAACCCTAAACCCAATAAACTAAAATCCTAACCCTAATCCCTAAACCTTAAACACTAAACCCTAACCCTAGACCCAAACCCTAAACCCTAAACCGTAAACCCTAATCCCTAAAATCCTAAACCCTAAATTCTAAAATCGAAAACCCTAAAACCCTACCCTCAACCGTAAAACCATGAAACTCGAAAACCCTACCATAAATCTTAAACCCTAAACCCTAAATACTAAACCGCTAAAACCCCAAAACCCTAAATCCTAAAACCCAAAACCCTAAACCCAAAAACCCTAAACCCCTGAACTCCTAAAACCCTAAACCCTATATCCCAAAAATCGTAAACCCCTAAACCCTAAACCCTAACCCCTAAAACCCTAACACCCTAAACATTAAACCCTAAACCCTAACCCTAAAGTCTAAACCCTCAAACCCTAAACACTAAACCCTAAAAACCCTAAAACCCTAAAACCCTATACCCTGAAACCCATAACCCCTAAAACCCTAAACCCTAAACCCTAAACCCTAAAACTACAAAACCCTAAACCCTAAAACTACAAAACCTTAAACCCTAAAACTACAAAACCCGAAACCCTAAAACTGCAAAACCTTAAACCCTAAAACTACAAAATCCTAAACCCTAAACCTTAAACACAAAAACACTAAAACCCTAAAACCCTAAACCCCAAATCCTAAACCCTATACCACTAAAACCCTAAAAACGTAAAACCTTAAACTCTAAAGCCTAAAGCCTAAACCCTAAACCCTAAACCCTAAACCCTAAAACTACAAAACCCTAAACCCTAAACCCTAAACCCTAACTAAACCTTAAACACTAAAACACTAAATCCTAAACCCTAAACCACTAAAACCCTAAAAGCGTAAAACCGTAAACACCTAAAAGCCTAAACCTTAAACCCCTCAAACCCTAGAACCCTAAACATTAAACCCTAAACCCCAAAACCCTAAAACCCTAAACCCTAAATTCTAAAACCGTAAACCCTAAAATCCTACTCTAAACCCCAAAACCCTACCCTAAACCCAAAACCCTAAACCCTAAATACTAAAGCCCTAAAACCTTAAAACCCTAAATCCTAAAACGTAAAACCCTAAACCCTAAACCTTAAACTCTAAAACCCTAAACCCCTAAAGTCCTAAAATCCTAAACCGTAAATCCCAAAAACCTAAACCCCTAAACCCTAAACCCTAAGCCCTAAACCCCTAAGACCCTAACACCCTAAACCTAAAACCCTAAACCCTAAACCCTAAACTCTAAACCCTAAATCCCTAAACCTAAAAAACCCTAAACCCTAAAACCCTACCCTAAATCCTAAGACCATGAAACCCTAAAACCCTAATACCCTAAACCCCAAATACTAAATCCCTAAAACCCTAAACCCTAAAACCCAAAACCCTAAAACCAAAAATCCTAAACCCTAAACCCTAAAACCCTAAATCCCTAAAGCCCTAAAATCCTAAACCCTAAAATCCAAAAAGGCTAAACCCCTAAACCCTAAACCCAAAACCCTAAAACCCTAACACCCTAAACCCTAACACCCTAAACCCTAAACTCTAAACCCTAAAACCCTAAATCCTAAACCCTAAAAACCCTAAACCCTAAACACCTAAAACCCGAAAACCATAAACCCTAAACCATAAAACCCTAAACACTAAACCCTAAAGCCTAAAGCCTAAAACCCTTAACCCTAAAAGCCTAAAGCCTAAAGCCTAAACCCTGAATCCTAAAGCCCAAAACTCTAAAACCCAAAATCCTAAACCCTAACTAAACCTTAAACACTAAAACCTTAAAATGCTAAACCCTAAACCACTATAGCCCTAATTACTTGAAACCCTAAACCCCTAAAACCCTAACACCCAAAATTCTAAACCCTAAAACCCTAAACCCTAAAACCCTAAACCCTAAACCCTAACACCCTATCCCCAAAAACCCTAAACCCTAAAACCCTAAACCGTAAACCCTAAACCCTAAACCCTAATCCCTAAAACCATAAAACCCCAAAACCTTAAAACCAAAACCCGAAAACCCTAAACCCTAAAACAAAAAACCATGAAACCCTAAAACCATAAACCCTAAATCCCTAAATCCCTAAAACCCTAACACCTTAAACGAAAAACCCCTAAACCCAAAATCCAAAATCCTAAACACTAAACCTAGAAACCCAAAAAACCTAAACCCCTAAAATCCTAACACCCTAAACCCTAAGCCCTAAAACCCTAAACCCTAAAGCCTAAACCCTAAATCCTAAACCCTAAAACACTAAACCCTTAAAGCCCCTAAAATCCTAAACCCTAAAACCCTAAAACACAAAAACCTTAAACCCGTATCCTAAACCATAAACCGCTAAAATCCTAAAAACCTAAAACCCTAAACCATTAAAACTAAACCCTAAACGCTAAACCCTAAACCCTAAATCCCTAAAACCCTAAACCATAAACCCTAAACCCCTAAAATCCTAAAACTCAAAACACTAAACCCTAAATCCTAAAACCGTTAAACCCTAAAACCTTAAACCCTACACCCTAAAACCCTAAACCGTAAAACCCTAAAACCCTAAACCCTAAACCCTAAAACCCTAAACCCTAAACCCTAAAACCCTAAAACCCTAAACCCTAAACCGAAAACCCAACACCCTAAACCCTAAATCCTAAAACCCAACACCCTAAAACCTAAACCATAAACCCTAAACCCGAAACACCTAAAACCCTAAAACCCTAAACCCTAAACCCGGAAACCATGAAATCCTAAAACCCTAAAACCCTAACACCCTATAACCCTAAACCCTAAACCCTAAACCGCTAAACCGTAAACCCCTAAACCCTAAACCCTAAACCCTAAACACTCAACCCTAAAACCCCTTAAACCCTAAACCATAAACCCTAAAACCCTAAAACCCTAAAACCCAAATCCTTAAAACCCTTAACCCCTAAAACCGTAAACCCTAAAACCCGAAAACCCTAAACCCTAAACCCTTAAACCCGAAAACCCTAAAACCCTAAAGCCTAAACCCTAAATCCTAAACCCTAAAACACTAAAACCCCAAAAACCTAATACCCTAAACCCTAAAACCTAAACCCCTAAACCCTAAACCCCTAAAACCCTAAACCCTAAATCCCAAAAACTCTAAATCCGTAAACATTAAACCTTAAACCCAAAACTCTAGACTCTAAACCCTAAAACCCTAAGATCTGAAAATCCTAAACCGTAAACCCTAAAACCCAAAAACCCTATACCCTAAACCTTAAACCTTAAACCTTAAACCTTAAACCCTAAAGCCCAAAAACCCTAAACCCTGAAACCATGAAACCCTAAAACCCTAAAACCCTAAAACCTATAACCCTAAAGCCTAAACCCTAATACCCGATACCTTAAAACCCTAAAACCATGATACCCTATAACCCTAGATCCTAAAACCTAATACCCTATACCTTAAAACCCTAAAACCCTAAACCCTAAACTCTAGCACTCTAAACCCTGAAGACCTAAAACCCTAAAATCCTAAACCTTAAATCCCAAAACCGTCAAAACCCTAAATGGTAAAACCCTAAAACCCTACTTAACCCTAAAACACTAAAAGGCAAAAGAACCCTAAACCCTAAACCCCAAACCCTAAAACCCTAAAACACTAAACCCTAAACACTAAACCCTAAACCCTAAATCCTAAATCCTAAACCCTAAACCCTAAAATCCTAAACCCTAAAACTCTAAAACCCAAAACCGTAAACCCTAACTCAACCTTAAACACTAAAACACTAAAACCCTAAAACCCTAAAACCCTAAAACCAAAATCCTAAAACCGTTAACCCCTAAAACCCTAAACCCTAAACAATGAAAACCTAAACCCTAAAACTATAAAACCCTAAAACCTAAACCCTAAACCCTAGAACCCTAAACCCTAAAACTACAAAACCCTAAACCCTAAACCCTAAAAATTAAACCCTAAGTAAACCTTAAACACTAAAACACTAAAACCCTAAACCCTAAACCACTAAAACCCTAAAAACGTAAAACCTTAAACCTTAAACCCTACACGCTATACCCTAAACCCTAAACCCCTAAACCGTAAACACCTAAAGCCTAAACCCTAAACCCTTAAAACCCTAAAACCTTAAATATTAAACCCTAAACCCTAAAACTGTAAAACCCTAAAACATTAAATTCTAAAACCGTAAACCCTAAAACCCTACCCTAACCCCTAAAACTCTAAAACAATAAAACCCTAAAACCCAAAACCCTAAACCCTAAACCCTAAACCCTAAAACCCTAAACCCCTAAAGTCCTAAAACCCTAAACCCTAAATCCCAAAAACCGTAAACCCCTAAACCCTAAACCCTAAACCCGAAACGCCGAAAACGCTAAACCCTAAAACCTAAAGCCCTATACCCTATACCCTAAACCCTAAACCCTAAACCCTAAATCCTAACACCCTAATCCCTAAAACCCTAAATCTTAACACCCTAATCCTTAAAACCCTAAACCCTGAAACCCTTAACCCCTAAAACTGTAAACCCCAAACCCTAAAACCTAAACCCTAAACTCTAAACCCTAAAACCCTAAACCCTAAACCCTAAAAACCCTAAAACCTAAACGCTTAAAACCCTAAACGCTTAAACCCTTAATCCTAAAACCCTAATCCCGAAAACCCTAAAACCCTAAACCCTGAAACCCTTAACCCCTAAAACCCTAAACCCTTAACCACTAAAACCCTAAACCCTAAACCCTAAAACCTAAACCCTAAACCCTAAAACCCTAGACCCTAAAACTACAAAACCCTAAACCCTAACTAAACCTTAAACACTAAAACACTAAAACCCTAAAACACTAAACCCTAAATCCTAAACCCTAAACCACTAAAACCCTAAAAACGTAAAACCCTAAAACTTAAAACCTAAACCCTAAACTCTAAACGCTATACCCTAAACCCTAAACCCCTAAACCATAAACCCCTAAAAGCCTAAACCCTAAACCCCTAAAACCCTAAAACACTAAACTTTAAACTCTAAACCGTAAACCCTAAACCCTAAACTCTAAACCCTAAAACCCTTAAAACCTAAACCCTAAAACCCTAAAACTGAAATCCCTGAAACCCTAAAACTCTAAACCCTGAAACCCTAAACCCCTAAAACCCTGAAACCCTAAACTTTAAACCCTGAACCCTAAACCCTAAAACCTTAAACCCTAAACCCTAAAACCCTAAACCCTAAACCCTAATTAAACCTTAAACCCTAAAATACTAAAACCCTAAACCCTAAATCCTAAACCCTAAACCTCTAAAACCCTAAAAACCTAAAAGCCTAAAACCTAAACCCTAAACCCTAAACCCTAGACGCTATACCCTAAACCCCAAACACCTAAAACCGTAAACCCTTAAAACCGTAAACCCAAACCTCTAAAACTCTAAAACCCAAAACATTAAACCCTAAACCCAGAACCCTAAACTCTAAACCATAAAACCCTAAAACCCAAAATCCAAAACCTTAAAGCCTAAACCCCTAAAACTCTTAAACCCTAAAACCCTAAACCCTAAACCTGAAACTCCTAAAACTTGATACCCTAATACCTTAAATCCTTCCTCAAACCCAAAAACCCTAAAACCCAAAAAACACTAAACCCTAGACCCTAAACCCTAACACCCTAATACCCTAAAACCCTAAAACCCTAAACTCTAAACCCTAAAACCCAAAAACCCTAAACCCAAAAACCCCAAAACCCCAAAACCCTATACCTTAAACCCTAAACCCTAAAACCATGAAACCCCAAAACCCCTAAAACCATAACACCCTATAACCCTACACCCTAAACCCTAATATCCTAAAATCCTAAACCCTCAATCCGTAAACCGTTAAAACCCTAAACCCGAAATCCTAAAACCCTACCTTAAACCCAAAAACCCTAAAACACAAAAAATCCCTAAACCCTAAACCCTAAAACCCTAAAACCCTAAACCGTAAACCCTAAACCCTAAAACCTAAACCCTAAGCCCCAAACCCTAAAACCGTAAAACCCTCAAATACTAAATTTTAAAATCCTAAACCCGAAAATCTAACCCCTAAACCCCAAACCCTAAAACCCCCAAACCCTAAAACCCTACTTAAACCCTAAAACCCTAAAAGGCAAAAGAACCCTAAACCCTAAACCCCAAACCCTAAAACCCTAAAACACTAAATCCTAAACACTAAACCCTCAACCCTAAATCCTAAATCCTAAACCCTAAACCCTAAAATCCTAAACCCTAAAACTCTAAAACCCAAAACCGTAAACCCTAACTCAACCTTAAACACTAAAACACTAAAACCCTAAAACCCTAAAACCCTAAACCCTAAAACCCTTAACCCCTAAAACCCTAAACCCTAAACAATGAAAACCTAAACCCTAAAACTATAAAACCCTAAAACCTAAACCCTAAACCCTAGAACCCTAAACCCTAAAACTACAAAACCCTAAACCCTAAAACCCTAAACCCTAAACCCTAAACATTAAACCCTAAGTAAACCTTAAACACTAAAACACTAAAACCCTAAACCCTAAACCACTAAAACCCTAAAAACGTAAAACCTTAAACCTTAAACCCTAAACGCTATACCCTAAACCCTAAACCCCTAAACCGTAAACACCTAAAGCCTAAACCCTAAACCCCTAAAACCCTAAAACCTTAAATATTAAATCCTAAACCCTAAAACTGTAAAACCCTAAAACATTAAATTCTAAAACCGTAAACCCTAAAACCCTACCCTAACCCCTAAAACCCTAAAACAATAAACCCTAAAACCCAAAACCCTAAACCCTAAACCCTAAACCCTAAAACCCTAAACCCCTAAACCCCTAAAGTCCTAAAACCCTAAACCCTAAATCCCAAAAATCGTAAACCCCTAAACCCTAAACCCTAAACCCTAAACCCGAAACGCCGAAAACGCTAAACCCTAAAACCTAAAGCCCTAAACCCTAAACGCTAAACCCTAAATCCTAACACCCTAATCCCTAAAACCCTAAATCCTAACACCCTAATCCTTAAAACCCTAAAACCCTAAACCCTGAAACCCTTAACCCCTAAAACTGTAAACCCTAAACCCTAAACTCTAAACCCTAAAACCCTAAATCCTAAACCCTAAAAACCCTAAAACCTAAACGCTTAAAACCCTAAACGCTTAAACCCTTAATCCTAAAACCCTAATCCCGAAACCCCTAAAACCCTAAACCCTGAAACCCTTAACCCCTAAAGCCCTAAACCCTAAACCCTAAAACCTAAACCCTAAACCCTAAAACCCTAGACCCTAAAACTACAAAACCCTAAACCCTAACTAAACCTTAGACACTAAAACACTAAATCCCTAAAACACTAAACCCTAAATCCTAAACCCTAAACCACTAAAACCCTAAAAACGTAAAACCCTAAAACTTAAAACCTAAACCCTAAACTCTAAACGCTATACCCTAAACCCTAAACCCCTAAACCATAAACCCCTAAAAGCCTAAACCCTAAACCCCTAAAACCCTAAAACACTAAACTTTAAACTCTAAACCATAAACCCTAAACCCTAAACTCTAAACCCTAAAACCCTTAAAACCTAAACCCTAAAACCCTAAAACTGAAATCCCTGAAACCCTAAAACTCTAAACCCTGAAACCCTAAACCCCTAAAACCCTGAAACCCTAAGCTTTAAACCCTGAACCCTAAACCCTAAAACCTTAAACCCTAAACCCTAAAACCCTAAACCCTAAACCCTAATTAAACCTTAAACCCTAAAACACTAAAACCCTAAACCCTAAATCCTAAACCCTAAACCTCTAAAACCCTAAAAACCTAAAAGCCTAAAACCTAAACCCTAAACCCTAAATCCTAAACCCTAGACGCTATACCCTAAACCCCAAACACCTAAAACCGTAAACCCTTAAAACCGTAAACCCAAACCTCTAAAACTCTAAAACCCAAAACATTAAACCCTAAACCCAGAACCCTAAACTCTAAACCATAAAACCCTAAAACCCAAAATCCAAAACCTTAAAGCCTAAACCCCTAAAACGCTTAAACCCTAAAACCCTAAACCCTAAACCTGAAACTCCTAAAACTTGATACCCTAATACCTTAAAATCCTTCCTCAAACCCAAAAACCCTAAAACCCAAAAAACACTAAACCCTAGACCCTAAACCCTAACACCCTAATACCCTAAAACCCTAAAACCCTAAACTCTAAACCCTAAAACCCAAAAACCCTAAACCCAAAAACCCCAAAACCCCAAAACCCAATACCTTAAACCCTAAACCCAAAAACCATGAAACCCCAAAACCCTAAAACCATAACACCCTATAACCCTACACCCTAAACCCCAATATCCTAAAATCCTAAACCCTCAATCCGTAAACAGTTAAAACCCTAAACCCGAAATCCTAAAACCCTACCTTTAACCCAAAAACCCTAAAACACAAAAAATCCCTAAACCCTAAACCCTAAAACCCTAAAACCCTAAACCCTAAACCCTAAACCCTAAAACCTAAACCCTAAGCCCCAAACCCTAAAACCGTAAAACCCTCAAACACTAAATTTTAAAACCCTAAACCCGAAAATCTAACCCCTAAACCCCAAACCCTAAAACTGTAAAACCCCCAAACCCTAAAACCCTAAAACCGTAAAACCAAAACCCTAAACCTTAAACACTAAACACTAAAATGCTAAATTTAATCCCTAAACCCTAAATCCTAAACCCGAACCCTCGACCCTAAACCTAAACCCTAACCCTAAACCCTAAATCGTAAAACCTAAACCCTAAACCCGAAACACTAAATCCCAAATACTAAACCCTAAACCCTAATCCCTAAAACACTAAAACCCTAAAACCCTAAACACTAAATTCTAAAACCCTAAACCTTAAAACCCTACCCTAAACCTTAAGCATGAAACCCTAAAACCCTAATACCCTAAACCCTAAATACTAAACCCCTAAAACCCTAAACCCTAAAACCCAAAACCTTAAACCCTAAACCTAAACCCTAAACCCAACGACCCTAAACCCTAAATCCCTAAAGGCCTAAAATCCTAAACCTTAAAACCCAAAAACCCTAAACCCTAAACCCTAAAACCCTAACACCCTAAACCCTAAACCCTAAACGCCTTAAACCCGAAAACCTTAAAACCTAAACCCTAAACCCTAAACCATAAAACCCTAAACACTAAACCCTAAACCCTAAACCCTAATCCCTAAAACCCAAAAACCCTAAACTCTGAAACCCTTAAGCCCTAAAACCCTAAACCCTAAGCCTTAAATCCTAATCCCTAAACCCCAAAATCCTAAACCCTAAAACTCTAAAACCCAAAACCCTAAACCCAAACTAAACCGTAAACATGAAACACAAAAACCCTAAAACCTTAAACCCTAAACCTAAACCCTAAACCCAACGACCCTAAACCCTAAATCCCTAAAGCCCTAAAATCCTAAACCTTAAAACCCAAAAACCCTAAACCCCTAAACCCTAAACCCTAAATCCTAAACCCTAAAACCCTAACACCCTAAACATTAAACCCTAAACCCAAAACTCTAAACCCTAAAACCCTAAACCCTAAACCCTAAACGCCTTAAACCCGAAAACCTTAAAACCTAAACCCTAAACCCAAAACCATAAAACCCTAAACACTAAACCCTAAACCCTAAACCCTAATCCCTAAAACCCAAAAACCCTAAACTCTGAAACCCTTAAGCCCTAAAACCGTAAACCCTAAACCCTAAGCCCTAAATCCTAATCCCTAAACCCCAAAATCCTAAACCCTAAAACTCTAAAACCAAAAACCCTAAACCTAAACTAAACTGTAAACATGAAAACACTAAAACCCCAAAACCCTAAACCCTAAATCCTAAATCCTAAGCCCTAAACCGCTATAACACTAATTACCTAAAACCCTAAACCCCTAAAACCTTAACACCCAAAACTCTGAACCCTAAAACCCTAAACCCTGACGCTTAACCCTAAACCCTAAACCCTAGTCCCTAAAACCATAAAACCCCAAAATCCTAAAACCTAAACCTAAAACCCTAAGCCCTAAAACCAAAAAACCATGAAACCCTACAACTATAAACCCAAAAACCCTAAACCCCTAAAACCCTAACACCATAAACCCAAAACCCCTAAACCCTAAATCCTAAATCCTAAAAACTAAACCTACAAACCCTAACACCCTAAATCCTAAGCCCTAAAACCCTAACGCCCTAAACCCTAAGCCCTAAAACCCTAAACCCTAAAACACTAAACCCTTAAAGCCCCTAAAATCCTAAACCCTAAAGCATTAAAACCCTAAACCCTAAATCCTAACCCATAAACAACTAAAACCCTAAAAACCTAGAACCCTAAACCATTAAAACTAAACCCTAAACCCTAAACCCTAAACCCAAAAACCCTAAACCCATAAAACCCTAAACCATAAACCCTAAACCCATGAAACCCTCAAACCCAAAACACTAAACCCTAAACCCTAAAACCGTTAAACCCTAAAACACTAAACCCAAAACCCTAAAACCCTAAAACCCTAAACCCAAAACCCTAAACCCCTAAAACCCTAAACCCTAAATCAAAAACACTAAAACCCTAAAACAATAAAACCCTAAACCCAAAAACCCTAAAACCCTAAAGCCTAAAGCCTAAAACCCAAAAAATACTAAACCCTAAACCCTAAAACCCTAAAACAATAAAACCCTAAACCCTAAACCCAAAACCCTAAACCCTAAAACCCTTAAAACCCTAACACCCAAAAAATCCAAAACCTTAAACCCTAAAACCCTAAAACTCTAGAACCCTAAACACTAAACCCAAAACCCTAAACCCTAAAACCCTTAAAACCCTAAAATCCTAAACCCTAAAACCTAAACCATAAAAACCTAAAACCCTAAAACCCTAAACCTTAAAACCCTAAACCCTAAACCCTAAACCTTAAAACGCTAAAACCGTAAAACCTAAACCCTAATCCTAACCCTAAACCCTAAACCTAATCCCTAAACCCTAAACCCTAACCCTAAACCCTAAACCCTACACCCTAAACCTAAACCGTAAACCCTAAACCCAAAACCCTAATTCCTAAAGCCCTAAAACCTAAACCCTAAAACCCTAAACCCTTAAACCATAAAACCCTGCAACCCTAAAACCCTAAACCCCTAAAACCATAACACCCTAAACCCTAAAACCCTAAACCCAAAAACCCTAAACCCTAAATCATAAATCCTAAACCATAAGCCCTAAACAAACCCTAAAACCTTAAACCCCTAAAACCGTAGCACCCCTAAACCCCAAGCTTAAAGACCTAACCCTAAATCCTAACCCTAATCCCTAAACCCTAAACCCTAACCTAAACCCTAAACCCTAAACCTAAATCGTAAACCCTAAACGCAAAACCCTAATCCCTAAAACACTAAAACCTAAACCCTAAAACCCTAAAACCATAAAACCCTGCAACCCTAAAACCATAAACCCTAAAACACTAAACCCCTAAAACCCTAACACCCTAAACCCCTAAAACCCTAAACCCTAAACCTAGAAACCCTAAAAGCCTAAACCCCTAAAATCCTAACACCCTTAAACCCTAAGCCCTAAAACCCTAAACCCTAAATCCTGAACCCTAAAACCCTAAACCCCTAAAACCCAAAACCCTCCAACCCAAAAACCCTGAACCCTAAATCCTCAACCCTAAACCACTAAAACCCTAAACCCTTAAACCTAAATCGTAATCCCTAAACCCTAAACCCTAATCCTTAAAACCCTAAAACCTCTAAACCCTAAAACCTAAACCCTAAAACCCTAAAACCCTAACACCCTCAACCCCTAAAACCTTAAACACAAAAACCATAAACCCTAAACCCTAAACATAGAAACCCAAAAATCCTAAACCCCTAAAACCCGAACACACTAAACCCTAAGCCCTAAAACCCCTTAAAACCCCTAAAACCCTAAAACCCTAAACCCTAAATCCTAAACCCTAAACCACTAAAACCCTAATTACCTAAAACCCTAAACCCTTAAAACTAAACCCTAAACCCTAAACCCAAAAACCCTAAACCCTAAACCCCTAAAAACCTAAAACCCAAAACACTAAACCCTAAACCCTAAAACTGTTAAACCCTGAAACCCTAAACCATAAACCATAAACCCTACACCGAAAACCCTAAACCCTAAACCCTATACCCTTAAAACCCTAAAACCCTAAAGCCTAAAGCCCTAAACCATAAAACCCTAAAACCCTAAACCTTAAAACCCTAAACCCTAAACCTTAAACCCTAAAAAAGTAAAACCTAAACCCTAAACCCTAAATCCTAAGCCCTAAACACTAAACGCTAAAATCCTAACCCTAAACCCTAAACCCTAAACCCTAACCCTAAACCCTAAACCCTAAACCCTAAACCTAAACCATAAACCCTAAACCCAAAATGCTAATTCCTAAAACCCTAAACCTAAACCTAAAACCCTAAACCCTAAACCATAAAACCCTAAAACCATAAACCCTAAACACTAAACCCTAAAACCCTAAAACCCTTAACATTAAACCCTAAACCCTAAACCCTAAACCCTAAACCCTAAAACCTAAACTCTAAGCCCTAAAACCCTTAAACCCTAAACCCTAAACCCTAAAACCCAAATCCCTAAAACCCTAACACCCCTAAACCCTAAGCCTTAAAACCCTGAACCCTAAATGGACAAACTGAATCATCTAGACAAACTTCACAAACTGGATAAACTGGACAAATTGGATGAACTGGACGAAGTTGACAAACTGAACTGGACAAAGTGGACAAATTGGATGAATTGGAAAAAGTAGAGAAGCAAGACAAAGTTGACGAACTGTAGAAAGTGGGAAAATTGGAAAAAGTTGATAAAGTGGACAAACTCAAGGAATTGGAAAAAGTGGACAAATTTGTTAAAGTGGACAAGCAGGACAAAGTGGACGACCTGTAATAAGTGGACAAACTGGAAAAACTTGTTTAACAGGACGAAAACGACAATATGGACTAGTTGAACAAAGTGGACAAACTAGAATAACTAATCAAATTGGACCAACTGAACAAAGTGGACAAACTGGAAAAACTAGTTAAACTGGACGAAGAATACAAAGTGGACAAATTGTACGAATTGCACAAACTGGACAAACTGGACATAGTTGACAAAGTGCACAAATTGGGTAAAGTAGACGAAGTGGACAAACAAGACAAACTGGACAAACTGCACAAATTGGCTCAGTTGGATGAACTCGACAAAGTAGACAAACTTACCAACTGCACAAGCTAGACGAATTGGACAAATTAGATAAACTGGTCAAACTGGACAAACTGAACCATCTAGACAAAGTTGACAAACTGGACGAAGCGAACAATTGGACAAACTGGATGAATTGGAAAGAGTGCACAAACATGACAAAGTGGACAAACTGTAGAAAGTGGGCAAGCAGGAAAAAATGGACTAACTTAACAAACAGGACGAAGAGGACAAATTGGACAAACTGGACAAACAGGATAAACTTGACAAATTAGATAAACTGGACAAACAGGATGAACTTGACAAATTAGATAAATAGGACAAACTGGACAAATTTATCAAACTGGATCTACTGGACAAACTTGACAATGCACAAACTAGACGAATTGGACAAATTAGATAAATTAAACAAATAGAACAATCTAGACAAACTTGACAAACTGGACCAAGTGAGCAAAGTGGATGAACTGTACAAACTGGATGAACTGGACAAAGTGGACGAACTGTACAAACTGGATGAAGTGGACAAAGTGGACAAACTGTACAAACTGGATGAAGTGGACAAAGTGGACAAACTGTACAAACTAGACAAAGTGGAGGAATTGAAAAGAGTGGACAAACACGACAAAGTGGACAAACTGGGCATTTTATGTTGAAAAGGCTGCTGAAATCGAAAGAGGAGTTCCAAGATTGGTAATCAATTATAAACCATTAAACAAAGTTCTTCAATCTATTAGGTATCCTTTGCCTAATACTCAGGATTTGCTAAACAGATTAAACAATGCCAAAATATTCTCAAAATTTGATTTAAAATCAGGATTTTGGCAGATTCAGATAAAAGAAGAAGATAGCTATAAAACTGCATTCACTGTTCCAATGGGGCATTATGAATGGAATGTTATGCCTTTCGGATTAAAAAATGCTCTGTCTGAATTTCAGAATATTATGAATAATATCTTTTCTTCTTACACCCAGTTTGCCATTATTTACATTGATGATATTCTTATCTTCTCAGAATCTGTGATACAACATTGGAAATATTTGGGTATTTTCAAAAGAGTCATAAAAAAAAATGGATTGGCTTTATCTAAAAGAAAAATGAATCTCTTTTAGCAAAAAAACAGGTTCTTAGGATTTGAGATCCAAGATAGAAAAATAACTCCAACTAATAGAGTTATTCAATTTGCTGATAAATTTCCAGATGAAATTAAGGATAAAAATATGCTACAAAGATTTCTTGGATGCCTACATTATGTTGGATTTTTCTATCAAGATTTGGCAAAAGATAGAAAACATCTCCAGGAAAGGTTAAAGAAAAATCCTAAAGAGTGGTCTATCCATCACACTAATGCAGTAAAAAAGATTAAGGAAAGAGTTAAAAATCTTCCTTGTAGATGTTTATCTGACCCAGAAGCTTTCAAAATAGTTCAAACCGATGCCTCTGATGTAGGATATGGTGGAATCCTCTTACAACAAAAAGATTCAAAAGAAGAATTAATAAGATTTAATTATGGATTATGGAATGAAGCACAAAAGAAATATTCAACCATCAAACAGGAAGTTCTTGCCATAGTTATTTGTGTGACGAAATTCCAACATGATTTATTGAACAAAGAATTTCTTATCAAAGTGGATGCTAAAGCAACAAAAGAAATTCTAGAAAATGATGTCAAAAATCTTGTCTCTAAGCAAATATTTGCTAGATGGCAAGCCATTTTATCAGTTTTTGAATTTAAAATTGAATTTATTAATGGAAATTCTAACTCTCTCCCTAACTTCTTACTAGAGAATTTCTTCAGGGACGACAAAATGGCAAGTAGCTCTTCCCCGTTCATGCAGAAAAAAGGGCAAGAGAAATTGGCAGATCAAGAAGAAAGCCAAAAGGGTTTTACTCCAACAAAAGACCCAAGTCAATCAGAATTATATCTTTACACCGTTAAAAGAATTCTTGTTACTTCAGATTGTCTTATGGAAGAAAGATCTGTAGAAGATAATGTTTATTTTCTCTTTGGAAAGGGACTTCATTATTATTCCCCTAATAAAAGGAAAACTAGAGATTGGTATCTCAATATTTTACATCAACGAAAAGTGTCCTCATCTTCCACAATAAGAATGCAAATGGTATCATCACTTACTCAAAGTTCACTATTCTCAAAATCCTTATTGAGGAAGATTGGGATGGTCCCTTGTACATGACAAAATTAGTCAAATTATACAATTCGACTGAGTTCTTTAATTATTGGGACTATATTGATGCCTGAAAATTTGCTTTGATGTGGCAAAATCGCCAATATAGTCATTCCTGGCTTATCAGATTTAAAGAGGAAAATCCTAATGTCACTCCCATTCATCGTAATTTCCCATCCTGGTTTCTCTTCACTTGGTGGTCATATTTTGGTGTTTCTCATAAAATCTTTCTTGATAATTTTCCTTATTTATTTATTAAGTTTTGTGAAGTAGAAGAAAAAGTTCCCTGTGAAGCATTTAATGTTTTTCGCTTCTTTGCAAAGTTCCATATTCCATACATTTTTCCAGTGGAAGTTTGAAGTAAAAAAGAACTTTTTTGATCTTCCGTCTTTGTACCAGACTTTTTACCAAAAATGGTGGCCAAAAATTGAAAATGATTCTTATGAGAGAATCTTGAATCAAATTTCTCCTCCTGTTAAAGAAGAAATTCCTCTTCCTGAAGAAAAGCCTTTTGAGAATGAAATGGTCATGGCTGATGTCTTGGCTAAAAAGATTGCCAAAGAAATTGTTCGAGAAAAATCTCCTGAGCCAATGGACATGTCTGTTGACCCCGTCAATTTTGACGAAAAGATTAAACAAATTTTAGAAGAGTATCTCCCAAAGAAAAAGGTTGGTGATCATGATTGGGATAGTAATCATGATCCAAAAGAAAATCTTGATGATGAAGTTGTGCCCCTTGAAAATCTCCATCCTCGGTGGGACCCTGACTCTCATATTAATCCTGATTGATCAGTTTCTGAATACCTTCGTGGTGGAACGTTTTGGTATTCTTCAGCAAAAGACAAAAGAAAAGAAAAAGAAGTTGAAAAGGAATCTCGGATAGCTGAATTATTTAGTAAAAATTCTGCTAAAGCAAAAGAATTAATGAAAAAGAAGATTTGAATATTTGAGATGATTCCTGTCATTCCTGTCATTGTAGATCTTATCCTTGTTGGTATCAGAGCTAGTGGAATCATCTCTTTTTGGTGGGGGTATATTGCTAGATGTTATGTTGAGAAGAAAAGTTGTCTTCATTGCTTAGAAGAAAAGATGCCAGATGGTGGACAAATAATTTGTCTTGTTCATCCTGTTTGTCCAGTTGGACAAAGTGGACAAACTCAACGAATTGGAAGAAGTGGACAAATTTGTCAAAGTGGACAAATAGGAAAAAGTGGACAACCTGTATTATTAAGTGGACAAACTGGAAAAACTTGTCTAACAGGACAAAAAGGACAAACTGGACCAACTGAACAAAGTGGACAAACTAGAATAACTAGTCAAACTGGACCAACTAAACAAAGTGGACAAACTAGAATAACTAGTCAAACTGGACAAACTAGAAAAACAAGTTAACTCGGACGAACAATACAAAGTGGACAAACTGTATGAATTGCACAAAGTGGACAAACAGGACATAGTGGACAAAGTGCACAAATTGGGTAAAGTAGCTTATGTAGTTTGCCCAATTCGTCCTATTCATCCAGTTTGTCCACTTAGTCCACTATATCCACTTTGCTCAATTTTTCCACTTAGTCCACTTTTTCGACTTTGCTCAGTTTGCCCACTTTCTACAGTTCGTCCACTTTGTCATGTTTGCCACTTTTTCCAGTTTGTCCATCTTGTTCACTTTGCTCACTTTGTCCAATTTGTCTACTATGTTCACTTTGCCCATTCCATCCAGTTTGTCTTGTTTATCAACTTTATTTAGATGGTATAGTTTGTCCAATTTGACCAAATCGTCTAGTTCGTCCAGATGGTCAAGTTTGTCCACTTTGTCGAGTTGGTCAAATTTAGCCAATTACTGCAGTTTGTCCAGTTTGTACAAGACGTACAATTTGTCCGCTTCGTCTACTTTATCCTGTTTGTTCAGTTGGTCCACTATTTCCAGTTTGTCCAGTTTGTCCAATTCGTACAGTTTGTTCACTTTGTCCTATTCGTCTAGTGTGACTAATTTGTCCACTTTTTCCAATTCGTTCAGTTTGTCCACTTTCTCTTGTTCGTCCAGTTTGTCTAGTTTGTCAAGTTTGTCCAGTTGGTCCAGTTTGACGAATTTGTCAAGTTCATCATGGTTGTCCAGTTTGTCCACTCTTTCCAATTCGTCCAGTTTGTCCACTTTGTCATGTTTGTCCACTCTTTCCAATTCGTCCAGTTTGTCCACTTTGTCATGTTTGCCCACTCTTTCCAATTCGTCCAGTTTGTCCACTTTATAATGTTTGTCCACTCTTTACAATTCGTCCAGTTTGTCAAGTTTGTCCTGTTCTTCCAGTTTGACTAATTTGTCCACTTTTTCCAATTCATTCAGTTTGTCCACTTTGTCCTGTTCTAACTGGATGAATTGAGCAAAGTGGACAAACTGGACGAATTGGAAAGATTGCACAAACATGACAAAGTCGACAGACTGTTGAAAGTGGGCAAAGTGGAAAAAAGTAGACTAACTTGACAAACTGGACGAAGAGGACGAATTGGACAAATAAGATGAACTTGACAAATTAGATAAACTAGACAAATTCATCAAACTGTACCTACTGGACAAACTTGACAATGCACAAATTAGACGAATTGGACAAATTAGTCAAATTGGACAAACAGGACAAAGTGGACAAAGTGGACAAAGTGGACGAATTGGAAAGAGTGGACACACATGACAAAGTGGACAAATTGGAAAAAGTGGACTAACTTGACGAACTGGACAAATTGAACAAACTGGACAACCAGGATGAACTTGATAAATTCGTCAAACTGGACCAACTGGACAAACTTGACAAACTAGACAAACTGGACGAACAGAACAAAGTGGACAAACTGAACAAATTGGAAAAAGTGGACAAATTAGTCACACTGGACGAACAGAAGAAAGTGAACAAACTATATGAATTTGACAAACTGGACAAACTAGACATAGTGGACAAAGTGAACATAGTGGACAAAGTAGACGAAGTGGACAAATTGTATGTCTTGTACAAACTGGACAAACTGCAGTAATTGGCTAAATTTGACCAACTCGACAAAGTTGACAAACTTGACCATCTGGACGAACTAGACGATATGGTCAAATTGGACAAACCATACCGTCTAAACAAAGTTGATAAACAAGAAAAACTGGACGAAATGAGCAAAATGAACATAGTAGACAAAATGGACAAAGTGAGCAAAGTGAACAAAATGGACAAACTGGAAAAAGTGGCTAACATGACAAAGCGGACGAACTGTAGAAAGTGGGCAAACTGAGCAAAGTGGAAAAAGTGGACTAAGTGAACAAACTGGAGCAAAGTGGATAAAGTGGACTAAGTGGACGAACTGAATGAATAGGACGAATTGGACAAACTACATAAGCTACTTTACCCATTGTCAAGTTAGTCCATTTTTTTTCCACTTTTCCCATTTTCTACAGTTTGTTGACTTTGTCATGTTTGTGCATTCTTTCCAATTCGTTCAGTTTGTCCACTTTGTCCAGTTCATCCAGTTTGTACAGTTCGTCCACTTTGTTCACTTTATCCAGTTTGTCAACTTTGTGTAGATGGTTCAGTTTGTCCATTTTGACCAGTTTGTCTAATTTGTCCAATTCGTCTAGCTTGTGCAGCTGGTATGTCTACTTTGTCGAGTTCATCCAACTGAGCCAATTTGTGCAGTTTGTCCAGTTTGTCTTGTTTGTCCACTTCGTCTACTTTACCCAATTTGTGCACCTTGTCCACTATGTCCAGTTTGTCCACTTTGTATTGTTCGTCCAGTTTAACTAGTTTTTCCAGTTTGTCCAGTTTGTTCAATTGGTCCAGTTTGACATGAGGCAGCAGACCCCTACCAACAAGGATAACTTTATCTATTTTTTCAACCAAACAAGATGAGATGTACTACGACACCATCTTTTGACTAAATTGGATGCCAACTTTTCTTCTTCAAATCTAGACAAGATATTATGTAACTTTTCTTCTAAGTAATGAAGGCACCTTTAGACAACTTTTCTTCACACTCTAACTTTTCTTCTCAGGCATATCTAGCAACTACTTTTCTTCTCAGCATAACATCTATTGTATATACCCCCACCAAAAAGAGATGATTCCATTGGCTCTGATACCAACATCCACAGGATCTACAAACAAATGATAGTTCAAATCTTCTTTTTCATTTGTTCAAACCTTCTTTTTCATTAACTCTTTTGCTTTAACAGAATTTTTGCGAAATAATTCAGCTAACCGAGATTCCTTTTCAACTTCTTTTTCTTTTCCTTTATCTTTTGCTGAAGAGTACCAAAACTTTCCACCACGAAGGTATTCAGAAACTGATCCGTCAGGATTAATATGAGAGTCAGGGTCCCACCGAGGATGGAGATCTTCAAGGGGCACAACTTCATCATCGAGATTTTCTTCTGGATCATGATTACTATCCCAATCATGATCACCAACCTTTTTCTTTGGGAGATACTCTTCTAAAATTTGTTTAATCTTTTCTTCAAAATTGACGGAGTCAACAGACATGTCCATTGCCTCAGGAGATTTTTCTCGAGCAATTTCTTTGGCAATCTTTTAAGCCAAGAGATCAGCCATGACCATTTCATTCTCAAAAGGCTTTTCTTCAGGAAGAGGAATTTCTTTTTTAACAAGAGGAGAGATTTGATTCAGAATTCTCTCATAAGCATCATTTTCAATTTTTCACCACCATTTTTGGTAAAAAGTCTGGTACAAAGACGGGATATCAAAAAAGTTCTTTTTTACTTCAAACTTCCACTGGAAAATGTATGGAATATGGAACTTTGCAAAGAAGCGAAGAACATTAAATGCTTCATAAGGAACTTTTTCTTCTACTTCACAGAACTTAATAAATAAATAACGAAAATTATCAGGAAAGATTTTTTGAGAAGCACCAAAATATGACCACCAAGTGAAGAGAAACCAGGATGGGAAATTACGATGAATGGGAGTGACATCAGGACTTTCTTCTTTGAATCTGATGAACCAGGAATGATTATACTAACGATTTTGCCACATCAAAGCAAATTTCCAAGCATCAATATAGTCCCAATAATTAAAGAACTCAGTCGAATTGTATAATTGGACTGATTTTGTCATGTACAAGGGACCATCCCAATCTTCATCAGTAAGGATTTTGAGAAAAGTAAACTTTGAGTAAGTGATGATACCATTTGCATTTTATTGTGGAAGATGAGGACACTTTTCGTCTGATGCAAAATATTGAGATACCAATCTCTGTTTTTCCTTTTATCAGGGGAATAATAATGAAGCCCCTTGCCAAAGAGAAAATAAACATTATCTTCTACAGATCTTTCTTCCATAAGACAATCTGCAGTAACAAGAATTCTGTTATCGGTGTAAAGATATAATTCTGATAGACTTGGGTCTTTTGTTGGAGTAAAACCCTTTTGGCTTTCTTCTTGATCTGCCAAATTCTCTTGCCCTTTTTTCTTTATGAACGGGGAAGAGCTACTTGCCATTTTATCGTCCCTGAAGAAATTCTTTAGTAAGAAAGTCAGGGAGAGAGTTAGAATTTCCATTAATAAATTCAATTTTAAATTCAAAAACTGATAAAATGGCATGCCATCTAGCAAATATTTGCTTACAGACAAGATTTTTGACATCTTTTTCTGGGATTTCTTTTGCTGCTTTAGCATCTACTCTGATGAGAAATTCTTTGTTCAATAAATTATGTTGGAATTTCGTCAAACAAATAACTATGGCAAGAACTTCCTTTTTGATGGTTGAATATTTCTTTTGTGCTTCATTCCATAATCCATAATTAAATCTTATTAATTCTTCTTTTGAATCTTTTCGTTGTAAGAGGATTCCACCATATCCGACATCAGAGGCATCAGTTTGAACTATTTTGAAAGCTTCTGGGTCAGATAAACATCTATAAGGAAGATTTTTAACTCTCTCCTTAATCTTTTTTACTGCATTAGTGTGATGGATAGACCACTCCTTAGGATTTTTCTTTAACCTTTCCTGGAGAAGTTTTCTATCTTTTGCCAAATCTTGATAGAAAAATCCAACATAATGTAGGCATCCAAGAAATCTTTGTAGCATATTTTTATCCTTAATTTCATCTGAAAATTTATCAGCAAATTGAATAACTCTATTAGTTGGAGTTATTTTTCTATCTTGGATCTCAAATCCTAAGAACCTGTTTTTTTGCTAAAAGAGATTCATTTTTCTTTTAGATAAAGCCAATCCATTTTCTTTTATGACTCTTTTGAAAATACTCAAATGTTTCCAATGTTGTATCACAGATTCTGAGAAGATAAGAATATCATCAATGTAAACAATGGCAAACTAGGTGTAAGACCAGAAGATATTATTCATAATATTCTGAAATTCAGACGAAGCATTTTTAATCCAAAAGGCATAACATTCCATTCATAATGCCCCATTGGAACAGTAAATGCTGTTTTATATCTATCTTCCTCTTTTATCTAGATTCGCCAAAATCCTGACTTTAAATCAAATTTTGAGAATATTTTGGCATTGTTTAATCTGTTTAGCAAATCATGAGTATTAGGCAAAGGATACCTAATAGATTGAAGAACTTTGTTTAATGGTTTATAATTGATTACCAATCTTGGAACTCCTCTTTCAATTTCAGCGGCCTTTTCAACATAAAATGTTGTACAGCTCCAAGAGGATTTGCTTTTTCTAATTAATAATTTCTTCAGAAGATCATTGATTTCTTTTTGGCAAAGTTTTAAATGAGTAGCATCCATTTGGGATGGACGAGCTTTAGTAGGAATATATTTTTCATTAAAAATTTTTACATATGGTAATCCTATTATGTGTTTTTTCTATTCCAAAAGGCTGATGGTAATTCAGAATAGCATTCTTCTTCAATCTGTTTTGTGAATTCTTCTAATTTTGTTTTAAATTCTTTTTTCTCTAATTCTTTTGTTATTTGGGCAATTTTGATTTCATTTTTTAGTCCATTTATGTAATTTTCTTTAGTGGCGATAACTTGATTTATTCAGATGATTTTTGTTTCACAAGGATCATCTATAAAATCAAGATTTACTTCAATCCCTTTGATATTTGTAGAAATTCCTTTTGTTGTTACAGAAAAGGGTTGGATTTGAAAAATAAATGGGGATCCAAGGAGTACATCATTAACAATATCTTCTGAAATAATAAAGGGTGAAGTAACGCAGACTCCTTTCATGCAAACATGAACATTTGGGATTTTTCTCTCTATGGAAATGGTCGTTCCATTAGCAGCAGAGACAAACTGTTTTGATTCACTTGTAAATTCAATAGGAACGATTCCAAGTTTGATAACATTTAAGTCTGCACCAGTTTCAATTATGGCATTAACAATCTTCTCAAAGTTTTTAATTTTTATCTTTACTTGAACTCTCCACTGTTGGTAAATACATTTTGTAGGAATTACACCAGTAGAGATTTTGCTAATTTCTCCTTTAATTCTTTGGACAAATTTTTCTTCATCATATTTTTCAATAGCACCATCATTTTCTAACCAAGTTAACCTTTCATCAAGCTCATTTTGGTTTTTGGTTAACTCTATTCTTAATTCACGGAGTTCTCTCTTCTGATCATTTAATTCTTTTTGTAAGTCTGAGAGAGTTAAGGATTTATTTATAGTATGAATTTTTTCCGCTCTATTGATAAGGTCAATCATGGAATAGGTTGGTGTGTGAAATGTTTCTTTCTCTTTTATACTTTTTGGATAATATGGTACTTTATCACCATCTCCAATTTCTTCAAAGGAAATTTTTGGTTATGAACTTTCTCCTTCTTCTCTTCCCCCCAATTTTGAAATTTGATTTAAAAATTGAACTTTTTTCTCAGGATCAGGTATATTATCTACCATTTCTAGAAGTAATTTTTGAGGGGCTGTGAGGACACGAATATGGATACCAAGATCTTTATCAGATGGTATCGACCATTCTCCATCAGATTCTTCATCATCTGAATGACATATACATGATTGGAATTGTTTGATGAGCTCAACTTGGAGATTATTTTCTTCAATGTCAGTTGATGAATCAGATTCATATTCTTCTTCTTCGTCTGAGGAGATTGAATCAGATTGTTCTTTTTTAGTATTTTCCTCTTCATTTTTAGTATTGATTTTTCTAAGTTTCTTTTTAGAGGAATTTTCTTTTTTGATGCATTTATTTGAATAATGACCCTTTTTTCCCGCAAGTATAACAAGTTGGAACATTTTCTTTTATGTATTTCTTTTTGAAATATTTCCTAGATTTTCTTTTGAATGGGATGAGTTGTTCAGATTTTCTCCGTTTGTTATATCTTCCAGGTTTATACTTTCTTACCATTTTGTTTCTTCTATCTGGAGTAAATCTAGAACGCGAGGTTTTTCTCTTTGATTCAAGTGTTTGATCTAAACCAAACTGCAAACAAAAATCTCCTAATTCTTTATCTTCAGAATATTTTCTCATTTTTTCAGCATGTTTACTGATCTTTAAATCAGTACAAAGTGTTATGTCAACTTTGTTAATTCTTTGTATAATTCCTCCGAACGTCAGCAAGCTGTAATTAATAGTACCATGCATCTCTTCTCTCAAGGAATTACGCACCTTTTCAGCAAATAGGGGTGGTAATCCTGAAATGAATCTTTCTTTCCAAATATCAGAATTACAATCATTTAGTTGGTAGACTTTTGACAAGAATACATCTCTATACCAACGAAATTCTCCTAAATTTCTACATCTCAAGCGATGTAATTGCTGTCTATTTTACTTCTTAATTAGAGCAATCCCTCCAGTGAATTCATTAAGGATGCATAGAAGTAGGACACTAACACAATCAGATTGAGTTTCCCAATTATCAGGGATTTGTCTAGTACCTGCTTCAAGTTTAATATTAGGATCTACTAAGTTTCCTGTGGTTTTATCTCTGTAAAGGATTCTTCCTAATTCATCCATTTTGACAACATTTTCTATTTCAAGTCTTTGGGCTCCAGATAATCCATAATTCCACCATCCTCTTAATATTCCATTGAAAGAAGTGGTTATCACGAGAAAGATATTTCTTGGAGTATTTCCTCTGACTTCACAGGCATTACATTATATTAACATATTGTGAACCATTTGGACAATTTGGTATTCTGTTAATCCATCTAAGTTCCACTCATATAAAGAATTTTCTGAATAGGTTAATTTTGAGGTGTAAGTGTATGGAGCCTCTTCGAGTTGTAGATCAACAGGGGTTGGTCTAGGATAATAATTCTTTGGGGATTCCATTTCTTTAGACGATTTATTAATAAATTCTCTGAAGCAGAGACTCTTAGGATGCTGAATCCTTTTCATCCCCTATTGAGGCTTTCCATCCTATTGGATAATTCTTTTTGCATTATGTCTGTCATCATGAATGGTCCTTCTTGCAAAATAATCCCTTTAGCTAATTGTCTAGGAACATAAACTGCATTGGCAGAGCTTTCTTCTAATTTTTCTTCTTTATCTTTATTGAATTCGGGTTTTGATTTGATTGTTCTTTCTATTCGATCTGTTTGTTCTCCAATGGTTAATAGACATAGATTGGTGTAATTGTTTTGTTCAATTATTTCTCCAATACATATACTTATGTCTCTAGCATTTGGGTCTGGTTTTGATTCATAAGTAGATGCATTTTTTACAGGCACTGCATAATTCTTGGTTTCTGTATTAGGGATAGAAATATCAAGTTTCTTCCAAGGTGGGTGAGATTTTTGAACTTCTTTTCCTTCAGTGTCTTTCCAAGTTCTTGTTGTTCTTCCTATAACTCTTATTTGTTTTGGGTTTTGAGTTTCTTCTTCTTTGATTTTCCCTTTTTTAAAATATTCCATGAACCAGTCAAAGAAAGGTATATTTCTTTCTTCTTCGTCCATTTAGAAATACCACAATTCTCTCATCTTATCCTTTTCCTTCTGTGTTAAAGCTTTTAAAGAACCAATCTTTTAAAGGATGATTTTTCAAATTTTCTCTAAGATATGGTTTATCAATTTCAAATTTTTTTATAGGTATTTCTTCTGGCTTTTGAATGCTAACCATTCTTATGGCTCCTTGGAGAAAATCACTTTCACTTGGGTTGTAGGTTTTTTGTGATGAGGTTCTTTTATACACAGGGTGTTCAATTCCACTTTCTTTGTTTCTAAAAACTTTTTGATCCATTTCTTCTTTTTTACTACTCCTTTGGTCATCATCTATTTCTTCTAATTTAAAACTTTTCCTTCCTTCCGTGTAACCAGTGAAACTTCTCCTAGCCTTTTCCATGTTTCTCCTAAAATTGATTTCAACATTACCATTTGGTAGTTTGACTATGCTTTGTAAATCATCTGTTATTTCATTTACTCTTGAAGTGATGTCTTCTATCTGCCAATTTCCTGGGAGAACAATTTCTTCCCAACTGATGACCTTTGGGATAAACACATTATTGTTAAAGTTTGTTTCCATGAGAACTGTAGTTTTTTTCTTTATCAACCTTATCTTTATAGGCTATCATGGGAAAGACAGAGATCATAGATTTGTAGAACACACGATAAACTATAGCAAAAGGTTTACTTCTTGGACTCATCTTTAATCCTTTACTTTGAAATCCGATGGTTGCACAATCAAGAACATCATCATCATGAACATCAATTGTGATATTAGGAAAACAGTTAAAATAAATAGGTCCATGACAGAGACTGGATTAAATCATACATAAAGAGAATCATCAAACTCATCATGTCTTTGATCTCGTACATAAGCACACACTGAAACATTTAATCCTAATCGAAACAGTGCTTTGATTCCTACCTGAATTAATCCTATGTGCAGGTAGTTTGTATTTGGTTCTGATTTGTTCAATAATTGTTCTTTCAAGAACTTTGATTGTCTGTTTTCCTCCAGGGAGGGAAACAGTTTTTTCAACAATTTTAATGTGGTAATCATTTTGTTCTTCAAATGTACCATTACTATATATTTCTGTTACGGGCAAGGCTGGCAACTTCAAGTTGGATATTGCTTGGTCAAAATTTTCATATATCATTTCTTCTGAATTTTTTATTTTTTCTGAATTTTCTTTTTCTAAGCTATTACGAGGGAAGCTAGTCAAAGCAGACTGATAGGATGAAGAAGACGAATAAGACCTATTAGAAGGATACTGAAATGATTTAAACCAATTCTTAAAAAGTTTTGTTTTTCCATCTTTGTAGCTCGTAAGAAACAGGAAGAGTTCTGTCAACGATTTACAGCCGTTGATGCCTGATAACGGCCAAAAGTGGGACTTACAACGCGACCACACTCTTAGGAAGATGAACGAGATATAGAAGTGAAGAATAGGAAGGAAAATAAAAACTCTAAAGAGAATTGGATAGATCAACTTGGCTAAAAAGCTTCAGATCCTAGATAATAGATTTAATTCATCTAAATCAATTTTTTTTAACACAGATTTAAATACAAGATAATAATTCTAATTCTTCATTCAGTCTATTACAATAATCTCTTATTTGATTACACAAGCGTACTAGCATAGATCTTCTAATAGTTTGTACGCGGATAACAAGATATCCTCTTGCAGCTATATTTTCATCAATTTGTCTGATAGCATTTTCTAATCTTCTAAGCTGGTTTTCACGTCATTTTAGATCACGCGATAATTCTTCTCTTCTAATAGAACGAGGAGGCATCTCAGAAGGCCATAGCTTGTAGTTTTGATTCAGTTCGAAATCTATCTAGTTGGAACATAGCATAAGAACGCATTAAAACAATCCTTCTTCTTTCAAACTCATGATGGCGAGGAGTATTTCTGTGGGTGCAGGTTTGCAAATGTCTTCTTATATTGTCTAACAACATTTCATTTTTTCTTAATATTCAAACATCATCATAGTATCTCTTAAGTAGAGCAAGATGAATAGACATATTCTAGCAAAAGAAACAACATGATTAGATAATAACAAACTTATATTATCAAACTCAAAAACTTAATTACTTCAAGCTCACACTCACACTCACACTTAGACTCTGAACTTTTTTTTTTCCTCTATTTTTCTAATTGATGATCACAAATGGGAACACCAGCTCCTTATATAGATGGAGCATACAAGAGAACACACTCTCATCCGACCATAAGAGTGACAACACACCAAGAAAAACAGTAAAAGGTTGGCTACCGACACTATCTTCAAAAATAGCTTTACAAAAGGAGATTCCCACTTTGGGCAAAGAAACAATAGGTGGAGCTTCATTTTGCATCTTTTCATAGGAACTTGACATATGGCAGCACATGTGGCAGCAACTTTATCCTTTTTTGATGTCATCTTGACATGAGGCAATAGACCCCCACCAACAAGGATAACTTTATCTATTTTTTCAACCAAACAAGATGAGATGTACTACGACACCATCTTTTGGCTAAATGGGATACCAACTTTTTCTTCTCAGGCATATACCTCCACCAAAAAGGAGATGATTCATATGGCTCTGATACCAACACTCACAGGATCTATAATGACAAGAATCATCTCAAATCTTCAAATCTTCTTTTTCATTAATTCTTTTGCTTTAGCAGAATTCTTACGAAATAATTCAGCTAACCGAGATTCCTTTTCAACTTCTTTTTCTTTTCCTTTGTCTTTTGCTGAAGAATAGCAAAACTTTCCACCACGAAGGTATTCAGAAACTGAACCGTCAGGATTAATGTGAGAGTCAGGGTCCCACCGAGGATGGAGATCTTCAAGGGGCACAACTCCATCATCAAGATTTTCTTCTGGATCATGATTACTATCCCAATCATGATCACCAACTTTTTCTTTTGGGAGATACTCTTCTAAAATTTGTTTAATCTTTTCTTCAAAATTGACGGAGTCAACAGACATGTCCATAGGCTCAGGAGACTTTTCTCGAGCAATTTCTTTGGCAATCTTTTAAGCCAAGAGATCAGCCATGACCATTTCATTCTCAAAAGGCTTTTCTTCAGGAAGAGGAATTTCTTTTTTAACAAGAGGAGAGATTTGATTCAGAATTCTCTCATAAGCATCATTTTCAATTTTTCACCACCATTTTTGGTAAAAAGTCTGGTACAAAGACGGGATATCAAAAAAGTTCTTTTTTACTTCAAACTTCCACTGGAAAATGTATGGAATATGGAACTTTGCAAAGAAGCGAAGAACATTAAATGCTTCATAAGGAACTTTTTCTTTTACTTCACAGAACTTAATAAATAAATAACGAAAATTATCAGGAAAGATTTTTTGAGAAGCACCAAAATATGACCACCAAGTGAAGAGAAACCAGGATGGGAAATTACGATGAATAGGAGTGACATCAGGACTTTCTTCTTTGAATCTAATGAACCAGAAATGATTATACTGGCGATTTTGCCACATCAAAGCAAATTTCCAAGCATCAATATAGTCTCAATAATTAAAGAACTCAGTCGAATTGTATAATTGGACTGATTTTGTCATGTACAAGGGACCATCCCAATCTTCCTCAATAAGGATTTTGAGAATAGTGAACTTTGAGTAAGTGATGATACCATTTGCATTCTTATTGTGGAAGATGAGGACACTTTTCGTCTGATGTAAAATGTTGAGATACCAATCTCTGGTTTTCCTTTTATCAGGGAAATAATAATGAAGCCCCTTGCCAAAGAGAAAATAAACATTATCTTCAACAGATCTTTCTTCCATAAGACAATCTGAAGTAACAAGAATTCTGTTACCGGTGTAAAGATATAATTCTGATTGACTTGGGTGTTTTGTTGGAGTAAAACTCTTTTGGCTTTCTTCATGATCTGCCAATTTCTCTTGCCTTTTTTTCTTCATGAACGGGGAAGAGCTACATGCCATTTTGTCGTCCGTGAAGAAATTCTCTAGTAAGAACGTCAGGGAGAGCGTTAGAATTTCTATTAATAAATTCAATCTTAAATTCAAACACTGACAAAATGGTTTGCCATCTAGCAAATATTTGCTTAGAGACAAGATTTTTGACATCTTTTTCTACAATTTCTTTTGCTGCTTTAGCATCCACTCTGATGAGAAATTCTTTGTTCAATAAATCATGTTGGAATTTCGTCACACAAATAACTATAGCAAGTACTTCCTTTTTAATGGTTGAATATTTCTTTTGTGCTTCATTCCATAATCCAGAATTAAATCTTATTAATTCTTCTTTTGAGTCTTTTTGTTGTAAAAGGATTCCACCATATCCGACATCAGAAGAATCAGTTTGGACTATTTTGAAAGCTTCTGGGTCAGATAAACATCTAAAAGGAAGACTTTTAACTCTTTCTTTAATCTTTTTTACTGCATTAGTGTGATGGATAGACCACTCCTTAGGATTTTTCTTTAATCTTTCCTGGAGAAGTTTTCTATCTTTTGCCAAATCTTGATAGAAAAATCCAACATAATTTAGACATCCAAGGAATCTTTGTAGCATATTTTTATCCTT
This sequence comes from Chimonanthus praecox, assembly GCA_022113865.1. Taxonomy (NCBI): domain Eukaryota; kingdom Viridiplantae; phylum Streptophyta; class Magnoliopsida; order Laurales; family Calycanthaceae; genus Chimonanthus; species Chimonanthus praecox. Next base: position 32,193,433 of record CM039089.1, on the reverse strand, counting down.
AATTTCATCTGGAAATTTATCAGCAAATTGAATAACTGTATTAGTTGGAGTTATTTTTCTATCTTGGATTTAAAATCCTAAGAACCTAATTTTTTGCTGAAAGAGATTCATTTTTCTTTTAGATAAAGTCAATCCATTTTCTTTTATGAATCTTTTGAAAATACTCAAATGTTTCCAATGTTGTATAATAGATTCTGAGAAAATAAGAATATCATCAATGTAAACAATGGCAAACTGGGTGTAAGACCAGAATTCATAATATTCTGAAATTCAGACGAAGCATTTTTCAATCCGAAAGGCATAACATTCCATTTATAATGCCCCATAGGAACAGTGAATGCAGTTTTGTATCTATCTTCTTCTTTTATCTGAATCTGCCAAAATCCTGATTTTAAATCAAATTTTGAGAATATTTTTGCATTGTTTAATCTGTTTAGCAAATCTTGAGTATTAGGCAAAGGATACCTAATAGATTGAAGAACTTTGTTTAATGGTTTATAATTGATTACCAATCTTGGAACTCCTCTTTCGATTTCAGCGGCCTTTTCAACATAAAATGCCGTACAGCTCCAAGGGGATTTGCTTTTTCTAATTAATCCTTTCTTCAGAAGATCATTGATTTATTCTTGGCAAAGCTTTAAATGAGCAGCATCCATTTGGGATAGACGAGCTTTAGTAGGAATATCTTTTTCATTAAAATCTTTTACATATGGTAATCCTACTATGTGTCTGTTTCTATTCCAAAAGGCTGATGGTAATTCAGAACAACATTCTTCTTCAATCTATTTGGTGAATTCTTCTAATTTTGTTTTAAATTCTTTTTTCTCTAACTCTTTTGTTATTTGGGCAATTTTGATTTCATTCTTTAGCCCATTTATGTAATTTTTTCTAGTGGCGATAATTTGATTTATCCTTTGGATTTTCGTTTCTCAAGGATCATCTATAAAATCAAGATTTACTTCAATCCCTTTGATATTTGTAGAAATTCCTTTTGTTGTTAAAGAAAAGGGTTGGATTTGAAGAATAAATGGGGATCCAAGGAGTACATCATTAACAATATCTTCTGAAATAATAAAGGGTGAAGTAACGCAGACTCCTTTCATGCAAACATGAACATTTGGGATTTTTCTCTCTATAGAAATGGTCGTTCCATTAGCAGCAGAGATAAACTGTTTTGATTCACTTGTAAATTCAATAGGAACGATTCCAAGTTTGATAACATTTAAGTCTGCACCAGTGTCAATTATGGCCTTAACGATCTTCTCAAAGTTTTTTATTTTTATTTTTACCTGAACTCTCCACTATTGGTAAATACATTTCGTAGGAATTACACCAGTAGAGATTTTGCTAATTTCTCCTTTAATTCTTTGGACAAATTTTTCTTCATCATATTTTTCAATCACATTCATTTTCTTACAAAGTTAACTCTCATCAAGCTCATTTTGTTTTTTGGTTAATTCTATTTTAATTTCTTCTTCTTCTGATCATTTCTCTTTTGTCTTTTTTTTTTTATGTGTTTTCTACTCTTTTTATTCATTTTGGTGTGTTGTTTCTTTCTCTTTTGTCCTTTTTGGATAATATGATACTTTATCACCATTTTCAACTTCTTCAAAGGAAATTTTTTGTTGTGAACTTTCTAACATGACGAAAAAGACAAACTGGACCAACTGAACACAGTGGACAAACTAGAATAACTAGTCAAACAGGACCAACTGAACAAAATGGAGAAACCTGAAACACGAGTTAAACTGGACGAACAATACAAAGTGGACAAACTATACGAATTGCACAAAGTGGACAAACTGGACATAGTGGACATGTGGACAAATTGGGTAAAGTAGACGAAGTGGACAAACAAGAAAAACTGCACAAATTGGCTCAGTTGGAGCAACTCGACAAAGTAAGCAAAGTGAACAAAGTGGACGTACTGTACAAACTGGATGAACTGGACTACGTGAACAAACTGGATGAATTGAAAAGAGTGGACAAACATGACAAAGTGGACAAACTGTAGAAAGTGGGCAAACTGGAAAAAGAGGACTAACTTGATAAACTGGACGAATAGGACGAATTGGACAAACTGGACAAACAGGATGAAGTGGACAAATTCGTCAAACTAGACCAACTCGACAAACTTGACAAACTGGATGAACTGGACAACGTGGACAAACTGAACAAATTGGAAAAAGTGGACAAATTAGTCAAACTGGACGAACAGGACAAAGTACAAACTGTACGAATTGGACAAACTGGAGATAGTGGACAAAGTGAAACAAACAGGATAAAGTTGACGAAGTGGACAAACAAGTCAAACTGTAAAAACTGAACAAAGTGGAAAAATTGTACGTCTTGTACAAACTAGACAAACTGCAATATTTGTTTTAAACTTGACCAACTCGACAAAGTGGACAAACTTGACAATCTAGACGAACTAGACGATTTGGACAAATTAGAAAAACTGGTCAAACTTGACAAACTATACCATCTAAACAAAGTTGATAAACTAGACAAACTGGACGAAATGAGCAAAATGAACATAGTAGACAAACTGGACAAAGTGAGGAAAGTGAACAAAATGGACAAACTGGAAAAAGTGGCAAACATGACAAAGTGGACGAACTGTAGAAAGTGGGCAAACTGAGCAAAGTGGGTAAAGTGGACTAAGTGGACAAACTGAATGAATAGGACGAATTGGACAAACTACATAATCTACTTTACCCAATTTGTGCACTATGTCCTGTTTGTCCACTTTGTACAATTCGTACAGCATGTCCACTTTGTGCAATTCGTACAGCATGTCCACTTTGTATTGTTCGTCCAAGTTAACTAGTTTTTCTAGTTTGTCCACTTTGTTCAGTTGGTCCAGTTTGACTAGATATTCTAGTTTGTCCACTTTGTTTAGTTGGTCGAGTTTGTCCTTTTCGTCCTGTTAGACAAGTTTTTCTAGTTTGTCCACTTTGTTCAGTTGGTCCAGTTTGACTAGATATTCTAGTTTGTCCACTTTGTTCAGTTGGTCGAGTTTGTCCTTTTCGTCCTGTTAGACAAGTTTTTCCAGTTTGTCCACTTTATAATACAAGTCGTCCACTTTGTCCTATTTGTCCACTTTGTCAAATTTGTCCAGTTTATCTAATTTGCACAGGTCACCCTGTTTGTCAAGTTCGTCTAATTCATCCAGTTTGTCCAGTTAATCCACTTTTTCAATTTTGTTCAGTTCATCCAATTTGTCCAGTTTATCCACTTTGTTCACTTTGCTCACTCTGTCCAATTTATCCAATTTGTGAAGCTTGTCTAGATGGCTCAGTTTGTCCATTTTCTATAGTTTGACTAGTTTTTCCAGTTTGTCCACTTTGTTCAGTTGGTCCAGTTTGACTAGTTATTCTAGTTTGTCCACTTTGTTCAGATGGTCCAATTTGTCCTGTTAGTTCTGTTAGACAAGTTTTTCCAGTTTGTCCACTTTGTCCAGTTTATCGTTTGTCTTGCTTATGTAGTTTATCCAATTTGTGCTATTTGTTCAGTTTGTCCAGTTAGTCCACTTTATCCACTTTGTTCAGTTTGCCCACTTTCTACATTTCGTCTTGTCAAGTTTGTCCAATTTGTCCAGTTGGTCCAGTTTTTCTGGTTCGTCCAGTTCGTTTACTTTGTTATGTTCTTCCAGTTCATCCAATTTCTCTAGTTCATCCAGTTTGTCCAATTCGTCCATATTTTCCAATTCGTTCAGTTTGTTTTGTTTGTCCATTTCTTCCAGCTCGCCCAGTATGTCTCCTTCGTCTTGTTGGTCGAGTTCATCCAGTTCTTCATGTTCGTCCCTTAAGTCCAATTCATCTAATTCATCCAATTTTTCCAATTTGTTTGGTTTGTCCAGTTCCACCATCGACAAATTTTACAAACTAGGCAAACTGGACAAACTGGATGAACTGGACAAACTAAACAAATAACTAGTCAAACTAGACAAACTGAACAAAGTGGACAAACTAGAATAACAAGTCAAACTGGACCAACTGAACAAAGTCGACAAACTAGAAAAACTAGTTAACTTGGACGAACAATACAAAGTGGACAAACTGTATGAATTGCACAGTTAGTCCAGTTGGTCCAGTTTGACGAATTTGTCCAGTTTATCTAAGTTGTCCACTTCATCCTGCATGTCCAGTTTGTCCACTTCGTCCTACTTGTCCAGTTTGTCAAATTAGTCCTCCTTTTCCAGTTTTCCCACTTTCTACAGTTTGTCCACTTTGTCATGTTTTTCCACTCCTTCCAATTCTTCCAGTTTGTCCAATTCATCTAGTTTGTACAGTTCGTCCACTTTGTTCACTTTGCTCACTTTGTCCAGTTTGTCAAGTTTGTCATGATGGTTCAATTTGTCCAGTTTATCTAATTTGTCCAATTTGTCTAGTTTGTGTCGTTGGTAAGTTTGTCTACTTTGTCGAGTTGGTCCAACTGAGCCAATTTGTGCAGTTTGTCCAGTTTGTCTTGTTTGTCCACTTCGTCTACTTTACCCTCGTCCAAATGGTTCACAGTATGTTAATATACTGTAATGCCTGTGAAGTCAGAGGAAATACTCCAAGAAACATTTTTCTCATGATAACCACCTCTTTCAATGGAATATTAAGAGGATGGTGGAATTATGGATTAACTGGAGCCCAAAGACTTGAGATAGAAAATGCTGTCAAAATGGATGAATTTGGAAGAATCCTTTACAAAGACAAAACCACAGGAAACTTAGTAGATCCTAATATTAAACTTGAAGCAGGTACTAGCCAAATCCCTTATAATTGGGAAACTCAATCTGATTATGTTAGTGTCTTGCTTCTATGCATCCTCAATGAATTCACGGGAGGAATTGCTCTAATTAAGGAGAAAAATAGACAGCAATTACACCGTTTGAGATGTAGAAATTTAGGAGAATTTCGTTGGTATAGAGATGTATTCTTGTCAAAAGTCTACCAACTAAATGATTGTAATTCCGATATTTGGAAAGAAAGATTTATTTTAGGATTACCACCCTTATTTGCTAAAAAGATGCGTAATTCCTTGAGAGAAGAAATGCATGGTACTATTAATTACAGTTTGCCGGCGTTTTGAGGAATTATACAAAGAATTAACAAAGTTGGCATGAATCTTTGCACTGATTTAAAGATCAGTAAACAAGCTGAAAAAATGAGAAAATATTCTGGAGATAAAGAATTAGGAGATTTTTGTGTCAAAAATCTTGTCTCTAAGAAAATATTTGCTAGATGGCAAGCCATTTTATCAGTTTTTGAATTTATGATTGAATTTATTAATGGAAATTCTAACTCTCTCCCTCACTTTCTTAGTAGAGAATTTCTTAAGGGACGACAAAATGGTAAGTAGCTCTTCCCCATTCATGAAGAATAAAGGGCAAGAGAAATTGGCAGATCAAGAAGAAAGACAAAAGGGTTTCACTCCAACAAAAGACCCAAGTCAATCAGAATTATATCTTTACACTGGTAACAGAATTCTTGTTACTTCAGATTGTCTTGTGGAAGAAAGATCTGTAGAAGATAATGTTTATTTTCACTTTGGCAAGGGGCTTCATTATTATTCCCCTGATAAAAGGAAAACCAGAGATTGGTATCTCAATATTTTGCATCAGACGAAAAGTGTCCTCATCGTCCACAATAAGAATGCAAATGGTATCGTCATTTCCTCAAAGTTTACTATTTTCAAAATCCTTACTGAGGAAGATTGGGATGGTCCCTTGCACATGACAAAATCAGTCCAATTATACAATTCGACTGAGTTCTTTAATTATTGGGATTATATTGATGCCTGGAAATTTGTTTTGATGTGGCAAAATCGCTAGTATAATCATTCCTGGTTCATCAGATTCAAAGAAGAAAGCCCTGATGTCACTCCTATTCATCGTAATTTCCCATCCTGGTTTCTCTTCACTTGGTGGTCATGTTTTGGTGCTTCTCAGAAAATCCTTCCTGATAATTCTCATTTTTTGTTTATTAAATTCTCTCAAGTTGAAGAAAAGGTTCCATGTGAAGCCATCAATATGCTTCGCTTCTTTGCTAAATTTCATATCCCTTATACTTTCCAATGGAAGTTTGAAGTAAAAAAGGACTTATATGGTTTACCATCTCTTTGTCAGACTTTTTACCAAAAGTGGTGGCCTAAGATTGAAAATGATACTTATGAGAAAATTTGAATCAAATCTCTCCTCCTGTTAAAGAAGAAATTCCTCTTCCTGAAGAAAAGCCTTTTGAGAATGAAATGCTCATGGCTGATCTCTTGGCCAAAAAGATTGCCAAAGAAATTGCACGAGAAAAATCTCCTGAGCCAATGGACATGTCTATTGACTCCGTCAATTTTGAAGAAAAGATTAAACAAATTTTAGAAGAGTATCTCCCAAATAAAAAAGTTGGTGATCATGATTGGGATAGTAATCATGATCGAGAAGAAAATCTTGATGATGAAGTTGTGCCCCTTGAAGATCTCCATCCTCGATGGGACCCTGACTCTCATGTTAACCCCGACGGCTAAGTTACAGATTATCTCTGTGGTGGAAAGTTTTGGTATTCTTCAGCAAAAGGAAAAGAAAAAGAAGTCGAAAAGGAATCTCGATTAACTGAATTATTTCGTAAAAATTCTGCTAAAGCAAAAGAATTAATGAAAAAGAAGCTTTGAAACTTGAGATGATTCCTGTCAAATTCAGGAAATTCTTTATATGAGTGGAACTTAGATGGATTAACAGAATATCAAATCGTCCAAATGGTTCACAGTATGTTAATATACTGTAATGCTTGTGAAGTAAGAGGAAATACTCCAAGAAATATCATTCTGATGATAACCAACTCTTTTAATGGAATATTAAGAGGATGGTGGAATTATGGATTAACTGGAGCCCAAAGACTTGAAATAGAGAGTGCTGTCAAAATGGATAAATTTGGAAGAATCCTTTATAGAGACAAAACCACAGGACACTTAGTTGACCCCAATGTTAAGCCTGAAGCAGGTACTAGTCAAATCCCTGATAATTGGGAAACTCAATCTGATTGTGTTAGTGTCTTGCTTCTATGCATCTTCAATGAATTCACTGGAGGAATTGCTCTAATTAACGAGAAAAATAGACAACAATTACATCGCTTGAGATGCAGAAATTTAGGAGAATTTCGTTGGTATAGAGATTTATTCTTATCAAAAGTTTACCAACTCAATGATTGTAATTCTGATATTTGGAAAGAAAGATTCATTTCAGGATTACCACCCCTATTTGCTGAAAAGGTGCTTAATTCCTTGAGAGAAGAAATGCATGGTACTATTAATTATAGTTTGCTGACTTTCGGAGGAATTATAAAGAGAATTAACAAAGTTGGCATGAATCTTTGTACTGATTTAAAGATTAGTAAACAAGCTGAAAAAATGAGAAAATATTCTGGAGATAAAGAATTAGGAGATTTTTGTTTCCAGTTTGGTTTAGATCAAACACCTGAATCAAAGAAAAGACCCTCAGGTTCTAGATTTAACCCGAATAGGAGAAACAAAATGGTAAGAAAGTATAAACCCGGAAGATATAAAAAACAGAGAAAATCTGATGAACTCATCCCATTCAAAAGAAAATCTAGAAAATATTTCAAAAAGAAATGCATAAAAGAAAATGTTCCAACTTGCTATACTTGTGGAAAAAAGGGTCATTATTCAAATAAATGCTTCCAAAAAGAAAATTCCTCTAAAAAGAAACTTAGAAAAATCAATACCAAAAATGAAGAGGAAAATACTGAAAAAGAACAATCTGATTCAAGTTCCTCAGAAGAAGAAGAAGAATATGAATCTGATTCATCAACTGACATTGAAGAAAATAGTCCTCAGGTTCAGCTCATCAAACAATTCCAATCATGTACATGTCATTCAGATGATGAAGAATCTGATGGGGAATGGTCGATACCATCTTTCAAGATCTTGGTATCCACATTCGTGTCCTCACTGCATTTTATGTTGAAAAGGCCGCTGAAATCGAAAGAGGAGTTCCAAGATTGGTAATCAATTATAAACCATTAAACAAAGTTCTTCAATCTATTAGGTATCCTTTGCCTAATACTCAGGATTTGCTAAACAGATTAAACAATGCCAAAATATTCTCAAAATTTGATTTAAAATCAGGATTTTGGCAGATTCAGATAAAAGAAGAAGATAGATATAAAACTGCATTCACTATTCCAATGAGACATTATGAATGGAATGTTATGCCTTTCGGATTAAAAAATGCTCCGTTTGAATTTCAAAATATTATGAATAATATTTTCTCGTCTTACACCCAGTTTGCCATTGTTTACATTGATGATATTCTTATCTTCTCAGAATATGTGATACAACATTGGAAACACTTGGGTATTTTCAAACGAATCATAAAAGAAAATGGATTGGCTTTATCTAAAAGAAAAATGAATCTCTTTCAGCAGAAAATCAAGTTCTTAGGATTTGAGATCCAAGACAGAAAAATAACTCCAACTAATAGAGTTGTTCAATTTGCTGATAAATTTCCGATGAAATTAAGGATAAAAATATGCTACAAAGATTTCTTGGATGTCTAAATTATGTTGGATTTTTCTATCAAGATTTGGTAAAAAATAGAAACTTCTCCAGGAAAGATTAAAGAAAAATCCTAAGGAGTGGTCTATCCATCACACTAATGCAGTAAAAAAGATTAAAGAAAGAGTAAAAAATCTTCCTTTTAGATGTTTATCTGACCCAGAAGCTTTCAAAATAGTTCAAACTGATGCCTCTAATGTCGGATATGGTGGAATCCTTTTACAACAAAAAGACTCAAAAGAAGAATTAATGAGATTTAATTCTGGATTATGGAATGAAGCACAAAAGAAATATTCAACCATCAAAAAGGAAGTTCTTGCTATAGTTATTTGTGTGACGAAATTCCAACATGATTTATTGAACAAAGAATTTCTCATCAAAGTGGATGCTAAAGCAGCAAAAGAAATTTTAGAAAAAGATGTCAAAAATCTTGTCTCTAAGCAAATATTTGCTAGATGGCAAGCCATTTTGTCAGTGTTTGAATTTAAGATTGAATTTATTAATAGAAATTCTAACTCTCTCCCTGACTTTCTTACTTGAGAATTTCTTCACGGACGAAAAAATGGCAAGTAGCTCTTCCCCGTTCATGAAGAAAAAGGGCAAGAGAAATTGGCATATCAAGAAGAAAGCCAAAAGGGTTTTACTCCAACAAAAGACCCAAGTCAATCAAAATTATATCTTTACACTGGTAACAGAATTCTTGTTACTTCAGATTGTCTTATGGAAGAAAGATCTATAGAAGATAATGTTTATTTTCTCTTTGGTAAGGGGCTTCATTATTATTCCCCTGATAAAAGGAAAACTAGAGATTGGTATCTCAATATTTTGCATCAGACGAAAAGTGTCCTCATCTTCCACAATAAGAATGCAAATGGTATCGTCATTTACTCAAAGTTTACTATTTTCAAAATCCTTACTGATGAAGATTGGGATGGTCCCTTGTACATGACAAAATCAGTCCAATTATACAATTCGACTGAGTTCTTTAATTATTGGGATTATATTGATGCCTGGAAATTTGCTTTGATGTAGCAAAATCGCCAGTATAATCATTCCTGGTTCATCAGATTCAAAGAAGAAAGCCCTGATGTCACTCCTATTCATCGTAATTTCCCATCCTGGTTTCTCTTCACTTGGTGGTCATGTTTTGGTGCTTCTCAGAAAATCCTTCCTGATAATTTTCGTTATTTGTTTATTAAGTTCTCTCAAGTTGAAGAACATGTTCCATGTGAAGCCATCAATATGCTTCGCTTCTTTGCTAAATTTCATATCCCTTATATTTTTCAATGGAAGTTTGAAGTAAAAAAGGACTTATATGGTTTACCATCTCTTTATCAGACTTTTTACCAAAAATGGTGGTTAAAAATTGAAAATGATACTTATGAGAGAATTCTGAATCAAATCTCTCCTCCCGTTAAAGAAGAAACTCCTCTTCCTGAAGAAAAGCCTTTTGAGAATGAAATGATCATGGCTGATCTCTTGGCCAAAAAGAATGCCAAAGAAATTGCTCGAGAAAAATCTCCTGAGCCAATGGACATGTCTGTTGACTCTGTTAATTTTGAAGAAAAGATTAAACAAATTTAAGAAGAGTATCTCCTAAAGAAAAAAGTTGGTGATCATGATTGGGATAGTAATCATGATCCAGAAGAAAATCTTGATGATGAAATTGTGCCCCTTGAAGATCTCCTTCCTCGATGGGACCCTGACTCTCATGTTAATCCGGACGGCTCAGTTACAGATTATCTCCGTGGTGGAAAGTTTTGGTATTCTTCAACAAAAGGAAAAGAAAAAGAAGTCGAAAAGGAATCTCGGTTAGCTAAATTATTTCGTAAAAATTCTGCTAAAGCAAAAGAATTAATGAAAAAGAAGCTTTGAAATTTGAGATGATTCCTGTCAAATTCGATCCTGCTGTTATTGGTATCAGAGCCAAAAGAAATCATCTATTTTTGGTGGGGTATGAGTGAAGAAGAAAAGTTGTTGCTAGATGTGTAACGCCCACCCCTTTCATTGAAAATCAAAGTCTATTTTTTTTTCAATAGTGATAAAAGGCGCGGACGTCACGACGCGAGTTAAGTCCGAGCTTCTAAAACCCGGCCCTTAACTGGCCAACCCTACGTGTGCGCGGAACGAAGTCCACGAAGAACAGCTCACACGTAGACGTAAGCTCAACGAATATTTAATTAACTGCGGAAACTATAATAGAGACTATCCTACAAAATTTGAGATAGCAGGGAAGATAACATTCATAATATTACCAATATATCACAACGTCTCAACTTCCAAAATACAACCAAAATATAACAAGTAATCTAATTATACAGTCCGACAAGCTAAACTATACAAATACACATCTTCCAAAATAAACTTAAACAAAATAATTAGTCCGCCTTCCCAAGCTCCTAAGCTTGGCTCCCGTCTCGTCCTTCTGCTCCAACATTTCCTGCGTCACCAGCTAGGGTAGAAGTAGGGCGTTAAACCACGCGCCCACTAGGACTCCGAGTAGGGCTAACACATGGATTAGTGATAACAAAGCATATAGATAATATTATAACGAAAAACCATAACATGAGTGCTATGCCATGGGTGTCTGTGTTATAAACCCCACCCATCATCCATACCATCATGCTGTCATATCCCCCTTGGTGGCAAAACCTCGTCAAGATATAAACAATCACAAATCATCCCCTTGGAAGGCAAAACCTCGTCCAGGTATACACAATCACACATCATCCCCCTTGATGGAAGAGCCATCATCAAGGTATCATAATTACATACAACATCTCTGATAAATCAAACACATCAAAATATCTCCATGTCTGTTTATCGGTCGCCCCGATGGAGCATGGACTCCGGTTTCATTTCATCCTTCCCCTGTCATGTCCCTCCCATGCCAGGCATGAGATGTAGATGCCATATTCCATGTAATGAATATAATAACAAACCATGACGTTTAAAAATCCCATCAATAAAACCTATAACTTGATTATCAAAAGTAGATCAAGCAAAGCCTCAATAAACACATCATAGACTTAAAACCCATTTTAAACCAATCATATGCCTACCAGAATAAATCAAGTAAAAACCCCTACATAATACATAATTCAAAACCAATCTTAAAACAAACCATATAATTTCCAAAATAATTCATTGAAACCATCACTCAATCCATGGCTTACAAAAAGGTTAGAATCCTACCAAATACCAACTAGCGTTCTTTCTTTCGTTTCCGCCCGGTAGACTCGGTTGCCGATCCGCGTACCGCTTGCGATGTCCAGTACCTTATTACATATTAACAATTAGTCCATGTTTTACCCATTTCTAAGCCCATACATCATGTCATAGTGGGTTTTCCTCATTTTGGCCAATATTTACGGTTTTGCCATTACCCTTCCATGGATAATTCATTCCCTCTTCCATATACATTATGGTCTATAATGGATCCATAACTTAGACCCATTAATGATCCATAACTTAGGTCCGTCAATGACCCAGCAACCATATCATGTGATCATAAAATTAGTCATTTTATTAACCTAATCCTTATTCCTTTAAACCCATACAAAACCCCATACTTAACCCTTTAAATGGTTAATGGATCATGGGTTCAAAATACCCAATTCATCAAATCTTTAAATGGGGTTTACATCCCAATTCATCAAATCTTTCCATGGGGTTTACATCATGCATCTAAACCACAATGAGTCCATTATCCACTCATTCCCTTTGTTCATAATTGATCCATACACTTACCAATCACGAGATACAACCATATCTTAACCTAATCCCCATTAGATAAAGCATATCCATAGACTTTAATCTTTGCCTATCCATTGGTTCACAAAAATGGGTCCATTGATGTCTCATCATGACATAAGAACATTAGCATTTAACCACTTAATTAACCTAACCTCCATTTATTTAAAACATAAATATATAACCCCATACTTAGACCATTAAGTGACTCATAACAATGGGTCATGGGTTCATTAAAAATCAGCTCTTTCAACTTAACCAAATCCCCATTTTTTCCTTAGTCCTTGGTTACACTTTAGATTCATCACAAATCGCTCCATTGAGAGAGCCTAAACCACACATTTAATTCAACATTCCTTAGTCACATTTAAGTCCATTAACTTAGTCACATTAAGTGGTTCATATAATTGGGTCATGGGTTCGGCCATACACCATGGCCGAACCCATGATGTTGATTTCCTTATTCCTCTTGGATCTTTTCCCACATTTTTTATCCACATCTTAGATCCCTTAATACCTTACCACTTCATGTTATAGGATCATTAAAATCAGCCTATTTTAATCAACATTAGGCTTACTTTCTTGAGTCCATCACAACTACCAACATTTCCCATTATTCTTCCATACTTACATATCTATTAATATTATGAATGCATTACCATAGGGTTCATGGTCCAATCTTCATTCATTCATTTCTTTTAAGGCCACAAAATTATTCATATCTCCCATGAATTCCTCATTTACAATCCCTTTAAAAAATTACCAACATTTGATTATTAAACCCTAAACCCATAATTCATCCTCCAAAATTTTAACCCTAAAACCCCATTAAAATTTCCACAATTACCCACCATGGGGTTCGGCCATACTACATGGCCGAACCCTATGGCCTTTGATTTCTTCACCAATCCTCACTTCCAAAAATATTTACATCTATCCATTGTTTAAATAATTTAACTACATTACATAATGTCCTTCATTCCTTAAAACCCTAAAAATTTTACACATTAATTACATAACCCTAATTAGATTCATCAACCCTTTTTACCATGCGGTTCGGCCATACTACATGGCCGAACCCTATGGTCCATTAATCCATTTAAAACCCTCACTTCCATGCTTGATTAATAACTAATTACACAATGCACTCAATCCATTTATTTTTCCTTAACCTAACCCTAATTTACCCATTAGGGTTTTGTCCACTTTTCATCCTTCTAATTGATGGATTTAAAATCCATGGCATAAAATCATTTGGCCACCATTAAATTTACAAAATGAATCCCAAATCTTAAACCCTAAAAATCCAAAATTTCTTGTTTAAGAAAATACTTACAATCCGACGCCTCCTCCGACTTTTACCACTCCCGTCGGCTTCCTTAGCCTCCTTTCTCCTTCCTCTCCTTGTTTGATCGGCTAGGATGCTAGATCAATGGTGACAACCTCCAATCTTAGGATCGGCCATAATAGGTTTGAATTGAGAGAAGGAAGAGGATGGAGATGGGAAAAGTGTCTCAAAGTCTTTACCTTGAGGTGGTGGGCCAACCTTTTCTTCCTCTCCCTAAGCTCTTCTCCTTCTTTTTCCAAATTTTTCTTCTTCTTTCTCTTGCTAGGGTGGGACGGCCATGAGAGAGCAAAATGGGGAGCGAGTGAAATGAGAGTTAGATGGAAACGATGAGAAAACAAGATAAAACTTATCTTGTTTTTATTGGCCAAGATAAAGCTTCCCATTACTTCTCCCACCAACCCCTAAGATATTTCATGCTTTATGTCCCAACTACACTAAGCAACATTTTTTACATGTTTTGCAATGGTTGGTTTTGGTCTCCCCTCTTTGACCACCTTTTTGGATAAGCTTACTTAATTATTTAATTAAATCATTACTTAGGTTAATTTAATTCCCATTTAATTTAATTCCATTAAATTTCTTCCATGAAATCCACCCATGGTTGACCAAGTCAACCATGGTGGCCAGCCCCACCAAACCTTGGGTCCACACGCCACCTCACTTGATGAGGTGGAGGTGGGTCCCATTGGACCATATCACCTTGGTCAACTTCAAATTGACTTAGGTGAATTGAACCCATTCAATTCATTCTAATTGGATCACCATTGGGCCCATGGCCCAATTACATTTTCATCTTACCCATTTACTTAAAGCTTACATCATCTTGATCCATTGGGTCCCAAATGGGTATTGGACCCAATTTGATCATCCTTGGCCCATTTGACCATCTTTGACCCTTTAAGTAAACTTAAATCCAATCCATAGCCCATTGGGCCCTAGTTGGGCCTTTGTCCATATCTTGATCCATTTACCCTCTATTCCATTAGATTTCCAATTTCCACCATTAAAACAAATAATAACCACATAAATTTTGATTTACAAATTCCGGGCCATTACATTAATCATTATTGACCAACTAAATGAATTTCATCCAACCCATGGTCCATTGGACCATACTTGGGCCTTTGCCCAAATTTTGATTCACTTAACATTTATTCCATTAAAATTCTCGATTTCCATCACTAAAATAAATAATAACCACAGATATACTGATTCACAAATTCTGGGTCACTACAAGATGTGATGGTAGTCCCATCAATTCTTTTGATGGTATTGGTTGTTATCACTACTATGAAGAAATGCATAATATCAAGATGTTATTTGAAGAAAAGTTGGCATCTAGTCAAAAGTTATAGATCTTGTCCAGAGAGCATATTTTGTCATGAAGTTGTTCTTGGTGGGGGCTGCCTCATGAGATGCCACATGTCAAAAGTAGATAAAGGTGTTTTGTACCTTTGGTGGGGGTATGTTAAACTTGTTTCTTATGCATTCCATGTGGCAAAAAGATGTTCCACCTAATGTACCCTTGCCCAAAGAAGATATCTCCTTTTGTAAAGTTAGTTTGGAGGCTAGTGTCGGTAGCCAACCTTTTACTATTTTTCTTGGTATGTTGTCACTCTCATGGTCGGATGAGAGTGTGCTCTTTTGTATGCTCCATCTATATAAGGAGCTGGTGTTTCCATTTGGGATCACAGATCAAAAATCGATCAAAAATTTATAAAAAAAAAAAATATAGTTCACAGTTTAAGTGTGAGTGTGAGTGTGAGCTTGAAGTTTGAGTGTGCTAAAGTTTGAAGTACTGTACAATCTTCTGTAAGTAATTAAGTTTTTAAGTTTGATATTATATGCTTGTGGTTATCTAATCATGCTCTTTCTTTTATTAGAATATGTCTATTCGTCTTGCTCTGCTTAAGAGGTACTATGATGATGTTCAAATATTAAGAGATTTAGATGAATTAAATCTATTATTTAGGATCTTATTAAGAGATTTAGATGAATCAAATCTATTATCCAGGATCTGAAGTTTTTTAGCCAAGTTGATCTATCCAATTCTCTTTAGAGTTTTTATTTTCTTTCTTATTCTCCACTTCTGTACCATGTTTATCTTCTAAAGAGTGTGGTCGAGTTGTAAGTCCTGCTTCAGGCCGTGATCAAGCATCAAGGACTGTAAATCGTTGACAGAACTCTTCTTGTTTCTTACGAGCTACAAAAATGAAAAATTCTAAGGGAAAAACAATTTTTTTTAAGAATTGGTTCAAAATATTTCAGTATCCTTCTAATAGATCTAATTCGTCTTCTTCATCCCATCAGTCTGCTTTAACTAGTTTTACCCGTAATAGTTTAGAAAAAGAAAATTAAGAAAAAACAAAAAATTCAGAAGAAATGATATATAAAAATTTTGACCAAGCAATAACCAACTTGAAGTTGCCAGCCTTGCCTGTAACAGAAATATATATTAATGGCACATTTGAAGAACAAAATGTTTACCACATAAAAACTGTTGAAAAAATTGTTTCTCTCTCTGGAGGAAAACAGACAATTAAAGTTCTTGATAGAAGAATTATTGAACAAATCAGAACCAAATAAAACTACCTGCACATAGGATTAATTTAGATAGGAATCAAACCACTGTTTCGATTAGGATTAAATGTTTCAGTGTGTGCTTATGTGCGAGATCAGAGACATGATGAGTTTGATGATTCTCTTTATGCTATGATCGAATCAAGTCTCTGTCATGGACCTGTTTATTTTAACTGCTTTCCTAATATCACAATTGATGCTCACGATGATGATATTCTCGATTGTGCAACTATTGGATTTCAAAGTAAATGATTAAAGATGAGTCCAAGAAGTAAACCTTTTGCTATAGTTTATCGTGTGTTCTACAAATCCATGATCTCTGTCTTTCCCATAATAGCCTTTAGTGATAAAGTTCATAAAGAAAAAACTACAGTTCTCATGGAAACAAACTTTAACAATAATGTGTTTATCTCAAAAGTCATCAGTTGGGAAGAAGTTGTTCTCCCTGGAAATTGGCAAATAGAAGATGTCACCCCAAGAGTAAATGAAATAATAGATGATTTACAAAGTATAGTCAAACCTCTTACAACAAAAAGACTCAAAAGAAGAATTAATAAGATTTAATTCTGGATTATGGAATGAAACACAAAAGAAATATTCAACCATCAAAAAGGAAGTTCTTGCCATAGTTATTTGTATGACAAAATTCCAACATGATTTATTAAACAAAGAATTTCTCATCAGAGTGGATGCTAAAGCAGCAAAAGAAATTCTAGAAAAAGATGTCAAAAATCTTGCCTCTAAGCAAATATTTGCTAGATGGCAAGCCATTTTGTCAGTGTTTGAATTTAAGATTGAATTTATTAATAGAAATTCTAACTCTATCCCTGACTTTCTTACTAGAGAATTTCTTCACAGACGACAAAATGGCCAGTAGCTCTTCCCCGTTCATGAAGAAAAAAGGGCAAGAGAAATTGGTAGATCAAGAAGAAAGCCAAAAGGGTTTTACTCCAACAAAAGACCCAAGTCAATCAGAATTATATCTTTACACTGGTAAAAGAATTCTTGTTACTTCAAATTGTCTTATGGAAGAAAGATCTGTAGAAGATAATGTTTATTTTCTCTTTGGCAAGGGGCTTCATTATTATTCCCCTGATAAAAGGAAAACTAGAGATTGGTATCTCAATATTTTGCATCAGACGAAAAGTGTCCTCATCGTCCACAATAAGAATGCAAATGGTATCGTCACTTACTCAAAGTTTACTATTCTCAAAATCCTTACTGAGGAAGATTGGGATGGTCCCTTGTATATGACAAAATTAGTCCAATTATACAATTCGACTGAGTTCTTTAATTATTGGGATTATATTGATGCTTGGAAATTTGCTTTGATATGGCAAAACCGCCAGTATAATTATTCCTGGCTCATCAGATTTAAAAAAGAAAGTCCTGATGTCACTCCTATTCATCGTAATTTCCCATCCTGGTTTCTCTTCACTTGGTAGTCATATTTTGGTGCTTCTCAAAAAATCTTTCCTGATAATTTTCGTTATTTGTTTATTAAGTTCTCTCAAGTTGAAGAAAAGGTTCCATGCGAAGCATTTAATGTTCTTCGCTTCTTTGCTAAATTTCATATCCCTTATATTTTCCAATGGAAGTTTAAAGTAAAAAAGGACTTATATGGTTTACCAACTCTTTATCAGACTTTTTATAAAAAATGGAGGTCAAAAATTGAAATGATACTTATGAGAGAATTCTGAATCAAATCTCTCCTCCTGTTAAAGAAGAAACTCCTCTCCTTGAAGAAAAGCCTTTTGAGAATGAAATGATCATGGCTGATCTATTGGCCAAAAAGATTGCCAAAGAAATTGCTCGAGAAAAATCTCCTGAGCCAATGGACATGTTTGTTGACTCCGTTAATTTTGAAGAAAAGATTAAACAAATTTTAGAAGAGTATCTCCCAAAGAAAAAAGTTGGTGATCATGATTGGGATAGTAATCATGATCTAGAAGAAAATCTTGATGATGAAATTGTGCCCCTTGAAGATTTCCATCCTCGATGGGACCCTGACTCTCATGTTAATCCTGATGGCTCAGTTACAGATTATCTCCGTGGTGGAAAGTTTTGGTATTCTTCAGCAAAAGGAAAAGAAAAAGAAGTCGAAAAGGAATCTCGGTTAGCTGAATTATTTCGTAAAAATTCTGCTAAAGCAAAAGAATTAATGAAAAAGAAGCTTTGAAATTTGAGATGATTCCTGCCATTATAGATCCTGCTGAGTGTTGGTGAACTTTTTTCTCTGGATCGGGTATGTTATCAACCATTTCTAGAAGTAATTTTTGAGGGGCAGTGAGGACACGAATGTGGATACCAAGATCTTCATCAGATGGTATGAAAATGGTAATAAAACACCATATTATCCAAAAAGGATAATTATATCTTCCGGGTTTTTATTTCCTTACCATTTTGTTTCTTCTATCCGGAATAAATCTAGAACGAGAGGGTTTTCTCTTTGATTCAGGTGTTTGATCTAAACCAAACTGGAAACAAAAATCTCCTAATTCTTTATCTCCAGAATATTTTCTCATTTTTTCAGCTTGTTTACAGATCTTTAAATCAGTGCAAAGATTCATGCCAACTTTGTTAATTCTTTGTATAATTCCTTCGAATGTCTGCATACTGTAATTAATAGTACCATGCATTTCTTCTCTCAATGAATTACGCACCTTTTCAGCAGATAGGGTTGGTAATCCTAAAATAAATCTTTCTTTCCAAATATCAGAATTACAATCATTTAGTTGGTAGACTTTTGACAAGAATACATCTCTATACCAACGAAATTCTCCTAAATTTCTACATCTCAAACGGTGTAATTGCTGTCTATTTTTCTACTTAATTAGAGCAATTCCTCCAGTGAATTCATTGAGGATGCATAGAAGCAAGACACTAACACAATCAGATTGAGTTTCTCAATTATCAGGGATTTGACTAGTACCTGCTTCAAGCTTAACATTGGGGTCAACTAAATTTCCTGTGGTTATGTCTCTATAAAGGATTCTTCCAAATTAAATTCATCCATTTTGACAGCACTTTCTATTTCAAGTCTTTGAGCTCCAGTTAATCCATAATTCCACCATCCTCTTAATATTCCATTGAAAGAGGTGGTTATCATTAGAAAGATATTTCTTGGAGTATTTCCTCTGACTTCACAGGCATTACAGTATATTAACATACTGTAAACCATTTGGACAATTTGATATTCTGTTAATCCATCTAAGTTCCACTCATATAAAGAATTTCCTGAATAGGTTAATTCTGAGGTGTAACTGTATGGAGCCTCTTCTAGTTGTAGATCAACAGGGGTTGGTCTAGGATAATAATTCTTTTATTTCTGGCAATTTTACCTGAGGATTCCATTTCTTTAGACGATTTATTAATAAATCCTCTGAAGCAGAGACTCTTAGGATACTGAATCCTTTTCCTCCCATATTGAGGCTTTCCATCCTTTTAGATAATTCTTTTTGCATTTTGTCTGTCATTGTGAATGGTCCTTCTTTCAGAATAATCTCTTTAGGTAATTGTTCGGGAACATATACTACATTGGCAGAACTTTCTTCTAATTTTTCTTCTTTATCTTAATTGAATTCGGGTTTTGATTTGATTGTTCTTTCTATCCGATCTGTTTGTTCTCCAATAGTTAATAGACATAGATTGGTGTAATTGTTTTGTTCAATTATATCTCCAATACCTATACCTATGTCTCTAGCATTTGGGTCTGGTTTTGTTTCATAAATAGATGCATCTTTTACATGCATGGCATAATTCTTGGTTTCTGTATTAGGGACAGAAATATCAAGTTTCTTCCAAGGTGGATGATATTTATCAACTTCTTTTCCTTTAGTGTCTTTCCAATTTCTTGTTGTTTTTCCTATAACTCTTATTTGTCCTGGGCTTTGAGTTTCTCCTTCTTCGATTTTCCCTTTTCTAAAATATTCCATGAACCAATCAAAAAAAGGTATATTTCTTTCTTCTTCCTCCATTTGGAAATACCATAATTCTCTCATCTTATTCTTTTCTTCTATGTTAAACCTTTTAAAGAACCAATCTTTTAAAGGATGATTTTTCAAATTTTCTCTAAGATATGGTTTTTCTATTTCAAATTTTTTGACAGGTATTTCTTCTGGCTTTTGGATGCTAATCATTCTTATGACTCCTTTGAGAAAATCACTCTCACTAGGGTTATAGGTTTTTTGTGATGAAGTTCTTTTATACACAGGGTGCTCGATTCCACTTTCTTTGTTTCTAAAAACTTTTTGACTATACTTTGTAAATCATCTGTTATTTCATTTACTCTTGAAGTAACATCTTCTATTTGCCAATTTCCTCGGAGAACAACTTCTTCCCAACTGATGACTTTTGGGATAAACACATTATTGTTAAAGTTTGTTTCCATGAGAACTGTAGTTTTTTCTTTATCAACCTTATCTCTATAGGCTATCATGGGAAAGACAGAGATCATGGATTTGTAGAACACACGATAAACTATAGCAAAAGGTTTACTTCTTGGACTCATCTTTAATCATTTACTTTGAAATCCAATAGTTGCACAATCGAGAATATCATCATCATGAGCATCAATTGTGATATTAGGAAAACAGTTAAAATAAACAGGTCCATGATAGAGACTTGATTCGATCATAGCATAAAGAGAATCATCAAACTCATCATGTCTCTGATCTCGCACATAAGCACACACTGAAACTTTTAATCCTAATCGAAACAGTGGTTTGATTCCTACCTGAATTAATCCTATGTGCAGGTAGTTGTATTTGGTTCTGATCTGTTCAATAATTCTTCTATCAAGAACTTTAATTATCTGTTTTCCTCAAGAGAGAGAAACAGTTTTTTCAACAGTTTTAATGTGGTAATCATTTTGTTCTTCAAATGTGCCATTACTATATATTTCTGTTACAGGCAAGGCTGGCAACTACCAGTTAGATATTGTTTGGTCAAAATTTTCATATATCATTTCTTCTGAATTTTTTGTTTTTTCTGAATTTTCTTTTTCTAAACTATTACGGGTAAAACCGGTTAAAGCAGACTGGTAGAATGAAGAAGACGAATAAGATCTATTAGGAGGATACTAAAATAATTTAAACCAATTCTTAAAAAGTTTTGTTTTTCCCTTAGAATTTTCCATCTTTGTTGCTCGTAAGAAACAGGAAGAGTTCTGTCAACAATTTACAGCCCTTGATGCCTGATCATGGCCTGAAGCGGGACTTACAACGCGACCACACTCTTAAGAAGATAAACGAGATACAGAAGTGGAGAATAAGATGGAAAATAAAAACTCTAAAAAGAATTGGATAGATCAACTTGGCTAAACAACCAATGCCATCAAAAGAATTGATGGGACTGTCATCACATCTAGCAACAACTTTTCTTCTTCACTCATACCCCCACCAAAAAGAGATGATTTCTTTTGGCTCTGATACCAATAACAGCAGGATCGAATTTGGCAGGAATCATCTCAAATTTCAAAGCTTCTTTTTCATTAATTCTTTTGCTTTAGCAGAATTTTTACGAAATAATTCAGCTAACCGAGATTCCTTTTCGACTTCTTTTTCTTTTCCTTTTGCTGAAGAATACCAAAACTTTCCGCCACGGAGATAATCTGTAACTGAGCCATCGGGATTAACATGAGAGTCAGGGTCCCATCGAGGATGGAGATCTTCAAGGGGCACAACTTCATCATCAAGATTTTCTTCTGAATCATGATTACTATCCCAATCATGATCACCAACTTTTTTCTTTGGGAGATACTCTTCTAAAATTTGTTTAATCTTTTCTTTAAAATTGATGGAGTCAACAGACACATCCATTGGCTCAGGAGATTTTTCTCGAGCAATTTCTTTGGCAATCTTCTTGGCCTAAAGACCAGCCATGACCATTTCATTCTCATAAGTATCATTTTCAATCTTAGGCCACCACTTTTGGTAAAAAGTCTGATAAAGAGATGGTAAACCATATAAGTCCTTTTTTTACTTCAAACTTCCATTGGAAAATATAAGGGATATGAAATTTAGCAAAGAAGCGAAGCATATTGATGGCTTCACATGGAACCTTTTCTTCAACTTGAGAAAACTTAATAAATAAATAACGAAAATTATCAGGAAAGATTTTCCGAGAAGCACCAAAATATGACCACCAAGTGAAGAGAAACCAGGATGGGAAATTACGATAAGTAGGAGTGACATCAGGGCTTTCTTCTTTGAATCTGATGAACCATGAATGATTATACTGGCGATTTTGCCACATCAAAGCAAGTTTCCAGGCATCAATATAATCCCAATAATTAAAGAACTCAGTCGAATTGTATAATTGGACTGATTTTGTCATGTATAAGGGACCATCCCAATCTTCCTCAATAAGGATTTTGAGAATAGTAAACTTTGAATAAGTGATGATACCATTTGAATTTTTTCTGCTCTATTCATAAGGTCAATATGGAATAGGTTAGTGTGTGAAATGTTTCTTTCTCTTTTATTATTTTTGGATAATATGGTGTTTTATCACCATTTTCATCTTTTTCAAAGGAAATTTTTGGTTGTGAACTTTCTCCTTCTTCTCCTTGCCCCAATTTTGAAATTTGATTTAAAAATTGAATTTTTTTCTCCGGATCGGGTATGTTATTAACCATTTCTAAAAGTAATTTTTGAGGGGCAGTGAGGACACGGATATGGATACCAAGATCTTCATCAGATGGTATTGACCATTCTCCATCAGATTCTTCATCATCTGAATGACATGTACATGATTGGAATTGTTTGATGAGCTGAACCTGAGGACTATTTTCATCAATGTCAGTTGATGAATCAGATTCATATTCTTCTTCTTCTTCTGAGGAACTCGAATCAGATTGTTCTTTTTCAGTATTTTCCTCTTCATTTTTGGAATTGATTTTTCTAAGTTTCTTTTTAAAGGGATTTTTTTTTAAAGCATTTATTTGAATAATGACCCTTTTTCCCACAAGTATAACAAATTGGAACATTTTCTTTTATATATTTCTTTTTGAAATATTTTCTAGATTTTCTTTTGAATGGGATGAGGTCATCGGATTTTCTCTGTTTTTTATATCTTCCGGGTTTATATTTCCTTACCATTTTGTTTCTTCTATCCGGAGTAAATCTAGAACGAGAGGGTTTTCTCTTTGATTCAGGTGTTTGATCTAAACCAAACTGGAAACAAAAATCTCCTAATTCTTTATCTCCAGAATATTTTCTCATTTTTTCAGCTTATTTACTGACCTTTAAATTAGTGCAAAGATTCATGCCAACTTTGTTAATTCTTTATATAATTCCTCCGAACGTCAGCATACTTTAATTAATAGTACCATGCATTTCTTCTCTCAAGGAATTACGCACCTTTTCAGCAAATAGGGGTGGTAATCCTAAAATAAATCTTTCTTTCCAAATATCAGAATTACAATCATTTAGTTGGTAGACTTTTGACAAGAATACATCTCTATACCAACGAAATTCTCCTAAATTTCTATATCTCAAACGGTGTAATTGTTGTCTATTTTTCTCCTTAATTAGAGCAATTCCTCTAGTGAATTCATTGAGGATGCATAGAAGCAAGACACTAACACAATCAGATTGAGTTTCCCAATTATCAGGGATTTGACTAGTACCTGCTTCAAGTTTAACATTGGGGTCAACTAAATTTCCTGTGGTTATGTCTCTATAAAGGATTCTTCCAAATTCATCCATTTTGACAACACTTTCTATTTCAAGTCTTTGAGCTTCAGTTAACCCATAATTCCACCATCCTCTTAATATTCCATTGAAAGAGGTGGTTATCATCATAAAGATATTTCTTGGAGTACTTCCTCAGACTTCACAGGCATTACAGTATATTAACATACTGTGAACCATTTGGACAATTTGATATTCTGTTAATCCATCTAAGTTCCACTCATATAAAGAATTTCCTGAATAGGTTAATTCTGAGGTGTAACTGTATGGAGCCTCTTCTAGTTGTAGATCAACAGGGGTTGGTCTAGGATAATAATTTTTTGTTTCTGACAATTTTACCTGAGGATTCTATTTCTTTAGATGATTTATTAATAAATCCTCTGAAGCAGAGACTCTTAGGATATTAAATCCATTTCCTCCCATATTGAGGCTTTCCATCCTGTTAGATAATTCTTTTTGCATTTCGTCTGTCATTGTGAATGGTCCTTCTTGCAGAATAATCTCTTTAGCTAATTGTTGGGAACATATACTGCATTGGCAGAACTTTCTTCTAATTTTTCTTCTTTATCTTCATTTGAATTCGAGTTTTGATTTGATTATTCTTTCTATCCGATCTGTTTGTTCTCCAATGGTTAATAGACATAGATTGGTGTAATTGTTTTGTTCAATTATATCGCCAATACCTATACCTATGTCTCTAGCATTTGGGTCTGGTTTTTTTCATAAATAAATGCATCTTTTACAGGCATGGCATAATTCTTGGTTTCTGTATTAGGGACAGAAATATCAAATTTCTTCCAAGGTGGATGATATTTATCAACTTCTTTTTCTTCAGTGTCTTTCCAAGTTCTTGTTGTTTTTCCTATAACTCTTATTTGCCCTGGGCTTTGAGTTTCTCCTTTTTTTATTTTCCCTTCTCTAAAATATTACATGAACCAATCAAAGAAAGGTACATTTCTTTCTTCTTCCTCCATTTGGAAATACCATAATTCTCTCATTTTATCCTTTTCTTCTGTGTTAAACCTTTTAAAGAACCAATCTTTTACAGGATGATTTTTCAAATTTTCTCTAAGATATGGTTTATCTATTTCAAATTTTTTGACAGGTATTTCTTCTGGCTTTTGGATGCTAATCATTCTTATGACTCCTTTGAGAAAATCACTCTCACTAGGGTTATAGGTTTTTTGTGATGAAGTTCTTTCATACACAGGGTGCTCGATTCCACTTTCTTTGTTTCTAAAAACTTTTTGATCCATTTCTTCCTTTTCACTACTCCTTTGGTCATCATCTATTTCTTCTAATTTAAAACTTTTTCTTCCTTCCGTGTAACCAGCGAAACTTCTCCTAGATTTTTCCATTTTTCTCCTAAAATTGATTTCAACATTTCCATTTGGTAATTTGACTATACTTTGTAAATCATCTATTATTTTATTTACTCTTGGGGTGACATCTTCTATTTGCCAATTTCCTGGGAGAACAGCTTCTTTCCAACTGACGACTTTTGGGATAAACACATTATTGTTAAAGTTTGTTTCCATGAGAACTGTAGTTTTTTCTTTATCAACCTTATCTCTATAGGCTATTATGGGAAAGACAGAGATCATGGATTTGTAGAACACACGATAAACTATAGCAACATGTTTACTTCTTGGACTCATCTTTAATCCCTTACTTTGAAATCCAATGGTTGCACAATCAAGAACATCATCATCATGAGCATCAATTGTGATATTAGGAAAACACTTAAAATAAACAGGCCCATGACAGAGACTTGATTCGATCATAGCATAAAGAGAATCATCAAACTCATCATGTCTCTGATCTTGCACATAAGAGCACACTGAAACATTTAATCCTAATCGAAACAGTGGTTTGATTCCTGCCTGAATTAATC
Organism: Chimonanthus praecox; assembly: GCA_022113865.1. Taxonomy (NCBI): domain Eukaryota; kingdom Viridiplantae; phylum Streptophyta; class Magnoliopsida; order Laurales; family Calycanthaceae; genus Chimonanthus; species Chimonanthus praecox. The sequence continues at coordinate 32,167,608 of CM039089.1, read as the reverse complement.
TTCTGTGCAGGTAGTTGTATTTGGCTCTGATTTGTTCAATAATTCTTCTATCAAGAACTTTAATTGTCTGTTTTCCTCCAGAGAGAGAAACAGTTTTTTCAACAGTTTTTATGTGGTAATCATTTTGTTCTTCAAATGTGCCATTGCTATATACTTTTGTTACAGGCAAGGCTGCCAACTTCTAGTTGGATATTGCTTGGTCAAAATTTTCATATATCATTTCTTCTGAATTTTTTATTTTTTCTAAATTTTCTTTTTCTAAACTATTTCGGGTAAAACTGGTTAAAGCAGACTGTTAGGATGAAGAAGACGAATTAGATCTATTAGAAGGATACTGAAATGATTTAAACCAATTCTTAAAAAGTTTTGTTTTTCCGTTAAAATTTTCCATCTTTGTAGCTCGTAAGAAAGAAGAAGAGTTCTGTCAACGATTTACAGCCTTTGATCCCTAATCACGGCCTGAAGCGGGACTTACAACGTGACCACACTCTTAAGAAGATAAACGAGGTACAGAAGTGGAGAATAAGAAGGAAAATAAAAACTCTAAAGAGAATTGGATAGATCAACTTGGCTAAAAAGCTTCAGATCCTGGATAATAGATTTAATTTATCTAAATCCTTTTTCTTTTTTTTTAACACAAATTTAAATACAAGATAATAATTCTAATTCTTCATTCAGTCTATTAAAATATTCTCTTATTTGATTACACAAGCGTCCTAACATAGATCTTCTAATAGTTTGAATACGGATAACAAGATATCCTCCTACAGCTATATTTTCATCAATTTGTCTGATAGCATTTTCTAATCTTCTATGCTGGTTTTCACGTCGTCTTAGATCACGCAATAATTCTTCTCTCCTAATAGAACGAAGAGGCATCTCAGAAGGCCATAGCTTGTAGTTTTGATTCAGGTCGGAATTTATCTAGTTAGAAGACAGCATAAGAAAGCATTAAAACAATCCTTCTTCTTTCAAACTCATGATGGCGAGGATTATTTCTGTGGATACAGGTTTGCAAATGTCTTCTTATATTGTCTAACAAGAATTCAATTTTGTTAATATTGGAACGTCATCATAGTACCTCCTAAACAGAGCAAGACGAATAGACATATTCTAACAAAAGAAACAACATGATTAGATAACAACAAGCATATAATATCAAACTTATAAAAATTTAATTACTTATAGAAGATTGTACAGGACTTCAAACTTTAGCACACTCTAACTTCAAGCTCACACTCACACTCACACTTAAACTCTAAACTCTTTTTTTTCTATCTCCACAAATGGAAAACCCGAGCTCCTTGTATAGATGGAGCATACAAAAGAGCCCATTCTCATCCTACCATGAGAGGACTACAAACCAAATGCAACAGAAAAAAGGCATGGCTACCGACACAAGCCTCCAAACACACTTTTCAAAAGGAGATGTCTTCTTTGGGCAAGGCACATAAAGTTGAGCAACATTTTGCCAAATGGAAAGCACAAGAAACATACCCCCACCAAAGGGACAAAACAACTTTATCTAGGAATATGACATGTGGCAACACATGAGGCAACCCCCACCAAGAACAACTTCATGGCAAAATATGCTTTCTGGACAAGATCTATAACTTTTGACTAGATGCCATCTTAATATCAAATCTAGACAAGATATTGCCAACTTTTCTGCCCAGCAGTGATAACTAGCAACAACTTTTCTTCACCAACCGAGCATCTTTTCTTTGATGAATGAAGACACCTTTTCTTCTCAGCATGACACCTACAAAATATTATGTACAACCAATACCATCAAATGAAGATATGGGACCACATTTCTTTTCTTTTCTTTATACTAGCCATATACCCCCACCAAAAAGAGATGATTCCACTGGCTCTGATATCAGCAACAACAGGATCTATATTTGACAGGAATCATCTCTTTTTGGTGGGGGTATAAGTGAAGAATAAAAGTTGTTGCTAGATGTGATGACAGTCCCATCAATTCTTTTGATGGTATTGGTTGCTATCATTACTATGAAGAAAATGCATAATATCAAGATGTTATTTGAAGAAAAGTTGGCATCTAGTCAAAAGTTATAGATCTTGTCCAGAGAGCATATTTTGTCATGAAGTTGTTCTTGGTGGGGGCTGCCTCATGAGATGCCACATGAAACAACTTTATCTACTTTTGAAAAGTTTGTTTGGAGGCTTGTGTCGGTAGCCATCCTTTTTTCTGTTCCAAGTCCTCTCATGGTCGGATGAGAGTGGGCTCCTTTGTATGCTCCATCTATATAAGGAGCTGGTGTTTCCATTTGGGATCACAGATAAAAAATAGATCAAAAATTTATAAAAATATATATATATATAGTTCAGAGTCTAAGTGTGAGTGTGAGTGTGAGCTTGAAGTTTGAGTGTGCTAAAGTTTGAAGTCCTGTACAATCTTCTATAAGTAATTAAGTTTTTAAGTTTGATATTATATGATTGTGGTTATCTAATCATGCTGTTTCTTTTGTTAGAATATGTCTATTCGTCTTGCTCTGCTTAAGAGGTACTATGATGATGTTCGAATATTAAGAGATTTAGATGAATTAAATCTATTATTCAGGATCTTATTAAGAGATTTAGATGAATCAAATCTATTATCCAGGATCTGAAGCTTTTTAGCCAAGTTGATCTATCAAATTCTCTTTAGAGAAGAAATGCATGGTACTATTAATTACAGTATACTAATGTTCGGAGGAATTATATAAAGAATTAACAAAGTTGGCATGACTCTTTGTACTGATTTAAAGATCAGTAAACAAGCTGAAAAAATGAGAAAATATTCTGGAGATAAAGAATTAGGAGATTTTTGTTTCCAGTTTGGTTTAGATCAAACACTTGAATCAAAGAGAAAACCCTCTCGTTCTAGATTTAGTCCGGATAGAAGAAACAAAATGATAAGGAAATATAAACCTGGAAGATATAAAAAACAGAGAAAATCCGATGACCTCATCCCATTCAAAAGAAAATCTAGAAAATATTTCAAAAAGAAATATATAAAAGAAAATGTTCCAATTTGTTATACTTGCGGGAAAAAGGGTCATTATTCAAATAAATGTTTTAAAAAAGAAAATCCCTCTGAACAGAAACTTAGAAAAATCAATACCAAAAATGAAGAGGAAAATACTGAAAAAAGAACAATCTGATTCGAGTTCCTCAGAAGAAGAAGAAGAAGAATATGAATCTGATTCATCAACTGACATTGAAGAAAATAGTCCTCAGGTTCAGCTCATCAAACAATTCCAATCATGTACATGTCATTCAGATGATGAAGAATCTGATAGAGAATGGTCGATACCATCTGATGAAGATCTTGGTATCCATATCCGTATCCTCACTGCCCCTCAAAAATTACTTCTAGAAATGGTTGATAACATACCCGATCTGGAGAAAAAAGTTTAATTTTTAAATCAAATTTCAAAATTAGGGGGAGGAGAAGAAGGAGAAAGTTCACAACAAAAAATTTCCTTTGAAAAAGATGAAAATGGTGATAAAACACCATATTATCCAAAAATGATAAAAGAGAAAGAAACATTTCACACACCAATCTTGATGATGAAGTTGTGCCCCTTTAATATCAAAAATATTTCCACCACGAAGATATTCTGTAACTGAGCCATCGGGATTAACATGAGAGTCAGGGTCCCATCGAGGATGGAGATCTTCAAGGGGCACAACTTCATCATCAAGATTTTCTTCTGGATCATGATTACTATCCCAATCATGATCACCAACTTTTTTCTTTGGGAGATACTCTTCTAAAATTTGTTTAATCTTTTCTTCAAAATTGACGGAGTCAACAGACATGTCCATTGGCTCAGGAGATTTTTCTCGAGCAATTTCTTTAGCAATCTTTTTGGCCAAGAGATCAGTCACTAGCATTTCATTCTCAAAAGGCTTTTCTTTGGGAAGAGGAATTTCTTCTTTAACAGGAGGAGAGATTTGATTCAAAATTCTCTCATAAGTATCATTTTCAATCTCAGGCCACCACTTTTGATAAAAAGTCTGATAAAGAGATGGTAAACCATATAAGTCTTTTTTACTTCAAACTTCCAATGGAAAATATAAGGGATATGAAATTTAGCAAAGAAGCGAAGAACATTAAATGCTTCGCATGGAACCTTTTCTTCAACTTGAGAGAACTTAATAAACAAATAACGAAAATTATCAGGAAAGATTTTCTGAGAAGCACCAAAATATGACCACCAAGTGAAGAAAAACCAGGATGGGAAATTACGATGAATAGGAGTGATATTAGGACTTTCTTCTTTGAATATGATGAACCAGGAATAATTATATTGGCGGTTTTGCCATATCAAAGCAAATTTCCAGGCATCAATATAATCCCAATAATTAAAGAACTCAGTCGAATTGTATAATTGGACTGATTTTGTCATGTGAAAGGGACCATCCCAATCTTCCTCAGTAAGGATTTTGAGAATAGTAAACTTTGAGTAAGTGACGATACCATTTGCATTCTTATTGTGGAAGATGAGGACACTTTTCGTCTGATGCAAAATATTGAGATACCAATCTCTAGTTTTCCTTTTATAAGGGAAATAATAATGAAGCCCCTTTCCAAAGAGAAAATAAACATTATCTTCAACAGATCTTTCTTCCATAAGACAATCTGAAGTAACAAGAATTTTGTTACCGGTGTAAAGATATAATTCTGATTGACTTGGGTCTTTTGTTGGAGTAAAACCCTTTTGGCTTTCTTCTTGATCTGCCAATTTCTCTTGCCCTTTATTCTTCATGAACGGGGAAGTGCTACTTGCCATTTTGTCGTTCCTGAAGAAATTCGCTAGTAAGAAAGTCAGGGAGAGAGTTAGAATTTCCATTAATAAATTCAATTTTGAATTCAAAAACTGATAAAATGGCTTGCCATCTAGCAAATATTTGCTTAAAGACAAGATTTTTGACATCTTTTTCCAGAATTTCTTTTGCTACTTTAGCATCCACTCTGATGAGAAACTCTTTGTTTAATAAATCATGTTGGAATTTCGTCACACAAATAATTATGGTAGATGGTTGAATATTTCTTTTGTGCTTCATTCCATAATCCAGAATTAAATCTCATTAATTCTTCTTTTGAGTCTTTTTGTTGTAAGAGGATTCCACCATATCCAATATCAGAAACATCAGTTTGAACTATTTTAAAAGCTTTTGGCTCAGATAAACATCTACAAGGAAGATTTTTAACTCTTTTTTTAATCTTTTTTACTGCATTAGTGTGATGGATATACCATTCCTGAGGATTTTTCTTTAACCTTTCTTAGAGAAGTTTTCTATCTTTTGCCAAATCTTGATAAAAAAATCCAACATAATTTAGACATCCAAGAAATCTTTGTAGCATATTTTTATCCTTAATTTCATCTGGAAATTTATCAATAAATTAAATAACTCTATTAGTTGGAGTTATTTTTCTGTCTTGGATCTCAAAACCTAAGAACCTGATTTTTTGCTGAAAGAGATTCATTTTTCTTTTGGATAAAGTCAATCCATTTTCTTTTATGACTCTTTTGAAAATACTCAAATGTTTCCAATGTTGTAACACAGATTCTGAAAAGATAAGAATATCATCAATATAAACAATGGCAAACTGGGTATAAGACGAGAAAATATTATTGATAATATTTTGAAATTCAGACGGAGCATTTTTCAATCCGAAAGGCATAACATTCCATTCATAATGTCCCATTGGAACAGTGAATGCAGTTTTATATCTATCTTCTTCTTTTATCTAAATCTGCCAATATCCTGATTTTAAATCAAATTTTGAGAATATTTTGGCATTGTTTAATCTGTTTAGCAAATCCTGAGTATTAGGCAAAGGATACCTAATAGATTGAAGAACTTTGTTTAATGGTTTATAATTGATTACCAATCTTGGAACTCCTCTTTCAAATTCAGCGGCCTTTTCAACATAAAATGCCGTACAGCTCCAAGGGGATTTGCTTTTTCTAATTAATCATTTCTTCAGAAGATCATTGATTTCTTCTTGGCAAAGTTTTAAATGAGCAGCATCCATTTGGGATGGACAAGCTTTAGTAGGAATATCTTTTACATATGGTAATCCTACTATGTGTCTCTTTCTATTCCAAAAGGCTGATGGTAATTCAGAACAACATTCTTCTTCAATCTGTTTGGTGAATTCTTATAATTTTGTTTTAAATGCTTTTTTCTCTAATTCTTTTGTCACTTGGACAGATTTAATTTCATTTTTTAGTCCATTTATATAATTTTCTCTAGTGGCGATAACTTGATTTATCCTTTGGATTTTCGTTTCACAAGGATCATCTATAAAATCAAGATTTACTTTAATCCCTTTGGTATTTGTAGAAATTCCTTTTGTTGTTACAGAAAAGGGTTGTATTTGAAGAATAAATGGGGATCCAAGGAGTACATCATTAACAATATCTTCTGAAATAATAAAGGGTGAAGTAACACAGACTCCTTTCATGCAAACATGAACATTTGAGATTTTTCTTTTTATGGAAATAGTCGTTCCATTAGCAGCAGAAACAAACTGTTTTGATTCACTTGTAAATTCAATAGGAACGATTCCAAGTTTGATAACATTTAGGTCTGCCCCGGTATCAATTATGGTATTAAAAATCTTTTCAAAGTTTTTTATTTTTATTTTTACTTGAACTCTCCACTGTTGGTAAATACATTTTGTAGGAATTACACCAGTAGAGATTTTGCTAATTTCTCCTTTAATTCTTTGGACAAATTTTTCTTCATCATATTTCTCAATAGCACCATCATTTTCTAACCACGTTAACCTTTCATCAAACTCATTTTGTTTTTTGGTTAACTCTATTCTTAATTCTCGAAGTTCTCTCTTCTGATCATTTAATTCTCTTTATAAATTTGAGAGAGTTAAGGGTTTATTTATAGTATGAATTTTTTCTGCTCTATTCATAAGGTCAATCATGGAATAGGTTGGTGCGTGAAATGTTTCTTTTTGAAATGTTTCTTTCACTTTTATCCTTTTTGGATAATATGGTGTTTTATCACCATTTTCATCTTTTTCAAAGGAAATTTTTTGTTGTGAACTTCCTTTTGGCTTTCTTCTTGATCTGCCAATTTCTCTTGCCCTTTCTTCTTCATGAAAGGGGAAGAGCTACTTGCCATTTTGTTCAATAAATCATGTTAGAATTTCGTCACACAAATAACTATGGCAAGAATTTCCTTTTTGATGGTTGAATATTTCTTTTGTGCTTCATTCCATAATCCATAATTAAATCTTATTAATTCTTCTTTTGAGTCTTTTTGTTGTAAAAGGATTCCACCATATCCGACATCAGATGCATCAGTTTGAACGATTTTGAAAGCTTCTGGGTCAGATAAACATCTACAAGGAAGATTTTTCACTCTTTGTTTAATCTTTTTTTCTGCATTAGTGTGATGGATAGACCATTCCTGAGGATTTTTCTTTAACCTTTCCTGGAGAAGTTTTCTATCTTTTGCCAAATCTTGATAAAAAAATCCAACATAATTTAGACATCCAAGAAATCTTTGTAGCATATTTTTATCCTTAATTTCATTTGGAAATTTATCAGCAAATTGAATAACTCTATTAGTTGGAGTTATTTTTCTGTCTTGGATCTCAAAACCTAAGAACCTGATTTTTTACTGAAAGAGATTCATTTTTCTTTTGGATAAAGCCAATCCATTTTCTTTTATGACTCTTTTGAAAATACTCAAATGTTTCCAATGTTGTAACACAGATTCTGAAAAGATAAGAATATCATCAATATAAACAATGGAAAACTGGGTGTAAGACGAGAAAATATTATTCATAATATTCTGAAATTTAGACAGAGCATTTTTCAATCCGAAAGGCATAACATTCCATTCATAATGCCCCATTGGAACAGCGAATGCAGTTTTATATCTATCTTCTTCTTTTATCTGGATCTGCCAAAATCCTGATTTTAAATCAAATTTTGAGAATATTTTGGCATTGTTTAATCTGTTTAGCAAATCCTGAGTATTAGGCAAAGGATACCTAATAGATTGAAGAACTTTGTTTAATGGTTTATAATTGATTACCAATCTTGGAACTCCTCTTTCGATTTCAGTGGCTTTTTTAACATAAAATGCCATACAGCTTTAAGGGGATTTGCTTTTTCTAATTAATCCTTTCTTCAGAAGATCACTGATTTCTTCTTGGCAAAGCTTTAAATGAGCAGCATCCATTTGGGATGGACGAGCTTTAGTAGGAATATCTTTTTCATTGAAATCTTTTACATATGGTAATCCTACTATGTGTCTCTTTCTATTCCACAAGGCTGATGGTAATTCAGAAAAGCATTATTCTTCAATCTGTTTGGTGAATTCTTCTAATTTTGTTTTAAATTCTTTTTTCTCTAATTCTTTTGTCATTTGGGTAATTTTGATTTCATTTTTTAGTCCATTTATGTAATTTTCTCTAATGGCGATAACTTGATTTATCCTTTGGATTTTTGTTTCACAAGGATCATCTATAAAATCAAGATTTACTTCAATCCCTTTGATATTTTTAGAAATTCCTTTTGTTATTACAGAAAAGAGTTGGATTTGAAGAATAAATGGGGATCCAAGGAGTACATCATTAACAATATCTTCAGAAATAATAAAGGGTGAAGTAACACAGACTCCTTTCATGCAAACATGAACATTTGGAATTTTTCTTTCTATGCAAATATTCGTTCCATTAGCAGCAGAAACAAACTGTTTTGATTCACTTGTAAATTCAATAGGAACGATGCCAAGTCTGATAACATTTAAATCTGCACCGGTATCAATTATGGCATTGACAATCTTCTCAAAGTTTTTTATTTTTATTTTTACCTGAACTCTCCACTGTTGGTAAATACATTTTGTAGGAATTACACCAGTAGAAATTTTACTAATTTCTCCTTTAATTCTTTGGACAAATTTTTCTTCATCATATTTTTCAATAGCACCATCATTTTCTAACCAAGTTAACCTTTCATCAAGCTCATTTTGTTTTTGGTTAACTCTATTCTTAATTCTCGAAGTTCTCTCTTCTGATCATTTAATTCTCTTTGTAAATAGGAGAGAGTTAAGGGTTTATTTATAGTATGAATTTTTTTTGCTCTATTCATAAGGTTAATCATGGAATAGGTTGGTGTGTGAAATGTTTCTTTCCTTTTTATCATTTTTGGATAATATGGTGTTTTATCACCATTTTCATTTTTTCAAAGGATTAAAGATGAGTCCAAGAAGTAAACCTTTTGCTATAGTTTATCGTGTGTTCTACAAATCCATGATCTTTGTCTTTCCCATGATAGCCTATAGAGATAAGGTTGATAAAGGAAAAACTATAGTTCTCATGGAAACAAACTTTAACAATAATGTGTTTATCCCAAAAGTCATCAGTTTGGAAGAAGTTGTTCTCCCAGGAAATTGGCAAATAGAAGATGTCACTTCAAGAGTAAATGAAATAACAAATGATTTACAAAGTATAGTCAAATTACCAAATGGTAATGTTGAAATCAATCTTAAGAGAAAAATGGAAAAAGCTAGGAGAAGTTTTGCCGGTTTTACGGAAAGAAGAAAAAAATTTAAATTAGAAGAAATAGATGATGACCAAAGGAGTAGTGAAAATGAAGAAATGGATCAAAAAGTTTTTAGGAACAAAGAAAGTGGAATCGAACACCCTATGTATAAAAGAACTTCATCACAAAAAACCTATAACCCTAGTGAGAGTGATTTTCTCCAAGAAGCCATAAGAATGGTTAGCATTCAAAAGCCAGAAGAAATACCTGTAAAAAAATTTGAAATTGATAAACTATATCTTAGAGAAAATTTGAAAAATCATCCTTTAAAAGATTGGTTCTTTAAAAGCTTTAACACAGAAGAAAAGGAAAAGATGAGAGAATTATGGTATTTCTAAATGGAGGAAGAAGAAAGAAATATACCTTTCTTTGATTGGTTCATGGAATATTTTAGAAAAGGAAAAATCAAAGAAAAAGAAACTCAAAACCTAAAACAAATAAGAGTTATAGGAAAAACATCAAGAACTTGGAAAGACACTGAAGGAAAAGAAGTTCAAAAATCTCACCCACCTTGGAAGAAACTTGATATTTCTGTCCCTAATACAGAAACCAAGAATTATGCTATGCCTGTAAAAGATGCATCTATTTATGAATCACAACCAGACCCAAATGCTAGAGATATAGGTATAGGTATTGGAGATATAATTGAACAAAACAATTACACCAATTTATGTCTATTAACCATTGGAGAACAAACAGATCGGATAGAAAGAACAATCAAATCAAAAATCGAACTTAATAAAGATAAAGAAGAAAAAATTAGAAGAAAGCTCTGCCAATGCAGTATATGTTCCCAGACAATTACCTAAAGGGATTATTTTGCAAGAGGGACCATTCACAATGACAGACGAAATGCAAAAAGAATTATCCAATAGGATGGAAAGCCTCAATATGGGAGGAAAATGATTCAGTATCCTAAGAGTCTCTGCTTCAGAGGATTTATTAATAAATAGTCTAAAGAAATGGAATCCTCAGGTAAAATTGCCAGAAACAAAGAATTATTATCATAAACCAACCCTTGTTGATCTACAACTAGAAGAGGCTCCATACAGTTACACCTCAGAATTAACCTATTCTGGAAATTCTTTATATGAGTGGAACTTAGATGGATTAACAGAATACCAAATTGTCCAATGGTTCACAGTATGTTAATATACTGTAATGCCTGTGAAGTTAGAGGAAATACTCAAAGAAATATCTTTCTGATGATAACCACCTCTTTCAATGGAATATTAAGAGGATGGTGGAATTATGGATTAACTGGAGCCCAAAGACTTGAAATAGAGATGCTGTCAAAATGGATGAATTTGGAAGAATCCTTTACAAAGACAAAACCACAGGAAACTTAGTAGATCCAAATATTAAGCTTGAAGCAGGTAGTAGTCAAATCCCTGATAATTGGGAAACTCAATCTGATTGTGTTAGTGTCTTGCTTCTATGCATCCTCAATGAATTCACTGGAGGAATTGCTCTAATTAAGGAAAAAAATAGATAGCAATTACATCGCTTGAGATGTAGAAATTTAGGAGAATTTCGTTGGTATAGAGATGTATTCTTATCAAAAGTCTACCAACTAAATGATTGTAATTCTGATATTTGGAAAGAAAGATTCATTTCAGGATTATCACCCCTATTTGCTGAAAAGGTGCGTAATTCCTTGAGAGAAGAAATGCATGGTACTATTAATTACAGTATACTGACGTTCGGAGGAATTATACAAAAAATTAACAAAGTTGGCATGACTCTTTGTACTGATTTAAAGATCAGTAAACAAGCTGAAAAAATGAGAAAATATTCTGGAGATAAAGAATTAGGAGATTTTTGTTTCCAGTTTGGTTTAGATAAAAAATAGATCAAAAATTTATAAAAAGAAAATTATAGTTCAGAGTCTAAGTGTGAGTGTGAGTGTGAGCTTGAAGTTTGAGTGTGCTAAAGTTTGAAGTCCTGTACAATCTTCTGTAAGTAATTAAGTTTTTATAAGTTTGATATTATATGCTTGTTGTTATCTAATCATGGTATTTCTTTTAGAATATGTCTATCCGTCTTGCTTTGCTTAAGAAGTATTATGATGTTCGAAGACTAAGAATTATTGCGTGATCTAAGAAGACGTAAAAACCAGCTTAGAAGATTAGAAAATGCTATCAGACAAATTGATGAAAATATAGCTGCAAGAGGATATCTTGTTATCCGCGTAAAAACTATTAGAAGATCTATGCTAGTTTGCTTGTGTAATCAAATAAGAGAATATTGTAATAGACTGAATGAAGAATTAGAATTATTATCTCGTATTTAAATCTGTGTTAAAAAAGAAAAAAGGATTTAGATGAATTAAATCTATTATCCAGGATCTGAAGCTTTTTAGCCAAGTTGATCTATCCAATTCTCTTTAGAGTTTTTATTTTCCTTCTTATTCTCCACTTCTGTACCTCCTTTATCTTCTAAAGAGTGTGGTCGCATTGTAAGTCCCGCTTCAGGCCGTGATCAGGCATCAAGGGCTGTAAATCGTTGACAGAACTCTTCTTGTTTCTTACGAGCTACAAAGATGGAAAATTCTAAGGGAAAAACAAAACTTTTTAAGAATTGGTTTAAATCATTTCAGTATCCTTCTAATAGATCTTATTCATCTTCTTATCCTACCAGTCTGCTTTAACCAGTTTTACCCATAATAGTTTAGAAAAAGAAAATTCAGAAAAAACAAAAAATTCATAAGAAATAGTATATGAAAACTTTAACCAAGCAATATCCAACTGGAAGTTGCCAGCCTTGCCTGTAACAGAAATATATAGTAATGACACATTTGAAGAACAAAATGATTACCACATTAAAACTGTTGAAAAAATTGTTTCTCTCTCTAGAGGAAAATAGACAATTAAAGTTCTTGATAGAAGAATTATTGAACAAATCAGAACCAAATACAACTACCTGCACATAGGATTAACTCAGGTAGGAATCAAACCACTGTTTCGATTAGGATTAAATGTTTCAGTGTGTGCTTATGTGCAAGATCAGAGACATGATGAGTTTGATGATTCTCTTTATGCTATGATCGAATCAAGTCTTTGTCATGGACCTGTTTATTTTAACTGCTTTCCTAATATCACTATTGATGCTCATGATGATGATGTTCTTGATTGTGTAACCATTGGATTTCAAAGTAAATGATTAAAGATGAGTCCAAGAAGTAAACCTTTTGCTATAGTTTATCATGTGTTCTACAAATCCATGATCTCTGTCTTTCCCATGATAGCCTATAGAGATAAGGTTGATAAAGAAAAAACTACAGTTCTCATGGAAACATATAAAAAATGCTCCGTCTGTCCAATTCGTACAGTTTGTACTTTGTCTGTTCGTCCAGTTTGACTAATTTGTCCATTTTTTCCAATTCGTTCAGTTTGTACACTTTGTCCTGTTCGTCTAGTTTGTCTAATTTGTCAAGTTAGTCCAGTTGGTCCAGTTTGTTGAATTTGTGCAGTTTATCTAAGTTGTCCACTTCATCCTGTTTGTCCAGCTTGTCCACTTCGTCCTACTCGTCCAGTTTGTCAAGTTAGTCCTCTTTTTCCAATTTTCCCACTTTCTACAGTTTGTCCACTTTGTCATGTTTGTCCACTCCTTCCAATTCGTCCAGTTTGTCCACTTTGTCCAGTTCATCCAGTTTGTACAGTTCGTCCACTTTGTTCACTTTGCTCACTTTGTCCAGTTTGTCAAGTTTGTCTAGATGGTTCAGTTTGTCCAGTTTATCTAATTTGTCCAATTTGTCTAGTTTGTGTTGTTGGTAAGTTTGTCTACTTTGTCGAGTTGGTCCAACTAAGCCAATTTGTGCAGTTTGTCCAGTTTGTCTTGTTTGTCCACTTCGTCTACTTTACCCAATTTGTCCACTTTGTCCACTATGTCCACTTTGTGCAATTCGTACTGTTTGTCCACTTTGTATTGTTCGTCTAGTTTAACTCGTTTTACCCATTTGTCTATTTTGTTCAGTTGGTCCAGTTTGACTAGTTATTCTAGTTTGCTGGTCCAGTTTGTCCTTTTCGACTTGTTGGACAAGTTTTTCCAGTTTGTCCACTTAATACAGGTCGTCCACATTGTCCTGTTTGTCCACTTTGATAAATTTTTCCACTTTTTCCTACTCGTTGAGTTTGTTCACTTTGTCCAGTTTGTCCACTTTATCCAGTTTGTCTAGTTTGTAAAGTTTGTTCAGTTGTCCAGTTTGACCAATTTGTCAAGTTTGTCCAGTTTATCTAATTTGCACAGTTCGTCCTGTTTGTCCAGTTTGTCCAATTCGTCCTATTCGTCCAGTTAGTCCACTTTATCCACTTTTTCCAGTTTGCCCATTTTCTACAGTTCGTCAACTTTGTCATGTTTCTCCACTTTAGCTAATTCGTCCAGTTTGTCCAGTTTGTCCGATTCGTCTAGTTAGTCAAGTTTGTCTAGATGGTTAAGTTTGTCCATTTTCAATAATTCGCCCAGTTTGTCAACTTTGTCCAGTTCGTCCAATTTTTCCAATTCGTCCACTTTGCCCACTTTGTTCACTTTGCTCACTATGTCCAGTTTGTCTAGTTTGTCATGTTCGTCTAGATGGTTCAGTTTGTCCAATTTGTCCAGTTTGTCCATTTTCTATAATTCATCCAGTTTGTCAACTTTGCACACTTTGTTCACTTTCCTCACTCACTTTTTCTAGTTTGCCCGTTTTCTACAGTTCATCAACTTTGTCATGTTTCTCCACTTTAGCCAATTCGTCTAGTTTGTCTAGTTTGTCCAGTTTATCCAGTTCATCCACTTTATCCAGTTTGTCCACTTTGTTCACTTTGCTCAGTATGTCTAGTTTGTCTAGTTTGTCTAGATGGTACAATTCGTCCAACACGTCCTGTTTGTCCAGTTTGTCCAATTAGTCCTATTCGTCCAGTTTGTCCAGTTAGTGCATTTTATCCATTTTTCCAGTTTGCCCATTTTCAACAGTTCGTCAACTTTGTCATGTTTCTCCGCTTTTTCCAATTCATCCAGTTTGTCAACTTTGTCCAGTTCGCCCAATTTGTCCAGTTTGTCCACTTTGTTTACTTTGCTCACTTTCTTCAGTTTATCTACTTTGTCAAGTTTGTCTAGATGGTTCAGTCTGCCTTATATTAAAGATTTCGATGAAAGAAACATCCCTACAAAAGCTAGACCTTCGCAGAGTTTATGAGGAGAAGAGTTTGCTTTGTTTGGGATCAAGTTTAGAATCTCGTTTTAGATCAAGTTTTCAATCTCAGTTTTTAGAGCAAGTTTTCTTATCAAGTTTAGAGAGTTGTGTGTGTGCTGGAGCTCAGGTCTCAAGCATCTTGTAAACAGTCTGTAAGTGTTTCAGTAATATGTTTTGTGTTTTATTATGTCTAAAAGATTGACTTTACTTAAACGTTTTAATACTTGTGTTAAGCACTTGGAAAAATTAAATAGAATTATCAAAAGAATTAATAGACACTTGCAAAGAAGTCCCTGTGTCCATCGAGGTGCTCGCAGTTGTCCTCGTCATCAACGCCTTGAATATTGTCGTAATGCTGTAGTTCATACTTATTCTTTTTTACAATTGTGTAAATTTAGATTAGAAGATCATTTGGAAATGTTAGGAAGAATTTGAGCTATTTAGCCTGTGTATGATTATCAGATTTTCTTTAGTGTTTATTATTTCCTTCTACAATTTGCATTTTTGTGTTCTGCTTGGAAAAGGTAGAGTAGCAAAGGTCGCGTAGCAAGTCCCGCTTTAGCCGTGGATAGGCGTTTAGGGCAATAAATCGTTGACAGGACGCTCCAGTTTCCTGCAGCCCACAATATGGAAAGAACTAAAGGAAAGAAGAAACTTTTTAAAAATCTATTTAAATCATTTCAAAATCCTTCTAACAAAACTGATGTCTCTTCGTCTTCATATCAAACTGCTATGTCTGGTTTATGTCTAGTAATTTAGAAAATGATAAAAAATTTGAAAAAATAAAAAATTTAGAAGAAATTGTTTTTGAAAACTTTGATCAAGCAATATCAAATTGGAAAATGCCTTCCTTGCCTATAACAAAAGTACATAACAATGGAACCTTTGAAGAACAGAATGACTATCATATTAAAACTGTTGAAAATATTGTTTCCTTATCTGGAGGAAAACAGGTAGGAATTAAACCTCTATTCAAATTAGGATTAAATGCCTCTGTCTGTGTTTATGTTCGAGATCAAAGACATGATGAGTTTGATGATTCGTTATATGTTATGGTTGAATCTAGTCTATGTCATGGTGCTGCCTACTTCAACTGCCTCCCAAATATTACAGTTGATGTTCATGATGAAGATGTCTTAGATTGTGCTACTCTTGGATTTCAAAGTAAAGGGTTAAAAATGAGTCCAAAAAGTAAACATTTTGCTATAATATAAAGAGTGTTTTACAAATCAATGATGTCTTTGTTTCCCATGGTTGCCTATGAACAAAAAGTTGAAAGAGAGAAAACAACTGTTCTTTTGGAAACAAATTTTAACAATAATGTTTTCATACCAAAAGTAATTAATTGAGAAGATGTTACTCTTCCAGGAAATTGGGAAATTGAAGATGTAACGTCCAGAATTAATGAAATCACAGATGATTTACAAAACATAGTCAAATTACCAAATGGTAATATAGAAGTAAATTTTAAAAGAAAATATGACAAAGCCAAAAAGAGTTTTGCTGGTTATGTTGATTCCAGAAAAAGTCTTAAATTAGAAGAAGTAGTAGACCAAGGTGAAAAGGAAGAAATGGAACAAAAAACTTATAAAAATTTTGATATGGAATTGATCACCCTATTTATAAAAGACAAAGTTCAGCAGGAACTTATGTTCCTACTGAAAATGACTTTGCTCATTCTGGTCCAGTAATTCGAATGATAAGAGTTCCTCAAGAAGAAATAATTCCTATAAATAAAGAAAATGAATAATTCCAAATAGACAAACCCTATTTGAGAAAAACAATGAGAGAACATCCTTTAAGAGACTGGTTCTTTAAAAACTTTAATGTAGAAGAAAAAGACAAAATGAGAACTATATGGTATCAACAAATGAAGGATGAAAGAAGGAAAATAAAGTTCTTTGATTGGTTTTTTTATTATTTCAAGAAAGTTAAAAGCCCTGAAAAAAATAATAATCAAATTAGAGTTATTGGAAGAACAGCAAGAACTTGGAAAACTGTAGATAAAAAAGAAATTGAAAGATCACATCCCCCATGGAAAATTTTGGATATTTCAAGCGAAGGATCTGTGACAAAATTTTTTGCTAGTCCTGTTAAAGATAGCTCTGTCCTAAAAAATGTAGAAGAAATAAAAGTTCAGGATATTGGTCAGGGATTAGGAAATATAATTGAACAAAATAATTATAGTAATCTTTGCATCTTGACTTTAGGAGAACAAACAGAAAGAATTGAAAAAACAATTAGGTTAAATCCTGCTCTTAATGTGACCAAACCTATAAGAAAACATAAAGAAGAAATTCAGGATGAACCTCCAGTTAACCCTGTTTGTATTCCTAAGTCTTTACCTTCAGGAATAATTTTGGAAAAAGGTCCTTTCAAAATAACTGATGAAATGCAAAATGAATTAACCAGTAGATTGGATCATTTGTTACTTTCAAATAAAGGTTTAAGCATTTCAAGGATATCTGTAGCTGAAAGTACTTTGATTAATAGATTGAAGCAATGGAATCCTCAAGTTGAGTTACCTAGAACTAAGAATTACTATCCTAGGCCAACTCCTGTGGATCTACAGATAGAAGAAGCCCCATATCAAATGGATGTTCAGTATTCAGGAAATACTTTATACGAATGGAACCTAGATGGATTATCTGAATATCAAATTCTTCAAATGATTCAAGTATGCTGATTTATGCCAATGCTTGTGAAGTTAGAGGAAATAACCCAAAGAATGTTTTCCTCATGATAACTACCTCATTTAATGGAATTTTAAGAGGTTGGTGGCATTACGGTTTAACCAATGAACAACATCTAGAAATTGAGAATGCTGTTAAAATGGATGAATTAGGAAGAATCATTTACAGAGATATAACCACTGGAAATTTTGTGGATCCAGCCATCAAAATGGAACTTGCTGGAACAAGTCAACCACAAATCCCAGAGAATTATACAACCCAACCAGATTGTGTGAATGTCTTATTATTAAACATTCTTGAAGAATTTACTGGTGGATTGAATATAATGAGAGAAAATAATAGAAAACAATTACATCGTCTTAGGTGTAAGACTTTGTTTGACTTTAGATGGTATAAAGATGTTTTCTTAGCAAAAGTATATCAATTAACTGATTGTAATTCTGAGATATGGAAGGAGAAATTTATCTCAGGTTTACCTCCTTTATTTGCTGAAAAAGTTCGTAATTCCATTCAAGAAGAAATGAATGGAACTATTAATCTGAATTTGTTAACTTATGGAGCTATTGTCCAAAGGATTAACAAAGTTGGATTAGCTTTGTGTACTGATCTGAAGATTAGTAGACAAATGGAAAAATTGAGAAAATACACTGGTCAAAAGGAATTAGGAGATTTTTGTTACCAGTTTGGTTTAGATCAAGTTGTAATTATGTTGCTTTTTTCTATCAAGATCTAGTGAAAGATAGAAAATTGCTCCAAGAAAGATTGAAGAAAAAGCCCTTAGAATGATCTGAGGATCATACTAAAGCAGTCCAAAAAATTAAAGAAAGAGTAAAAATCTTCCATGTAGATGTTTATCTAATCCTGATGCTCTTAAGATTGTTCAAACTGATGCCTCAAAGTTAGGCTATGGAGGAATCATTCATCTGATAGTGTAACGCCCGCCCCTTTTCACCGAAATCAGAGTCTATTTATTTTTTTATTTTTTATTTTTTTTAAATATAAAAAGTGACAAAGGGCGCGGACGTCACGACGCGAGTTAAGTCCGAGCTTCTAAAGCCCGGCCCTTAACTGGCCAACCCTACGTCTGCGTGAAACGAAGTCCACGGAGAATGATTCACACGTAGAAAGCAAGCTTGCGGAAAATTAAACCAAGTGCGGAAATAAAATAGAGTCTATCATATCTATTTGTAGATAGCAGGGAAGATACATCCATTTAATTACTAACATACCTTAAAATGATAATGTCCAAAATAAAATCCAAACATAGTAAGTAATCTAAATTATCAATTCCGACAAACTAAATTACTCAATTTACATTTTTCCAAAATAAACATAAGTAAACTATCTAGCACGCCTTCCCAAGCTCCTACGCTTGGCTCCCGTCTTGCCTTTCCTTTATGCCGTCTCCTGCGTCATCAGCTAGGGTAGAAGTAGGGCGTTAGACCACGCGCCCAGTAGGACTCCGAGTAGGGCTAGTACATGGATTAGTAATAACAGCATGCAGATAATATTATAATAAAACCATGCACTTTGGGCAATGTCATGCAATGGGTGTTCTATGTCATGAATCTCACCCATCAATCTCATCATCATTGTACAATATCCCTTTTTCAACCATACATAGTGTTCCAAATAAAATCCATACCATCATCGTGCCATGACCCTCTTGATGGAAAAGCCTCATCAAGATGCGATCCACACTAGACATCCCCCTTGATGGAAGAACCATCATCAAGGTATCATAATTACGAAGGTCCCCCTTGATGGCAAAGCCTCATCAAGGTATAATAATACATATATGAAATATCCCCATGCTTGTTTATCGGTTGCCCCGACGGAGCATGGACTCCGGTTTCATTTCATCCTTCCCCTGGCATATCCTTCCCATGCCATGCATGAGATGTAGATGCCATATGCCATGTAATATATGTACCTCATAGTCATAAAACCCGTCTTAAAAACAATGCCATGATTATCAAAATAAATCAAAGGAAACCCATCACATAATCCCAAAATCAAAAACCCATCTTAAAAACAACCACATGATTACCAAAATAAAATAGAGGAAAACATCACATGATACTAAATCCAAAACCCATCTTAAAACAACCCATATAATTTCCAAACTAATTCAAAGAAATCATCACTCAATCCATGCCTTACAAAAAGGAAGGAATCCTACCAAATACCGACTAGCGTTCCTTCTTTCGTTTCCGCCCGATAGACCCGGTCGCCGATCCTCGTACCGCTTGCGATGTCCGGTACCTTATTACATATTAACAATTAGTCCATGTTTTAACCATTTCTAAGCCCATACATCATATCTTAGTGGGTTTTCCTCATTTTTGGCCAATATTTACGGTTTTGCCATTACCCTTCCATGGATAATTCATTCCCTCTTCTATATACATCATGGTCTATAATGGATCCATAACTTAGACCCATTAATGATCCATAACTTAGGTCCGTTAATGACCCAGCAACCATATCATGTGATCATAAAATTAGTCCTTTTATTGAACTAATCCTTATTCCTTTAAACCCATACAAAACCCCATACTTAACCCTTTAAATGGCTAATGGATCATGGGTTCAAAATATCCAATTCATCAAATCTTTCCATGGGGTTTACATCATGCATTTAAACCACAATGAATCCATTATCCACTCATTCCCTTTATTCATAATTGATCCATACACTTACCAATCATGAGATACAACCATATCTTAACCTAATCCCCATTAGTTAAAGCATATCCATAGACTTTAATCTTAGCCTATCCATTGGTTCACAAAAATGGGTCCATTGATGTCTCATTAACCATGACATAAGAACATTAGCAATTAACCACTTAATTAACCTAACCTACAAATACACATTAATCTTAGGCCTTAATTGGTTCACAAAATGGGTCCACTGATGTATACCCATAACATAACTACACTAGAAAAATTAGGTATTTAAATACTCTAACCGTCATTCATTTCTCCCATACATAACACCAAATTTAATCCACAAATGGGTCATGGGTTTGGCCATACACCATGGTCGAACCCATGATGTCTTTATCCCATTTTTTCTTTGGCCTATTTACACATTTGCACCCATCACAAGCCCTTCCATGAAGGGTTTAATTTATACATTTAAATTGTCATTCTTAATCACATTCAAGTCCATAAACTTAGCCATATTCCCATTACAACTAATAACATTGGGTCCCTTTTGGTCCATCAACACCACCCACATTTCCCATTTATTTTTCCATAATTCATAACCCTTAATCCACCATTGGATCACCATAGGGTTCGGCCATACACCATGGCCGAACCGACGGTTCATGATCCACTCCCAATTACCACTCTTTTTGAGGTCTTTAACATCATTCGTACTTCCCATGCATTCTTCATTTACAATGCCTTTAAGAATTACCCCATTCAATTATCAAAACCCTAACAATTAATCAATCATAGAACCAATCACCTAATCACGCACCATGGGGTTCATTATCCATTCATGCCTTTTTAAGGCCACCAAATCATTTACATCATTCATAAACTCCCTCATAGTTCTTTTAAAATTTGCAACATTTAATCATTAAGCACTTAAAATTCTAAACCATTCTCCATGCTTCCACTCTTAATTACTTAAATTACACAATGTCCTCCATTCCTTAAAACCCTAAGAAAATCACACATTACCTAATCACCCACCATGGGGTTCGGCCATACTACATGGGCGAACCCTTTGGCTCACAATTTCCTTCCAATTCCACATAATTTCATGCTTAATAACTTAATTACATTACATTCCTTAATCCATTTATTTTTCCTTCAACTAACCCTAATTTACCCATTAGGGTTTTGTCCACTTTCCATCCTTCAAATTGATGGATTTGAAATCCAAGGCCATGATTTGGCCACCTCTAAATCCAAGAAATGGATTTCATAGCCTCTTAAACCCTAAGAAAAATCCAAACCTCTTGTTTAAAAAAATACTCACAATCCGACGGCTCCTCCGACTTACGCCACTCTCGTCGGCTTCCGTAGCATCCTTTCTTCTTCCTCTCCTTGTTTGATCGACTAAGATTCTTGATTCATGGTGAAAACACCATAGCTTGTGTCGGCCAAGATGGGGTATGCTTGAGATAGGGAGAGGAGGAGATGGTGAGAAGAAGATGGTAGATCTTAACCTTAGAATGGTGGACCATGCTTGCACTTCTTCTCTTCTTTCTTCTCTTCTCCTCTTCCTTTCTTAATTTTCTTCTTCTCTTCTTGGAGTGTGGGACGGCAATGGGTGAGTGAAATGGGGAGAGAGTGAAATGAGAGTTAGATTGAAGAGATGAGAAAACAAGATAAAACCTATCTCCTTTTGATTGGTTAAGATAAAGTTTACCATTAATATCTCCCACCAACCCCTAAGATCTTTTACATACTTTATGGTGGTGGTTGGGATAACCACCACCCAAGTCCAACGTGTTTTGTGTCTTAAAATGAGGTGATTTGGCTTTTTCCAACTTTGACCCCTTTGACCACCCTTTTGGATAATTTAAACATTTAATTTATTAAATAATTACCTTAGGTTAAATAATTCCCAACTTAACTAAATCCATTATTCCACCCATGGTTGATCAAGTAAACCATGGTGGCCGGCCCCACCAATCCTTGGTCCACACGCCACCTCACTTGGTGAGGTGGAGGTGGGTCCCAATCGGCCACATCACCTTGATCTAATTCAAATTAACTTAGGTGATTTAAACCCATTCAATTCATTCCCACTTATTGGATCACCATTGGGCCCATGGCCCAATTACATTTACCTCCTACCCATTTACCTTAGGGCTTATACCAACTTGATCCATTGGGTCCCAAGTGAGTATTGGGCCCAATTGGACCATCCTTGGCCCCATTGACCATCATTGACCATTTAAATGATTTTAAATCCAATCCATGGTCCATTGGGCCATACTTGGGCCTTTGTCCATATTTTGATCCATTCACCATGTATTTCATAAAATTTCCAATTTCCATCATTAAAATAAATAATATCCACATTTATATTGATTTAAAAATTCCGGGCCATTACAATACAATCCTCTTTTGAAATTTTCGTCCCAAAAATTCGAGCGAAGTAGAGGTTCAAAACAACTCACACAAAGAGTTCCGGATGAGCGGCTTTCATTTCTGATTCAAGTTCCCATTCCACCTTGACGAACTAAATGGCACGGTTCCGCAGTACCCTTTGTTCGCTCCCGATCACTCTGATCGACTTCTCCACATACGTCACGTCGCTTTGTACATCGACGTCTTGGACGCTCAGGACATGTGAAGGGTCGGGGTTGGTCAAACTGGACAACTGAACAAACTTGACAAACTAAACAAATTGGACGAATGGGACGAATTGAACAAACTGGACAAACATTATAAACTTGGTAAATTAGACAAACTGGACAAACTGTACAAATTCATCAAACTGGACCTACTGGACAAACTTGACAATGCACAAACTAGATGAACTGGACAAATTAGTTAAACTGGTCAAACTGGACAAACTGAACCATCTAGACAAAGCTGACAAACTGGACAAAGTGAATAAAGTGGACGAACAGTACAAACTGGATGAACTGGACAAAGTGGACAAACTGGACGAATTGGAAAGTGTGCACAAACATGACAAAGTGGACAAACGTTAGAAAGTGGGCAAACTGGAAAAAGTGGACTAACTTAACAATCTGGACGAATAAGACGAATTGGACAAACTGGACAAACAGGATGAACTTGACAAATTAGATAAACTGGACAAATTAGATAAACTGGACAAATTCATCAAACTGGACCTACTGGACAAACTTGACAATGCACAAAGTAGACGAATTGGACAAATTAGATAAACTGGATAAACTGAACAATCTAGACAAACTTGACAAACCGGACAAAGTGAGCAAAGTGGACGAATTGTACAAACTGGATGAACTGGACAAAGTGGACGAATTGTACAAACTGGATGAACTGGGCAAACTGTAGAATGTGGGCAAACTGAAAAAGGTTAACTAACTTGACTAATTGGACGAATTGGACAAATAAGATAAACTGGACAAACTGGACAAATTCGTCGAACTGAACCAACTGGACAAATTTGACAAACTGGACGAACAAGACAAGTGGACAAACTTTACAAAGTGGGCAAACTGAACAAAGTGGATAAAGTGGACTAATTGGACAAACTGAACAAATAGGACGAATTGGACACACTTCATAAACAGGACAAACGATAAACTGGGCAAACTGAAAAAAGTTAACTAACTTGACAAACTGGACAAATAGGACGAATTGGACAAATAAGATAAACTGGACAAACTGGACAAATTCGTCAAACTGGACCAACTGGACAAACTTGACAAACTGGACGAATAGGACAAAGTGGACAAACTTTAGAAAGTGGATAAAGTGAACTAACTGGACAAACTGAACAAATAGGACGAATTGGACATACTTCATAAACAGGACAAACGATAAACTGGACAAACTGGAAAAACTTGTCTAACAGAACTAACAGAACAAATTGGACCAGCTGAACAAAGTTGACAAAGTAGAATAACTAGTCAAACTGGACCAACTGAACAAAGTGGACAAATGGAAAAACTTGTCAAACTGTAGAAAATGGACAAACTGCACCATCTAGACAAACTTCACAAACTAGATAAACTGGACAAACTGAGCAAAGTGAACAAATTGGACGAACTGGACAAAGTTGACAAACTGAACTGGTCCCATCAATGTTGGTTGTACACAATATCTTGTAGGTGTCATGATGAGAAGATCAACAAAGAAAAGTTGCTTGGTTGGTGAGATGAAAAAGTCTTGCTAGATAATGATGATATGAAGAAAAGTTGGATGTTATCATAGTCAAAAGATTTTAAAGAGCATATTTTGTCTTGAAGTTAGTAGGGGCTGCCTCTTGAGATGCCACTTGTAATTAAAGGTGTTGGGTTTGTAAAAGTGGGTATAGCTTTATTGCCACATGTCAAAGTTGATAAAGTTGTGGGGGTATGTTAATCTTATGCTTTCCATGTGGCATAAAGATATTCCTCCTTATGTACCTTGCCCATCAACTTTTGAAAAGTATGTTTGGAGGCTTGTGTCGGTAGCCATTCCTTTTTTCTGTTTCATCTGGTTTGAAGTCCTCTCATGGTCGGATGGGAGTGGGCTCTTTTGTATGCTCCATCTATATAAGGAGCTGGGGGTTTCCTTTGGTGATCATCACTCAAAAATTATAAAAAATAATATAAGGGTGAGTGTGAGTGTGAAGTTTGAGTGTGCTAGAGTTTGAAGTCCTGTACAATCTTCTGTAAGTAATTAAATTTTATAAGTTTGATATTATATGCTTGTTGTTGTCTAATCATGTTGTTTCTTTTGCTAGAATATGTCTATTCGTCTTGCTCTGCTTAGGAGATACTATGATGATGTTCGAATATTAAGAAAAATAGAATTCTTGTTAGACAATATAAGAAGACATTTGCAAATCTGTACCCACAAAAATAATCCTCGCTATCATGAGTTTCAAAGAAGAAGGATTGTTTTAATGCGTTCTTATGCTATCTTCGAACTAGATAAATTCCGAACTGAATCAGAACTAAAAGCTATGGCCTTCTGAGATGCCTCCTCGTTCTATTAGGAGAGAAGAATTATTGCGTGATCTAAGAAGACGTGAAAACCAGCTTAGAAGATTAGAAAATGCTATCAGACAAATTGATGAAAATATAGATGTAGGAGGATATCTTGTAGCTGTCATTCATAGAAGAAATGGTGTCTTCATTCAACAAATGCTGAGAAGAAATAATGCTAATGAAATGTTGTTGGTAGTTATCATTATTTGGAAGAAAAGTTAGCATCTAGTCAAAAAGAGATATTCTCAGATCTTCTCCAGAGAACATATTTTATCATGAAGTTGGTAGGGGCTGCCTCTTGATATGCCACTTGTAAATAAAGGTGTTGGGTTTGTAAAAGTGGGTATAGCTTTATTGCCACATGTCAAAAGTTGATAAAGTTGTGGGGGTATGTTAATCTTATGCTTTCCATGTGGCATAAAGATATTCCACCTTATGTACCTTGCCATCAACTTTTGAAAAGTATGTTTGGAGGCTTGTGTCGGTAGCCATTCCTTTTTTCTGTTTCATCTGGTTTGAAGTCCTCTCATGGTCGGATGAGAGTGGGCTCTTTTGTATGCTCCATCTATATATATAAGGAGCTGGGGGTTTCCTTTGGTGATCATCACTCAATAGATCAGAAAAAATAGAAAAAAGATTGATAAAATATATATATATATATATATAGTCCAGAGTCTAAGTGTGAGCTTGAAGTTAGAGTGTGCTACAGTTTAAAGTCCTGTACAATCTTCTGTAAGTAATTAAGTTTTATAAGTTTGATATTATATGCTTGTTGTTATCTAATCATGTTGTTTCTTTTGCTAGAATATGTCTATTCGTCTTGCTCTGCTTAGGAGATACTATGATAATGTTCGAATATTAAGAGATTTAGATGAATTAAATCTATTATCCAGGATCTGAAGCTTTTCAGCCAAGTTGATCTATCCAATTCTCTTTAGAGTTTTTATTTTCCTTCTTATTCTCCATTTATGTGCCTCGTTTATCTTCTTAAGAATGTGGTCGCGTTGTAAGTCCCGCTTCAGGCCGTGATCAGGCGTCAAGGGCTGTAAATCGTTGACAGAACTCTTCTTGTTTCTTACGAACTACAAAAGATGGAAAATTCTAAAGGAAAAATAAAACTTTTTAAGAATTGGTTTAAATCATTTCAGTATCCTTCTAATAGATCTTATTCGTCTTCTTCATCCTATCAGTCTACTTTAACTAGTTTTACCCATAATAGCTTAGAAAAAAAAAATTCAGAAAAAACAAAAAATTCAGAAGAAATGATATATGAAAATTTTGACCAAGCAATATCCAACTGGAAGTTGGCAGCCTTGCCTGTAACAAAAATATATAGCAATGGCACATTTGAAGAGCAAAATGATTACCACATAAAAACTGTTAAAAAAACTGTTTCTCTTTCTAGAGGAAAACAGACAATTAAGGTTCTTGATAGAAGAATTATTGAACAAATCAGCACCAAATACAACTACCTGCACATAGGATTAATTCAGGTAGGAATCAAACCACTGTTTCGATTAGGATTAAATGTTTCAGTGTGTGCTTATGTGCGAGATCAGAGACATGATGAGTTTGATGATTCTCTTTATGCTATGATTGAATCCAGTCTCTGTCATGGACCTGTTTATTTTAACTGCTTCCTAATATCACAATTGATGCTCATGATGATGATATTCTTGATTGTGCAAGTATTGGATTTCAAAGGATTAAAGATGAGTCCAAGAAGTAAACCTTTTGCTATAGTTTATCGTGTGTTCTACAAATCCATGATCTCTGTCTTTCCCATGATAGCCTATAGAGATAAGGTTGATAAAGAAAAAACTACAATTCTCATGGAAACAAACTTTAACAATAATGTGTTCATCCCAAAAGTTATCAGTTGGGAAGAAGTTGTTCTCCCAGGAAATTGGCAAATAGAAGATGTCACCCCAAGAGTAAATGAAATAACAGATGATTTGCAAAGTATAGTCAAATTACCAAATGGTAATGTTGAAGTCAATTTTAGGAGAAAAATGAAAAAAACTAGGAGAAGTTTCGCCGGTTATACAGAAGGAAGAAAAAGTTTTAAATTAGAAGAAATAGATGATGACCAAAGGAGTAGTGAAAAGGAAGAAATGGATCAAAAAGTTTTTAGAAACAAAGAAAGTGGAATCGAACACCATGTGTATAAAAGAACTTCATCACAAAAAACCTATAACCCAAGTGAAAGTGATTTCCTCCAAGAAGCCATAAGAATAGTTAGATTCAAAAGCCAGAAGAAATACCTGTCAAAAAATTTGAAATTGATAAACCATATCTTAGAGAAAATTTGAAAAATCACCCCTTAAAAGATTGGTTCTTTAAAAAGTTTAACACAGAAGAAAAGGATAAGATGAGAGAATTATGGTATTTCCAAATGGAGGAAGAAGAAAGAAATATACCTTTCTTTGATTGGTTTACGGAATATTTTAGAAAAGGGAAAATCAAAGAAAAAGAAACTCAAAGCCCAGAACAAATAAGAGTTATAGGAAAGACAACAAGAACTTGGAAAGACACTGAAGGAAAAGAAGTTGATAAATCTCACCCACCTTGGAAGAAACTTGATATTTTTGTCCCTAATACAGAAACCAAGAATTATGTCATGCCTGTAAAAAATGCATCTATTTATGAATCAAAATCAGACCCAAATGCTAAAGACATAGGTATAGGTATTGGAGATATAATTGAACAAAACAATTATACCAATCTATTTCTATTAACCATTGGAGAACAAACAGATCGAATCGAAAAAACAATCAAATTCAAGGCCTTCAATAAAGATAAAGAAGAAAAATTAGAAGAAAGCTCTGCCAATGCAGTACATGTTCCCAGACAATTACCTAAAGGGATTATTTTGCAAGAAGGACCATTCATGATGACAGACGAAATGCAAAAAGAATTATCCAATAGGATGGAAAACCTCAATATGGGAGGAAAAGGATTTAGCATCCTAAGAGTCTCTGCTTCAAAGGATTTATTAATAAATCGTCTAAAGAAATGGAATCCCCCAGGTAAAATTACCAGAGACAAAGAATTATTATCCTAGACCAACCCCTGTTGATCTACAACTCGAAGAAGCTCCATACAGTTACACTTCAGAATTAAACTATTTAGGAAATTCTTTATATGAGTGGAACTTAGATGGATTAATAAAATATCAAATCATCCAAATGGTTCACAGTATGTTAATATACTATAATGCTTGTGAAGTCAGAGGAAATACTCCAAGAAATATTTTCCTGATGATAACCACCTCTTTCAATAGAATATTAAGAGGATGGTGGAATTATGGATTAACTGGAGCTCAAAGACTTGAAATAGAAAATGCTGTCAATATGGATGAATTTGGAAAAATCCTTTATAGAGACAAAACCACAGGAAATTTAGTTGATCCAAATATTAAGCTTGAAGCAGGTACTAGTTAAGTCCCTGATAATTGGGAAACTCAATCTGATTGTGTTAGTGTCTTGCTTCTATGCATGCTCAATGAATTCAATGGAGGAATTGCTCTAATTAAGGAGAAAAATAGACAGCAATTATATCGCTTGAGATGTAGAAATTTAGGAGAATTTCGTTGGTATAGAGATGTATTCTTATCAAAAGTTTACCAACTCAACGATTGTAATTCTGATATTTGGAAAGAAAGATTCATTTCAGGATTACCACCCTTATTTGCTGAAAATGTGCCTAATTCCTTGAGAGAAGAAATGCATGGTACTATTAATTACAGTTTACTGACGTTCGGAGGAATTATACACAGAATTAACAAAGTTGGCATGAATCTTTGCACTGATTTAAAGATCAGTAAACAAGCTGAAAAAATGAGAAAATATTCTGGAGATAAAGAATTAGGAGATTTTTGTTTCCAGTTTGGTTTAGATCAAACACCTGAATCAAAGAGAAAATCTTCGCGTTCTAGATTTACTCCTGATAGAAGAAACAAAATGGTAAGAAAATATAAACCCGGAAGATATAAAAAACAGAGAAAATCTGATGAGTTCAGTCCATTCAAAAGAAAATCTAGAAAATATTTCAAAAAGAAATACATAAATGAAAATGTTCTAACTTGTTACACTTGCGGGAAAAAGGGTCATTATTCAAGTAAATGCTTTAAAAAAGAAAATCCCTCTAAAAAGAAACTTAGAAAAATCAATACCAAAAATGATGATGAAAATACTGAAAAAGAACAATCTGATTCAAGTTCCTCAGAAGAAGAAGAAGAAGATGAATCTGATTCATCAACTAACATTGAGGAAAATAGTCCTCAAGTTCAGCTCATCAAACAATTCCAATCATGCACATGTCATTCAGATGATGAAGAATCTAAAGGAGAATGGTCGATACCATCTGATGAAGATCTTGGTATCCATATTTGTGTCCTCACTGTCCCTCAAAAATTACTTCTAGAAATGGTTGATAACATACCCGATCCAGAGAAAAAAGTTCAATTTTTAAATCAAATTTCAAAATTGGGGGGAGGAGAAGAAGAAGAAAGTTCACAACCAAAAATTTCCTTTGAAGAAAATGAAAATGGTGACAAAACACCATATTATCCAAAAAGGATAAAAGAGAAAGAAACATTTCACACACCAACTTATTCCATGATTGACCTTATGAATAGAGCAGAAAAAATTCATTCTATAAATAAACCCTTAACTCTCTCAGATTTACAAAGAGAATTAAATGATCAGAAGAGAGAACTCCGTGAATTAAAATTAGAATTAACCAAAAAACAAAATGAGCTTGATGAAAGGTTAACTTGGTTAGAAAATGATGGTGCTATTGAAAAATATGATGAAGAAAAATTTGTCCAAAGAATTAAAGGAGAAATTAGCAAAATCTCTACTGGTGTAATTCCTACAAAATGTATTTACCAACAGTGGAATCGTTCCTATTGAATTTACGAGTGAATCAAAACAATTTGTTTCAGCTGCTAATGGAACGACTATTTTCATAGAAATAAAAATCTTAAATGTTCATCTTTGCATGAAAGGAGTCTGTGTTACTTCACCCTTTATTATTTCTGAAGATATTGTTAATGATGTTCTCCTTGGATCTCCATTTATTCTTCAAATCCAACCCTTTTCTATAACAGCAAAAGGAATTTCTACAAGTATAAAAGGGATTGAAGTAAATCTTGACTCTATAGATGATCCTCGTGAAACGAAAATCCAAAGGATAAATCAAGTTATCGCCACAAGAGAAAATTACATAAATGGATTAAAAAATGAAATCAAATGTGTCCAAATGACAAAAGAATTAGAGAAAAAAGAATTTAAAACAAAATTAGAAGAATTCACCAAACAGATTGAAAAAGAATGTTGTTCTGAATTACCATCAGCCTTTTGGAATAGAAAAAGACACATAGTAGGTTTACCATATGTAAAAGATTTTAATGAAAAAGATATTCCTACTAAGGCTCGTCCATCTCAAATGGATGCTGCTCATTTAAAGCTTTGCCAAGAAGAAATCAATGATATTCTGAAGAAAGGATTAATTAGAAAAAACAAATCCCCTTGGAGCTGCACGTCATTTTATGTTGAAAAGGCCGCTGAAATTGAAAGAGGAGCTCCAACATTGGTAATCAATTATAAACCTTTGAACAAAGTCTTACAATCTATTAGGTATCATTTGCCTAATACTCAGGATTTGCTAAAAAGATTAAACAATGCCAAAATATTCTCAAAATTTGATCTAAAATCAGGATTTTGGCAGATTCAGATAAAAGAAGAAGATAGATATAAAACTGCATTCACTGTTCCAATGGGGCATTATGAATGGAATGTTATGCCTTTCAGATTGAAAAATACTCCGTCTGAATTTCAGAATATTATGAATAATATCTTCTCATCTTACACCCAGTTTGTCATTGTTTACATTGATGATATTCTTATCTTTTTAGAATCTGTGATACAACATTGGAAACACTTGGGTATTTTCAAAAGAGTCATAAAAGAAAATGGATTGGCTTTATCTAAAAGAAAAATGAATCTCTTTCAGCAGAAAATCAGGTTCTTAGGATTTGAGATTCAAAACAGAAAAATAACTCCAACCAATAGAGTTATTCAATTTGCTGATAAATTTCCAGATGAAACTAAGGATAAAAATATGCTACAAAGATTTCTTGGATGTCTAAATTATGTTGGATTTTTTTATCAAGATTTGGCAAAAGATAGAAAACTTCTCCAAGAAAGGTTAAAGAAAAATCCTCAGGAATGGTCTATCCATCACACTGATGCAGTAAAAAGATTAAAGAACAAGTTAAAAATCTTCCTTGTAAATTTATCTGACCCAGAAGCTTTCAAAATAGTTCAAACTGATGCCTCTGATGTCGGATATGGTGGAATCCTTTTAAAAGAAAAAGATTCAAAAGAAGAATTAATAAGATTTAATTCTGGATTATGGAATGAAGCACAAAAGAAATATTCAACCATCAAAAAGAAAGTTCTTGCCATAGTTATTTGTGTGAGGAAATTCCAACATGATTTATTGAACAAAGAATTTCTGATCAGAGTTGATGCTAAGGCAGCAAAAGAAATTCTGGAAAAAGATGTCAAAAATCTTCTCTTTAAGCAAATATTTGCTAGATGGCAAACAATTTTATCAGTTTTTGAATTTAAAATTGAATTTATTAATGGAAATTCTAACTCTCTCCCTGACTTTCTTACTAGAGAATTTCTTCAGGGACGACAAAATGGCAAGTAACTCTTCCCCGTCCATGAAGAAAAAAGGGCAAGAGAAATTGACAGATCAAGAAGAAAGCCAAAAGGGTTTTACTCAAACAAAAGACCCAAGTCAATCAGAATTATATCTTTACACTGGTAACAGAATTCTTGTTACTTCAGATTGTCTTATGGAAGAAAGATCTGTTAAAGATAATGTTTATTTTCTCTTTGGCAAGGGGCTTCATTATTATTCCCCTGATAAAAGGAAAACCAGAGATTGGTATCTCAATATTTTGCATCAGACGAAAAGTGTCCTCATCTTCCACAATAAGAATGCAAATGGTATCATCACTTATTCAAAGTTCACTATTCTTAAAATCCTTACTGAGGAAGATTGGGATGGTCCCTTGTACATGACAAAATCAGTCCAATTATATAATTCGACTGAGTTCTTTAATTATTGGGATTATATTGATGCCTGGAAATTTGCTTTGATGTGGCAAAATCGTCAGTATAATCATTCCTGGTTCATCAGATTCAAAGAAGAAAGTCCTGATGTCACTCCCATTCATCGTAATTTCCCATCCTGGTTTCTTTTCACTTGGTGGTCATATTTTGGTGCTTCTTAGAAAATCTTTCCTGATAATTTTCGTTATTTATTTATTAAGTTCTGTGAAGTAGAAGAAAAAGTTCCTTGTGAAGGATTTAATGTTCTTCGCTTCTTTGCTAAATTTCTTCTCTCTTATATTTTCCAATGGAAGTTTGAAGTAAAAAAGAACTTTTTCGATCTTCCGTCTTTGTATCAGACTTTTTACCAAAAATGGTGGTCAGAAATTGAAAATGATACTTATGAGAGAATTCTGAATCAAATCTCTCCTCCTGTTAAAGAATAAATTCCTCTTCCTGAAGAAAAGCCTTTTGAAAATGAAATGCTCATGGCTTATCTCTTGGCCAAAAAGATTGTCAAAGAAATTGCTCGAGAAAAACCTCCTGAGCCTATGGACATGTCTGTTGACTCCGTCAATTTTGAAGAAAAGAGTATCTCCCAAAGAAAAAAGTTGGGGATCATGATTGGGATAGTAATCATGATCCAGAAGAAAATCTTGATGATGAAGTTGTGCCCCTTGAAGATCTCCATCCTCGATGGGATCCTGACTCTCATGTCAATCCCGATGGCTCAGTTACAGATTATCTTCGTGGTGGGAAGTTTTGGTATTCTTCAGTAAAAGACAAAGGAAAAGAAAAATAAGTTGAAAAGGAATCTCGGTTAGCTGAATTATTTCATAAGAATTCTGCTAAAGCAAAAGAATTATTGAAAAAGAAGATTTGAAGATTTGAGATGATTCCTGTCAAAATACGATCTTGCTGTTATTGGTATCAGAGCCAGTGGACTCATCTCTTTTCGGTGGGGGTATACTTAAAAAGTTTTGTTTTTCCCTTTGAATTTTCCATCTTTTGTAATTCATAAGAAACAAGAAGAGTTCTGTCAACGATTTACTGCCCTTGATGCCTGATCACGGCCTGACGCGGGACTTACAACGCGACCACACTCTTAAGAAGATAAACGAGGCACAGAAGTGGAGAATAAGAATGAAAATAAAAACTCTAAAGAGAATTGGATAGATCAACTTGGCTAAAAAGCTTCAGATCCTGGATAATAGATTTAATTCATCTAAATCTCTTAATATTCGAACATTATCATAGTATCTCCTAAGCAGAGCAAGACGAATAGACATATTCTAGCAAAAGAAACAACATGATTAGATAACAACAAGCATATAATATCAAACTTATAAAACTTAATTACTTACAGAAGATTGTACAGGACTTCAAACTCTAGCACACTCTAACTTCAAGCTCACACTTAGACTCTGGACTATATATTTTTTTTTTTATCAATCTTTTTTCTATTTTTTTATGATCTATTGAGTGATGATCACCAAAGGAAACACCCAGCTCCTTATATAGATGGAGCATACGAAAGAGCCCACTCTCATTCGACCATGAGAGGACTTCAAACCAGATGAAACAGAAAAAGGAATGGCTACCGACACAAGCCTCCAAACATACTTTTCAAAAGTTGATGGGCAAGGTACATAAGGTGGAATATCTTTATGCCACATGGAAAGCATAAGATTAACATACCCCCACAACTTTATCAACTTTTGACATGTGGCAGTAAAGCTATACCCACTTTTACAAACCCAACACCTTTATTTACAAGTGGCATCTCAAGAGGCAGCCCCTACCAACTTCATGACAAAATATGTTCTCTGGAGAAGATTTGAGAATATATCTTTTTGATTAGATGCTAACTTTTCTTCCAAGTAATGATAACTAGAAACAACATTTCTTTAGCATTATTTCTTCTCAGCATTTGTTGAATGAAGACACCATTTCTTCTAAAAATGACACCTATAAGATATTATGTACAACCAACATTTATGGGACCACTTTTCTTCTTCATACTAGCCATATTCCCCCACTAAAAAGAGATGATTCCTGTCAAAATACGATCCTGATGTTATTGGTATCAGAGCCAGTGGACTCATCTTTTTTTGGTGGGGGAATATGGCTAGTATGAAGAAGAAAAATGGTCCCATCAATGTTGGTTGTACACAATATCTTGTAGGTGTCATGATGAGAAGATCAACAAAGAAAAGTTGCTTGGTTGGTGAGATGAAAAAGTCTTGCTAGATGATGATGATATGAAGAAAAGTTGGATGTTATCATAGTCAAAAGATTTTAAAGAGCATATTTTGTCTTGAAGTTGGTAGGGGCTGCCTCTTGAGATGCCGCTTGTAATTAAAGGTGTTGGGTTTGTAAAAGTGGGTATAGCTTTATTGCCACATGTCAAAAGTTGATAAAGTTGTGGGGGTATGTTAATCTTATGCTTTCCATGTGGCATAAAGATATTCCTCCTTATGTACCTTGCCCATCAACTTTTGAAAAGTATGTTTGGAGGCTTGTGTCGGTAGCCATTCCTTTTTTCTGTTTCATCTAGTTTGAAGTCCTCTCATGGTTGGATGAGAGTGGGCTCTTTTGTATGCTCCATCTATATATATAACGAGCTGGGGGTTTCCTTTGGTGATCATCACTCAATAGATCAGAAAAAAATAGAAAAAAGATTGATAAAAAAAAATATAGTCCAGAGTCTAAGTGTGAGCTTGAAGTTAGAGTGTGCTAGAGTTTAAAGTCCTGTACAATCTTCTGTAAGTAATTAAGTTTTATAAGTTTGATATTATATGCTTGTTGTTATCTAATCATGTTGTTTCTTTTGCTAGAATATGTCTATTCATCTTACTCTGCTTAGGAGATACTATGATAATGTTCGAATATTAAGAGATTTAGATGAATTAAATCTATTATCCAGGATCTGAAGCTTTTTAGCCAAGTTGATCTATCAAATTCTCTTTAGAGTTTTTATTTTCCTTCTTATTCTCCACTTCTGTGCCTCGTTTATCTTCTTAAGAATGTGGTCGCATTGTAAGTCCCGCTTCAGGCCGTGATCAGGCGTCAAGGGCTGTAAATCGTTGACAGAACTCTTCTTGTTTCTTACGAGCTACTAAAGATGGAAAATTCTAAGGGAAAAACAAAACTTTTTAAGAATTGGTTTAAATCATTTCAGTATCCTTCTAATAGATCATATTCATCTTCGTCATCCTATCAGTCTGCTTTAACTAGTTTTACCCGTAATAGCTTAGAAAAAAAAAATTCAGAAAAAACAAAAAATTCAGAAGAAATGATATATGAAAATTTTGACCAAGCAATATCCAACTGGAAGTTGGCAGCCTTGCCTGTAACAAAAATATATAGCAATGGCACATTTGAAGAGCAAAATGATTACCACATAAAAACTGTTGAAAAAACTGTTTCTCTTTCTAGAGGAAAACAGACAATTAAGGTTCTTGATAGAAGAATTATTGAACAAATCAGCACCAAATACAACTACCTGCACATAGGATTAATTCAGGTAGGAATCAAACCACTGTTTCGATTAGGATTAAATGTTTCAGTGTGTGCTTATGTGCGAGATCAGAGACATGATGAGTTTGATGATTCTCTTTATGCTATGATTGAATCCAGTCTCTGTCATGGACCTGTTTATTTTAACTGCTTCCTAATATCACAATTGATGCTCATGATGATGATATTCTTGATTGTGCAAGTATTGGATTTCAAAGGATTAAAGATGAGTCCAAGAAGTAAACCTTTTGCTATAGTTTATCGTGTGTTCTACAAATCCATGATCTCTGTCTTTCCCATGATAGCCTATAGAGATAAGGTTGATAAAGAAAAAACTACAATTCTCATGGAAACAAACTTTAACAATAATGTGTTCATCCCAAAAGTTATCAGTTGGGAAGAAGTTGTTCTCCCAGGAAATTGGCAAATAGAAGATGTTACCCAAAGAGTAAATGAAATAACAGATGATTTACAAAGTATAGTCAAATTACCAGATGGTAATGTTGAAGTCAATTTTAGGAGAAAAATGGAAAAAGCTAGGAGAAATTTCGTCGGTTATACAGAAGGAAGAAAAAGTTTTAAATTAGAAGAAATAGATGATGACCAAAGGAGTAGTGAAATGGAAGAAATGGATCAAAAAATTTTTAGAAACAAAGAAAGTGGAATCGAACACCCTGTGTATAAAAGAACTTCATCACAAAAAACCTATAACCTAAGTGAAAATGATTTCCTCAAAGGAGCCATAAGAATGGTTAGCATTCAAAAGGCAGAATAAATGCCTATCAAAAAATTTGAAATTGATAAACCATATGTTAGAGAAAATTTGAAAAATCACCCTTTAAAAGATTGGTTCTTTAAAAAGTTTAACACAGAAGAAAATGATAAGATGAGAGAATTATGGTATTTCCAAATGGAGGAAGAAGAAAGAAATATAGCTTTATTTGATTGGTTTATGGAATATTTTAGAAAAGGGAAAATCAAAGAAAAAGAAACTCAAAGCCCAGAACAAATAAGAGTTATAGGAAAGACAACAAGAACTTGGAAAGACACTGAAGGAAAAGAAGTTGATAAATCTCACCCACCTTGGAAGAAACTTGATATTTCTGTCCCTAATACAAAAACCAAGAATTATGCCATGCCTGTAAAAAATGCATCTATTTATGAATCAAAATCAGACCCAAATGCTAAAGACATAGGTATAGGTATTGGAGATATAATTGAACAAAACAATTATACCAATCTATTTCTATTAACCATTGGAGAACAAATAGATCGAATCGAAAAAACAATCAAATTCAAGGCCTTCAATAAAGATAAAGAAGAAAAATTAGAAGAAAGCTCTGCCAATGCAGTACATGTTCCCAGACAATTACCTAAAGGGATTATTTTTCAAGAAGGACCATTCATGATGACAGACGAAATGCAAAAAGAATTATCCAATAGGATGGAAAGCCTCAATATGGGAGGAAAAGGATTTAGCATCGTAAGAGTCTCTGCTTCAAAGGATTTATTAATAAATCGTCTAAAGAAATGGAATCCCCCAGGTAAAATTACCAGAGACAAAGAATTATTATCCTAGACCAACCCCTGTTGATCTACAACTTGAAGAAGCTCCATACAGTTACACTTCAGAATTAAACTATTTAGGAAATTCTTTATATGAGTGGAACTTAGATGGATTAATAAAATATCAAATCATCCAAATGGTTCACAGTATGTTAATATACTATAATGCTTGTGAAGTCAGAGGAAATACTCCAAGAAATATTTTCCTGATGATAACCACCTCTTTCAATAGAATATTAAGAGGATGGTGGAATTATGGATTAACTGTAGCTCAAAGACTTGAAATAGAAAATGCTGTCAATATGGATGAATTTGGAAAAATCCTTTATAGAGACAAAACCACAGGAAATTTAGTTGATCCAAATATTAAGCTTGAAGCAGGTACTAGTGAAGTCCCTGATAATTGGGAAACTCAATCTGATTGTGTTAGTGTCTTGCTTCTATGCATCCTCAATGAATTCAATGGAGGAATTGCTCTAATTAAGGAGAAAAATAGACAGCAATTATATCGCTTGAGATGTAGAAATTTAGGAGAATTTCGTTGGTATAGAGATGTATTCTTATCAAAAGTTTACCAACTCAATGATTGTAATTCTGATATTTGGAAAGAAATATTCATTTCAGGATTACCACCCTTATTTGCTGAAAAGGTGCCTAATTCATTGAGAGAAAAAAATGCATGGTACTATTAATTACAGTTTACTGACGTTCGGAGGAATTATACACAGAATTAACAAAGTTGGCATGAATCTTTGCACTGATTTAAAGATCAGTAAACAAGCTGAAAAAATGAGAAAATATTCTGGAGATAAAGAATTAGGAGATTTTTGTTTCCAGTTTGGTTTAGATCAAACACCTGAATCAAAGAGAAAACCTTCACGTTCTAGATTTACTCCTGATAGAAGAAATAAAATGGTAAGAAAATATAAACCCGGAAGATATAAAAAACAGAGAAAATCTGATGAGTTCAGTCCATTCAAAAGAAAATCTAGAAAATATTTCAAAAAGAAATACATAAATGAAAATGTTCTAACTTGTTACACTTGCGGGAAAAAGGGTCATTATTCAAGTAAATGCTTTAAAAAAGAAAATCCCTCTAAAAAGAAACTTAGAAAAATCAATACCAAAAATGATGATGAAAATACTGAAAAAGAACAATCTGATTCAAGTTCCTCAGAAGAAGAAGAAGAATATGAATCTGATTCATCAACTAACATTGAGGAAAATAGTCCTCAAGTTCAGCTCATCAAACAATTCCAATCATGCACATGTCATTCAGATGATGAAGAATCTAAAGGAGAATGGTCGATACCATCTGATGAAGATCTTGGTATCCATATTTGTGTCCTCACTGCCCCTCAAAAATTACTTCTAGAAATGTTTGATAACATACCCGATCCAGAGAAAAAAGTTCAATCTTTAAATCAAATTTCAAAATTGGGGGGAGGAGAAGAAGAAGAAAGTTCACAACCAAAAATTTCCTTTGAAGAAAATGAAAATGGTGACAAAACACCATATTATCCAAAAAGGATAAAAGAGAAAGAAACATTTCACACACCAACTTATTCCATGATTGACCTTATGAATAGAGCAGAAAAAATTCATTCTATAAATAAACCCTTAACTCTCTCAGATTTATAAAGAGAATTAAATGATCAGAAGAGAGAACTCCGTGAATTAACATTAGAATTAACCAAAAAACAAAATGAGCTTGATGAAAGGTTAACTTGGTTAGAAAATGATGGTGCTATTGAAAAATATGATGAAGAAAAATTTGTCCAAAGAATTAAAGGAGAAATTAGCAAAATCTCTACTGGTGTAATTCCTACAAAATGTATTTACCAACAGTGGAGAGTTCAGGTAAAAATAAAAATAAAAAACTTTGAGAAGATTGTCAATGTCATAATTGACACTTGTGCAGACTTAAATGTTATCAGACTTGGAATAGTTCCTATTGAATTTACAAGTGAATCAAAACAGTTTGTTTCTGCTGCTAATGGAACAACGATTTCCATAGAAGGAAAAATCCCAAATGTTCATGTTTGCATGAAAGGAGTCTGTGTTACTTCACTATTTATTATTTCAGAAGATATTGTTAATGATGTACTCCTTTGATCCCCGTTTGTTCTTCAAATCCAACCCTTTTCTGTAACAACAAAAGGAATTTCTACAAATATCAAAGGGATTGAAGGAAATCTTGATTTTATAGATGATCCTTGTGAAACGAAAATCCAAAGGATAAATCAAGTTATTGCCATAAGAGAAAATTACATAAATGGACTAAAAAATGAAATTAAATGTGTCCAAATGACAAAAGAATTAGAGAAAAAAGAATTTAAAACAAAATTAGAAGAATTCACCAAACAGATTGAAGAAGAATGCTGTTCTGAATTACCATCAGCCTTTTGGAATAGAAAAAGACACATAGTAGATTACCAAATGTAAAAGATTTCAATGAAAAAGATATTCCTACTAAAGCTCGTCCATCTCAAATGGATGCTGCTCATTTAAAGCTTTGCCAAGAAGAAATCAATGATCTTCTGAAGAGAGGGTTAATTATAAAAAACAAATCCCTTTGGAGCTGTACGGCTTTTTATGTTGAAAAGGCCGCTGAAATTGAAAGAGGAGTTCCAAGATTGGTAATCAATTATAAACCTTTAAACAAAGTCCTACAATCTATTATGTATCCTTTGCCTAATACTCAGGATTTGTTAAACAGATTAAACAATGAAAAAATATTCTCAAAATTTTATTTAAAATCAGGATTTTGGCAGATTCAGATAAAAGAAGAAGATAGATATAAAACTGCATTCACTGTTCCAATGGGGCATTATGAATGGAATGTTATGCCTTTCGGATTGAAAAATGCTCCGTCTGAATTTCAGAATATTATGAATAATATCTTCTCGTCTTACACCCAGTTTGTCATTGTTTACATTGATGATATTCTTATCTTTTCAGAATCTAAGATAAAACATTGGAAACACTTGGGTATTTTCAAAAGAGTCATAAAAGAAAATGGATTGGCTTTATCTAAAAGAAAAATGAATCTCTTTAAGCAGAAAATCAGGTTCTTAGGATTTGAGATTCAAGACAGAAAAATAACTCCAACCAATAGAGTTATTCAATTTGCTGATAAATTTCCAGATGAAATTAAAGATAAAAATATGCTACAAAGATTTTTTGGATGTCTAAATTATGTTTGATTTTTCTATCAAGATTTGGCAAAAGATAGAAAACTTCTCCGAGAAAGGTTAAAGAAAAATCCTCAGGAATGGTCTATCCATCACACTGATGCAGTAAAAAATATTAAAGAAAGAGTTAAAAATCTTCCTTATAGATGTTTATCTGACCCAGAAGCTTTCAAAATAGTTCAAACTGATGCCTCTGATGTCGGATATGGTGGAATCCTCTTACAAGGAAAAGACTCAAAAGAAGAATTAATAAGATTTAATTCTGGATTTTGGAATGAAGCATAAAAGAAATATTCAACCATCAAAAAGGAAGTTCTTACCATAGTTATTTGTGTGAGGAAATTCCAACATGATTTATTAAACAAAGAATTTCTGATCAGAGTTGATGCTAAGGCAGCAAAAGAAATTCTAGAAAAAGATGTCAAAAATCTTATCTTTAAGCAAATATGTGCTAGATGGCAAGCCATTTTATCAGTGTTTGAATTTAAAATTGAATTTATTACTGAAAATTCTAACTCTCTTCTCCGTTCATGAAGAAAAAAGGGCAAGAGAAATTGGCAGATCAAGAAGAAAGGCAAAAGGGTTTTACTCCAACAAAAGACCCAAGTCAATCAGAATTATATCTTTACACTGGTAACAGAATTCTTGTTACTTCAGATTGTCTTATGGAAGAAAGATCTGTAGAAGATAATGTTTATTTTCTCTTTGGAAAGGGGCTTCATTATTATTCCCCTTATAAAAGGAAAATCGGAGATTGGTATCTCAATATTTTGCATCAGACGAAAAGTGTCCTCATCTTCCACAATAAGAATGAAATGGTATCATCACTTACTCAAAGTTCACTATTCTCAAAATCCTTACTGAGGAAGATTGGGATGGTCCCTTGTACATGACAAAATCCGTCCGATTATACAATTCGACTGAGTTCTTTAATTATTGGGATTATATTGATGCCTGAAAATTTGTTTTGATGTGGCAAAATCGCCAGTATAATCATTCCTGGTTCATCAGATTCAACGAAGAAAGTCCTGATGTCATGCCTATCCACCGCAGTATTCCTTCATGGTTTCTCTTTACTTGGTGGTCATATTTTGGTGCTTCTCAGAAAATCTTTCCTGATAATTTTCGTTATTTATTTATTAAGTTCTGTGAAGTAGAAGAAAAAGTTCCTTTTGAAGCATTTAATGTTCTTCGCTTCTTTGCAAAGTTCCATATTCCATACATTTTCCAGTGGAAGTTTGAAGTAAAAAGAACTTTTTCGATCTTCCATCTTTGTACCAAACTTTTTACCAAAAATGGTGGTCAAAAATTGAAAATGATACTTATAAAAGAATTCTGAATCAAATCTCTCCTCCTGTTAAAGAAGAAATTCCTCTTCCTGAAGAAAAGCCTTTTGAGAATGAAATGCTCATGGCTGATCTCTTGGCCAAAAAGATTGCCAAAGAGATTGCTCAAGAAAAATCTCATGAGCCAATGGACATGTCTGTTGACTCCGTTAATTTTGAAAAAAAGGTCAAGCAAATTTTAGAAGAATATCTCCCAAAGAAAAAAGTTGGTGATCATGATTGAGATAGTAATCATGATCCAGAAGAAAATCTTGATGATAAAGTTGTGCCCCTTGAAGATCTCCATCCTCGATGGGACCCTGACTCTCATGTTAATCCCGATGGCTCAGTTACAGATTATCTTCGTGGTGGGAAGTTTTGGTATTCTTCAGTAAAAGACAAAGGAAAAGAAAAGGAAGTTGAAAAGGAATCTCCGTTAGCTGAATTATTCCGTAAAAATTCCGCTAAAGCAAAAGAATTAATGAAAAAGAAGATTTGAGAAGATTTGAGATGATTCCTGTCAAAATACGATCCTGCTGTTATTGGTATCAGAGCCAGGTTTCGATCCTGGGAACTGTGGGTTATGGGCCCACCACAGCAGGATCGTATTTTGACAGGAATCATCTCAAATCTTCTCAAATCTCCAAATCTTCTTTTTCATTAA
The DNA here is from genome assembly GCA_022113865.1 of Chimonanthus praecox. Classification (NCBI taxonomy): domain Eukaryota; kingdom Viridiplantae; phylum Streptophyta; class Magnoliopsida; order Laurales; family Calycanthaceae; genus Chimonanthus; species Chimonanthus praecox. Next base: position 32,125,084 of record CM039089.1, on the reverse strand, counting down.
TTCTTTTGCTTTAGCGGATTTTTTAGGGAATAATTCAGCTAACCGAGATTCCTTTTCAACTTCTTTTTCTTTTCCTTTGTCTTTTACTGAAGAATACCAAAACTTCCCACCACGAAGATAATCTGTAACTGAGTCATCGGGATTAACATGAGAGTCAGGGTCCTATTGAGGATGGAGATCTTCAAGGGGCACAACTTCATCATCAAGATTTTCTTCTGGATCATGATTACTATCCTAATCATGATCACCAACTTTTTTCTTTGGGAGATATTCTTCTAAAATTTGCTTGATCTTTTTTTCAAAATTAACGGAGTCAACAGACATGTCCATTGGCTCAGGAGATTTTTCTCGAGCAATTTCTTTGGCAATCTTTTTGGCCAAGAGATCAGCCATGAGCATTTCATTCTCAAAAGGCTTTTCTTCAGGAAGAGGAATTTCTTCATTAACAGGAGGAGAGATTTGATTTAGAATTCTCTCATAAGTATCATTTTCAATTTTTGACCACCATTTCTGGTAAAAAGTCTGATACAAAGACAGAAGATCGAAAAAGTTCTTTTTTACTTCAAACTTCCATTGGAAAATGTATGGAATATGGAACTTTGCAAAGAAGCGAAGAACATTAAATGCTTTAAAAGGAACTTTTTTTTCTACTTCACAGAACTTAATAAATAAATAACGAAAATTATCAGGAAAGATTTTCTGAGAAGCACCAAAATATGACCACCAAGTAAAGAGAAACCAAGAAGGAACACTGCGGTGGATAGGCATGACATCAGGACTTTCTTCTTTGAATCTGATGAACCAGGAATGATTATACTTGCGATTTTGCCACATCAAAGCAAATTTCCAGGCATTAATATAATCCCAATAATTAAAGAACTCAGTCGAATTGTATAATCGGACGGATTTTGTCATGTACAAGGGACCATCCCAATCTTCCTCAGTAAGGATTTTGAGAATAGTGAACTTTGAGTAAGTGATGATACCATTTCATTCTTATTGTGGAAGATGAGGACACTTTTCGTCTGATGCAAAATATTGAGATACCAATCTCCGATTTTCCTTTTATAAGGGGAATAATAATGAAGCCCCTTTCCAAAGAGAAAATAAACATTATCTTCTACAGATCTTTCTTCCATAAGACAATCTGAAGTAACAAGAATTCTGTTACCAGTGTAAAGATATAATTCTGATTGACTTGGGTCTTTTGTTGGAGTAAAACCCTTTTGGCTTTCTTCTTGAATTGCCAAATTCTCAATCCCTTTTTTCTTCATGAACGGGGAAGAACTACTTGCCATTTTGTCGTCCCTGAAGAAATTCTCTAGTAAGAAAGTCAGGGAGAGAGTTAGAATTTCCATTAATAAATTCAATTTTAAATTCAAACACTGATAAAATGGCTTGCCATCTAGCACATATTTGCTTAAAGAGAAGATTTTTGACATCTTTTTCCAGAATTTCTTTTGCTGCCTGAGCATCCACTGTTGGTAAATACATTTTGTAGGAATTACACCTGTAGAGATTTTGCTAATTTCTCCTTTAATTCTTTGGACAAATTTTTCTTCATCATATTTTTCAATAGCACCATCATTTTCTAACCAAGTTAACCTTTCATCAAGCTCATTTTGTTTTTTGGTTAATTCTAATTTTAATTCACGGAATTTTCTCTTCTGATCATTTAATTCTCTTTGTAAATTTGAGAGAGTTAAGGGTTTATTTATAGTATGAATTTTTTCTGCTCTATTCATAAGGTCAATCATGGAATAGGTTGGTGTGTGAAATGTTTCTTTCTCTTTTATCCTTTTTGGATAATATGGTGTTTTATCACCATTTTCATTTTCTTCAAAGGAAATTTTTGGTTGTGAACTTTCTTCTTCTTCTCCTCCCCCCAATTTTGAAATTTGATTTAAAAATTGAATTTTTTTCTATGGATCGTGTATGTTATCAACCATTTCTAGAAGTAATTTTTGAGGGGTAGTGAGGACACGAATATGGATACCAAGATCTTCATCAGATGGTGTCAACCATTCTCCTTCAGATTCTTCATCATCTGAATGACATGTGCATGATTGGAATTATTTGATGAGCTGAACCTGAGGACTATTTTCCTCAATGTCAGTTGATGAATCAGATTCGTATTCTTCTTCTTCTTCTTCTGAGGAACTTGAATCAGATTGTTCTTTTTCAGTATTTTCATCATCATTTTTGGTATTATTTTTCTAAGTTTATTTTTAGAGGGATTTTCTTTTTTAAAGCATTTACTTGAATAATGACCCTTTTTCCCGCAAGTGAAACAAGTTAGAACATTTTATTTTATGTATTTCTTTTTGAAATATTTTCTAGATTTTCTTTTGAATGGACTGAACTCATCGGATTTTCTCTATTTTTTATATCTTCCGGTTTTATATTTTCTTACCATTTTGTTTCTTCTATCCGGTGTAAATCTAGAACGCGAAGATTTTCTCTTTGATTCAGGTGTTTGATCTAAACCAAACTGGAAACAAAAATCTCCTAATTCTTTATCTCTAGAATATTTTCTCATTTTTTCAGCTTGTTTACTGATCTTTAAATCAGTGCAAAGATTCATGCCAACTTTGTTAATTCTCTTTATAATTCCTCCGAACGTCAGTAAACTATAATTAATAGTACCATGCATTTCTTCTCTTAAGGAATTACGCACCTTTTCAGCAAATAAGGGTGGTAATTAGTACATGCTTCAAGCTTAATATTTGGATCAACTAAATTTCCTATGGTTTTGTCTCTATAAAGGATTCTTCCAAATTCATCCATTTTGACAGCATTTTCTATTTCAAGTCTTTGAGCTCCAGTTAATCCATAATTCCACCATCCTCTTTAAATTCCATTGAAAGAGGTGGTTATCATCAGGAAAATATTTCTTTGAGTATTTCCTCTGACTTCACAAGCATTACAGTATATTAACATACTGTGAACCATTTGGATGATTTGATATTCTGTTAATCAATCTAAGTACCACTCATATAAAGAATTTCCTGAATAGGTTAATTCTGAGGTGCAACTGTATGGAGCCTCTTCGAGTTGTAGATCAACAGGGGTTGGTCTAGGATAATAATTCTTTGTCTCTGGTAATTTTGCTTGGGGATTCCATTTCTTTAGACGATTTATTAATAAATCCTCTGAAGCAGAGACTCTTAGGATGCTAAATCCTTTTCCTCTCATATTGAGGCTTACCATCTTATTGGATAATTCTTTTTGCATTTCGTCTGTCATCATGAATGGTCCTTCTTGCAAAATAATCCCTTTAGGTAATTGACTGGAAACATATACTGCATTGGCAGAGCTTTCTTCTAATTTTTCTTCTTTATCTTTATTGAAGGGCTTTAATTTGATTGTTCTTTCTATTCGATCTGTTTGTTCTCCAATGGTTAATAGACATAGATTGGTTTAATTGTTTTATTCAATTATATCTCCAATACCTATACCTATGTCTTTAGCATTTTGGGTCTGATTTTGATTCATAAATAGATGCATTTTTTACAGGCATGGCATAATTATTGGTTTCTGTATTAGGGACAGAAATATCAAGTTTCTTCCAAGGTGGGTGAGATTTATCAACTTCTTTTCCTTCAGTGTCTTTCCAAGCTCTTGTTGTTTTTCCTATAACTTTTATTTGTTCTGTGCTTTGAGTTTCTTTTTCTTTGATTTTCCTTTTCTAAAATATTCCATAAACCAATCAAAGAAGGTATATTTCTTTCTTCTTCCTCCATTTGGAAATACCATAATTCTCTCATCTTATCCTTTTCTTCTATGTTAAACTTTTCAAAGAACCAATCTTTTAAAGGGTGATTTTTCAAATTTTCTCTAAGATATGGTTTATCAATTTCAAATTTTTTGACAGGTATTTCTTCTGGCTTTTGAATGCTAACCATTCTTATGGCTCCTTGGAGGAAATCACTTTTACTTGGGTTATAGGTATTTTGTGATGAAGTTCTTTTATACACAGGGTGTTCGATTCCACTTTCTTTGTTCCTAAAAAGTTTTTGATCCATTTCTTCCTTTTCAGTACTCCTTGGTCATCATCTATTTCTTATAATTTAAAACTTTTTCTTCCTTCTGTATAACCGGTGAAACTGCTCCTAGCTTTTTCCATTTTTCTCTTAAAATTGACTTCAACATTACCATTTGGTAATTTAACTATACTTTGTAAATCATCTGTTATTTCATTTACTCTTGGGGTGACATCTTCTATTTGCCAATTTCCTGGGAGAACAACTTCTTCCCAACTGATGACTTTTGGGATGAACACATTATTGTTAAAGTTTGTTTCCATGAGAACTGTAGTTTTTTCTTTATCAACCTTATCTCTATAGGCTATCATGGGAAAGACAGAGATCATGGATTTGTAGAACACACGATAAACTATAGCAAAAGGTTTACCTCTTGGACTCATCTTTAATCTTTTACTTTGAAATCCAATAGTTGCACAATCAAGAATATCATCATCATGAGCATCAATTGTGATATTAGGAAAGCAGTTAAAATATACAGGTCCATGACAGAGACTGGATTCAATCATAGCATAAAGAGAATCATCAAATTCATCATGTCGCTGATCTCGCACATAAGCACACTCTGAAACATTTAATCCTAATCGAAACAGTGGTTTGATTCTTACCTGAATTAATCCTATGTGCAGGTAGTTGTATTTGGTTCTGATTTGTTCAATAATTCTTCTATCAAGAACTTTAATTGTTTGTTTTCCTCGAGAGAGAGAAACAATTTTTTCAACAGTTTTTATGTGGTAATCATTTTGCTCTTCAAATGTGTCATTGCTATATATTTCTGTTATAGGCAAGGCTGGCAACTTCCAGTTGGATATTGCTTGGTCAAAATTTTCATATATCATTTCTTCTGAATTTTTTGTTTTTTCTGAATTTTCTTTTTCTAAGCTATTACGGGTAAAACTAGTTAAAGCAGACTGATAGGATGAAGAAGATGAATAAGATCTATTAGAAGGATACTGAAATGATTTAAACCAATTCTTAAAAAGTTTTGTTTTTCCCTTAGATTTTTCCATCTTTTGTAGCTCGTAAGAAACAAGAAGAGTTCTGTCAACGATTTACAGCCCTTGACGCCTGATCACGGCCTGAAACGGGACTTACAACGCGACCACACTCTTTAGAAGATGAACGAGGTAAAGAAGTGGAGAATAAGAAGGAAAATAAAAACTCTAAAGAGAATTGGATAGATCAACTTGGTTAAAAAGCTTCAGATCTGGATAATAGATTTAATTCATCTAAATCCTTTTTTTTTTAACACAGATTTAAATACAAGATAATAATTCTAATTCTTCATTCAGTCTATTATAATATTCTCTTATCTGATTACACAAGCGTACTAACATAGATCTTCTAATAGTTTGAACACAGATAACAAGATATCATCCTACAACTATATTTTCATCAATTTGTCTGATAGCATTTTCTAATCTTCTAAGCTGGTTTTCACGTCTTCTTAGATCACTCAAAAATTATAAAAAATAATATAAGGGTGAGTGTGAGTGTGAAGTTAGAGTGTGCTAGAGTTTGAAGTCCTGTACAATCTTCTGTAAGTAATTAAATTTTATAAGTTTGATATTATATGCTTGTTGTTATCTAATCATGTTGTTTCTTTTGCTAAAATATGTCTATTCGTCTTGCTCTGCTTAGGAGATACTATGATGATGTTCGAATTTTAAGAAAAATTGAATTCTTATTAGACAATATAAGAAGACATTTACAAATCTGCACCTACAGAAATAATCCTTGCCATCATGAGTTTGAAAGAAGAAGGATTGTTTTAATGCGTTCTTATGCTATCTTCCAACTAGATAAATTCCGAACTGAATCAGAACTAAAAGTTGTGGCCTTCTAAGAACAAAGTTGACAAACTAGAATAACTAGTCAAACTGGACCAACTGAACAAAGTGGACAAAATGGAAAAACTTGTCAAACTGTAGAAAATAGACAAACTGAACCATCTAGACAAACTTCACAAACTAGATAAACTGGACAAACTGAGCAAAGTGAACAAACTGGACAAACTGGACAAGTTGGACGAAATGGACAAAGTTGACAAACTGAACTGGACAAAAACATGACAAAGTGGACAAACTGTAGAAAGTGGGCAAACTGGAAAAAGTGGACTAACTTGACAAAGTGGACAAATAGGACGAATTGGACAAACTGGACAAACAGAATGAACTGGACAAAATCGTCAAGCTGGACAAACTGGACAATATCGTCAAGCTGGACCAACTGGACAAACTTGACAAACTAGACAAACTGGACCAACTGGACAAACTGGACAAAGTAGACAAAGTGGACATAGTGGGCAAAGTGCACAAACTAGACAAAGTGGAGGAACATGACAACGTTGACAAATTGTACGAATTGGAAAAAGTGGACAAATTTGTCAAACTGGACAAAGTGGACTAACAGGACAAAGTGGACAAAGTGAACGAATTGGAAAAAGTGGATAAATTTGTCAAATTGGAAAAATTAGTCAAGTTGGACGAACAGGACAACTGGACCAACTGAACAAAGTGGATAAACTGGACTGGACAAATTAGATAAAATGGACAAATTGGATAAACTGGACCAACTGGACAAACTAGACAAACGGGACAAAGTGAACAAAATGGACAATCTGGACGAACAGGACAAAGTGGACAAACTGGAAAAAAAATAGTCAAACTGGACGAATAGGACCAACTGAACAAAGTGCACAAACTGGACTGGACAAATTAGATAAACTGGACGAAATGGACCAACTGGACAAAGTAGACGAATTTGATAAATTAGATAAACTGATGAAACTTGACAAATTGGACAAACTGAACCATCTAGACAACCTTGTCAAATTACACAAACTGGACAAAGTGAGCAAAGTGAACAAAGTGGACAAACTAGACGAACTAGACAAAGTGGATAAAACTGGACGAATTGGAAAAAGTAGACAAACATGACAAAGTGGATGAACTGTAGAAAGTGGGCAAACTGGAAAAAGGTGGACTAACTGGACAAATTGGACGATGGACAATTTCAACAAACTTGATAAACTAAAGAAATTGGACAAACTGGACAAACAGGACGAACAGGACAAAGTGGATAAACATAATGAATTGGAAAAAGTGGACAAATTTGTCAAATTGGACAAAAAGGACGAAGTGGACGAACTGTACCAAGTGGACAAACTGGAAAAACTACTCAAATTGGACGAACAAGACCAACTCGACCACCTGAACAAAGTGGAGAAACTGGAAAAAAAAAGTTAAACTAGATGAACAATACAAAGTGGACAAACTGGAAAAGGCAGGATCTGAGGATCTGGAATCATCTCAGATCTCAAATATCTTTAAATCTTCTTTTTCATAAATTCTTTTGCTTTAGCGGAATTTTTCCGGAATAACTCAGCTAACCGAGATTCCTTTTCGACTTCTTTTTCTTTTCCTTTGTCTTTTGCTGAAGAATACCAAAACTTTCCACCACGAAGATAATCAGTAACTGAGCCATCAGGATTAACATGAGAGTCAGGGTCCCAACGAGGATGGAGATCTTCAAGGGGCACAACTTCATCATCAAGATTTTCTTCTGGATCATGATTACTATCCCAATCATGATCACGAACCTTTTTCTTTGGGAGATACTCTTCTAGAATTTGTTTGATCTTTTCTTCAAAATTGACGGAGTCAACAGACATGTCCATTGGCTCAGGAGATTTTTCTCGAGCAATTTCTTTGGCAATCTTTTTGGCCAAGAGATCTGCCATGAGCATTTCATTCTCAAAAGGTTTTTCTTCAGGAAGAGGAATTTTTTCTTTAACAGGAGGAGAGATTTGATTCAGAATTCTCTCATAAGTATCATTTTCAATTTTTGACCACCATTTTTGGTAAAAAGTCTGGTACAAAGACGGAAGATCGAAAAAGTTCTTTTTTACTTCAAACTTCCACTGGAAAATGTATGGAATATGGAACTTTGCAAAGAAGCGAAGAACATTAAATACTTCACAGGGAACTTTTTCTTGTACTTCACAGAACTTAATAAATAAATAACGAAAATTATCAGGAAAGATTTTCTCAGAAGCACCAAAATATGACCACCAAGTAAAGAGAAACCATGAAGGAACACTGCGGTGGATAGGCATGACATCAGGACTTTCTTCTTTGAATCTGATGAACCAGGAATGATTATACTTGCAATTTTACCACATCAAAGAAAATTTTCAGGCATCAATATAATCCCAATAATTTAAAGAACTCAGTCGAATTGTATAATCAGACTGATTTTCTCATGTATAAAGGACCATCCCAATCTTCCTCAGTAAGGATTTTGAGAATAGTGAACTTTGAGTAAGTGATGATGCCATTTGCATTCTTATTGTGGAAGATGTGGACACTTTTCGTCTGATCCAAAATATTGAGATACCAATCTCTGATTTTCCTTTTATCAGGGGAATAATAATGAAGCCCCTTTCCAAAGAGAAAATAAACATTATCTTCTACAGATCTTTCTTCCATAAGACAATCTGAAGTAACAAGAATTCTGTTACCAGTGTAAAGATATAATTCTGATTGACTTGGGTCTTTTGTTGGAGTAAAACCCTTTTGGCTTTCTTCTTGATCTGCCAAATTCTCAATCCCTTTTTTCTTCATGAACGGGGAAGAACTACTTGCCATTTTGTCGTCCCTGAAGAAATTCTCTAGTAAGAAAGTCAGGGAGAGAGTTAGAATTTCCATTAATAAATTCAATTTTAAATTCAAAAACTGATAAAATTGTTTGCCATCTAGCAAATATTTGCTTAAAGAGAAGATTTTTGACATCTTTTTCCAGAATTTCTTTTGTAGCCTTAGCATCAACTCTGATCAGAAATTTTTCGTTCAATAAATCATGTTGGAACTTCGTCACACAAATAACTATGGCAAGAACTTCCTTTTTGATGGTTGAATATTTCTTTTGAGAGCTTCATTCCATAATCTAGAATTAAATCTTATTAATTCTTCTTTTGAGTCTTTTTGTTGTAAAAGGATTCCACCATATCCGACATCAGAGGCATCAGTTTGAACTATTTTGAAAGCTTCTGGGTCAGATAAACATCTACAAGGAAGATTTTTAACTCTTTCTTTAATCTTTTTTACTGCATTAGTGTGATGGATAGACCACTCCTTAGGATTTTTCTTTAATCTTTCCTGGAGAAGTTTTTTATCTTTTGCCAAAACTTGATAAAAAAATCCAACACAATTTAGACATCTAAGAAATCTTTGTAGCATATTTTTATCCTTAATTTCATCTGAAAATTTATCAGCAAATTGAATAACTCTATTGGTTGGAGTTATTTTTCTGTTTTAAATCTCAAATCCTAAGAACCTGATTTTCTGCTGAAAGAGATTCATCTTTCTTTTAGATAAAGCCTATCCATTTTCTTTTACAACTCTTTTGAAAATACCCAAGTGTTTCCAATGTTGTAACACAGATTCTGAAAAGATAAGAATATCATCAATGTAAACAATGGCAAACTGGGTGTAAGACGAGAAAATATTATTCATAATATTCTGAAATTCAGACGGAGTATTTTTCAATCCAAAAGGCATAACATTCCATTCATAATGCCCCATTGGAACAGTGAATGCAGTTTTATATCTATCTTCATCTTTTATCTGAATCTGGCAAAATCCTGATTTTAAATCAAATTTTGAGAATATTTTGGCATTGTTTAATCTGTTTAGCAAATCCTGAGTATTAGGCAAAGGATACCTAATAGATTGAAGAACTTTGTTTAAAGGTTTATAATTGATTACCAATTTTGGAACTCCTCTTTCAATTTCAGCGGCTTTTTCAACATAGAATGTCGTACTGCTCCAAGGGGATTTGCTTTTTCTAATTAATCCTTTCTTCAGAAGATCATTGATTTCTTCTTGGCAAAGCTTTAAATGAGCAGCATCCATTTGAGATGGACGAGCTTTAGTAGGAATATCTTTTTTATTAAAATCCTTTACATATGCTAATCCTATTATGTGTTTTTTTCTATTCGAAAAGGTTGATGGTAATTCAGAACAACATTCTTCTTCAATCTGTTTGGTGAATTCTTCTAATTTTGTTTTAAATTCTTTTTTCTCTAATTCTTTTGTCATTTGGACACATTTAATTTCATTTTTTAATCCATTTATGTAATTTTCTCTTGTGGCGATAACTTGATTTATCCTTTGGATTTTCGTTTCACAAGGATCATCTATAGAGTCAAGATTTACTTCAATCCCTTTGATACTTGTAGAAATTCCTTTTGCTGTTACAGAAAAGGGTTGGATTTGAAGAATAAATGGAGATCCAAGGAGAACATCATTAACAATATCTTCAGAAATAATAAAGGGTGAAGTAACACAGACTCCTTTCATGCAAATATGAACATTTGGGATTTTTCTTTCTATGGAAATAGTCGTTCCATTAGCAGCTGAAACAAATTGTTTTGATTCACTCGTAAATTCAATAGGAACAATTCCAAGTCTGATAACATTTAAATCTGCTCCGGTGTCAATTGTGGCATTAACAATCTTCTTAAAGTTTTTGATTTTTATTTTTACCTGAACTCTCCACTGTTGGTAAATACATTTTGTAGGGATTACTCCAGTAGAGACTTTGCTAATTTCACCTTTAATTCTTTGGACAAATTTTTCTTCATCATATTTTTCAATAGCACCATCATTTTCTAACCAAGTTAACCTTTCATCAAGCCCATTTTGTTTTTTGGTTAATTCTAATTTTAATTCACGGAGTTCTCTCTTCAGATCATTTAATTCTCTTTGTAAATCTGAGAGAGTTAAGGGTTTATTTATAGTATGAATTTTTTCTGCTCTATTCATAAGGTCAATCATGGAATAGGTTGGTGTGTGAAATGTTTCTTTTTGAAATGTAATTTCTTTCTCTTTTATCCTTTTTGGATAATATGGTGTTTTATCACTATTTTCATTTTCTTCAAAGGAAATTTTTGGTTGTGAACTTTCTCCTTCTTCTCCTCCCCCAATTTTGAAATCTGATTTAAAAATTGAACTTTTTTCTCTGGATCAGGGATGTTATCAACCATTTCTAAAAGTAATTTTTGAGGGGCAGTGAGGACACGAATGTGGATACCAAGATCTTCATCAGATGATATCGACAATTCTCCATCAGATTCTTCATCATCTGAATGGCATTTACATGATTGGAATTGTTTGATGAGCTGAATCGAGGACTATCTTCTTCAATGTCAGTTGATGATTCAGATTCATATTCTTCTTCTTCTTCTGAGGAACTTGAAACAGTTTGATCCTTTTTAGTATTTTCGTCATCATTTTTTGTATTGATTTTTCTAAGTTTCTTTTTAGAGGGATTTTCTTTTTTAAAGCATTTACTTGAATAATGACACTTCTTCCCGCAATTATAACAAGTTGGAACATTTTCTTTTATATATTTCTTTTTGAAATATTTTCTAGATTTTCTTTTGAATGGACTAAACTCTGTTTTTTATATCTTCCGGGTTTATATTTTCTTACCAATTTGTTTCTTCTATCCGGAGTAAATCTAGAATGCGAAGGTTTTCTCTTTGATTCAGGTGTTTGATCTAAACCTAACTGAAAACAAAAATCTCCTAATTCTTTATCTCCAGAATATTTTCTCATTTTTTCAGCTGGTTTACTGATCTTTAAATTAGTACAAAGATTCATGCCAACTTTGTTAATTCTTTGTATAATTCTTCCGAAAGTCAGCAAAGTATAATTAATAGTACCAAGCATTCTTCTCTCAAGGAATTACGCACCTTTTCAGCAAATAAGGGTGGTAATCCTGAAATGAATCTTTCTTTCCAAATATCAGAATTACAATCATTGAGTTGGTAAACTTTTGATAAGAATACATCTCTATACCAACGAAATTCTCCTAAATTTCTACATCTCAAGCGATGTAATTGCTGTCTATTTTTCTCCTTAATTAGAGCAATTCCTCCAGTGAATTCATTGAGGATGCATAGAAGCAAAACACTAACACAATCAGATTGAGTTTCCCAATTATCAGGGACTTGACTAGTACCTGCTTCAAGCTTAACATTGGGGTCAACTAAATTTCCTTTGGTTTTGTCTCTATAAAGGATTCTTCCAAATTCATCCATTTTTACAACACTTTCTATTTCAAGTCTTTGAGCTCCAGTTAATCCATAATTCCACCATCCTCTTAATCTTCCATTGAAAGAGGTGGTTATCATCAGAAAGATATTTCTTAGAGTATTTCCTCTGACTTCACAGGCATTACAGTATATTAACATACTGTGAACCATTTAGATAATTTGATATTTTGTTAATCCATCCAAGTTCCATTCATATAAAGAATTTCCTGAATAGGTTAATTCTGAGGTGTAACTGTATGGAGCCTCTTCGAGTTGTAGATCAACAGGGGTTGGTATAGGATAATAATTCTTTGTTTCTGGCAATTTTACCTGGGGATTCCATTTCTTTAGACTATTTATTAATAAATCCTCTGAAGCAAAGACTCTTAAGATGCTGTATCCTTTTCCTCCCATATTGAGGCTTTCCATCCTATTGGATAATTCTTTTTGCATTTCGTCTGTCATTATGAATGGTCCTTCTTGCAGAATAATCCCTTTAGGTAATTGTCTGGGAACATATACTGCATTGGCAGAACTTTCTTCTAATTTTTCTTCTTTATCTTTATTGAAGGGCTTTAATTTGATTGTTCTTTCTATTCGATTTGTTTGTTCTCCAATAGTTAATAGACATAGATTGGTATAATTGTTTTGTTCAATTATATCTCCAATACCTATACCTATGTCCTTAGCATTTGGGTATGATTTTGATTCATAAATAGATGCATTTTTTACAGGCATGGCATAATTCTTGGTTTCTGTATTAGGGACAGAAATATCAAGTTTCTTCCAAGGTGGATGAGATTTATCAACTTCTTTCCCTTCAGTGTCTTTCCAGGTTCTTGTTGTCTTTCCTATAACTCTTATTTGTTCTGGGCTTTGAGTTTCTTTTTCTTTGATTTTCCCTTTTCTAAAATATTGCATAAACCAATCAAAGAAAGGTATATTTCTTTCTTCTTCCTCCATTTGAAAATATCATAATTCCCTCATTTTATCTTTTTCTTCTGTGTTAAACTTTTTAAAGAACCAATCTTTTAAAGGATGATTTTTCAAATTTTCTCTAAGATATAGTTTATCAATTTGAAATTTTTTGACAGGTATTTCTTCCTGCTTTTGAATGTTAACCATTCTTATGGCTACTTGGAGGAAATCACTTTCACTTCGGTTATAGGTTTTCGTTGATGATGATCTTTTGTATACAGGGTGTTCGATTCCACTTTCTTTCTTTTTAAAAACTTTTTGATCAATTTCTTCCTTTTCACTAATCCTTTGATCATCATCTATTTCTTCTAATTTAAAACTTTTTCTTCCTTCCGTATAACCGGCAAAACTTCTCCTAGTTTTTTCCATTTTTCTCCTAAAATTGACTACAACATTTCCATTTGGTAATTTAACTATACTTTGTAAATCATCTGTTATTTCATTTACTCTTGGGGTGACATCTTCTATTTGCCAATTTCCTGGGAGAACAACTTCTTCCCAACTGATGACTTTTAGGATGAACACATTATTGTTAAAGTTTGTTTCCATGAGAACTGTAGTTTCTTCTTTATCAACCTTATCTCTATAGGCTATCATGGGAAAGACAGAGATCATGGATTTGTAGAACACACGATAAAGTATAGCAAAAGGTTTACTTCTTGGACTCATCTTTAATCCTTTACTTTGAAATCCAATAGTTGCACAATCAAGAATATCATCATCATGAGCATCAATTGTGATATTAGGAAAGCAGTTAAAATAAACAGGTCCATGACAGAGACTTGATTCAATCATAGCATAAAGAGAATCGTCAAACTCATCATGTCTTTGATCTCTCACATAAGCACATACTGAAACATTTAATCCTAATCGAAATCGTGGTTTGATTCCTACCTGAATTAATCCTATGTGCAGGTAGTTGTATTTGGTTCTGATTTGTTCAATAATTCTTCTATCAAGAACTTTAATTGTCTGTTTTCCTCCAGAGAGAGAAACAATTTTTTCTACAGTTTTTATGTGGTAATCATTTTGCTCTTCAAACGTGCCATTGCTATATATTTCTGTTACAGGCAAGGCTGGCAACTTCCAGTTGGATATTGCTTGGTCAAAATTTTCATATATCATTTCTTCTGAATTTTTTGTTTTTTCTGAATTTTCTTTTTCTAAGCTATTACGGGTAAAATTGGTTAAAGCAGACTGTTAGGATGAAGAAGACGAATTAGATCTATTAGAAGGATACTGAAATGATTTAAACCAATTCTTAAAAAGTTTTGTTTTTCCCTTAGAATTTTCCATCTTTTGTACCTCGTGAGAAACAAGAAGAGTTCTGTCAACGATTTACTGCCCTTAACGCCTGATCACGGCCTGAAGCGGGACTTACAACGCGACCACACTCTTAAGAAGATGAACGAGGCACAGAAGTGGAGAATAAGAAGGAAAATAAAAACTCTAAAGAGAATTGGATAGATCAACCTGGCTAAAAAGCTTCAGATCCTGGATAATAGATTTTAATTCATCTAAATCCTTTTTTTTTTTAACACAAATTTAAATACGAGATAATAATTCTAATTCTTCATTCAGTCTATTACAATATCCTCTTATTTGATTACACAAGCGTATTAACATAGATCTTCTAATAGCTTGAATACGGATAACAAGATATCCTCCTACAGCTATATTTTCATCAATTTGTCTGATAGCATTTTCTAATCTTCTAAGCTGGTTTTCATGTCTTCTTAGATCACGCAATAATTCTTCTCTCCTAATAGAACGAGGAGGCATCTCAGAAGGCCATAACTTTTAGTTTTGATTCAGTTCAGAATTTGTCTAGTTGGAAGACAGCATAGGAACGCATTAAAACAATCCTTCTTCTTTCAAACTCATGATGGCGAGGATTATTTCTATGGGTGCAGATTTGCAAATTTCTCCTTATATTGTCTAACAAGGATTCAATTTTTCTTAATATTCGAACATTATCATAGTATCTCCTAAGTAGAGCAAGACGAATAGACATATTCTAGCAAAAGAAACAACATGATTAGATAACAACAAGCATGTAACATTAAACTTAAAAACTTAATTACTTACAGAAGATTGTACAGGAATTCAAACTCTAGCACACTTAAACTTCAAGCTTACTCTCACATTCACACTTATAATATTTTCTTATAATTTTCTGAACTATATCTCCGATTGATTTTGTACAAACAGAAACACCAGCTCCTTATATAGATGGAGCAAAGACAACCTGGACTTATTCTCTTTCGACCAAGAGAATAAGGCATACAAGAAAACAAATCTACCGACACAAACTTCCAAAATGGCTTTACAAAAGGAGATTCCCACTTTGGGCAACGGTACAATAGGTGGAACTTCATTTTGCAACTTTTCATAGGAACTTGACATATGGCAGCACATGTGGCAGCAACTTTATCTTCTTTTGATGTCAACAAGACATGAGGCAACAGACCCCCACCAACAAGGATAACTTTATCTATTTTTTTTTTTCAACCAAATGAAATGTACTACGACACCATTGGATATCAACTTTAGACAAGGATGGGACATTTACCAAATCAAGCAACTTTTTCTTCAAAGATATCACCTCCTTTTCTTCATAGTAATGATATCAACTTATACCAACAAAACATTTGCCATCATTGTTTTCTTTTTTGAATGAAGACCAATTCTTCTCTGCATGACACCTACACATTTCTTTTCTTTATACTAGCCATATACCCCCACCAAAAAGAGATGAGTCAACTTGGCTCTGATACCAATAACAGGCGTGGACAATTTCGACAAACTTGATAAACTAAAGAAATTGGACAAACTGGACAAACAGGACGAACAGGACAAAGTGGATAAACATAACGAATTGGAAAAAGTGGACAAATTTGTCAAATTGGACAAAAAGGACGAAGTGGACGAACTGTACCAAGTGGACAAACTGGAAAAACTACTCAAATTGGACGAACAAGACAAACTCGACCACCTGAACAAAGTGGAGAAACTGGAAAACTAAGTTAAACTAGATGAACAATACAAAGTGGACAAACTGTATGAATTGCACAAAGTGGACAAACTGAAAAAACTTATCTAACATGTCGAACAGGACAAACTGGACCAGGTGAACAAAGTGGACAAACTAGAATAATTAGTCAAACTGGACCAACTGAACAAATTGGACAAACTGGAAAACTAGTCAAACTAGACGAATTGTAGAAAATGGAAAAACTGAACCATCTAGACAAACTTGACAAATTAGATAAATTGGACAAAGTGAGCAAAGTGGTCAAATTGGGCAAATTGGACGAACTTGACAAAGTTGACAAACTGGACAAAGTGGACAAATTGGACGAATTGGAAAAAGTAGAGAAACATGACAATGTTGACGAACTGCAGAAACTGGATGAACTGGAAAAAGTGGATAAAATGTACTAACTGGGCAAACTGGACTAACTGAATCATCTAGACGAACTTGACAAACTAGACAAACTGGACATAGTGAACAAAGTGGGCAAAGCTGGAAAAACTGAACGAACTGGACAAAGTTGACAAATTGGACGAATTATAGAAAATGGACAAACTGGACAAATTGGACAAACTGAACCATCTAGACGAACTTGACAAACTAGACAAACTGGACATAGTGAGCAAAGTGAACAAAGTGGGCAAAGTGGACAAACTGGAAAAACTGGACGAACTGGACAAAGTTGACAAATTGGACGAATTATAAAAAATGGACAAACTGGACAAATTGGACAAACTAAACCATCTAGACGAACTTGACAAACTAGACAAACTGGACATAGTGGGTAAAGTGAAAAAGTGGGCAAAGTGGACAAACTGGAAAAACTGGATGAACTAGACAAATTTGACAAACTGGATGAATTATAGAGAATGGACAAACTGAACCATTTAGACAAACTGAGCCAATTTGTGCAGTTACCCCAGATTCGTCCAGTTTGTCCAGTTAGTCCACTTTTTCCATTTTGCCCACTTTCTATAGTTCATCCACTTGGTCATGTTTGTCTACTTTTTCCAATTCGTCCTGTTTGTCCATGTTTGTCCACTTTTTTGAATTCGTTCAGTTCGTCCACTTTGTTCACTTTGCTCACTTTGTTCACTTTGGTCCAGTTTGACGAATTTGTCGAGTTTATCTAATTTGCCAGTTCGTCCTGTTTGTCCTGTTTGTCCAATTCGATCTATTCGTCCAGTTTGTCAAGTTAGTCCATTTTTTCTAGTTTGCCCACTTTCTAGAGTTTGTCTACTTCTTCATGTTTGTCCACTCTTTCCAATTTGTCCAGTTTGTCCAGTTCGTCCAGTTTGTCCACTTTGCTCACTTTGCTCACTTTGTCCACTTTGTCAAGATTGTCAAGTTTGTCTAGATGGTTCAGTTTGTCCAGTTTGACCAGTTTATATAATTTGTCCAATTCGTCAAGTTTGTGCAGTTGGTAAGTTTGTCTACTTTGTCGATTTGGTCCCACAGAGCCAATTTGTGCAGTTTGTCCAGATTCGTCCAGTTTGTCCAGTTAGTCCACTTTTTCCAGTTTGCCCACTTTCTATAGTTCATCCACTTTGTCATGTTTGTCTACTTTTTCCAATTCGTCCTGTTTGAACACTTTGTCTAGTTCGTCCATGTTTGTCCACTTTTTCCAATTCGTCCTGTTTGTACACTTTGTCTAATTCGTCCATGTTTGTCCACTTTTTCCAATTCGTCCAGTTTGTCGACTTCATCCAGTTCGTCAAGTTCGTCCAATTTGTCCACTTTGTCCACTTTGCTCACTTTGACCAGTTTCTCTAGTTTGTTAAATTTGTCTAGATGGTTTTGTTTGTCCAATTTGTCCAGTTTGACTAGTTTATCTAATTTGACAAAGTGTACAAACAGGACGAATTGGAAAAAGTGGACAAACATGGATGAACTAGACAAAGTGTACAAACAGGACGAATTGGAAAAAGTGGACAAACATGGATGAACTAGACAAAGTGTACAAACAGGACGAATTGGAAAAAGTGGACAAACATGGACGAACTAGACAAAGTGTACAAACAGGACGAATTGGAAAAAGTAGACAAACATGACAAAGTGGATGAACTATAGAAAGTGGGCAAACTGGAAAAAGTGGACTAACTAGACAAACTGGACGAATCTGGACAAACTACACAAATTGGCTATGTAGGACCAAATCGACAAAGTAGACAAACTTACCAACTGCACAAACTTGACGAATTGGACAAATTATATAAACTGGTCAAACTGGACAAACTGAACCATGTAGACAAACTTGACAATCTTCACAAAGTGGACAAAGTGAGCAAATTGGACAAACTGGACGAACTGGACAAACTAGACGAATTGGAAAGAGTGGACAAACATGAAGAAGTAGACAAACTCTAGAAAGTGGGCAAATTGGAAAAAGTGGACTAACTTGACAAACTGGACGAATAGATCGAATTGGACAAACAGGACAAACAGGATGAACTGGCAAATTAGATAAACTGGACAAATTCGTCAAACTGGACCAAAGTGAACAAAGTGAGCAAAGTGAACAAAGTGGACGAACTGAACGAATTCAAAAAAGTGGACAAACATGGACAAACAGGACGAATTGGAAAAAGTAGACAAACATGACCAAGTGGATGAACTGAAGAAAGTGGGCAAAATGGAAAAAGTGGACTAATTGGACAAACTGGACGATTTTGGGGAAACTGCACAAATTGGCTCAGTCGGACCAACTCGACAAAGTAGACAAACTTACCAACTGGACAGTTTGACCAATTCGTCCAGATTTTGCAGTTCCTCCATTTTGACCAATTCGTCCAGATTTTGCAATTCGTTCAGTTTATCTTGTTTGTCCATTTTTTCCAGCTCCCCCACCATAGATTTGTAGAACACACGATAAACTATAGCAAAAGGTTGACTTCTTCGACTCATTTTTAATCCTTTACTTTGAAATCCAATAGTTGCACAATCAAGAATATCATCATCATGAGCATCAATTGTGATATTAGGAAAGCAGTTAAAAATAAACAGGTCCATGACAAAGATTGATTCAATCATGGCATAAAGAGAATCGTCAAACTCATCATGTCTTTGATCTCTCACATAAGCACACACTGAAACATTTAATCCTAATCGAAACAGTGGTTTGATTCCTACCTGAATTAATCCTATGTGCAGGTAGTTGTATTTGGCTTTGATACCAATTACAGCAGGATCGTATTATTTGATAGGAATCATCTCAATCAAAGCTTATTTTTCATTAATTCTTTTACTTTAGCAGAATTTTTTCGGAATAATTCAGCTAACCGAGATTCCTTTTCGACTTCTTTTTCTTTTCCTTTTCTTTTGCTGAAGAATACTAAAACTTTCCACCACGAAGATATTCTGTAACTGATCCATCGGGATTAACATGAGAGTCAGGGTCCCATCGAGGATGGAGATCTTCAAGAGGCACAACTTCATCATCAAGATTTTCTTCTGGATCATGATTACTATCCCAATCATGATCACCAACTTTTTTCTTTGGGAGATACTCTTCTAAAATTTGTTTAATCTTTTCTTCAAAATTGACAGAGTCAACAAACATGTCCATTGGCTCAGGAGATTTTTCTCTAGCAATTTCTTTGGCAATCTTTTTGGCCAAGAAATCAGCCATGAGCATTTCATTCTCAAAAAGCTTTTCTTCAGGAAGAGGAATATCTTCTTTAACAGGAGGAGAGATTTGATTCAGAATTCTCTCATAAGTATCATTTTCAATTTTTGACCACCATTTTTGGTAAAAAGTCTGATACAAAGACGGAAGATCGAAAAAGTTCTTTTTTACTTCAAACTTCCACTGAAAATGTATGGAATATGGAACTTTGCAAAGAAGCGAAGAACATTAAATGCTTCACAGGGAACTTTTTCTTCTACTTAACAGAACTTAATAAATAAATAACGAAAATTATTAGGAAAGATTTTCTGAGAAGCACCAAAATATGACCACCAAGTAAAGAGAAACCATGAAGGAATACTGCGGTGGATAGGCATGACATCAGGACTTTCTTCTTTGAATCTGATGAACCAGGAATGATTATACTAGCGATTTTGCCACATCAAAGCAAATTTCCAAGCATCAATATAATCCCAATAATTAAAGAACTCAGTCGAATTGTATAATCGGACTGATTTTGTCTTGTACAATGGACCATCCCAATCTTCCTCATTAAGGATTTTGAGAATAGTGAACTTTGAATAAGTGATGATACCATTTGCATTCTTATTATGGAAGATGAGGACACTTTTCGTCTGATGCAAAATATTGAGAAACCAATCTCTGGTTTTCCTTTTATTAGGGGAATAATAATGAAGCCCCTTTCCAAAGAGAAAATAAACATTATGTTCAACAGATCTTTCTTCCATAAGACAATCTGAAGTAACAAGAATTCTGTTACCGGTGTAAAGATATAATTCTGATTGACTTGGGTCTTTTGTTGGAGTAAAACCCTTTTGGCTTTCTTCTTGATCTGCCAAATTCTCTTTCCCTTTTTTCTTCATGAACAGGGAAGAACTACTTGCCATTTTGTCGTCCCTAAGAAATTCTCTAGTAAGAAAGTCAGGGAGAGAATTAGAATTTCCATTAATAAATTCAATTTTAAATTCAAACACTGATAAAATGGCTTGCCATCTAGCAAATATTTGCTTAGAGACAAGATTTTTGACATCTTTTTCCAGAATTTCTTTTGCTGGTTTAGCATCAACTCTTATTAGAAATTCTTTGTTCAATAAATCATGTTGGAATTTCGTCACACAAATAACTATGGCAAGAACTTCCTTTTTGATGGTTGAGTATTTCTTTTGAGATACATTCCATAATCCAGAATTAAATCTTATTAATTCTTCTTTTGAGTCTTTTTGTTGTAAAAAGATTCCACCATATCCGACATCAGAGGCATCAGTTTGAACTATTTTGAAAGCTTCTGGGACAGATAAATATCTACAAGGAAGATTTTTAACTCTTTCTTTAATCTTTTTTACTGCATTAGTGTGATGGATAAACCATTCATGAGGATTTTTCTTCAACCTTTCTTGGAGAAATTTTCTATCTTTTGCCAAATCTTGATAGCAAAATCCAACATAATTTAGACATCCAAGAAATCTTTGTAGCATATTTTTATCCCTAATTTCATCTGAAAATTTATCAGCAAATTGAATAACTCTATTAGTTGGAGTTATTTTTCTGTCTTGGATCTCAAATCCTAAGAATCTAATTTTTTGCTGAAAGTGATTCATTTTTCTTTTAGATAAAGCCAATCCATTTTCTTTTATGACTCTTTTGAAAATACCCAAGTGTTTCCAATGTTGTAACACAGATTCTGAAAATATAAGAATATCATCAATGTAAACAATGGCAAACTGGGTGTAAGACGAGAAAATATTATTCATAATATTCTTAAATTCAGACGGAGCATTTTTTAATCTGAAAGGCATAACATTCCATTCATAATGCCCCATTGGGACAGTGAATGCAGTTTTATATCTATTTTCTTCTTTTATCTGAATTTACCAAAATCCTGATTTTAAATCAAATTTTGAGAATATTTTGGCATTGTTTAATCTATTTAGCAAATCCTGAGTATTAGGCAAAGGATACCTAATAGATTGAAGAACTTTGTTTAATGGTTTATAATTGATTACCAATCTTGGAACTCCTCTTTTAATTTCAGCGGCCTTTTCAACATAAAATGCCGTACAGCTCCAAGGGGATTTGCTTTTACCAATTAATCCTTTCTTTAGAGGATCATTGATTTCTTCTTGGCAAAGCTTTAAATGAGCAGCATCCATTTGAAATGGACGAGCCTTAGTAGGAATATCCTTTTCACTAAAATCTTTTACATATCGTAATCCTATTATGTGTCTTTTTTCTATTCCAAAAGGCTGATGGTAATTCAGAACAGTATTCTTCTTCAATCTGTTTGGTGAATTCTTCTAATTTTGTTTTAAATTCTTTTTTCTCTAATTCGTTTTGTCATTTGGACACATTTAATTTCATTTTTTAGTCCATTTATGTAATTTTCTCTTGTGGCAATAACTTGATTTATCCTTTGGATTTTCGTTTCACAAGGATCATTTATAAAATCAAGATTTACTTCAATCCCTTTGATATTTGTAGAAATTCCTTTTGTTATTATAGAAAAGGGTTGGATTTGAAGAATAAATGGGGACCCAAGAAGTACATCATTAACAATATCTTCTGAAATAATAAAAGGTGAAGTAACATAGACTCCTTTCATGCAAACATGAACATTTGGGATTTTTCTTTCTATGGAAATAGTCGTCGTTCCATTAGCAGCAGACACAAACTGTTTTGATTCACTATTAAATTCAATAGGAACGATTCCAAGTCTGATAACATTTAAGTCTGCACCAGTGTCAATTATGGCACTGACAATCTTCTCAAAGTTTTTTATTTTTATTTTTACCTAAACTCTCCACTGTTGGCAAATACATTTTGTAGGAATTACACCAGTAGTGGTTTTGCTAATTTCTCCTTTAATTATTTGGACTAATTTTTCTTCATCGTATTTTTCAATAGCACCATCATTTTCTAACCAAGTTAACCTTTCATCAAGCTCATTTTGTTTTTTGGTTAACTCTATTCTTAATTCTCGAAGTTCTCTCTTCTGATCATTTAATTCTCTTTGTAAGTCTGAGAGAGTTAAGGGTTTATTTATAGTATGAATTTTTTCTGCTCTATTCATAAGGTCAATCATGGAATAGATTGGTGTATGAAATGTTTCTTTCTCCTTTATCCTTTTTGGATAATATGGTGTTTTATCATCATTTCCATTTTATTCAGAGGAAATTTTTTGTTGTAAACTTTCTCCTTCTTCTCCTCCCCCCAATTTTGAAAACTGATTTAAAAATTGAACTTTTTTCTTTGGATCGGGTATGTTATCAACCATTTCTAAAAGTAATTTTTGAGGGGTAGTGAGGACACGAATGTGGATACCAAGATCTTCATCAGATGGTATCGACCATTCTCCATCAGATTCTTCATCATCTGAATGACATGTACATGATTGAAATTGTTTGATGAGCTGAACCTGAGGACTATTTTCTTCAATGTCAGTTGATGAATCAGATTCATATTCTTCTTCTTTTTCTGAAGAACTTGAATCAGTTTGTTCCTTTTCAGTATTTTCATCATCATTTTTGCTATTGATTTTTCTAAGTTTCTTTTTAGAGAGATTTTCTTTTTTAAAGCATTTACATGAATAATGACCCTTTTTCCTGCAAGTATAACAAGTCGGAACATTTTCTTTTATATATTTCTTTTTGAAATATTTTCTAGATTTTCTTTTGAATGGATTGAACTCATCGGATTTTCTCTGGATTTTATACCTTCCGGGCTTATATTTTCTTACCATTTTGTTTCTTCTATCCGGAGTAAATCTAGAAAGCGAAGTTTTCTCTTTGATTCAGGTGTTTGATCTAAACCAAACTGGAAACAAAAATCTCCTAATTCTTTATCTCCAGAATATTTTCTCATTTTTTTAGCTTGTTTACTGATCTTTAAATCAGTACAAAGATTCATACCAACTTTGTTAATTCTTTGTATAATTCCTCCGAACGTCAGCAAACTGTAATTAATAGTACCATGCATTTCTTCTCTCAAGGAATTACGCACCTTTGCAGCAAATAGGGGTGGTAATCCTGAAATAAATCTTTCTTTCCAAATATCAGAATTACTATCATTGAGTTGGTAAACTTTTGATAAGAATACATCTCTATACCAACGAAATTCTCCTAAATTTCTACATCTTAAGCGATATAATTGATGTCTATTTTTTCTCCTTAATTAGAGCAATCCCTCCAGTGAATTCATTGAGGATGTATAGAAGCAAGACACTAACACAATCAGCTTGAGTTTCCCAATTATCAGGGACTTGACTAGTACCTGCTTCAAGCTTGACATTGGGGTCAACTAAATTTTCTGTGGTTTTGTCTCAATAAAGGATTCTTCCAAATTCATCCATTTTGACAGCACTCTCTATTTCAAGTCTTTGGGCTCCAGTTAATCCATAATTCCACCATCCTCTTAATATTCCATTGAAAGAGGTGGTTATCATGAGGAAAATATTTCTTTGAGTATTTCCTCTGACTTCATAAGCATTATAGTATATTAACATACTGTGAACCATTTGGATGATTTGATATTCTGTTAATCCATCTAAGTTCCATTCATATAAAGAATTTCCTGAATAGGCTAATTCTAAGGTGTAACTGTATGGAGCCTCTTCGAGTTGTAGATCACAGGGATTGGTCTAGGATAATAATTCTTTGTTTCTGGCAATTTTACCTGAGGATTCCATTTATTTAGACGATTTATTAATAAATCCTCTGAAGCAGAGACTCTTAGGATGCTAAATCCTTTTCTCCCATATTGAGGCTTTCCATCCTATTGGATAATTCTTTTTGCATTTCGTCTGTCATCATGAATGGTCCTTCTTGCAAAATAATCCCTTTAGGTAATTGACTGGAAACATATACTGCATTGGCAGAGCTTTCTTCTAATTTTTCTTCTTTATCTTTATTGAAGGGCTTTAATTTGATTGTTCTTTCTATTCGATCTGTTTGTTCTCCAATGGTTAATAGACATAGATTGGTTTAATTGTTTTATTCAATTATATCTCCAATACCTATACCTATGTCTTTAGCATTTGGGTCTGATTTTGATTCATAAATAGATGCATTTTTTACAGGCATGGCATAATTATTGGTTTCTGTATTAGGGACAGAAATATCAAGTTTCTTCCAAGGTGGGTGAGATTTATCAACTTCTTTTCCTTCAGTGTCTTTCCAAGCTCTTGTTGTTTTTCCTATAACTTTTATTTGTTCTGTGCTTTGAGTTTCTTTTTCTTTGATTTTCCTTTTCTAAAATATTCCATAAACCAATCAAAGAAGGTATATTTCTTTCTTCTTCCTCCATTTGGAAATACCATAATTCTCTCATCTTATCCTTTTCTTCTATGTTAAACTTTTCAAAGAACCAATCTTTTAAAGGGTGATTTTTCAAATTTTCTCTAAGATATGGTTTATCAATTTCAAATTTTTTGACAGGTATTTCTTCTGGCTTATGAATGTTAACCATTCTTATGGCTCCTTGGACGAAATCACTTTCACTTGGGTTATAGGTTTTTGCTGATGAGGATCTTTTATAGACAGGGTATTCAATTCCACTTTCTTTGTTTCTAAAAACTTTTTGATCCATTTCTTCCTTTTCACTACTCCTTTGGTCATCATTTATTTCTTCTAATTTAAAACTTTTTCTTCCTTCCGTATAACCGGCGAAACTTCTCCCAGCTTTTTCCATTTTTCTCCTAAAATTGACTTCAACATTACCATTTGGTAATTTGACTATACTTTGTAAATCATCTGTTATTTCATTTACTCTTGAGGTGACATCTTCTATTTGCCAATTTCCTGGAAGAACAACTTCTTCCCAACTAATGACTTTTGGGATGAACACATCATTGTTAAAGTTTGTTTCCATGAGAACTTTAGTTTTTTCTTTATCAACCTTATCTCTATAGGCTATCATGGGAAAGACAGAGATCATGGATTTGTAGAACACACGATAAACTAGAGCAAAATGTTTACTTCTTGGACTCATCTTTAATCCTTTACTTTGAAATCCAATAATTGCACAATCAAGAACATCATCATCATTAGCATCAATTGTGATGTTAGGAAAGCAGTTAAAATAAACAGGTCCATGACAAAGACTTGATTCAATCATAGTATAAAGAGAATCATCAAATTCATCATGTCTCTGATCTCTCACATAAGCACACACTGAAACATTTAATCCTAATCGAAACAGTGGTTTGATTCCTACCTGAATTAATCCTATGTGCAGGTAGTTGTATTTGGTTCTGATTTGTTCAATAATTCTTCTATCAAGAACTTTAATTGTCTGGTTTCCTCCAGAGAGAGAAACAGTTTTTATAAGTTTGATATTATATGCTTGTTGTTATCTAATCATGTTGTTTCTTTTGCTAGAATATGTCAATTCGTCTTGCTCTGCTTAGGAGATACTATGATGATGTTCGAATACTAAGAAAAATTGAAATCTTGTTAGACAATATAAGAAGAATTATTATCTCGAATTTAAATCTGTGTTAAAAAAAAAGGATTTAGATGAATTAAATCTATTATCCAGGATCTGAAGCTTTTTAGCCAAGTTGATCTATCCAATTCTCTTTAGAGTTTTTATTTTCCTTCTTATTCTCTACTTATGTGCCTCGTTTATCTTCTTAAGAGGGTGGTTGCGTTGTAAGTCCCGCTTCAGGCCGTGATCAGGCGTCAAGGGCTGTAAATCGTTGAGAGAACTCTTCTTGTTTCTTACAAGTTACAAAAGATGGAAAATTCTAAGGGAAAAATAAAACTTTTTAATAATTGGTTTAAATCATTTCAGCATCCTTCTAATAGATCTTATTCGTCTTCTTCATCCTACCAGTCTGCTTTAACCAGTTTTACCCGTAATAGCTTAGAAAAAGAAAATTCAGAAAAAATAAAAAATTCAGAAGAAATGATATATGAAAATTTTGACCAAGCAATATCCAACTGGAAGTTGCCAGCCTTGCCTGTAACAGAAATATATAGCAATGACACATTTGAAGAACAAAATGATTACCACATAAAAACTGTTGAAAAAACTGTTTCTCTCTCTGGAGGAAACAGACAATTAAAGTTCTTGATAGAAGAATTATTGAACAAATCAGAACCAAATACAACTACCTGCACATAGGATTAATTCAGGTAGGAATCAAACCACTGTTTCGGTTAGGATTAAATGTTTCAGTGTGTGCTTATGTGAGAGATCAGAGACATGATGAATTTGATGATTCTCTTTATGCTATGATTGAATCAAGTCTTTGTCATGGACCTGTTTATTTTAACTGCTTTCCTAACATCACAATTGATGCTAATGATGATGATGTTCTTGATTGTGCAATTATTGGATTTCAAAGTAAAGGATTAAAGATGAGTCCAAGAAGTAAACCTTTTGCTATAGTTTATCGTGTGTTCTACAAATCCATGATCTCTGTCTTTCCCATGATAGCCTATAAAGATAAGGATGATAAAGAAAAAACTACAGTTCTCATGAAAACAAACTTTAACAATAATGTGTTCATCCCAAAAGTCATCAGTTGGGAAGAAGTTGTTCTTCCAGGAAATTGGCAAATAGAAGATGTCACCCCAAGAGTAAATGAAATAACAGATGATTTACAAAGTATAGTCAATTACCAAATGGAAATGTTGAAGTCAATTTCAGGAGAAAAATGGAAAAAACTAGGAGAAGTTTTGCCGGTTATACGGAAGGAAGAAAAAGTTTTAAATTAGAAGAAATAGATGATGACCAAAGGAGTAGTGAAAAGGAAGAAATGGATCAAAAAGTTTTTAGAAACAAAGAAAGTGGAATTGAACACCCTGTCTACAAAAGATCCTCATCAGCAAAAACCTATAACCCAAGTGAAAGTGATTTCCTCGAAGGAGCCATAAGAATGGTTAGCATTCAAAAGCCAGAAGAAATACCTGTCAAAAAATTTGAAATTGATAAACCATATCTTAGAGAAAATTTGAAAAATCGTCCTTTAAAAGATTGGTTCTTTAAAAAGTTTAACACAGAAGAGAAAGATAAGATGAGAGAATTATGGTATTTCCAAATGGAGGAAGAGGAAAGAAATATACCTTTCTTTGATTGGTTTATGAAATATTTTAGAAAAAGGAAAATCAAAGAAAAAGAAACTCAGAGCACAGAACAAATAAGAGTTATAGAAAAAACAACAAGAACTTGGAAAGACAGTGAAGGAAAAGAAGTTGATAAATCTCACCCACCTTGGAAGAAACTTGATATTTCTATCCCTAATACAGAAACCAAGAATTGTACCATGCCTGTAAAAAATGAATCTATTTATGAATCAAAATCATACCCAAATGCTAAAGACATAGGAATAGGTATTGGAGATATAATTGAATAAAACAATTATACCAATCTATATCTATTAACCATTGGAGAACAAACAGATCGAAAAGAAAGAACAATCAAATTAAAGCCCTTCAATAAAGATAAAGAAGAAAAATTAGAAGAAAGCTCTGCCAATGCAGTATATGTTCCTAGACAATTACCTAAAGGGATTATTTTACAAGAAGGACAATTCATGATGACAGACGAAATGCAAAAAGAATTATCCAATAGGATAGAAAGCCTCAATATGGGAGGAAAAGGATTCAGTCTCCTAAGAGTCTATGCGTCAGAGGATTTATTAATAAATCGTCTAAAGAAATGGAATCCTCAAGCAAAATTACCAGAGACAAAGAATTATTATCCGAGACTAACCCCTGTTGATCTACAACTCGAAGAAGCTCCATACAGTTACACCTCAGAATTAACCTATTCAGGAAATTCTTTATATGAATGGAACTTAGATGGATTAAAAGAATATCAAATCATCCAAATGGTTCATAGTATGTTAATATACTGCAATGCTTGTGAAGTCAGAGGAAATACTTCAAGAAATATCTTTCTGATGATAACCACTTCTTTCAATGGAATATTAAGAGGATGGTGGAATTATGGATTAACTAGAGCTCAAAGACTTGAAATAGAGAGTGCTGTCAAAATGGATGAATTTGGAAGAATCCTTTATAGAGACAAAACCACAGGAAACTTAATCTGATTGTGTTAGTGTCTTGCTTCTATGCATCCTCAATGATTTCACTGGATGGATTGCTCTAATTAAGGAGAAAAATAGACAACAATTACATTGCTTGAGATGTAGAAATTTAGGAGAATTTCGTTGGTATAGAGATGTATTCTTATCAAAAGTCTACCAACTCAATGATTGTAATTCTGATATTTGGAAAGAAAGATTTATTTCAGGATTACCACCCTTATTTGCTGAAAAGGTGCGTAATTCCTTGAGAGAAGAAATGCATGGTACTATTAATTACAGTTTGCTGACTTTCGGAGGAATTATACAAAGAATTAACAAAGTTGGCATGAATCTTTGTACAGATTTGAAGATCAGTAAACAAGCTGAAAAAATGAGAAAATATTCTGGAGATAAAGAATTAAGAGATTTTTGTTTCCAGTTTGGTTTAGATCAAACACCTGAATCAAAGAGAAAACCTTCGCGTTCTAGATTTACTTCGGATAGAAGAAACAAAATGGTAAGAAAATATAAGCCCGGAAGGTATAAAAAACAGAGAAAATCAGATGAGTTCAGTCCATTCAAAAGAAAATCTAGAAAATATTTCAAAAAGAAATATATAAAAGAAAATGTTCCGACTTGTTATACTTGCGGAAAAAGGGTCATTTGTCACGCCCCGACCCGACCGGTGGGCCCGGAAAGCGATTGATTTTTTTTTTGAAAGATAAACTGAACCACAAGTATTCTTATTGGGCCGGATCAACAGTTAGGCCCAGTGCTTACATATTAGCCCGTTAAGTGGACTCAAACATATACCATATGCTCCCCAAAGACCAAGATACAACAACATCAATACATAACATGCTCAAATCAAAACCAACATTGGTTAATACAACGTAAAATAAAATCACTCATTGATTCATCAATCAAAAGCATTGTCTCCAAAGGCAACATAACCTATTACATCAATTCAACATAAATTAAGTACCACATCCGGTACAAAAAAGGACAATGGTTCCAAGAGCTAACAGGGAAAGATCAGGGCATTCCCCTCCGGGGGAATATCAAAACACTGCTTTAGCTTAATCGCCCTAAGCCTGAAAGAGAGGGTCCTCCTCCTCGGGTTCATCGCCTGAAAGGTGAGTGGTGTGAGCTAACTAGCCCAGTGAAGGATAATTAACAATGCAAATTAAGTAAATACAAAACAGGTTAGCAACAGTTCAATATCACATGCTTGATAGAAAAATAAACATAATCTCAAGTAATATATCAACATCAATAAACCATCAATCACTGCCATTATCCACCGTAACGCCTGCCGACTACACTGAGACCAGTATTAAGTCCCGACACGGTCAAAATACATCCTTGCAAGTACATCTCCGGCTCTTAAACGTAGCCGATACTGACACTCTCAAGTCAGCAACTAACGACAGCATGGTCCGCCCATGGCTCAGTAGACATAAACCATCTCTCATATGGCCGATATTGGTTCAATAGCCCAGGTACGTGGAAGCAGTCTTACATACACATACGATCAACATCGTAATACCATAATCATCACAGCACTCTTACCATAGTCCACCATGTATAGGCACATGAGTGGGTTCCTCAAAACCGAAACCACTCATTGCTCAATATAACACCTGTTTACAAAATTTGTAAAGTTAAGTTCCCTCACCGTGATCGTGTGGTTTCGCAGTCTCTGTCAAACAACATACAAGTGCACAATCAATATACATATCAGATACGTACATATACGTAGTATTTGGAAATCACACGTTTTCCCATAAAATATCCAAGGTTCATGGAAATGAGTCTCCTACTTGGTTTCTAGCATTTTTAAATCATCCACAAGATAATAATATAATAATAAAAAGGGCTCAGTCCAAACTCATATTGTCTTCTGGGCATTGACCAGATTGACTTATTGAGTGAGGTCTAGATCATCGGGTCACTTCTCGGTTGTCTTCTGGATAGGACCAGAGCTGACATTTTGAGTAGGCCTCGAAGTCACCCAGTGCCCGACTATAGTGCCGGCCTGAAAGTGAATCACTCAGTTCCCGACTATAATGTCGGATTGAAAGCGGATACAATAATACTTACACTTTAAATAATAAGAGAAAGGGGTTAGTATAGTTTTATTTAACAAAGGGGGTATAAATCATCACATCACATAATCTAACAAAATAATAATTTTTTTTTTGAATAAAATAATAATATTTAATTATTTAATTATTTATTCATTTTTTTTTCTTCAATGGGAACCAACATTTAAAATCATAAGCAACTATAATCTCAAATAAAAATTATTATTATTTTTTTTTTTGAATAAAATAATAATATTTAATTATTTAATTATTTATTCATTTTTTTTCTTCGATGGGAACCAACATTTAAAATCATAAGCAACTATAATCTCAAATAAAAATATTTTTTTTTGAATAAAATAATAATATTTAATTATTTAATTATTTATTCATTTTTTTCCTTCGATGGGAATCAACATTTAAAATCATAAGCAACTATAATCTCAAATAAAAATATTTTTTTTTTTGAATAAAATAATAATATTTAATTATTTAATTATTTATTCATTTTTTTTTTCAATGGGAACTAACATTTCAAAACCTAAGCAACCATAATACCAAATGAAAACATTTTTTTTTTATAAAATAACAATATTTTTTTTTCTTCCTCTTCTTCCCCGTTCAATGTCTGCAACAGACAGTGAACGGCGACCGTGAACAGTAAAACCGAAAATGGTAAAAGGGCTTTTTTCTGGACTCGGTTTTTACATCTGACCGGTCCGATGGATTCCTCCGGGAGTCCTCTTTCCACAGGAAGAGGTTTGGAGCTTTGAAACTCATTGAGCCATTCGAGCTTAATGCCGGAAGCTCACTGATACGAGGAACCCTAGAATTTTTCCTAAATTTTGAAATCGTTTTTCTCACTGAAAACAAAACCAAATTCAAAATTTTTTGATTCAAAACTAATTGAAATTGAAAGGGGAATGCAGTGGTTACCTTGGATTGAGTTTCTGGGTTGAAATCCAGATTTTTTGAAAATTTTTTCCTCTAAGTTACTGTTACAAAAAGAGGGAAGAACAGAGAGAATCGGCTGGTTTTGGCTGAGAAAGACAGAGAAGAAAATCGGTGGGAGTGAGAACCGAAAACTAAGCCTGTTTTTTATAGGTTTTTTGGCCGGAAAATCCGGCGCACGCGCGATGGGACCGGACGACAGCAAATCACCAGAAAATCGGGCAGCAGGTCACGCCGCACGCGGCTGATGGTGCTACAGTAACCGCAGGTTTTTGGTTTTTGCAAATCAGCCCTTCAAGTTTTCAAATTGCAGAAAAGTCCTAGTTTTCATAAAAACTAATTTTTAAACTAAAAGTAATAAATTAAAAACTCAAAAACCTGATCCAACCTTACAGATGGGTTGGGTTTTGAAAACCTTGGTCACCATAAAAATTTCAGATTTTATCTCTTATTAAAAATCATTTATTTAAATAAAATTCATATTTTACCCATAATTACTTAATTAAACAAATGTAAAAATAACTAATTTGTAAATCTTATTTTGAAGTGAAATGAAATAACTAGACCATTCTTAAAATGGTCTACCATAAAATACTAATTTCAAAATTTATTTCATTTTCAAAACCCTTTAAAATAATTAATACTCCCTTTCAGGGTTTTGACGGGCGGGATTTAAATACCATTTTCTGAAAATAAATTCATTTTAAAATTAGAAATACAAATCCTTCATTTAGGAGAACATTATTTACCAATAATACACACATATCAAATAATATTTATAAAAATATACACAAGAAGTGGTAAATTACCAAAATGCCCCTCCAGCTCGACGAGCTGAATCACTGAGTTTTCGGGCTCAGGTCGGGCCAAACTTGGACTTTCCTCGAAGCCCTAATTAAAATCCTCGAGATTAACCGGTTAAACAAGATTAACGAGCTAAAACTCGCCTAATCTAGGGCAGGGTATTACATCCTACCCCCGTAAAAGAAAATTTCGTCCTGAAATTTAGAACAAAGTCTACCTTATTGACCTGTGAACAAGCCAGGGTACAGCTTTTGCATCATCGATTCTGGTTCCCACGTCTCATGTTGCACGTCGCAATGTTGCCGCAACACTCACACTAGAGGTATAGACTTCCTCCTGACCTCTTGAGTCCGACGTTCTAGTATCTTGACTGGTGCTTCTTCAAAAGTTAAGTCCTCTGTCACTTTGATCTCTTCAAAACTGATCACATGCGACAGGTCAGGCTCGTACTTCCTTAGCATAGACACGTGGAATGTACTATGCACTCTCTCCAAAGCCTGAGGAAGATCCAACTGATAGGCCACTTCACCTATCCTCTTCAAGATCTCAAAGGGTCCAACATATCGAGGTGATAGTTTTCCCTTGCGCCCGAACCGCTACACTCCATAACGTGGTGCCACACGTAAGAAAACTCGGTCGCCAACTGCAAACTCTAAAGGTCGTCGCCTTTTGTCAGCATAACTCTTTTGTCTGCTCTGGGCTGTCTTGAGACGTTGTCTGATCACTTCAACTTGCTCTGACATCTCACGCACTAGGTCAGGTCCTAGCAGCGCTTTGTCTCCTACCTCTGTCCAACAAAGAGGTGACCTGCAAGGTCTGCCATACAGAGCCTCGTAGGGTGCCATCTGCACACTGGAGTGATAACTGTTGTTGTAGACGAACTCGATCAAAGGCAAGTGATCTTCCCAACTTCCCCGCATATCCATCACACAAGCCCTTAGCATATCCTCTAAGGTTTGAATGGTTCTCTCTTACTGACCATCCGTTTGAGGGTGAAAAGCAGTGCTGAAGCACAGCTTAGTACCCAACTCTTCTTGCAATCCTTGCCAAAACCTTGACACGAACCTCGGGTCTCTATCAGATACAATGGATATAGGTACTCCATGCAATCTGACTATCTCCTTCAAATACAATCTGCTTAGAGTAGCCAAAGAATCCGTCTTCTTGATCGGTAGAAAGTGAGCTGACTTCGTCAATCGATCGACTATTACCCAAATAGCGTCGTTCTTTTTAGGAGACTTAGGAAAACCAGTTACAAAACCCATCGTGATATGCTCCCACTTCCATTCAGCCACTTCCAAAGGTTGCATCTTTCCGCCAGGTCGTTAATGTTCCGCCTTCACTTGTTGACAAGTTAGGCACTTGGACACAAAATCTGCTACCTCGCGCTTCATACCTTTCTACCAGAAAAGCCGCCGCAAGTCACGATACATCTTCGTTCCACCAGGATGTACCGTAAAACGAGATCGATGAAAGTGATCAAGCACTTTCCTCCTGCACTCGTCTGACTTTGGCACAAATTGTCTGTCTTTGAAAGTCAGACTTCCGTCCGCCTTGATCTTCCAGTCCTCTAGAGTCGCTCCTCCTGAAAGCTGAGCTGCCAACTCCTTCGCTTCTGGGTCGCTCTGTTGTCCTTCCAACACCAATCCAACTACCTCGGGTTGCAGAACCAAACTATGGATTCTTGCTGACTCACTTCCTTCATTCAGCTCCAGATCGTACTCCGACAGAACTTTGAGCATCTTCCACTGCAAGGATGCCATCCTCGCCACGTCGCTGTGAGACTTCCTGCTCAAGGCATCGGCCACCACGTTGGCTTTCCCCGGGTGATAGGAGAGACTGAAGTCATAATCTCCCAGGTACTCTATCCATCTTCGCTGCCTCATATTCAAGTCTTTCTGAGTGAAGATATACTTGAGACTATGATGATCAGAAAACACATTGAACTTCTCACTATATAAGTAATGTCTCCACAACTTTAACGAGAATACAACAGCTGCCAACTCCAAATCATGAGTCGGGTAGTTTTGCTCATGTCCCTTCAATTGTCTGGAACCATAAGCTACTACCTTCCCCTCTTGCATCAGCACACAACCCAAACCAAACTTGGACGCGTCGTAATAAACATCGTAACCTCGTCCTTGCTCGGGTATCACCAATACTGGAGACGTCGTCAACTTCTCCTTCAGCTCCTGGAATGCTTTCTCACAAGCTTCGCTCCATTCGAACTTGACGTTCTTCCTCGTCAGCCGAGTCATCGGTACCGCGATCTGAGAGAAGTACGGGATAAACTTTCGGTAATATCCTGCTAATCCTAGAAAGCTCCGGATCTCGAACACGCTCTTGGGACTTTCCCAAGTCTTCACGGTCTCTACCTTTGCTGGATCTACCGAGATTCCTCCTGGAGACACCACATGTCCCAGAAACTGCACTTGAGTCAACCAAAACTCACACTTGCTCAGCTTAGCAAACAGCTGATGCTCCTGAAGAGTCTGAAGAACAATCCGTAGATGACGCTCATGCTTCTCCTCTAACGACGAAAAGATCAAGATATCGTTAATGAAGACTATCACGAACTCTAGCAGATACGGTCGAAACACGCGATTCATCAAATCCATGAACATAGCTGGCGCGTTCGTCAAACCGAAAGGCATCACAACAAACTCGTACAAGCCATACTACGTCCGAAAAGCAGTCTTTGGAATGTCTTCCTCTCGAATCCGCAACTGATGGTAACCCGACCTCAAATCAATTTTCAAAAAACACTTCGATCCCCTCAAAAGATCAAAGAGGTCGTCTATTTTAGGCAACGGATACTTATTCTTAATAGTTACCTGGTTAAGCCACCGATAATCTATACACATCCTCATCGATCCATCCTTCTTTTTCACAAAAAGAGCAGGTGCGCCCCACGGCGAGTTGCTCTGACGGATAAAGCCAAGACTAAGAAGCTCTTCTACCTGCGTAGCTAGCTCCCTCTGCTTTGCTTGCGCCATCCGATAAGGTGCCATGGAAATTGGAGATGTTCCTGGCTGTAGATTTATAATAAACTCTATCTCTCGGCGTGGAGGTAGCCCAGCCAACTGGTCAGGAAAAACATCCATAAACTCACACACCACCCGAGGAGCAACAGACTCTACACCACCTACATCTTTCCAACCCATGCTTGCCACCACATTACCGGGATACGCCCTAAGGCCAGAGAAAGTGATTCTCATCCTTTCATAGGGTACCAACTTCTCCATAAACCTTTCACCGGTTGAGGAAACCTCACAAATTCTCCTCTGAGAGCAGTCTATCAAGACTCCAAAAACAGACAACCAATCCACATCAAGGATGATGTCAAAGTCCGTCATTTCCAGAACTAGAAAATCATTGGACAACTCCACTCCGCTAATCTTCAAAACACAAGATCTACACTCTTGGTTTGCCAAAGCCTTCTTACCCAAAGGTGAAACTACCATTAGCGGGTTAGCTACTTCTACCGGTTTCAAACCCAATCTAACACAACAAGTTCTAGAGATAAAGGAATGCGAAGCACCGGTATCAAACAACACTCGAGCCAAAAGACTGAAAAGATTAAGGGTACCTTCCATCACAGTGTTCTCCACCGGTTCTTCCTTCTGAGTCCCAATCGAGTAGACTCTCCCTTGAGGACGCCCTCGCCCTCTCCCCTGATCGTTCCGAGGTGGTCCCTTCCTCGGTGTCGCTGATCCTCTGGAAGCCTGCTGAGAACCTCTGCCGACAGACCGCTGTGCCACAGAGTAGGAAACTCCGGCGCCTTGCGAAGGTGCCGTCTTACCAGAAAAATGACAATCCTTGAACAGGTGTCCGGTCTGCTGGCAGTGAAAGCAAGTCCTCTCTCCCTTGGATTGACAGAACCTAGAAGTATGCCCAGGTTGATTGCAGGTGTAGCACACGACTGGCTGAGAGTCAGACCGACTTGGCTGGCCCACACTAGGTTGGCTCTTCCTGAAGAAAGGCCTCTTCTGCTGGTTGAACCTCGCCTTCTTGTTGGAAGAAGGTTTCTGAGAGCTGTCAGTGCTCCGGTTGATGGAGTCAACCGTTTCCACCTTTGAAGCTCGATCGATGATCTCCTCCAAAGTGTTGAACACTAGGCCGGCCACTTGCCGCTGCAGGAAGGGTCTAAGTCCGTTCTCGAAATGCTGGATCTTCTCCTCCTCATTGGCTGCAATCCACGGCACAAACTGCATCAGGTCGATGTAGCGCATGGCATACTGTGCCACTGTATCTGAACCTTGCTGAATATTGAGGAACTTTCTCTCCTCACTTCCTTCACCGTCTTCGGAAAGTAAAAGGCCAAAAAGGCTGCAGAGAACTCCTCCCAAGTCATCGGCTCGTGATTACGAACCAAGCTCTTCGCCTCCTACCATTCGTAGGCGTTCCCTTCAAGCTGATAAGTCGCCAAGGTTACTCGCAAATCGTCGGCGATCGCTAGGGTGTTGAGGATTCGGCTAATCTGGGTTAGCCAGTTCCTCGCAACGCTGGGGTCCTCTGTTCCCGAGAAGCTAGTCGGGTTCAGACGCTTGAACTCCTTGAGCCGAGGTGGCTCTCTCCTCTGGCGTTTGGACTGGCGGACGTCGCATGTTTTCAGCTATCTGCTGAAATGCTTCAACCGCCGCTCTTATCGCCTCGTTAGATAGGTTACGGGGTGGAAGACCAGTCCTCCTCCCACGAAAGTTGGTTCGGTTTGCGTTGGGTCTTGACATCTGTTATTTACACTTGTAAATATCATTAACCAATTTTAAGATTTTTATCAAAGTAGAAGACACAAGTTGCAAATAATCTCATTAGAATTCATTCGAAATTTCAAATAAAAGTAAAAGGGTTAGTAGGGTATGAAAACCCTTCAAAATAACAAAACTCAACCCTTACAAAACAAAACTCCCCGATGCCCCCTAACAAACATTGATCTAATTCCCTGAAAAAAATCCTTCCTCACCACCAAAGTAATAAAAGTTGTCTGGGCAGGTCTCAGACTTGTGCCCGAACACCCCACAAGTTAAACAAGGTATGATCCCCGGTCCTCCTACATAAGGACAATTTGTCCTTGCACTCCCATGTCCGCGGAGTCCGCAAACTGGGCAAATGACACTGGGCGGATAGGGGCAAAAGATGAAGTTGTGCCCTGCTTGATTGTAGAGTTCACACATCTCATCTAGGTACTCGTCCAAGGGTGGAGTAGCCGGAACATATTCAGGTGAACCGTTCTCCCCCACTGATTCTTCTGGAATCGGGATATCTCCCTCTTCCTCCACAGGCTCAGCACCCACATGGTACTCTGGGGATGCCACTACTATCTATTCTCCAGGTGCAACCTCATCAAAACTTGGCGCACCGGAGTCGTCTCTAGAATCTATGACGATAGGGTCGCTAGGGGTCCCCTGGAAATACTCTATATTGCCTGACATATCTGTATCACAAAACAAGAAGATGTCAAAAACAATAGCAACACTAGGGCAAAAACAAGTCTAACTAGGTAGTAACCCATCACAGTCCTAGAGTTCGAGCCTACGCTCTGATACCAAGCTATCACGCCCCGACCCGACCGGTGGGCCTGGAACGCGACTGATTTTTTATTTTTTTTTGAAAGATAAACTGAACCACAAGTATTCTTACTGGGCCGGATCAACAGTTAGGCACAGTGGTTACACATTAGCCCGTTAAGTGGACTCAAACATGTACCATATGCTCCCCAAAGACCAAGATACAACAACATCAATACATAACATGCTCAAATCAAAACCAACATTGGTTAATACAACGTAAAATAAAATCACTCATTGATTCATCACTCAAAAGCATTGTCTCCAAAGGCAACATAGCCTATTACATCAATTCAACATAAATTAAATACCACATCCGGTACAAAAAAGGACAATGGTTCCAAGAACCAACAGGGAAAGATCAGGGCATTCCCCTCCGGGGGAATCCCAAAACACTGCTTTAGCTTAATCGCCCTAAGCCTGAAAGAGAGGGTCCTCGTCCTCGGGTTCATCGCCTGAAAGGTGAGTGGTGTGAGCTAACTAACCCAGTGAAGGATAATTAACAATGCATATTAAGTAAATACAAAACAGGTTAGCAACAGTTCAATATCACATGCTTGATAGAAAAATAAACATAATCTCAAGTAATATATCAACATCAATAAACCATCAATCACTGCCATTATCCACCGTAACGCCTGCCGACTACACTAAGACCAGTATTAAGTCCCGACACGGTCAAAATACATCCTTGCAAGTACATCTCCGGCTCTTAAACGTAGCTGATACTGACACTCTCAAGTCAGCAACTAACAACAACATGATCCGCCCATGGTCCAGTAGACATAAACCATCTCTCATATGGCCGATATTGGTTCAATAGCCCAGGTACGTGGAAGCAGTCTTACATACACATACGATCAACATCGTAATACCATAATCATCACAACACTTTACCATAGTGCACCATGTATAGGCACATGAGTGGGTTCATCAAAACCAAAACCACTCATTGCTCAATATAACACCTGTTTACAAAATCTGCAGAGTTAAGTTCTCTCACCGTGATCGTGTGGTTTCGCAGTCTCTGTCAAACAACATACAAGTGCACAATCAATATACATATCAGATACGTACATATACGTAGTATTTGGAAATCACACGTTTTCCCACAAAATATCCAGGGTTCATGGAAATGAGTCTCCTATTTGGTTTCTAGCCTTTTTAAATCATCCACAAGATAATAATATAATAATAAAAGGGGCTCAGTCCAAACTCATATTGTCTTCTGGGCATTGACTAGATTGACTTATTGAGTGAGGTCTAGATCCTCCGGTCACTTCTCGGTTGTCTTCTGGATAGGACCAGAGCTGACATTTTGAGTAGGCCTCGAGGTCATCCAGTGCCCGACTATAGTGCCGGCCTGAAAGTGAATCACTTAGTTCCCGACTATAATGTCGGACTGAAAGCGGATACAATAATACTTACACTATAAATAATAAGAGAAAGGGGTTAGTACAGTTTTATTTAACAAAGGGGGTATAAATCATCACATCACATAATCTAACAAAATCATAATTTCTTTTTTGAATAAAATAATAATATTTAATTATTTAATTATTTATTCATTTTTTTTTCTTCAATGGGAACCAACATTTAAAATCATAAGCAACTATAATCTCAAATAAAAATTATTATTATTTTTTTTTGAATAAAATAATAATATTTAATTATTTAATTATTTATTCATTTTTTTTCTTCGATGGGAACCAACCTTTAAAATCATAAGCAACTATAATCTCAAATAAAAAT
Source organism: Chimonanthus praecox (assembly GCA_022113865.1). Classification (NCBI taxonomy): domain Eukaryota; kingdom Viridiplantae; phylum Streptophyta; class Magnoliopsida; order Laurales; family Calycanthaceae; genus Chimonanthus; species Chimonanthus praecox. The sequence continues at coordinate 32,085,093 of CM039089.1, read as the reverse complement.
ATTTTTTTTTGAATAAAATAATAGTATTTAATTATTTAATTATTTATTCATTTTTTTTTCAATGGGAACTAACATTTCAAACCTGAGCAACCATAATACCAAATAAAAACATTTTTTTTTTATAAAATAACAATATTTTTTTTTCTTCCTCTTCTTCCCCGTTCAATGTCTGCAACAGACAGTGAACGGCGACCGTGAACAGTAAAACCGAAAATGGCAAAAGGGTTTTTTTCTTGACTCGGTTTTTACATCTGACCGGTCCGATGGATTCCTCCAGGAGTCCTCTTTCCACAGGAAGAGGTTTGGACCTTTGAAATTAGTGAGCCATCCGATCTTAACACCGGAAGCTCACTGATACGAGGAACCCTAGAATTTTTCCTAAATTTTGAAATCGTTTTTCTCAGTGAAAACAAAGCCAAATTCAAAATTTTTTGATTCAAAACTAATTGAAATTGAAAGGGGAATGCAGTGGTTACCTTGGATTGAGTTTCTGGGCTGAAATCCGGATTTTTTGAAATTTTTTTCCTCTAAGTTACTGTTACAAAAAGAGGGAAGAACAGAGAGAATCGGGTGGTTTTGGCTGAGAAAGACAGAGAAGAAAATCGGTGGGAGTGAGAACCGAAAACTAAGCCTGTTTTTTATAGGTTTTTTGAGCGGAAAATCCGGGGCACGCGGGATGGGACGGGACGACGGCAAATCGCCGGAAAATCGGGCAGCACGTCACGCCGCACGCGGCTGATGGTGCTACAGTAACCGCAGGTTTTTGGTTTTTGCAAATCAGCCCTTCAAGTTTTCAAATTGCAGAAAAGTCCTAGTTTTCATAAAAACTGATTTTTAAACTAAAAGTAATAAATTAAAAATTCAAAAACCTGATCTAACCTTACAGATGGGTTGGGTTTTGAAAACCTTGGTCACCATAAAAATTTCAGATTTTATCTTTTATTAAAAATCATTTATTTAAATAAAATTCATATTTTACCCATAATTACTTAATTAAACAAATGTAAAAATAACTAATTTGTAAATCTTATTTTGAAGTGAAATGAAATAACTAGACCATTCTTAAAATGGTCTACCATACTAATTTCAAAATTTATTTCATTTTCAAAACCCTTTAAAATAATTAATACTCCCTTTCGGGGTTTTGACGGGCGGGATTTAAATACCATTTTCTGAAAATAAATTCATTTTAAAATTAGAAATACAAATCCTTCATTTAGGAGAACATTATTTACCAATAATATACACATATCAAATAATATTTATAAAAATATACACAAGAAGTGGTAAATTACCAAAATGCCCCTCCAGCTCGACGAGCTGAATCACTGAGTTTTCGGGCTCAGGTCGGGCCAAACTTGGGCTTTCCTCGAAGCCCTAACCAAAATCCTCGAGATTAACCGGTTAAACAAGATTAACGAGCTAAAACTCGCCTAATCTGGGGCATGGTATTACATCATTATTCAAGTAAATGCTTTAAAAAAGAAAATCTCTCTAAAAAGAAACTTAGAAAAATCAATACCAAAAATGATGATGAAAATATTGAAAAGGAACAAACTGATTCAAGTTCTTCAGAAGAAGAAGAAGAATATGAATCTGATTCATCAACTGACATTGAAGAAAATAGTCCTCAGGTTCAGCTCATCAAACAATTTCAATCATGTACATGTCATTCAGATGATGGAGAATCTGATGGAGAATGATCGATACCATCTGATGAAGATCTTAGTATCCACATTCGTGTCCTCACTGCTCCTCAAAAATTACTTTTAGAAATGGTTGATAACATACCTGATCCACAGAAAAAAGTTCAATTTTTAAATCAGATTTCAAAATTGGGGGGAGGAGAAGAAGGAGAAAGTTCACAACAAAAAATTTCCTTTGAAGAAAATGGAAATGATGATAAAACACCATATTATCCAAAAAGGATAAAGGAGAAAGAAACATTTCATACACCAACCTATTCCATGATTGACCTCATGAATAGGGCAGAAAAAATTTATACTATAAATAAACCCTTAACTCTCTCAGACTTACAAAGAGAATTAAATGATCAGAAGAGAGAACTTCGAGAATTAAGAATAGAGTTAACCAAAAAAACAAAATGAGCTTGATGAAAGGTTAACTTGGTTAGAAAATGATGGTGCTATTGAAAAATACGATAAAGAAAAATTTGTCCAAAGAATTAAAGGAGAAATTAGCAAAATCTCTACTGGTGTAATTCCTACAAAATGTATTTACTAACAGTGGAGAGTTCAAGTAAAAATAAAAATAAAAAACTTTGAGAAGATTGTCAGTGCCATAATTGACACTAGTGCAGACTTAAATGTTATCAGACTTGGAGTCGTTCCTATTGAATTTACTAGTGAATCAAAACAATTTGTGTCTGCTGCTAATGGAACGACTATTTCCATAGAAAGAATAATCTCAAATGTTCATGTTTGCATGAAAGGAGTCTGTGTTATTTCACCTTTTATTATTTCAGAAGATATTGTTAATGATGTACTCCTTGGATCCTCATTTATTCTTCAAATCCAACCCTTTACTGTAACAACAAAAGGAATTTCTACAAATATCAAAGAGATTGAAGTAAATCTTGATTTTATAGATGATCCTTGTGAAATGAAAATCCAAAGGATAAATCAAGTTATCGCCACAAAATTAGAAGAATTCACCAAACAAATTGAAGAAGAATGTTGTTCTGAATTACCAACAGCCTTTCGGAATAGAATAAGACACATAGTAGGATTACCATATGTAAAGGATTTTAATGAAAAAGATATTACTACTAAAGCCCGTCCATCTCAAATGGATGCTGCTCATTTAAAGCTTTGCCAAGAAGAAATCAATGATCTTCTGAAGAAAAGATTAATTAGAAAAAACAAATCCCCTTGGAGCTGTACGGCATTTTATGTTGAAAAGGCCGCTGAAATTGAAAGAAGAGTTCCAAGATTGGTAATCAATTATAAACCTTTGAATAAAGTCTTACAATCTATTAGGTATCCTTTGCCTAATACTCAGGATTTGCTAAACAGATTAAACAATGCAAAAAAATTCTCAAAATTTGATTTAAAATCAGGATTTTGGCAGATCCAGATAAAAGAAGAAAATAGATATAAAACTGCATTCACTGTTCTAATGGGGCATTATGAATGGAATGTTATGCCTTTTGGATAGAAAAATGCTCCGTCTGAATTTCAAAATATTATGAATAATATTTTCTCGTCTTACACCCAGTTTGCCATTGTTTACATTGATGATATTCTTATCTTTTCAGAATCTGTGTTATAACATTGTAAACACTTGGGTATTTTCAAAAGAGTTGTAAAAGAAAATGGATTGGCTTTATCTAAAAGAAAAATGAATCTTTTTCAGCAGAAAATCAGATTCTTAGGATTTGAGATTCAAGACAGAAAAATAACTCCAACTAATAGAGTTATTCAATTTGCTGATAAATTTCCAAATGAAATTAAGGATAAAAATATGCTATAAAGATTTCTTGGATGTCTAAATTATGTTGGATTTTTCTATCAAGATTTGGCAAAAGGTAGAAAACGTCTCTAAGAAAGGTTAAAAAAAATTCCTCAGGAATGGTCTATCCATCACACTAATGCAGTAAAAAAGATTAAAGAAAGAGTTAAAAATCTTCTTTGTAGATGTTTATTTGACCCAGAAGCCTTCAAAATAGTTCAAAGTGATGCCTCTGATGTCGGATATGGTGGAATCCTTTTACAACAAAAAGATTCAAAAGAAGAATTAATAAGATTTAATTCTGGATTATGGAATGAAGCTCAAAAGAAATATTCAACCATCAAAAAGGAAGTTCTTGCCATAGTTATTTGTGTGACGAAATTCCAACATGATTTATTAAACAAAGAATTTCTCATCAGAGTGGATGCTAAAGCAACAAAAGAAATTCTGGAAAAAGATGTCAAAAATCTTGTCTCTAAGCAAATATGTGCTAGATGGCAAGCCATTTTATCAGTGTTTGAATTTAAAGTTGAATTTATTAATGGAAATTCTAATTCTCTCCCTGACTTTCTTACTAGAGAATTTCTTCAGGGACGACAAAATGGCAAGTAGTTCTTCCCTGTTCATGAAGAAAAAAGGGAAAGAGAATTTGGCAGATCAAGAAGAAAGCCAAAAGGGTTTTACTCCAACAAAAGACCCAAGTCAATCAGAATTATATCTTTACACCGGTAACAGAATTCTTGTTACTTCAGATTGTCTTATGGAAGAAAGATCTGTAGAAGATAATGTTTATTTTCTATTTGGGAAGGGGCTTCATTATTATTCCCTTAATAAAAGGAAAACTAGAGATTGGTATCTCAATATTTTGCATCAGACGAAAAGTGTCCTCATCTTCCATAATAAGAATGCAAATGGTATCATCACTTATTCAAAGTTCACTATTCTTAAAATCCTTAATGAGGAAGATTGGGATGGTCCCTTGTACATGACAAAATCAGTCAAATTATACAATTCGACTGAGTTATTTAATTATTGGGATTATATTGATGCTTGGAAATTTGCTTTGATATCGTAAAATCGCTAGTATAATCATTCGTTTTTAACAGAAATCATCTCAATCAAAGCTTCTTTTTCATTAATTCTTTTGCTTTAGCAGAATTTTTTCGGAATAATTCAGCTAACCGAGATTCCTTTTCGACTTCTTTTTCTTTTCCTTTATCTTTTGCTAAAGAGTACCAAAACTTTCCACCACGAAGATATTCTGTAACTGAACCATCAGGATTAACATGAGAGTCAGGGTCCCAACGAGGATGGAGATCTTCAAAAGGCACAACTTCATCATCAAGATTTTCTTCTGGATCATGATTACTATCCCAATCATGATCACCAACTTTTTTCTTTGGGAGATACTCTTCTAAAATTTGTTTAATCTTTTCTTCAAAATTGACGGAGTCAACAGACATGTCCATTGGCTCAAGAGATTTTTCTCGAGCAATTTCTTTGGCAATCTTTTTGGCCAAGAGATCAGTCATGAGCATTTCATTCTCAAAAGGCTTTTCTTCAGGAAGAGGAATTTCTTCTATAACACGAGAAGAGCTTTGATTCAGAATTCTCTCATAAGTATCATTTTCAATTTTGACCACCATTTTTGGTAAAAAATCTGATACAAAGACGGAAGATCGAAAAAGTTCTTTTTTACTTCAAACTTCCATTGGAAAATATAAGGAATATGAAATTTAGCAAAGAAGCGAAGAACATTAAATGCTTCACAGGGAACTTTTTCTTCTACTTGACAGAACTTAATAAGTAAATAACGAAAATTATCAGGAAAGATTTTCTGAGAAGCACCAAAATATGACCACCAAGTGAAGAGAAACCATGAAGGAACACTACGGTGGATAGGCATGACATCAGGACTTTTTTCTTTGAATCTGATGAACCAGGAATGATTATACTAGCGATTTTGCCACATCAAAGCAAATTTCCATGCATCAATATAATCCCAATAATTAAAGAACTCAGTCGAATTGTATAATCGGACTGATTTTGTCATGTACAAGGGACCATCCCAATCTTCCTCATTAAGGATTTTGAGAATAGTGAACTTTGAATAAGTGATGATACCATTTGCATTCTTATTATGGAAGATGAGGACACTTTTCGTCTGATGTAAAATATTGAGATACCAATCTCTGGTTTTCCTTTTATCAGGGGAATAATAATGAAGCCCCTTCCCAAATAGAAAATAAACATTATCTTCTACAGATCTTTCTTCCATAAGACAATCTGAAGTAACAAGAATTTTGTTACCAATGTAAAGATATAATTCTGATTGACTTGGGTCTTTTGTTGGAGTAAAACCCTTTTGGCTTTCTTCTTGATCTGCCAAATTCTCTTTCCCTTTTTTCTTCATGAACAGGGAAGAACTACTTGCTATTTTGTCGTCCCTGAAGAAATTCTCTAGTAAGAAAGTGAGGGAGAGAGTTAGCATTTCCATTAATAAATTCAATTTTAAATTCAAACACTGATAAAATGGCTTGCCATCTAGCAAATATTTGCTTAGAGACAAGATTTTTGACATCTTTTTCCAGAATTTCTTTTGCTGCTTTAGCATCCACTCTGATGAGAAACTCTTTGTTTAATAAATCATGTTGGAATTTCGTCACACAAATAACTATGGTAAGAACTTCCTTTTTGATGGTTGAATATTTCTTTTGTGCTTCATTCCATAATCCAGAATTAAATCTTATTAATTCTTCTTTTGAGTCTTTTTGTTGTAAAAGGATTCCACCATATCCGACATCCGAGGCATCAGTTTGAACTATTTTAAAATCTTTTGGGTCAGATAAACATCTACAAGGAAGATTTTTAACTCTTTCTTTAATCTTTTTTACTGCATTAGTATGATGGATAGACCATTCCTCAGGATTTTTCTTGAACCTTTCTTGGAGAAGTTTTCTATCTTTTGCCAAATCTTGATAGCAAAATCCAACATAATTTAGACATCGAAGAAATCTTTGTAGCATATTTTTACCCTTAATTTCATCTAGAAATTTATCAGCAAATTGATTAACTCTATTAGTTGGAGTTATTTTTCTGTCTTGAATCTCAAATCCTAAGAATCTGATTTTTGTTGAAAGAGATTCATTTTTCTTTTATATAAGGCCAATCCATTTTCTTTTACAACTCTTTTGAAAATACCCAAGTGTTTCCAATGTTTTATCACAGATTCTGAGAAGATAAGAATATCATCAATGTAAACAATGGCAAACTGGGTGTAAGACGAGAAGATATTATTCATAATATTCTGAAATTCAGACGGAACATTTTTCAATCCGAAAGGCATAACATTCCATTCATAATGCCCCATTGGAACAGTGAATGCAGTTTTATATCTATCTTCTTCTTTTATCTGGATCTGCCAAAATCCTGATTTTAAATCAAATTTTGAGAATATTTTGGCATTGTTTAATCTGTTTAGCAAATCCTGAATATTAGGCAAAGGATACCTAATAGATTGTAAGACTTTGTTCAAAGGTTTATAATTGATTACCAATCTTGGAACTCCTCTTTCGATTTCAGCGGCTTTTTTAACATAAAATGCCGTACAGCTCCAAGGGGATTTGCTTTTTCTAATTAATCCTTTCTTCAGAAGATCATTGATTTCTTCTTGGCAAAGCTTTAAATGAGCAGCATCCATTTGAGATGGACGGGCTTTAGTAGGAATATCTTTTTCATTAAAATCCTTTACATATGGTAATCCTATTATGTGTCTTTTTCTCTATTCCAAAAGGCTGATGGTAATTCAGAACAACATTCTTCTTCAATCTGTTTGGTGAATTCTTCTAATTTTGTTTTAAATTCTTTTTTCTCTAATTCTTTTGTCATTTGGACACATTTAATTTCATTTTTTAAGCCATTTATGTAATTTTCTCTTGTGGCGATAACTTGATATATCCTTTGGATTTTCGTTTCACAAGGATCATCTATAAAATCAAGATTTACTTCAATCCCTTTGATATTTGTAGAAATTCCTTTTGTTGTTACAGAAAAGGGTTGGATTTGAAGAATAAATGGAGATCCAAGGAGAACATCATTAACAATATCTTCTGAAATAATAAAGGGTGAAGTAACGCAAACTTCTTTCATACAAACATGAACATTTAGGATTTTTCTTTCTATGGAAATAGTCGTTCCATTAGCAGCAGAAACAAACTGTTTTGACTCACTTGTAAATTCAATAGGAACGATTCCAAGTCTGATAACATTTAAGTCTGCACAAGTGTCAATTATGGCATTGACAATCTTCTCAAAGTTTTTTATTTTTATTTTTACCTGAACTCTCCACTGTTGGTAAATACATTTTGTAGGAATTACACTAGTAGAGATTTTGCTAATTTCTCCTTTAATTCTTTGGACAAATTTTTCTTTATCGTATTTTTCAATAGCACCATCATTTTCTAACCAAGTTAACCTTTCATCAAGCTCATTTTATATTTGGTTAATTCTAATTTTAATTCACGGAGTTCTCTCTTCTGATCATTTAATTCTCTTTGTCAATCTGAGAGAGTTAATGGTTTATTTATAGTATGAATTTTTTCTTCTCTATTCATAAGGTCAATCATGGAATATGTTGGTGTGTGAAATGTTTCTTTCTCTATTATCTTTTTTTGGATAATATGGTGTTTTATCATTATTTTCATGTTCTTCAAAGGAAATTTTTGGTTGTGAACTACTTTCTCCTTCTTCTCCTCCCCCCAATTTTGAAATCTGATTTAAAAATTGAACTTTTTTCTCTGGATCTGGTATGTTATAAACCATTTCTAGAAGTAATTTTTGAGGGGCAGTGAGGACACGATTGTGGATACCAAGATCTTCATCAGATGGTATCGACCATTCTCCTTAAGATTCTGCATCATCTGAATGACATGTACATGATTGGAATTGTTTGATGAGCTGAACCTGAGGACTATTTTCTTCAATGTCAGTTGATGAATCAGATTCATATTCTTCTTCTTCTTCTTCTAAGGAACTCGAATCAGATTGTTCTTTTCCGTATTTTCGTCAATAATTTTGGTATTGATTTTTCTAAGTTTCTTTTTAGAAGGATTTTCTTTTTTTAAAACATTTACTTGCATAATGACCCTTTTTCCCGCAAGTATAACAAGTTGGAACATTTTCTTTTATATATTTCTTTTTGAAATATTTTTTAGATTTTCTTTTGAATGGACTGAACTCATCGGATTTTCTCTGATTTTTCAAATTTTCCCTAAGATATGGTTTATCAATTTGAAATTTTTTAACATGTATTTCTTCTGGCTTTTGAATGCTGACCATTCTTATGGTTCCTTGGAGAAAATCACTTTCACTTGGGTTATAGGTTTTCGCTGATGAGGATCTTTTGTATACAGGGTGTTCAATTCCACTTTCTTTGTTTCTAAAACCTTTTTGATCCGTTTCTTCCTTTTCACTACTCCTTTGGTCATCATCTATTTCTTCTAATTTAAAACTTTTTCTTCCTTCCGTATAACCGGCGAAACTTCTCCTAACTTTTTCCATTCTTCTCCTAAAATTGACTTCAACATTACCATTTGGTAACTTGACTATACTTTATAAATCATCTGTTATTTCATTTACTCTTGAGGTGACATCTTCTATTTGCCAATTTTCTGGAAGAACAACTTCTTCCCAACTGATGACTTTTGCGATGAACACATTATTACTAAAGTTTGTTTCCATGAGAACTGTAGTTTTTTCTTTATCAACCTTATCTCTATAGGCTATCATGGGAAAGACAGAGATCATGGATTTGTAGAACACACGATAAACTATAGCAAAAGGTTTACTTCTTGGACTCATCTTTAATTGTTTACTTTGAAATCTAATAGTTGCACGATCAAGAATATCATCATCATGAGCATCAATTGTGATATTAGGAAAACAGTTAAATAAACAGGTCCATGACAGAGACTGGATTCAATCATAGCATAAAGAGAATCATCAAATTCATCATGTTTTTGATCTCGCGCATAAGCACACACTGAAACATTTAATCCTAATCGAAACAGTGGTTTGATTCCTACCTGAATTAATCCTATGTGCAGGTAGTTGTATTTGGTTCTGATTTGTTGAATAATTCTTCTATCAAGAACTTTAATTGTCTGTTTTCCTCCAGAGAGAAACAGTTTTTTCAACAGTTTTTATGTGGTAATCATTTTGCTCTTCAAATGTGCCATTGCTATATATTTCTGTTACAGGCAAGGCTGGCAACTTCCAGTTGGATATTGCTTGGTCAAAATTTTCATATATCATTTCTTCTGAATTTTTTGTTTTTTCTGAATTTTCTTTTTCTAAACTATTACGGGTAAAACTCGTTAAAGCAGACTGGTAGGATGAAGAAGACGAATAAGATCTGTTAGAAGGATGCTGAAATGATTTAAACCAATTCTTAAAAAGTTTTGTTTTTCCCTTAGAATTTTCCATTTTTGTAACTCGTTAGAAACAAGAAGAGTTCTGTCAACGATTTACACCCCTTGACGCCTGATCACGGCCTGAATCGGGACTTACAACGCGACCACACGCTTAAGAAGATAAACGAGGCACATAAGTGGAGAATAAGAAGGAAAATAAAAACTCTAAAGAGAATTGGATAGATCAACTTGGCTAAAAAGCTTCAGATCATGGATAATAGATTTGATTCATCTAAATCCTTTTTTTTTTAACACAGATTTAAATACGAGATAATAATTCTAATTCTTCATTCAGTCTATTACAATATTCTCTTATCTGATTACACAAGCGTACTAACATAGATCTTCTAATGTAACACCCCAATTTCTCAATGAAGTGGAAAATTACCAAAATGCCCCTGAGTTGTTAAATTAATTATTTTGTGATGTTAAGTAAGGAAATAGTGGGGCCCATTGCTCAAAATAAAATCATATGAGCACATTATGAATGTTAAGTTTGATTGGTTGGGTAATTTTCATCATTTGGGTCAAAAATGGCTAAATGGGTCAAAGGGCCCAAATGGGGCCCATCGGGTCTTGCTGGGTTATTTGACCATTTTGTGATTTTAAATTAAATGGGGTTAAGCCTATTTGATTGGAAATCAAGTGGAGGAAAAATGGGTAGGCTTGATCCATATGTAAAATCCAATTAGAAATGACCAAAATACCATAAATGGGTCATGTTGTCAAAACGGGTCAAGGAGCTAAAAGTGGACCCAACGGGTCGAGTTGACTATTGTTGACCATGTGAACCCTCAAGGGAGCTCAAACACGAGTCAAATCAGTTGAGTGGGACTGAGGTGAGTTGGAATTAAATCAAAAGGTGAGTAAACTCATGTGCATTAAATGAAATGCATTAAATGTGATGAGTTGGGTTGGAATAAAAATACCTTGAGTTGGGTGAGTCAAAATGGAAATTCAAGGGACTGTAAATCTTTGAGTCTAATGGGAATTTGAAGAGGTTGGCCCAGCTTTAACCACCCAAACAAGTCCCACACGTTGGGGACTTGTTTGGGGTGATTTCCATGATGTATTAAATGGGAATACATGGGATTGTGATGAGATGCTTGGGGATTTGAATGGCTGCATAGGTAGCTGCCAAGGGGTACCTTGGATGGCACCCAATACCCATTGGTTTGTGCAAGAAGTTATGAGGGAGTGGAGGAGTTTTGGGGGCTGAACTACAAAAACAATAAGCACACAAGGTTGGCCATTTTTCACATTGGAAATCCAAGAATTTCCATCTCTCTCTCTCTCCCTCTCTCAAATTTGTTTTTCCTAGCTGGAATAGCAGAGGTGTTTGCACCAGTAGATCAAGCACAAAACAACAAAAGAAAGGAAGAAATAAAAGGGAGAAACCAAGGACCAAAGGCAAAGAGAAAGATTGGAAGTTTGGTAAGTATTTATTTGTTATTTTGGTATAATAACATGGAGCAAATGGGGTGTGTATTGGCCATGGTTATAGCCAAATACACCAAGGTTTTAACCTTGATTAGTGGAGGATTTAAAATGGTAAAAATAACCATTGGGTTCGGCCACCATGAAGGGCCGAACCCCATGTAAAGAGATGGCTTGGTTTCATGTTTTGAAACATGAAAACCATGGATTTTGTGGACTGTTTTGGGTCTTGAATTAAGATTTAAATAAATGTTTTAGAATGGTTAAAAACCATGGATCTGAATGACATAGGGACTGAAATTTATATGGTCTAAAATCAGTGGATTAAAAGATGGAAATGGACCATTGGGTTCGGCCACTTAGCATGGCCGAACCCCATGGAAACAAATGGTTGTTTTTGATATTTTTTAGAAGTTAAAACCATATAAGTTAGGACTGATGTTAGATGGTTGTAATAGATTTAAAATGCTTGTTTAAAGAGAGTTAAAACAAGGGTTTGGATATCAGAAAAGGCTGAAGTTATGTAGTCTAAATCAGTAGATCAAAATTGGAAAAGATGGACCATGGGGATCGGCCATCGTGGATGGCCGAATCCCATGATATGATGTTGATTTTTGGATGCTTTCTTTTAAAGTTAAAACCTGATGTTAATATACTGTTTATACATGTTTATCTGAGGTTTAAAAATAGTAAACATAACCATTGGGTTCGGCCACCATGGAGGGCCGAACCCCATGTAAAAGAATGTTGGTTTCATGTTGGAAAAATATGTAAACCACAGACTTTTTATGGACTGTTTTGGATGGTTTCTTTGAGAGTTAAAACCTGATATTAATATACTGTTTATACATGATTATTGGAGGTTTAAATAGAGTAAGAATGACCATTGGGTTCGGCCAACATGGAGGGCCGAACCCCATGTAAAAGAGGGTTGGTTTTCATGTTGGAAAACATGGAAACCATAGACCTTTGTGGACTGTTTTTGGGAGGTTTTTATGTAATAAGGTTACTGATTTTGGGTTGGCCATGGGATGGCTAAATCATGGCTTAATATGGCTAAGGGGTAGCGCCAATTAGTATTTAAACAAAGGACATCATTGAGCAAAGAACCATAAGGGTTCGGCCATGAGTATGGCCGAATCCCATGGACTGTTTTCATGGGCCATTTTATGGATGTATGTGTGATTAAAAATGGAATCATGTTTGCTGTTTTGGTCGTCCAAAACATGACTGAACCATGTTAAGGTTACGGTTAAGGTTGTAGAATTTAATCAAGGTATTGGTGGCAATGGCAAATCTGTGAATACAAGCCAAATGAAGAGATTGATCAAAAGTACTTATAAGATGTTTTAGGTCTCATATGTGAATGGACATGTAAATAAGATTATGATTTACTTATTGTTGCATAATAAGGTACCGAAAGTTGAACGACGAACGAGTCGTAACCGGTTAAAGCCTAAGAAAGAACGAACGCTGAAGTGATTCTTCTGTAGGTTTCCTACCTACTTGTAACTACGGTTTTTACCCAGTTTTTCTTATGATACTCTTGTTTTAATATATGTGTTTAAAATGATATATTATGCATTAACAAATGGCATACAGGCATTGGCATCTCATGCATAGTCATGGGATAATGAATGAAGTTCTACAGTGATGGCTACGAATGTAATAACCCGAATTTTTGATAAATATATATATTGGCATTTATTCATTTTAATTTGAAGTTTGATATAATAAAATGCCAAATGGACCAAATTTTGGGACAATGGCCCAAGGATAGCCCAATTGGGCCATGGATTGGATGAAATCCATTTAATGAGTCAATGAGGACTAAGCGGGTCAATGATGGTCAAAGGGGGTCCGATAGCCATGTGGGCCCAATGGATCAAAATAATCGTTTCCAACCCTAAAGTAAGTGGGCAAAGAGGGAATCTAATTGGGCCATGGGCCCAATGTTTACCCAATAGACCATGAATTAGAATTAATTCATTTAATTGGTCAATGGTAAGTAATTGAGTCAAGATAGTCAATTTGGGTCAAAGGGCCATAGGGGATCCAATGGGCCAAAGTAGATAAGCCCTAAAATAAATGGAAAGACAAAATATAATTGGGCCATGGGCCCAATGGTAATCCAATTAAGATAAATTAAATGGATTAGATAATTATAAAATTATCTAAGTTAAGATGTATCAAGATTAAGTGATATGGCCAAATGGGGCCCACCTCCACCTCACCAATTGAGGTGGCATGTGGACCAAGGAAAAAGTGGGACCAACCATCATGGTTGACTTGGTCAACCATGGATAAATTTAAGAAGACTAAGGTGGATTAAGGTAAATTAAATTGATTAAAATTATTGGAAAATTATCTAAGTTAAAATCAATGGAATTAAAATAACATGGCCAAGTGGGGCCCACCTCCACCTCATCAAGTGAGGTGGCGGGTGGGGTAGGTATAGGTGGGGACCGTCCACCATGGTTGACTTGGTCAACCATGGGTGGATTTATTAGATAGATAATTTGATGGAATTAAATGGGATAGAAATTAATTAACCTAAGTGAGGACTTAACTTAATTAATTAAGTTGATTAATTAGGGTCAACATAAACAAGTCAAAGAGGACATGGGAGCCATGCTTGGTGCTTGGATCTCAACCACCACCACCAAGGTCAAGGGAGCCCATACTTTGGTTGGTGGAGACATGATGGAGGGGTATGGTCCAAGTAAGACCAAGGAATGAGATGGGTTTTCCATCTCATCCCTCTCATTTCACTCTATCTTTCCCTCCCACTCTCAAAACCGTCCCTCCATGTATCAAGAGAAGAAAAGAAGAAAATAAGAAGACTTAGAGGAAAAGAAGAGAAGAAAAGGGAAGACCAAGCATTGATCAATCATCACCACTTCAAGATCAAAGGCTAAGATCTTGTTTTCCATCACCTTCCCCTCTCCCTCTCTCAATCTAACCCCATCTATCTTAGCCAATCTAAGCATATCCCACCATTGATCAAGCTCATCAAGCCGATCAAACAAGGAGAGGAAGAAGAAAGGAGGCCAAGGAAGTCGACGGGAGCGACAAAGACCGGAGGAGTCGTCGGATCGTAAATATGTTCTAAACAAGAGATTTAATTATTAAGGTTTTAAGTTTTGGAATCCATCCTTGCCATATGATGTGGCCAAATTATTTTAGGCTATGGAATGGATTTAAATTCCATCAAATGGAAGGCTAAGAAAATGGAAATGATGATGAATTTATTAAGAGGTTAAGGTTTAAAATTTTGGAGAATGGCTAATGAGCTTTAGGTTTTTAAATGAGTAAACATTAGTGATTTATGATTTCAAATTTTTGGAATTCTAAGGTTGTATTAAAGCATGGAGAATATAGAATTTTTTTTGGATGGACCATAGGGTTCGGCCATGTAGCATGGCCGAACCCCATGGTAAATGACGATGATTTTAATTTGGAGTATAGTTTAATATTATACATTTTAATTAGGGTTTTTATAAGAAATAAAAAGTTGGAGAATGGTTTAGGGTTCCAAGGATTTAGAAGGGTTAAATGTAGGCAACTTTTGGAAAAAAAAATTATGATGGAATCCATGGATGAAATTTTAGTGTTTTATAAGAATGGAAGCATGGAGAGTATGGAATTTTTAATGATTGAATGGACCATAGGGTTCGGCCATGTAGCATGGCCGAACCCCATGGTAAATGGTGATGAATTTATTAAGATGGAAAGGTTTAAAAATTATGGAGAATGGTTAATGATGATAAGGTTTTAAAATGATTAGAAGTTGATGTTTTTTTTTAAAGGAGTATTTAAATAAGAAAAATTATGAGATATGTAAATGATTTCAAGTAACCTCAAAAATGATGGAGGCATGACAATTTTAGGAAATCATGGACTATAGGGTTCGGCCATACAAGGTGGCCGAACCCCATAGTTAGTGATTGTGAATTATTGGAGTTGTTATAAGAATGGAAATATGGAGAGTGATTAATGAAAGTTAGGCCTCAAATGGTTAAGAAAAATGGATAGATTGTATGGATGTTTCAAGTATGATATGTGATGATTGGTGATTTAAATGGATGATTTAATTTTCATTAGAGGTATGTTTAAATGGGTAAATGAAACCAAGAAAAATGGGGAAAGAAACATCATGGGTTCGGCCATGGTGTATGGCCGAACCCATGACCCAAATTTTGATCAATTTTAGGCTAAGGTTAATGCATGTATCAATGCCTAGGAGTTTGTTTTAAAGGGCCAAAAAGAATGAAGATTTGTGATTTTAAAATTGGATTATTTTGGGACAAAACCGAGTCTTTGAAAATGGTGAACCTTAGGGTAGTGATTAGTGGATTTTTAATAAATGGAAAATGATGTAGATGAATGCTAGATTTTAATGGATTTATAAAAAATGATATGTGGGCCACACCTTAGGCCAAAATGTGGAATTAGGTGTGGGAGTAAATGTTTTTCAAAATTAAATATTAGGTGGCTGATTTTATGATGCTAGGTCATGATTGACTGGACCTAAGTATGAATGAATCTTGGACTTAGAATGCACATAAATGAATGGATGATGTACCATGGAAGAATAGTGGCAAAACCGTAATAAGTGGCCACTTTGAAGAACCCTATGTGGATTAGACATGAAAATCGAATACATTATGAATGATTAAATGAAGAGGATAGTTGCTGCGTTTTAGGCTCGTAAATTGGCCAAAAATGGGATTTATCTATGTGTTTTAACCAATGGATAATGGGCTAAGATAAGGGCTGATTTGTGATAAAATTGTAACATAATTAATGGTCGTTAATGGGTCTAATTAGATGGATCAATTATGAACTTAATCATGGACTAATTCGGTAAATGTAATAAGGTATCGGACGTCGTAAACGGTACGCGATCGGCGACCGGATTATCGAGCGAAAAACGTAACGGAACGCTACACGGTATTCGGTAGGATTCCTACCTTTTTGTAAGCGATGGATATGTAATGGTATTTTAAATTATTTTGATTTGGCCTATGATAGATCTATGATTATGATTTATCTTATGATGAGTTATAAGTTTATGAAGCATATGGTTTATATTTTAATATTATGCATTCTATGGCTATGTATGATATGTCAAGTATATGGGTTACATATATATTACATAGCATAATGCACTACATCTCATGCATGGCATGGGCAGAAAAAAATAAACAAACCGGAGTCCATGTTCCGTCGGGGCGACCGAGAAGCAAACATGGGGATAGTTGAGGGGTCATAACCGGAGTCCATGCTCCGTCGGGGCGACCGAGAATCAGACATGGGGATAGCCTGAGGGCTATAACCGGAGTCCATGCTCCGTCGGGGCGACCGAGAAGCAAACATGGGGATAATACATTGTATGATCATACGGATAATGGGTGGGACATATGACATAAGCACCCATGACATAGCATTCATCACATACTTATTTTGTTGTATTTTATGTTATCGGTATGTGTGTATCACTAATCCATGTGCTAGCCCTACTCGGAGTCCTACTGGGCGCGTTGACTAACGCCCTACTTCTACCCTAGTTGATGACGCAGGAGAGGCAGGAAGCGGTGGACATACCGGAGGCCAAGCTTAGGAGCTTTGGAAACGCATTCCTAGTTATTTAAGTTTATATTTTGGAAATGTAATTTTGAGTAACTTAGCGCGTCAGACTGTATAATTTTGCATTTCTTGCGATGGTTTTGACTTTACTTATGGACGATGATATTTTGTGATATAAGTATGAACATAGGGGCATTTTGGTAAGTTAATGTTGTATCTTCCCTTCTATCTAAAAAACCGGTAGGATAGACTCTATTATCATGTTCCGCAATAATCGTAATGCACGAGCTCACCTCCTACGCGTGAACCGTTCTCGTGGACTTAGCTCCGCGTACGCGTGGGGTTGGCCAGTTAAGGGTCGGGCTTTAGAAGCTCGGACTTAACTCGCGTCGTGGCGTCCGCGCCCTCTCTCACTCTTCTATTTAAAAAAAAAAAAATAGACTCTGATTTTCGGAAAATGGGTGAAAAAGGGCGGGACGTTACAATGAATGTACATGATGGGGGTTGCTCATTGCATGTACATATTTTATAGAAGAGATGAAAGTGTGTTGTAATTTACCTTGTCGGTGCAAGTGATGTATGTAATGATGTTGCATGAAGAATATGAAAGAATGAAAGTGTGTTGTAATTTACCTTGTCGGTGCAAGGCACGTCAAGTGATGGCTATGAAAGTACATGATGGGGGATGCTCATTGCATGTGCATATTTCATAGCATTGTTTTAACTGTTTTTAATGATCATGTAATATGATATATATGCATGTTTTATATGCTGACATGTGGTAGCCCTGATTCGGGAACCTACTGGGCGCGTTGATCTAACGCCCTAATTCTATCCTCAGAGGAGATTGCAGGTACAAGCAAGGGGAAAGGAAAGGTCATTGACCGGGAGGGGAGCTGAGCCTAAGTGCTTTAATGATGGATTTTGGATTACGTCATATTACTGTCATTTGAATACTATTGTTGGACATGTAATAATTAGTTATTTGCTATAGTTTGATTAGGATAATAACATGTGGATGGTTGATCTATGTTATTTAATATTTAAGACTGTTACTTGCCATCTCATCTTTCTATTCCGCAATTATCTAGATTATTCCGCATGTTGATGTTAGTTCCATGTGTGATTCACTATCATGGTCTATTCCATGTACACATGGGTGGCCAGTTAAGGTTCAGACTTGGGTAGTCTGAACTTAACTCGCGTCGTGACGCCGCCCGCTCTCTTCCGATGTTTATTTAAAAAAAAAAAAAAATTTATGACTCTGAAATTCTCGAAGAGGGCGGGGCATTACAGTTGGTATCAGAGCGAAACGGGAAGTTGAATCATCGAAGTAAGATTAAGACGGTTTCATGTCTCACTGACGGATAAGAATCCCAACTGACCGATTCTTCGGAGTCCACTGCCTGGGGGCCGGATTAATTTCCTTCGAGTGACTCGGACTGAACAATCAATCTGAGAACGACAATGAAAGGTAGCAAAGTAAAGTACAATCATCAAAATTGGACAAATCAAACGTAGCAAAGTAGGATGTACTCCCCTGAAATCCCCACACTGAGAAACAGACAATAGGAAATTAGAGATTTCCCCAGAAACAAAAGAAAACAGAGAATGTTGAATTGGTAATCTTCCCAAACAAAGTACATGACTTTATGCATGATCAAATTCCCCTGAGAACCGAGGTTGGTTTATTAGAATTGTTGTTAAATATGCTTGTGTTCTATTGATATGATACAGATATGTCGAGTAATGTGGAGTACTCGGAATGGCACAGCGGAACTCCTAGCCATCCCATAGACTTGGTGTCTGCTTCTAACAACACCGACGTAGAAGCTCAAGTGGACCTTCAGGAGGGACCTCCTGAAGAAGTTGAGATGGACTTAGCACCTGTTGCAGAGGATTTGAGGGATGATATTCCTGGGATGGTGGAACCTCTTGAGGAAGAAGAGGAGGAGGATCTGGGATTTTTCTTTTATGAGGATCCGATGGAAGACTTTCCTATAATACTGGAATCGGCGGGGGAAGTAGATCCCTATGATACCTGTGAGTTGTGTAATCAGGACGACCACAACAGGTTGTATTGTCCTCATCCATTGGGAGTTGTATGTCCGGTTTGTGGACTACACGGGCATGGAGAGGCGAGGACTAATTGTCCTTGTATTGGAGGACCTGGAATAATCCCCTGCACGACATGTGAAGTATTGGGGCACACGGCGATGACGTGTCCTGATAACCGATTCAAGTTCGCTTTTGATGCGGAGTCTTCTACTGAAGACTAGGATAGGAAGTAATAGTCGGGGTATTAAAAAGAGGGTTATTTTTGTAAGGGGGTATATTTTGTTATACATAGGGTTTGTTTCACCCTACCCACCTTTGTACAAAGATGCAGTTTGAATTTATATAAATATGTGATTTCATGTTTTTATGAGGATTCATGGCATGTGTTGCATATTGTTAATGGAAACTAAGTCTATGATGTTTCCATGAATTAGGACTAAATGGCGCCACAGAAAAAGGTGGTAAAAGATCTGAAGGGAAAAGAGAAAGTTTTACAGATCGGACTAGGTGAGGGGGTGTCAAAGAGAAGGACTCGTCAGGACGATAAAAAGAAGGATGACGTGCTCATTATCACACCACAAGGGAAGGTGGTACCCCGACGCAAGAAGGCGTCATCGGAACCTGAAAGAGAGCCGTTCGTTCATGACAAAGAGAGATCTGTTCATGAACGATCTCACAGTGAGGAAGAGTCTCACCACTCTCGACGGGAAGAAGAAGGGAGTGACCCTACGTATCAACAGGACGACAAGGAGGAATATGACTCGTCATATCGACGCGAGGAGGAGGAGAATAGTAACATGACTGTACCCTTTGTGCCTCCTGAACTGCACAGCTTGGTGCAAGCCGTGGTTACATCTGTCCTCCAACAACATTTGAACGGAGGGGGAAACACGAGCGAAAATAATGACCGAAACATGGTTAGAGATTTTCAGCAACAGCGCCCACCTTACTTCAAGGGCAGAGAAGGGCCTATTGGGGCCGAGAATTGGTTGGAGAAGATTTCACATATATTGACTCTTTTGAACATCAAGAGTCATGCCCATAAAATATTATTGGCCACGTCACAGCTGGTGGATGACGCTGCCAAATGGTGGAAGGTGGTGGAGAAACAGCAGGCACTTGTGCCAAGAAGAGAAAGAGTTGCTATGACCTGGGAGCAATTCTCCACGACATTTCTAGAGCGCTACTTTCCAGAGGAAGAAAGAGAACGTCAAATTCAGGCCTTTATGACGTTAGTACAAGGTTCAATGACGGTGGCTGAGTATCACCAAGAATTCCTCAGCCTGTCAATCTATGCATACTATATTGTGGACACGGAATATCGAAAGGCTCGCAAGTTCGAGCGTGGGTTATGGCCAAACATTAGGGCCAAGGTAACTGTGTTCAAAGCAGCCACGCTGGCGGAAGTGGTCAGCAGGGCCACCATTGTGGAACAGGAGATGGCGGAATTTGCAAGAGTGGACAACCGCCGAGCTCCGAGTAGGAGAGGTGTGTACCAACCCAACAAAAAGTTCAGATCGAACTTCAGCAGACCCTCACCGTCTGTTGGATCAAGTGGGGGCTTTCGCCCCAACCAGCCCACTCAATTTGTTGCGGTCACTCAAGCATCTCGAGGAGTGAATACTTGCTTTCACTGTGATCAACCTGGTCACTACAAAAAGGACTGTCCAAAGCTCAACAGGCTGTCTAACTCAAGAGGATCATTTCGTCCGCCAGCTAGACCGGCATACTCCAGAGGAGGCAGAATGCAGGGCCGAGGAGGTCGAAGGTCTAACCCTGCTGGAGCGGGAAGATTATTCACTCTAACTTCTCCAGAAGAAGAGGAGGAGGATCATCCTGTGATACAAGGTATGGCGGTAGTAAGTAGCTCTTATGCATATGCACTATTTGATTCCGGAGCATCACACTCCTTTATAGCTGCATTGTTTATTACTGCTACTGGTACAGTAGTTCAAAGATTAGCCACAGAACTTACTATTGTATCCCTTGTCGCAGATTCGGCATTGGGACTTATTTGTACTGCGGTTAACACCGAATTAGCTGGACTCAGATTTGAGTTCAATTATTTAGTGCTGGACATGTCGGAATATGATATTATATTCGGAATGGATTGGTTGGCAAAGTTTCATGCCAACATCGACTGTTATGGTCGAAGAGTGACATTTAAGTCACCCGAGGGCAAGCAATATGTAGTTCGTGCAGATAAACAAAGTGGATTACAGGAAGGGTTAAACCACGTGGTATTGAATAATATCACCATAGACAAAGCTCCAGTTACTGAACTTCCGGAAATTGTACAAGAATTTGTGGATGTGTTCCCAAAGGAACTCCCTGGTTTACCACCTATGAGGGAGATTAACTTCGAGATCAGGCTGTACCCTGGCACAGCACCAGTGTCGTTACCACACTATCGGATGGCACCAGCGGAGATGTTGGAGCTAAAGAAGCAGATTGACGAACTGCTTAGGCTGGGTTGCATCCGGAACAGTACCTCATCATGGGGAGCACCAGTGCTGTTTGTGAAGAAGAAGGACGGTTCACTACGGATGTGCGTGGACTACCGGAAGCTGAATCAGTTAACAGTCCGGAACAAGTACCCTCTACCCAGGATCGACGATTTATTTGATCAATTGAGGGGTTCTAGTCATTTTTCAAAGATCGATTTGATGTCTGGTTATCATCAAATCCGAGTTAGAGAGGAAGATATAGAAAAGACAGCTTTTCGGACGCGATATGGAC
Source organism: Chimonanthus praecox (assembly GCA_022113865.1). Lineage (NCBI taxonomy): Eukaryota > Viridiplantae > Streptophyta > Magnoliopsida > Laurales > Calycanthaceae > Chimonanthus > Chimonanthus praecox. The sequence goes on along the minus strand of CM039089.1, from coordinate 32,063,329 downwards.
TGTTTGAGTTCGTGGTCATGCCATTTGGACTCACAAATGCGCCGGCTGTGTTCATGGATTTAATGAACAGAATCTTCCGTCCCTATCTGGATCAGTTTGTAATCGTATTCATTGATGATATCCTGATCTATTCTAAGAGTCAGGAGGAACATGCAAAGCATCTACGGATAGTTTTGAATACTTTAAGGCAGAATAAACTGTATGCCAAGGCCAGTAAGTGTGAATTCTAGCTATCTCAAGTGAATTTCTTAGGACATGTTATATCCGAGGAAGGAATAGCCGTGGATCCGGCTAAGGTGACGGCCGTGAAAGACTGGAAAGCGCCAAAGAACGTAACCGAGATCCGCAGTTTATTAGGATTGGCGGGTTATTATCGGAAATTTATTATGGATTTTTCCAAATTAGCGTCTCCATTGACTCGACTCACTCAGAAAGGAGTCAAGTATGAGTGATCAGATCTGTGCAACCAAAGGTTTGAAGAGCTAAAAGACAGACTTACAACTGCTTCTATTTTGATTTTGCCGGAAAAGGGCAAGGGTTATGACGTAGAATGCGACGCTTCGGGAGAAGGACTGGGGTGTGTCCTCAGTCAAGATCATCGTGTGGTGGCTTATGGTTCAAGACAACTAAAAATACATGAACGCCTCTATCCTACGCATGATCTTGAACTAGCCGCAGTGGTCTTCGCTCTCAAAAGCTGGAGACATTATCTTTATGGCGAGAAGTTTGAAGTGTATTCTGATCATAAGAGTTTGAAATATTTATTTGATCAGAAGGAGCTTAATCTAAGGCAGCGTAGATGGATGGAGTATCTGGCGGATTATGAGTTCGAGCTTCGATACCATCCAGGCAAGGCGAACAAGGTGGCTGATGCTCTTAGCCGCATATCACATGTATCCGTGGCATGTCTGATCAGAACCGAGTGGGAGATGTTGAATACAATTCGAGAGTTCAATCTATACATTACAAACCGTGGAGTTTTGTACAATTTAATCATACGGTCCAATATAGTCACCAAGATTGAACAAGAACAAAGAGCAGACCCGGAAGTGGAGGACATATGGGCCAAGTTGTCTACTGGCACCATTGTACCGGAATGGGAATTATGACAGGGACAAGGTCTTTTATTCCGGGGAAGAACGTATGTGCCACAGAGTTGCAGGAAAGAGCTACTAATTGAGGCATATCAGTCCAAGCTCTCTATTCATCCGGGTAGCACCAAAATGTATCACGATCTAAAGAGGCATTATTGGTGGCATGGACTAAAACGGGATGTGGCGGAATTCGTGGCACATTGTCTAACTTGTCAACAAGTTAAGACTGAACACCAAAAGCCACCAGGGTTGCTCAAACCCTTAGCCGTGCCAGAATGGAAATGGGAACATATTTCCATGGACTTTGTATCTGGGTTGCCGAGGTCCTCAAAGGGTAATGACGCCATTTGGGTCGTAGTTGACCGGCTGACCAAGTCTGCACATTTCATTCCTATCAAGATGACGGATTCGTCTGAGACGTTGGGTCGGCGTTATATTAAAGAGATCATTCGACTACATGGCATTCCCCGAACGATAGTATCGGACAGAGATGGCCGTTTTACCGGCAGAGTATGGCAAAGCATGCAGTCAGCCATGGGGACAGATCTACTGACGAGCACCGCATTCCATCCACAGACTGATGGACAATCCAGACCTTGGAAGACATGCTGAGAGCATGTATGTTAGATTTCAAGGGTGGATGGGAGGACCACTTACCACTGGTGGAGTTCTCGTATAATAACAGCTATCAGGCAAGCCTTCAAATGGCTCCATACGAGGCTTTATATGGTAGACCGTGTAGGTCACCGGTATGTTGGACAGAGGCAGGTGAGCCTGCATTGATCGGACCGGAACTAGTCGCAGAAACTACTGCGCAAATTAAGTTGATACGTAAACACTTACTGACTGCACAGAGTCGGCAGAAAAGTTATGCTGATAAAAGGAGACGATTTCTGGAATTTGAAGTGGGAGACTTGGTATTTCTAAAGGTCTCGCCACGGAAAGGACATATGAGATTTGGCAAGAAGGGAAAACTGTCACCAAGATTTGTGGGACAGTTTTCCATCATGAGAAGAGTGGGGGGAGGTGGCCTATCAGATAGCACTCCCATCACAATTAGCATCTCTACACGATGTGTTTCACGTGTCGATGCTAAGGAAATACAATTCGGATCCATCCCATGTCTTGAATGTTCAGGATATTGAAGTACAAAGCGACGTGACGTATGTCGAGAAGCCGGTTAGGATAGTGGAGACCGAACAGAGGGTGTTGCGAAACAGAGCAATTCAGTTCGTAAAAGTGGTATGGGATCGTCATGGTGATGAAGAGGCCACATGGGAACTTGAGTCGGAGATGAGAACAGCTCACCCCGAGTTATTTGTGTAATTTAATTTGAGAACCCTACTTCACTCGATTTTCGGGACGAAAATTTTAAAAAGAGGGTTATATTGTAACACCCCAATTTCTCAATGAAGTGGAAAATTACCAAAATGCCCCTGAGTTGTTAAATTAATTATTTTGTGATGTTAAGTAAGGAAATAGTGGGGCCCATTGCTCAAAATAAAATCATATGAGCACATTATGAATGTTAAGTTTGATTGGTTGGGTAATTTTCATCATTTGGGTCAAAAATGGCTAAATGGGGCCCATCGGGTCTTGCTGGGTTATTTGACCGTTTTGTGATTTTAAATTAAATGGGGTTAAGCCTATTTGATTGGAAATCAAGTGGAGGAAAAATGGGTAGGCTTCCATATGTAAAAACCAATTAGAAATGACCAAAATACCATAAATGGGTCATGTTGTCAAAACGGGTCAAAGAGCTAAAAGTGGACCCAACGGGTCGAGTTGACTATTGTTGACCGTGTGAACCCTCAAGGGAGCTCAAACACGAGTCAAATCAGTTGAGTGGGACTGAGGTGAGTTGGAATTAAATCAAAAGGTGAGTTAACTCATGTGCATTAAATGAAATGCATTAAATGTGATGAGTTGGGTTGGAATAAAAATACCTTGAGTGGGGTGAGTCAAAATGGAAATTCAAGGGACTGTAAATCTTTGAGTCTAATGGGAATTTGAAGAGGTTGGCCCAGCTTTAACCACCCAAACAAGTCCCACACGTTGGGGACTTGTTTGGGGTGATTTCCATGATGTATTAAATGGGAATACATGGGATTGTGATGAGATGCTTAGGGATTTGAATGGCTGCATAGGTAGCTGCCAAGGGGTGCCTTGGATGGCACCCAATACCCATTGGTTTGTGTAAGAAGTTATGAGGGAGTGGAGGAGTTTTGGGGGTTGAACTACAAAAATAATAAGCACACAAGGTTGGCCATTTTTCACATTGGAAATCCAAGAATTTCCATCTCTCTCTCTCTCCCTCTCTCAAATTTGTTTTTCCTAGCTGGAATAGCAGAGGTATTTGCACCAGTAGATCAAGCACAAAACATCAAAAGAAATGAAGAAATAAAAGGGAGAAACCAAGGACCAAAGGCAAAGAGAAAGATTGGAAGTTTGGTAAGTATTTATTTGTTATTTTGGTATAATAACATGGAGCAAATGGGGTGTGTATTGGCCATGGTTATGGCCGAATACACCAAGGTTTTAACCTTGATTAGTGGAGGATTTAAAATGGTAAAAATAACCATTGGATTCGGCCACCATGAAGGGCCGAACCGCATGTAAAAGAGATGGCTTGGTTTCATGTTTTGAAACATGAAAACCATGGATTTTGTGGACTGTTTTGGGTTTTGAATTAAGATTTAAATAAATATTTTAGAATGGTTAAAAACCATGGATCTGAATGACATAGGGACTGAAATTTATATGGTCTAAAATCAGTGGATTAAAAGATGGAAATGGACCATTGGGTTCGGCCACTTAGCATGGCCGAACCCCATGGAAACAAATGGTTGTTTTTGATATTTTTTTAGAAGTTAAAACCATATAAGTTAGGACTGATGTTAGATGGTTGTAATAGATTTAAAATGCATGTTTAAAGAGAGTTAAAACATGGGTTTGGATATCAGAAAAGGCTGAAGTTATGTAGTCTAAATCAGTAGATCAAAATTGGAAAAGATGGACCATGGGGATCGGCCATCGTGGATGGCCGAATCCCATGATATGATGTTGATTTTTGGATGCTTTCTTTTAAAGTTAAAACCTGATGTTAATATACTGTTTATACATGTTTATCTGAGGTTTAAAAACAGTAAACATAGCCATTGGGTTCGGCCACCATGGAGAGCCGAACCCCATGTAAAAGAATGTTGGTTTCATGTTGGAAAAACATGTAAACCATAGACTTTTTATGGACTGTTTTGGATGGTTTCTTTGAGAGTTAAAACCTGACATTAATATACTGTTTATACATGATTATTGGAGGTTTAAATAGAGTAAGAATGACCATTGGGTTCGGCCAACATGGAGGGCTGAACCCCATGTAAAAGAGGGTTGGTTTTCATGTTGGAAAACATGGAAACCATAGACCTTTGTGGACTGTTTTTGGGAGGTTTTTATGTAATAAGGTTACTGATTTTGGGTTGGCCATGGGATGGCTAAATCATGGGCTTAATATGGCTAAGGGGTAGAGCCAATTAGTATTTAAACAAAGGACATCATTGAGCATAGAACCATAAGGGTTCGGCCATGAGTATGGCCGAACCCCATGGACTATTTTCATGGGCCATTTTATGGATGTATGTGTGATTAAAAATGGAATCATGTTTGCTGTTTGGTCGTCCAAAACATGACTGAACCATGTTAAGGTTACGGTTAAGGTTGTAGAATTTAATCAAGGTATTGGTGGCAATGGCAAATCTGTGAATACAAGCCAAATGAAGAGATTGATCAAAAGTACTTATAAGATGTTTTAGGTCTCATATGTGAATGGACATGTAAATAAGATTCTGATTTACTTATTGTTGCATAATAAGGTACCGAAAGTTGAACGACGAACGAGTCGTGACCGGTTAAAGCCTAAGAAAGAACGAACGCTGAAGTGATTTTTCAGTAGGTTTCCTACCTATTTGTAACCACGGTTTTTACCCAGTTTTTCTTATGATACTCTTGTTTTAATATATGTGTTTAAAATGATATATTATGCATTAACAAATGGCATACATGCATTGGCATCTCATGCATAGTCATGGGATAATGAATGAAGTTCTACAGTGATGGCTACGAATGTACATGATGGGGGTTGCTCATTGCATGTACATATTTTATAGAAGAGATGAAAGTGTGTTGTAATTTACCTTGTCGGTGCAAAGCATGTCAAGTGATGGCTACGAATGTATATGATGGGAGTTGCTCATTGCATGCACATATTTTATAGAAGAGATGAAAGTGTGTTGTAATTTACCTTATCGGTGCAAGGCACGTCAAGTGATGGCTATGAAAGTACATGATGGGGGATGCTCATTGCATGTGCATATTTCATAGCATTGTTTTAACTGTTTTTAATGATCATGTAATATGATATATATATGCATGTTTTTTATGCTGACATGTGGTAGCCCTGATTCGGGAACCTACTGGGCGCGTTGATCTAACGCCCTAATTCTATCCTCAGAGGAGATTGCAGGTACAAGCAAGGGGAAAGGAAAGGTCATTGACCGAGAGGGGAGCTGAGCCTAAGTGCTTTAATGATGGATTTTGGATTACGTCATATTACTGTCATTTGAATACTATTGTTGGACATGTAATAATTAGTTATTTGCTATAGTTTGATTAGGATAATAACATGTGGATGGTTGATCTATGTTATTTAATATTTAAGAGTGTTACTTGCGATCTCGTCTTTCTATTCCACAATTATCTAGATTATTCCGCATGTTGATGTTAGTTCCATGTGTGATTCACTATCATGGTCTATTCCATGTACACATGGGTGGCCAGTTAAGGTTCAGACTTGGGTAGTCTGAACTTAACTCGCGTCGTGACGCCGCCCACTCTCTTCCGATGTTTATTTAAAAAAAAAAAAAATTTAGACTCTGAAATTCTCGAAGAGGGCGGGGCGTTACATCTAATAGTTTGAACACGGATAACAAGATATCCTCCTACAGCTATATTTTTCATCAATTTGTCTGATAGCATTTTCTAATCTTCTAAGCTGGTTTTCACGTCGTCTTAGATCACGCAATAATTCTTCTCTCCTAATGGAACGAGGTGGCATCTCAGAAGAAGGCCATAACTTGTAGTTTTGATTCAGTTCAGAATTTATCTAGTTGGAAGACAGCATAAGAACGCATTAAGACAACCCTTCTTCTTTCAAACTGATGATGGCGAGGATCATTTCTGTGGGTGCAGATTTGCAAATGTCTTCTTATATTGTCTAACAAGAATTCAATTTTTCTTAATATTCGAACATCATCATAGTATCTCCTAAGCAGAGCAAGACGAATAGACATATTCTAGCAAAAGAAATAACATGATTAGATAATAACAAGCATGTAACATCAAACTTAAAAACTTAATTACTTACAAAAGATTGTACAGGACTTCAAACTCTAGCACTCAAACTTCAAACTCACACTCACACTTATACTTACACTTATGTTTTTTTATCGATGATCACAAATGGAGACCCCCAGCTCCTTATATAGATGGAGCATACAAAAAGATCCCACTCTCATCCGACCAGGAGAGGACTTAAACCAAAAGCAACAGAAAAAGGAATGGTTCCCCACACAAACTTCCAAACACATTTTTCAAAGGTTGATGGGCAAGGTACATGAGGTGGAATATCTTTATGCCACATGGAAAGCATAAGATAAAGATACCCCCACAACTTTATCAACTTTTGACAAATGGCAATAAAGCTACACCAACATAAACAAACCCAACACCTTTATTTACAAGTGGCAACTCAAAAGGCAGCCCCTACCAACTTTATAACAAAATATGCTCTCTTTTGACTAGATGTCAACTTTTCTTCAAATCAAATCTTGATATTATGCTAACTTTTCTTTCCAAGCAATGATAACTTTTCTCCTCAGCATTTGTTGAATGAAGACACCATTTCTTCTATGCAGGACACCTACAAGATATTATCAAGATATTATGTACAACTGACATCATTGATGGTACCACTATTCTTTTCTTGTTTATACTAGCCATATACCCCCACCAAAAAGAGATGATTTCACTGGCTCTGATACCAATAATAGCAGGACCGTATTAGACAGGAATCAACTAAATCTTCTCAAATCTTCAAATCTTCTTTTTCATCAATTCTTTTGCTTTAGCGGAATTTTTACGGAATAATTCAGCTAACCGAGATTCCTTTTCAACTTCTTTTTCTTTTCCTTTGTCTTTTGCTGAAGAATACCAAAACTTACCACCATGAAGATAATCTGTAACTGAGCCATCAGGATTAACATGAGAGTCAGGATCCCATCGAGGATGGAGATCTTCAAGGGGCACATTTTCATCATCAAGATTTTCTTCTGGATCATGATTACTATCCCAATCATGATCACCAACTTTTTTCTTTGGGAGATACTCTTCTAAAATTTGTTTAATCTTCTTTTCAAAATTGACGTAGTCAACAGACATGTCCATTGGCTCAGGAGATTTTTCTCGAGCAATTTCTTTAGCAATCTTTTTGGCCAAGAGATCAGCCATGAGCATTTCATTCTCAAAAGGCTTTTCTTCAGGAAGAGGAATTTCTTCTTTAACAAGAGGAGAGATTTGATTCAGAATTCTCTCATAAGTATCATTTTCAATTTTTGACCACCATTTTTGGTAAAAAGTCTAATACAAAGACGGAAGATCAAAACAGTTCTTTTTTACTTCAAACTTCCACTGGAAAATGTATGGAATATGGAACTTTACAAAGAAGCGAAGAACATTAAATGCTTCACAGGGAACTTTTTCTTCTACTTTATAGAACTTAATAAATAAATAACGAAAATTATCATGAAAGATTTTCTAAGAAGCACCAAAATATGACCACCAAGTGAAGAGAAACCATGAAGGAACACTGCGGTGGATAGGCATGACATTAGGACTTTCTTCTTTGAATCTGATGAACCACGAATGATTATACTGGCGATTTTGCCACATCAAAGCAAATTTCCAGGCATCAATATAGTCCCAATAATTAAAGAACTCAGTCGAATTGTATAATTTGACTGATTTTGTCATGTACAAGGGACCATCCCAATCTTCCTCAGTAAGGATTTTGAGAAAAGTGAACTTTGAGTAAGTGATGATACCATTTGCATTCTTATTGTGGAAGATGAGGACACTTTTCGTCTGATGTAAAATATTGAGATACCAATCTCTGGTTTTCCTTTTATCAGGGGAATAATAATGAAGCCCCTTCCCAAATAGAAAATAAACATTATCTTCTACAGATCTTTCTTCCATAAGACAATCTGAAGTAACAAGAATTCTGTTACCAGTGTAAAAATATAATTCTGATTGACTTGGGTCTTTTGTTGGAGTAAAACCCTTTTGGCTTTCTTCTTGATCTGCCAATTTCTCATTCCCTTTTTTCTTCATGAGCGGGGAAGAACTACTTGCCATTTTGTCCTCCCTGTAGAAATTCTCTAGTAAGAAAGTCAGGGAGAGAGTTAGAATTCCATTAATAAATTCAATTTTAAATTCAAACACTGATAAAATGGCTTACCATCTAGCAAATATTTGCTTAGAGACAAGATTTTTGACATCTTTTTCCAGAATTTCTTTTGCTGCTTTAACATCAACTCTGATTAGAAATTCTTTGTTCAATAAATCATGTTGGAATTTCGTAACACAAATAATTATGGCAAGAACTTCCTTTTTGATGGTTGAGTATTTCTTTTGAGATTCATTCCATAATCCAAAATTAAATCTTATTAATTGTTCTTTTGAGTCTCTTTGTTGTAAAAGGATTCCACCATATCCGACATCAGAGGCATCAGTTTGAACTATTTTGAAAGCTTCTGGGTCAGATAAACATCTACAAGGAAGATTTTTAACTCTTTCTTTAATATTTTTTACTGCATTAGTGTGATGGATAGACCACTCCTTAGGAATTTTCTTTAATCTTTCATGGAGAAGTTTTCTATCTTTTGCCAATTCTTGATAGAAAAATCTAACATAATTTAGACATCCAAGAAATCTTTGTAGCATATTTTTATCCTTAATTTCATCTGGAAATTTATCAGCAAATTGAATAACTCTATTAGTTGGAGTTATTTTTCTGTCTTAAATCTCAAATCCTAAGAATCTGATTTTCTGCTGAAAGAGATTCATTTTTCTTTTAGATAAATCCAATCCATTTTCTTTTATGACTCTTTTGAAAATACCCAAATGTTTCCAATGTTATAACACAGATTTTGAAAAGTTAAGAATATCATCAATGTAAATAATGGCAAACTGGGTGTAAAACTAGAAAATATTATTCATAATATTCTGAAATTCAGACGGAGCATTTTTCAATCCAAAAGGCATAACATTCCATTCATAATGCCCCATTGGAACAGTGAATGCAGTTTTATATCTATTTTCTTCTTTTATCTGAATCTGCCAAAATCCTGATTTTAAATCAAATTTTGAGAATATTTTGGCATTGTTTAATCTGTTTAGCAAATCCTGAGTATTAGGTAAAGGATACCTAATAGATTGTAAGACTTTGTTTAAAGGTACATAATTGATTACCAATCTTGAAACTCCTCTTTCAATTTCAACGGCCTTTTCAACATAAAATATCGTACAGCTCCAAGGGGATTTTCTTTTTCTAATTAATCCTTTCTTCAGAAGATCATTGACTTCTTCTTGGCAAAGCTTTAAATGAGCAGCATCCATTTGAGAATGGACGAGCTTTAGGAGGAATATCCTTTTCATTAAAATCCTTTACATATGGTAATCTTACTATGTGTCTTTTTCTATTCCAAAAAGCAGATGGTAATTAAGAACAGCATTCTTCTTCAATCTCTTCGGTGAATTCTTCTAATTTTGTTTTAAATTCTTTTTTCTCTAATTGTTTTGTCATTTGGACACATTTAATTTCATTTTTTAGTCCATTTATGTAATTTTCTCTTGTGGCGATAACTTGATTTATCCTTTGGATTTTCGTTTCACAAGGATCATCTATAAAATCAAGATTTACATCAATCCCTTTGATATTTGTTGCAATTCCTTTTGTTGTTACAGAAAAGGGTTGGATTTGAAGAATAAATGGAGATCCAAGGAGAACATCATTAACAATATCTTCTGAAATAATAAAGGGTGAAGTAACGCAAACTCCTTTCATACAAACATGAACATTTGAGATTTTTCTTTCTATGGAGATAGTCGTTCCATTAGCAGCAGAAACAAACTGTTTTGATTCACTTGTAAATTCAATAGGAACGATTCCAAATCTGATAACATTTAAGTTTGTACCAGTGTCAATTATGGCATTGACAATCTTCCCAAAGTTTTTTATTTTTATTTTTACCTGAACTCTCTACTGTTGGTAAATACATTTTGTAGGAATTACACCAGTAAAGATTTTTCTAATTTCTCCTTTAATTCTTTGGACAAATTTTTCTTTATCGTATTTTTCAATAGCACCATCATTTTCTAACCAAGTTAACCTTTCATCAAGCTCATTTTGTTTTTTGGTTAATTATAATTTTAATTCACGGAGTTCTCTCTTCTGATCATTTAATTCTCTTTGTAAATCTGAGAGAGTTAAGGGTTTATTTATAGTATGAATTTTTTCTTCTCTATTCATAAGGTCAATCATGGAATATGTTGGTGTGTGAAATGTTTCTTTCTCTATTATCTTTTTTTGGATAATATGGTGTTTTATCATCATTTTCATGTTTTTCAAAGGAAATTTTTGGTTGTGAACTACTTTTTCCTTCTTCTCCTCCCCCCAATTTTGAAATCTGATTTAAAAATTGAACTTTTTTCTCTGGATCTGGTATGTTATAAACCATTTCTAGAAGTAATTTTTGAGGGGAAGTGAGTACACGATTGTGGATACCAAGATCTTCATCAGATGGTATCGACCATTCTCCTTAAGATTCTGCATCATCTGAATGACATGTACATGATTGGAATTGTTTGATGAGCTGAACCTGAGGACTATTTTCTTCAATGTCAGTTGATGAATCAGATTCATATTCTTCTTCTTCTTCTTCTGAGGAACTTGAATCAGATTGTTCTTTTTTAGTATTTTCATCATCAATTTTGGTATTGATTTTTCTAAGTTTCTTTTAAGAAGGATTTTCTTTTTTAAAACATTTACTTGCATAATGACCCTTTTTCCAGCAAATGTAACAAGTCGGAACATTTTCTTTTATATATTTCTTTTTGAAATATTTTTTAGACTTTCTTTTGAATGGGATGAGTTCATCGGATTTTCTCTGTTTTTTATATCTTCCGGGTTTATATTTTCTTACCATTTTGTTTCTTCTATTCGGAGTAAATCTAGAACGCGAAGGTTTTCTCTTTTATTAAGGTGTTTGATCTAAACCAAAGTGGAAACAAAAATCTCCTAATTCTTTATCTCCAGAATATTTTCTCATTTTTTCAGCTTGTTTACTAATCTTTAAATCAGTACAAAGATTCATGCCAACTTTGTTAATTCTTTGTATAATTCCTCCGAACGTCAGCAAACTGTAATTAATACTACCATGCATTTCTTCTCTCAAGGAATTACGCACCTTTTCAGCAAATAAGGGTGGTAATCCCGAAAATAAATCTTTCTTTCCAAATATCAGAATTACAATCATTGAGTTGGTAGACTTTTGATAAGAATACATCTCTATACCAACGAAATTCTCCTAAATTTCTACATCTCAAGCGATGTAATTGCTGTCTATTTTTCTCTTTAATTAGAGCAATTCCTCCAGTGAATTCATTGAGGACGCATAGAAGCAAGACACTAACACAATCAGCTTGAGTTTCCAATTATCAGGTACTTGACTAGTACCTGCTTCAAGCTTAACATTGGGGTCAACTAAATTTCCTATGGTTTTTTCTCTATAAAGGATTCTTCCAAATTCATCCATTTTGACAGCACTCTCTATTTCAAGTCTTTGGGCTCCAGTTAATCTATAATTCCACCATCCTCTTAATATTCCATTGAAAGATGTGGTTATCATGAGGAAAATATTCTTGGAGTATTTCCTTTGACTTCACAAGCATTACAGTATATTAACATACTGTGAACCATTTGGATGATTTGATATTCTGTTAATCCATCTAAGTTCCATTCATATAAAGAATTTCCTGAATAGGCTAATTCTGAGGTGTAACTGTATGGAGCCTCTTCGAGTTGTAGATCACAGGGGTTGGTCTAGGATAATAATTCTTTGTTTCTGGCAATTTTACCTGAGGATTCCATTTATTTAGACGATTTATTAATAAATCCTCTGAAGCAGAGACTCATAGGATGCTAAATCCTTTTCTCCCATATTGAGGCTTTCCATCCTATTGGATAATTCTTTTTGCATTTCGTCTGTCATTGTGAATGGTCCTTCTTGCAAAATAATCCCTTTAGGTAATTGTCTGGGAACATATACTGCATTGGCAGAGCTTTCTTCTAATTTTTCTTCCTTATCTTTATTGAAGGGCTTTAATTTGATTATTCTTTCTATTCGATCTGTTTGTTCTCCAATGGTTAATAGACATAGATTGGTATAATTGTTTTGTTAAATTATATCTCCAATACCTATTCCTATATCTTTAGCATTTGGGTCTGATTTTGATTCATAAATAGATGCATTTTTTACAGGCATGGCATAATTCTTGGTTTCTGTATTAGGGTTAGAAATATCAAGTTTCTTCCAAGGTGGGTGAGATTTATCAACTTCTTTTCCTTCAGTGTCTTTCCAAGTTCTTGTTGTTTTTCCTATAACTCTTATTTGTTCTGTGCTTTGAGTTTATTTTTCTTTGATTTTCCCTTTTCTAAAATATTCCATAAACCAATCAAAGAAATGTATATTTCTTTCCTCTTCCTCCATTTGGAAATACCATAATTCTCCCATCTTATCCTTTTCTTTTGTGTTAAACTTTTTAAAGAACCAGTCCTTTAAAGAATGATTTTTCAAATTTTCCCTAAGATATGGTTTATCAATTTGAAACTTTTTAACAGGTATTTCTTCTGGCTTTTGAATGCTGACCATTCTTATGGCTCCTTGGAGTAAATCACTTTCAGTTGGGTTATGGGTTTTCGCTGATGAGGATCTTTTGTATACAGGGTGTTCAATTCCACTTTCTTTGTTTCTAAAAACTTTTTGATCCATTTCTTCTTTTTCACTACTCCTTTGGTCATCATCTATTTCTTCTAATTTAAAACTTTTTTTTCCTTCCATATAACTTGCGAAACTTCTCCTAGCTTTTTCCATTTTTCTCCTAAAATTGACTTCAACATTACCATTTGGTTATTTGACTATACTTTATAAATCATCTGTTATTTCATTTACTCTTGAGGTGACATCTTCTATTTGCCAATTTTCTGGAAGAACAACTTCTTCCCAACTGATGACTTTTGCGATGAACACATTATTGTTAAAGTTTGTTTCCATGAGAACTGTAGTTTTTTCTTTATCAACCTTATCTCTATAGGCTATCATGGGAAAGACAGAGGACATAGATTTGTAGAACACACGATAAACTATAGCAAAAGGTTTACTTCTTGGACTCATCTTTAATCCTTTACTTTGAAATCCAATAGTTGCACGATCAAGAATATCATCATCATGAGCATCAATTGTGATATTAGGAAAACAGTTAAAATAAACAGGTCCATGACAGAGACTGGATTCAATCATAGCATAAAGAGAATCATCAAATTCATCATGTCTCTGATCTCGCACATAAGCACACACTGAAACATTTAATCCTAATCAAAACAGTGGTTTGATTCCTACCTGAATTAATCCTATGTGCAGGTAGTTGTATTTGGTTCTGATTTGTTGAATAATTCTTCTATCAAGAACTTTAATTGTCTGTTTTCCTCCAGAGAGAGAAACAGTTTTTTCAACAGTTTTTATGTGGTAATCATTTTGCTCTTCAAATGTGCCATTGCTATATATTTCTGTTACAGGCAAGGTTGGCAACTTCCAGTTGGATATTGCTTGGTCAAAATTCTCATATATCATTTCTTCTGAATTTTTTGTTTTTTCTGAATTTTCTTTTTCTAAGCTATTACGGGTAAAACTGGTTAAAACAGACTGGTAGGATGAAGAAGACGAATAAGATCTATTAGAAGGATGCTGAAATGATTTAAACCAATTCTTAAAAAGTTTTGTCTTTCCCCTAGAATTTTCCATCTTTTGTAGCTCGTAAGAAACAAGAAGAGATCTGTCAACGATTTACAGCCCTTGACGCCTGATCACGGCCTGAAGCGGGACTTATAATGCGACCACACTCTTAAGAAAATAAACGAGGCACATAAGTGGAGAATAAGAAGGAAAATAAAAACTCTAAAGAGAATTGGATAGATCAACTTGGCTAAAAAGCTTCAGATCCTGGATAATAGATTTAATTCATCTAAATCCTTTTTTTTTTAACACAGATTTAAATACGAGATAATAATTCTTCTTATATTGTCTAAAAAGATTTCAATTTTTCTTAGTATTCGAACATCATCATAGTATCTCCTAAGCACTGCAAGACGAATTGACATATTCTAGCAAAAGAAACAACATAATTAGATAAGAATAAGCATATAATATCAAACTTATAAAAACTTAATTACTTACAGAAGATTATACAGGACTTCAAACTCTAGCACTCAAACTTCAAACTCACACTCACACCTATACTTACGCTTATGTTTTTTTTTTCGATGATCACAAATGGAAACCCCCAGCTCCCTATATAGATGGAGCATACAAAAAGATCCCACTCTCATCTGACCATGAGAGGACTTAAACCAAAAGCAACAGAAAAAGGAATGGTTCCCCACACAAACTTCCAAACACATTTTTCAAAGGTTGATGGGCAAGGTACATGAGGTGGAATATCTTTATGCCACATGGAAAGCATAAGATAAACATACCCCCACAACTTTATCAACTTTTGACAAATGGCAATAAAGCTACACCGACATAAACAAACCCAACACCTTTATTTACAAGTGGCAACTCAAAAGGCAGCCCCTACCAACTTCATGACAAAATATGTTCTCTGGAGAAGATCTGAGAATATCTCTTTTTGACTAGATGCTAACTTTTCTTCCAAGAAATAATAACTTTTCTTCTCAGCATTGTTGAATGAAGACACCATTTCTTCTATGCATGACACCTACAAGATATTATCAAGATATTATGTACAACTAACATCATTGATGGGACCACTACTCTTTTCTTCTTTATACAAGCCAACAGGAATCATCTCAAATCTTCTAGACAGGAATCATCTCAAATCTTCTTTTTCATCAATTCTTTTGCTTTAGCGGAATTTTTAGGGAATAATTCAGCTAACCGAGATTCCTTTTCAACTTCTTTTTCTTTTCCTTTGTCTTTTTCTGAAGAATACCAAAACTTTCCACCACGAAGAAAATCTGTAACTGAACCATCGGGATTAACATGAGAGTCAGGATCCCATCGAGGATGGAGATCTTCAAGGGGCACATCTTCATCATCAAGATTTTCATCTGGATCATGATTACTATCCCAATCATGATCACCAACTTTTTTCTTTGGAAGTTATTCTTCTAAAATTTGCTTGATCTTTTCTTCAAAATTGACGGAGTCAACAGACATGTCCATTGGCTCAGGAGATTTTTCTCGAGCAATTTCTTTGGCAATCTTTTTGGCCAAGAGATCAGCCATGAGCATTTCATTCTCAAAAGGCTTTTCTTCAGGAAGAGGAATTTCTTCTTTAACAGGAGGAGAGATTTGATTCAGAATTCTCTCATAAGTATCTTTTTCAATTTTTGACAACCATTTTTGGTAAAAAGTCTGATAAAGAGATGGTAAACCATATAAGTCCTTTTTTACTTCAAACTTCCATTGGAAAATATAAGGGATATGAAATTTAGCAAAGAAGCGAAGCATATTGATGGCTTCACATGGAACCTTTTCTTCAACTTGAGAAAACTTAATAAACAAATATCGAAAATTATCAGGAAGGATTTTCTGAGAAGCACCAAAATATGACCACCAAGTGAAGAGAAACAAGGATGGGAAATTACGATGAATAGGAGTGACATCAGGACTTTCTTCTTTGAATCTGATGAACCAGGAATGATTATATTGGCGATTTTGCCACATCAAAGCAAATTTCCTGGCATCAATATAATCCCAATAATTAAAGAACTCAGTCGAATTGTATAATTTGACTGATTTTGTCATGTACAAGGGACCATCCCAATCTTCCTCAGTAAGGATTTTAAGAATAGTGAATTTTGAATAAGTGATGATACCATTTGCATTCTTATTGTGGAAGATGAGGACACTTTTTGTCTGATGCAAAATATTGAGATACCAATCTCTAGTTTTTCTTTTATCAGGGGAATAATAATGAAGCCCCTTGCCAAAGAGAAAATAAACATTATCTTCTACAGATCTTTCTTCCATAAGACAATCTGAAGTAACAAGAATTTTGTTACCGGTGTAAAGATATAATTCTGATTGACTTGGGTCTTTTGTTGAGTAAAACCCTTTTGGCTTTCTTCTTGATCTGCCAATTTCTCTTACCCTTTCTTCTTCATGAACTGGGAAGAGCTACTTGCCATTTTGTCATCTCTGAAGAAATTCTCTAGTAAGAAAGTCAGGGAGAGAGTTACAATTTCCATTAATAAATTCTATTTTAAATTCAAATACTGATAAAATGGCTTGCCATCTAGCAAATATTTGCTTAGAGACAAGATTTTTGACATCTTTTTCCAGAATTTCTTTTGCTGCTTTAGCATCCACTCTGATGAGAAATTCTTTGTTTAATAAATCATGTTGGAATTTCGTCACACAAATAACTATGGCAAGAACTTTCGTTTTGATGGTTGAATATTTCTTTTGTGCTTCATTCCATAATCCAGAATTAAATCTTATTAATTCTTCTTTTGAATCTTTTTGTTGTGAAAGGATTCCACCATATCCGACATCAGAGGCATCAGTTTGAACTATTTTGAAAGCTTTTGGGTCAGATAAACATCTACAAGGAAGATTTTTAACTATTTCTTTAATCTTTTTTACTGCATTAGTGTGATGGATATGTAACGCCCCGCCCTCTCGGAGAATTTCAGAGTCTAAATTTTTTTTTTTTTTTTTAAATAAACATAATAGAACATCGGAAGAGAGCGGGCGGCGTCACGACGCGAGTTAAGTTCAGACTACCCAAGTCTGAACCTTAACTGGCCACCCATGTGTACATGGAATAGACCATGATAGTGAATCACACATGGAACTAACATCAACATGCGGAATAATCTAGATTAATTGCGGAATAGAAAGACGAGATAGCAAGTAACAATCCTAAACATTATTTATCATAGATCAAACATCCAAATGTTATCAACCCACTCAAACCATAGCAAGTAGTGAATTATTACATGTCCCACAAAAGTATTCAAAAGACAGTAATATAAAGTAGTTCAGTCCTTTATTCAAGCACTTAGGCTTGGCTCCCCTCCCGGTCAACGACCTTTCCTTTTCCTTTGCTTGTACCTGCAATCTCCTCTGAGGATAGAATTAGGGCGTTAGATCAACGCGCCCAGTAGGTTCCCGATTCAGGGCTACCACATGTTAGCATATAAAACATGCATATACATATCATAATATATGATCATCAAAACAGGTAAAACAATGCTATGATGTATGCACATGCAATGAGCCTCCCCCATCATGTACATCCATAGCCATCACTTCTCGTGCCATGCACCGACAAGATAAATCACAATACAACTTCCATCTCTTCATCACTGACTGATTCATATCACGTATTAGTCCTCCTGGCGGGACTCTCTTCGCCTAAGGAGACCATTGTGACTATGATCATCATGTTACTCTTCCTGACGGAACTCTCATCGCCTAAGGAGGACGTAACCCATAATTGTAACACTGTAGAACCTCATTCATCATCCCATGACCATGCATGAGATGCCAATGCCTGTATGCCATTTGTTAATACATAATATATCATTTGAAACACATATATTAAAACAAGAGTATCATAAGAAAACTGGGTAAAAACCGTGGTTACAAGTAGGTAGGAAACCTACTGAAGAATCACTTCAGTAACTTATCTTTCTTTCGCGTCACCCGGTCACAACTCGCGCATCGTTCGACTTCCGGTACCTTATCCATATATCAATCAGCAAGTCATAATATCATTTACTTATTCAGTCACATCTACGACCCATCCACATCATCAACTTAGAGTTTGTCATTTTATGGGATTCGGCCCTATACTTGGCCGAATCTTGTATTCCCACTCTTCCATCATCAAATGGTTCTCCATTACAATACTTTAAACCCTTTATAAAATCATGGGAATAATATCAAACACAACCTATGAACTTAGTCCATTTATTCCAAAAACAGCCCATGGGGTTCGGCCATGCACATGGCCGAACCCAATGGTTCTCTTGATCTGATTGATCCATCAATTACCCATGATTTGAATCAGTAATCTTAACCCTAATATTGACATGGTTCAGCCCTACATTGGCCAACCAATAACAACAAGTTAAACTTCACCAAATTACATCAAACACCATATTTTATATGGTTTTAAACTCATCAAAATCATCAAATACTAACAAGGGGTTCGGCCATCCAAGGTGGCCGAACTTCATGTCTATGTTTTGTTCTTTCAAACATGTTTTTAGGTGTCATTTTAAAACATAGTATCAGTATAACATTGCTGCCTTATTACCTCTCAAGACCATCCAACTAAGTTCATCAATTTGTCCAAATGACCATCAAACTTTGTGGGATTCGGCCATCCAAGATGGCCGATCCTGATGGTCCAATTCATCAATTTTAAACCGTTGATTTAGACCCATGGTACCTTCAGTCCTTATGTCATTCAGATCCATGTTTTTAACCCTCTTTAAAACATGCATTTGAATCTCAATAAAACTCAAAAACAGTCCACCAAAAACTCCATGGTTTCCATGTTTCAAAACATGAAAACCAACCTAACTTTTACATGGGGTTCGGCCCTCCATGGTGGCCGAACCCAATGGTCATCTTTACCATTTTAAAGCCTCTCTTAATCAAGGTTAAAACCTTGGTGTATTCGGCCATAACCATGGCCCAATACACCCCCATTCATTCCACGTTATTAAACCAAAATAACACATAAAATACTTACCAAATTTTCCAAGTTTTCTTCTTGTCTTTGATCCTTGATTTCTCCCTTTTATTTCTTCTTTCTTTCCTTAATTCCTTGCTGGTTTAGGCTTGATTAACTGATGCCAAACCTCTGCCGTTCAGCCAAGAAAAACGAATTGGAGAGAGGGAGAGAGAGATGGGAATTCTTGGATTCCTTGGTGTGAAAAAAGGCCATGTATGGTTAGGTTTTCTTTTATAGTTTCAGCCCCCCAACTCCCATTCATCCTCCCTCATTAATGTTGTTAAAAACGATGGGGTAAAGGGTGTTAACCAAGACACCTCTTGGTGCCAAACGTTGCACCCCTTGGTGCCAAACATTGTATCACATGGGAAATGAACCAATGCAACCCTTCATGAAGAGGTGCCACCCAACCTTGGTGTCTTTTGGCTTTGCCAAAGCACCCTTTCATATCAACGGCTGAGATTAATTCAGATTAATTGTTGTGTGAGATTACAACTCATTTCCATCTCCTCTTGACTCACCTAACTCGGAATATTTTTATTCTAAACCAACTCATCCAACTCATCACTTTTAATGCACTAAGTTTGAGTCAACTCATTTCTTAAATCCAACTCATTTCAAATCAACCCAACTCAAGTTGAATTAACTCACACTTGAGTTCAATTGAGGGCCCACATGGTCATCCGTGGTCAAACTGGTCAACCCGACCCATTGGGTCCCCCCTTTAGCTCCTTGACCCATTTTTGACTCTATGAGCCAATTATGGTATTTTGGTCATTTGTAAGTGGTTTTCTCATATGGATCATGCCTACCCATTTCTTCTCTACTTGATTTCCAATCAAATAGGCTTAACCCTATTTAATTTAAGCTTGCACAATGGTCAAATCATCCATTTTGACCCATTGGGTCCAATTGAGCCCTTTGACCCATTTAGCCATTTCCAACCCAATTGATGTACATAACCCATCCAAATCAACTTGATATACATATAATGTGCTCATACGACCTTAATTTGAGCAATAGGCGCCAACATTTCTTATTTTGACATCACAAAATAATTAATTTAATATTTCAGGGGCATTTTCGTAATTTTCTTATTGAAAAATTGGGGTGTTACAGGATAGACCATTCCTGAGGATTTTTCTTCAACCATTCTTGGAGAAGTTTTCTATCTTTTGCCAAATCTTGATAGAAAAATCCAATATAATTTAGACATCCAAGAAATCTTTGTAGCATATTTTTATCCTTAATTTCATCTGGAAATTTATCAGCAAATTGAATAACTCTATTAGTTGGAGTTATTTTCTGTCTTGGATCTCAAATCCTAAGAATCTGATTTTTTGCTAAAAGCGATTCATTTTTCTTTTAGATAAAGCCAATCCATTTTCTTTTATGACTCTTTTGAAAATATCCAAGTGTTTCCAATGTTGTATAACATTCCATTTATAATGCCCCATTATAACAGTGAATGCCCCATTGGAACAGTGAATGCAGTTTTATATCTATCTTCTTCTTTTATCTGAATTTGCCAAAATCCTGATTTTAAATCAAATTTTGAGAATATTTTGGCATTGTTTAATCTGTTTAGCAAATCCTGAGTATTAGGCAAAGGATACCTAATAGATTGAAGAACTTTGTTTAATGGTTTATAATTGATTACCAATCTTGGAACTCCTCTTTCAATTTCAGCGGCCTTTTCAACATAAAATGCCGTACAGCTCCAAGGGGATTTGCTTTTTCTAATTAATCCTTTCTTCAGAAGATCATTGATTTCTTCTTGGCAAAGCTTTAAATGAGCAGCATCCATTTGAGATGGACGAGCTTTCGTAGGAATATCCTTTTCATTAAAATCTTTTACATATGGTAATCCTACTATGTGTCTTTTTCTATTCCAAAAGGCTGATGGTAATTCAGAACAACATTCTTCTTCAATCTGTTTGGTGAATTCTTCTAATTTTGTTTTAAATTCTTTTTTCTCTAATTCTTTTGTCATTTGGACACATTTAATTTCATTTTTTAGTCCATTTATGTAATTTTCTCTTGTGACAATAACTTGATTTATCCTTTGGGTTTTCGTTTCACAAGGATCATCTATAAAATCAAGATTTACTTCAATCCCTTTGATATTTTTAGAAATTCCTTTTGTTGTTACAGAAAAGGGTTGGATTTGAAGAATAAATGGAGATCCAAGGAGAACATCATTAACAATATCTTCTGAAATAATAAAGGGTGAAGTAACGCAAACTCCTTTCATACAAACATGAACATTTGAGATTTTTCTTTCTATGGAGATAGTCGTTCCATTAGCAGCAGAAACAAACTGTTTTGATTCACTTGTAAATTCAATAGGAACGATTCCAAGTCTGATAACATTTAAGTCTGCACCAGCGTCAATTATGGCATTGACAATCTTCTCAAAGTTTTTTATTTTTATTTTTACCTGAACTCTCCACTGTTGGTAAATACATTTTGTAGGAATTACACCAGTAAAGATTTTGCTAATTTCTCCTTTAATTCTTTGGACAAATTTTTCTTCATCGTATTTTTCAATAGCACCATCATTTTCTAACCAAGTTAACCTTTCATCAAGCTCATTTTGTTTTTTGGTTAATTCTAATTTTAATTCACGGAGTTCTCTCTTCTGATCATTTAATTCTCTTTGTAAATCTGAGAGAGTTAAGGGTTTATTTATACTATGAATTTTTTCTTCTCTATTCATAAGGTCAATCATGGAATATGTTGGTGTGTGAAATGTTTCTTTCTCTATTATCTTTTTTTGGATAATATGGTCTTTTATCATCATTTTCATGTTCTTCAAAGGAAATTTTTGGTTGTGAACTTTCTCCTTCTTCTCCTCCCCCCAATTTTGAAATCTAATTTAAAAATTGAATTTTTTTCTGTGGATCAGGAATGTTATCAGCCATTTCTAAAAGTAATTTTTGAGGGTCAGTGAGGACACGAATGTGGATACCAAGATCTTCATCAGATGGTATCGACCATTCTCCATCAGATTCTTCATCATCTGAATGACATGTACATGATTGAAATTGTTTGATGAACTGAACCTGAGGACTATTTTCTTCAATGTCAGTTGATGAATCAGATTCATATTCTTCTTCTTCTGAAGAACTTGAATCAGTTTGTTCCTTTTCAGTATTTTCATCATCATTTTTGGTATTGATTTTTCTAAGTTTCTTTTTAGAGAGATTTTCTTTTTTAAAGTATTTACTTGAATAATGACCCTTTTTCCCGAAAGTATAACAAGTCGGAACATTTTCTTTTATATATTTCTTTTTGAAATAATCTCTAGATTTTCTTTTGAATGGACTGAACTCATCGGATTTTCTCTATTTTTTATACCTGCCGGGCTTATATTTTCCTACCATTTTGTTTCTTCTATCCGGAGTAAATCTAGAACGCGAAGGTTTTCTCTTTGATTCAGGTGTTTGATCTAAACCAAACTGGAAACAAAAATCTCTTAATTCTTTATCTCCAGAATATTTTCTCATTTTTTCAGCTTGTTTACTGATCTTTAAATCAGTACAAAGGTTCATGCCAACTTTGTTAATTCTTTGTATAATTCCTCCGAAAGTCAGCAAACTGTAATTAATAGTACCATGCATTTATTCTCTCAAGGAATTACGCACATTTTCAGCAAATAAGGGTGGTAATCCTGAAAATAAATCTTTCTTTCCAAATATCAGAATTACAATCATTTAGTTGGTAGACTTTTGATAAGAATACATCTCTATACCAATGAAATTCTCCTAAATTTCTACATCTCAAGCGATGTAATTCTGTCTATTTTTCTCCTTAATTAGAGCAATCCCTCCAGTGAATTCATTGAGGATGCATAGAAGCAAGACACTAACACAATCAGATTGAGTTTCCCAATTATCAGGGATTTGACTAGTACCTTCTTCATGCTTAACATTGGGATCAACAAAATTTCCTGTGGTTTTGTCTCTATAAAGGATTCTTCCAAATTCATCCATTTTGACAGCATTCTCTATTTCAAGTGTTTGAGCTCCAGTTAATCTATAATTCCACCATCCTCTTAATATTCCATTGAAAGAGGTGGTTATCATCAGAAAGATATTTCTTGGAGTATTTCCACTGACTTCACAAGCATTACAGTATATTAACATACTGTGAACCATTTGGATGATTTGATATTCTGTTAATCCATCTAAGTTCCATTCATATAAAGAATTTCCTGAATAGGCTAATTCTGAGGTGTAACTGTATGGAGCCTCTTCAAGTTGTAGATCAATAGGGGTTCGTCTAGGATAATAATTCTTTGTTTCTGGCAATTTTACCTGAGGATTCCATTTATTTAGATAATTTATTAATAAATCCTCTGAAGCAGAGACTCTTATGATGCTAAATCCTTTTCTCCCATATTGAGGCTTTCCATCCTATTGGATAATTCTTTTTGCATTTCGTCTGTCATTGTGAATGGTCCTTCTTGCAAAATAATCCCTTTAGGTAATTGTCTGGGAACATATACTGCATTGGCAGAGCTTTCTTCTAATTTTTCTTCTTTATCTTTATTGAAGGGCTTTAATTTGATTGTTCTTTCTATTCGATCTGTTTGTTCTCCAATAGTTAATAGACATAGATTAGTATAATTGTTTTGTTCAATTATATCTCCAATACCTATACTTATGTCTTTAGTATTTGGGTATGATTTTGATTCATAAATAGATGCATTTTTTATAGGCATGGCATAATTCTTGGTTTCTGTATTAGGGATAGAAATATCAAGTTTCTTCCAAGGTGGGTGAGATTTATCAACTTTTTTTCCTTCAGTGTCTTTCCAAGTTCTTGTAGTTTTTCCTATAACTCTTATTTGTTCTGTGCTTTGAGTTTCTTTTTCTTTGATTTTCCCTTTTCAAAAATATTCCATAAACCAATCAAAGAAAGGTATATTTCTTTCCTCTTGCTCCATTTGGAAATACCATAATTCTCTCATCTTATCATTTTCTTCTGTGTTAAACTTTTTAAAGAACCAGTCCTTTAAAGGATGATTTTTCAAATTTTCCCTAAGATATGGTTTATCAATTTGAAACTTTTTAACAGGTATTTCTTCTGGCTTTTGAATGCTGACCATTCTTATGGCTCCTTGGAGAAAATCACTTTCACTTGGGTTATAGGTTTTCGCTGATGAGGATCTTTTGTAGACAGGGTGTTCAATTCCACTTTCTTTGTTTCTAAAAACTTTTTGATCTATTTCTTCCTTTTTACTGCTCCTTTGGTCATCATCTATTTCTTCTAATTTAAAACTTTTTCTTCCTTCCGTATAACCGGCGAAACTTCTGCTAGCTTTTTCCATTTTTCTCCTAAAATTGACTTCAACATTACCATTTGGTAATTTGACTATACTTTGCAAATCATCTGTTATTTCATTTACTCTTGGGGTGACATCTTCTATTTGCCAATTTCCTGGGAGATCAACTTCTTCCCAGCTGATGACTTTCGGGATAAACACATTATTGTTAAAGTTTGTCTCCATGAGAACTATAGTTTTTCTTTATCAACCTTATCTCTATAGGCTATCATGGGAAAGACATATATCATGGATTTGTAGAACACACGATAAACTATAGCAAAAGGTTTACTTCTTGGACTCATTTTTAATCCTTTACTTTGAAATCCAATAGTTGCACAATCAAGGATATCATCATCATGAGCATCAATTGTGATATTAGGAAAACAGTTAAAATAAACAGGTCCATGACAAAGACTGGATTCAATCATAGCATAAAGAGAATCATCAAATTCATCATGTGTCTGATCTCGCACATAAGCACACACTGAAACATTTAATCCTAATCGAAACAGTGGTTTGATTCCTACCAGAATTAATCCTATGTGCAGGTAGTTGTATTTGGTTCTGATTTGTTAAATAATTCTTCTATCAAGAACTTTAATTGTCTGTTTTCCTCCAGAGAGAGAAACAGTTTTTTCAACAGTTTTTATGTGGTAATCATTTTGCTCTTCAAATGTGCCATTGCTATATATTTCTGTTAAAGGCAAGGCTGGCAACTTCCAGTTGGATATTGCTTGGTCAAAATTTTCATATATCATTTCTTCTGAATTTTTTGTTTTTTTTGAATTTTCTTTTTCTAAGCTATTACGGGTAAAACTGGTTAAAACAGACTGGTAGGATGAATAAGACGAATAAGATCTATTAGAAGGATGCTGAAATGATTTAAACCAATTCTTAAATAGTTTTGTTTTTCCCTTAGAATTTTCCATCTTTTGTAACTCGTAAGAAACAAGAAGAGTTCTGTCAACGACTTACAGCCCTTGACGCCTGATCACGGCCTGAAGCGGGACTTAAAACGCGACAACACTCTTAAGAAGATGAACGAGGCACAGAAGTGGAGAATAAGAAGGAAAATAAAAACTTTAAAGAGAATTGGATAGATCAACTTGGCTAAAAAACTTCAGATCCTGGAGAATAGATTTAATTCATCTAAATCCTTTTTTTTTTTAACACAAATTTAAATACGAGATAATAATTCTAATTCTTCATTTAGTCTATTACAACATTCTCTTATCTGATTACACAAGCGTACTAAAATAGATCTTCTAATAGTTTGAACACGGATAACAAGATATCCTCCTACAGCTATATGTCATCAATTTGTCTGATAGCATTTTCTAATCTTCTAAGCTGGTTTTCACGTCTTCTTAGATCACGCAATAATTCTTCTCTCCTAATAGAACGAGGAGGCATCTCAGAAGGCCATAGCTTTTAGTTTTGATTCAGTTCGGAATTTGTCTAGTTGGAAGACAGCATAAGAATGCATTAAAACAATCCTTCTCCTTTCAAACTCATGATGGCGAGGATTATTTCTGTGGGTGCAGATTTGCAAATGTCTTCTTATATTGTCTAAAAAGGATTCAATTTTTCTTAATATTCGAACATCGTCATAGTATCTCCTAAGCAGAGCAAGACGAATAGACATATTCTAGCAAAAGAAACAACATGATTAGGTAACAACAAGCATATAATATCAAACTTATAAAAACTTAATTACTTACAGAAGATTGTACAGGACTTCAAACTCTAGCACACTCAAACTTCAAGCTCACACTCACACTCACACTTATAATATTTTTTTATAATTTTCTGATCTATATCCACTAAAGGAAACCCCCAGCTCCTTATAAAGATGCAGCATACAAAAAGATCTCACTCTCATCCGACCACGAGAGGACAACAAACCAGGTGAAACAGAAAAAATGAATGGCTACCGACACAAGCCTCCAAACACATTTTTCAAAGGTTGATGGGCAATGGTACCTTAGGAGGAGCATCTTTATGCCACATGGAAAGCATAAGATTAACATACCTCCACAACTTTATCAACTTTTGACATGTGGCAATAAAGCTATACCAACTTTTACAAACCCAACACCTTTATTTACAAGTGGCATCTCAAAAGGCAGCCCCTACCAACTTCATGACAAAATATGTTCTCTGTAGAAGATCTGAGAATATCTCTTTTTGACTAGATGCTAACTTTTCTTCTAAGTAATGATAACTTTTCTTCTCAGCATTGTTGAATGAAGACACCATTTTTTCTATGCATGACACCTACAAGATATTATCAAGATATTATGTACAACTGACATCATTGATGGGACCACTATTCTTTTCTTCTTTATACTAGCCATATACCCCCACCAAAAAGAGATGATTTCACTGGCTCTGATACCAATAACAAAAAGATCGTATTATTTGACAGGAATCATCTCAATCAAAGCTTCTTTTTCATGAATTCTTTTGCTTTAGCAGAATTTTTTAGGAATAATTTAGCTAACCGAGATTCCTTTTCGACTTCTTTTTCTTTTCCTTTGTCTTTTTCTGAAGAATACCAAAACTTTCCACCACGAAGATAATCTGTAACTGAGCCATAGGGATTAACATGAGAGTCAGGGTCCCAAGCTGAAAAAATGAGAACGTATTCTAGAGATAAAGAATTAGGAGATTTTTGTTTCTAGTTTGGTTTAGATCAAACACCTGAATCAAAGAGAAAACCTTCGCGTTCTAGATTTACTCCGAATAGAAGAAACAAAATGGTAAGAAAATAGGATCGTATTAGACAGGAATCTTCTCAAATCTTCTTTTTCATCAATTCTTTTGCTTTAGCGGAATTTTTACGGAATAACTCAGCTAACCGAGATTCTTTTTCAACTTCTTTTTCTTTTTTTTTTGTCTTTTACTGAAGAATACCAAAACTTTCCACCACGAAGAAAATCTGTAACTGAGCCATCGAGATTAACATGAGAGTCAGGATCCCATCGAGGATGGAGATCTTCAAGGGGCACAACTTCATCATCATGATTTTCTTCTGGATCATGATTACTATCCCAATCATGATCACCAACTTTTTTCTTTGGAAGATATTCTTCTAAAATTTACTTGATCTTTTCTTCAAAATTGACGGAGTCAACAGACATGTCCATTGGCTCAGGAGATTTTTCTCGAGCAATTTCTTTGGCAATCTTTTTGGCCAAGAGATCAGCCATGAGCATTTCATTCTCAAAAGGCTTTTCTTCAGGAAGAGGAATTTCTTCTTTAACAGGAGGAGAGATTTGATTCAGAATTCTCTCATAAGTATCTTTTTCAATTTTTGACAACCATTTTTGGTAAAAAGTCTGATAAAGAGATGGTAAACCATATAAGTCCTTTTTTACTTCAAACTTCCATTGGAAAATATAAGGGATATGAAATTTAGCAAAGAAGCGAAGCATATTGATGACTTCACATGGAAACTTTTCTTCAACTTGAGAAAACTTAATAAATAAATATCGAAAATTATCAGGAAGGATTTTCTGAGAAGCACCAAAATATGACCACCAAGTAAAGAAAAACAAGGATGGGAAATTACGATGAATAGGAGTGACATCAGGACTTTCTTCTTTAAATCTGATGAACCAGAAATGATTATACTTGCGATTTTGCCACATCAAAACAAATTTCCAGGCATCAATATAATCCCAATAATTAAAGAACTCAGTCGAATTGTATAATTTGACTGATTTTGTCATGTACAAGGGACCATCCCAATCTTCCTCAATAAGGATTTTAAGAATAGTAAACTTTGAATAAGTGATGATACCATTTGCATTCTTATTGTGGAAGATGAGGACACTTTTCGTCTAATGCAAAATATTGAGATACCAATCTCTGGTTTTTCTTTTATCAGGGGAATAATAATGAAGCCCCTTGCCAAAGAGAAAATAAACATTATCTTCTACAGATCTTTCTTCCATAAGACAATCTGAAGTAACAAGAATTTTGTTACCTGTGTAAGATATAATTCTGATTGACTTGGGTCTTTTGTTGGAGTAAATCCCTTTTGGCTTTCTTCTTGATCTGCCAATTTCTCTTGCCCTTTATTCTTCATGAATGGGGAAGAGCTACTTGCCATTTTGTCGTTCCTGAAGAAATTCTCTACTAAGAAAGTCAGGGAGAGAGTTACAATTTCCATTAATAAATTCTATTTTAAATTCAAACACTGATAAAATGTCTTGCCATCTAGCAAATATTTGCTTAGAGACAAGATTTTTGACATCTTTTTCCAGAATTTCTTTTGCTGCTTTAGCATCCACTCTGATCAGAAATTCTTTGTTTAATAAATTATGTTGGAATTTCGTCACACAAATAACTATGGCAAGAACTTCCTTTTTGATGGTTGAATATTTCTTTTGTGCTTCATTCCATAATTCAGAATTAAATCTTATTCATTGTTCTTTTGAATCTTTTTGTTGTAAAAGGATTCCACCATATCCGACATCAGAGGCATCAATTTGAACTATTTTGAAAGCTTCTGGGTCAGATAAACATCTATAACAAAGATTTTTAACTCTTTCTTTAATCTTTTTTACTTCATTAGTGTGATGGATAGACCATTCCTGAGGATTTTTCTTCAACTTTTCTTGGAGAAGTTTTCTATCTTTTGCCAAATCTTGATAGAAAAATCCAACATACTTTAGACATCCAAGAAATCTTTGTAGCATATTTTTATCCTTAATTTCATCTGGAAATTTATCAGCAAATTGAATAACTCTATTAGTTGGAGTTATTTTTCTGTCTTGAATCTCAAATCCTAAGAATCTGATTTTTTGCTGAAAGAGATTCATTTTTCTTTTAGATAAAGCCAATCCATTTTCTTTTATGACTCTTTTGAAAATACCCAAGTGTTTCCAATGTTGTATCACAGATTCTGAAAAGATAAGAATATCGTCAATGTAAACAATGGTAAACTGGGTGTAAGACGAGAAAATATTATTCATAATATTCTGAAATTCAGACGGAGCATTTTTTAATTCGAAAGGCATAACATTCCATTCATAATGCCCCATTGGGACCGTGAATGCAGTTTTATATCTATCTTCTTCTTTTATCTGAATTTGCCCAAATCCTGATTTTAAATCAAATTTTGAGAATATTTTGGCATTGTTTAATCTGTTTAGCAAATCCTGAGTATTAAGCAAAGGATACCTAATAGATTATAGGACTTTGTTTAAAGGTTTATACTTGATTACCAATCTTGGAACTCCTCTTTCAATTTCAGCGGCCTTTTCAACATAAAATGCTGTACAGCTCCAAGGGGGTTTGCTTTTTCTAATTAATCCTTTCTTCAGAAGATCATTGATTTCTTCTTGGCAAAGCTTTAAATGAGCAACATCCATTTGAGATGGACGGGCTTTAGTAGGAATATCTTTTTCATTAAAATCCTTTACATATGGTAATCCTACTATGTGTCTTTTTCTATTCGAAAAGGCTGATGGTAATTTAGGACAACATTCTTCTTCAATTTGTTTGGTGAATTCTTCTAATTTTGTTTTAAATTCTTTTTTCTCTAATTCTTTTGTCATTTGGACACATTTAATTTCATTTTTTAGTCCATTTATGTAATTTTCTCTTGTGACAATAACTTGATTTATCCTTTGGGTTTTCGTTTCACAAGAATCATCTATAAAATCAAGATTTACTTCAATCCCTTTGATATTTTTAGAAATTCCTTTTGTTGTTACAGAAAAGGGTTGGATTTGAAGAATAAATGTGGATCGAAGGAGTACATCATTAACAATATCTTCTGAAATAATAAAAGGTGAAGTAACACAGACTCCTTTCATGTAAACATGAACATTTGGGATTTTTCTTTCTATGGAAATAGTTGTTCCATTAGCAGCAGACACAAACTGTTTTGATTCACTTGTAAATTCAATAAGAACGATTCCAAGTCTGATAACATTTAAGTCTGCACCTGTGTCAATTATGGCATTGACAATCTTTTCAAAGTTTTTTATTTTTATTTTTACCTGAACTCTCCACTATTGGGTAAATACATTTTGTAAGAATTACACCAGTAGAGATTTTGCTAATTTCTCCTTTAATTCTTTGGACAAATTTCTCTTCATCATATTTTTCAATAGCACCATCATTTTCTAACCAAGTTAACCTTTCATCAAGCTCATTTTGTTTTTTGGTTAATTCTATTCTTAATTCTCGAAGTTCTCTCTTCTGATCATTTAATTCTCTTTTTAAATCTCAGAGAGTTAAGGGTTTATTTATAATATAAATTTTTTCTACTCTATTAATAGGTCAATCATGGAATAGCTTGGTGTGTGAAATGTTTCTTTCTCTTTTATCCTTTTCGGATAATATGGTGTTTTATCATCATTTTCATTTTCTTCAAAAGAAATTTTTGGTTGTAAACTACTTTCTCCTTCTTCTCCTCCCCCCAATTTTGAAATCTAATTTAAAAATTGAATTTTTTTCTGTGGATCAGGAATGTTATCAACCATTTCTAAAAGTAATTTTTGAGGGGCAGTGAGGACACGATGTGGATACCAAGATCTTCATCAGATGGTATCGACCATTCTCCATCAGATTCTTCATCTTCTGAATGACTTGTACATGATTGAAATTGTTTGATGAGCTGAACCTGAGGACTATTTTCTTCAATGTCAGTTGATGAATCAGATTCATATTCTTCTTCTTCTTCTGAAGAACTTGAATCAGTTTGTTCCTTTTCAGTATTTTCATCATCATTTTTGGTATTGATTTTTCTAAGTTTCTTTTTAGAAGGATTTTCTTTTTTAAAACATTTACTTGCATAATGACCCTTTTTCCCCCAAGTGTAACAAGTAGGAACATTTTCTTTTATATATTTCTTTTTGAAATATTTTTTAGATTTTCTTTTGAATGGACTGAACTCATCGGATTTTCTCTGTTTTTTATACCTTCCGGGCTTATATTTTCTTACTATTTTGTTTATTCTATCCGGAGTAAATCTAGAACGCGAAGATTTTCTCTTTTATTCAGGTGTTTGATCTAAACCAAACTGGAAACAAAAATCTCCTAATTCTTTATCTCCAGAATATTTTCTCATTTTTTCAGCTTGTTTACTGATCTTTAAATCAGTACAAAGATTCATGCTAACTTTGTTAATTATTTGTATAATTCCTCCGAAAGTCAGCAAATTGTAATTAATAGTACTATGCATTACTTCTCTCAAGGAATTACGCACCTTTTCAGCAAATAAGGGTGGTAATCCTGAAATAAATCTTTCTTTCCAAATATCAGAATTACAATAATTTAGTTGGTAGACTTTTGATAAGAATACATCTCTATACCAACAAAATTCTCCTAAATTTCTACATCTCAAGCGATGTAATTGCTGTCTATTTTTCTCCTTAATTAGAGCAATCCCTCTAGTGAATTCATTGAGGATGCATAGAAGCAAGACACTAACACAATCAGATTGAGTTTCCCAATTATCAGGGATTTGACTAGTACCTTCTTCATGCTTAACATTGGGATCAACAAAATTTCCTGTGGTTTTGTCTCCATAAAGGATTCTTCCAAATTCATCAATTTTGACAGCATTCTCTATTTCAAGTGTTTGAGCTCCAGTTAATCTATAATTCCACCATCCTTTTAATATTTAATTGAAAGAGGTGGTTATCATCAGAAAGATATTTCTTGGAGTATTTCCTCTGACTTCACAAGCATTACAGTATATTAACATACTGTTAACCATTTGGATGATTTGATATTCTGTTAATCCATCTAAGTTCCATTCATATAAAGAATTTCCTGAATAGGCTAATTCTGAGGTGTAACTGTATGGAGCCTCTTCAAGTTTTAGATCAATAGGGGTTGGTCTATGATAATAATTCTTTGTTTCTGGCAATTTTACTTGAGGATTCCATTTATTTAGACGATTTATTAATAAATCCTCTGAAGCAGAGACTCTTAGTATGCTAAATCCTTTTCTCCCATATTGAGGCTTTCCATCCTATTGGATAATTTTTTTTGCATTTCGTCTGTCATTGTGAATGATCATTCTTGCAAAATAATCCCTTTAGGTAATTGTCTGGGAACATATACTGCATTGGCAGAGCTTTCTTCTAATTTTTCTTCTTTATCTTTATTGAAGGGCTTTAATTTGATTGTTCTTTCTATTTGATCTGTTTGTTCTCCAATGGTTAATAGACATAAATTGGTATAATTGTTTTGTTCAATTATATCTCCAATACCTATACTTATGTCTTTAGTATTTGGGTCTGATTTTGATTCATAAATAGATGCATTTTTTATAGGCATGGCATAATTCTTGGTTTCTGTATTAGGGATAGAAATATTAAGTTTCTTCCAAGGTGGGTGAGATTTATCAACTTTTTTTCCTTCAGTGTCTTTCCAAGTTCTTGTAGTTTTTCCTATAACTCTTATTTGTTCTGTGCTTTGAGTTTCTTTTTCTTTGATTTTCCCTTTTCAAAAATATTCCATAAACCAATCAAAGAAAGGTATATTTCTTTCCTCTTGCTCCATTTGGAAATACCATAATTCTCTCATCTTATCATTTTCTTCTGTGTTAAACTTTTTAAAGAACCAGTCCTTTAAGGATGATTTTCAAATTTTCCCTAAGATATGGTTTATCAATTTGAAACTTTTAACAGGTATTTCTTCTGGCTTTTGAATGCTGACCATTCTTATGGCTCCTTGGAGAAAATCACTTTCACTTGGGTTATAGGTTTTCGCTGATGAGGATCTTTTGTAGACAGGGTGTTTAATTCCACTTTCTTTGTTTCTAAAAACTTTTTGATCCATTTCTTCCTTTTCACTACTCCTTTGGTCATCATCTATTTCTTCTAATTTAAAACTTTTTCTTCCTTCCGTATAACCGGCGAAACTTCTGCTAGCTTTTTCCATTTTTCTCCTAAAATTGACTTCAACATTACCATTTGGTAATTTGACTATACTTTGCAAATCATCTGTTATTTCATTTACTCTTGGGGTGACATCTTCTATTTGCCAATTTCCTGGGAGATCAACTTCTTCCCAGCTGATGACTTTCGGGATAAACACATTATTGTTAAAGTTTGTCTCCATGAGAACTGTAGTTTTTTCTTTATCAACCTTATCTCTATAGGCTATCATGGGAAAGACAGATATCATGGATTTGTAGAACACACGATAAACTATAGCAAAATGTTTACTTCTTGGACTCATTTTTAATCATTTACTTTGAAATCCAATAGTTGCACAATCAAGGACTGAAAAGATAACAATATCATCAATGTAAACAATGGCAAACTGGGTGTAAGACGAGAAAATATTATTCATAATATTCTGAAATTCAGACGGAGCATTTTTTAATTCGAAAGGCATAACATTCCATTCATAATGCCCCATTGGGACCGTGAATGCAGTTTTATATTTATCTTCTTCTTTTATCTGAATTTGCCCAAATCCTGATTTTAAATCAAATTTTGAGAATATTTTTGCATTGTTTAATCTGTTTAGCAAATCCTGAGTATTAGGCAAAGGATACCTAATAGATTATAGGACTTTGTTTAAAGGTTTATAATTGATTACCAATCTTGGAACTCCTCTTTCAATTTCAGCGGCCTTTTCAACATAAAATGCCGTACAGCTCCAAGGGGATTTACTTTTTCTAATTAATCCTTTCTTCAGAAGATCATTGATTTCTTCTTGGCAAAGCTTTAAATGAGCAACATCCATTTGAGATGGACGGGCTTTAGTAGGAATATCTTTTTCATTAAAATCCTTTACATATGGTAATCCTACTATGTGTCTTTTTCTATTCGAAAAGGCTGATGGTAATTTAGGACAACATTTTTCTTCAATCTGTTTGGTGAATTCTTCTAATTTTGTTTTAAATTCATTTTTCTCTAATTCTTTTGTCATTTGGACACATTTAATTTCATTTTTTAGTCCATTTATGTAATTTTCTCTTGTGGCAATAACTTGATTATTCTTTGGATTTTCGTTTCACAAGGATCATCTATAAAATCAAGATTTACATCAATCCCTTTGATATTTGTTGAAATTCCTTTTGTTGTTACAGAAAAGGGTTGGATTTGAAGAATAAATGGAGATCCGAGGAGAACATCATTAACAATATCTTCTAAAATAATAAAGGGTGAAATAACACAGACTCCTTTTATGCAAACATGAACATTTG
Source organism: Chimonanthus praecox (assembly GCA_022113865.1). Taxonomy (NCBI): domain Eukaryota; kingdom Viridiplantae; phylum Streptophyta; class Magnoliopsida; order Laurales; family Calycanthaceae; genus Chimonanthus; species Chimonanthus praecox. Next base: position 32,028,552 of record CM039089.1, on the reverse strand, counting down.
GGATTTTTCTTTCTATGGAAATAGTCGTTCCATTAGCAGCAGAAACAAACTGTTTTGATTCACTTGTAAATTCAATAGGAACGATTCCAAGTCTGATAACATTTAAGTATGCACCAGTGTCAACTATGGCATTGACAATCTTCTCAAAGTTTTTTATTTTTATTTTTACCTGAACTCTCCACTGTTGGTAAATACATTTTGTAGGAATTACACCAGTAGAGATTTTTCTAATTTCTCCTTTAATTCTTTGGACAAATTTTTCTTTATCATATTTTTCAATAGCACCATCATTTTCTAACCAAGTTAACCTTTCATCAAGCTCATTTTGTTTTTTGGTTAATTCTAATTTTAATTCACGGAGTTCTCTCTTCTGATCATTTAATTCTCTTTGTAAATCTGAGAGAGTTAAGGGTTTATTTATAGTATGAATTTTTTCTTCTCTATTCATAAAGTCAATCATGGAATAAGTTGGTGTGTGAAATGTTTCTTTCTCTTTTATCTTTTTTGGATAATAAGGTGTTTTATCATCATTTTCATGTTCTTCAAAGGAGATTTTTGGTTGTGAACTACTTTCTCCTTCTTCTCCTCCCCCCGATTTTGAGATCTGATTTAAAAATTGAATTTTTTTCTCTGGATCTGGTATGTTATAAACCATTTCTAGAAGTAATTTTTGAGGGGCAGTGAGGACACGAAAGTGAATACCAAGATCTTCATCAGATGGTATCGACCATTCTCCTTTAGATTCTCCATCATCTGAATGACATGTACATGATTGGAATTGTTTGATGAGCTGAACCTGAGGACTATTTTCTTCAATGTGAGTTGATGAATCAGATTCATATTCTTCTTCTTCTTCTTCTGAGGAACTCGAATCAGATTGTTCTTTTTCAGTATTTTCGTCATTAATTTTGGTATTGATTTTTCCAAGTTTCTTTTTAGAGGAATTTTCTTTTTTAAAGCATTTACTTGAATAATGACCCTTTTTCCCGCAAGTATAACAAGTCGGAACATTTTCTTTTATATATTTCTTTTTGAAATATTTTCTAGATTTTCTTTTGAATGGACTGAACTCATCGGATTTTCTCTGTTTTTTATACCTTCCGGGCTTATATTTTCTTACTATTTTGTTTATTCTATCCGGAGTAAATCTAGAACGCGAAGATTTTCTCTTTTATTCAGGTGTTTGATCTAAACCAAACTGGAAACAAAAATCTCCTAATTCTTTATCTCCAGAATATTTTCTCATTTTTTCAGCTTGTTTACTGATCTTTAAATCAGTACAAAGATTCATGCTAACTTTGTTAATTATTTGTATAATTCCTCCGAAAGTCAGCAAATTGTAATTAATAGTACTATGCATTACTTCTCTCAAGGAATTACGCACCTTTTCAGCAAATAAGGGTGGTAATCCTGAAATAAATCTTTCTTTCCAAATATCAGAATTACAATAATTTAGTTGGTAGACTTTTGATAAAAATACATCTCTATACCAACAAAATTCTCCTAAATTTCTACATCTCAAGCGATGTAATTGCTGTCTATTTTTCTCCTTAATTAGAGCAATCCCTCCAGTGAATTCATTGAGGATGCATAGAAGCAAGACACTAACACAATCAGATTGAGTTTCCCAATTATCAGGGACTTGACTAGTACCTGCTTCAAGCTTAATATTTGGATCTGCTAAGTTTCCTGTGGTTTTGTCGCTATAAAGGATTCTTCCAAATTCATCCATTTTGACAGCATTTTCTATTTCAAGTGTTTGACCTCCAGTTAATCCATCATTCCACCATCCCCTTAATCATTGAAAGAGGTGGTTATCATCCGAAAAATATTTCTTACAGTCTTTCCTCTGACTTCACAAGCATTACAGTATATTAACATACTGTGAACCATTTGGATGATTTGATATTCTGTTAATCCATATAAGTTCCACTCATATAAAGAATTTCCTGAATAGGTTAATTCTGAGGTGTAACTGTATGGAGCTCCTTTGAGTTGTAGATCAACAGGGGTTGGTCTAGGATAATAATTCTTTGTCTCTGGCAATTTTACGTGAGGATTCCATTTCTTTAGACAATTTATTAATAAATCCTCTGAAGCAGAGACTCTTAAGATACTGAATCCTTTTCCTCCCATATTGAGGCTTTCCATCCTATTGGATAATTCTTTTTGCATTTCGTCTGTCATCATGAATGGTCCTTCTTGCAAAATAATCCCTTTAGGTAATTGTCTAGGAACATATACTGAATTGGCAGAGCTTTCTTCTAATTTTCTTCTTTATCTTTATTGAAGGGCTTTAATTTGATTGTTCTTTCTATTCGATCTGTTTGTTCTCCAATGGTTAATAGACATAGATTGGTATAATTGTTTTGTTCAATTATATCTCCAATACCTATTCCTATGTTTTTAGCATTTGGGTCTGATTTGGATTCATAAATAGATGCATTTTTTACATGCATGGCATAATTCTTGGTTTCTGTGTTAGGGATAGAAATATCAAGTTTCTTCCAAGGTGGGTGAGATTTATGAACTTCTTTTCCTTCAGTTCCTTTCCAAGTTCTTGTTGTTTTTCCTATAACTCTTATTTGTTCTGTGTTTTGAGTTTCTTTTTCTTTGATTTTCCCTTTTCTAAAATATTACATAAACCAATCAAAGAAAGGTATATTTCTTTCTTCTTCCTCCATTTGAAAATATCATAATTCCCTCATTTTATCTTTTTCTTCTGTGTTAAACTTTTTAAAGAACCAATCTTTTAAAGGATGATTTTTCAAATTTTCTCTAAGATATGGTTTATCAATTTCAAATTTTTTGACAAGTATTTCTTTTGGCTTTTGAATGTTAACCATTCTTATGGCTCCTTAGAGGAAATCACTTTCACTTGGGTTATAGGTTTTTTGTGATGAAGTTCTTTTATACGCAGGGTGTTCGATTCCACTTTCTTTGTTTCTAAAAACTTTCTCATCCATTTCTTCATTTTCACTACTCCTTTGGTCATCATCTATTTCTTCTAATTTATAACTTTTTCTTCCTTCCGTATAACCGGCGAAACTTCTCCTAGCTTTTTCCATTTTTCTCCTAAAATTGACTTCAACATTACCATTTGGTAATTTGACTATACTTTGTAAATCATCTGTTATTTCATTTACTCTTGAGGTGACATCTTCTATTTGCCAATTTCCTGGAAGAACAACTTCTTCCCAACTGATGACTTTTGTGATGAACACATTATTGTTAAAGTTTGTTTCCATGAGAACTGTAGTTTTTTCTTTATCAACCTTATCTCTATAGGCTATCATGGGAAAGACAGAGATCATGGATTTGTAGAACACACGATAAACTATAATAAAAGGTTTACTTCTTGGACTCATCTTTAATCCTTTACTTTGAAATCCAATAGTTGCACAATCGAGAATATCATCATCATGAGCATCAATTGTGATATTAGGAAAACAATTAAAATAAACAGGTCCATGACAGAGACTGGATTCAATCATAGCATAAAGAGAATCATCAAATTCATCATGTCTCTGATCTCGTACATAAGCACACACTGAAACATTTAATCCTAATCGAAACAGTGGTTTGATTCCTACCTGAATTAATCCTATGTGCAGGTAGTTGTATTTGGTTCTGATTTGTTCAATAATTCTTCTATCAAGAACTTTAATTGTCTGTTTTCCTCCAGAGAGAGAAACAGTTTTTTCAACAGTTTTTATGTGGTAATCATTTTGCTCTTCAAATGTGCCATTGCTATATATTTCTGTTACAGGCAAGGCTGGCAACTTCCAGTTGGATATTGCTTGGTCAAAATTCTCATATATCCTTTCTTCTGAATTTTTTATTTTTTTCTGAATTTTCTTTTTCTAAGCTATTACGGGTAAAACTGGTTAAAGCAGACTGGTAGGATGAAGAAGATGAATAAGATCTATTAGAAGGATGCTGAAATGATTTAAACCAATTCTTAAAAAGTTTTGTCTTTCCCTTAGAATTTTCCATCTTTTGTACCTCGTAAGAAACAAGAAGAGATCTGTCAACGATTTACAACCCTTGACCATGGCATGAAGCGGGACTTACAACGCGACCACACTCTTAAGAAAATAAACGAGGCACATAAGTGGGGAATAAGGAGGCAAATAAAAACTCTAAAGAGAATTGGATAGATTAACTTGGCTAAAAAGCTTCAGATCCTAGATAATAGATTTAATTCATCTAAATCCTTTTTTTTTTAACACAGATTTAAATACGTGATAATAATTCTTCTTATATTGTCTAACAAGATTTCAATTTTTCTTAGTATTCGAACATCATCATAGTATCTCCTAAGCAGAGCAAGACTAATTGACATATTCTAGCAAAAGAAACAACATGATTAGATAACAACAAGCATATAATATCAAATTTATAAAAACTTAATTACTTACAGAAGATTGTACAGGACTTCAAACTCTAGCACTCAAACTTCAAACTCACACTCACACTTATACTTACACTTATGTTTTTTTTTTCGATGATCACATATGGAAACCCCCAGCTCCTTATATAGATGGAGCATAGAAAAAGATCACACTCTCATCTGACCATGAGAGGACTTAAACCAAAAGCAACAGGAAAAGGAATGGTTCCCCAAGATCTTCATCAGATGGTATCGACCATTCTCCTTCAGATTCTTCATCATCTGAATGACATGTACATGATTGGAATTGTTTGATGAGCTGAACCTCCTTTTCAGTATTTTCATCATCAATTTTGGTATTGATTTTTCTAAGTTTCTTTTCAGAAGGATTTTCTTTTTTAAAACATTTACTTGCATAATGACCCTTTTTCCCGCAAGTGTAACAAGTCGGAACATTTTCTTTTATATATTTCTTTTTGAAATATTTTTTAGATTTTCTTTTGAATGGGATGAGTTCATCAGATTTTCTCTGTTTTTTATACCTTCCGGGCTTATATTTTCCTATCATTTTGTTTCTTCTATCCGGAGTAAATCTAGAACGCGAGGGTTTTCTCTTTTATTCAGGTGTTTGATCTAAACCAAACTGGAAACAAAAATCTCATAATTCTTTATCTCCAGAATATTTTCTCATTTTTTCAGCTTATTTACTGATCTTTAAATCAATACAAAGATTCATGCCAACTTTGTTAATTCTTTGTATAATTTCTCCGAATGTCAACAAACTGTAATTAATAGTACCATGCATTTTTCCTCTCAAGGAATTACGTACCTTTTCAGCAAATAGGGGTGGTAATCCTGAAATAAGTCTTTCTTTCCAAATATCAGAATTACAATCATTGAGTTGGTAAACTTTTGATAAGAATGCATCTCTATACCAACGAAATTCTCCTAAATTTCTACATCTCAAGCGATGTAATTGCTGTCTATTTTTCTCTTTAATTAGAGTAATTCCTCCAGTGAATTCATTGAGGATGCATAGAAGCAAGATACTAACACAATCAGCTTGAGTTTCCCAATTATCAGGGACTTGACTAGTACCTGCTTCAAGCTTAACATTGGGTTCAACTAAATTTCCTGTGGTTTTGTCGCTATAAAGGATTCTTCCAAATTCATCTATTTTGACAGCATTTTCTATTTCAAGTCTTTGAACTCCAGTTAATCCATAATTCCACCATCCTCTTAATATTCCATTGAAAGAGGTGGTTATCATGAGGAAAATATTTCTTGGAGTATTTCCACTGACTTCACAAGCATTACAGTATATTAACATACTGTGAACCATTTCGATGATTTGATATTTTGTTAATCTAACTAAGTTCCATTCATATAAAGAATTTCTTGAATAGGTTAATTCTGAGGTGTAAATGTATGGAGCCTCTTCGAGTTGTAGATCAACAGGGGTTGGTCTAGGATAATAATTCTTTGTTTCTGGTAATTTTACCTGAGAATTCCATTTCTTTAGGCGATTTATTAATAAATCCTCTGACGTAGAGACTCTTAGGATGCTAAATCCTTTTCCACCCATATTGAGGCTTTCCATCCTATTGGATAATTCTTTTTGCATTTCGTCTGTCATTGTCAATGGTCATTCTTGTAAAATAATCCCTTTAGGTAATTGTCTCGAAACATATACAGCATTGGCAAAGCTTTCATCTAATTTTTCTTCTTTATCTTTATTGATGTGCTTTAATTTGATTGTTCTTTCTATTTGATCTGTTTGTTCTCCAATGGTTAATAGACATATATTGGTATAATTGTTTTGTTCAATTATATCTCCAATACCTATTCCTATGTCTTTAGCATTTGGGTCAGATTTTGATTCATAAATAGATGCATTTTTTACAGGCATGGCATAATTCTTGGTTTCTGTATTAGGGATAGAAATATCAAGTTTCTTCCAAGGTGGGTGAGATTTATCAACTTCTTTTCCTTCAGTGTCTTTCCAAGTTTTTGTTCTCTTTCCTATAACTCTTATTTGTTCTGGGTTTTGAGTTTCTTTTTCTTTGATTTTCCCTTTTCTAAAATATTCCATAAACCAATCAAAGAAAGGTATATTTCTTTCTTCTTCCTCCATTTGAAAATACCATAATTCCCTCATTTTATTTATTTCTTCTGTGTTAAACTTTTTAAAGAACCAATCTTTTAAAGGATGATTTTTCAAGTTTTCTCTAAGATATGGTTTATCAATTTCAAATTTTTTAACAGGTATTTCTTCTGCCTTTTGAATGCTAACCATTCTTATGGCTCCTTGGAGGAAATCACTTTCACTTGGGTATAAGTTTTTTGTAATAAAGTTCTTTCATACACAGGGTGTTCGATTCCACTTTCTTTGTTTGTAAAATTTTTTTTATCCATTTCTTCGTTTTTCACTACTCCTTTGGTCATCATCTATTTCTTCTAATTTATAACTATTTCTTCCTTCCGTATAACCGGCGAAACTTCTCCTAGCTTTTTCCATTTTTCTCCTAAAATTGACTTCAACATTACCATTTGGTAATTTGACTATACTTTGTAAATCATCTGTTATTTCATTTACTCTTGAGGTGACATCTTCTATTTGCCAATTTCCTGGAAGAACAACTTCTTCCCAACTGATGACTTTTGTGATGAACACATTATTGTTAAAGTTTGTTTCCATGAGAACTGTAGTTTTTTCTTTATCAACCTTATCTCTATAGGCTATCATGGGAAAGACAGAGATCATGGATTTGTAGAACACACGAAAAAATATAATAAAAGGTTTACTTCTTGGACTCATCTTTAATCCTTTACTTTGAAATCCAATAGTTGCACAATCGAGAATATCATCATCATGAGCATCAATTGTGATATTAGGAAAACAATTAAAATAAACAGGTCCATGACAGAGACTTGATTCAATCATAGCATAAAGAGAATCGTCAAACTCATCATGCCTTTGATCTCTCACATAAGCACACACTGAAACATTTAATCCTAATCGAAACAGTGGTTTGATTCCTACCTGAATTAATCCTATGTGCAGGTAGTTGTATTTGGTTCTGATTTGTTCAATAATTCTTCTATCAAGAACTTTAATTGTCTGTTTTCCTCCAGAGAGAGAAACAGTTTTTTCAACAGTTTTTATGTGGTAATCATTTTGCTCTTCAAATGTGCCATTGATATATATTTCTATTACAGGCAAGGCTGGCAACTTCCAGTTGGATATTGCTTGGTCAAAATTTTCATATATCATTTCTTCTGAATTTATTGTTTTTCTGAATTTTCTTTTTCTAAGCTATTACGGGTAAAACTGGTTAAAGCAGACTGGTAGGATGAAGAAGACGAATAAGATCTATTAGAAGGATGCTGAAATGATTTTAACCAATTCTTAAAAAGTTTTGTCTTTCCCTTAGAATTTTCCATATTTTGTAGCTCGTAAGAAACAAGAAGAGTTCTGTCAACGATTTACAGCCCTTAACGCCTGATCACGGCCTGAAGCGGGACTTACAACGCGACCACACTCTTAAGAAGATAAACGAGGCACATAAGTGGAGAATAAGAAGGAAAATAAAAGCTCTAAAGAGAATTGGATAGATTAACTTGGCTAAAAAGCTTCAGATCATCGATAATAGATTTAATTCATCTAAATCTTTTTTAGTGTAAGTATAAGTGTGAGTGTGAGTTTGAAGTTTGAGTGCTAGAGTTTGAAGTCCTGTACAATCTTCTATAAGTAATTAAGTTTTTAAGTTTGATGTTACATGCTTGTTGTTATCTAATCATGTTGTTTCTTTTGTTAGAATATGTCTATTCGTCTTTCTCTGCTTAGGAGGTACTATGATGATGTTCGTATATTAAGAAAAATTGAATTCTTATTAGCCAATATAAGAAGACATTTGCAAATCTGCACCCACAGAAATAATACTCGCCATCATCAGTTTGAAAGAAGAAGGGTTGTCTTAATGCGTTCTTATGCTGTCTTCCAACTAGATAAATTCCGAACTGAATCAAAACTACAAGCTATGGCCTTCTGAGATGCCACCTCGTTCCATTAGGAGAGAAGAATTATTGCGTGATCTAAGACGACGTGAAAACCAGCTTAAAAGATTAGAAAATGCTATCAGACAAATTGATGAAAATATAGCTGTAGGAGGATATCTTGTTATCCGTGTTCAAACTATTAGAAGATCTATGCTAGTACGATTGTGTAATCAGATAAAAGAATATTGTAATAGACTGAATGAAGAATTAGAATTATTATCTCGTATTTAAATCTGTAAAAAAAAAAAAAAAGATTTAGATGAATCAAATCTATTATCTAGGATCTGAGGCTTTTTAGCCAAGTTGATCTATCCAATTCTCTTTAGAGTTTTTATTTTCCTTCTTATTCTCCATTTATGTTCCTCGTTTATCTTCTAAAGAGTGTGGTCGAGTTGTAAGTCCCGATTCAGGCCGTGATCAGGCGTCAAGGGCTGTAAATCGTTGACAGAACTCTTCTTGTTTCTTACGAGTTACAAAAGATGGAAAATTCTAAGGGAAAAGCAAAACTTTTTAAGAATTGGTTTAAATCATTTCAGCATCCTTCTGATAGATCTTATTCGTCTTCTTCATCCTACCACCTGCTTTAACCAGTTTTACCAGTAATAGCTTAGAAAAAGAAAATTCATAAAAAAAAAAAAATTCAGAAGAAATGATATATGAAAATTTTGACCAAGCAATATCCAACTGGAAGTTGCTAGCCTTGCCTGTAACAGAAATATATAGCAATGGCACATTTGAAGAACAAAATGATTACCACATAAAAACTGTTGAAAAAACTGTTTCTCTCTCTGAAGGAAAACAGACAATTAAAGTTCTTGATAGAAGAATTATTGAACAAGTCAGAACCAAATACAACTACCTACACATAGGATTAATTCAGGTAGGAATCAAACCATTGTTTCGATTAGGATTAAATGTTTCAGTGTGTGCTTATGTCAGAGATCAGAGACATGATGAGTTTGATGATTCTCTTTATGCTATGATTGAATCAAGTCTCTGCCATGGACCTGTTTATTTTAACTGCTTTCCTAATATCACAATTGATGCTCATGATGATGATATTCTTGATTGTGCAAGTATTGGATTTATCGTGTGTTCTACAAATCCATGATCTCTGTCTTTCCCATGGTAGCCTATAGAGATAATGTTGATAAAGAAAAAACTACAGTTCTCATGGAAACAAACTTTAACAATAATGTGTTTATCCCAAAAGTCATCAGCTGGGAAGAAGTTGTTCTCCCAGGAAATTGGCAAATAGAAGATGTCACCCCAAGAGTAAATGAAATAACAGATGATTTACAAAGTATAGTCAAATTACCAAATGGAAATGTTGAAGTCAATTTTAGGAGAAAAATGGAAAAAACTAGGAAAAGTTTTGCCGGTTATACGGAAGGAAGAAACAGTTATAAATTAGAAGAAATAGATGATGACCAAAGGAGTAGTGAAAAGGAAGAAATGGATGAAAAAGTTTTTAGAAACAAAGAAAGTGTAATCGAACACCCTGTGTATAAAAGAACTTCATCACAAAAAACCTATGACCCAAGTGAAAGTGATTTCCTCCAAGGAGCCATAAGAATGGTTAGCATTCAAAAGCCAGAAGAAAAATACCTGTCAAAAAATTTGAAATTGATAAACCATATCTTAGAGAAAATTTGAAAAATCATCCTTTAAAAGATTGGTTCTTTAAAAAGTTTAACATAGAAGAAAAAGATAAAATGAGGGAATTATGGTATTTTCAAATGGAGGAAGAAGAAAGAAATATACCTTTCTTTGATTGGTTTATGGAATATTTTAGAAAAGGGAAAATCAAAGAAAAAGAAACTCAAAACCCAGAACAAATAAGAGTTATAGGAAAGACAACAAGAACTTGGAAAGACACTGAAGGAAAAGAAGTTGATAAATCTCACCCACCTTGGAAGAAACTTGATATTTCTGTCCCTAATACAGAAATCAAGAATTATGCCATGCCTGTAAAAAATGCATCTATTTATGAATCAAAATCAGACCCAAATGCTAAAGACATAGGAAGAGATATTGGAGATATAATTGAACAAAACAATTATACCAATCTATGTCTATTAATCATTGGAGAACAAACAGATCGAATAGAAAGAACAATCAAATTAAAGCCCTTCAATAAAGATAAAGAAGAAAAATTAGAAGAAAGCTCTGCCAATGCAGTATATGTTCCTAGACAATTACCTAAAGGGATTATTTTGCAAGAAGGACCATTCATGATGACAGACGAAATGCAAAAAGAATTATCCAATAGGATGGAAAGCCTCAATATGGGAGGAAAAGGATTTAGCATCCTAAGAGTCTCTACTTCAGAGGATTTATTAATAAATCGTCTTACACCCAGTTTGCCATTGTTTACATTGATGATATTCTTATCTTCTCAGAATCTGTGATACAACATTGGAAACACTTGGGTATTTTGAAAAGAGTCATAAAAGAAACTGGATTGGCTTTATCTAAAAGAAAAATGAATCTCATTAAACAAAAAATCATATTCTTAAGATTTGAGATTCAAGACAGAAAAATAACTCCAACTAATAGAGTTATTCAATTTGCTGATAAATTTCCAACGAAATTAAGGATAAAAATATGCTACAAAGATTTCTTGGATGTCTAAATTATGTTAGATTTTTCTATCAAGATTTGGCAAAAGATAGAAAACTTCTCCAAGAAAGGTTAAAGAAAAATCCTCAGGAATGGTCTATCCATCATACTAATGCAGTAAAAAAGATTAAAGGAAGAGTTAAAAATCTTCCTTGTAGATGTCTATCTGACCCAGAAGCTTTCAAAATAGTTGAAACTGATGCCTCTGATGTCGGATATGGTGGAATCCTCTTACAACAAAAAGACTCAAAAGAATAATTAATAAGATTTAATTCTGGATTATGGAATGAAGCACAAAAGAAATATTCAACCATCAAAAAGGAAGTTCTTGCCATAGTTATTTGTGTGACGAAATTCCAATATGATTTATTGAACAAAGAATTTCTCATCAGAGTGGATGCTAAAGCAGCAAAAGAAATTCTGGAAAAAAATGTCAAAAATCTTGTCTCTAAGCAAATATTTGCTAGATGGCAAGCCATTTTATCAGTGTTTGAATTTAAAATTGAATTTATTAATGGAAATGCTAACTCTCTCCCTGACTTTCTTACTAGCGAATTTCTTCAGGGACGACAAAATGGCAAGTAGTTCTTCCCCGTTCATGAAGAAAAAAGGGAAAGAGAATTTGGCAGATCAAGAAGAAAGCCAAAAGGGTTTTACTCCAACAAAAGACCCAAGTCAATCAGAATTATATCTTTACACTGGTAACAGAATTCTTGTTACTTCAGATTGTCTTATGGAAGAAAGATCTGTAGAAGATAATGTTTATTTTCTATTTGGGAAGGGGCTTCATTATTATTCCCCTGATAAAAGGAAAACCAGAGATTGGTATCTCAATATTTTACATCAGACGAAAAGTGTCCTCATCTTCCACAATAAGAATGCAAATGGTATCATCACTTATTCAAAGTTTACTATTCTCAAAATCCTTACTGAGGAAGATTGGGATGGTCCCTTGTACATGACAAAATCAGTCCAATTATACAATTCGACTGAGTTATATAATTATTGGGATTATATTGATGCCTGGAAATTTGCTTTGATGTGGCAAAATCGTCAGTGTAATCATTCCTGGTTCATCAGATTCAAAGAAGAAAGTCCTGATGTCATGCCTATCCACCGCAGTGTTCCTTCATGGTTTCTCTTCACTTGTGGTCATATTTTGGTGCTTCTCAGAAAATCTTTCCTGATAATTTTCGTTATTTATTTATTAAGTTCTGTGAAGTAGAAGAAAAAGTTCCCTGTGAAGCATTTAATGTTCTTCGCTTCTTTGCTAAATTTCATATCCCTTATATTTTCTAATGGAAGTTTGAAGTAAAAAAGAACTTTTTCGATCTTCCGTCTTTGTATCAGACTTTTTACCAAAAATGGTGGTCAAAAATTGAAAATGATACTTATGAGAGAATTCTGAATCAAATCTCTCCTCCTGTTAAAGAAGAAATTCCTCTTCCTGAAGAAAAGCCTTTTGAGAATGAAATGCTCATGGCTGATCTCTTGGCCAAAAATATTGCCAAAGAAATTGCTCGAGAAAAATCTCCTGAGCCTATGGACATGTCTATTGACTCCGTCAATTTTGAAGAAAGGATTAAACAAATTTTAGAAGAATATCTCCCAAAGAAAAAAGTTGGTGATCATGATTGGGATAGTAATCATGATCCAGAAGAAAATCTTGATGATGAAGATGTGCCCCTTGAAGATCTCCATCCTCGATGGGATCCTGACTCTCATGTTAATCCTGATGGCTCAGTTACAGATTATATTTTCTTCAATGTCAGTTGATGAATCAGATTCATATTCTTCTTCTTCTTCTTCTGAGGAACTTGAATCAGATTGTTCTTTTTCAGTATTTTCATCATCAATTTTGGTATTGATTTTTCTAAGTTTCTTTTTAGAAGGATTTTCTTTTTTAAAATATTTACTTGCATAATGACCCTTTTTCCCGCAAGTGTAACAAGTCGGAACATTTTCTTTTATATATTTCTTTTTGAAATATTTTTTAGATTTTCTTTTGAATGGGATGAGTTCATCGGATTTTCTCTGTTTTTTATATCTTCCGGGTTTATATTTTCTTACCATTTTGTTTCTTCTATCCAATAACAGCAGGATCGTATTATTTGACAGGAATCATCTCAATCAAAGCTTCTTTTTCATTAATTTTTTTGCTTTAGCAGAATTTTTTCGGAATAATTCATCTAATCGAGATTCCTTTTCGACTTCTTTTTCTTTTCCTTTGTCTTTTACTGAAGAATACCAAAACTTTCCACCACGAAGATATTCTGCAACTGATCCATCGGGATTAACATGAGAGTCAGGGTCCCATCGAGGATGGAGATCTTCAAGAGGCACAACTTCATCATCAAGATTTTCTTCTGGATCATGATTACTATCCCAATCATGATCACCAACTTTTTTCATTGAGAGATACTCTTCTAAAATTTGTTTAATCTTTTCTTCAAAATTGACGGAGTCAACAGACATGTCCATTGGCTCAGGAGATTTTTCTCGAGCAATTTCTTTGGCAATATTTTTGGCCAATAGATCAGCCATGAGCATTTCATTCTCAAAAAGCTTTTCTTTAGGAAGAGGAATTTCTTCTTTAACAGGAGGAGAGATTTGATTCAGAATTCTATCATAAGTATCATTTTCAATTTTTGGCCACCATTTTTTGTAAAAAGTCTGATAAAGAGATGGTAAACCATATAAGTCCTTTTTTACTTCAAATTTCCATTGGAAAATATAAGGGATATGAAATTTAGTAAGGAAGCGAAGCATATTGATGGCTTCACATGGAACCTTTTCTTCAACTTGAGAAAACTTAATAAACAAATATCGAAAATTATCAAGAAGGATTTTCTGAGAAGCACCAAAATATGAACATCAAGTGAAGAGAAACCAGGATGGGAAATTGCGATGAATAGGAGTGACATCAGGACTTTCTTCTTTGAATCTGATGAACTAGGAATGATTATACTTGCGATTTTGCCACATCAAAACAAATTTCCAGGCATCAATATAATCCCAATAATTAAAGAACTCAGTCGAATTGTATAATTTGACTGATTTTGTCATGTACAAGGGACCATCCCAATCTTCCTCAGTAAGGATTTTAAGAATAGTGAACTTTGAATAAGTGATGATACCGTTTGCATTCTTATTGTGGAAGATGAGGACACTTTTCGTCTGATGCAATATTGAGATACCAATCTCTAGTTTTTCTTTTATCAGGGGAATAATAATGAAGCCCCTTGCCAAAGAGAAAATAAACATTATCTTCTACAAATCTTTCTTCCATAAGACAATCTGAAGTAACAAGAATTCTTTTACCTGTGTAAAGATATAATTCTGATTGACTTAGGTCTTTTGTTGGAGTAAAACCCTTTTGGCTTTCTTCTTGATCTGCCAATTTCTCTTGCCCTTTCTTCTTCATGAACGGGGAAGAGCTACTTGCCATCTAGCAAATATTTGCTTAGAGACAAGATTTTTGACATATTTTTCCAGAATTTCTTTTGCTGCTTTAGCATCCACTCTGATGAGAAATTCTTTGTTTAATAAATCATGTTGGAATTTCGTCACACAAATAACTATGGCAAGAACTTCCTTTTTTATGGTTGAATATTTCTTTTGAGCTTCATTCCATAATCTAGAATTAAATCTTATTAATTCTTCTTTTGAGTCTTTTTGTTGTAAGAGGATTCCACCATATCCGACATCAGAGGCATTAGTTTGAACTATTTTAAAAGCTTCTAGGTCAGATAAACATCTATAAGGAAGATTTTTAACTCTTTCTTTAATCTTTTTTACTGCATTAGTGTGATGGATAGACCATTCCTTAGGATTTTTCTTTAACCTTTCTTGGAGAAGTTTTCTATCTTTTGCCAAATCTTGATAGAAAAATCCAACATGATTTAGAAATCCAAGAAATCTTTGTAGCATATTTTTATCCTTAATTTCATCTGGAAATTTATCAGCAAATTGAATAATTCTATTAGTTGGAGTTATTTTTCTGTCTTGAATCTCAAATCCTAAGAATCTGATTTTTTGCTGAAAAAGATTCATTTTTCTTTTAGATAAAGCCAATCATTTTCTTTTATGACTCTTTTGAAAATACCCAAGTGTTTCCAATGTTATATCACAGATTCTGAAAAGATAAGAATATCATCAATGTAAACAATGGCAAACTAGGTGTAAGACGAGAAAATATTATACATAATATTCTGAAATTCAGACGGAGTATTTTTTTAATCCGAAAGGCATAACATTCCATTCATAATGCCCCATTGGGATAGTGAATGCAGTTTTATATCTATCTTCTTCTTTTATCTGAATTTGCGAAAATCCTGATTTTAAATCAAATTTTGAGAATATTTTGGCATTATTTAATCTGTTTAGCAAATCTTGAGTATTAAGCAAAGGATACCTAATAGATTGTAAGACTTTGTTCAAAGGTTTATAATTGATTACCAATCTTGGAACTCCTCTTTCAATTTCAGCGGCCTTTTCAACATAAAATGCCGTACAGCTCCAAGGGGATTTGCTTTTTCTAATTAATTATTTCTTCAGAAGATCATTGATTTCTTCTTGGCAAAGCTTTAAATGAGCAGCATCCATTTGAGATGGACGAGCCTTAGTAGGAATATCCTTTCATTAAAATCTTTTACATATGGTAATCCTACTGTGTGTCTTTTTCTATTCCAAAAGGCTGATGGTAATTCAGAACAGCATTCTTTTTCAATCTGTTTGGTGAATTCTTCTAATTTTATTTTAAATTCTTTTTTCTCTAATTCTTTTGTCATTGGACACATTTAATTTCATTTTTAGTCCATTTATGTAATTTTCTCTTGTGGAAATAACTTGATTTATCCTTTGGATTTTCGTTTCACAAGGATCATCTATAAAATCAAGATTTACTTCAATCCCTTTAATATTTGTAGAAATTCCTTTTGTTGTTAAAGAAAAGGGTTGGATTTGAAGAATAAATGGGGATCCAAGGAGTACATCATTAACAATATCTTCTGAAATAATAAAAGGTGAAGTAACACAGACTCCTTTCATGCAAACATGAACATTTGAGATTATTCTTTCTATGGAAATAATCGTTCCATTAGCAGTAGACACAAACTGTTTTGATTCACTAGTAAATTCAATAGGAACGATTCCAAGTCTGATAACATTTAAGTCTGCACCAGTGTCAATTATGGCAGTGACAGTTTTCTCAAAGTTTTTTATTTTTATTTTTACCTGAACTCTCCACTGTTGGTAAATACATTTTGTAGGAATTACACCAGTAGAGATTTTGCTAATTTCTCCTTTAATTCTTTGGACAATTTTTTCTTCATCGTATTTTTCAATAGCACTATCATTTTCTAACCAAGTTAACCTTTCATCAAGCTCATTTTGTTTTTTGGTTAACTCTATTCTTAATTCTCGAAATTCTCTCTTCTGATCATTTAATTCTCTTTGTAAGTCAAAGAGAATTAAGGGTTTATTTATAGTATGAATTTTTTCTGCTCTATTCATAAGGTCAATCATGGAATAGGTTGGTGTGTGAAATGTTTCTTTCTCTTTTATCTTTTTTGGATAATATGGTGTTTTATCATCATTTTCATGTTCTTCAAAGGAATTTTTTGGTTGTGAACTACTTTCTCCTTCTTCTCCTCCCCCCAATTTTGAAATCTGATTTAAAAATTGAACTTTTTTCTCTGGATCTGGTATGTTATCAACCATTTCTAGAAGTAATTTTTGAGGGGCAGTGAGGACACGAATGTGGATACCAAGATCTTCATCAGATGGTATCGACCAATCTCCTTCAGATTCTTCATTATCTGAATGACATGTACATGATTGGAATTGTTTGATGAGCTGAACCTGAGGACTATTTTCTTCAATGTTAGTTGATGAATTACATTCATATTCTTCTTCTTCTTCTTCTGAGGAACTTGAATCAGATTGTTCTTTTTCAGTATTTTCATCATCAATTTTGGTATTGATTTTTCTATGTTTCTTTTTAGAAGGATTTTCTTTTTTAAAACATTTACTTGCATAATGACCCTTTTTCCTGCAAGTGTAACAAGTCGGAACATTTTCTTTTATATATTTCTTTTTGAAATATTTTTTAGACTTTCTTGTGAATGGGATGAGTTCATCGGATTTTCTCTGTTTTTTATATCTTCCGGGTTTATATTTTCTTACCATTTTGTTTCTTCTATCCGGAGTAAATCTAGTGCGAAGGTTTTCTCTTCTATTAAGGTGTTTGATCTAAACCAAACTGGAAACAAAAATCTCCTAATTCTTTATCTCCAGAATATTTTCTCATTTTTTCAGCTTGTTTACTGATCTTTAAATCAGTACAAAGATTCATGCCAACTTTGTTAATTATTTGTATAATTCCTCCGAAAGTCAGCAAACTGTAATTAATATTACCATGCATTTCTTCTCTCAAGGAATTACGCACCTTTTCAGCACATAAGGGTGGTAATCTTGAAATAAATCTTTCTTTCCAAATATCAGAATTACAATCATTTAGTTGGTAGACTTTTGATAAGAATACATATCTATACCAACGAAATTCTCCTAAATTTCTACATCTCAAGCGATGTAATTGCTGTCTATTTTTCTCCTTAATTAGAGCAATCCCTCCAGTGAATTCATTGAGGATGCATAGAAGCAAGACACTAACACAATCAGATTGAGTTTCCCAATTATCAGGGATTTGACTAGTACCTGCTTCAAGCTTAACATTGGGATCAACTAAATTTCCTGTGGTTTTGTCTCTATAAAGGATTCTTCCAAATTCATCCATTTTGACAGCATTCTCTATATCAAGTGTTTGAGCTCCAGTTAATCCATAATTCCACCATCCTCTTAATATTCCATTGAAAGAGGTGGTTTTCATGAGGAAAATATTTCTTTGAGTATTTCCTCTGACTTCATAAGCATTATAGTATATTAACATACTGTGAACCATTTGGATGATTTGATATTCTGTTAATCCATCTAAGTTCCATTCATATAAAGAATTTCCTGAATAGGTTAATTCTGAGGTGTAACTGTATGGAGCCTCTTCGAGTTGTAGATCAACAGGGGTTGGTCTATGATAATAATTCTTTGTTTCTGGCAATTTTACCTGAGGATTCCATTTCTTTAGACGATTTATTAATAAATCCTCTGAAGCAGAGACTCTTAGGATGCTAAATCCTTTTCCTCCCATATTGAGGCTTTCCATCCTATTGGATAATTCTTTTTGCATTTCGTCTGTCATTGTGAATGGTCCTTCTTGCAAAATAATCCCTTTTGGTAATTGTCGGGGAACATATACTGCAATGGCAGAGCTTTCTTCTAATTTTTCTTCTTTATCTTTATTGAAGGGCTTTAATTTGATTGTTATTTCTATTCGATCTGTTTGTTCTCCAATGGTTAATAGACATAGATTGGTATAATTGTTTTGTTCAATTATATCTCCAATACCTATTCCTTATGTCTTTAGCATTTGGGTCTAATTTTGATTTATAAATAGATGCATTTTTTACAGGCATGGCATAATTCTTGGTTTTTGTATTAGGGACAGAAATATCAAGTTTCTTCCAAGGTGGATGAGATTTATCAACTTCTTTTCCTTCAGTGTCTTTCCAGGTTCTTGTTGTCTTTCCTATAACTCTTATTTGTTCTGGGCTTTAAGTTTCTTTGATTTTCTCTTTTTTAAAATATTCCATGAACCAATCAAAGAAAGGTATATTTCTTTCTTCTTCCTCCATTTGAAAATACCATAATTCCCTCATTTTATCTTTTTATTCTGTGTTAAACTTTTTAAAGAACCAATCTTTTAAGGGATGATTTTTCAAATTTTCTCTAAGATATGGTTTGTCAATTTGAAATTTTTTGACAGATATTTCTTCTGGCTTTAGAATGCTAACCATTCTTATGGCTCCTTGGAGAAAATCACTCTCACTAGGGTTATAGCTTTTTTGTGATGAATTTCTTTTATACACAGGGTGTTCGATTCCACTTTCTTTGTTTCTAAAAACTTTTTGATCCATTTCTTCCTTTTCACTACTTCTTTGGTCATCATCTATTTCTTCTAATTTGAAACTTTTTCTTCCTTCCGTATAACCGGCAAAACTTCTCCTAGCTTTTTCAATTTTTCTCCTAAAATTGACTTCAACATTACCATTTGGTAATTTGGCTATACTTTGTAAATCATCTATTATTTCATTTACTCTTGGGGTGACATCTTCTATTTGCCAATTTCCTGAGAGAACAACTTCTTCCCAACTGATGACCTTTGGGATGAACACATTATTGTTAAAGTTTGTTTCCATGAGAACTGTAGTTTTTTCTTTATGAACCTTATCTCTATAGGCTATCATGGGAAAGATAGAGATCATGGATTTGTAGAACACACGATAAACTATAGCAAAAGGTTTACTTCTTGGACTCATCTTTAATCATTTACTTTGAAATCCAATAGTTGCACAATCAGGAATATCATCATCATGAACATCAATTGTGATATTAGGAAAACAGTTAAAATAAACAGGTCCATGACAGAGACTGGATTCAATCATAGCATAAAGAGAATCATCAAATTCATCATGTCTCTGATCTCGCACATAAGCACACATTGAAACATTTAATCCTAATCGAAACAGTGGTTTGATTCCTACCTGAATTAATCCTATGTGCAGGTAGTTGTATTTGGTTCTGATTTGTTCAATAATTCTTCTATCAAGAACTTTAATTGTCTGTTTTCCTTCATAGAGAGAAACAGTTTTTTCAACAGTTTTTATGTGGTAATCATTTTTCTCTTCAAATGTGCCATTGATATATATTTCTGTTACAGGCAAGGCTGGCAACTTCCAGTTGGATATTGCTTGGTCAAAATTTTCATATATCATTTCTTCTGAATTTATTGTTTTTCTGAATTTTCTTTTTCTAAGCTATTACGGGTAAAACTGGTTAAAGCAGACTGGTAGGATGAAGAAGACGAATAAGATCTATTAGAAGGATGCTTAAATGATTTAAACCAATTCTTAAAAAGTTTTGTCTTTCCCTTAGAATTTTCCATATTTTGTAGCTCGTAAGAAACAAGAAGAGTTCTGTCAACGATTTACAGCCCTTGACGCCTGATCACGGCCTGAAGCAGGATTTACAACGCGACCACATTCTTAAGAAGATAAACGAGGCACAAAAGTGGAGAATAAGAAGGAAAATAAAAACTTTAAAGAGAATTAGATAGATCAACTTGGCTAAAAAGCTTCAGATCCTCGATAATAGATTTAATTCATCTAAATCTTTTTTTCTTATAAATTTTTAACACAGATTTAAATACGAGATAATAATTCTAATTCTTCATTCAGTCTATTACAATATTCTCTTATCTAATTAAACAAGTGTACTAACATAGATCTTCTAATAGTTTGACACGGATAACAAGATATCCTCCTACAGCTATATTTTTATCAATTTGTCTGATAGCATTTTCTAATCTTCTAAGCTGGTTTTCACGTCGTCTTAGATCACACAATAATTCTTCTCTCCTAATGGAACGAGGTGGCATCTCAGAAGGCCATAACTTGTAGTTTTGATTCAGTTCGGAATTTATCTAGTTGGAAGACAGCATAAGAACGCATTAAGACAACCCTTCTTCTTTCAAACTGATGATGGCGATGGTTATTTCTGTGGGTACAGTTTTGCAAATGTCTTCTTATATTGTCTAATAAGAATTCAATTTTTCTTAATATACGAAACATCATCATAGTACCTCCTAAGCAGAGCAAGATGAATAAACATATTCTAGCAAAAGAAACAACATGTTTAGATAACAACAAGCATGTAACATCAAACTTAAAAACTTAATTACTTACAGAAGATTGTACAGGACTTCAAACTCTAGCACTCAAACTTCAAACTCACACTCACACTTATACTTACACTTATGTTTTACAAAATATGAACACTTATACTTACACTATCATTGATGGGACCATTTTGTTCAGCTGTTCCAGTTTGTCCTACTCGACATGTTAGACAAGTTTTTCCACTCAATATGGGTCGTCCACTTTGTCCAGTTTGTCCACTTTTTCAAGTTCGTCCAGTTTGTCCAGTTAATGTAGTTTGTCTAGTTTGTCCATTTTGTTCACTTTGCTCACTTTGTCTAGTTTGTCTACTATGTTCACTTTGCTCATTTCGTCCAGTTTGTCTAGTTTATCAACTTTGTTTAGATGGTATAGTTTGTCCAGTTTGACCAATTTTCTAATTTCTCCAAATCGTCTAGTTCGTCTAGATGGTCAAGTTTGTCCACTTTGTATAGTTGGTCAAATTTAGCCAATTATTGCAGTTTGTCTAGTTTGTACAAGACGTACAATTTGTCCACTTTGTTCAATTTTTACAGTTTGACTTGTTTGTCCACTTCATCAACTTTATCCTGTTTGTTCACTTTGTCCACTATCTCCAGTTTGTCCAGTTTCACGAATTTGTCCAGTTTATCTAACTTGTCCAATTCATCCTGTTTGTCCAGTTTGTCCAATTCGTCCTATTCGTCCAGTTTGTCAAGTTAGTCCTTTTTTCCAGTTTTCCCACTTTCTACAGTTTGTCCACTTTGTCATGTTTGTCCACTCTTTCCAATTCGTCCAGTTTGTCCACTTTGTCCATGTTGGTCAAGCTAGCCAAATATCTGAAATAGTCCTAGAGGGGGGTGAATAGGACTATTGGGGAATTTTAAAATCTATTCAAATATTGGGCACTTTAATGATTAATCAATACAAATTTGCTCAATTAATATTCTAAATGTGATTTACAAGCAAGATTAAGTTTAAGCAAATTATGTGTGCAATAAGATATGAGCTAAGCAAGTGCACAAAATAAGGTGAAGGAGATGAGAAGAGATGGAGAATTGTGACACAATGATTTTTATGTGGTTCGGCAACCTTGCCTACATCCACGCCTCAAGTACACCACTTGAGGATTTCACTAACCTTCTCCTTCACGGATGGAGAAGAAACCAATTACAAAGCTTAATCTACTTCACGGGTGTAGATCGACCTAATCACCAAGAGAACACCTCTCTTGAAAGCCAATAGGGTTACACCAACCCTTTACAATATTTCACAATTAATAGAAAGAAGTTGTGCTTTGAAATATACCAAGAACTTAGCTTTGAGTTACTAGAAGTAGCTTGGGCTTGCTCTTGAATGTCCTCTTCTTGGCTTGATGTAAATGCTTCAATGAAGTCCAACCAAGATGATAGCAAAGAGGTATAGGGTAAACAAAGTTTTCCTATGAGGATTAAGACACTAGAAAGAATCTCTACTTAACACATTCAACTTAGAGCATAAGATGCTCAAGATATACCTATGAGAGCTTTTAATGTGTTTGAGATTAAGAATCAAAGCTTAGAGTATTATAACTATGGAGTTTGTAAGCTTTGGAAGTTGTTGGAAAGCTTGGAAGAATATATGAATAAATTGGGCTCAAGTCATCAATCTTTTTCTCTCCAAAAAGCCTTACATTTATAGGCTAGAAAAGTTCCAACGGATCTATCTTCGGACCTTCCAAAGATGGGTCTCGGACCTTCCAAGGTTGTAATGGTCGGATTCCCAACGGTCATATTACAACAGCTATTTTGACCATGCAACGGATAGTTTGACTGATCCTCGGAACGTCCGAAGGTTTCTGTTAGGAACATCCGAAGTTCCCAGGAATGCCTGGGTTCGGAATATCCTCGGACGTTCCGCATGTTCTCGGAAGTTCCGAGCTGCCCATAAATCCCAACAACTGATAGATGAAAAGAATATCCTCGGACGTTCCAAGACATGTTCTCGGAAGATCCGAGCTTCCCAGAAAAATCATTTTTCACTAAGTGTTGGAAACTTGAGATTTTGTGAAAAACTGCACATGGTGGAGAGCTCATGAGTGTTTTATGCAAATCAGTTAGATTTTAACTATAATGAACATTTTAGATTGCAAGGACACACAAAATATGGAGATATTTGGTAGATTGCGAGAGCTCTACACAGGGCAGAGTGGGATTAGAAACCCTGTCTGTATTATTCCAATTTTAACCAAAAGGGCTTCTAAGGCTTTTAGGTCAGTCCTATGGTCCATATACCTGTGATGGTTGGCATTCAAAGAGTTCTTCAGGTTTTTGTGCGAGCTTTCAAGACAACGTGTCTTCTGGAGCTTCAAGCTTGATTTGACTGTGCGTGTCTTCCAGAGATGAGGTCTTAGACACATAGACGGTTACGACTCAGTCAAAGAAATTGACAACTCAGGACTCAGTCGGACACAGTCATGGAATTGACAACTCAGTCTGATTCAGGAGAGGCAGATTTAATTTTTAGGCCAACAATCTCCCCCTTTGTCAATTTCGTGACAAAACCTAAAGAATACTCTATACAGACTCAAATACAAGCTACAACTTAAATGAGTTCAAATACATGCCAAGTACAGAAATAAAATATTACAATAAACTCAATACATTTGGACATGACTTCATGAAGTTTGAAGAGTTGAAGGTACATAGCAACTCCCCCTTAGAATATGCCTGTGATATTCCTGTAAGCACAACATAAACTGCATATTCTTGGTGGAAAGTGATCTCCCCAATGGTTAGTGATAATAAGCAATATATGTTCAATTTTAAAGCATGTCTTATCACATTTGTTCCCCTATCTTTGATACCAATATTGAATTTTTTTGTTTCTCCCCCAATCTTCATGTATTGACCCTTCAAAAGTTTTCTCTCATAAATACATTTGTGTCTCCAGTATTTCAATATTTCTCCCCCTTTTTGTCAAAAATTGACAAAAGGGCCATGTTAAGTATTTTACATGGAGCACAAGTTGGAAATGGTCATTTGAATAAGTGTAACCTCCCTAGGTTATCATAAACCTTGTCAAATAAGTATTCACATTTACTCCCCCTTAATGTTGGAGGGTGACAAAGGTTTAGACGTACACGTCATATTTCCACTTGTTGTACAAATTTAACTTTGAGGCCAGATATATTTGATACCAATTGAAACACAATGATATTTGTTGCCAAAATGAAAATAGTATAACTATAACGCATATAAGGGATAATCACAATCCATGTGAGCACAATTGATAATTCATTAATATTCATCCAAATGCATATGCACACATGTAATGCGTTCACGAAGGCAATAAGAATATACAAATTATTTCATTTTTCATGAAGGCATATGAGAAAGCCAACCTCTTTTTTTTTTTTTAATTTGTATTCCTATTACCATTCAATCATTTATGACCACAATAGAAAGTTGAACTCCATAAGATCTTTCATAGTTGAATAAGCCGTTCCCCCTTTTTTTTCTTTAATGACTTATATGAAGGAGTTATAAATCATATAAGAATCATATAATGTCAAGCATGTGGAATTGGGAAAAATTAGACTCCAACCATCATCCATGAAAGCAAATGAGTTCACCCAACCGTCCATACATGCATGAGACCAAGAATAAGAGTAATATCCAACCATCAAGACTATAAAGCATCCATGAATAAAATGACAAATATTCAACTCTTAAAAAAAATATAACTATAGCTTTTTAGAGTTTGAATTGTAACGTCCACCCATTTTCACCGTAAAATCAGAGTACATTTTTTTTTTAAAATAAAAGTGACAAAAGGCGCGTACGTCACGACGCGAGTTAAGTTCGGGCTTCTAAAGCCCGGCCCTTAACTGGCCAACCCTACGTGTGTGTGGAACGAACTCCACGAGAACGGTTCACACGTAGACGTAAGCTCGTGGAATACAACTGAATGCGAAATATTATAATAGAGACTATCCTACCAGTTTTCAGATAACAGGGAAGAAACATTCATTTAGTTACTAATATATCTCAAAATCATAATGTGTAAACTAAAATCCCAAAACATAGCAAGTTATCTAAATTATTACATTTCCAACAAGCTACGCTATTCAAATGTACATTTCCAAAATAAACATAAATAAATTAGCAGTTCGCCTTCCCAAGCTCCTAAGCTTGGCTCCCGTCGCGTCCCTCCGTTCCGCCATCTCCTGCGCCATCAACTAGGGGAGAAGTAGGGCGTTAGACAACGCGCCCGGTAGGACTCCGAGTAGGGCTAGCACATGGATTAGTAATAATAACATGCAGATAATAATATAGTGAAAACTGGTGAACAACCATATAATGAAATTATAAAGTGAATGCCATACTATGGGTGTCTATGTTATGAATCCCACCCATCATCCCTACCATCATGATATCATATCCCCCTTGACGGCAAGACCTCGTCAAGGTATCCCCATGCCTGTTCTCTGTCACCCTGACGGAGCATGGACTCCGGTTATAACCTATCAGGTTATCCCCATGCCTGTTCTCGGTCCCCCGACGGAGCATGAACTCCGGTTTGTTTATTTTTTTCCGCCCATGCCATGCATGAGATGTAATGCATTATGCTATGTAATATATTTGGGTCATAGCCTTTACATATTACTCATATCACTAACATATAACTCATAGGTTAACCATATGCCATAAGTACATATAAACCATAATTTCATAAACCATCATATACCCAAACATATAATTTCCAAAAATAAAGTAATAACCATTCATATAGAACCTAATCCATGGCTTACAAGTAGGTAGGAATCCTACCGAATACCGACTCGCGTTCTTCTCTTTCGTTTTCGTCCGATAGTCCGGCTACCGACACACGTACCGCTCGCGATATTCAATACCTTATTACATACACATAATCGGTCCACGTTTTAACCATTTCTAAGCCCATACATCATGTCTTAGTGGGTTGCTTCATTTTGACCAATATTTACGATTTTGCCACTACCTTTCCCATAGTTAAACCTTCACTTAATTATATACATTTCTTTGTCCAAAATTCATTCATGGATTTAGGTCCATTAATGACCCACTCCACCATGTCACATGACCATTAAAATTAGCCATTAAATTTACTTAAACTCCATTATCCTATATACAAATACACATTAATCTTAGGCCTTAATTTATTCACAAAATGGGTCCATTGATGTCTCATCACCCACAACCTAACCACACTAGAAAAATCCGCCATTTAAACACTCTAACCCTCATTCATTTCTCTCACACATAATATCAAATTTTAATCCATACTTTTACCCACAAATGGGTCATGGGTTCGGCCATACACCATGGCCGAACCCAGGATACCTTTATCCCATTTTTTTCTTGGGTCCATTGTTACACATTTGAATTCATCATAAGTCCCTCCATATGGGGATTTCATCATTCATTTAGATCACCCATTTGATCAACATTGGTTTCATCTCTTGAGTCCATCAAAATTACTAACATTCCCCCTCATCTTTTCATGGTTTCGAACACACTCAAACCATTAAATCTATGCTTAAAGTCCATTTAAAACCATCACCATTCTCAAATATGTTAGTACCTCCTTCCAAACCCATTAAATTCACACACAACAACATAGGGTTCGGCCATACACCGTGGCCGAACCCATGGTTCATACTTCATTCTCTTCTATGCCTTTCAAGGCCATAAAACCCCTTTGCATTTTCATCATAAAAACCCTTTTAAAACTTACCCACATTTATTCATTTAAAACCCTAAAATTCATTAGCTACCCTCATTGTCTTCCATTCTTTAAAACCCTAACCAATTAAATCAAACACCTAATCACCCAACATAATGGCCGAACCCTATGGCCCATGATTTTCTTCCAATCACATAATTCCATGCTTAATTAGCTAAATTACATAATATCCCCCATTCCTTAAAACCCAAACAACTTCACACATTAATTACATAACCCTTTATCCATTTATATTTATTTTTATTTTTATTTTTTTTCTTTCCCTAACCCTAATTTATCCATTAGGGTTTCCTCCACTTTCCATCCTTCCATTTGATGGATTTAAATCCATGGCATAAAATCATTTGGCCACCATTAAATTTAACACAAATGAATCCCAATTTTTAAACCCTAAAAATCCAAAATTTCTTGTTTAAGAAATACTCACAATCTGTCGTCTCCTTCGATTTCCGCCACCCCCGTCGGCTTCCTTAACCTCCTTTCTCCTTCCTCTTTATCTTTGGTAGGCCAAGATGCTTGATCAATGGTGAAACCCTCCTAACTTAGGATTGGCCATGATAGGGTTTGATTTGAGAGAGAAAAGGGAGGAGAGGATAAAGAGGTGTCTAACTTTCTTGGCCTTGAGGTGGAGGGCCCAAGCTTAACCCTTTCTTCTCTCCTTCTCTTCTTTTCTCCTTAACTTTTTTTTTTTCTTCTTCTCTTCTCTTCCTAGTAGGGGACGTCCATGAGAGAGTGAAAGAGAGGAAAGAGTGAAATGAGAATGAAAAGAGAGGGAGAAAAGAAAAGATAAGCCTTATCCCCATTTGCTTACCTAATTTCCACTTTACATTAATTATCCCAACTACCCCACATGATATTTCTCATGCTTTATGGCCCAAGCAACTAGCCAACGTGTTTTTCTTTTTTTTTTTCTTCCAATGGATGGTTTTGGTCTTTCATTGACCATTTGACCACCTTTAACCACCATTTTAATAATTTAATTATTTAATTAATTAAGTCCTTTAACTTAGGTTAATTAATCCCCACCTAATTTAATTCCATTCAATTCCCTCTATGAAATCCACCCATGGTTGACCAAGTCAACCATAGTGGTCGGCCCCACCAATTCTTGGTCCACACACCACCTCACTTGATGAGGTGGAGGTGGGTCCCACTTGGCCACATCACCTTGGCTTAATTCAAATTAACTTAGGTGATTTAAATCCATTCCATACATTCCAATTGGATCACCATTGGGCCCATGGCCCAATTACATTTTCCTCTTACCCATTTACCTTAGGGCTTACATCAATTTGATCCATTGGGTCCCAAATGGGTATTGGGCCCAATTTGACCATCCTTGACCCTTTAAGTAAACTTAAATCCAATCCATAGTCCATTGGGCCCTACTTGGGCCTTTGCCCAAATTTTGGTCCATTTACCATTTATTCCATCAATTTTCCCAATTTTTCATTCTTAAAATAAATAATATTCACATATTCATTGATTTACAATTTCTGGGCCATTACATGAACATTTCCATATTTGCAAAATATTACATGCCGAAGAGCTTTAATACATCCCCAAAATTTGACCAAACAGGTCAACGAGCCCAAGGTGTGTGTACCCATGCCACTACTCCAAGTGGTCCATCATGGTCTGGTCTGACGAGAAGAGGAAGGAGTATCGGCATCGGAGTATCTGCAACTTACAATATCCAGAATTTGCTTCAACCATGAGTCGTGCCTTGCTTGAGTTCCGCGAATCTCGACAATGTTCCTCTCATGAGATTCACGTAACTCTGCAATGTCTCTCTCTAAGGCAGCTAGACATTGAAGAAGTTGAGGTTGAGGAGCTTGTTCTTCTCGTGTCTGCTCACTGTGTACTTCCTCTTGATGGGCTTCTTCACCTCCTGCTTGTTCTGCATTCTGCACTTGTTCGTCTACAACAGGGGTGCTTGAGGAGGACGAATGGTTCTTCGAGAACGAGAGCGCTCAATGAGTCCCATTTTCTACAAAGATGTTCTGTGGAGAGGGTTGTGATACATAGTCTCCTCATCTGGAATTGGGATGCCTAATTTCTTGGCCAGTTCTGACATGAGATATCTGAAAGGAGTAGCAGAATGACCTTTGCATGACCAATGATCAATGATGGTCCGACAGATTATGGAAGGAAGACAGATGTTTTGTTCAGCTTCTACAGCAATCAGTGAATTTATCATAAGAGGAGTCAAGTCTCCTCTATTACCGTTTCGTGGATAAATATTGAAGAGGAACACTTGGTGCAGAAGACGGAATTTAGGGAGAAGCTTGGAAGCACGGAGAGCATTGCTTCCAATCCATTCGATGAATATTCCACATAATTTCTCAGTTACCCATAATCTTTCACTATTAGGGACAGAGTCGTTAATAGACTTAAGGCCGCCAGGACATAGGGGCACACCAATAAGAGAGGAGATGTGACTTGGTGTAATCTGTACTTAGGATCCATTAGTGAAGCTTATGGTAAATGATGGACGATCACAGTTCACACTACAGATTGCACCGTACATTCCTTTGGCAAGAGAAAGATAGCTGTGACCACCCCATTTCAAGATGTTTAGCCAGTTGATACGCCCAAGAGTTTGTGGAACATCAAATTGTTCCAAACATTCTATGTAACGCCCCGTCCTTTTTCACCCATTTTCTGAAAATCAGAGTCTATTTTTTTTTTTTGAAATAGAAGAGTGAGAGAGGGCGCGGACGCCACGACGCGAGTTAAGTCTGAGCTTCTAAAGCCCGACCCTTAACTGGCCAACCCCACGTGTGCGCGGAGCTAAGTCCACGAGAACGGTTCACGCCTAGGAAGTAATCTCGTGGATATAATTATTGCGGAACATGATAATAAAGTCTATCCTACCGGTTTTTAGATAGAAGGGAAGATACAACATTGAATTACCAAAATGCCCCTATGTTCATATTTATATCACAAAATATAATCGTCCATAAGTAACGTCCAAACCATCGCAAGAAATGTAAACTTATACAACCCGACAAACTAAGTTACTTTAAAATTACATCTCCAAAATGTAAATGTAAATAAACTAAGACTGGGCTGCCCAAGCTCCTAAGCTTGGCTCCTGTCATGTCCACCGCTTCCGCCATCCCCTGCGTCATCAGCTAGGGTAGAAGTAGGGCGTTAGTCAACGCGCCCAGTAGGACTCCGAGTAGGGCTAGCACATGGATTAGTGATAACACATATACCGATAAAATAACAAATAACAAAATAAGCATGTGATGAATGTTATGCCATGGGTGCCTATGTCATGTGTCCTACCCATCATCCGTATGATCATACAATGTATTATCCCCATGTTTGCTTCTCGGTCTCCCCGACGGAGCATGGACTCCGGTTATAGCCCTCAGGCTATCCCCATGTCTGATTCTAGGTCGCCCCGACGGAGCATGGACTCCGGTTATAGCTTTCAGGCTATCCCCATATCTGATTCTCGGTCGCCCCGACGGAGCATGGACTCCGGTTTTATTATTTTCCCGCCCATGCCATGCATGAGATGTACGTGCAATATGCTATGTAGTATATAGATAAACCATAATTTTGATATACCATACATAGCCATATAATGCATAATATTAAAATATAATCAATATGATTCATAACTTAAAAACACATCATAAGATAAATCATAATCATAAATCCATCATAAGCTAAATCAAAATAATTTAAAACACCATCACATATCCATCCCTTACAAAAAGGTAGGAATCCTACCAAATACCGTGTCGCGTTCCGTTACGTTTCTCGTTCGATAATCCGGTCGCTGATCGCGTACCGTTTGCGACGTCCAATACCTTATTACATTTACCGAATTAGTCCATACGTCATCCATGATTACGTCCCTAACTTAGCCCATTATCCATTGGTTTTAGACTCATACATAAATCCGATTTTGGCCAATTTTAAAAAATTCCGATTTGCGAGCCTAAAACACAGCATCTATCCGTTTCATTTAAATCATTCGTAATATCCGATTCCATGTCTAATCCCCATAGGGTTCGGCCATGTACTATGGCCGAATCTATGGTTTTTCAATGTGGCACTTATTTACCGTTTTGCCATCCTTTCCTCTATGGTTAATCATCCATTCATTTATGTGCATTCTAAGTCCAAGATTCATTCATACTTAGGTCCCTTCAATCATGACCTAGCATCATAAAATCAGCCACCTAATGTTTAATTTTTGAAAAACATTTACTCCCACACCTAATTCCATATTTTGGCCTAAGGTGTGGCCCACATATCATTTTTATAAATCCATCAAAATCTAGTATTCTTCTACATTATTTTCCATTTATTAAATCCACTAATCACTACCCTAAGGTTCACCTTTATGGATACCATTTTCAAAGACTAGGTTTTGTCCCAAAATAATTCAATTTAAAATCACAAATCTTCATTCTTTTTGGCCCTTTAAAACCAACTCCTAGGCATTGATACATGCATTAACCTTAGTCTAAAATTGGTCAAATTTGGGTCATGGGTTCGGCCATACACCATGGCCGAACCCATGATGTTTCTTTCCCCATTTTTCTTGGTTTCATTTACCCATTTAAACATACCTCTAATGAAAATTAAATCATCCATTTAAATCACCAACATCACATATCATACTTGAAATATCCATACAATCTATCCATTTTTCTTAACCAATTTCTATACTTTCCCATCATAAAAAAAATTATTAATTACCACCAAGGGGTCGGCCATAGTTCATGGCTCATCATCCATTGATGCCATTCTTAGACCAATGTTTTTGTCCAAAAGACATCCATTTTTAAACTCAATAATCCTCATTCATTTTGGCCCTAAAAAAATATCATACACTTTGTAAATCCATTTAAGTTTCATCATTAACTTAAGCTAATTTCCATTTCGTTTAACCACATATATAAACCATACTTAGCCCATGAATGACCTAAAGACATGGGTCATGGGTTCGGCCATACACCATGGCCGAACCCATGATGTCTTTCCCTCATTTTTATCTTGGATTTTTAATTACATTTAAAATCCACTTCTACCACCCATCATTTCCTCATTAGCTCCATAATTCAAAATTATTTACTCCACTACTTCCATCTTTCTATTCTTATAAAAATAATTAACCATCACCATAGTTCCATAAAAAAATTCTAACACATCATTCATGGACTTCATCATAAAACTTTTTCCAAAAATTTGCCTACATTTAACCCTTGAAACCCTAACCATTCTCCATCATTTTCCAACCTTAAAAGCCATTATTTAAGAACCCTAACCCTCATAATCACTAACCATGGGGTTCGGCCACCTTGTATGGCCGAACCCTATGGTCCATGATTTCTTTAAAATATCATATTTCCAATATTTTGAGGCCACTTAAAATCATCTACATACCTCATAGTTTTTTCTTATTTAACACCTTTAAAACTTACCAACTTTTCAATCATTTTAAAATCTTGAACTCCTCATAAAAATCATTAAGCATTCTCCAACATTCTAAACCATATAATCTCAATTAAATTACCCATCATTCACCATGGGGTTCGGCCATGCTACATGGCCGAACCCTATGGTCATCCATTCATTTAATCTATCTCTCTCTGAGTTTATCCATTTCTTAATCTTCCATTGATGGATCTTAGGTCCAAGGCCCATGATGTTTTTGGCCATTATCTAATAAATGGATTCCCTTTTTAACCATAAACAAAAATCTAAACTCTTGTTTAGAAATACTTACGGATCCGACGGCTGCTCCGGTCTTTGTCGCTCCCGTCAACTTTCTTGGCCTCCCTTCTCCCTCTTCTTGATCTTTGATCAGGTAGATGTGCTTGATCAATGGTGGGACATGCTTGGATCGGCTAAGGTAAATAAGGTTAGGTTAAGAGAGAAAGAGAGTATGGAGATGAGGGAGGGATCTTCAAGGTCTTGGTGGCCCAAAGCTTACCTTCTCTTCTCTTTTTCTTCTCCTTTCCTTCTAAGTTTTTCTTCTAAGTTTTTTCTCCTCTCTTGCAAGTGAGTGCCGTTTTTTCTTGGTGTATGAGGAATGCTAGAGTGAAATGGGTTGGTTTGAAATGGGATGGAGGTGGTTGGAGTAGCCTTCACTCAAACATTAATTTCTTCACCAACCAAGCATGGGCTAGCTTGACTTTGGTGGTGGTGGTTGAGCCCAATCCACCATTTAAGCCCATGGTTTTATTTTGTGTTTCTTAAGAGTGGTTTGTGTTTGTTGGAGTGGTTTTGACCATTTGACCAATTTAGATTAGGTTAATTAACTTAGATCAATTTGATTTTTATGTTAAGTTAATTAAGCCCCATATTTCATTTAATTCTATTAAATTCCTTCTATAAGTTCCACCCATGGTTGACCCAGTCAACCATGGTGGTCGGACCCACTATCCTTGGGTCCACACGCCTCCATGGGTGAGGTGGAGGTGGGCCCCATTTGGTCATACCATTTAATCTTGATACATCTTAACTTAGATAATTTTATAATTATCTAATCTATTTAATTTATTTTAATTGGATTACCATTGGGTCCATGACCCAATTATATTCTTATCTTACCCATTTATCTTAGGGCTTACCTACCTTGGCCCATTGGGTCCCATATGGCTCTTTGACCCAAATTGACCATCTTTGACCCGATTACTTACCATTGACCAATTACATGTATT
The DNA here is from genome assembly GCA_022113865.1 of Chimonanthus praecox. Taxonomy (NCBI): domain Eukaryota; kingdom Viridiplantae; phylum Streptophyta; class Magnoliopsida; order Laurales; family Calycanthaceae; genus Chimonanthus; species Chimonanthus praecox. The sequence continues at coordinate 31,995,193 of CM039089.1, read as the reverse complement.
AATTCTAATTCATGGTTTATTGGGTAAACATTGGGCCCATGGCCCAATTAAATTCCCTCCTTACCTTAGGCTTACCTCAATTGGGTCCATTGGGTCCCAAATGAGTATTGGGCCCAATTTGACCATCCTTGACCCGATTAGTCCTCATTGACCCATTAGATGGATTTCATCCAATCCATGGCCCAATTGAGCCATTCTTGGACCCTTGTCCCAAAGTTGATCCATTTGGTATTTTCATCACATCAAATTCCAATTTAAAATAATTAAATGTCCAATATATATTGATTCGAAAATTCAGGCTATTACATTCTATATCACTATGTCGTTCAAAAATAATCCCAGTTCTTGTGATGTATTCAGTAGTCTCTGGAACTACATCCATGAGAAGTCTCTTAGGAGGATTGGTGAGAAATAGAGGTCGTCTCGTATAGGTTTGAGTGTCGCGAGCAGCTTCATCCATATTTTGAAAAACAAATCGAGGGAAACGAGAGAAGGTGCCGAGGGTGGAATCCTAAGACACTAACAGAGATTTGCAAATGGAAGACTGATGGAGAAGGACCCTAAGCAGAAATAAAACAAACTTAATTAACACCCAAAGCAAGATGATTACCAATTAAGGACTGATTTTGGGTTGTTTGGCCTTTGAATTTCACTGAAATCAGTGGAAATCAGTCTTCCTTCGGGATTCTTCTCTAGAGCTTGGAATAAGCTTGAGCCAAAAGCTCAAGAAATCAGTTCTAAAACAAGGGAGAAGTAAGCTTACCAATGGATTCAGGAAAATCCCAAACTATAAGCTGATTTTATCAAAAATACCTATTAGGAGCTACCAAACACGAAGAGAGATTCGAATGAATGCTTACCCGAGAAGGAGATGAATTTTGTTCGAAGGAAAACGTGAATGGAGAAGAGATGAGAGATTTGAAACTTCACCTCGGAGGGAGAATTGAGAAGGCTCAGAGGGAGAGATGGGTCGAAGAAGGGAAGACACGGAAGAAGGGAACGAAGAAAAAAAAAAAGCTGCGGATTGTGTTTTATAAATCTCGAGACTGTGCTGTTTCTGCATCTTCGGAACATTCCGAAGTAAGTTACTATATTCTTCGGACGTTCCAAGGTTATCCAGAATTAAGGGCATGTATTGCATCTTCAGACGTTCCGAAGAAAGTTTCTTTCTTGCTCGGACGTTCCGAGGTTCGTAAACAACATCAGCACCTTCAAATGTTCCAGAGGATGACTTCCACACTTCTAAAGAATTCCACTTTGGATGGTCCGAGACGATAATAGGCAAGATTCCAAAAGGAATTTAGATTTGAATTTTTATTTTTGGGCCTTACAGAGGTGTTCATTTGATCAGGGAAACCTGCCTAAACCACCAATGGCAAGATGGTAATAGTCTTAATTGGAGGTCCTAAAGAGTGAAGAATCATGCAATTAAATATTTTAACAATGACCACTCTACTCAAGCATGATTCGCACATACCATGTTGCAAGAAACACTATATCAATGATTTTCAATACAATTAAGCAACATGAACATATTTGGTTAATTAATTACTACCAAGGTGTCCATTTCAAATGATTTAAATTCAAAACTTGGATATGGAGATAGTGAAATCAACAATGATCCAACAATTTGTGTTCATATCACTATGAGGTAGGAAGATTAAACCAGGCATTAAACAATCAATTCTTTTGGACTTTTGATAAGATCAAATCCATGCATTTGTGACTCCACAAGTATGATGTACATCATAGCCAGGAAAGATGTCATCATTGCATTAAGAGTCAAGAATTTGATACCAAAGCATATAAATTACTCAAACTTGTGGTGAACCAATAATCATAATGCTAGGCAAAGTATTCTACTTAGGTCCAATGATATTACTATTTGCTCCAATTTTGGACCATAGTGGAACAAGGTTGACACACACACATTATCAACATGATATAGGCATGAAAAGCTTGGATGAAACAAGACAATCAAATAGTATTACATATATGATCAAATATAATTTGAATATGCAAGATGGAATCATATAAATTCAACACAAGTTCACACCCAAGATCATAACCCAAACTAATCCACTCTCCTAGCCTTGGGTAACCATATGGCGTTTGGAAAAGGTCTTTGAGGTCCACCGGTGTCAAACACATGAACATTTGATTTTCTCTTTTTGGTGTTCTTATTCAATTTACAAAATCTTGTGAATTCATTTAAGGCTTCAGTCAATTTATGAGTTAAGGCATGATTTAAATTTCCATTTAAGTTCTTATACCTTTGTTCATAATTTTGAATTCTTGGTACATAATTCCATTGATTTTTATTTCTCTTAACCCTTTTCACATTTTCTTTGTGAACATTTTCCTTTAGATTTTGCATCTTAATTTGATTTGCATTTTTGTATTTATTTTCTTTTCTTACTTTACATTCAAACATGAGATGCCCGGATTGTCCACAATGAAAGCAGTTTATGGTTTTCATTGGAGGAATTGAGGGTGACTTACCCTTAATAAAGATAGTTTGGTTCTTGGGTCCTTTATCATTTTTCCTATCATATCCAAGACCCGTTTTGTCTCCAAATGGTTTGCTTAGTTTTAGAAGCTTTTCAAGCTTCTATTCTCTACTTGTGAACTTCATCTCAAATTTTTCTTTATATTTAAGTCATTGACTTCTTTTGCTAATATTTGATTTTCAATTTCTAGATTTGATTGTGATTTAGGAACAATAGCTTTAGCATCATTAAGTTGTTATTTAATTTTAGCATTTTCTTCTTCTTCACGACTTAGCACAATTTTCAAATCTTTGTAATTTTCTTTTAATGAATGAAGTTCATGCTTCAATTTTCTTATATCATTTTCAAGATTTTCTTTTTCATTTATTTCCACTTTTAAGCATTCTTCAAGTTTCAAGCACTCTTCTTGAATAGCTTTTGGATTTACTTGATTTGCCAATGTTAGATCTTTTAAAATGTTTTCTTTTTCCAACTTTTCTTGATTTAGCTCTTTTGTTAGTTTTATATTTTCTTTACCAACTTTCTTAAGTTGTTTGTACATTTCATTTAATGACTCACTTAATTCTTCCATGGTAGGTGTATTATCTTCTACATCTTCTTCATTAGTTTGTTCTTGTTGAGGTTCAAGTGTTTGAATGGGGTCCTAAACAATACACCACTTCTAAGGCCTCTTCTTTCCTAGGTTTTTCATAAGTTTTCTCCAACATGTCCCATGCTTCCTTTGCGGTTTCACAAGATATGATATTCTCTAAGATATTTGGTGAAACGGCACAAAGTATCGCATTGAGGGCATTAGCATTTACCGAATACATGCTCTTTTCAATATCATTGTATGAGAAGTAAATCTTAGAAGGTTTAGTCCATCAACATAAGATTATTTCCCATAAAGCTCCATCCATTATCATTAAGTGCATTTTCATTTTGGCTTTCCAAATAACATAGCTAGAGTCATCAAGTATTGGAGGACACATCACAGCCATACAATCACCCTTAGACATTTCTAGCTTGAACGATCTACTGTTAAACGGTTAAGTCAAATAGTAAGAGTCCTTGCTCTGATACTACTTGTTAGTCAAGCTAACCAAATATCTAAAATAGTCCTAGAGGGGGGTGAATAGGACTATTGGGTAATTTTAAAATCTATTTAAATATTGGGCACTTTAATGATTAATCAATACAAATTTGCTCAATTGATATTCTAAATGTGATTTACAAGCAAAATTAAGTTTAAGCAAATTATGTGTACAATAAGATATGAGCTAAGCAAGTGCACAAAATAAGGTGAAGGAGATGAGAAGAGATGGAGAATTGTGACACAATGATTTTTACGTGGTTCGGCAACCTTGCCTACATCCACGCCTCAAGTACACCACTTGAGGATTTCACTAATCTTCTCCTTCACGGATGGAGAAGAAACCAGTTACAAATCTTAATCAACTTCACGGGTGTAGATTTACCTAATCACCAAGAGAACACCTCTCTTGAAAGCCAATAAGGTTACACCAACCCTTTACAATATTTCACAATTAATAGAAAAAAGTTGTGCTTTGAAATATACCAAGAACTTAGCTTTGAGTTACTTGAAGTAGCGTGGGCTTGTTCTTGAATGTCCTCTTCTTCTTGGCTTGATGTAAATGCTCCAATGAAGTCCAACCAAGATGATAACAAGGAGGTCTAAGGTAAACAAAGGTTTTCCTATGAGGATTAAGACCCTAGAAAGAATCTCTACTTAACACATTCAACTTAGAGCATAAGACGCTCAAGATATACCTATGACAGCTTTTAATGTGTTTGAGATTAAGAATCAAAGCTTAGAGTATTATAACTATGGAGTTTGTAAGCTTTGGAAGTTGTTGGAAAGCTTGGAAGAATGTATGAATAAATTGGGCTCAAGTCATCAATCTTTTTCTCTCCAAAAAGCCTTACATTTATAGGTTAGAAAAGTTCCAACGGATCTATCTTCGGACCTTCGGAAGATGGGTCTCGGACCTTCCAAGGTTGCAACGGTCGGATTCCCAACGGTCATATTATAAAACTATTTTGACTATGCAACGGATAGTTTGACTGATCCTCAGAACGTCCGAAGGTTTCTATTCGGAACGTCCGAAGTTCCCAGGAATGCCTGGGTTCAGAATATCCTCGGACATTCTGAGACCATGTTCTCGGAAGTTCCGAGCTGCCCATAAATCCCAACAACTGATAGATGAAAGGAATATCCTCGGACGTTCCGAGACATGTTCTCGGAAGATCCGAGCTTCCCAGAAAAACCATTTTTCACTAAGTGTTGGAAACTTGAGATTTTGTGAAAAACGTGCACATGGTGAAGAGCTCATGAGTATTCTACGCAAATCAGTTAGATTTTAACTATAATGAACATTTTAGATTGCAAGGACACACAAAATATGGAGATATTTGGTAGATCGCAAGAGCTCTCCACAGGGCAGAGTGGGATTAGAAAACTTGTTTGTATTATTCCAATTTTAACCAAAAAGGCTTCTAAGGCTTTTAGGTCAGTCCTATGGTCCATATACCTGTGATGGTTGGCATTCAAAGAGTTCTTCAGGTTTTTGTGCGAGCTTTCAAAACAACGTGTCTTCTGGAACTTCAAGCTTGATTTGACTGTGCGTGTCTTCCAGAGATGAGGTCTTAGACACGTAGACGGTTACGACTCAGTCAACGAAATTGACAACTCAGGACTCAGTCGAACACAGTCACGGAATTGACAACTCAGTCTGACTCAGGAGAGGCAGATTTAACTTTTAGGCCAACAGTCCAGTTCATCCAGTTTGTAGAGTTCATCCACTTTCTAGATGGTTCAGTTTGTCCAGTTTGACCAGTTTATCTAATTTGTCCAATTCGTCTAGTTTGTGTTGTTGGTAAGTTTGTCTACTTTGTCGAGTTGCTCCAACTGAGCCAATTTGTGCAGTTTGTCCAGTTTGTCTTGTTTGTCCATTTCGTCTACTTTACCAAATTTGTGCACTTTGTCCACTATGTCTAGTTTGTCCACTTTGTGCAATTCGTACAGTTTGTCCACTTTGTATTGTTCGTCTAGTTTAACTCATTTTTTCAGTTTGTCCACTTTGTTCAGTTGGTCCAGTTTGACTAATTATTCTAGTTTGTCCACTGTGTTCAGCTGGTCCAGTTTTTCCTTTCCGTCCTGTTAGACAAGTTTTTCCAGTTTGTCCGCTTAATACAAGTTGTCCAATTTGTCCTGTTTGTCCACTTTGACAAATTTTTCTACTTTTTCCTATTCGTTGAGTTTGTCCACTTTGTCTAGTCTGTCCACTTTGTCCAGTTTGTCAAGTTTGTTCAGTTGACTAGTTTGTCCAATTTGTCAAGTTTGTCCAGTTTATCTAATTTGCACAGTTCGTCCTCTTTGTCCAGTTTGTCCAATTCGTCCTATTCGTCTAGTTAGTCCACTTTATCCATTTTTTCCAGTTTGCCAACTTTCTATAGTTCGTCAACTTTGTCATGTTTCTCCACTTTAGTCGGTTTGTCCACTTTGTCCAATTAGTCCACTTTATCCAGTTTGTCCAATTTGTTCACTTTGTTCGCTTTGCTCACAATGTCGAGTTTCTCTAGATTGTACAGTTCGTCCAATACGTCCTGTTTGTCCAGTTTGTCCAATTCATCCTATTCGTCCAGTTTGTCCAGTTAGTGCATTTTATCCACTTTTTCTAGTTTGCCCATTTTCAACAGTTCGTCAACTTTGTCATGTTTCTCCACTTTTTCCAATTTGTCCAGTTTGTCCAGTTTGTCAACTTTGTCCAATTTGTTTAGTTTGTCCACTTTGTTCACTTCAAACTTCCACTTGAAAATGTATGGAATATGGAACTTTGCAAAGAAGCGAAGAACATTAAATGCTTCACAGGGAACTTTTTCTTCTACTTCACAGACCTTAATAAATAAATAACGAAAATTATCAGGAACGATTTTCTGAGAAGCACCAAAATATGACCACCAAGTAAAGAGAAACCAAGAAGGAACACTGCGGTGGATAGGCATGACATCAGGACTTTCTTCTTTGAATCTGATGAACCAGGAATAATTATACTGGCGATTTTGCCACATCAGAGCAAATTTCCAGGCATCAATATAATCCCAATAATTAAAGAACTCAGTCAAATTGTATAATCGGACTGATTTTGTCATGTACAAGGGACCATCCCAATCTTCCTCAGTAAGGATTTTGAGAATAGTGAACTTTGAGTAAGTGATGATACCATTTGCATTCTTATTGTGGAAGATGAGGACACTTTTCGTCTGATGTAAAATATTGAGATACCAATCTCTGGTTTTCCTTTTATCAGGGGAATAATAATGAAGCCCCTTTCCAAAGAGAAAATAAACATTATCTTCAACAGATCTTTCTTCCATAAGACAATCTGAAGTAACAAGAATTTTGTTACCGGTGTAAAGATATAATTCTGATTGACTTGGGTCTTTTGTTTGAGTAAAATCCTTTTGGCTTTCTTCTTGATCTGCCAATTTCTCTTGCCCTTTTTTCTTCATGAACGGGGAAGAGCTACTTGCCATTTTGTCGTCCCTGAAGAAATTCTCTAGTAAGAAAGTCAGGGAGAGAGTTAGAATTTCCATTAATAAATTCAATTTTAAATTTAAACACTGATAAAATGGCTTGCCATCTAGCAAATATTTGCTTAGAGACAAGATTTTTGACATCTTTTTCCAGGATTTCTTTTGCTGCTTTAGCATCAACTCTGATCAGAAATTCTTTGTTTAATAAATCATGTTGGAACTTCTTCACACAAATAACTATGGTAAGAACTTCATTTTTGACGGTTGAATATTTCTTTTGAGCTTCATTCCATAATCCAGAATTAAATCTTATTAATTCTTCTTTTGAATCTTTTTGTTGTAAAAGGATTCCACCATATCCGACATCAGAGGCATCTGTTTGAACTATTTTGAAAGCTTCTAGGTCAGATAAACATCTACAAGGAAGATTTTTAACTCTTTCTTTAATCTTTTTTACTGCATTAGTGTGATGGATAGACCACTCCTTAGGATTTTTCTTTAATCTTTCCTAGAGAAGTTTTCTATCTTTTGCCAAATCTTGATAGAAAAATCCAACATAATTTAGACATCCAAGAAATCTTTGTAGCATATTTTTATTCTTAATTTCACATGGAAATTTATCAGCAAATTGAATAACTCCATTAGTTGGAATTATTTTTCTGTATTGAATCTCAAATCCTAAGAATCTGATTTTTTGTTGAAAGAGGTTCATTTTTCTTTTAGATAGAGCCAATCCATTTTCTTTTATGACTCTTTTGAAAATACCCAAGTGTTTCCAATGTTGTAACACAGATTCTGAAAAGATAAGAATATCATCAATGTAAACAATCGCAAAGTGGGTGTAAGACGAGAAAATATTATTCATAATATTCTGAAATTCAGATGGAGCATTTTTCAATCCGAAAGGCATAACATTCCATTCATAATGCCCATTGGAACAGTGAATGCAGTTTTATATCTATCTTCTTCTTTTATCTGAATCTGCCAAAATCATGATTTTAAATCAAATTTTGAGAATATTTTGAAATTTTTTAATCTGTTTAGCAAATCCTGAGTATTAGGCAAAGGATACCTAATAGATTGAAGAACTTTGTTCAATGGTTTATAATTGATTACCAATCTTGGAACTCCTCTTTCGATTTCAGCGGCCTTTTCAACATAAAATGCCGTACAGCTCCAAGGGGATTTGCTTTTTCTAATTAATCCTTTCTTCAGAAGATCATTGATTTCTTCTTGGCAAAGCTTTAAATGAGCAGCATCCATTTGGGATGGACGAGGTTTAGTAGGAATATCCTTTTCATTAAAATCCTTTACATATGGTAATCCTACTATGTGTCTTTTTCTATTCCAAAAGGCTGATGGTAATTCAGAACAGCATTCTTCTTCAATCTGTTTTGTGAATTCTTCTAATTTTGTTTTAAATTCTTTTTTCTCTAATTCTTTTGTCATTTGGACACATTTAATTTCATTTTTTAATCCATTTATGTAATTTTTTCTTGTGGCAATAATCTGATTTATCCTTTGGATTTTCGTCTCACAAAGATCATCTATAAAATCAAGATTTACTTCAATCCCTTTGATATTTGTAGAAATTCCTTTTGTTGTTAAAGAAAAGGGTTGGATTTGAAGAATAAATGGAGATCCGAAGAGTACATCATTAACAATATCTTCTGAAATAATAAAGGGTGAAGTAACACAGACTCCTTTCATGCAAACATGAACATTTGGGATTTTTCTTTCTATGGAAATGGTCTTTCAATTAGTAGCTGAAACAAATTGTTTTGATTCACTCATAAATTCAATAGGAACGATTCCAAGTCTGATAACATTTAAGTCTGCACCAGTGTCAATTATGGCATTGACAATCTTCTCAAAGTTTTTTATTGTTTATTTTTACCTGAACTCTCCACTGTTGGTAAATACATTTTGTAGGAATTACACAAGTAGAGATTTTGCTAATTTCTCCTTTAATTCTTTGGACAAATTTTTCTTCATCATATTTTTCACTAGCACCATAATTTTCTAACCAAGTTAACCTTTCATCAAGCTCATTTTGTTTTTTGGTTAACTCAATCCTTAATTCACAGAGTTCTCTCTTCTGATCATTTAATTCTCTTTGTAAATCTGAGAGAGTTAAGGGTTTATTTATAGTATGAATTTTTTCTGCCCTATTCATAAGGTCAATCATGGAATAGGTTGGTGTATGAAATATTTCTTTCTCTTTTATTCTTTTTGGATAATATGGTGTTTTATTATCATTTTCATTTTCTCCAAAGGAAATTTTTGGTTGTGAACTTTCTCCTTCTTCTCCTCCCCCCAATTTTGAAATCTGATTTAAAAATTGAACGTTTTTCTCTGGATCTGGTATGTTATCAACCATTTCTAGAAGTAATTTTTGAGGGGCACTGAGGACACGAATATAGATACCAAGATCTTCATCAGATGGTATCGACCATTCTCCTTCAGATTCTTCATCATCTGAATGACATGTACATGATTGGAATTGTTTGATGAGCTGAACCTGAGGACTATTTTCTTCAATGTTAGATGATGAATCAGATTCATATTCTTCTTTTTCTTCTGAGGAACTTGAATCAATTTGTTCCTTTTCAGTATTTTCATCATCAATTTTGGTATTGATTTTTCTAAGTTTCTTTTTAGAGGAATTTTCTTTTTTAAAGCATTTACTTGAATAATGACCCTTTTTCCCGCAATTATAACAACTCGGAACATTTTCGTTTATATATTTCTTTTTGAAATATTTTCTAGATTTTCTTTTGAATGGACTGAACTCATCGGATTTTCTCTGTTTTTTATATCTTCCGGGTTTATATTTTCTTACCATTTTGTTTCTTCTATCCGGAGTAAATCTAGAACGCGAAGGTTTTCTCTTTGATTCAGGTGTTTGATCTAAACCAAACTGGAAACAAAAATCTCTTAATTCTTTATCTCCAGAATATTTTCTCATTTTTTCAGCTTGTTTACTGATATTTAAATCAGTACAAAGATTCATGCCAACTTTGTTAATTCTCTGTATAATTCCTCCGAAAGTCAGCAATTCCTCCAGTGAATTCATTGAGAATGCATAGAAGCAAGACACTAACACAATCAGATTGAGTTTCCCAATTATCAAGGACTTGACTAGTACCTGCTTCAAGCTTAATATTTGGATCAACTAAATTTCCAGTGGTTTTGTCTCTATAAAGGATTCTTCCAAATTCATCCATTTTGATAGCATTTTCTATTTCAAGTCTTTGAGCTCCAGTTAATCCATAATTCCACCATCCTCTTAATATTCCATTGAAAGAGGTAGTTATCATCAGAAAGATATTTCTTGGAGTATTTCCTCTAACTTCACAAGCATTACAGTATATTAACATACTGTGAACCATTTGGATGATTTGATATTCTGTTAATCCATCTAAGTTCCATTCATATAAAGAATTTCCTGAATAGGTTAATTCTGAGGTGTAACTGTGTGGAGCTTCTTCGAGTTGTAGATCAACAGGGGTTGGTCTAGGATAATAATTCTTTGTTTCTGGAAATTTTACTTGAGGATTCCATTTCTTTAGGTGATTTATTAATAAATCCTCTGACGCAAAGACCCTTAGGATACTGAATCCTTTTCCTCCCATATTGAGGCTTTCCATCCTATTGGATAATTCTTTTTACATTTCGTCTGTCATCATGAATGGTCCTTCTTGCAAAATAATCCCTTTAGGTAATTGTCTGGGAACATATACTGCATTGGCAAAGCTTTCTTCTAATTTTTCTTCTTATCTTTATTGAATGGCTTTAATTTGATTGTTCTTTCTATTCGATCTGTTTGTTCTCCAATGGTTAATAGGCATAGATTGGTATAATTGTTTTGTTCAATTATATCTCCAATACGTATACCTATGTCTTTAGCATTTGGGTCTGATTTTGATTCATAAATAGATGCATTTTTTACAGGCATGGCATAATTCTTGGTTTCTGTATTAGGGACAGAAATATCAAGTTTCTTCCAAGGTAGGTGAGATTTATCAACTTCTTTTCCTTCATTGTCTTTCTAAGTTCTTGTTGTCTTTCCTATAAATCTTATTTGTTCTGGGCTTTGAGTTTCTTTTTCTTTGATTTTCCCTTTTCTAAAATATTCCATAAACCAATCAAAGAAAGGTATATTTCTTTCTTCTTCCTCCATTTGGAAATACCATATTCTCTCATCTTATCTTTTTCTACTGTGCTAAACTTTTTAAAGAACCAATCTTTTAAGGGATGATTTTTCAAATTTTTTCTAAGATATGGTTTATCAATTTGAAATTTTTTTGACAGGTATTTCTTCTGGCTTTTGAATGCTAACCATTCTTATGGCTCCTTGGAGAAAATCACTTTCACTTGGATTCTAGGTTTTCGCTGATGAGGATCTTTTGTAGATAGGGTGTTCAAATCCACTTTCTTTGTTTCTAAAAACTTTTTGATCCATTTCTTCCTTTTCACTACTCCTTTGGTCATCATCTATTTCTTCTAATTTAAAACTTTTTCTTCCTTCCGTATAACCGGCAAAACTTCTCCTAGCTTTTTCCATTTTTCTCCTAAAATTGACTTCAACATTACCATTTGGTAATTTGACTATACTTTGTAAATCATCTGTTATTTCATTTACTCTTGGGGTGATATCTTCTATTTGCCAATTTCCTGGGAGGACAACTTCTTCTCAGCTGATGACTTTTGGGATAAACACATTATTGTTAAAGTTTGTCTCCATGAGAACTGTAGTTTTTCCTTTATCAACATTATCTCTATAGGCTATCATGGGAAAGACAGAGATCATGGATTTGTAGAACACACGATAGACTATAGCAAAAGGTTTATTTCTTGGACTCATTTTTAATCCTTTACTTTGAAATCCAATAGTTGCAGAATCAAGAATATCATCGTCATGAGCATCAATTGTGATATTAGGAAAGCAGTTAAAATAAACAGGTCCATGACAGAGACTTGATTCGATCATAGCATAAAGAGAATCATCAAACTCATCATGTCTCTGATCTCGCACATAAGCACACACTGAAACATTTAATCCTAATCGAAACAGTGGTTTGATTCCTACCTGAATTAATCCTATGTGCAGGTAGTTGTATTTGGTTCTGATTTGTTCAATAATTCTTCTATCAAGAACTTTAATTGTCTGTTTTCCTCCAGAGAGAGAAACAGTTTTTTCAACAGTTTTTATGTGGTAATCATTTTGTTCTTCAAATGTACCATTGCTATATATTTCTGTTACAGGCAAGGTAGGCAACTTCCAGTTGGATATTGCTTGGTCAAAATTTTCATATATCATTTCTTCTAAATTTTTTGTTTTTTCTGAATTTTCTTTTTCTAAACTATTACGGGTAAAACTGGTTAAAGCAGACTGGTAGGATGAAGAAGACGAATTAGATCTATTAGAAGGATACTGAAATGATTTAAACCAATTCTTAAAAAGTTTTGTCTTTCCCTTAGAATTTTCCATCTTTTGTAGCTCGTAAGAAACAAGAAGAGTTCTGTCAACGATTTACTGCCCTTGATGCCTGATCACGGCCTGAAGCGGGACTTACAACGCGACCACACTCTTAAGAAAATAAACAAGGCACAGATGTGGAGAATAAGAAGGAAAATAAAAACTCTAAAGAGAATTGGATAGATCAACCTGGCTAAAAGCTTCAAATCCTGGATAATAGATTTTAATTCATCTAAATCCCATTTTTTTTTTTTAACACAAATTTAAATACGAGATAATAATTCTAATTCTTCATTCAGTCTATTACAATATTCTCTGATTTGATTACACAAGCGTAATAACATAGATCTTCTAATAGTTTGAACACGAATAACAAGATATCCTCCTACAGCTATATTTTCATCAATTTGTCTACTAGCATTTTCTAATCTTCTAAGCTGGTTTTCTCGTCGTCTTAGTTCACGCAATAATTCTTCTCTCCTAATAGAATGAGGAGGCATCTCAGATGGCCATAGCTTGTAATTTAGATTTAATCCTAAAAACTTCTAATTGTATTACGGCATAGGCTCGAAGCAAGAGAATCCTTCTTATTTCATGTTGATAATGTTGTGGATTATTCTTATGAGGACAAGTTTACAAATGTCTTCTTATGATCTCAATGGCTCGCTCTATTTTTCTTAGTCTTTGAACATCATTATAATACTTCTTAAGCAAAGCAAGACGAATAGACATATTCTAAAAGAAACAGCATGATTAAATAACAACAAGCATATAATATCAAACTTATAAAAACTTAATTACTTACAGAAGATTGTACAGGACTTCAAACTCTAGCACACTCAAAACTTCACACTCACACTCACACTTATAATTTTTTTTTTTTATGATTTTCTGAACTATATATGATCTATATCCCTAAAGGAAACTCCCCAGCTCATTCCTTAATCGCCTAAAGAATCTACACCATCATCAAAAGTAGATAAAGTAGATAAAGTAGATAAAGTTGTTTTGTACCTTTGGTGGGGGTATGTTAATTGTGCATTCCATGTGGCAAAAAGATGTTCCACCTAAGGTACCCTTGCCCAATGTAGATATCAACTTTTGAAAAGTGTGTTTGGAGGCTTGTGTCGGTAGCCATTCCTTTTTTCTTCCACGTTGGGTTTGTAGTCCTCTCATGGTCGGATGAGAGTGGGCTCTTTTGTATGCTCCATCTATATAAGGAGCTGGGGTTTTCCATTTGTAGAGATAGATCAAATATAGTTCAGAAAATCATAAAAAAAAAATATAAGTGTGAGTGTGAGTGTGAAGTTTTGAGTGTGCTAGAGTTTGAAGTCCTGTACAATCTTTTATAAGTAATTAAGTTTTTATAAGTTTGATATTATATACTTGTTGTTATTTAATCATGCTGTTTCTTTTAGAATATGTCTATCTGTCTTGCTTTGCTTAAGAAGTATTATGATGATGTTCGAAGACTAAGAAAAATAGAGCGAGCCATTGAGATCATAAGAAGACATTTGCAAACTTGTCCTCATAAGAATAATCCACAACATTATCAACATGAAAGAAGAAGGATTCTCTTGCTTCGAGCCTATGCCGTAATACAATTAGAAGTTTTTAGGATTAAATCTAATTTACAAGCTATGGCCATCTGAGATGCCTCCTCGTTCTATTAGGAGAGAAGAATTATTGCGTGATCTAAGAAGATGTGAAAACCAGCTTAGAAGATTAGAAAATGCTATCAGACAAATTGATGAAAATATAGCTGTAGGAGGATATCTTGTTATCCGTGTTCAAGCTATTAGAAGATCTATGTTAATACGCTTGTGTAATCAAATCAGATAATATTGTAATAGACTGAATGAAGAATTAGAATTATTATCTCGTATTTAAATTTGTGCACAAAAAAAAAAAAAAATGGGCTTTAGATGAATTAAAATCTATTATCCAGGATCTGAAGCTTTTTAGCCAAGTTGATCTATCCAATTCTCTTTAGAGTTTTTTATTTTCCTTTTTATTCTCCACTTCTGTGCCTCGTTCATCTTCTTAAGAGTGTGGTCGCGTTGTAAGTCCCGCTTCAGGCCGTGATCAGGCGTTAAGGGCAGTAAATCGTTGACAAAATTCTTTTTGTTTCTAACGAGTTACAAAAATGGAAAATTCTAAGGGAAAAACAAAACTTTTTAAGAATTGGTTTAAATCATTTCAGTATCCTTCTAATAAATCTAATTCGTCTTCTTCATCCTATCAGTCTGCTTTAACCAGTTTTACCCGTAATAGCTTAGAAAAAGAAAATTCAGAAAAAATAAAAAATTCAGAAGAAATGATATATGAAAATTTTGACCAAGCAATATCCAACTGGAAGTTGCCAGCCTTGCTTGTAACAGAAATATATGGCAATGACACATTTGAAGAGCAAAATGATTACCACATAAAAACTGTTGAAAAAACTATTTCTCTCTCTAGAGGAAAATAGACAATTAAAGTTCTTGATAGAAGAATTATTGAATAAATCAGAACCAAATACAACTACCTGCACATAGAATTAATTCAGGTAGGAATCAAACCACTGTTTCGATTAGGATTAAATGTTTCAGTGTGTGCTTATGTGAGAGATCAAAGACATGATGAGTTTGACGATTCTCTTTATGCTATGATCGAATCAAGTCTCTGTCATGGACCTATTTATTTTAACTGCTTTCCTAATATCACAATTGATGCTCATGATTATGATATTCTTGATTGTGCAACTATTGGATTTCAAAGTAAATGATTAAAAATGAGTCCAAGAAGTAAACCTTTTGCTATAGTTTATCGTGTGTTCTACAAATCCATGATCTCCGTCTTTCCCATGATAGCCTATAGAGATAACGTTGATAAAGGAAAAACTACAGTTCTCATGGAGACAAACTTTAACAATAATGTGTTTATCCCAAAAGTCATCAGCTGAGAAGAAGTTGTTCTCCCAGAAAATTGGCAAATAGAAGATATCACCCCAAGAGTAAATGAAATAACAGATGATTTACAAAGTATAGTCAAATTACCAAATGGTAATGTTGAAGTCAATTTTAGGAGAAAAATGGAAAAAGCTAGGAGAAGTTTTGCCGGTTATACGGAAGGAAGAAAAAGTTTTAAATTAGAAGAAATAGATGATGACCAAAGGAGTAGTGAAAAGGAAGAAATGGATCAAAAAGTTTTTAGAAACAAAGAAAGTGGATTTGAACACCTTATCTACAAAAGATCCTCATCAGCGAAAACCTATAATCCAAGTGAAAGTGATTTTCTCCAAGGAGCCATAAGAATGGTTAGCATTCAAAAGCCAGAAGAAATACCTGTCAAAAAAATTTCAAATTGATAAACCATATCTTAGAAAAAATTTGAAAAATCATCCTTTAAACGATTGGTTTTTGAAAAAGTTTAGCACAGAAGAAAAGGATAAGATGAGAGAATTATGGTATTTCCAAATGGAGGAAGAAGAAAGAAATATACCTTTCTTTGATTGGTTTATGGAATATTTTAGAAAAGGGAAAATCAAAGAAAAAGAAACTCAAAGCCCAGAACAAATAAGAGTTATAGGAAAGACAACAAGAACTTGGAAAGACACTGAAGGAAAAGAAGTTGATAAGTCTCACCCACCTTGGAAGAAACTTGATATTTCTGTCCCTAATACAGAAACCAAGAATTATGCCATGCCTGTAAAAAATGCATCTATTTATGAATCAAAACCAGACCCAAATGCTAAAGACATAAGTATAGGTATTGGAGATATTGAACAAAACAATTATACCAATCTATTTCTATTAACCATTGGAGAACAAACAGATCGAATAGAAAGAACAATCAAATTAAACCCCTTCAATAAAGATAAAGAAGAAAAATTAGAAGAAAGCTCTGCCAATGCAGTATATGTTCCCAGACAATTACCTAAAGGGATTATTTTGCAAGAAGGACCATTCACAATGACAGACGAAATGCAAAAAGAATTATCCAATAGGATGGAAAGCCTCAATATGGGAGAAAAGGATTTAGCATCATAAGAGTCTCTGCTTCAGAGGATTTATTAATAAATCGTCTAAATAAATGGAATCCTCAGGTAAAATTGCCAGAAACAAAGAATTATTATCCTATACCAACCCCTGTTGATGACAACTCGAAGAAACTCCATACAGTTACACCTCAGAATTAACCTATTCAGGAAATTCTTTATATGAATGGAACTTAGATGGATTAACAGAATATCAAATCATCCAAATGGTTCACAGTATGTTAATATACTGTAGTGCTTGTGAAGTTAGAGGAAATACTCCAAGAAATATCTTTCTGATGATAACTACCTCTTTCAATGGAATATTAAGAGGATAGTGGAATTATGGATTGACTGGAGCTCAAAGACTTGAAATAGAAAATGCTGTCAAAATGGATGAATTTGGAAGAATCCTTTATAGAGACAAAACCACAGGAAATTTAGTTGATCCAAATATTAAGCTTGAAGCAGGTACTAGTCAAGTCCCTCATAATTGGGAAACTTAATCTGATTGTGTTAGTATGCATCCTCAATGAATTCACTGGAGGAATTGCTCTAATTAAGGAGAAAAATAGACATCAATTACATCACTTGAGATGTAGAAATTTAGGAGAATTTCGTTGGTATAGAGATGTATTCTTATCAAAAGTCTACCAACTAAATGATTGTAATTCTGATATTTGGAAAGAAAGATTTATTTCAGGATTACCACCCTTATTTGCTGAAAAGGTGCGTAATTCCTTGAGAGAAGAAATGCATGGTACAATTAATTACAGTTTTCTGACTTTCGGAGGAATTATACAGAGAATTAACAAAGTTGGCATGAATCTTTGTACTAATTTAAAGATCAGTAAACAAGCTGAAAAAATGAGAAAATATTCTGGAGATAAAGAATTAGGAGATTTTTGTTTCCAGTTTGGTTTAGATCAAACACCTAAATCAAAGAGAAAACCATCGCGTTCTAGATTTACTCCGGATAGAAGAAACAAAATGGTAAAAAAATATAAACCCGGAAGATATAAAAAACAGAGAAAATCCGATGAGTTCAGTCCATTCAAAAGAAAATCTAGAAAATATTTCAAAAAGAAATACATAAAAGAAAATGTTCCGACTTGTTATAATTGCAGGAAAAAGGGTCATTATTCAAGTAAATGCTTTAAAAAAGAAAATTCCTCTAAAAAGAAACTTACAAAAATCAATACCAAAATTGATGATGAAAATACTGAAAAAGAACAAACTGATTCAAGTTCCACAGAAGAAGAAGAAGAATATGAATCTGATTCATCAACATACATTGAAGAAAATAGTCCTCAGGTTCAGCTCATCAAACAATTCAATTCATGTACATGTCATTCAGATGATGAAGAATTTTGGTATCCACATTCGTGTCCTTACTGCCCCTCAAAAATTACTTTTAAAAATGTTTGATAACATACCTGATCCAGAGAAAAAAGTTCAATTTCTAAATCAGATTTCAAAATTGGGGGGAGGAAAAGAAGGGGAAAGTTCACAACCAAAAATTTCCTTTGAAGAAAATGAAAATGATAATAAAACACCATATTATCCAAAAAAAGATAAAAGTGAAAAAAACATTTCACACACCAACCTATTCCATGATTGACCTTATGAATAGGGCAAAAAAAATTCATACTATAAATAAACCCTTAACTCTCTCAGATTTAAAAAGAGAATTAAATGATCAGAAGAGAGAACTCTGTGAATTAAGGATTGAGTTAACCAAAAAATAAAATGAGCTTGATTAAAGGTTAACTTGGTTAGAAAATGATGGTGCTATTGAAAAATATGATGAAGAAAAATTTGTCCAAAGAATTAAAGGAGAAATTAGCAAAATCTCTACTGGTGTAATTCCCACAAAATGTATTTACCAACAGTGGAGAGTTCAGGTAAAAATAAAAATAAAAAACTTTGAGAAGATTGTCAATGCCATAATTGACACTGGTGCAGACTTAAATGTTATCAAACTTGGAATCGTTCCTATTGAATTTACGAGTGAATCAAAACAATTTATTTTAGCTGCTAATGGAACGAGGATTTCCATAGAAAGAAAAATCCCAAATGTTCATGTTTGCATGAAAGGAGTCTGTGTTACTTCACCCTTTATTATTTCAGAAGATATTGTTAATGATGTACTCCTCGAATCTCCATTTATTCTTCAAATCCAATCCTTTTCTATAACAACAAAAGAAATTTCTACAAATATCAAATGGATTGAAGTAAATCTTGATTTTATAGATGATCATTGTGAGACGAAAATCCAAAGGATGAATCAGGTTATTGCCACAAGAGAAAATTACATAAATGGATTAAAAAATGAAATTCAATGTGTCCAAATGACAAAAGAATTAGAGAAAAAAGAATTTAAAATAAAATTAGAAGAATTTACCAAACAGATTGAAGAAGAATGCTGTTCTGAATTACCATCAGCCTTTTGGAATAGAAAAAGACACATAGTAGGATTACCATATGTAAAGGATTTTAATGAAAAGGATATTCCTACTAAAGCTCGTCCATCCCAAATGGATGCTGCTCATTTAAAGCTTTGCCAAGAAGAAATCAATGATCTTCTAAAGAAAGGATTAATTAGAAAAAGCAAATATCCTTGGAGCTGTACGACATTTTATGTTGAAAAGGCCGCTGAAATCGAAAGAGGAGTTCCAAGATTGGTAATCAATTATAAACCATTGAACAAAGTTCTTCAATCTATTAGGTATCCTTTGCCTAATACTCAGGATTTGCTAAACAGATTAAACAATGCCAAAATATTCTCAAAATTTGATTTAAAATCAGGATTTTGGTAGATTCAGATAAAAGAAGAAGATAGATATGAAATTGCATTCACTGTTCCAATGGGGCATTATGAATGGAATGTTATGCCTTTCGGATTGAAAAATGCTCCATCTGAATTTCAGAATATTATGAATAATATCTTCTCGTCTTACACCCAGTTTGCCATTGTTTACATTGATGATATTCTTATCTTCTCAGAATCTGTGATACAACATTGGAAACACTTGGGCATTTTCAAAAGAGTCATAAAAGAAAATGGATTGGCTCTATCTATAAGAAAAATGAATCTCTTTCAACAAAAAATCAGATTCTTAGGATTTGAGATTCAAGACAGAAAAATAACTCCAACTAATAGAGTTATTCAATTTGCTGATAAATTTCCATATGAAATTAAGGATAAAAATATGCTACAAAGATTTCTTGGATGTCTAAATTATGTTGGATTTTTCTATCAAGATTTGGCAAAAGATATAAAACTTCTCAAGGAAAGATTAAAGAAAAATCCTAAGGAGTGGTCTATCCATCACACTAATGCAGTAAAAAAGATTAAAAAAAAGAGTTAAAAATCTTCCTTGCAAATGTTTATCTGACCCAAAAGCTTTCAAAATAGTTCAAACAGACGCCTCTGATGTCGGATATGGTGGAATCCTTTTACAACAAAAAGATTCAAAACAAGAATTAATAAGATTTAATTCTAGATTATGGAATGAAGCTCAAAAGAAATATTCAACCATCAAAAGGGAAGTTCTTGCCATAGTTATTTGTGTGACGAAGTTCCAACATGATTTATTAAACAAAGAATTTCTGATCAGAGTTGATGCTAAGCAGCAAAAGAAATCCTGAAAAAAGATGTCAAAAATCTTGTCTCTAAGCAAATATTTGCTAGATGGCAAGCCATTTTATCAGTGTTTGAATTTAAAATTGAATTTATTAATGGAAATTCTAACTCTCTCCCTGACTTTCTTACTAGAGAATTTCTTCAGGGACGACAAAATGGCAAGTAGCTCTTCCCCGTTCATGAAGAAAAAAGGGCAAGAGAAATTGGCAGATAAAGAAGAAAGCCAAAAGGGTTTTAGTCCAACAAAAGACCCAAGCCAATCAGAATTATATCTTTACACCGGTAATAGAATTCTTTTTACTTCAGATTGTGTTATGGAAGAAAGATTTGTTGAAGATAATGTTTATTTTCTCTTTGGAAAGGGGCTTCATTATTATTCCCCTGATAAAAGAAAAACTAGAGATTGGTATCTCAATATTTTGCACCAGACGAAAAGTGTCATCATCTTCCACAATAAGAATGCAAATGGTATCATCACTTACTCAAAATTCACTATTCTCAAAATCCTTATTGAGGAAGATTGGGATGGTCCTTTGTACATGACAAAATCAGTCCGATTATACAGTTCGACTGAGTTCTTTAATTATTGGGACTATATTGATGCCTGTGAATTTGCTTTGATGTGGCAAAATCGCCAGTATAATCATTCCTGGTTCATCAGATTCGAAGAAGAAAGTCCTGATGTCATGCCCATCCACCGCAGTGTTCCTTCATGGTTTCTCTTTACTTGGTGGTCATATTTTGGTGCTTCTCAGAAAATCCTTCCTTATAATTTTCGTTATTTATTTATTAAGTTCTATGAAGTAGAAGAAAAAGTTCCCTGTGAAGCATTTAATGTTCTTCGCTTCTTTGCAAAGTTCCATATTCCATACATTTTCCAGTGGAAGTTCGAAGTAAAAAACAACTTTTTCGATCTTCCGTCTTTGTACCAGACTTTTTACCAAAAATGGTGGTCTAAAATTGAAAATGATACTTATGTGAGAATTCTGAATCAAATCTCTCCTCCTGTTAAAGAAGAAATTCCTCTTCCTGAAGAAAAGCGTTTTGAAAATGAAATGCTCATGGCTGATCTCTTGGCCAAAAAGATTGCCAAAGAAATTAGTCGAGAAAAATCTCCTGAGCCTATGGACATGTCTGTTGACTCCGTCAATTTTGAAGAAAAGATCAAGCAAATTTTAGAAGAATATCATCCAAAGAAAAAAATTGGTGATCATGATTGAGATAGTAATCATGATCCAGAAGAAAATCTTGATGATGAAGTTGTGCCCCTTGAAGATCTCCATCCTCGTTGGGACCCTGACTCTCATGTTTATCATGATGGCTCAGTTACAGATTATTTTCGTGGTGGAAAGTTTTGGTATTCTTCAGTAAAAGACAAAGGAAAAGAAAAAGAAGTCGAAAAGGAATCTCGGTTAGCTGAATTATTCCGTAAAAATTCCGCTAAAGCAAAAGAATTGATGAAAAAGAAGATTTGAAGATATCTAAGATGATTCTAGTCATTGTAGATCCTGCTGTTATTGGTATTAGAGGCAGTGGACTCATCTCTTTTTGGTGGGGGTATATGGCTAGTATGAAGAAAAGTGTCGTCCCATCAATGTTGGTTGTACAATTAATATCTTGATAATATCTTGAAGGTGTAAAGCATAGAAGAAATGGTGTCTTCATTCAAAAGAGATAAGATGCTAGTTGGTGTAAATGTCTCATCCTCTAATGATGGTGTTGGTGAACATCTTGTCTTAAGAAATGTAGCCATCTAAGTTTTGGTGTTGCTCATGTCATGGTGCTGCCATTTGTCAACTTCCTATCAAAAGTTGATAAAGTTGGTAGGGGTTGCCTTTGGTGATGCCACTTGTAAATAAAGATGTTGGGTTTGTAATAGTTGGTGTAGCAATTCTTGGACATATGTCAAAAGTTGATAAAGTTGTGGGGGTATGTTTATCTTATGCTTTCCATGTGGCATAAAGATATTCCACCTCATGTACCTTGCCCATCTACTTTTGTACCTTGCCCATCAACCTTTGAAAAATGTGTTTGGAAGCTTGTGTGGGGAGCCATTCCTTTTTCTGTTGCTTTTGGTTCAAGTCCTCTCATGGTCGGATGAGAGGGGAGATCTTTTGTATGCTCCATCTATATAAGGAGCTGGGGAATTTCCTTTAGGGATATAGTTTAGAAAATTATAAGAAAATAATATAAGTGTGAGTGTGAGTGTGAGATTGAAGTTGGAAGTGTGCTAGAGTTTGGAGTCCTGTACAATCTTCTGTAAGTAATTAAGTTTTATAAGTTGATATTATATGCTTGTTGTTATCTAATCATGTTGTTTCTTTTGTTAGAATATGTCTATTCGTCTTGTTCTGCTTAGAGGATACTATGATGATGTTCTAATATTAAGAAAAATTGAATCCTTGTTCGACAATATAAGAAGACATTTGCAAATCTGCACCCACAGAAATAATCCTCGCCATCATGAGTTTGAAAGAAGAAGGATTGTTTTAATGCGTTCTTATGCAGTCTTCCAACTAGACAAATTCCGAACTGAATCAAAACTAAAAGCTATGGCCTTCTGAGATGCCTCCTCGTTTTATTAGGAGACAGGAATTATTGCGTGATCTAAGAAGACGTGAAAACCAGCTTAGAAGATTAGAACATGCTATCAGACAAATTGATGAAAATATAGCTGTAGGAGGATATCTTGTTATCCGTGTTCAAGCTATTAGAAGATCTATGTTAATACGCTTGTGTAATCAGATAAGAGAATATTGTAATAGACTGAATGAAGAATTAGAATTATTATCTCGGATTTAAATCTGTGTTAAAAAAAAAAATGTGATTTAGATGATTTAAATCTATTATCTAGGAGCTGAAGCTTTTTAGCCAGGTTGATCTATCCAATTCTCTTTAGAGTTTTTATTTTCCTTCTTATTCTCCACTTCTGTGCCTCGTTTATCTTCTTAAGAGTGTGGTCGCGTTGTAAATCCCGCTTCAGGACGTGATTAGGCATCAAGGGCAGTAAATCGTTGACAGAACTCTTCTTTTTTCTAACGACTTACAAAAATGGAAAATTCAAAGGGAAAAACAATTTTTTTTAAGAATTGGTTTAAATCATTTCAGTATCCTTCTAATAGATCTAATTCGTCTTCTTCATCCTACTAGTCTGCTTTAACCAGTTTTACCCGTAATAGTTTACAAAAAGAAAATTCAGAAAAAACAAAAAATTCAGAAGAAATGATATATGAAAATTTTGACCAAGCAATATCCAACTGGAAGTTGCCAACCTTGCCTGTAACAGAAATATATAGCAATGGCACATTTGAAGAGCAAAATGATTACCACATAAAAACTATTGAAAAAACTGTTTCTCTCTCTGGAGGAAAACAGACAATTAAAGTTCTTGATAGAAGAATTGTTGAACAAATCAGAACCAAATACAAACTGTTTCAGTGTGTGCTTATGTGCAAGATCAGAGACATGATGAATTTGATGATTCTCTTTATGCTATGATCGAATCAAGTCTCTGTCATGGACCTGTTTATTTTAACTGCTTTCCTAATATCACAATTGATGCTCATGATGATGATATTCTTGATTGTGCAACTATTGGATTTCAAAGTAAAGGATTAAAAATGAGTCCAAGAAGTAAACCTTTTGCTATAGTTTATCGTGTGTTCTACAAATCCATGATCTCTGTCTTTCCCATGATAGCCTATAGAGATAAGGTTGATAAAGAAAAAACTACAGTTCTCATAGAGACAAACTTTAACAATAATGTGTTTATCCCAAAAGTCATTAGCTGGGAAGAAGTTGTTCTCCCAGGAAATTGGCAAATAGAAGATGTCACCCCAAGAGTAAATGAAATAACAGATGATTTACAAAGTATAGTCAAATTACCAAATGGTAATGTTGAAGTCAATTTTAGGAGAAAAATGGAAAAAGGTAGGAGAAGTTTTGCCGGTTATACGGAAAGAAGAAAAAGTTTTAAATTAGAAGAAATAGATGATGACCAAAGGAGTAGTGAAAAGGAAGAAATGGATCAAAAAGTTTTTAGAAACAAAGAAAGTGGATTTGAACACCTTATCTACAAAAGATCCTCATCAGCGAAAACCTATAATCCAAGTGAAAGTGATTTTCTCCAAGGAGCCATAAGAATGGTTAGCATTCAAAAGCCAGAAGAAATACCTGTCAAAAAAATTTCAAATTGATAAACCATATCTTAGAGAAAAAATTTGAAAAATCATCCTTTAAAAGATTGGTTTTTTAAAAAGTTTAGCACAGAAGAAAAGGATAAGATGAGAGAATTATGGTATTTCCAAATGGAGGAAGAAGAAAGAAATATACCTTTCTTTGATTGGTTTATGGAATATTTTAGAAAAGGGAAAATCAAAGAAAAAGAAACTCAAAGCCCAGAACAAATAAGAGTTATAGGAAAGACAACAAGAACTTGGAAAGACACTGAAGGAAAAGAAGTTGATAAGTCTCACCCACCTTGGAAGAAACTTGATATTTCTGTCCCTAATACAGAAACCAAGAATTATGCCATGCCTGTAAAAAATGCATCTATTTATGAATCAAAACCAGACCCAAATGCTAAAGACATAAGTATAGGTATTGGAGATATAATTGAACAAAACAATTATACCAATCTATTTCTATTAACCATTGGAGAACAAACAGATCGAATAGAAAGAACAATCAAATTAAACCCCTTCAATAAAGATAAAGAAGAAAAATTAGAAGAAAGCTCTGCCAATGCAGTATATGTTCCCAGACAATTACCTAAAGGGATTATTTTGCAAGAAGGACCATTCACACAATGACAGACGAAATGCAAAAAGAATTATCCAATAGGATGGAAAGCCTCAATATGGGAGAAAAGGATTTAGCATCATAAGAGTCTCTGCTTTAGAGGATTTATTAATAAATCGTCTAAATAAATGGAATCCTCAGGTAAAATTGCCAGAAACAAAGAATTATTATCCTATACCAACCCCTGTTGATGACAACTCAAAGAAACTCCATACAGTTACACCTCAGAATTAACCTATTCAGGAAATTCTTTATATGAATGGAACTTAGATGGATTAACAGAATATCAAATCATCCAAATGGTTCACAGTATGTTAATATACTGTAGTGCTTGTGAAGTTAGAGGAAATACTCCAAGAAATACCTTTCTGATGATAACTACCTCTTTCAATGGAATATTAAGAGGATAGTGGAATTATGGATTGACTGGAGCTCAAAGACTTGAAATAGAAAATGCTGTCAAAATGGATGAATTTGGAAGAATCCATTATAGAGACAAACCACTGGAAATTTAGTTGATCCAAATATTAAGCTTGAAGCAGGTACTAGTCAAGTCCCTGATAATTGAGAAACTCAATCTGATTGTGTTAGTGTCTTGTTTCTATGCATCCTCAATGAATTCACTGGAGGAATTGCTCTAATTAAGGAGAAAAATATACAGCAATTACATCGCTTGAGATGTAGAAATTTAGGAGAATTTCGTCGGTATAGAGATGTATTCTTATCAAAAGTCTACCAAATAAATAATTGTAATTCTGATATTTGCAAAGAAAGATTTATTTCAGGATTACCACCCTTATTTGCTGAAAAGGTGCGTAATTCCTTGAGAGAAGAAATGCATG
Source organism: Chimonanthus praecox (assembly GCA_022113865.1). NCBI lineage: Eukaryota > Viridiplantae > Streptophyta > Magnoliopsida > Laurales > Calycanthaceae > Chimonanthus > Chimonanthus praecox. Next base: position 31,969,359 of record CM039089.1, on the reverse strand, counting down.
GTACTATTAATTACAGTTTTCTGACTTTCGGAGGAATTATACAGAGAATTACAAAGTTGGCATGAATCTTTGTACTGATTTAAAGATCAGTAAACAAGCTGAAAAAATGAGAAAATATTCTGGAGATAAAGAATTAGGAGACTTTTGTGTTCAGTTTGGTTTAGATCAAACACCTGAATCAAAGAGAAAACCTTCGCGTTCTAGATTTACTCCGAATAGAAGAAACAAAATGGTAAGAAAATATAAACCCGGAAGATATAAAAAACAGAGAAAATCCGATGAGTTCAGTCCATTCAAAAGAAAATCTAGAAAATATTTCAAAAAGAAATACATAAAAGAAAATGTTCCGACTTGTTATAATTGCGGGAAAAAGGGTCATTATTCAAGTAAATGCTTTACAAAAGAAAATTCCTCTAAAAAGAAACTTAGAAAAATCAATACCAAAATTGATGATGAAAATACTATACTAAAAAGGAACAAACTGATTCAAGTTCCTCAGTAGAAGAAGAAGAATATGAATCTGATTCATCAACTGAAATTGAAGAAGATAGTCCTCAGATTCAGCTCATCAAACAATTCCAATCATGTACATGTCATTCAGATGATGAAGAATCTGAAGGAGAATGGTCGATACCATTTGATGAAGATCTTGGTATCCACATTCGTGTCCTCACTGCCCCTCAAAAATTACTTCTAGAAATGGTTGATAACATACCCGATCCAGAGAAAAAAGTTCAATTTTTAAATCAAATTTCAAAATTGGGGGGAGGAGAAGAAGGAGAAAGTTCACAACAAAAAATTTCCTTTGAAGAACATGAAAATGATGATAAAACACCATATTATCCAAAAAAGATAAAAGAGAAAGAAACATTTCACACACCAACCTATTCCATGATTGACCTTATGAATAGGGCAGAAAAAATTCATACTATAAATAAACCCTTAACTCTCTCAGATTTACAAAGAGAATTAAATGATCAGAAGAGAGAACTCCGTGAATTAAGGATTGAGTTAACCAAAAAACAAAATGAGCTTGATGAAAGGTTAACTTGGTTAGAAAATGATGGTGCTATTGAAAAATATGATGAAGAAAAATTTGTCCAAAGAATTAAAGGAGAAATTAGCAAAATCTCTACTGGTGTAATTCCCACAAAATGTATTTACCAACAGTGGAGAGTTCAGGTAAAAATAAAAATAAAAAACTTTGAGAAGATTGTCAATGCCATAATTGACACTGGTGCAGACTTAAATGTTATCAGACTTGGAATCATTCCTATTGAATTTACGAGTGAATTAAAACAATTTGTTTCAGCTGCTAATGGAACGACCATTTCCATAGAAAGAAAAATCTCAAATGTTCATGTTTGCATGAAAGGAGTCTGTGTTACTTCACCCTTTATTATTTCAGAAGATATTGTTAATGATGTACTCCTCTGATCTCCATTTATTCTTCAAATCCAACCCTTTTCTGTAAGAACAAAAGGAATTTCTACAAATATCAAAGGGATTGAAGTAAATCTTGATTTTATAGATGATCATTGTGAGACGAAAATCCAAAGGATAAATCAGGTTATTGCCACAAGAGAAAATTACATAAATGGATTAAAAAATGAAATTCAATGTGTCCAAATGACAAAAGAATTAGAGAAAAAAGAATTTAAAACAAAATTAGAAGAATTCACCAAACAGATTGAAGAAGAATGTTGTTCTGAATTACCATCAGCCTTTTAGAATAGAAAAAGACACATAGTAGGATTACCATATGTAAAGGATTTTAATGAAAACGATATTCCTACTAAAACTCGTCCATCCCAAATGGATGCTGCTCATTTAAAGCTTTGCCAAGAAGAAATCAATGATCTTCTGAAGAAAGGATTAATTAGAAAAAGTAAATCCCCTTGGAGCTGTACGGCATTTTATGTTGAAAAGGCCGCTGAAATCGAAAGAGGAGTTCCAAGATTGGTAATCAATTATAAACCATTGAACAAAGTTCTTCAATCTATTAGGTATCATTTGCCTAATACTCAGGATTTGTTAAACAGATTAAACAATGCCAAAATATTCTCAAAATTTGATATAAAATCAGGATTTTGGCAGATTCAGATAAAAGAAGAAGATAGATATAAAACTGCATTAACTGTTCCAATGGGGAATTATTAATGGAATGTTATGCCTTTCGGGTTGAAAAATGCTCCATCTGAATTTCAGAATATTATGCATAATATTTTCTCGTCTTACACCCAGTTTGCCATTGTTTACATTGATAATATTATTATCTTCTCAGAATCTGTGTTACAACATTGGAAACACTTGGGGTATTTTCAAAAGAGTCATAACAGAAAATGGATTGGCTCTATCTAAAAGGAAAATGAATCTCTTTCAGCAAAAAATTAGATTATTAGGATTTGAGATTCAAGACAGAAAAATAACTCCAACTAATAGAGTTATTCAATTTGTTGATAAATTTCCAGATGAAATTAAGGATAAAAATATGCTACAAAGATTTCTTGGATGTCTAAATTATGTTGGATTTTTCTATCAAGATTTTGCAAAAAATAGAAAACTTCTCCAAGAAAAGCTCAAGAAAAATCCTAAGGAGTGGTCTATCCATCACACTAATGCAGCAAAAAAGATTAAAGAAAGAGTTAAAAATGTTCCTTGCAGATGTTTATCTGACCCAGAAGCTTTCAAAATAGTTCAAACTGATGCCTCTGATGTCGGATATGGTGGAATCCTTTTACAACAAAACGATTCAAAAGAAGAATTAATAAGATTTAATTCTGGATTATGGAATGAAGCTCAAAAGAAATATTCAACCATCAAAAAGGAAGGTCTTGCCATAGTTATTTGTGTGACGAAGTTCCAACATGATTTCTTAAACAAAGAATTTCTGATCAGAGTTGATGCTAAAGCAGCAAAAGAAATCCTGGAAAAAGATGTCAAAAATCTTGTCTCTAAGAAAATATTTGCTAGATGGCAAGCCATTTTATCAGTGTTTGAATTTAAAATTGAATTTATTAATGGAAATTCTAACTCTCTTCCTGACTTTCTTACTAGAGAATTTCTTCAGGGACGACAAAATGGCAAGTAGCTCTTCCCTGTTCATGAAGAAAAAAGGGCAAGAGAAATTGGCAGATCAAGAATAAAGCCAAAAGGGTTTTACTCCAACAAAAGACCCAAGTCAATCAGAATTATATCTTTACACAGGTAACAGAATTCTTGTTACTTCAGATTGTCTTATGGAAGAAAGATCTGTTGAAGATAATGTTTATTTTCTCTTTGGAAAGGGGCTTCATTATTATTCCCCTGATAAAAGGAAAACCAGAGATTGGTATCTCAATATTTTATATCAGACGAAAAGTGTCCTCATTTTTCACAATAAGAATGCTGGTATCATCACTTACTCAAAGTTCACTATTCTCAAAATCCTTACTGAGGAAGATTGGGATGGTCCCTTGTACATGACAAAATCAGTCCGATTATACAATTCGACTGAGTTTTTTAATTATTGAGATTATATTGATGCCCGGAAATTTGCTCTGATGTGGCAAAATCGCCAGTATAATCATTTCTGGTTCATCAGATTCAAAGAAGAAAGTCCTGATGTCATGCCTATCCACCGCAGTGTTCCTTCTTGGTTTCTCTTTACTTGGTGGTCATATTTTGGTACTTCTCAGAAAATCTTTCCTGATAATTTTCGTTATTTATTTATTAAGTTCTGTGAAGTAGAAGAAAAAGTTCCCTGTGAAGCATTTAATGTTCTTCGCTTCTTTGCAAAGTTCCATATTCCATACATTTTCCAGTGGAAGTTTGAAGTAAAAAAGAACTTTTTCGATCTTTCGTCTTTATATCAGACTTTTTACAAAAAATGGTGGTAAAAAATTGAAAATAATACTTATGAGAGAATTCTGAATCAAATCTCTCCTCCTGTTAAAGAAGAAATTCCTCTTCCTGAAGAAAAGCCTTTTGAGAATGAAATGCTCATGGCTGATCTCTTGGCCAAAAAGATTGACAAAGAAATTGCTCGAGAAAAATCTCCTGAGCCAATGGACATGTCTGTTGACTCCGTCAATTTTGAAGAAAAGATCAAGCAAATTTTAGAAGAATATCTCCCAAAGAAAAAAGTTGGTGATCATGATTGGGATGGTAATCATGATCCAGAAGAAAATCTTGATGATGAAGTTGTGCCTCTTGATGATCTCCATCCTCGTTGGGACCCTGACTCTCATGTTAATCTTGATGGCTCAGTTACAGATTATCTTCGTGGTGGAAAGTTTTGGTATTCTTCAGCAAAAGACAAAGGAAATGAAAAAGAAGTTGAAAAGGAATCTCGGTTAGCTGAATTATTCTGTAAAAATTCCGCTAAAGCAAAAGAATTGATGAAAAAGAAGATTTGAAGATTTGAGATGATTCTTGTCTATTACGATCCTGCTGTTATTGGTATCAGAGCCAGTAGAAGTCATCTCTTTCTGTTGGGGGTATATGGCTAGTATTAAGAAAAGAAAAGAAATGTGTGGTCCCATCAATTCATTTGATGGTGTTGGTTGTACATAATATCTTGACAATATCTTGAAGGTGTCATGCTGAGAAGAAATGGTGTCTTCAATCAACAAGAAAAGATGATCGGTTGGTGAAGAAAAGTTGTTGCTAGTTATCATTGCTAGGTAGATCATTTCTTCTATGCTTTATGCAATTCGTACAGTTTGTCCACTTTGTATTGTTCATCTACTTTAACTCATTTTTTCAATTTGTCCACTTTGTTCAGTTGGTCCAGTTTGACTAATTATTCTAGTTTGTCCACTGTGTTCAGCTGGTCTAGTTTGTCCTTTCCGTCCTGTTAGACAAGCTTTTCCAGTTTGTCCGCTTAATACAAGTTGTCCACTTTGTCCTGTTTGTCCACTTTGACAAATTTTTCTACTTTTTCCTATTCGTTGAGTTTGTCCACTTTGTCTAGTCTGTCCACTTTGTCCAGTTTGTCAAGTTTGTTCAGTTGACTAGTTTGTCCAATTTGTCAAGTTTGTCCAGTTTATCTAATTTGCGCAGTTCGTCCTCTTTGTCCAGTTTGTCCAATTCGTCCAGTTAGTCCACTTTATCCACTTTTTCCAGTTTGTCAACTTTGTCATGTTTCTCCACTTTAGCCGGTTTGTCCACTTTGTCCAATTAGTCCGCTTTATCCAGTTTGTCCAATTTGTTCACTTTGTTCGCTTTGCTCACAATGTCCAGTTTCTCTAGATTGTACAGTTCGTCTAATACGTCCTGTTTGTCCAGTTTGTCTAATTCGTCCTATTCGTCCAGTTTGTCCAGTTAGTGCATTTTATCCACTTTTTCTAGTTTGCCCATTTTCAACAGATCGTCAACTTTGTCATGTTTCTCCACTATTTCCAATTTGTCCAGTTTGTCCAGTTTGTCAACTTTGTCCAATTTGTTTAGTTTGTCCACTTTGTTCACTTTGCTCACTTTCTTCAGTTTATCTAGTTTGTCAAGTTTGTCTACATGGTTCAGTGTGTCCATTTTCTATAATTCGTCCAGTTTGTCAATTTTGTCCAGTTCGTCCAGCTTTTCCAGTTTGTCCAGTTTGCCCACTTTGTTCACTTTGCTCACTATGTCCAGTTTGTCTAGTTTGTCAAGTTCATCTAGATGGTTCAGTTTGTCCATTTTCTATAATTTATCCAGTTTGTCAACTTTGTCCAGTTCCTCCAATTTGTCCAATTTGTCCACTTTGCTCACTTTGTCCAATTTATCTAGTTTGTCAAGTTTGTCTAGATGGTTCAGTTTGTCCATTTTCTACAATTCGTCCAGTTTGACTAGTTTTTTAAAGTTTGTCCACTTTGTTCAGTTGGTCCAGCTGGCTCAGTAACTTGAGATGAGTCAAACTTTGGAGATGAATATCAAAACTTTTGACCACCACGGTTATAATCAGTGACAGAACCATCTGGGTTAACCTTTGAATCTGGATCCCAACGGGGATTTAACCCACCAATATTTTCTCTAAGAATTTCATCTGAATTATAAGATCCAATTTCGTCTAAATGTTCATCTAGATCATGATTACTATCTCAATCATGATCATGTTTATCTTTCTTCTTGGGAAGATAGTCAGTCAGTAAGAATCTGTTTAATCATTTCTTCAAAATTTAGGGATTCAACAGAAATATCCATGGGATCAGGAGACTGAGATGTTTTCTCTTTCTTCTATTTTGCTATTTCTTTTGCAATTTTCTTGGCAAGGAGATCTGCCATTAAAATAATGTCATCATCTGTCCTTTCTTCTACTTTGGACTTTTCATTCTTAACTGGCGGAGTGATTTGATTCAAAATCTTCTCATATGTTTCTTTATCAATTTTTTGCCACCATTTTTGAAATATATTTTGGTAAAGGAATGGCCGACTATATAAGTCTTTCTTAACTTCAAATTTCCACTGTAAAATATAAGGATTGTGGAATTTTGCGAAGAACTTTAAGACATTCATGGCTTCGCAAGGCACTTTTTCTTCTATTGCACAAAACTTTTCAAAAAGATAACGAAAATTATCTAGAAAGATTTTCTGACTAACACCAAAATAACACCACCAACTATAGAACCAAGATGGGATATTTTGGTAGATATGAGAAACATTAGAACTTTCTTCTTTGAATCTGATGAACTATGAATGGGCATATTGTCTATTTTGTCACATGAGAGCGTATTTCCAAGCATCCATATAATCCCAATAATTGAAATAATCAATGGAATTATAAAGTTGGATGGATTTCGTCCTGTGAAGAGGACCATTCCAATCATCTTCAGTCAAAATCTTCAGAATGGTGAATTTTGAATAAGTAACAACACCATTATGATTCTTGTTATGGAATATGAGAATACTTTTCGTCTGATGAAGGATATTGAGATACCACTCTCGATTCTTCTTTTTATCAGGAGAGTAATAGTGTAATCCTTTTCCAAATAGGAATTGGACATTTTCTTCTAGTGACCTTTCTTCCTGAAGTGAGTCAGAAGTAACGTAAACGGTAAATCCAGTATAGATGTATATTTCAGATTGGTGGATATCTTTAGCTGGAATATGAATTTGTTGGCTTTCTTCTGTATTTTCTGGGACTTTCTCCTTTCCTTTCGTCATTTTAAATGGAGATGAACTACTCGCCATTTCTTCTTCCCTGTAGGAATTCTCTAGAAAGAAAGTCAGGGAGCGAGTTAGATTTTCTTTCAACAAATTCTATTTTAAATTCAAATATTGAAATAATAGCTTGCCACCTACCAAAAATCTGTTTGGAAGCAAGGTTCTTAACATCTTTTTCTAAAATTTCTTTAGCAGATTTAGCATCCACTCTAATTAAGAATTCTTTATTTAGAAGGTTATGCTGAAATTTAGTAACACATGTCACAATAGCTAGAACTTCTTTCTTAATTGTGGAGTATTTCTTTTGAGCATCATTCCACAGTCCAGAGTTGAATTTTATCAATTCTTCTTTACCATTTTCATTTAATTGTAATAAGATTTCTCCATAACCTAACTCTGAGGCATCAGTCTAAACAATCTTAAAAGCATTAGGGTTAGATAAACATCTACATGGGAGATTTTTAACTCTTTCTTTAATTTTTTGTACAGCTCTAGTATGATCCTCAGACCATTCTAAGGGCTTTTTTCTTCAATCTTTCTTGGAGCAATTTTCTATCTTTCACTAGATCTTGATAGAAAAAAGCAACATAATTTAAACATCCAAGAAATCTTTGTAACATATTTTTATCTTTTATTTCATCAGGAAATTTATCAGCAAATTGGATTACTCGATTTGTAGGAGTGATCCTTTTATCCTGTATTTCAAAGCCTAAAAATCTAATTTTTTGTTGAAATAGGCTCGTTTTCTTCTTAGATAAAACTAAACCATTTTGTTTAATTATCTTCTTAAAAATACCTAAATGCTTTCAACGTTGACTTACTGATTCAGAAAATATCAAAATATCATCAATATAGACAATAGAAAATTGAATATATGATGAAAATATTTCATTCATAATATTCTGAAATTCAGAGGGAGCATTTTTTAATCCAAAAGGCATGACGTTCCATTCATAATGACCCATTGGAACAGTAAATGCAGTTTTGTATCGATCCTTCTCTTCAACCTGTATTTTCCAAAACCCAGACTAGAGATCAAATTTTGAGAATATTTTTGCATTGTACAGTCGGTACAATAGATCTTGAGTATTTGGCAAAGGGTATCTGATCGATTGTAAAACCTTGTTAAGAGGCTTATAATTTATGACTAATCTTGGGACACCTCTTTCAATCTCTGAAGCTTTTTCAACATAAAAGGCAGTACAGCTCCAAGGAGATTTACTTCTTCTAATTAATTTCTTTTTTAACAAATCTTCTATTTCTTTATTACATAGATCAAGATGGTAAGCATCCATTTGCGAAGGTCTAGATTTTGTAGGGATGTTTCTTTCATCGAAATCTTTAATATAAGGCAGACTAATTATATGTCATTTTCTATCCAAAAAAGCAGAAGGTAAATCAGAACAACATTCTTCTTCAATTTCTTTCTGAAATTTTTCTAATTTTTCTTTAAATTCTTTTTGTTGTAATTCATTTTTTATTCTAACACATTTAATTTCATTTTTTAATTCTTTTATATATTCTTCTCGATTTGCAATAATTTGATTCATCCTTAAAATTTTCGTTTGACTTGGTTCATCAATGAAATCAAAATTCACTTCTAAACCTTTAATTCTTGTAGTAATTCCTTTAGTACTGACAGAAAAGGGTTGAATTTGTAATATAAAAGGAGATCCTAAAATTACTTCATCCACAATATCTTTAGAGATTATAAATGGTGAAGAAATACAAACACCTAGGCAACAAATATGAATGTTTGGGATCTTTCTTTCAATAGCAATACTAGTACCATTAGCAACAGAAATATGATGTTGGGATCCTTCTATAAGATTAAATGAGACAACACCCAATTGTATTACATTTAAGTCAACACCTGAATCTATTAAGGCAGTCACAACTTTCTCAAAGGATTTTACTTTAATTTTAACTTGGACTCTCCACTGTTGTAATAAACAACGAGTTGGAACAGAAATATCACCAGTAGAGATTTTATTGATTTCTCCTTTTATTCTATGAATAAATCCTTGTTTTTCTTGATAATTTCTTAGCATTTGTTCATCTTCATAATCTTTTATATTTTCACCACTTTCTATCCATGAAATTCTTTCATCTAATTCATTATGTTTCCTGGTTAATTCTAACCTTAATTCACGAATTTCTCTTTTCTGATCATTTAATTCTTTTTGCAGATTAGATAAAGTTAAAGTGCGACTTTTCATCTGAATATTTCCAGCTCTATTCATTAATTCCATAATCGAATAACTAGGAGATTGGAAATTAAATTCTTTTTTCTTTTGAAGGGTCTTTCTTCTTCTTCTTCTTCTTCTTCCTTTTCTTCATAAAAATTTACAATTTTCTTTTGTGATTTTGAGGTTGCTTGTGATTTTGAGGTTCTTTCATCTGTTTCCTCCCCAAGTTTTGAAATTTGATTAAAAAATTGAACTGGACAAAGTTGACAGACTGGACGAACTGTACAAAGTTGACAAATTGAACGAATTGGAAAAAGTAGAGAAACATGGCAAAGTTGACGAACTGCAGAAACTGGATGAACTGGAAAAAGTGGATAAAATGGACTAACTGGACGAATAGGACGAATTGGACAAACTGACGAACTGGACAAATTGGACAAACTGAATCATCTAGGCGAACTTGACAAACTAGACAAACTGGACATAGTGAGCAAAGTGAACAAAGTGGGCAAAGTGGACAAGCTGGAAAAACTGGACGTACTAGACAAAGTTGACAAACTGGACGAATTATAGAAATTGGACAAACTGGACAAATTGGACAAACTGAACCATCAAGACGAACTTGACAAACTAGACAAACTGGACATAGTGAGCAAGGTAACAAAGTGGGCAAAGTTGACAAACTGGAAAAACTGGACGAACTGGACAAACTTCACAAATTGGACAAATTATAGAAAATGGACACACTGAACCATCTAGACAAACTTGACAAACTAGATAAACTGAAGAAAGTGAACGAAGTGAACAAACTGGACAAACTGGACAAATTGGACAAACTGGAAAAAATTGACAAACTGGACAAATTGGACAAACTGGAAAAAGTGGAGAAACATGACAAAGTTTGTCCGACCAAACGATGGGACAAGAGGACACGTGGCAACAACTGAAGGAAAGATGGAAAAGAAGAGCTAAGAGAGAATCTCTTAAAGTTTTCTTCCAACAGTAAAAGCAAAAGAAAACAAATAACTTTAACAAAGTAAAGCTACCACCAACTGAAATAGTGGCAACTTAACATGACATGACTTAAAGGAAAAACAAGGCATCAACTTTTGATATTGATGTGACACCAAAGCAGCAACTTTAATTCTTGTATCAACATCTGGCAATTCTTGCCCCACCAAAAGTTGAGTAATAACTTGGCTTTGATACCAACAATGCAGGATCATCAATTTTTCTTCTTTTCTTTTGCTTTGAATAAATCATCATACAATTTCGCCTTTTGATCAGATGTTAGAGATGCAGAAGGTACAATTGTAAAAGGATCAGCAGCTTGGGATGAATCATACTTTGGTATCGGTCCAGTTTGTCCACTTTGTCGAGTTGGTCCATTTTAGCCAATTTGTGCAGTTTGTCCACTTTGTACAGTTCGTCTAGTCTGTCCATTTTGTCCACTTTTTCAGTTTGTCCACTTTGTCCAATTCGTACAGTTTGTCCACTTTGTCTTGTTCGTCCAATTTGACTAGTTTTTCCATTTTGTCAAGTTTGTTCAGTTTGTCATGTTTGTCTAGTTTGTTAAGTTTGTCGAGCTGCTCAAGAATGTCAAATTTGTTCAATTTGTCCAGTTCATCCAGTTTGTCTAATTTGTCCAATTTGTCCAGTTTGTACTGTTGGTCCAGTTTGTCCACTTTGTTTAGTTTGTCCAGTTGGTCCAGTTTGTCAAATTTGTCAAGTTTCCCCAATTTATTTAATATCTCCAGTTCATTTGTTTGTCCTGTTCGTCCAGTTTGACCACTTTTTCCAGTTAGTCCACTTTGTACAGTTCATCAACTTTGTCCTATTTGTCCACTTTGACAAATTTGCCCACTTTTTCCAATTCGTCTAATTTGTCTAGTTTGTCCTGTTTGTCCACTTTGTTCAGTTTGTCCATTTTGTCCAATTCGTACAGTTTGTCCACTTTGTCCTGTTCGTCCAATTTGACTAATTTTTCCATTTTGTCAAGTTTGTTCAGTTTGTCCTGTTTGTCTAGTTTGTTAAGTTTGTCGAGCTGTTCGAGATTGTCAAATTTGTCTAATTTGTCCAGTTGGTCCAGTTTGTCTAATTTGTCCAGTTTGTCCAGTTGGTCCAGTTTGTCCACTTTGTCAGTTTGTCCAGTTGGTCAAATTTGTCCAATTTCCCCAATTTTTTTAATTTGTCACGTTCGTCCAGTTTGACTAGTTCTTCCAATTAGTCCACTTTGTACATTTCATCCACTTAGACAAATTTACCTACTTTTTCTAGTTCTTCTAATTTGTCTACTTTGTCCTGTTTGTCCACTATGTTCAGTTTGTCCACTTTGTCCAATTCGTTTTACGGTTTTAGTGTTTAGGATTTTAGGGGTCTAGGGTTTTAGGGGTTTCGCGTTTTAGGGTTTAGGGTTTTGGGTTTTGGGTTTAGGGTTTAGGGTTGAAGGATTTTAGGGTTTAGGGTTCTAGGGTTTTATGGTTTTAGGGTTTTATGGGTTTAAGGTTTAGGGTTTAGGGTTTAGGGTTTAGGGTTTAGAGTTTTAGGGTTTTAGGGTTTTAGAGTTTAGGGTTTAGGGTTTTAGGATTTAGGTTTTTAGGGTTTAGGGTTTTATGGTTTAGGTTTAGGGTTTTAGGGGTTTTAGGGGTCTAGGGTTTTAGGGTTTAGGTTTAGTGTTTTAGGGTTTTAGGGGTTTAGGGGTTTAGGTTTAGGGCTTAGGGTTTAAAGTTTACGGTTTAGGGTTTAGGGTTTTATGTTTTAGGGTTTTAAGGTTTAGGGTTTAGGGTTTAGGGTTTTAGTGTTTTAGAGTTTTAGGGTTTAGGGTTTAGGGTTTCGAGTTTAGGGTTTCAGGGTTTAGGGTTTTGGGTTTGGGGTTTTAGGCTTTTAGAAGGGTAGGATTTTAGGGTTTAATGGTTTTAGGGTTTTTGGGTTTAGGGTGTAGGGTTTAGGGTTTTAGGATTTAGGGTTTAGGGTTTTAGGATTTTAGGGTTTTGGGTTTTAGGGTTTTGGGTTTAGGGTTTTAGAATTTTAGGGTTTAGGGTTTTAGGGTTTTGCGTCTAGGATTTAGGGTTTTAGGGTTTTATGGGTACAGGGTTTTAGGGTTTAGGGTAGTGTTTTAGGGTTTACGGTTTAGGGTTATAGGGTTTTAGAGTTTTAGGGTTTATGGTTTTAGGGTTTTAGGGATTTTGGGTTTATGGTTTTGGGTTAAGGGTTTTAGAATTTAGGGTTTAAAGTTTTTAGGTTTTAGGGTTTAGGGTTTTAGGGTCTGGGGGTTTAGGTTTTAGGGTTTAGGGTTTTAGGGTTTTAGGGTTTTAACGTTTTAGGGTTTTGGGTTTAGAGTTTTAGCCTTTTAGGGTTTTAGGGTCTAGGGTTTAGGATTTAGGGTTTAGGTTTTTGGGTTTAGGGTTTTGGGTTTAGGGTTTAGGGTTTAGGGTTTTAGCGTTTGAGGGCATTAGGGTTTATTGTTTAGGGTTTAGGGTTTAGGGTTTTAGGGTTTTAGGGTTTTAGGGTTTAGGGCATTGGGGTTTTAGGGTATTGGGGTTTAGGGTTTTATGGTTTTAGGGTTTAAGGTTTTAAGGTTTAGGGTTTTGGCGTTTTTGGGTTCAGGGTTTAGTGTTTAAGGTTTTATGGTTTTTGGGTTTTAGGGTTTTAGGGTTTAGGGTTTAGGGTTTTAGGACTTAAGGGTGGAAGGTTTTAGGGTTTAGGGTTAAGAGTTTTAGGTTTCGGGTTTAGGGTTTTAGGGTTTTTGGGTTTTGGGGTTTAGGGTTTTATGGTTTTAAGGTTTTAGGCTTTTAGGGCTTAGGGTTTACCATTTTAGGGTTTGAGGGTGGAGGGTTTTAGGGTTTAGGGTTCAGAGTTTTAGGGTTTAGGGGTTTAGGGTTTACGGTTTAGGGTTTTAGGGTCTTGGGTTTAGGGTTTAGGGTTTTGGGTTTTGGCGTTTTAGGGGTTTAGAGTTTAGGGATTTAGGGTTTTGGGGTTTTAGTGTTTTAGGCTTTCGGGTTTTAGGGTTTTACGGTTTTACTGTTTATTTTTAGGGTTTTATGGTTTTAGGGGCTAGGGTGTTAGGGTTTTATGGTTTTAGGGTTTAGGGTTTTAGGGTTTGGGTTTAAGGGTTTTCGGGTTTGGGTTTAAGGGTTTTAGGGTTTAGGTTTTAGGCTTTAGGGTTTTGGATTTTAGGGTCTGGGGTTTTAGGTTTTCGGGATTTAGGGTTTTATGGTTTTAGGGTTTGGGGAAGGGTTTAGGGGTTAGGGTTTAGGGTTTTAGGGTTTTCGGGTTAGGGTGTAGGGTTTAGGGTTTAGGTTTAGTGTTTTAGGGTTTTAGGGTTAAGGGGTTTAGGGTTTTAGGGTTTAGGCTTTTAGAATTTAGGGTTTAGGGTTTTAGATTTATAGGGTTTAGGGTTTACAGCTTTAGTGTTTTATTGTTTTTGGGTTTACGGTTTTAGGGGATTAGGGTTTTAGGGTTTAGGGTTTGGGGTTTAGGGTTTACGGTTTTAGGGTTTAGGGTTTTAGGGTTTAGGGTTTTAAGGTTTTAGGGTTTAGAGTTTAGGGTTTAGGGTTTAGGGTATAGGGTTTAGGGTTTTGGGGTTTTAGGGGTTTAGGGTTAAGGGTTTAGTTTAAGGTTTACGGTTTTAGGGATTTACGGTTTTTGGGTTTAGCGTTTTATGTTTTTATGTTTTTAATGGTTTATGGTCTAGGGTTTAGGATTTAGGGTTTTAGGGTTTTATGGTTTAGGGTTATAGGGTTTTAGGGTTTTAGGGTTTGGGGTTTAAGGGTTTTAACGGTTTACTGTTTTAGGGTTTAGGATTTAGGGTTTAGGGTTTAGGGATTTAGGGTTTTATGGTTTAGGGTTTAGGGTTTAGGGTTTTAGGGTTTTAGGGTTTTAGGGTTTAGGGGTTTTAAGGGTTTACTGTTTTAGGGTGTAGGATTTAGGGTTTAGGGTTTAGGGTTTTACTGTTTTGGGGCTTGGGGGTGGAGGGTTTTAGGGTTTAGGGTTTACAGTTTTAGGGTTTCGGGGGGTTTTATGGTTTTAGGGTTTTAGGGTTTTAGGGGTTAGGGTTTTAGCGTTTTAGGGGTATAGAGTGTAGGGATTTAGGGTTTTGTGGTTTAAGTGTTTTAGGCTCTTCGGTTTTTAGGGTTTTACGGCTTTACAGTTTAGTTTCAGGGTTTTATGGTTTTAGAGTTTAGGGTTTTAGGGTTTGATGGTTCATGTTTAAGGGTTTGGGCTTGAGGGTTTTAGGGTCTTAGGTTTCAGGCTTTAGGGTTTAGAGTTTCAGGGTCTAGGGTTTTTAGGTTTTCGGGTTTTACGGTTTTATGGTTTTAGGGCCTGGGGAAGGGTTATGGTTTAGGGTTTTAGGGTTTTAGGGTTAGGTTGTAGGGTTTAGGGTTTAGGGTTTTAGGGTTTTATGGTTAAGAGGTTTAGGGTTTTAGGGTTTAGGGTTTAGGGTTTTAGATTTATAGGGTTTTGTGTTTACGGCTTTAGGGTTTTATGGTTTTTGGGTTTACGGTTTTAGGGGATTAGGGTTTTGGGGTTTAGGATTTGGGGTTTAGGGTTTAGGGTTTTAGGGTTTTAGTGTTTAGGGTTTAGGGTTTGGGGTTAGGGTTTAGCGTTCTAGGGTTTTAGGGTTTAGGGTTTAGGGTTTTGGGGTTAGGGTGTAGGGTTTAGGGTTTAGGGTTTTAGGGTTTTAGGGTTTTAGGGTTTAGGCTTTTAGATTTATAGGGTTTAGGGTTTAGAGCTTTAGTGTTTTATGGTTTTTGGGCTTATGGTTCTAGGGGATTAGGGTTTTAGGGTTTGGGGTTTAGGGTTTACGGTTTTAGGATTTAGGGTTTTTTGGTTTTAGTATTTAGGATTTAGGGTTTGGGGTTAGGGTTTAGGGTTCTAGGGTTTTAGGGCTTAGTGTAAGTTTTAGGGTTTAGGGTTTTAGTGTTTTCGGGTTTAGAGTTAAAGGGTTTTAGGTTTTAGGGTTAGGGTTTACGGTTTTAGAGTTTTAGGGTTTAGAGTTTTAAGGTTTTAGGGTTTAGAGTTTAGGGTTTAGGGTTTAGGGCATAGGGTTTAGGGTTTTAGGGTTTTAGGGGTTTAGGGTTAAGGGTTCAGTTTAAGGTTTAGGGTTTTAGGGGTTTACGGTTTTTGGATTTAGCGCTTTATGTTTTTAGGTTTTACGGGTTTATGGTTTAGGGTTTAGGATTTAGGGTTTTAGGGTTTTATGGTTCAGGGTTTAGGGTTTAGGGTTATAGGGTTTAGGGGTTTTAAGGGTTTAGGATTTAGGGTTTATTGTTTAGGGATTTAGGGTTTTATGGTTTTGGGTTTAGGGTTTTAGGGTTTTAAGGGTTTACTGTTTTAGGGTGCAGGATTTAGGGTTTAGGGCTTAGGGTTTTACTGTTTTGGGGCTTGAGCGTGGAGGGTTTTAGGGCTTAGGGTTTAGAGTTTTAGGGTTTCGCGTTTAGGGTTTTACGGTTTTGGGGTTTAGGGTTTTATGGTTTTGGGGTTTTAGGGTTTTAGGGTCTTAGGGTTTTAGCGTTTTAGGGGTTTAGAGTGTAGGGATTTAGGGTTTTGGGGTTTAAGTTTTTTAGGCTTTTCGGGTTTTAGGGTTTTACGGTTTTACAATTTAGTTTTAGGGTTTTATGGTTTCAGGGTTAGGGTTTTAGGGGTTTATGGTTTTAGGGTTTAGGTTTTTCGGGTTTTATGGTTTATGTTTAAGGGTTTTAGGGTTTAAGGTTTTGGGTTTTAGGGTTTTAGGGCTTAGGGTTTAGGGTTTAGGGGTTAGGGTGTAGGGTTTAGGGTTTTATTGTTTTAGGGTTAAGGGGTTTAGGGTTTTAGGGTTTTGGCTTTTAGGGTTTAGGGTTTAGGGTTCTAGATTTATAGGGTTTATGGTTTACGGATTTAGGGTTTTATGGTTTTTGGGTTTACGATTTTAGGGGATTAGGGTTTTAGGGTTTACGGTTTAGTGTTTGGGGTTTAGGGTTTACAGTTTTAGGGTTTAGGGTTTTAGTGTTTAGGGTTTGGGGCTTGGGTTTAGGGTTCTAGGGTTTTAGGGTTTAGTGTAAGTTTTAGGGTTTAAGGTTTAGGGTTTTCGGGTTTAGGGTTAAAGGGGTTTAGGGTTTTAGGTTTTGGGTTTAGGGTTTTAGGGTTTAAGGGTTTAAGGGTTTAGAGTTTTAAGGTTTTTTAGAGTTTAGAGTTTAGGGTTTAGGGTTTTAGGGGTTTACGATTTTTGGGTTTTGGGTTTTATGTTTTTATTTTTTAATGGTTTATGGTCTAGGGTTTAGGATTTAGGGTTTGCGGGTTTTCTGGTTTTATGGTTTAGGGTTCAGGGTTTTAGGGTTTTAGGGTTTTAGGGTTTAGGGTCTTTTAATGGTTTACTGTTTTAGGGTTTAGGGTTTTAGTGTTTAAGGTTTATGGTGTTAGGGTTTTAGTGGTTTAGGGTTTTAGGTTTCAGGGTTTAGGGTTTAGGGTTTAGGATTTTAAGGTTTAAGGTTTAGGGTGTTAGTTTTTTAGGGGTTTAGGGTTTTAGGGTTTTAGGGTTTCAGGGTTTAGGGTTTAGGGTTTATGGTTTAGGGTTTATGGTTTTCAGGTTTAGGATTTTAGGGGTTTGGGTTGTTAGGGTTTTATGCGTTTCGGGTTAAGCGGTTTGGGTTCAGGGTTTAGGGTTTAGGGTTTAGGTTTTAGGGTTTAGGGTTTTAGGTTTTTAGCGTTTTAGTGGTTTATTGATTAGGATTTAGGGTTTACGGTCTTAGGGTATTAGGCTTTCGGTTTTTGGGTTTTAGGGATTTAGGGTTTAGGTTTTAGGATTTTAGTGTTTAGGGTTTTACGGTTTAGGGTTTAGGGTTTAGGGTTTAGGGGTTAAGGGTTAAGGGTTTTAGGGGTTAAGGGTTAAGGGTTTAGGGTTTAGGGTTTTGGGTTTTAGGGGTTTAGGGTTTTAGGGTTTCGGGTTTAGGGTTTAGGTGAATGGGTTTTGGGTTTTACGGTTTATGGTTTAGGGTTTAGGGTTTAGAGTTTTAGGGTTTTTGGTTTTAGGGTTTTATGGTTTAGGGTTTTACGATTTTAGGGTTTTAGGTTTTAGGGTTTTACGGTTTTAGGGTTTTACGATTTTAGGGTTTAGGGTTTAGGGTTTAGGGTTTAGAGTTTTAGGTTTTTTTGTTTTTAGGGTTTTAGATTTTAAGGTTTAGGGTTTTACGGTTTTAGATTTTTAGGGTTTAGGGTTTTAGGGTTCTAGGATTTTTGGGTTTATGATTTTATGGATTTAGGGTTTTAGGGTTTTAGGGTTTAGGGTTTTAGGGTTTTGGGGTTTAGGGTTTTAGGATTTACGGTTTTAGGGTTTAGGGTTTTAGGGTTTTGCGGTTTAGGGTTTAGGGTTTTGGGTTTTGGGGTTTTGGGTTTTAGGGTTTTAGGGGTATTGGGTTTTAGGGTTTAGGGTTTATGGGTAAAGGGATTTAGGGTTTTAGGGTTTTGGGTTTTAGGGTTTTTGGGTTTATGGGTTTAGGGTTTTAAGATTTAGGGTTTTAGGCGTTTACGGTTTTTGGGTTTAGGGTTTTATGTTTTTAGGTTTTTAATGGTTTATGGTCTAGGGTTTAGGATTTAGGGTTTTAGGGTTTTATGGCTTAGGGTTTAGGGTTTTAGGGTTTTAGGGATTAGGGTTTCGGGGTTTAGGGTCTTTTAAGGGTTTACTGTTTTAGGGTTTAGGATTTAGGGTTTAGGGTTTTAGGTTTACGGTGTTAGGGTTTTAGAGGTTTAGGGTTTTAGGGTTTCAGCGTTTAGGGTTTCAGGGTTTAGGGTTTAGGGTTTAAGATTTAGGGTTTATGCTTTTTGAGTTTAGGGTTTTAGGGGTTTAGGGTGTTAGGGTTTTAGGTGTTTAGGGCTTTAGGGTTTAGCGATTTGGGTTTAGGGTTTGGGGTTTAGGGTTTAGGTTTCAGGGTTTAGGGTTTTAGGTTTTTAGCATTTTAGTGGTTTATGGTTAGGATTTAGGGTTTACGGTTTTAGGGTATTAGGGTTAAGGTTTTTGGGTTTTAGGGATTTAGGATTTAGGGTTGAGGGTTTTAGGGTTTAGGGTTTTATGGTTTGGGGTTTAGGGTTTTAGGGGTT
This sequence comes from Chimonanthus praecox, assembly GCA_022113865.1. Classification (NCBI taxonomy): domain Eukaryota; kingdom Viridiplantae; phylum Streptophyta; class Magnoliopsida; order Laurales; family Calycanthaceae; genus Chimonanthus; species Chimonanthus praecox. The sequence goes on along the minus strand of CM039089.1, from coordinate 31,950,979 downwards.
AGGGGTTAAGGGTTTTAGGGGATAAGGGCTAAGGGTTTAGGGTTTAGGGTTTTGGGCTTTAGGGGTTTTGGGTTTTAGGGTTTCGGATTTAGGGTTTAGGTTAATGGGTTTAGAGTTTTACGGTTTATGGTTTAGGGTTTAGAGCTTAGAGTTTTTGGGTTTTAGGGTTTAACGTTTTATGGTTTTAGCATTTTAGGTTTTAGAGTTTTACGGTTTATGGTTTAGGGTTTATGGGTTTAAGGTTTTGGGTTTTGGGGTTTTGGGATTTAGGGTTTTAGGGTTTTAAGGTTTACGGTTTCAGGGTTTTAGGGTTTAGGGTTTTTGGGTCTTTGGTTTAGGGTTTTAGGGTTTTTGGTTTAGGGGTTTAGGGTTTTAGAGTTTTAGGGGTATTGGGTTTATGGATAATGGGATTTATGGTTTTAGGGTTTAGGGTTTAGGGTTTTTGGATTTTAGGGTTTAAGGGTTTAGGGTTTTAGGGTTTAGGGTTTTAGGGTTTTTGGGTTTAGAGTTTAGGTCTTAGGGTTTTAGGGTTTCGGTTTAGGGTTTTGGGTTTTGGGGTTGTGGGGTATAGGGCTTTAGGGTTTACGGTTTTAGGGTTTTAGGGTTTAGGGTTTAGGGTTTAGGGTTTTTGGATCTTGGGTTTAGGGTTTTAGGGTTTTTGGTTTAGGGGTATTGGGTTTTAGGGTTTTAGGGGTATTGGGTTTTAGGGTTTAGGGTTTAGGGTTTATGGGTAAAGGGATTTAGGGTTTCGGGTTTAGGGTTCTGGGTTTTAGGATTTAGAGTTTAGGGTTTAGGGTTTAGGGTTTATGGTTTAGGGTTTACGGATTTAGGGTTTTATGGTTTTTGGGTTTACGGTTTTAGGGGATTAGGGTTTTAGGGTTTACGGTTTAGTGTTTGGGGTTTAGGGTTTACGGTTTTAGGGTTTAGGGTTTTAGTGTTTAGGGTTTAGGGTTTGGGACTTGGGTTTAGGGTTCTAGGGTTTTAGGGTTTAGTGTAAGTTTTAGGGTTTAAGGTTTAGGGTTTTAGGGTTTTCGGGTTTAGGGTTAAAGGGATTTAGGGTTTTAGGTTTTGGGTTTAGGGTTTAAGGGTTTTAGGGTTTAAGGGTTTAAGGGTTTAGGGTTTTAAGGTTTTTTAGAGTTTAGGGTTTAGGGTTTAGGATTTTAGGGGTTTACGGTTTTTGGGATTTGGGTTTTATGTTTTTACGTTTTTAATGGTTTATGGTCTAGGGTTTAGGATTTAGGGTTTTGGGGTTTTATGTTTTAGGGTTTAGGGTTTTAGGGTTTTAGGGTTTAGGGTCTTTGAATGATTTACTGTTTTAGGGTTTAGGGTTTAAGGTTTATGGTGTTAGGGTTTTAGTGGTTTAGGGTTTTAGGGTTTCAGGGTTTAGGGTTTAGGGTTTAGGATTTTAAGGTTTAGGATTTAGGGTGTTAGTTTTTTAGGGGTTTAGGGTTTTAGGGTTTCAGGATTTAGGGTTTAGGGTTTAGGATTTAGGGTTTATGGTTTTCAGGTTTAGGATTTTAGGGGTTTAGGTTGTTAGGGTTTTATGCGTTTCGGGTTAAGCGGTTTGGGTTCAGGGTTTAGGGTTTAGGGTTTAGGTTTTAGGGTTTAGGGTTTTAGGTTTTTAGCGTTTTAGTGGTTTATTGTTTAGGATTTAGGGTTTACGGTCTTAGGGTATTAGGCTTTCGGTGTTTGGGTTTTAGGGATTTAGGGTTTAGGTTTTAGGATTTTAGTGTTTAGGGTTTTACGGTTTAGGGTTTAGGGTTTAGGGGTTAAGGGTTAAGGGTTAAGTGTTTTAGGGGTTAAGGGTTAAGGGTTTAGGGTTTAGGGTTTTGGGTTTTAGGGGTTTAGGGTTTTCGGGTTTCGGTTTTACGGTTTATGGTTTAGGGTTTAGGGTTTAGAGTTTTAGGGTTTTTGGTTTTAGGGTTTTAGGGTTTAGGGTTTTACAGTTTTAGGGTTTTAGGTTTTAGGGTTTTACTGTTTTAGGGTTTTACGGTTTTAGGGTTTAGGGTTTAGGGTTTTGGGTTTAGAGTTTTAGGGTTTAGGGTTTAGGGTTTTTGGTTTAGAGTTTTAAGTTTTTGGTTTTTACGGTTCTAGGTTTTAAGGTTTAGGGTTTTACGGTTTTAGATTTTTAGGGTTTAGGGTTTTAGGGTTCTAGGATTTTTGGGTTTATGATTTTATGGTTTTAGGGTTTTAGGGTTTAGGGTTTTAGGGTTTTGGGGTTTAGGGTTTTAGGATTTACGGTTGTAGGGTTTAGGGTTTTAGGGTTTTAGGGTTTACGGTTTAGGGTTTTGGGTTTTGGGGTGTTGGGTTTTAGGATTTTAGGGGTATTGGGTTTTAGGGTTTAGAGTTTATGGGTAAAGGGATTTAGGGTTTTAGGGTTTAGGGTTTTTAGGGTTTTAGAGTTTTTGGGTTTATGGGTTCAGGGTTTCAAGATTTAAGGTTTTAGGCGTTTACGGTTTATGGGTTTAGGGTTTTATGTTTTTAGGTTTCTAATGGTTTATGGTCTAGGGTTTAGGATTTAGGGTTTGCGGGTTTTCGGGTTTTATGGTTTAGGGTTCAGGGTTTTTGGGATTAGAGTTTTAGGGTTTAGGGTCTTTTAAGGGTTTACTGTTTTAGGGTTTAGGATTTAGGGTTTAGGGTTTTAGGTTTAGGGTATTAGGGTTTTAGAGGTTTAGGGTTTTAGGGTTTCAAGGTTTAGGGTTTAGGGTTTAAGATTTAGGGTTTATGGTTTTCGAGTTTAGGGTTTTAGGGGTTTAGGGTGTTAGGGTTTTAAGCGTTTAGGGCTTTAGGGTTTAGCGATTTGGGTTTAGGGTTTGGGGTTTAGGGTTTAGGTTTCAGGGTTTAGGGTTTTAGGTTTTTAGCATTTTAGTGGTTTATGGTTTAGGATTTAGGGTTTACGGTTTTAGGGTATTATGGTTCAGGTTTTTGGATTTTAGGGATTTAGGATTTAGGGTTGAGGGTTTTGGGGTTTAGGGTTTTACGGTTTAGGGTTAAGGGTTTTAGGGGTTTAGGGTTAAGGGTTTTAGGGGTTAAGGGTTAAGGGTTTAGGGTTTAGGATTTTGGGCTTTAGGGGTTTAGGGTTTTAGGGTTTCGGGTTTAGGGTTTAGGTTAATGGGTTTAGGGTTTTACGGTTTATGGTTTAGGGTTTAGAGTTTAGACTTTTAGGGTTTTTGGTTTTAGGGTTTAACGTTTTACGGTTTTAGCATTTTAGGTTTTAGGGTTTTACGGTTTTATGGTTTAGTGTTTATGGGTTTAGGGTATTGGGTTTTGGGGTTTTGGGGTTTAGGGTTTTAGGGTTTTAGGGTTGACGGTTTTAGGGTTTTAGGGTTTAGGGTTTTTGGGTCTTGGGTTTAGGGTTTTAGGGTTTTAGGGGTATTGGGTTTTAGGGTTTAGGGTTATGGGTAATGGGATTTAGGGTTTTAGGGTTTAGGGTTTAGGGTTTTTGGATTTTAGGGTTTTAGGGTTTAGGATTTTAGGGTTTTAGGGTTTGGAGTTTAGGTTTTAGGGTTTTAGGGTTTTAGGGTTTTCGGTTTAGGGTTTTAGGGTTTTCGGTTTAGGGTTTTGGGTTTTGGGGATTTGGGGTATAGGGTTTTAGGGTTTACGGTTTTAGGGTTTTAGGGTTTAGAGTTTTTGGATCTTGGGTTTAGGGTTTAGGATTTTTGGTTTATGGGTTTAGGGTTTTAGGGTTTTAGGGGTATTGGGTTTTTGGGTTTAGGGTTTAGGGTTGATGGGTAAAGGGATTTAGGGTTTAGGGTTTAGGGTTCTGGGTTTTAGGGTTTTAGGGTTTAGGGTTTTAGGGTTTAGAGTTTAGGGTTTAGGGTTTAGGGTTTAGGGTTTTAGGGTTTTAGGGATTTAGGATTAAGGGTTTAGGATTTAAGGTTTTGGGTTTTAGAGGTGTACGATTTTTGGGTTTAGGGTTTTATGTTTTTAGGGTTTTAATGGTTTATGGTTTAGGCTTTTATGGTTTAGGGCTTAGGGTTTTAGGGTTTTAGGGTTTAGGGGTTTTGGTTTTAGGCTTCTTAGGCTTTCAGTTTTAGGTTTTGGATGTTAGGGTTTAAAGGTTTGAACATTTTAGGGTTTTGGGTTTAGGGTTTTAGCCTTTTAGGGTTTTAGGGGTTAGGATTTAGGGTTTAGGTTTTTGGGTTTAGGGTTTAGGATTTCGGGTTTTGGCGTTTGAGTTTTTCAGGGTTTAGGGTTTAAGGTTTAGGGTTTTGCGGTTTTAGGGTTTAGGATTTTAGGATTTTAGGGCTTTTTGAGTTTATGGTTTTATTGTTTTAGGGTTTTAGGGCTTTAGGGTTTAGGGTTTAAGGTTTTATAGTTTTTGGGTTTTAGGCCTTAGGGTTTAGGGTCTTAGTGCTTGACGGTGGAGAGTTTTAGGGTTTAGGGTTTTGGGCTTTAGGGGTTTAGGGTTTTAGGGTTTTGGGTTTAGGGTTTAGGTTAATGGGTTTAGGGTTTTACGGTTTATGGTTTAGGGTGTAGAGTTTAGAGTTTTAGGGTTTTTGGTTTTAGGGTTTTAGGGTTTAACGTTTTACGGTTTTAGCATTTTAGATTTTAGGGTTTTACGGTTTTATGGTTTAGTGTTTATGGGTTTAGGGTATTGGGTTTTGGGGTTTTGGGTTTAGGGTTTTAGGGTTTTAGGGTTTAGGGTTTTAGGGTTTTAGGGTTTACGGTTTTAGGGTTTTAGGGTTTACGATTTTTGGGTCTTGGGTTTAGGGTTTTAGGGTTTTTGGTTTAGGGGTTTAGGGTTTTAGGGTTTTAGGGGTATTGGGTTTTAGGGTTTAGGGTTTATGGGTAATGGGATTTAGGGTTTTAGGGTTTAGTGTTTAGGGTTTTTGGATTTTAGGGTTTAAGGGTTTAGGGTTTTAGGGTTTAGAGTTTAGGTTTTAGGGTTTTAGGGTTTTCGGTTTAGGGTTTTGGGTTTTGGGGTTTTGGGGTATAGGGTTTTAGGGTTTTAGGGTTTACGGTTTTAGGGTTCTAGGGTTTAGGGTTTTTGGGTATAGGGTTTTAGGGGTATTTGGTTCTAGGGTTTAGGGTTTAGGGTTGATGGGTAAAGGGATTTAGGGTTTAGGGTTTAGGGTTCTGGGTTTTAGGGTTTTAGGGTTTGGGGTTTTAGGGTTTAGAGTTTAGGGTTTAGGGTTTAGGGTTTAGGTTTAGGGTTTTAGGGTTTTAGGGATTTAGGATTAAGGGTTTAGGGTTTAAGGTTTTGGGTTATTAGAGGTGTACCATTTTTGGGTTTAGGGTTTATGTTTTTAGGGTTTTAATGGTTTATGGTTTAGGGTTTTATGGTTTAGGGCTTAGGGTTTTAGGGTTTTAGGGTTTAGGGGTTTTGGTTTTAGGCTTCTTAGGCTTTCAGTTTTAGGTTTTGGGTATTAGGGTTTTAAGGTTTGAACATTTTAGGGTTTTGGGTTTAGGGTTTTAGCCTTTTAGGGTTTTAGGGGTTAGGATTTAGGGTTTAGGTTTTTGGGTTTAGGGTTTAGGATTTCGGGTTTTGGCGTTTGAGTTTTTCAGGGTTTAGGGTTTAAGGTTTAGGGTTTTACGGTTTTAGGGTTTCGGATTTTAGGATTTTAGGGCTTTTTGGGTTTATGGTTTTATTGTTTTAGGGTTTTAGGGCTTTAGGGTTTAGGGTTTAAGGTTTTATAGTTTTTGGGTTTTAGGCCTTAGGGTTTAGGGTTTTAGGGCTTGACGGTGGAGAGTTTTAGGGTTTAGGGTTTTGGGCTTTAGGGGTTTAGGGTTTTAGGGTTTCGGGTTTAGGGTTTAGGTTAATGGGTTTAGGGTTTTACGGTTTATGGTTTAGGGTTTAGAGTTTAGAGTTTTATGGTTTTTGGTTTTAGGGTTTTAGGGTTTAACGTTTTACGGTTTTAGCATTTTAGGTTTTACGGTTTTACGGTTTTATGGTTTAGTGTTTATGGGTTTAGGGTATTGGGTTTTACGGTTTTGGGGTTTAGGGTTTTAGGGTTTACTGTTTTTGGGTCTTGGGTTTAGGGTTTTTGGGTTTTTGGTTTAGGGGTTTAGGGTTTTAGGGTTTTAGGGGTATTGGGTTTTAGGATTTAGGGTTTACAGGTAATGTGATTTAGGGTTTTAGGGTTTAGGGTTTAGGGTTTTTGGATTTTAGGGTTTAAGGTTTTAGGGTTTTGAGTTTAGGTTTTAGGGTTTTAGGGTTTTCGGTTTAGGGTTTTGGGTATAGGGTTTTAGGGTTTTTGGATCTTGGGTTTAGGGTTTTAGGGTTTTTTGTTTTAGGGTTTTAGGGGTGTTGGGTTTTAGGGTTTAGGGTTTAGGGTTGATGGGTAAAGGGATTTAGGGTTTAGGGTTTAGGGTTCTGGGTTTTAGGGTTTTAGGGTTTAGGGTTTTAGGGTTTAGAGTTTAGGGTTTAGGGTTTAGGGTTTAGGGTTTTAGGGTTTTAGGGATTTAGGATTAAGGGTTTAGGGTTTAAGGTTTTGGGTTTTAGAGGTGTGCGATTTTTGGGTTTAGGGTTTTATGTTTTTAGGGTTTTAATGGTTTATGGTTAGGGTTTTATGGTTTAGGGCTTAGGATTTTAGGGTTTTAGGGTTTAGGGGTTTTGGTTTTAGGCTTCTTAGGCTTTCAGTTTTAGGTTTTGGGTATTGGGGTTTTAAGGTTTGAACATTTTAGGGTTTTGGGTTTAGGGTTTTAGCCTTTTAGGGTTTTAGGGGTTAGGATTTAGGGTTTAGGTTTTTGGGTTTAGGGTTTAGGATTTCGGGTTTTAGCGTTTGAGTTTTTCAGGGTTTAGGGTTTAAGGTTTAGGGTTTTACGGTTTTAGGGATTAGGATTTTAGGATTTTAGGGTTTTTTGGGTTTATGGTTTTATTGTTTTAGGGTTTAAGGTTTTATAGTTTTTGGGTTTTAAGCCTTAGGGTTTAGGGTCTTAGGGCTTGACGGTGGAGAGTTTTAGGGTTTAGGGTTTTGGGCTTTAGGGGTTTAGGGTTTTAGGGTTTCGGGTTTACGGTTTAGGTTAATGGGTTTAGGGTTTTACGGTTTATGGTTTAGGGTTTAGAGTTTAGAGTTTTAGGGATTTTGGTTTTAGGGTTTTTGGGTTTAACGTTTTACGGTTTTAGCATTTTAGGTTTTAGGGTTTTACGGTTTTATGGTTTAGTGTTTATAGGTTTAGGGTATTGGGTTTTGGGGTTTAGGGTTTTAGGGTTTTAGGGTTTACGGTTTTAGGGTTTTAGGGCTTACGGTTTTTTGGTCTTGGGTTTAGGGTTTTAGGGTTTTTGGTTTAGGCGTTTAGGGTTTTAGGGTTTTAGGGGTATTGGTTTTTAGGGTTTAGGGTTTATGGGTAATGTGATTTAGGGTTTTAGGGTTTAATGTTTAGGGTTTTTGGATTTTAGGGTTTAAGGGTTTTAGGGTTTAGAGTTTAGGTTTTAGGGTTTTAGGGTTTTCGGTTTAGCGTTTTGGGTTTTGGGGTTTTGGGTATAGGATTTTAGGGTTTTAGGGTTTAGGGTTTTTGGATCTTGGGTTTAGGGTTTTAGGCTTTTTGGTTTTAGGGTTTTAGGGGTATTGGGTTTTAGGGTTTAGGGTTTTGGGTTGATGGGTAAAGGGATTTAGGGTTTAGGGTTTAGGGTTTTGGGTTTTAGGGTTTTAGGGTTTAGGGTTTTAGGGTTTAGAGTTTAGGGTTTAGGGTTTAGGGCTTAGGGTTTAGGGTTTTAGGGATTTAGGATTAAGGGTTTAGGGTTTAAGGTTTTGGGTTTTAGAGGTGTACCATTTTTGGGTTTAGGGTTTTATGTTTTTAGGGTTTTAATGGTTTATGGTTAGGGTTTTTTGGTTTAGGGCTTAGGGTTTTAGGGTTTTAGGGTTTAGGGGTTTTGGTTTTAGGCTTCTTAGGCTTTCAGTTTTAGGTTTTGGGTATTAGGGTTTTAAGGTTTGAACATTTTAGGGTTTTGGGTTTAGGGTTTTAGCCTTTTAGGGTTTTAGGGGTTAGGATTTAGGGTTTAGGTTTTTGGGTTTAGGATTTAGGATTTCGGGTTTTAGCGTTTGAGTTTTTCAGGGTTTAGGGTTTAAGGTTTAGGGTTTTACGGTTTTAGGGTTTAGGATTTTAGGATTTTAGGGTTTTTTGGGTTTATGGTTTTATTGTTTTAGGGTTTTAGGGCTTTCGGGTTTAGGGTTTAAGGTTTTATAGTTTTTGGGTTTTAAGCCATAGGGTTTAGGGTCTTAGGGCTTGACGGTGGAGAGTTTTAGGGTTTAGGGTTTTGGGCTTTAGGGGTTTAGGGTTTTAGGGTTTCTGGTTTAGGGTTTAGGTTAATGGGTTTAGGGTTTTACGGTTTATGGTTTAGGGTTTAAAGTTTAGAGTTTGAGGGTTTTAGGGTTTAACGTTTTACGGTTTTAGCATCTTAGGTTTTATGGTTTTACGGTTTTATGGTTTAGTGTGTATGGGTTTAGGGTATTGGATTTTGGTTTTTTGGGGTTTAGGGTTTTAGGGTTTTAGGGTTTACGATTTTAGGGTTTTTGGGTCTTGGGTTTAGGGTTTTTGGTTTAGGGGTTTTGGGTTTTAGGGGTTTAGGGGTATTGGGTTTTAGGGTTTAGGGTTTATGGGTAATGGGATTTAGGGTTTTAGGGTTTAGGGTTTAGGGTTTTTGGATTTTAGGGCTTAAGGGTTTAGGGTTTTAGGGTTTTAGGGTTTAGAGTTTAGGTTTTAGGGTTTTAGGGTTTTCGGTTTAGGGTTTTGGGTTTTGGGGTTTTGGGGTATAGGGTTTTAGGGTTTTAGGCTTTAGCGTTTTTGGATCTTGGGTTTAGGGTTTTAGGGTTTTTTGTTTATGGGTTTAGGGTTTTAGGGTTTTAGGGGTATTGGGTTTTAGGGTAAAGGGTTTAGGGTTGATGGGTAAAGGGATTTAGGGTTTAGGGTTTAGGGTTCTGGGTTTTAGGGTTTTAGGATTTAGGGTTTTAGGGTTTAGAGTTTAGGGTTTAGGGTTTAGGGTTTAGGGTTTTAGGGTTTTAGGGATTTAGGATTAAGGGTTTAGGGTTTAAGGTTTTGGGTTTTAGAGGTGTACCATTTTTGGGTTTAGGGTTTTATGTTTTTAGGGTTTTAATGGTTTATGGTTTAGGGCTTAGGGTTTTAGGGTTTTAGGGTTTAGGGGTTTTGGTTTTAGGCTTCTTAGGCTTTCAGTATTAGGGTTTTAAGGTTTGAACATTTTAGGGTTTTGGGTTTAGGGCTTTAGCCTTTTAGGGTTTTAGGGGTTAGGATTTAGGGTTTAGGTTTTTGGGTTTAGGGTTTAGGATTTCGGGTTTTAGCGTTTGAGTTTTTCAGGGTTTAGGGTTTAAGGTTTAGGGTTTTACGGTTTTAGGGTTTAGGATTTTAGGATTTTAGGGTTTTTTGGGTTTATGGTTTTATTGTTTTAGGGTTTTAGGGCTTTAGGGTTTAGGGTTTAAGGTTTTATAGTTTTTGGGTTTTAGGCCTTAGGGTTTAGGGTCTTAGGGCTTGACGGTGGAGAGTTTTAGGGTTTAGGGTTTATGGGTAAAGGGATTTAGGGTTTTAGGGTCTAGGGTTTAGGGTTTTAGGGTTTTAGGGTTTAAGGGTTTAGGGTTTTTGGGTTTAGGGTTTTAGGGTTTTAAGGTTTAGAGTTTAGAGTTTAGGGTTTAAGGTTTAGGGTTTAGGGTTTTAGGGTTTTAGAGTTTTAGGGTTAAGGGTTTAGGGTTTAAGGTTTTGGGTTTTAGAGGTTTACGGTTTTTGGGTTTAGGGTTTTATGTTTTTAGGGTTTCAATGGTTTATGGTTTAGTGTTTTAGGGTTTTATGGTTTAGGGTTTAGGGTTTTAGGGTTTTAGGGTTTTAGGGTTTAGGGGTTTAGGTTTTAGGCTTCTTGGGGCTTACAGTTTTAGGGTTTTGGGTATTAGGGTTTTAAGGTTTTAACATTTCAGGGTTTTATCCTATTAGGGTTTTAAGGTTTTAGCTGTTTAGGGTTTAGGATTTAGGGTTTAGGTTTTTGGAGTTAGGGTTTAGGGTTTAGGTTTTAGGGTTTTAGCATTTAAGGGTTTTAGGGTTTAGGGTTTAGGGTTTAAGGTTTATGGTTTTACGGTTTTAGGGTTTTAGGGTTTAGGATTTTAGGGTTTTAGGGTATTTTGGGTTTATGGTTTTATTGTTTTAGGGTTTTAGAGTTTATGGTTTAAGGTTTTATGGTTTCTGGGTTTTAGGGTTTTAGGGCTTAGGTTTTAGGGTCTTAGAGCTTAAGGGTGGACGGTTTTAGGGTTTAGGATTTAGTGTTTTAGGGTTTCGGATTTAGGGTTTTAGGGTTTTACGGTTTTGGGGTTAGGGTTTTATGGTTTTAGGGTTTTAGGGCTTAGGGTTTACGGTTTTAGGGTTTGAGGGTGGAGGGTTTTAGGGTTTAGGGTTCAAAGTTTTAAGGTTTTGGGGTTTAGGGTTTTAGGATTTTAGGGTTTTTGGGTTTTCGGGTTTAAGGTTTTATGGTTTTTGGGTTTCAGGGTTTTAGGGCTTAGGTTTTAGGGTTTTAGGGCATGAGGGTGGAGGGTTTTAGGGTTTAGGATTTAGTGTTTTAGGGTTTCGAGTTTAGGGTTTCGGGTTTAGGGTTTTAGGGTTTTACGGTTTTGGGGTTTAGGGTTTTACGATTTTGGGGTTTAGGGTTTTAGGGCTTAGGGTTTATGGTTTTAGGGTTTGAGGGTGGAGGGTTTGGGTTTAGGGTTCAGAGTTTTATGGTCTTGGGGTTTAGGGTTTAGGGTTTTGTATTTACAGTTTAGGGTTTTAGGGTTTTAACGTTTTAGGGGTTTAGAGTTTAGGGATTTAGGGTTTTGGGGTTTTAATGTTTTAGCCTTGTCGGGTCTTAGGGTTTTATGGTTTTACGGTTTAGTTTTACGGTTTTATGGTTTCAGGTGTTAGGGTTTTAGGGTTTTATGATTTTATGGTTTTAGGGTGTTTGGTTTTTTGGGTTTCGGTTTAAGAGTTTTAGGGTTTGGGTTTAAGGGTTTTAGGGTTTTAGGTTTTACGCTTTAGGGTTTTGGGTTTTAGGGTCTAGGGTTTTAGGTTTTCGGGTTTTAGGGTTTTATGGTTTTAGGGTTAGGGGAAGGGTTTAGGGGTTAGGGTTTAGGGTTTTAGGGTGTAGGGTTTTAGGTTTTCGGGTTTTAGGGTTTGGGGAAGGGTTTAGGGTTTTAGGGTCTAGGATTTTAGGTTTTCGGGTTTTAGGGTTTTATGGTTTTAGGGTTTGGGGTTGGGTTTAGGGGTTAGGGTTTAGGGTTTTTGGGTTTTGGGGTTAGGGTGTAGGGTTTAGGGTTTAGGGTTTTAGGGTTTTAGGGTTAAGGGGTTGAGGGTTTTAGGTTTAGGGTTTTAGGGTTTTGGGTTTAGGGTTTTAGATTTATAGGGTTTAGGTTTTACTACCTTAGGGTTTTATGGTTTTTGGGTTTACGGTTTTAGGGGATTAGGGTTTTAGGGATAGGGTACAGGGTTTTAGGGTTTTAGGGTTTCGGGTTTTAGGGTTTTTGGGTTTTTGGGTTTCCGGTTTCAGGGTTATAGGGTTTAGAGTTTTAGGGTTTTGGGTTTCGGTTTAGGGTTTAGTGTTTGGGGTTAGGGTTTAGGGTTCTAGGGTTTTAGGGTTTAGTGTAAGCTTTAGGGTTTAGGGTTTAGAGTTTTAGGGTTTTCAGGTTTAGGGTTAACTGGATTTAGGGTTTTAGGATTTAGGGTTTTTGAGTTTTAATGTTTAAGGGTTTTGGGTGTTAGGGTTTAGGGTTTTAGGGTTTAGGGTTTAGGGTTTAGGGTTTAGGGTTTAGGGTTTAGGGTTTAGGGTTTTAGGGTTTTAGGGGTTTAGGGTTTACGGTTTAGTGTTTTAGGGGTTTACAGTTTTTGGGTTTAGGGTTTTATGTTTTAATGGTTTTAATGGTTTAGGGTTTAGGGTTTAGAGTTTATGGTTTTAGGGTTTTATGGTTTAGGGTTTAGGGTTTTAGGATTTAGGCTTTAGGGGTTTACTGTTTTCGGGTTTTGGATTTAGGGTTTAGGGTTTTAGGGTGAAAGGTTTAGGGTGTTAGGGTTTTAGGGGTTTAGGGTTTTAGGGTTTCGGGGTTTAGGGTTTAGGGGTTAGGATCTAGGGTTTATGGTTTTCGGGTTTAGGGTTTTAGGGGTTTAGGGTGTTAGGGTTTTAGGCATTTAGGGATTTAGGGCTTAGCGGTTTGGGTTTAGGGTTTAGGGTGTAGGGTTTAGGGTGTAGGGTTTAGGTTTTAGTGTTTAGAGTTTTAGGTTTTTAGCAATTTAGTGGTTTAGGGTTTTGGATTTAGGGTTTACGGTTTTAGGGTATTAGGGTTTTGGGTTTTGGGTTTTAGGAATTTAGGGCTTAGGGTTTAGGGTTTAAGGTTTTAGGGTTTTCGGGTTTAAGGTTTAGGGTTTTACGGTTTAGGGTTTAGGGTTTTGGGTTTTAGGGGTTGGGGGTTAAGGGTTATGGGTTTTAGGGTTTAGGGTTTTGTGTTTAGGGTTTAGGGTTTAGGGTTTAGGGTTTAGGGTTTTGGATTTTAGGGGTTTAGGGCTTTTGGGTTTAGTGTTTAGCGTTTAGTGTTTAAGTTAATGGGTTTAGGGTTTTACGGTTTAGGGTTTAGGGTTTAGAGTTTTTGGGTTTTTGGTTTTAGGGTTTTAAGGTTTAGGGTTTAGGGTTTTACGGTTTTAGGGTTTTACGGTTTTTGGGTCTTGGGTTTAGGGTTTTAGGGTTTATGGGTTTGGGGGTTTAGGGTTTTAGGTGTGGTGGGTTTCAGGGTTTAGAGTTCAGGGTTTATGGTTAAAGGGGTTAAGGGTTTTAGGGTTTAGGGTTAAGGGTTTTTGGGTTTTAGGGTTTTAGGGTTTAGAGTTTAGGGTTTAGGGTTTTAGGGTTTTGGGTTTCGGTTTAGGATTTGGGTTTAGGGTTAGGGTTTTAGGGTTTTAGGGTTTTATTGTTTAGGGTTTAGGGTTTAGGGTTCTAGGGTTTTAGGGTTTAGTATAAGTTTTAGGGTTTAGGGTTTAGGGTTTTAGGGTTTTCAGGTTTAGGGCTAACGAGATTTAGGGTTTTAGGGTCTAGGGTTTTAGGGTTTTAAGGTTTAAGGGTTTAGGGTTTTAGGGTTTAGGGTTTAGAGTGTAGGGTTTAGGGTTTAGGGTTTAGTAGTTATGGTTTTAGGGTTTTAGGGGTTACGGTTTACGGTTTACGGTTTTGGGTTTTAGGGGTTTACGGTTTTTGGGTTTAGGGTTTTATGTTTTTATGGTTTAGGGTTTAAGGTTTAGGGTTTAGGGTTTAGGGTTTAGGCTTAGGGTTTAGGGTTCTAGGGTTTTAGGGTTTAGTGTAAGTTTTAGGGTTTAAGGTTTAGGGTTTTAGGGTTTTTAGGTTTAGGGTTAACGAGATTTAGGGTTTTAGGGTTTTAAGGTTTAAGGGTTTAAGGTTTTAGGGTTTAGGGTTTTATGGTTTAGAGTTTAGAGTTTAGGGTTTAGGGTTTAGGGTTTAGTGTTTAGGGTTTTAGGGTTTTAGGGTTTTAGGGTTTTAGGGTTTACAGTTTGGGGTTTTAGGGGTTTACGGTTTTTGGGTTTAGGGGTTTATGTTTTTATGGTTTTAATGGTTTAGGGTTTAGGGTTTTTGGATTTTAGGGTCTTATGGTTTAGGGTTTAGGGTTTTAGGGTTTTTGGGTTTATGGGTTTTAAGGGTTTATTGTTTTAGGGTTTAGGATTTAGTGTTTATGGTTTTAGAGTTAAAGGTTTAGGGTGTTAGGGTTTTAGGGGTTTAGAGTTTTAGGGTTTTAGGGTTTATGTTTTAGGGTTTAGGATTTAGGGTTTATGGTTTTTGGGTTTAGGGTTTTAGGGGTTTAGGGTGTTAGCGTTTTGTGCGTTTAAGGGTTTAGGGTTTAGTTTTTAGTGTTTAGAATTTTAGGTTTTTAGTGGTTTAGGGTTTTGGATTTAGAATTTACGGTTTTAGGGTCTTAGGGTTTAGGTTTTGGGTTTTAGGAATTTAGGGTTTAGGGTTTAGGATTTTAGGGCTTTAGGGTTTTACAGTTTAGGGTTTAGGGTTTAGGGTTTTAGGTGTTGAGGGTTAAGGGTTTAGGGTTAAGGGTTATGGGTTTTAGGGGTTTAGGGTTTTTGGGTTTAGGGTTTAATGTTTAGGGTTTAGGGTTTAGGGTTTAGGTTAATGGTTTAGGGTTTTACGGTTTAGGGATTAGGGTTTAGTGTTTCGAGTTTTAGGGTTTTTGGTTTAAGGGTTTTAGGGTTTAAGGTTTATGGTTTTAGGGTTTTAGGGTTCAGGGTTTTGGGGTTTAGGGTTTTAGGGTTTAGGGTTTTTGGGTCTTGGGTTTAGGGTTTTAGGGATTATGGGTTTAGGGTTTTAGGGTTTTAGGAGTATTGGGTTTTAGGGTTTTGGGTTTAAGGTTTAGGATTTAGGGTTTGGGGTTTAGGGTTTAGGGTTTTTAAGGTTTGGGGTTTAGAGTTTAGGGTTTAGGGTTTTGGATTTAGGGTTTAGAGTTAAAGGGATTTAAGGTTTTGGGGTTCAGAGTATAGGGTTTTAGGGTTCAAGGGTTAGGGTTTTAGGGTTGAGGGTTTTAGGGTTTTGGGGTTTAGAGTTTAGGGTTTAGGGTTTAGTGTTTTGGGTTTTAGGGTTTTAGGGGTTTAGGGTTAAGGGTTTAGGGTTTAAGGTTTTGGGTTTTAGGGGTTTACGATTTTTGGGTTTAGGGTTTTAATGGTTTATGGTTTAGGGTTTAGTGTTTAGGATTTTAGGGTTTTAGGATTTAGGGTATAGGATTTTAGGGTTTTGGAGTTATGAATTTAAGTTTTAGGGTTCTCGGGGCTTACAGTTTTAGGGTTTAGGGTATTAGGATTTTAGACTTTTAGGGCATTAGGATTTTAGGGTTTTGGGTTTAGGGTTTTAGACTTTTAGGGTTTTAGGGTTTTAGGGGTTTAGGGTTTAAGGTTTAGGGTTTTGGGTTTAGGATTTAGGGTTTTAGGGTTTTTAGCGTTTGAGGGTTTTAGGATTTTAGGGTTTACGGTTTAAGGTTTTAGGGTTCTAGGGTTTAGGGTATTGGGATTTAGGGTTTTAGGGTTTTAGGGTTTTTAAGGTTTTAAGGTTTATGGTTTTAGAGTTTTTGGGTTTAGGGTTTTGGGTTTATGGTTTTATGGTTTTAGGGCTTACGGCTTAGGGTTTTAGGGCTTGAGGGTGAAGGGTTTTAGGGTTTAGGGTTTTATGATTTTATGGTTTTGGGGTTTAGGGTTTTATGGTTTAAGGGTTTTTGGGATTTAGGGCTTAGGGTTTAGGGTTTTAGAGTTTTGGGTTCAGGGTTTATGGTTTTGGGTTCAGGGTTTAGGGACTTAGGGTTTTGGTTGTTTAGTGCATTACGCTTTTGGGGTTTTAGGGTTTTACGGTTTAGTTTTTTGTTTTTATGGTTTTAGGGGTTAGGGTTTTAGGGTTTGGGGAAGGGTTTAGGGTTTTAGGGTTTTGGGGTTAAGTTGTTGGGTTTACAGTTTAGGGTATAGGGTTTTACAGTTTTTGGGATAAGGGGTTTAGGGTTTTAGAGTTTAGGCTTTTAGGGTTTAGGGTTTAGGGTTTAGCGTTTAGGGTTTACGGCTTTAGGATTTTATGGTTTTTGGGTTGATGGTTTTAGGGGATTAGGGTTTTAGGGTTTAGGGTTTAGGGTTTTAGAGTTTTAGGGCTTTGGGTTTTAGTATTTTATGGTTTTGGGTTTTGGGTTTCAGGGTTATAGGGTTTAGAGTTTTAGGGTTTTGGATTTCGGTTTAGGGTTTAGGGTTTAGGGTTTAGGGTTTAGGGTTTTAGGTTTTAGGGTTTTAAGGTTTTAGATAAATATGATCATGATTGGAATAGTAATTATGATCCATATGAACATTTAGACGAAATTGCATCTTATAATTCAGATGAAATTCTTAGAGAAAATATTGTTGGGTTAAGTCCCCATTGGGATCCAGATTCAAAGGTTAATCCAGATAGTTCTGTCACTGATTATAGCCGTGGTGGTCAAAAGTTTTGGTATTCATCTCCAAAGTTTGACTCATCTCAAGGTGCTGAGCCATTTTCCGCCGTTCCTCAAGCTTCCAAGTCCTCCAAGTTGACGAACTGTAGAAAATGAGAAAATTGGAAAAAGTTTAAAAAGTGGATTAACTGGACAAACTGGACGAATTGAACGAACAAGACAAATAGGACGACCTGTGCAAATTAGATAAACTAGACAAATTTGACAAATTGGTCAAACTGGACAATTGAACAAACTTGACAAACTAAACAAACTGGACGAATGGGACGAATTGGACAAACTGGACAAACATTATAAACTTGGCAAATTAGACAAAATGGACAAACTGCACAAATTCATCAAACTAGACCTACTGGACAAACTTGACAATGCACAAACTAGATGAACTGGACAAATTAGTTAAACTGGCCAAACTGAACCATCTAGACAAAGCTGACAAACTGGACAAAGTGAATAAAGTGGACGAATAGTACAAACTGGATGAACTGGACAAAGTGGACAAGCTAGACGAATTGGAAAGAGTGCACAAACATGACAAAGTGGACAAACTGTAGAAAGTGGGCAAACTGGAAAAAATGGACTAACTTAACAAACTGGATGAATAGGACGAATTGGACAAACAGGATGAACTTGACAAATTAGATAAACTGGACAAATTCATCAAACTGGACCTACTGGACAAACTTGACAATGCACAAAGTAGACGAATTGGACAAATTAGATAAACTGGATAAATTGAACAATCTAGACAAACTGGACAAAATGAGCAAAGTGGACGAATTGTACAAACTGGATGAACTGGACAAAGTGGACGAATTATACAAACTGGATGAACTGGACAAACTAGACGAATTGGAAAGGGTGGACAAACTGTAGAATGTGGGCAAACTGAAAAAGGTTAACTAACTTGACTAATTGGACGAATAGGACGAATTGGACAAATAAGATAAACTGGACAAACTGGACAAATTCGTCAAACTGAACCAACTGGACAAATTTGACAAACTGGACGAACAAGACAAGTGGACAAACTTTAGAAAGTGGGCAAACTGAACAAAGTGGATAAAGTGGACTAATTGGACAAATTGAACAAATAGGACGAATTGGACACACTTCATAAACAGGACAAACGATAAACTGGGCAAACTGAAAAAAGTTAACTAACTTGATAAACTGGACAAATAGGACGAATTGGACAAATAAGATAAACTGGACAAATTCGTCAAACTGGACCAACTGGACAAACTTGACAAACTGGACAAACTGGACGAATAGGACAAAGTGGACAAACTTTAGAAAGTGGGCAAATTGAACAAAGTGGATAAACGAATTGGAAAAAGTGGATAAATTTGTCAAATTGGAAAAATTAGTCAAGTTGGACGAACAGGACAAACTGGACCAACTGAACAAAGTGGATAAACTGGACTGGACAAATTAGATAAAATGGACAAATTGGATAAACTGGACAAACTGGACCAACGGGACAAAGTGAACAAAGTGGACAACCTGGACGAATAGGACAAACTGAACAAACTGGAAAAAATAGTCAAACTGGACGAATAGGACCAACTGAACAAAGTGCACAAACTGGACTGAACAAATTAGATAAACTGGACAAAATGGACCAACTGGACAAAGTAGACGAATTTGATAAATTAGATAAACTAATGAAACTTGACAAATTGGACAAACTGAACCATCTAGACAAACTTGTCAAATTACACAAAGTGGACAAAGTGAGCAAAGTGGACAAACTAGACGAACTAGACAAAGTGGATAAAACTGGACGAATTGGAAAAAGTAGACAAACATGACAAAGTGGATGAACTGTAGAAAGTGGGCAAACTGGAAAAAGGTGGACTAACTGGACAAATTGGACGATGGACAATTTCGACAAACTTGATAAGCTAAAGAAATTGGACAAACTGGACAAACAGGACGAACAGGACAAAGTGGATAAACATAACGAATTGGAAAAGGTAGACAAATTTGTCAAATTGGACAAAAAGGACGAAGTGGACGAACTGTACCAAGTGGACAAACTGGAAAAACTGCTCAAATTGGACGAACAAGACAAACTCGACCACCTGAACAAAGTGGAGAAACTGGAAAAATAAGTTAAACTAGATGAACAATACAAAGTGGACAAACTGTACGAATTGCACAAAGTGGACAAACTGTACGTCTTGTACAAACTAGACAAACTGTAATAATTGGCTAAATTTGACCAACTCGACAAAGTGGACAAACTTGACCATCTAGACGAACTAGACGATTTGGACAAATTAGAAAAACTGGTCCCAGTTGGTCTAGGTTAACGAATTTGTCCAGTTTGTCCACTTTATCTAATTCGTCCAGTTTGTCAAGTTAGTCAACTTTTTCCAGTTTGCCCACTTTCTACAGTTTGTCTGCTTTGTCATGTTTGACCACTCTTTCCAGTTCGTCCAGTTTGTCCACTTTGCTCACTTTGCTCACTTTGTCCACTTTGTCAAGATTGTCAAGTTTGTCTAGATGGTTCAGTTTGTTCAGTTTGACCAGTTTATATAATTTGTCCAATTCGTCAAGTTTGTGTAGTTGGTAAGTTTGTCTACTTTGTCGATTTGGTCCCACAGAGCCAATTTGTGCAGTTTGTCCAGATTCGTCCAGTTTGTCCAGTTAGTCCACTTTTTCCAGTTTGCCCACTTTCTATACTTCATCCACTTTGTCATGTTTGTCTACTTTTTCCAATTCGTCCTATTTGTACACTTTGTCTAGTTCGTCCATGTTTGTCCACTTTTTCCAATTCATCCTGTTTGTACACTTTGTCTAGTTCGTCCATGTTTGTCCACTTTTTCCAATTCGTCCTGTTTATACACTTTGTCTAATTCGTCCATGTTTGTCCACTTTTTCCAATTCATCCAGTTTGTCGACTTCATCCAGTTCGTCCAATTTGTCAACTTTGTCCACTTTGCTCACTTTGACCAGTTTCTCTAGTTTGTTAAATTTGTCTAGATGGTTCTGTTTGTCCAATTTGTCCAGTTTGACCAGTTTATCTAATTTGTCCAATTTGTATAGTTTGTCCTGTTGGTCAAGTTTGTCTACTTTGTCGAGTTGGTCCAATTTATCCAATTTGTGGAGTTCGTTCAGTTTGTATAGTTCGTCCAGTTTGTTCAATTTGTGCAGTTTGTCTTGTTTGACAACTTCGTCTACTTTACCAAGTTTGTCCACTATGTCCAGTTTATCCAATTCGTACAGTTTGTCCACTCTGTCCTGTTCGTCCAATTTAACTAGTGTTTTGAAGAAAGGATTAAACAGATTCTTGCTGACTATCTTCCCAAGAAGAAAGATAAACATGATCATGATTGGGTAGTAATCATGATCCAGATGAACATTTAGACGAAATTGTATCTTATAATTCAGATGAAATTCTTGGACAAAATATTGTTGGGTTAAGTCCCCGTTGGGATCTAGATTTAAAGGTTAACCCAGATGGTTCTATCACTGATTAGAGTCGTGGTGGTCAAAAGTTTTGGTATTCATCTCCAAAGTTTGACTCATCTCAAGCTGTTGAGCCATCTTCTGTCGTTCCTCAACCTTCCAAGTCTTCCGCTCAAAATGAAATGCTGATGTATCGCTTGCTCTATGTTGATAGAAAAAGAAAAGAGTTGGCGCTCTCAGAAGAATGAAAAGAAGAAAAATTAAATTAAAATCTCAAGACTGGATGAAAAGTTGATCCTGCATTATGAAAAGTTGATCCTGCATTTTTGCATTATGAAAAGTTGATCTTGCATTATTAGTATCAGAGGCAGAACGCATGCTCAACTTTTGATGGGGGAAGATCATAGTAGATTTACAAGGAAAATAGGTGTCATTGTGTTATTAGAAGCATTAAAGTTGATGTCACAAATGTCATCTCAAGAATTATTGACAAGACAAAAGTTGTCTCAAGAATTAAAGGCATGACAAAAAGGTCAAAAGCACTCAAGGATCAAAGACCACATGTGTACATTATGGTGTTACTATTTCACCTACCATTGGTAACCTTTTGTCAAAAGTTTCACTATTCCTCTGGTGACTTTTTGTAAAGTTATTTGTTTTTTAGTTCTTTAGTGGATATAGAAGGAGATTCTACCTTATCTCTTTTTTTCCATCTTTTCCTCTAAAGCAATGTGTCATTAGGACCCCTTCATTTGGTCGGAAAGGAAAATGTTTTGTCCCCTCTCTCCATCTATATAAGGAGAAGAGTTTGCTTTGTTTTGGGGGGGAGTTTTCAATATTAGTTTTCAGAGCAAGTTTTCTTATCAAGTTTAGAAAGTTGAGTGTGAAGCTCAAGTGTGCCGGAGCTCAAGTATCAAGTATCTTGTAAACAATTTGTAAGTATTTCAATAATATGTTTTGTATTTTATTATGTCTAAAAGGTTGACTTTACTTAAACATTTTAATACTTGTGTTGAGCACTTAGAAAAATTAGATAGAATTATCAAAAGAACTAATAGTGACTTGCAAAGAAGTCCCTGTGCTCGTCGAGGTGCTCGTCATTGTCCTCATCATCAACTCTTTGAATATCGTCGTAATGTTGTAGTTCGTACTTATTCTTCTTTACAATGTGTAAATTTAGATCAGAAGATCAATTGGAAATGTTAGGAAGAATTTGAGCTATTTAACCTGTGTTTGATTATCAGATTTTCTTTAGAGTTTTTTATTTCCTTGTGCAATTTGCATTTTTGTGTGCTGCTTGGAAAAAGTAGAGTACTAAAGGTCGCGTAGCAAGTCCCGCTTTAGCCGTGGATAGGCGTTTAGGGCAGTAAATCGTTGACAGACCGCTCTAGTTTTCCTACAGCCCACATATGGAAAGAACTAAAGGAAAGAAGAAGCTTTTTAAAAATCTGTTTAAATCATTTCAAAATCCTTCTAACAAATCTGATGTCTCTTCGTCTTCATATCAAACTGCTATATCTGGTTTTATGTCTAGTAATTTAGAAAATGAGAAAAAAATCTGAAAAATTAAAAACTTCATAAGAAATAGTTTTTGAAAACTTTGATCCAGCAATATCAAATTGGAAAATGCCTTCCTTGCATATAACAGAAGTATATAGCAATGGAACCTTTGAAGAACAGAATGACTATCATATTAAAACTGTTGAAAGTATTGTTTCCTTATCTGGAGGAAAACAGACCATTAAGCTTTTAGATCAAAGAGTTATTCAACAAATTAAATCAAAATACAATTACCAGCATATCGGATTAATTTAGGTTGGAATTAAACCTCTGTTCAGATTAGGACTAAATGCCTTTGTATGTGTTTATGTTCGAGATTAAAGACATGATGAGTTTGATGATTTGCTATATGCTATGGTTGAATCTAGTCTATGTCATGGGTCTGCCTACTTCAACTGCCTCCCAACTATTACAGTTGATGTTCATG
This sequence comes from Chimonanthus praecox, assembly GCA_022113865.1. Lineage (NCBI taxonomy): Eukaryota > Viridiplantae > Streptophyta > Magnoliopsida > Laurales > Calycanthaceae > Chimonanthus > Chimonanthus praecox. The sequence continues at coordinate 31,929,649 of CM039089.1, read as the reverse complement.
ATGAAGATGTCTTAGATTGTGCTATTCTTGGATTTCAAAGTAAAGGGTTAAAAATGAGTCCAAAAAGTAAACCTTTTGCTATAATACACAGAGTGATTTACAAATCAATGATGTCTCTGTTTCCCATGGTTGCCTATGAACAAAAAGTTGAAAGAGAGACAACAATTGTTCTTTCGGAAACAAATTTTAACAATAATGTATTCATTCCAAAAGTAATTAATTCGTCTAGTTTGTCAACTTTGCCAGTTCGTCTAGTTATTCCAGCTTGTCCACTTTGCCCAATTTTTTCACTTTGCTCAATATGTCCAATTTGTCTAGTTTGTCAAGTTCGTCTACATGATTCAGTTTGTCCAATTTGTTCAGTTCGTCCAGTTTGTCCAATTCGTCCTATTCGTCTAGTTTGTCCAGTTAGTCCATTGTATCCACTTTTTCCAGTTCATCTACTTTCTGCAGTTCGTCAACTTTGTCATGTTTCTCTACTTTTTCCAATTCGTCCAATTTGTCCAATTCGTCCAGTTTGTCAACTTTGTCCTGTTCGACATGTTAGACTAGTTTGTCCACTTAATATAGGTCATCCACTTTGTCCAGTTTGTCCACTTTTTCAAGTTCGTCCAGTTTGTCTAGTTTATCAACTTTGTTTAAATGGTATAGTTTGTCCAGTTTGACCCGTTTTTCTAATTTGTCCAAATCGTCTAGTTCGTCTAGTTTGTCTAGTTTGTCTAGTTTGTCAAGTTTGTCTAGTTTGTCAAGTTTGTCAAGTTTGTCTAGATGCTTCAGTTTGTCCAATTTGTACAGTTTGTCCATTTTCTATAATTCGTCCAGTTTGTCAACTTTTGTCCAGTTCGTCCATTTTTTCCAGCTTGTCCACTTTGCCCACTTTGTTCACTTTGCTCACTATGTCCAGTTTGTCTAATTTGTCAAGTTCGTCTACATGATTCAATTTGTCCAATTTGTTCAGTTCGTCCTATTCGTCCAGTTTGTCTAGTTAGTCCATTTATCCACTTTTTCCAGTTCATCCAGTTTCTGTAGTTCGTCAACATTGTCATGTTCCTCTACTTTTTCCAATTCATCCAATTTGTCCACTTTGTCCAGTTCGTCCAGTTTGTCAACTTTGTCCAGTTCGTCCAGTTTGTCCACTTTGCTCACTTTGTCCAATTTATCTAGTTTGTCCAGTTTGTCCATTTTCTACAATTCGTCCAGTTTGACTAGTTTTTTCAGTTTGTCCACTTTGTTCAGTTGGTCCAGTTTGACTAATTATTCTAGTTTGTCCACTTTGTTCAGCTGTTCCAGTTTGTCCTGTTCGACATGTTAGACAAGTTTTTCCACTAAATATAGGTCGTCCACTTTGTCCAGTTTGTCCACTTTTTCAAGTTCGTCCAGTTTGTCCAGTTAATGTAGTTTGTCTAGTTTGTCCATTTTGTTCACTTTGCTCACTTTGTCTAGTTTGTCTACTATGTTCACTTTGCTCATTTCGTCTAGTTTGTCTAGTTTATCAACTTTGTTTAGATGGTATAGTTTGTCCAGTTTGACCAGTTTTTCTAATTTCTCCAAATCGTCTAGTTCGTCTAGATGGTCAAGTTTGTCCACTTTGTCGAGTTGGTCAAATTTAGCCAATTATTGCAGTTTGTCTAGTTTGTACAAGACGTACAATTTGTCCACTTTGTTCAGTTTTTACAGTTTGACTTGTTTGTCCACTTCGTCAACTTTATCCTATTTGTTCACTTTGTCCACTATCTCCAGTTTGTCCAGTTTCACGAATTTGTCCAGTTTATCTAACTTGTTCAATTCATCCTGTTTGTCCAGTTTGTCCAATTCGTCCTATTCTTTCAGTTTGTCAAGTTAGTCCTTTTTTTCCAGTTTTCCCACTTTCTACAGTTTGTCCACTTTGTCATGTTTGTCCACTCTTTCCAATTTGTCCAGTTTGTCCACTTTGTCCATGTTGGTCAAGCTAGCCAAATATCTGAAATAGTCCTAGAGGGGGGTGAATAGGACTATTGGGGAATTTTAAAATCTATTTAAATATTGGGCACTTTAATGATTAATCAATACAAATTTGCTCAATTAATATTCTAAATGTGATTTACAAGCAAGATTAAGTTTAAGCAAATTATGTGTGCAATAAGATATGAGCTAAGCAAGTGCACAAAATAAGGTGAAGGAGATGAGAAGAGATGGAGAATTGTGACACAATGATTTTTACGTGGTTCGGCAACCTTTCCTACATCCCCGCCTCAAGTACACCACTAGAGGATTTCACTAACCTTCTCCTTCACGGATGGAGAAGAAACCAATTACAAAGCTTAATCTACTTCACGGGTGTAGATCGACCTAATCACCAAGAGAACACCTCTCTTGAAAGCCAATAGGGCTACACCAACCCTTTACAATATTTCACAATTAATAGAAAGAAGTTGTGCTTTGAAATATACCAAGAACTTAGCTTTGAGTTACTTGAAGTAGCGTGGGCTTGTTCTTGAATGTCCTCTTCTTGGCTTGATGTAAATGCTTCAATGAAGTCCAACCAAGATGATAGCAAGGAGGTATAAGGAAAACAAAGGTTTTCCTATGAGGATTACGACCCTAGAAAGAATCTCTACTTGACACATTCAACTTAGAGCATAAGATGCTCAAGATATACCTATGAGAGCTTTTAATGTGTTTGAGATTAAGAGTCAAAGCTTAGAGTATTATGACTATGGAGTTTGTAAGCTTTGGAAGTTGTTGGAAAGCTTGGAAGAATATATGAATAAATTGGGCTCAAGTCATCAATCTTTTTCTCTCCAAAAAGCCTTACATTTATAGGCTAGAAAAGTTCCAATGGATCTATCTTCGGATCTTCCGAAGATGGGTCTCGGACCTTCCAAGGTTGCAACGATCGGATTCCCAACGGTCATATTACAATAGCTATTTTGACCATGCAACGGATAGTTTGACTGATCCTCGGAACGTCCGAAGGTTTCTGTTAGGAATGTCCGAAGTTCCCAGGAATGCCTGGGTTCAGAATATCCACGGACGTTCCGAGACCATGTTCTCGGAAGTTTCGAGCTACCCATAAATCCCAACAACTGATAGATGAAAGGAATATCCTCGGACGTTCCAAGACATTTTCTCGGAAGATCCGAGCTTCCCATAAGAATCATTTTTCACTAAGTGTTGGAAACTTGAGATTTTGTGAAAAACGTGCACATGGTGGAGAGCTCATGAGTGTTTTATGCAAATCAGTTAGATTTTAACTATAATGAACATTTTAGATTGGAAGGACACACAAAATATGGAGATATTTGGTAGATCGCGAGAGCTCTCCACATAGCAGAGTGGGATTAGAAACCCTATTTGTATTATTCCAATTTTAACCAAAAGGGCTTCTAAGGCTTTTAGGTCAGTCCTATGGTCCATATACCTGTGATGGTTGGCGTTCAAAGAGTTCTTCAGGTTTTGGTGCGAGCTTTCAAACAACGTGTCTTCTGGAGCTTCAAGCTTGATTTGACTGTGCGTGTCTTCTAGAGATGAGGTCTTAGACACGTAGACGGTTACGACTCAGTCAAAGAAATTGACAACTCAGGACTCAATCGGACACAGTCAAGGAATTGACAACTCAATCTGATTCAGGAGAGGCATTTTTAATTTTTAGGCCAATAATCTCCCCCTTTGTCAATTTCGTGACAAAACCTAGAGAATACTCTATACAAACTCAAATACAAGTTGCAACTTAAATGAGTTCAAATACATGTGCCAAGTACAGAAATAAAATATTACAATAAACTCAATACATTTGGACATGACTTCATGAAGTTTGAAGACTTGAAGGTACATAGCAGCTCCCCCTTACAACATAAACTGCATATTCTTGGTGGAAAGTGATCTCCCCAATGGTTAGTGATAATAAGCAATATGTGTTCAATTTTAAAGCATGTCTTATCACATTTGCTCCCCCTATCTTTGATACCAATATTGAATTTTTTTGTTTCTCCCCCAACTTCATGTATTGACCTTTCAAAAGTTTTCTCTCATAAAAACATTTGTGTCTCCAGTATTTCAATATTTCTCCCCCTTTTTGTCAAAAATTGACAAAGGGTCATGTTAAGTATTTTACATGGAGCACAAGTTGGAAATGGTCATTTGAATAAGTGTAACCTCTCCAGGTTATCATAAACCTTGTCAAATAAGTATTCACATTTACTCCCCCTTAATGTTGGAGGGTGACAAAGGTTTAGATGTACATGTCATATTTCCACTTGTTGTACAAATTTAACTTTGAGGCCAGATATATTTGATACCAATTGAAACACAATGATATATGTTGCCAAAATGAAAATAGTATAACTATAACGCATATAAGGGATAATCACAATCCATGTGAGCACAATTGATAATTCATTAATATTCATCCAAATGCATATACACACATGTAATGCGTTCACGAAGGCAATAAGAATATACAAATTATTTCATTTTTCATGAAGGCATATGAGAAAGCCAACATCTTTTTCTTTTTTCTTTTTAATTTGTATTCCTATTACCATTCAGTCATTTATGACCACAATAGAAAGTTGAACTTCATAAGATCTTTCATAGTTGAATAAGCCATTCCCCCTTTTTTTCTTTAATGACTTATATGAAGGAGTTATAAATCATATATGAATCATATAATGTCAAGTATGTGGAATTGGGAAAAATTAGACTCCAACCATCATCCATGAAAGCAAATGAGTTCACCCAACCGTCCATACATGCATGAGACCAAGAATAAGAGTAATATCCAACCATCAACCATCAACACTATAAAGCATCCATGAATAAAATGACAAATATTCAACTCTTAAAAAAAATATAACTATAGCTTTTTAGAGTTTGAACATTTCCATATTTGCAAAATATTACATGCCGAAGAGTTAATACATCCCCAAAATTTGACCAAACAGGTCAACGAGCCCAAGGTGTGTGTACCCATCCCACTACTCCAAGTGGTCCATCATGGTCTGGTCTGACGAGAAGAGGAAGGAGTATCGGCATCGGAACGTCTGTAGCTTACAATATCCAGAATCTGCTTCAACCATGAGTCGTGCCTTGCTTGAGTTCCGCGAATCTCGACAATATTCCTCTCATGAGATTCACACAACTCTGCAATGTCTCTCTCTAAGGAAGCTAGACATTGAAGAAGTTGAGGTTGAGGAGCTTGTTCTTCTCGTGTCTGCTCACTATGTACTTCCTCTTGATGGGCTTCTTCACCTCCTGTTTGTTCTGCATTCTGCACTTGTTCGTCTACAACAGGGGGTGCTTGAGGAGGACGAATGGTTCTTCGAGAATGAGAGCGCTCAATGAGTCCCATTTTCTACAAAGATGTTCTGTTGAGAGGGTTGTGATACATAGTCTCCTCATCTGGAATTGGGACGCCTAATTTCTTGGCCAGTTCTGACATGAGATATCTGAAAGGAGCAGCAGAATGACCTTTGCAAGAGCAATAATCAATGATGGTCCGACAGATTATGGAGGGAAGACAGATGTTTTGTTCAGCATCTACAGCAATCAGTGTATTTATCATAAGAGGAGTCAAGTCTCCTCTATTACCCTTTCGTGGATAAACATTGAAGATGAACACTTGGTGCAGAAGACGGAATTTAAGGAGAAGCTTGGAAGCACGGAGAGCATTGCTTCCAATCCATTCGATGAATATTCCACATAATTTCTCAGTTACCCATAATATTTCACTATTAGGGACAGAGTTGTCAATAGACTTAAGGCCGCCAGGACATAGGGGCACACCAATTAGAGAGGAGATGTGACTTGGTGTAATCTGTACTTAGGATCCATTAGTTAAGCTTATGGTAAATGATGGATGATCACAGTTCACACTACAGATTGCACCATACATTCCTTTGGCAAGAGAAAGATAGCTGTGACCACCCCATTTCAAGATGTTTAGCCAGTTGTTACGCCCAAGAGTTTGTGGAACATCAAATTGTTCCAAACATTCTATATCACTATGTCGTTCAAAAATAATTCCAGTTCTTGTGATGTATTTAGTAGTCTCTAGAACTACATCCATGAGATGTCTCTTAGGAAGATTGGTGAGAAATAGAGGTCGTCTCCTATAGGTTTGAGTGTCGCGAGCAGCTTCATCCATATTTTGAAAAACAAATCGAGGGAAACGAGAGAAGGTGCCGAGGGTGGAATCCTAAGACACTAACAGAGATTTGCAAATGGAAGACTGATGGAGAAGGACCCTAAGCAGAAATAAAACAAACTTAATTAACACCCAAAGCAAGATGATTACCAATTAAGGACTGATTTTGGGTTGTTTGGCCCTTGAATTTCACTGAAATCAGTGGAAATCAGTCTTCCTTAGGGATTCTTCTCTAGAGCTTGGAATAAGCTTGAGCCAAAAGCTCAAGAAATCAGTTCTAAAACAAGGGAGAAGTAAGCTTACCAATGGATTCAGGAAAATCCCAAACTATAAGCTGATTTTATCAAAAATACCTATTAGGAGCTACCAAACATGAAGAGAGATTCGAAAGAATGCTTACCCGAGAAGGAGATGAGTTTTGTCCGAAGGAAAATGTGAATGGAGAAGAGATGAGAGATTTGAAACTTCACCTCGGAGGGAGACTTGAGAAGGCTCGGAGGGAGAGATGGGTCGAAGAAGGGAAGACACGGAAGAAGGGAACGAAAAAAAAAAAGGCTGCGGATCGTGTTTTATAAATCTCGAGACTGTGCTGTTTTTGCATCTTCGGAACATTCTGAAGTAAGTTACTATATTCTTCGGACGTTCCAAGGTTATCTAGAATTAAGGGCATGTTTTGCATCTTCAGACGTTCCGAAGAAAGTTCCTTTCTTGTTCGGACGTTCCGAGGTTCGTAAACAGCATCAGCACCTTCGAATGTTCCAGAGGATGACTTCCACACTTCTGAAGACTTCCACTTTGGACGGTCAGAGACGATAATTCGGATCGTCCGAGATAGGTAAGATTCCAAAAGGAATTTAGATTTGAATTTTTATTTTTGGGCCTTACAGAGGTGTTCATTTGATCAGGGAAACCTGCCTAAACCACCAATGGCAAGATGGTAATAGTCCTAATTGGAGGTCCTAAAGAGTCAAGAATCATGCAATTAAATATTTTAACAATGACCACTCTACTCAAGCATGATTCGCACATACCATGTTGCAAGAAACACTATATCAATGATTTTCAATACAATTAAGCAACATGAACATATTTGGTTAATCAATTACTACCAAGGTGTCCATTTCAAATGATTTAAATTCAAGACTTGGAGATGGAGATAGTGAAATCAACAATGATCCAACAATTTGTGTTCATATCACTATGAGGTAGGAAGATTAAACCAAGCAATCAACAATTAATTCTTTTGGACTTTTGATAAGATCAAATCCATGCATTTGTGACTCCACAAGTATGATGTACATCATAGCCATGAAAGATGTCATCATTGCATTAAGAGTCAAGAATTTGATACCAAAGCATATAAATTACTTAAACTTGTGGTGAACCAATAATCATAATGCTAGGCAAAGTATTCTACTTAGGTCCAATGATATTACTATTTGCTCTAATTTTGGACCATAGTGGAACAAGGTTGACACACACATATTATCAACATGATATAGGAATGAAAAGCTTGGATGAAACAAGACAATCAAATGGTATTACATATATGATCAAATCTAATTTGAATATGCAAGATGGAATCATATAAATTCAACACAAGTTCATACCCAAGATCATAACCCAAACTAATCCACTCTCCTAGCCTTGGGTAACCATATGGCGTTTGGAAAAGGTCTTTGAAGACCACCGGTGTCAGACACATGAACATTTGATTTTCTCTTTTCGGTGTTCTTATTCAATTTACAAAATCTTGTGAATTCATTTAAGGCTTCAATTAATTTATGAGTTAAGGCATGATTTAAATTTCCATTTAAGTTCTTATGCCTTTTTTCATGATTTTGAATTCTTGCTACATAATTCCATTGATTTTTATTTCTCTTAACCCTTTTCACATTTTCTTTGTGAACATTTTCCTTTAGATTTTGCATCTTAATTTGATTTGCATTTTTGTATTTATTTTCTTTTCTTACTTTGCATTCAAACATGAGATGCCCAGATTGTCCACAATGAAAGCATTTTATGATTTTCATTGGAGGAATTGAGGGTGACTTACCCTTAATAAAGATAGTTTGGCTCTTAGGTCCTTTATCATTTTTCCTATCATATCCAAGACCCGTTTTGTCTCGAAATGGTTTGCTTAGTTTTAGAAGCTTTTCAAGTTTCTCTTCTCTACTTGTGAACTTCATCTCAAATTTTTCCTTATATTTAAGTCATTGACTTCTTTTGCTAATATTTAATATTCAATTTCTAGATTTGATTGTGATTTAGGAACAATAGCTTTAGCATCATTAAGTTTTTTTTTAATTTTAGCATTTTCTTCTTCTTCACGACTTAGCACAATTTTCAAATCTTTGTAATTTCCTTTTAATGAATGAAGTTCATGCTTCAATTTTCTTATATCATTTTCAAGATTTTCTTTTTCATTTATTTCCACTTTTAAGCATTCTTCAAGTTTCAAGCACTCTTCTTGAATAGCTTTTGGATTTACTTGATTTGCCAATGTTAGATCTTTTAGAATGTTTTCTTTTTCCAACTTTTCTTGATTTAGCTCTTTTGTTAGTTTTATATTTTCTTTACCAACTTTCTTAAGTTGCTTGTACATTTCATTTAACGACTCACTTAATTCTTCCATGGTAGGTGTATTATCTTCTACATCTTCTTCATTAGTTTGTTCTTGTTGAGGTTCAAGTGTTTGAATGGGGTCCTAAACAATACACCACTTCCAAGGCCTCTTCTTTCCTAGGTTTTTCATAAGTTTTCTCTAACATGTCCCATGCTTCCTTTGCGGTTTCACAAGATATGATATTCTCTAAGATATTTGATGAAACGACACAAAGTATCGCATGGAGGGCATTAGCATTTACAGACTACATGCTCTTTTCAATATCATTGTATGAGAAGTAAATCTTAGAAGGTTTAGTCCATCCACATAAGATTATTTCCCATAGAGCTCCATCCATTATCATTAGGTACATTTTTATTTTGGCTTTCCAAATAACATAGTTAGAGCCATCAAGTATTAGAGGACACATCACAGCCATACAATCACCCTTAGACATTTCTAGCTTGAACGATCTACTCTTAGACGGTTAAGTCAAATAGCAAGTGTCCTTGCTCTGATACCACTTGTTGGTCAAGCTAGCCAAATATCTAAAATAGTCCTAGATGGGGGTGAATAGGACTATTGGGGAATTTTAAAATCTATTTAAATATTGGGCACTTTAATGATTAATCAATACAAATTTGCTCAATTAATATTCTAAATGTGATTTACAAGCAAGATTAAGTTTAAGCAAATTATGTGTGCAATAAGATATGAGCTAAGCAAGTGCACAAAATAAGGTGAAGGAGATGAGAAGAGATGGAGAATTGTGACACAATGATTTTTACGTGGTTCGGCAACCTTGCCTACATCCCCGCCTCAAGTACACCACTAGAGGATTTCACTAACCTTCTCCTTCACGGATGGAGAAGAAACATATTACAAAGCTTAATCTACTTCACGGGTGTAGATCGACCTAATCACCAAGAGAACACCTCTCTTGAAAGCCAATAGGGTTACACCAACCCTTGACAATATTTCACAATTAATAGAAAGAAGTTGTGCTTTGAAATATACCAAGAACTTAGCTTTGAGTTACTTGAAGTAGTGTGGGCTTGTTCTTGAATGTCCTCCTCTTCTTTGCTTGATGTAAATGCTCCAATGAAGTCCAACCAAGATGATAACAAGGAGGTTTAGGGTAAACAAAGGTTTTCCTATGAGGATTAAGACCCTAGAAAGAATATCTATTTAACACATTCAACTTAGAGCATAAGACGCTCAAGATATACCTATGAGAGCTTTTAATGTGTTTGAGATTAAGAATCAAAGCTTAGAGTATTATAACTATGGAATTTGTAAGCTTTGGAAGTTGTTGGAATGCTTGGAAGAATGTATGAATAAAGTGGGCTCAAGTTATCAATCTTTTTCTCTCCAAAAAGCCTTACATTTATAGGCTAGAAAATTTCCAACGGATCTATCTTCGGACCTTCAGAAGATGGGTCTCTGACCTTCCAAGGTTGCAACGGTCGGATTCCCAACGGTCATATTACAACAGCTATTTTGACCGTGGAACGGATAGTTTGACTGATCCTTGGAACGTCCGAAGGTTTCTGTTCGGGAATGTCCGAAGTTCCCAGGAATGCCTGGGTTTAGAATATCCTCGGACGTTCCGAGACCATGTTCTCGGAAGTTTCGAGCTGCCCATAAATCCCAACAACTGATAGATGAAAGGAATATCCTCGGACGTTCCAAGACATGTTCTCGGAAGATCCAAGCTTCTTAGAAAAACCATTTTTCACTAAGTGTTGGAAACTTGAGATTTTGTGAAAAACGTGCACATGGTGAAGAGCTCATGAGTGTTCTATGCAAATCAGTTAGATTTTAACTATAATGAACATTTTAGATTGAAAGGACACACAAAATATGGAGATATTTGGTAGATCGCAAGAGCTCTCTACAGGGCAGAGTGGGATTAAAAACCTTGTTTGTATTATTCCAATTTTAACCAAAAAGGCTTCTAAGGCTTTTTGGTCAGTGCTATGGTCCATATACCTGTGATGGTTGGCATTCAAAGAGTTCTTCAAATTTTGGTGTGAGCTTTCAAAACAACGTGTCTTTTAGAGCTTCAAGCTTGATTTGACTGTGCGTGTCTTCCAGAGATGAGGTCTTAGACACGTAGACGGTTACGACTCAGTCAAAGAAATTGACAACTCAGGACTCAGTCGAACACAGTCACGGAATTGACAACTCAGTCTGACTCAGGAGAGGCAGATTTAACGTTTAGGCCAACAATCCAGTTCATCCAGTTTGTAGAGTTCGTCGAGTTTCTAGATGGTTCAGTTTGACCAGTTTATCTAATTTGTCCAGTCTATTTGTGTTGTTGGTAAGTTAGTCTACTTTGTCGAGTTGGTCCAACTGAGCCAATTTGTGCAGTTTGTCCAGTTTGTCTTGTTTGTCCACTTCGTCTACTTTACCAAATTTGTGCACTTTGTCCACTATGTCCAGTTTGTCCACTTTGTGCAATTCATACAGTTTGTCCACTTTGTATTGTTCGTCTAGTTTAACTCATTTTTTAGTTTGTCCACTTTGTTCAGTTGGTCCAGTTTGACTAATTATTCTAGTTTGTCCACTATGTTTAGCTGGTCCAGTTTGTCCTTTCCGTCCTGTTAGACGAGTTTTTTTCCAGTTTGTCCGCTTAATACATGTTGTCCACTTTGTCCTGTTTGTCCACTTTGACAAATTTTTCTACTTTTCCTATTCGTTGAGTTTGTCCACTTTGTCTAGTCTGTCCACTTTGTCCAGTTTGTCTAGTTTGTCAAGTTTGTTCAGTTGACTAGTTTGTCCAATTTGTCAAGTTTGTCCAGTTTATCTAATTTGCACAGTTCGTCCTCTTTGTCCAGTTTGTCCAATTCGTCCTATTCGTCCAGTTAGTCCACTTTATCCACTTTTTCCAATTTGCCAACTTTCTACTGTTCGTCAACTTTGTCATGTTTCTCCACTTTAGCCAGTTTGTCCACTTTGTTCAATTAGTCCACTTTATCCAGTTTGTCCAATTTGTTCACTTTGTTCGCTTTGCTCACAATGTCCAGTTTCTCTAGATTGTACAGTTCGTCTAATACGTCCTGTTTGTCCAGTTTGTCCAGTTTGTCCTATTCGTCCAGTTTGTCCAGTTAGTGCATTTTATCCACTTTTTCTAGTTTGCCCATTTTCAACAGTTCGTCAACTTTGTCATGTTTCTCCACTTTTTCCAATTTGTCCAGTTTGTCCAGTTTGTCAACTTTGTCCAATTTGTTTAGTTTGTCCACTTTGTTCACTTTGCTCACTTTCTTTAGTTTATCTAGTTTGTCAAGTTTGTCTAGATGGTTCAGTGTGTCCATTTTCTATAATTCGTCCAGTTTGTCAATTTTGTCCAGTTCGTCCAACTTTTCCAGTTTGTCCACTTTGCCCACTTTGCTCACTATGTCCAGTTTGTCTAGTTTGTCAAGTTCGTCTAGATGGTTCAGTTTGTCCATTTTCTATAATTTGTCCAGTTTGTCAACTTTGTCCAGTTCGTCCAGTTTTTCCAGCTTGTCCACTTTGCCCACTTTGTTCACTTTGCTCACTATGTCCAGTTTGTCTAGTTTGTCAAGTTCGTCTAGATGATTCAGTTTGTCCAATTTGTTCAGTTCATCCAGTTTGTCCAATTCGTCCTATTCGTTCAGTTTGTTCAGTTAGTCCATTTTATCCACTTTTTCCACTTCATCTAGTTTCTGTAGTTCGTCAACTTTGTCATGTTTCTCTACTTTTTCCAATTCGTCCAATTTGTCCACTTTGTCCAGTTCGTCCAGTTTGTCAACTTTGTCCAGTTCGTCCAATTTGTCCAGTTTGTCCACTTTGCTCACTTTGTCCAATTTATCTAGTTTGTCAAGTTTGTCTAGATGGTTCAGTTTGTCCATTTTCTGCAATTCGTCCAGTTTGACTAGTTTTTTAAAGTTTGTCCACTTTGTTCAGTTGGTCCAGATGGCTCAGCAACTTGAGATGAGTCAAACTTTGGAGATGAATATCAAAACTTTTGACCACCACGGTTATAATCAGTGACAGAACCATCTGGGTTAACCTTTGAATCTGGATCCCAACGGGGATTTAACCCACCAATATTTTCTCTAAGAATTTCATCTGAATTATAAGATGCAATTTCGTCTAAATGTTCATCTAGATCATGATTACTATCTCAATCATGATCATGTTTATCTTTCTTCTTGGGAAGATAGTCAGTCAGTAAGAATCTGTTTAATCCTTTCTTCAAAATTTAGGGATTCAACAGAAATATCCATGGGATCAGGAGACTGAGATGTTTTCTCTTTCTTCTATTTTGCCATTTCTTTTGCAATTTTCTTGGCAAGGAGATCTACCATTAAAATAATGTCATCATCTGTCCTTTCTTCTACTTTGGACTTTTCATTCTTAACTGGCGGAGTGATTTAATTCAAAATCTTCTCATATGTTTCTTAATCAATTTTTTGCCACCATTTTTGAAATATATTTTGGTAAAGGAATGGCCGACTATATAAGTCTTTCGCAAGGCACTTTTTCTTCTATTTCACAAAACTTTTCAAAAAGATAACGAAAATTATCTAGAAAGATTTTCTGACTAACACCAAAATAACACCACCAACTATAGAACCAAGATGGGATATTTTGGTAGATATGAGAAACATTAGGACTTTCTTCTTTGAATCTGATGAACCATGAATGGGCATATTGTCTATTTTGCCACATGAGAGCGTATTTCCAAGCATCCATATAATCCCAATAATTGAAATAATCAATGGAATTATAAAGTTGGATGGATTTCGTCCTGTGAAGAGGACCATTCCAACCATCTTCAGTCAAAATCTTCAGAATGGTGAATTTTGAATAAGTAACAACACCATTATGATTCTTGTTATGGAATATGAGAATACTTTTCGTCTGATGAAGGATATTGAGATACCACTCTCGATTCTTCTTTTTATCAGGAGAGTAATAGTGTAATCCTTTTCCAAATAGGAATTGGACATTTTCTTCTAGTGACCTTTCTTCCTGAAGTGAGCCAGAAGTAACGTAAACTGTAAATCTAGTATAGGTATATAATTCAGATTGGTGGATATCTTTAGCTGGAATATGAATTTGTTGGCTTTCTTCTGTATTGCCTGGGACTTTCTCCTTTCCTTTCGTCATTTTAAATGGAGATGAACTACTCGCCATTTCTTCTTCCCTGTAGGAATTCTTTAGAAAGAAAGTCAGGGAACGAGTTAGATTTTCTTTCAACAAATTCTATTTTAAATTCAAATATTGAAATAATAGCTTGCCACCTACCAAAAATCTGTTTGGAAGCAAGGTTCTTAACATCTTTTTCTAAAATTTCTTTAGCAGATTTAGCATCCACTCTAATTAAGAATTCTTTATTTAGAAGGTCATGCTGAAATTTAGTAACACATATCACAATAGCTAGAACTTCTTTCTTAATTGTGGAGTATTTCTTTTGAGCATCATTCCACAGTCCAGAGTTGAATTTTATCAATTCTTCTTTACCATTTTCATTTAATTGTAATAAGATTCCTCCATAACCTAACTTTGAGGCATCAGTCTAAACAATCTTAAATGCATTAGGGTTAGATAAACATCTACATGGGAGATTTTTAACTCTTTCTTTAATTTTTTGTACAGCTCTAGTATGATTCTCATACCATTCTAAGGGTTTTTTCTTCAATCTTTCTTGGAGCAATTTTCTATCTTTCGCTAGATCTTGATAGAAAAAAGCAACATAATTTAAACATCCAAGAAATCTTTATAACATATTTTTATCTTTTATTTCATCAGGAAATTTATCAGCAAATTGGATTACTCGATCTGTAGGAGTGATCCTTTTATCCTGTATTTCAAAGCCTAAAAATCTATTTTTTTTTGTTGAAATAGGCTCGTTTTCTTCTTAGATAAAACTAAACCATTTTGTTTAATTATCTTCTTAAAAATACCTAAATACTTTCAACATTGACTTACTGATTCAGAAAATATCAAAATATCATCAATATAGACAATAGAAAATTGAATATATGATGAAAATATTTCATTCATAATATTCTGAAATTCAGAGGGAGCATTTTTTAATCCAAAAGGCATGACGTTCCATTCATAATGACCCATTGGAACATTAAATGCAGTTTTGTATCGATCCTTCTCTTCAACCTGTATTTTCCAAAATCCAGACTAGAGATCAAATTTTGAGAATATTTTTGCATTGTACAGTCTGTTCAATAGATCTTGAGTATTTGGCAAAGGGTATCTGATCGATTGCAAAACCTTGTTAAGGGGCTTATACTTTATGACTAATCTTGGGACTCCTCTTTCAATCTCTGAAGCTTTTTCAACATAAAAGGCAGTACAGCTCCAAGGAGATTTACTTCTTCTAATTAATTTCTTTTTTAACAAATCTTCTATTTCTTTATTACATAGATCAAGATGGTAAGCATCCATTTGCGAAGGTCTAGCTTTTGTAGGGATGTTTCTTTCATCGAAATCTTTAATATAAGGCAGACTAATTATATGTCTTTTTCTATCCAAAAAAGCAGAAGGTAAATCAGAACAACATTCTTCTTCAATTTCTTTCTGAAAATTTTCTAATTTTTCTTTAAATTCTTTTTGTTCTAATTCATTTTTTATTCTAACACATTTAATTTCATTTTTTAATTCTTTTATATATTCTTCTCGATTTGCAATAATTTGATTCATCCTTAAAATTTTCGTTTGACTTGGTTCATCAATGAAATCAAAATTCACTTCTAAACCTTTAATTCTTGTAGTAATTCCTTTAGTACTGACAGAAAAGGGTTGAATTTGTAATATAAAAGGAGATCCTAAAATTACTTCATCCACGATATCTTTAGAGATTATAAATGGTGAAGAAATACAAACACCTAGGCAACAAATATGAATGTTTGGGATCTTTCTTTCAATAGCAATACTAGTACCATTAGCAGCAGAAATATGATGTTGGGATCCTTCTGTAAGATTAAATGACACAACACCCAATTGTATTACATTTAAGTCAGCACCTGAATCTATTAAGGCAGTCACAACTTTCTCAAAGGATTTTACTTTAATTTTAACTTGGACTCTCCACTGTTGTAATAAACAACGAGTTGGAACAGAAATATCACCAGTAGAGATTTTATTGATTTCTCCTTTTATTCTATGAATAAATCCTTGTTCTTCTTGATAGTTTCTTAGCATTTGTTCATCTTCATAATCTTTTATATCACCACTTTCTATCCATGAAATTCTTTCATCTAATTCATTATGTTTCCGGTTAATTCTAACCTTAATTCACGAATTTCTCTTTTCTGATCATTTAATTCTTTTTACAGATTAGATAAAGTTAAAGTGCGACTTTTCATCTGAATATTTCCAGCTCTATTCATTAATTCCATAATCGAATAACTAGGAGATTGGAAATTAAATTCTTTTTTCTTTTGAAGGGTTTTTCTTCTTCTTCTTCTTCTTCATCTTCTTCATAAAAATTTACAATTTTCTTTTGTGATTTTGAGGTTGCTTGTGATTTTGAGGTTCCTTCATCTGTTTCCTCCCCAAGTTTTGAAATTTGATTAAAAAATTGAACTGGACAAAGTTGACAAACTGGACGAACTGTACAAAGTGGACAAATTGAACGAATTGGAAAAAGTAGAGAAACATGGCAAAGTTGACGAACTGCAGAAACTGGATGAACTGGAAAAAGTGGATAAAATGGACTAACTGGACGAATAGGACGAATTGGACAAACTGACGAACTGAACAAATTGGACAAACTGAATCATCTAGACGAACTTGACAAACTAGACAAATTGGACATAGTGAGCAAAGTGAACAAAGTGGGCAAAGTGGACAAGCTGGAAAAACTAGACGTACTAGACAAAGTTGACAAACTGGACGAATTATAGAAATTGGACAAACTGGACAAATTGGACTGTAGCGACCCGACCCAATTTTTCGGAGTTTAGGGTCTTGGTAGCAGTGGAGTGAGTGTGGGCCCTATGGTGGGTCCTGGTTTGCCCGATTTTGAGTTCGGAGACTCAGAGGGCAATTTTGTAATTTTGAATTATTGAATTTTCTTTCGTAATTAAAAGTTTGAAAATCACACGTTCCCCCCCCCCCCCCCCCCCTCCCCCCGACGTTTGTCGTTTGTCTTCTTCGAGCTTTTTAAAATATTTTGAAGATTGGAGATTTTTATTTAAAAAAAAAAACCCTAAACTTAACCTCTCTTTCGGCAGCACTGTAGCTATGCGCTACAGTGCCGCCGCACCTGCCTCTCTCTCTTTCTGCTTCCTTCTCTTTCCCTTCCCTTCTCTTCTCTTCTCTTCTTCTACCCCAAACCCTAACCCTAAAGGAGTAGCCGCCCCTTTTGTTACCCCCTCGATGCGGTTCCTCAGCTCCTTCCTCCCTCTCGGTCGCGCACGCCGGCGCTGCTGTCCTCCCTGCTTCGGCGAGGTTTCCCTCTCTGTCGGGCACGCCGGCGCTGCTGTCGCTCTCTCTGGCTGCTGGCCGCCGCCTCTGCTTCGGGAGTTCCGGCTTAGCCCAGGTATTTCCGATTCCATCTCCATTTTTCTCCTTCTTTCTGATTCTTTTTCCCCTCTCTCGATCTCTCCCTTTCCCCTTCTGATTTTCCCGATTTCCCCTTTCATTTCCCTCATTTTTCTTCTTTCTCCTTCTCCTTCGGCCGAGTCTCTCAGACCGCAGAGTTGACTCGGCCGGGTTCGACCTTGAACCCCCATACCCAGCCCAGTTCGCCAGTTCCGGCCCAGTTCTCTAGATCCGGCCCAGTTCACTAGACTCAGGCCCGATTCGGACCCGACCCGTTCTCGGGCCCATTTGCACCCTGGGCCCAATTTGACCCGTTTCATCCAGTTTCTTACCCTCCTATTATTGTTTTATCAGATTGAGCCCCTTCAACCCTGGGACTCATTTTTCTCATATTGGATTTCAGGGGCACACACAGGTGAGGGAACTCACCACCGCTTTTAGCATGCATCTATGCATCTTACTTCCCTATTGAATGTGCGGGTACGAAATGCGGCGAATGCGGGCCCTCGGTATTATGAGCCACTCGGCAAGGGAACTGTTGATACCATTATGTGGCGGGCCCCCATCCGGATGTATTTGTACCCGATGCCCGTAGAGGCATATACAAGTTGATTATCTGATGTCGTAATTGATTGATTGTGTGGTGACCTGATTGGAGTTTACTTTTATTGATATTATGTTAATATGTCAACATGCGAATATATGTAATATGTCATGGTATATGTTTGATTATGGTGTGAGGTATTCTGTTGATAATATACCATATGATCATGTGATAATTAGTTTGGACTGCTAGACGTTATAACATGCTTGAACATTAACATGTCAACCAGTGATAAATAGTGATGCATACACCTGATTACTATGTGACAAACTACGTTAATAGCATGTGTAAGTGTAGAGTTAAATGTGCATGTTATATAGCTAGCATATGTGGGATGCCGGTGGGGCATGGGTACTAGGCCACATCAGGATTTAGAGACTCCCCCTAGCTTGTCGGGTAGTTAGGGTGCGGATGTTATGTGGGACCACACAGTGGACGCGTGGTTCGGATTCAGACTATCTTGTGATTGGAAATGGGTAGTCGTAACCCGGATTAAATGGTCGGTCCGTCTTGTATTTCCCAGACGTACCTATGAGAGAGGCATGATCTGACTTAGAGAACAAGGTGCCTTGGAGTCCCAGATAAGGACTAATTGGGGAGTAATTATGTTAACCCTAGATATGCCATCAGGTTGAATGTTGGTTCACCCAAGGTAACCTTAGAAGCCCCTGGCGGTTCCGATATCCGAATGTGTGACGGGTGAGGTGATCCATAGATGACCGAGTAGGCTGAGGAGGTGCTCGCCTAGGTCGAGGGATGGAGCGGTGAGGGACAGCTACCGCTGACAGAGTTGTGATCCCTAGATGACCGAGTAGGCTGAGGAGGTGCTCGCCTAGGTCGAGGGATGGAGCGGTGAGGGACAGCTCCCGCTGACAGAGTTGTGATCCCTAGATGACAGAGTAGGCTGAGGAGGTGCTCGCCTAGATCGAGGGGCGGAGCGGTGAGGGACAGCTCCCGCTGGGAAAGTTGTGATCCCTGGATGACCGAGTAGGCTGAGGAGGTGCTCGTCTAGGTCGAGGGACGAAGCGGTGAGGGACCGCTCCCGCTGACAGAGTTGTGATCCCTAGATGACCGAGTAGGTTGAGGAGGTGCTCGCCTAGGTCGAGGGACGGAGCGATGAGGGACAGCTCCCGCTGGGAAAGTTGTGATCCCTAGATGACCGAGTAGGCTGAGGAGGTGCTCGCGTAGGTCGAGGGACGATGCGGTGAGGGACAGTTCCCGCTGGTATGGTTTGTGATTCCCTGGATGACTGAATAGGCTGAGGAAGTGCTTGCCTAGGTTGAGGGATGATGCGATGAGGGACAGCTCCCGCTGATATGGGTTGTGATTCCCCGGATGACCGAGTAGGCTGAGGATGTGCCCGCTCGCTCATTGATCGAGGGATGGTACGATGTGATGTGATGAGATATTCCAGGTTAGGACACCTGTATGGTGGGGACAGCCTGTGGTGCAATGTGGTAGTGCGTTTACCAGCGGTTATGGCATTGGGGTTCATTGTTGAGACTTGTGTTGTTGGTGTTGACTCACCAGGAATTTATGGGCGCCTAACGAGTGAGTTCGGCTAGCTCACTCGGTAGAAAATCCATAGAATTCTGTGAGAGGTGGATACATCAGTCGTGTGGAGACCAGCACATAGGCTCCAAGGTTATGGGTTTGACTATCGAGACTCTGGTGTCTGGTTGATGAGACCATAGATGAGTTTGGTTGGTAGTTCGTTGAGGATTGGTGAGGTGGTTATTCCCGTGTGGTAATCAGTTTGGGACTCTAGTGAGTCCGATTCTTGGGTTGGTCGTGGTATGTGTGCGGGTTGTCATGAAAGGGTCATAGGTCTAGTTGAGGACTAGAGACCCCGATCTGACTGAGGATCAGTCTGCGTAACCATGGATGGGTGGACTGTTGCGGTTGGGCACATAAGGGAGTTGCATTCAGTTGGTTAGAGGATGTCCTAGATGCCCGGCTGATGTGGGCCCATGTGCTAGGGTAGGGCACACGTTTGTATGGTTATGCATGTAGACATCTTAGACATTGGTATGTCCATATGATTATGTGCAGTGTATGCTTGATGACTTATGATACATGTGTTCCCTTACTGGGCATGTAGAGCTCACCCCCTTGCCTCACAGGTACTTCATCGAGGGAGGGTTGGCGGGACCCTCAGTTGGACGTTGGACGTAGAGATGCAGTTTTGCACTTTGTCAGGGTCCCATCTTGTAATTGAGGACCTTCTGATGTATTTGAATTATGTGTACATTTCTTGAGTTGGATAAATGTAATAATGAAGTGATGCTATAATTAGTAATTATGACCGATGCTCATTGTTTTTGGTTTATTGGAGGATTGCCATGGTTAGTGTGGGTTGTGGGAGCAGCGTCTCCCATTTAAAAAAAAAAAAAGTATGTCCGAAATTGTATTGGATTGGTTTTAGGAGTTCGTATCAGTCTTAACGTGCCCGTAGCGGGACGGGTCGTTACATGGACAAACTGAACCATCAAGACGAACTTGACAAACTAGACAAACTGGACATAGTGAACAAGGTAACAAAATGGGCAAAGTTGACAAACTGGAAAAACTGGACGAACTGGACAAAGTTCACAAATTTGACGAATTATAGAAAATGGACACACTGAACCATCTAGACAAACTTGACAAACTAGATAAACTGAAGAAAGTGAACGAAGTGAACAAACTGGACAAACTGGACAAATTGGACAAACTGGAAAAAGTTGACAAACTGGACAAATTGGACAAATTGGAAAAAGTGGAGAAACATGACAAAGTTTGTCCGACCAAACGATGGGACAAGAGGACACGTGGCAACAACTGAAGGAAAGATGGAAAGGAAGAGCTAAGAGAGAATCTCTTAAAGTCTTCTTTCAACAGTAAAAGCAAAAGAAAAGAAATAACTTTAACAAAGTAAAGCTACCACCAACTGAAATAGTGGCAACTTAACATGACTTGACTTAAAGTAAAAACAAGGCATCAACTTTTGATATTGATGTGACACCAAAGCAGCAACTTTAATTCTTGTATCAACATCTGGCAATCCTTGCCCCACCAAAAGTTGAGTAATAACTTGGCTCTGATACCAACAATGCAGGATCATCAATTTTTCTTCTTTTCTTTTGCTTTGAATAAATCATCATACAATTTCGCCTTTTGATCAGATGTCAGAGATGCAGAAGGTACAAATGTAAAAGGATCAGCAGCTTGGGATGAATCATACTTTGGTATCGGTCCAGTTTGTCCACTTTGTCGAGTTGGTCCATTTTAGCCAATTTGTGTAGTTTGTCCACTTTGTACAGTCCGTCCAGTCTGTCCATTTTGTCCACTTTGTCCAATTCGTACAGTTTGTCCACTTTGTCTTGTTCTTCCAATTTGACTAGCTTTTCCATTTTGTCAAGTTTGTTCAGTTTGTCATGTTTGTCTAGTTTGTTAAGTTTGTCGAGCTGCTCAAGAATGTCAAATTTGTTCAATTTGTCCAGTTCGTACAGTTTGTCTAATTTGTCCAATTTGTCCAGTTTGTACTGTTGGTCCAGTTTGTCCACTTTGTTCAGTTTGTCCAGTTGGTCCAGTTTGTCAAATTTGTCAAGTTTCCCCAATTTATTTAATTTCTCCAGTTCATCTGTTTGTCTTGTTCGTCCAGTTTGACCACTTTTTCCAGTTAGTCCACTTTGTACAGTTCATCAACTTTGTCCTATTTGTCCACTTTGACAAATTTGCCCACTTTTTCCAATTCGTCTAATTTGTCTAGTTTGTCTTGTTTGTCAACTTTGTTCAGATTGTCCGCTTTGTCCAATTCGTACAGTTTGTCCACTTTGTCCTGTTCATCCAATTTGACTAGTTTTTCCATTTTGTGAAGTTTGTTCAGTTTGTCCTGTTTGTCTATTTTGTTAAGCTTGTCGAGCTGTTCGAGATTGTCAAATTTGTCTAATTTGTCCAATTGGTCCAGTTTGTCTAATTTGTCCAGTTTGTCCAGTTGGTCCAGTTTGTCCACTTTGCCAGTTTGTCCAATTGGTCAAATTTGTCCAATTTCCCCAGTTTATTTAATTTGTCCAGTTCGTCCTGTTTGTCCCGTTCGTCCAGTTTGACTAGTTCTTCTAATTAGTCCACTTTGTACAGTTCGTCCACTTAGACAAATTTGCCCACTTTTTCTAGTTCTTCTAATTTGTCTACTTTGTCCTGTTTGTCCACTATGTTTAGTTTGTCCACTTTGTCCAATTCGTTTTACGGTTTTAGGGTTTAGGATTTTAGGGGTCTAGGGTTTTAGGGGTTTCGGGTTTTAGGGTTTAGGGTTTTGGGTTTAGGGTTTAGGGTTTAGGGTTTAGGGTTGAAGGATTTTAGGGTTTAGGGTTCTAGGGTTTTACGGTTTTAGGGTTTTATGGGTTTAAGGTTTAGGCTTTAGGGTTTAGGGTTTAGAGTTTAGGGTTTAGGGTTTTAGGGTTTTAGAGTTTAGGGTTTAGGGTTTTAGGATTTAGGTTTTTAGGGTTTAGGGTTTTAGGGTTTAGGTTTAGGGTTTTAGGGTTTTAGGGGTTCAGGGTTTAGGGCTTAGGATTTAAAGTTTACGGTTTAGGGTTTAGGGTTTTATGTTTTAGGGTTTTAGGGTTTAGGTTTAGGGTTTTAGTGTTTTAGAGTTTTAGGGTTTAGGGTTTAGGGTTTCGAGTTTAGGGTTTCAGGGTTTAGGGTTTTGGGTTTGAGGTTTTAGGATTTTAGGCTTTTAGGCTTTTAGAAGGGTAGGATTTTAGGGTTTAGATTTTAGGGTTTAATGGTTTTAGGGTTTTTGGGTTTAGGGTTTAGGATTTAGGGTTTAGGGTTTTAGGGTTTTGGGTTTAGGGTTTTAGGATTTTAGGGTTTAGGGTTTTAGGGTTTTGGGTTTAGGGTTTTAGGATTTTAGGGTTTAGGGTTTTAGGGTTTAGCGTCTAGGATTTAGGGTTTTAGGGTTTTAGGGCTAAAGGGTTTTAGGGTTTTAGGGCTAAAGGGTTTTAGGGTTTAGGGTAGTGTTTTAGGGTTTACGGTTGAGGGTTATAGGGTTTTAGAGTTTTAGGGTTTATGATTTTAGGGTTTTAGGGATTTGGGTTTAGGGTTTTGGGTTAAGGGTTTTAGAATTTAGGGTTTACGATTTTTAGGTTTTAGGGTTTAGGGTTTTAGGGTTTAGGGGTTTAGGTTTTAGGCTTCTTGGGGCTTACAGTTTTAGGGTTTAGGGTTTTAGGGTTTTAGGGTTTTAACGTTTTAGGGTTTTGGGTTTAGGGTTTTAGCCTTTTAGGGTTTTAGGGTCTAGGGTTTAGGATTTAGGGTTTAGGTTTTTGGGTTTAGGGTTTTGGGTTTAGGGTTTTAGCGCTTGAGGGTGTTAGGGTTTAGGGCTTATTGTTTAGGGATTAGGGTTTAGGGTTTTAGGGTTTTAGGGTTTAGGGCATTGGGGTTTTAGGGTATTGGGGTTTAGGGTTTTAGGGTTTTAGGGTTTAAGGTTTTAAGGTTTAGGGTTTTGACGTTTTTGGGTTCAAGGTTTAGTGTTTAAGGTTTTATGGTTTTTGGGTTTTAGGGTTTTAGGGCTTAGGGTTTAGGGTTTTAGGGCTTAAGGGTGGAAGGTTTTAGGGTTTAGAGTTAAGAATTTTAGGGTTTTGGGTTTAGGGTTTCAGGGTTTTACGGTTTTGGGGTTTAGGGTTTTATGGTTTTTTAGGGTTTTAGGCTTTTAGGGCTTAGGGTTTACCGTTTTAGGGTTTGAGGGTGGATGGCTTTAGGGTTTAGGGTTCAGAGTTTTAGGGTTTAGGGGTTTAGGGTTTACGGTTTAGGGTTTTAGGGTCTTGGGTTTAGGGTTTAGGGTTTTGGGTTTTTGCGTTTTAGGGGTTTAGAGTTTAGGGTTTTGGGGTTTTAGTGCTTTAGGCTTTCGGGTTTTAGGGTTTTACGGTTTTACGATTTAGTTTTAAGGTTTTATGGTTTTAGGGGCTAGGGTTTTAGGGTTTTATGGTTTTAGGGTTTAGGGTTTTAGGGTTTGGGTTTAAGGGTTTTCGGGTTTGGGTTTAAGGGTTTAAGGGTTTTAGGGTTTAGGTTTTAGGCTTTAGGGTTTAGAATTTTAGGGTCTGGGCTTTTATGTTTTTGGGATTTAGGGTTTTATGGTTTTAGGGTTTGGGGAAGGGTTTAGGGGTTAGGGCTTAGGGTTTTAGGGTTTTCGGGTTAGGGTGTAGGGTTTAGGGTTTAGGGTTTAGGGTTTAGGTTTAGTGTTTTAGGGTTTTAGGGTTAAGGGGTTTAGGGTTTTAGAATTTAGGGTTTTAGGGTTAAGGGGTTTAGGGTTTTAGAATTTAGGGTTTAGGGTTTTAGATTTATAGGGTTTAGGGTTTACAGCTTTAATGTTTTATGGTTTTTGGGTTTACGGTTTTAGGGGATTAGGGTTTTAGGGTATAGGGTTTGGGGTTTAGGGTTTACTATTTTAGGGTTTTGGGTTTTAAGGTTTTAGGGTTTAGAGTTTAGGGTTTAGGGTTTAGGGTATAGGGTTTAGGGTTTTGGGGTTTTAGGGGTTTAGGGTTAAGGGTTTAGTTTAAGGTTTACGGTTTTAGGGGTTTACGATTTTTGGGTTTAGCATTTTATGTTTTTAGGTTTTTAATGGTTTATGGTCTAGGGTTTAGGATTTGGGGTTTTAGGGTTTTATGGTTTAGGGTTTAGGGTTATAGGGTTTTAGGGTTTTAGGGTTTGGGGTTTAAAGGTTTTAACGGTTTACTGTTTTAGGGTTTAGGATTTAGGGTTTAGGGTTTAGGGATTTAGGGTTTTGTATTTAGGGTTTTATGGTTTAGGGTTTAGGGTTTTAGGGTTTTAGGGTTTAGGGGTTTTAAGGGTTTACTGTTTTAGGGTGTAGGATTTAGGGTTTGGGGTTTAGGGTTTTACTGTTTTGGGGCTTGATGGTGGAGGGTTTTAGGGTTTGGGGTTTAAGGGTTTTAACAGTTTACTGTTTTAGGGTTTAGGATTTAGGGTTTAGGGTTTAGGTATTTAGGGTTTTATGGTTTAGGGTTTAGGGTTTTAGGGTTTGTTTTAGGGTTTAAGGGTAAGGGTTTACTGTTTTAGGGTGTAGGATTTAGGGTTTGGGGTTTAGGGTTTTACTGTTTTGGGGCTTGATGGTGGAGGGTTTTAGGGTTTAGGGTTTATAGTTTTAGGGTTTCGGGGGGTTTTAGGGTTTTAGGGTTTTAGGGGTTAGGGTTTTAGGGTTTTAACGTTTTAGGGGTTTAGAGTGTAGGGATTTGGGGTTTTGTGGTTTAAGTGTTTTAGGCTTTTCGATTTTTAGGGTTTTACGGTTTTACAGTTTAGTTTTAGGGTTTTATGGTTTTAGGGATTAGGGTTTTAGGGGTTTATAGTTTTAGGGTTTAGGTTTTTCGGGTTTTATGGTTTATGTTTAAGGGTTTTAGGGTTTGGGTTTTAGGGTTTAGGGTTTTGGGTTTTAGGGTTTTAGGGCTTAGGGTTTAGGGTTTTGGGGTTAGGGTGTAGGGTTTAGGGTTTAGGGTTTAGGGTTTTAGTGTTTTAGGGTTAAGGGGTTTTGGCTTTTAGGGTTTTGGCTTTTAGGGTTTAGGGTTTAGGGTTCTAGATTTATAGGGTTTATGGTTTACGGATTTAGGGTTTTATGGTTTTTGGGTTTACGGTTTTAGGGGATTACGGTTTTAGGGTTTACAGTTTAGTGTTTGGGGTTTAGGGTTTATGGTTTTAGGGTTTAGGGTTTTAGTGTTTAGGGTTTAGGGTTTGGGGCTTGGGTTTAGGGTTCTAGGGTTTTAGGGTTTAGTGTAAGTTTTAGGGTTTAAGGTTTAGGGTTTTAGGGTTTTCGGGTTTAGGATTAAAGGGATTTAGGGTTTTAGGTTTTGGATTTAGGGTTTTAGGGTTTTAGGGTTTAAGGGTTTAGGGTTTAAAGGTTTTTTAGGGTTTAGGGTTTAGGGTTTTAGGGGTTTACGATTTTTGGGTTTAGGGTTTTATGTTTTTAGGTTTTTAATGGTTTATGGTCTAGGATTTAGGACTTAGGGTTTTTGGGTTTTAGGGTTTTGTGGTTTAGGGTTTAGGGTTTTGTGGTTTAGGGTTTAGGGTTTTAGGGTTTTAGGGTCTTTTAATGGTTTACTATTTTAGGGTTTAGGGTTTTAGGGTTTATGGTTTATGGTGTTAGGGTTTTACTGGTTTAGGGTTTCAGGGTTTAGGATTTTAAGGTTTAAGGTTTAGGGTGTTAGTTTTTTAGGGGTTTAGGGTTTTAGGGTTTCAGGGCTTAGGGTTTAGGGTTTAGGATTTAGGGTTTATGGTTTTCAGGTTTAGGATTTTAGGGGTTTAGGTTGTTAGGGTTCTATGCGTTTAGGGTTAAGCGGTTTGGGTTCAGGGTTTAGGGTTTTAGGGGTTTACGGTTTTTGGGTTTAGGGTTTTATGTTTTTAGGTTTTTAATGGTTTATGGTCTAGGGTTTAGGATTTAGGGTTTTTGGATTTTAGGGTTTTATGGTTTAGGGTTTAGGGTTTTAGGGTTTAGGGTCTTTTAATGGTTTACTGTTTTAGGGTTTAGGGTTTTAGGGTGTAAGGTTTATGGTGTTAGGGTTTTACTGGTTTAGGGTTTCAGGGTTTAGGACTTTAAGGTTTAAGGTTTTGGGTGTTAGTTTTTTAGGGATTTAGGGTTTTAGGGTTTCAAAGCTTAGGGTTTAGGGTTTAGGATTTAG
The DNA here is from genome assembly GCA_022113865.1 of Chimonanthus praecox. Lineage (NCBI taxonomy): Eukaryota > Viridiplantae > Streptophyta > Magnoliopsida > Laurales > Calycanthaceae > Chimonanthus > Chimonanthus praecox. Next base: position 31,903,121 of record CM039089.1, on the reverse strand, counting down.
GGTTTATGGTTTTCAGGTTTAGGATTTTAGGGGTTTAGGTTGGTAGGGTTTTATGCGTTTAGGGTTAAGCGGTTTGGGTTCAGGGTTTAGGGTTTAGGGTTTAGGGTTTTAGGTTTTTAGCATTTTAGTGGTTTATTGTTTAGGATTTAGCGTTTACGGTTTTAGGGTATTAGGGTTTCGGTTTTTGGGTTTTAGGGATTTAGGGTTTAGGTTTTACGATTTTAGTGTTTAGGGTCTTACCGTTTAGGGTTTAGGGTTTAGGGGTTAAGGGTTAAGGGTTAAGGGTTTTAGGGGTTAAGGGTTAATGGTTTTAGGGGTTTAGGGTTTTTGGGTTTCGGGTTTAGGGTTTAGGTGAATGGGTATAGGGTTTAGGGTTTAGAGTTTTAGGGTTTTTAGTTTTAGGGTTTTAGGGTTTAGGGTTTTACGGTTTTAGGGTTTTAGGTTTTAGGGTCTTACTGTTTTAGGGTTTTACGGTTTTAGGGTTTAGGGTTTAGGGTTTAATGTTTTTGGTTTTTGGTTTTTATGGTTTTAGGTTTTAAGGTTTAGGGTTTTACGGTTTTAGATTTTTAGGGTTTAGGGTTTTAGGGTTCTAGGATTTTTGGGTTTATGATTTTAGGGTTTTAGGGTTTTAGGGTTTAGGGTTTTAGGGTTTTGGGGTTTAGGGTTTTAGGATTTACGGTTTTAGGGTTTAGGGTTTTAGGGTTTATGGTTTAGGGTTTTGGGTTTTGGGGTTTTGGGTTTTAGGGTTTTAGGGGTACTGGGTTTTAAGGTTTAGGGTTTATGGGTAAAGGGATTTAGGGTTTTAGGGTTTAGGGTTTAGGGGTTTTGGGTTTATGGGTTTAGGGTTTTAAGATTTAGGGTTTTAGGCATTTACGGTTTTTGGGTTTAGGGTTTTATGTTTTTAGGTTTTTAATGGTTTATGGTCTAGGGTTTAGGATTTAGGGTTTTAGGGTTTTATGATTTAGGGTTTAGGGTTTTAGGGATTAGGGTTTCAGGGTTTAGGGTCTTTTAAGGGTTTACTGTTTTAGGGTTTAGGATTTAGGGTTTAGGGTTTTAGGTTTAGGGTGTTAGGGTTTTAGAGGTTTAGGGTTTTAGGGTTTCAGGGTTTAGGGTTTAGGGTTTTATGATTTTCGAGTTTAGGGTTTTAGGGGTTTAGGGTGTTAGGGTTTTAGGCGTTTAGGGCTTTAGGGTTTAGCGATTTGGGTTTAGGATTTGGGGTTTAGGGTTTAGGTTTCAGGGTTTAGGGTTTTAGGTTTTTAGTATTTTAGTGGTTTATGGTTTAGGATTTAGGGTTTACGGTTTTAGGGTATTAGGGTTCAGGTTTTTTGGTTTTAGGGATTTAGGATTTTGGGTTCAGGGTTTGGGTTTAGGGTTTTACGGTTTAGGGTTTAGGGTTTTAGGAGTTAAGGGTTGAGGGTTTTAGGGGTTAAGGGTTAAGGGTTTAGGGTTTAGGGTTTTGGGCTTTAGGGGTTTAGGGTTTTAGGGTTTCGGGTTTAGGGTTTAGGGTTTAGGTTAATGGGTTTAGGGTTTTACGGTTTATGATTTAGGGTTTAGAGTTTAGAGTTTTAGGATTTTTGGTTTTAGGGTTTTAGGGTTTAACGTTTTACGGTTTTAGCATTTTAGGTTTTAGGGTTTTACGATTTTATGGTTTAGGGTTTATGGGTTTAGGGTTTTGGGTTTTGGGGTTTTGGGGTTTAGGGTTTTAGGGTTATAGGTTTTAGGGTTTTTGGGTCTTGGGTTTAGGGTTTTAGGGTTTTGGTTTAGGGGTTTAGGGTTTTAGGGTTTTAAGGGTGTTGGGTTTTAGGGTTTAGGGTCTATGGGTAATGGGATTTAGGGTTTTAGGGTTTAGGGTTTAGGGTTTTTGGATTTTAGGGTTTTAGGGTTTAGGGTTTTAGGGTTTAGAGTTTAATGTTTAGGGTTTAGGGTTTAGAGTTTAGAGTTTAAGTTTTAGGGTTTTAGGGTTTTAGGGGTGTTGGGTTTTAGGGTTTAGGGTTTATGGGTAATGGGATTTAGGGTTTTAGGGTTTAGAGTTTAGGGTTTTTGGATTTTAGGGTTTAAGGGTTTAGGGTTTTAGGGTTTTAGGGTTTAGAGTTTTGGTTTTAGGGTTTTAGGGTTTTCGGTTTAGGGTTTTGGGTTTTGGGGTTTTGGGGTATAGGGTTTTAGGGTTTACGGTTTTAGGGTTTTAGGGTTTAGGGTTTAGGGTTTAGGGTTTTTGGATCTTGGGTTTGGGGCTTTAGGGTTTTTGGTTTAGGGGTTTAGGGTTTTAGGGTTTTAGGGGTATTGGGTTTTAGGGTTTAGGGTTTAGGGTTTATGGGTAAAGGGATTTAGGTTTAGGGTTTAGGGTTCTGGCTTTTAGGGTTTTAGGGTTTAGGGTTTTAGGATTTAGGGTTAGGGTTTAGAGTTTAGGGTTAGGGTTTAGGGTTTAGGGTTTAGGGTTTTAGGGATTTAGGATTAAGGGTTTAGGGTTTAAGGTTTTGGGTTTTAGAGGTATACGATTTTTGGGCTTAGGGTTTTATGTTTTTAGGGTTTTAATGGTTTATGGTTTAGGGTTTTATGGTTTAGGGTTTAGGGTTTTAGGCTTTTAGGGTTTAGGGATTTAGGGGTTTAGGTTTTAGGCTTCTTAGGCTTTCAGTTTTTGGTTTTGGATATTAGGGTTTTAAGGTCTGAACGTTTTAGGGTTTTGGGTTTAGGGTTTTAGCCTTTTAGGGTTTTAGGGTTTTAGGGGTTTAGGGTTTAGAATTTAGGGTTTAGGTTTTTGGGTTTAGGGTTTAGGGTTTCGGGTTCTAGCGTTTGAGTGTTTCAGGGTTTAGGGTTTAAGGTTTAGGGTTTTACGGTTTTAGTGTTTAGGATTTTAGGATTTTAGGGTCTTTTGGGTTTATGGTTTTATTGTTTTAGGGTTTTAGGGCTTTTGGGCTATAGGGTTTAGGGTTTAAGGTTTTATGGTTTTTGAATTTTAGCCCTTAGGGTTTAGGGTCTTAGGGCTTGACGGTGGAGAGTTTTAGGGTTTAGGGTTTAGGGTTTAGGGTTTATGGGTAAAGGGATTTAGGGTTTTAGTATTTTAGGGTTTTAGGGTTTAGGGTTTTAGGGTTTTAGTGTTTAAGGGTTTAGGGTTTTAGGGTTTTAAGGTTTAGAGTTTAGAGTTTAGGGTTTAAGGTTTAGGGTTTAGGGTTTTAGGATTTTAGGGTTTTAGGGTTAAGGGTTTAAGGTTTTGGGTTTTAGAGGTTTACGGTTTTTGGGTTTAGGGTTTTTGGGTTTTATGGTTTTAATGGTTTATGGTTTAGTGTTTTAGGGTTTGGGGTTTTACGGTTTAGGGGTTTAGGTTTTAGGCTTCTTGGGGCTTACAGTTTTAGGGTTTTGGGTATTAGGGTTTTAAGGTTTTAACATTTAAGGGTTTTGGGTTCAGGGTTTTAGCATTTTAGGGTTTTAGGGTTTTAGGGGTTTAGTGTTTAGGATTTAGGGTTTAGGTTTTTGGATTTAGGGTTTAGGGTTTAGGGTTTAGGGTTTTAGCATTTAAGGGTTTTAGGGTTTAGGGTTTAGGGTTTGAGGTTTATAGTTTTACGGTTTTAGGGTTTTAGTGTTTAGGATTTTAGGGTTTTAGGGTTTTTTGGGTTTGTGGTTTTATTGTTTTAGGGTTTTAGGGTTTTAGGGTTTTAGGGCTTAGGTTTTAGGGTTTTAGAGCTTAAGGGTGGAGGGTTTTGGGGTTTAGGGTTTAGTGCTTTAGTGTTTCGGATTTAGAGTTTTAAGGTTTTACGGTTTTGGGGTTAGGGTTTTAGGGTTTTAGAGTTTTAGGGCTTAGGGTTTACGGTTTTAGGGTTTGAGGGTGGAGGGTTTTAGGGTTTAGGGTTCAAAGTTTTTGGGTTTTAGGGTTTAGGGTTTTAGGGTTTTAGGGTTTTCGGGTTTAAGGTTTTATGGTTTTTGGGTTTCAGGGTTTTAGGGCTTAGGTTTTAGGGTTTTAGGGCATGTGGGTGGAGGGTTTAAGGGTTTAGGATTTAGTGTTTTAGGGTTTCGGGTTTAGGGTTTTAGGGTTTTACGATTTTGGGGTTTCGGGTTTTACGGTTTTGGGGTTTAGGGTTTTAGGGCTTAGGGTTTATTGTTTTAGGGTTTGAGGGTGGAGGGTTTTAGGGTGGAGGGTTCAGAGTTTTGTGATTTTGGGGTTTAGGGTTTAGGGTTTTGTGTTTACAGTTTAGGGTTTTAGGGTTTTAACGTTTTAGGGGTTTAGAGTTTAGGGATTTAGGGTTTTGGGGTTTTAGTGTTTTAGGCTTGTCGGGTTTTAGTGTTTTACGGTTTTACGGTTTAGTTTTAGGGTTTTATGATTTCAGGTGTTAGGGTTTTAGGGTTTTATGATTTTATGGTTTTAGCGTTTTTGGGTTTTGGTTTAAGGGTTTTAGGGTTTGGGTTTAAGGGTTTTAGGGTTTTAGGTTTTACGCTTTAGGGTTTTGGGTTTTAGGGTCTAGGGTTTTAGGTTTTTGGGTTTTAGGGTTTTATGGTTTTAGGGTTAGGGGAAGGGTTTAGGGGTTAGGGTTTAGTGTTTTAGGGTGTAGGGTTTTAGGTTTTCGGGTTTTAGGGTTTTATGGTTTTAGGGTTTGGGGAAGGGTTTAGGTTTTTAGGGTCTAGGATTTTAGGTTTTCGGGTTTTAGGGTTTTATGGTTTTAGGGTTTAGGGGTTAGGGTTTAGGGTTTTTGGGTTTTGGGGTTAGGGTGTAGGGTTTAGGGTTTAGCGTTTTAGGGTTTTAGGGTTAAGGAGTTGAGGGTTTTAGGTTTAGGGTTTTAGGGTTTCGGGTTTAGGGTTTTAGATTTATAGGGTTTAGGTTTTACGACCTTAGGGTTTTATGGTTTTTGGGTTTACGGTTTTAGGGGATTAGGGTTTTAGGGATAGGGTATGGGGTTTTAGGGTTTTAGGGTTTTGGGTTTTAGGGTATTTGGGTTTTCGGTTTCAGGGTCATAGGGTTTAGAGTTTTAGGGTTTTGGGTTTCCGTTTAGGGTTTAGGGTTCGGGGTTAGGGTTTAGGGTTCTAGGGTTTTAGGGTTTAGTGTAAGTTTTAGGGTTTAGGTTTTAGAGTTTTAGGGTTTTCAGGTTTTGGGTAAACGAGATTTAGTGTTTTAGGGTTTTAAGGTTTAAGGGTTTTGGCTTTTAGGGTTTAGGGTTTAGGGTTTAGTGTTTAGGGTTTTAGGGGGTTTTAGGGGTTTACGGTTTTTGGGTTTAGGGTTTTATGTTTTTATGGTTTTAATGGTTTAGGGTTTAGGGTTTAATGTTTTAGGGTTTTATGGTTTAGGGTTTTAGGGTTTAGGCTTTAGGAGTTTACTGTTTTCGGGTTTTGGATTTAGGGTTTAGGGTTTTAGGGTGAAAGGTTTAGGGTGTTAGGGTTTTAGGGGTTTAGTGTTTTAGGGTTTCAGGGTTTAGGGTTTAGGGGTTAGGATCTAGGGTTTATGGTTTTCGGGTTTGTGGTTTTAGGGGTTTAGGGTGTTAGGGTTTTAGGCGTTTAGGGATTTAGGGCTTAGCCGTTTGGGGTTAGGGTTTAGGGTTTAGGGTGTAGGGTTTAGGTTTTAGTGTTTAGAGTTTTAGGTTTTTAGCATTTTAGTGATTTAGGGTTTTGGATTTAGGGTTTACGGTTTTAGGGTATTAGGGTTTTGGGTTTTAGGAATTTAGGGTTTAGGGTTTAGGGTTTTAGGGTTTTAAGGTTTAGGGCTTAGAGTTTTAGGGTTTTGGGTTTTGGTTTACGGATTAGGGTTTAGGGTTAGGGTTTTAGGTTTTAGGATTTTAGGGTTTTAGTGTTTAGGGTTTAGGGTTTAGGGTTCTAGGGTTTTAGGGTTTAGTGTAAGTTTTAGGGTTTAGGGTTTAGGGTTTTAGGGTTTTCAGGTTTAGGGCTAACGAGATTTAGGGTTTTAGGGTCTAGGGTTTTAAGGTTTTAAGGTTTAAGGGTTTAGGGTTTTAGGGTTTAGAGTTTAGGGTTTAGGGTTTAGTGGTTATGGTTTTAGGGTTTTAGGGGTTTAGGGTTTACGGTTTTGGGTTTTAAGGGTTTACGGTTTTTGGGTTTAGGGTTTTATGTTTTTATGGTTTACGGTTTAGGGTTTAGGGTTCTAGGGTTTTAGGGTTTAGTGTAAGTTTTAGGGTTTAAGGTTTAGGGTTTTTAGGTTTAGGGTTAACGGGATTTAGGGTTTTAGGGTTTTAAGGTTTAAGGGCTTAAGGTTTTAGGGTTTAGGGTTTTATGGTTTAGGGTTTAGAGTTTAGGGTTTAGGGTTTAGTGTTTAGGGTTTTAGGGTTTACAGTTTAGGGTTTTAGGGGTTTACGGTTTTTGCGTTTAGGGTTTTATGTTTTTATGGTTTTAATGGTTTAGGGTTTAGGGTTTAAGGTTTTAGGATTTTAGGGTCTTATGGTTTAGGGTTTAGGGTTTGAGGGTTTTTGGGTTTATGGGTTTTAAGGGTTTACTATTTTAGGGTTTAGGATTTAGTGTTTATGGTTTTAGGGTTAAAGGTTTAGGGTGTTAGGGTTTCAGGGGTTTAGAGTTTTAGGGTTTCAGGGTTTAGGGTTTAGGATTTAGGGTTTATGGTTTTTGGGTTTAGGGTTTTAGGGGTTTAGGGTGTTAGCGTTTTGTGCGTTTAGGGTTTAGGGTTTAGTTTTTAGTGTTTAGAATTTTAGGTTTTTAGTGGTTTAGGGTTTTTGATTTAGGGTTTACGGTTTTAGGGTATTAGGGTTTAGGGTTTTGGGTTTTAGGAATTTAGGGTTTAGGGTTTAGGATTTTAGGGTTTTAGGGTTTTACAGTTTAGGGTTTAGGGTTTAGGATTTTAGGGGTTGAGGGTTAAGGGTTTAGGGTTAAGGGTTATGGGTTTTAGGGGTTTAGGGTTTTTGGGTTTAGGGTTTGGGTTAATGGGTTTAGGGTTTTACGGTTTAGGGCTTAGGGTTTAGTGTTTCGAGTTTTAGGGTTTTTGGTTTAAGGGTTTTAGGGTTTAAGGTTTTAGGGTTTTACGGTTTTAGGGTTTAGGGTTTTGGGGTTTAGGGTTTTAGGGTTTAGGGTTGAGGATATTAGGGTTAGAGGGTTAAGGATTTTAGGGTTAACGGTATTAGTGTTTGAGGGTTTTTGGGTTTAGGGTTTAGGGTTTTTGGGTCTTGGGTTTAGGGTTTTAGGGATTATGGGTTTAGGGTTTTAGGGTTTTAGGGGTATTGGGTTTTAAGGTTTTTGGGTTTTAGGGGTATTGGGTTTTGGGGTTTTGGGTTTAGGGTTTAGGGTTTAGGTTTGGGTTTAGGGTTTAGGGTTTAAGGTTTGGGGTTTAGAGTTTAGGGTTTAGGATTTTGGGTTTAGGGTTTAGAGTTAAAGGGATTTAAGGTTTTGGGGTTCAGAGTTTAGGGTTTTAGGGTTTTAGGGTTCAAGGGTTAGGGTTTTAGGGTTGAGGGTTTTAAGGTTTTGGGGTTTAGAGTTTAGGGTTTAGGGTTTAGTGTTTTGGGTTTTAGGGTTTTAGGGGTTTAGGGTTTAAGGTTTTGTGTTTTAGGGGTTTACGGTTTTTGGGTTTAGGGTTTTAATGGTTTATGGTTTAGGGTTTAGTGTTTAGGATTTTAGGATTTTAAGGGTTTAGGGTATAGGGTTTTAGGGTTTTGGGGTTATGGATTTAAGTTTTAGGCTTCTTGGGGTTTTAGGGTTTAGGGTTTTAGGGTTTTAGACTTTAGGGCATTTTTTTAGGGTTTTGGGTTTAGGGTTTTAGAGGGTGGGTTTAGGGTTTAGGATTTAGGGTTTAGGGTTTTGGGTTTAGGATTTAGGGTTTAGGGTTTTTAGCGTTTGAGGGTTTTAGGGTTTAGGGTTTACGGTTTAGGGTTTTAGGGTTCTAGGGTTTAGGGTATTGGGGTTTTAGGGTATTGGGGTTTAGGGTTTTAGGGGTTTTAAGGTGTTAAGGTTTATGGTTTTAGAGTTTTTGGGTTTAGGGTTTTGGGTTTATGGTTTTATGGTTTTAGGGCTTACGGCTTAGGGTTTTAGGGTTTGAGGGTGGAGGGTTTTAGGGTTTAGGGTATTATGGTTTTATGGTTTTGGGGTTTAGGGTTTTATGGTTTAAAGGTTTTTGGGATTTAGGGCTTAAGATTTTTAGGGTTTTGGGTTCAGGGTTTATGGTTTTGGGTTTAGGGTTTAGGGTTTTTGGGTTTTAGGGTTTAGGGACTTAGGGTTTCGGTGTTTTAGTGCATTACGCTTTTGGGGTTTTAGGGTTTTACGGTTTAGTTTTTTGTTTTTATGGTTTTAGGGGTTAGGGTTTTAGGGTTTGGGGAAGGGTTTAGGGTTTTAGGGTTTTGGGGTTAGGTTGTTGGGTTTAGAGTTTACGGTTTAGGGTTTTACGGTTTAAGGGATAAGGGATTTAGGGTTTTAGAGTTTAGGCTTTTAGGGTTTAGGGTTTAGGGTTTACGGCTTTAGGGTTTTATGGTTTTTGGGTTGACGGTTTTAGGGGATTAGGGTTTTAGGTTTTAGGGTTTAGGGTTTTAGAGTTTTATGGTTTTGGGTTTTAGTATTTTATGGTTTTTGGGTTTTGGGTTTCAGGGTTATGGGGTTTAGAGTTTTAGGGTTTTGGATTTTGGTTTAGGGTTTAGGGTTTAGGGTTTTAGGTTTTAGTGTTTTAGGGTTTTAGTGTTTAGGGTTTAGGGTTTGGGGTTAAGGTTTAGGGTTCTAGGGTTTTAGGGTTTAGTGTAAGTTTTAGGGTTTAGGGTTTAGGGTTTTAGGGTTTTCGGGTTTAGGGTTAAAGGGATTTAGGGTTTTAGGGTTTTAGGGTTTAAGGGTTTAGGTTTTTAGGGTTTAGGGTTTTAAAGTTTAGAGTTTAGGGTTTAGGGTTTAGGGTTTAGGGTTTAGTGTTTAGGGTTATTGGGTTTTTGGGTTTTAAAGTTTAGAGTTTAGGGATTAGGGTTTAGGGTTTAGTGTTTAGGGTTTTAGTTTTTAGGGGTTTATGGTTAAGGGTTTAGGGTTTTAGGGGTTTACGTTTATTGGGTTAGGGTTTTATGTTTTTATGGTTTTAATGGTTTAGGGTGTAGGGCTTAGGGTTTTAGGGTTTTATGGTTTAGGGTTTAGGGTTTTAGGGTTCAGGGTTTAGGGGTTTTAAGGGTTTACTGTTTTGAGGTTTAGGGTTATGGGTTTTACGGTTTTAGAGGTTAAGGGTTGAGGGTTTAGAGTTTAGGGTTTTAGGGTTTAGGGTTTTACGGTTTTGGGTTTTACGGTTTTAGGGGTTAAGGGTTAAGGGTTTAGGGTTTTGGGTTTTAGGGGTTTTGGGTTTTTGGGTTTGGGATTTAGGGTTTAGGGTTTAGGTTAATGGGTTTGGGGTTTTACGGTTTAGGGTTTAGGGTTTAGAGTTTTAGGGTTTTTGGTTTTAGGATTTTAGGGTTTAGGGTTTAGAGTTTTACGGTTTTAGGGTTTTAGGTTTTAGGGTTTTATGGTTTGAGGGTTTTACGTTTTTAGGGTTTAGGGTTTAGAGTTTTAGGGTTTTTGCTTTTAGAGTTTTAGGGTTTAGGGTTTTATGATTTTAGGGTTTTAGGATTTAGGGTTTTTGGGTTTATGTTTTTATGGTTTTAGGGTTTTAGTGTTTTGGGATTTAGGTTTTAGGGTTTAGGATTTAGGATATTAGGGTTGGAGGGTTAAGGGTTTTAGGGTTACGGGTATTTGGGCCTGAGGGTTTTAGGGTTTAGGGTTTTTGGTTTAAGGGTATTAGGGTTTGAGGGTTCTAGGATTTAGGGTTTTAGAGTTTAGGTTTAGGGTATTGGGTTTAGGGTTTAGGGTTAAAGGGATTTAGGATTTTAGGGTTTATGGTTTTAGGGTTTAGGGTTTAGGGTTTTAGGGTTTTAGGGTTTAGGGTTTTAGGGTTTTAGGGTTTTATGGTTTAGGGTTTAAAGTTTTAGGGTTTAGGGTTTAGGGGTTTTAAGGGTTTACTGTTTTAGGGTTTAGGGTTTTAGGGTTTAAGATTTAGGGTGTTAGGGTTTTTGGGTTATTGGGTTTCAGGGTTTAGGGTTTAGGGTTTAGGATTTAGGGTTTATGGTTTTTGGGTTTTGGGTTTTAGGGGCCTGGGGTGTTAGGGTTTTAGGTGTTTAGGGTCTTAGGGTTTAGCAGTTTGGGTTTAGGGTTTAGGGTTTAGGGTTTAGGTTTTGGGTGTTAGGGTTTTGAGTTTTAGGTTTTTAGCGTTTTAGTGGTTTAGGGTTTCGGATTTAGGGCTTACAATTTAAGGGTATTACGATTTAGGGTTTTGGGTTTTAGGGATTTAGGGTTTTAGGGTTTTAGGATTTAGGGTTTTACGGTTTAGGGTTTAGGGTTAAGGATTTTAGGGGTTAAGGGTTAAGGGTTTAGGGTTTAGGGTTTTAGGGCTTTTGGGTTTAGCGATTTGGGTTTAGGATTTGGGGTTTAGGGTTTAGGTTTCAGGGTTTAGGGTTTTAGGTTTTTAGTATTTTAGTGGTTTATGGTTTAGGATTTAGGGTTTACGGTTTTAGGGTATTAGGGTTCAGGTTTTTTGGTTATAGGGATTTAGGATTTAGGGTTTACGGTTTTAGGGTATTAGGGTTCAGGTTTTTTGGTTATAGGGATTTAGGATTTTGGGTTCAGGGTTTGGGTTTAGGGTTGTACGGTTTAGGGTTTAGGGTTTTAGGAGTTAAGGGTTAAGGGTTTTAGGGGTTAAGGGTTAAGGGTTTAGGGTTTAGGGTTTTGGGCTTTAGGGGTTTAGGGTTTTAGGGTTTCGGGTTTAGGGTTTAGGTTAATGGGTTTAGGGTTTTACGGTTTATGATTTAGGGTTTAGAGTTTAGAGTTTTAGGGTTTTTGGTTTTAGGGTTTTAGGGATTAACGTTTTACGGTTTTAGCATTTTAGGTTTTAGGGTTTTACGGTTTTATGGTTTAGGGTTTATGGGTTTAGGGTTTTCGGTTTTGGGGTTTTAGGGTTTAGGGTTTTAGGGTTTTAGGGTTTACGATTTTAGGTTTTAGGTTTTAGGGTTTTTGGGCCTTGGGTTTAGGGTTTTAGGGTTTTGGTTTAGGGGTTTAGGGTTTTAGGGTTTTAAGGGTGTTGGGTTTTAGGGTTTAGGGTTTATGGGTAATGGGATTTAGGGTTTTAGGGTTTAGGGTTTAGGGTTTTTGGATTTTAGGGTTTTAGGGTTTAGGGTTTTAGGGTTTAGAGTTTAATGTTTAGGGTTTAGGGTTTAGAGTTTAGAGTTTAAGTTTTAGGGTTTTAGGGTTTTAGGGGTATTGGGTTTTAGGGTTTAGGGTTTATGGGTAATGGGATTTAGGGTTTTAGGGTTTAGAGTTTAGGGTTTTTGGATTTTAGGGTTTAAGGGTTTAGGGTTTTAGGGTTTTAGGGTTTTAGGGTTTAGAGTTTTGGTTTTAGGGTTTTAGGGTTTTCGGTTTAGGGTTTTGGGTTTTGGGGTTTTGGGGTATAGGGTTTTAGGGTTTACGGTTTTAGGGTTTTAGGGTTTAGGGTTTAGGGTTTAGGGTTTTTGGATCTTGGGTTTAGGGCTTTAGGGTTTTTGGTTTAGGGGTTTAGGGTTTTAGGGTTTTAGGGGTATTGGGTTTTAGGGTTTAGGGTTTACGGTTTATGGGTAAAGGGATTTAGGTTTAGGGTTTAGGGTTCTGGCTTTTAGGGTTTTAGGGTTTAGGGTTTTAGGGTTTAGAGTTTAGGGTTTAGGGTTTAGGGCTTAGGGTTTAGGGTTTTAGGGATTTAGGATTAAGGGTTTAGGGTTTAAGGTTTTGGGTTTTAGAGGTATACGATTTTTGGGCTTAGGGTTTTATGTTTTTAGGGTTTTAATGGTTTATGGTTTAGGGTTTTATGGTTTAGGGTTTAGGGTTTTAGGCTTTTAGGGTTTAGGGATTTAGTGGTTTAGGTTTTAGGCTTCTTAGGCTTTCAGTTTTTGGTTTTGGATATTAGGGTTTTAAGGTTTGAACGTTTTAGGGTTTTGGTTTAGGGTTTTAGCCTTTTAGGGTTTTAGGGTTTTAGGGGTTTAGGGTTTAGAATTTAGGGTTTTGGTTTTTGGGTTTAGGGTTTAGGGTTTCGGGTTTTAGCGTTTGAGTGTTTCAGGGTTTAGGGTTTTACGGTTTTAGTGTTTAGGATTTTAGGATTTTAGGGTCTTTTGGGTTTATGGTTTTATTGTTTTAGGGTTTTAGGGCTTTTGGGCTTTAGGGTTTAGGGTTTAAGGTTTTATGGTTTTTGAATTTTAGCCCTTAGGGTTTAGGGTCGTAGGGCTTGACGGTGGAGAGTTTTAGGGTTTAGGGTTTAGGGTTTATGGGTAAAGGGATTTAGGGTTTTAGTATTTTAGGGTTTTAGGGTTTAGGGTTTTAGGGTTTTAATGTTTAAGGGTTTAGGATTTTAGGGTTTTAAGGTTTAGAGTTTAGAGTTTAGGTTTTAAGGTTTAGGGTTTAGGGTTTTAGGATTTTAGGGTTTTAGGGTTAAGGGTTTAAGGTTTTGGGTTTTAGAGGTTTACGGTTTTTGGGTTTAGGGTTTTTGGGTTTTATGGTTTTAATGGTTTATGGTTTAGTGTTTTAGGGTTTGGGGTTTTACGGTTTAGGGGTTTAGGTTTTAGGCTTCTTGGGGCTTACAGTTTTAGGGTTTTGGGTATTAGGGTTTTAAGGTTTTAACATTTAAGGGTTTTGGGTTCAGGGTTTTAGCATTTTAGGGTTTTAGGGTTTTAGGGGTTTAGTGTTTAGGATTTAGGGTTTAGGGTTTAGGGTTTAGGGTTTAGGGTTTAGGGTTTAGGGTTTAGGGTTTAGGGTTTTGGGTTTTAGGGTTTTAGGGTTTTCGGGTTTAGGGTTTAGGGTTTAGGGTTTAGGTTAATGGGTTGAGGGCTTTAGAGTTTAGGGTTTAGGGTTTTAGAGGTTAAGGGTTTAGGGTTTAGGGTTTTGGGTTATAGGGGTTTAGGGTTTTAGGGTTTAGGTTAATGGGTTTAGGGTTTTACGGTTTAGGGTTTTACGGTTTAGGGTTTAGGGTTTAGAGTTTTAGGGTTTTTGGTTTTAGGGTTTTAGGGTTTAGTGTTTTGGATTTTACGGTTTTAGGGTTTTAGGTTTTAGCGTTTTAGATTTTAGGGTTTTACAGTTTTAGGGTTTTACGGTTTTAGGGTTTAGGGATTAGGGTTTAGGGTTTACAGTTTTAGGGTTTTTGGTTTTAGAGTTTTAGGGTTTAGGGTTGAGGGTTTTACGGTTGTAGGGTTGAGGGTTTTAGAGTTTTAGGATTTTTGGGTTTGTGGTTTTATGTTTTTAGAGTTTTAGGGTTTAGGGTTTTAGGGTTTTAGGGTTTTAGCCTTTACGGTTTTAGGGTTTAGGGTTTAGGATATTTGGGGTAGAGGGTTAAGGGTATTAGGGTTTGAGGGTTTTAGGGTTTAAGGGTTTAGGGTTTAGGGTTTTAGGGCTTAAGGGTGGAAGGTTTTAGGGTTTAGAGTTAAGAGTTTTAGGGTTTTGGGTTTAGAGTTTTAGGGTTTTACGGTTTTGGGGTTTAGGGTTTTATGGTTTTAGGGTTTTAGGCTTTTAGGGCTTAGGGTTTACCGTTTTAGGGTTTGAGGGTGGATGGCTTTACGGTTTAGGGTTCAGAGTTTTAGGGTTTAGGGGTTTAGGGTTTACGGTTTGGGGTTTTAGGGTCTTGGGTTTAGGGTTTAGGGTTTTGGGTTTTTGCGTTTTAGAGGTTTAGAGTTTAGGGTTTTGGGGTTTTAGTGCTTTAGGCTTTCGGGTTTTAGGGTTTTATGGTTTAGTTTTAGGGTTTTACGATTTTACGATTTAGTTTTAGGGTTTTATGGTTTTAGGGGCTAGGGTTTTAGGGTTTTATGGTTTTAGGGTTTAGGGTTTTAGGGTTTGGGTTTAAGGGTTTAAGGGTTTTAGGGTTTAGGTTTTACGCTTTAGGGTTTAGGATTTTAGGGTCTGGGTTTTAGGTTTTTGGGATTTAGGGTTTTATGGTTTTAGGGTTTGGGGAAGGGTTTAGGGGTTAGGGCTTAGGGTTTTAGGGTTTTCGGGTTAGGGTGTAGGGTTTAGGGTTTAGGTTTAGTGTTTTAGTGTTTTAGGGTTAAGGGGTTTAGGGTTTTAGAATTTAGGGTTTAGGGTTTTAGATTTATAGGGTTTAGGGTTTACAGCTTTAATGTTTTATGGTTTTTGGGTTTACGGTTTTAGGGGATTAGGGTTTTAGGGTATAGGGTTTAGGGTTTAGGGTTTAGGGTTTACTATTTTAGGGTTTTGGGTTTTAAGGTTTTAGGGTTTAGAGTTTAGGGTTTAGGGTTTAGGGTATAGTGTTTAGGGTTTTGGGGTTTTAGGGGTTTAGGGTTAAGGGTTTAGTTTAAGGTTTACGGTTTTAGGGGTTTACGATTTTTGGGTTTAGCATTTTATGTTTTTAGGTTTTTAATGGTTTATGGTCTAGGGTTTAGGATTTGGGGTTTTAGGGTTTTATGGTTTAGGGTTTAGGGTTATAGGGTTTTAGGGTTTTAGGGTTTGGGGTTTAAAGGTTTTAACGGTTTACTGTTTTAGGGTTTAGGATTTAGGGTTTAGGGTTTAGGGATTTAGGGTTTTATGGTTTAGGGTTTAGCGTTTTAGGGTTTTAGGGTTTAGGGGTTTTAAGGGTTTACTGTTTTAGGGTGTAGGATTTAGGGTTTGGGGTTTAGGGTTTTACTGTTTTGGGGCTTGATGGTGGAGGGTTTTAGGGTTTAGGGTTTATAGTTTTAGGGTTTCGGGGGGCTTTAGGGTTTTAGGGTTTTAGGGGTTAGGGTTTTAGGGTTTTAGCGTTTTAGGGGTTTAAAGTGTAGGGATTTGGGGTTTTGTGGTTTAAGTGTTTTAGGCTTTTCGATTTTTAGGGTTTTACGGTTTTACAGTTTAGTTTTAGGGTTTTATGGTTTTAGGGATTAGGGTTTTAGGGGTTTATGGTTTTAGGGTTTAGGTTTTTCGGGTTTTATGGTTTATGTTTAAGGGTTTTAGGGTTTGGGTTTTAGGGTTTAGGGTTTTGGGTTTTAGGGTTTTAGGGCTTAGGGTTTAGGGTTTTGGGGTTAGGGTGTAGGGTTTAGGGTTTAGGGTTTAGGGTTTTAGTGTTTTAGGGTTAAGGGGTTTTGGCTTTTAGGGTTTTGGCTTTTAGGGTTTAGGGTTTAGGGTTCTAGATTTATAGGGTTTATGGTTTACGGATTTAGGGTTTTATGGTTTTTGGGTTTACGGTTTTAGGGGATTACGGTTTTAGGGTTTACAGTTTAGTGTTTGGGGTTTAGGGTTTATGGTTTTAGGGTTTAGGGTTTTAGTGTTTAGGGTTTAGGGTTTGGGGCTTGGGTTTAGGGTTCTAGGGTTTTAGGGTTTAGGGTTTTAGGGTTTAGTGTAAGTTTTAGGGTTTAAGGTTTAGGGTTTTAGGGTTTTCGGGTTTAGGATTAAAGGGATTTAGGGTTTTAGGTTTTGGATTTAGGGTTTTAGGGTTTTAGGGTTTAAGGGTTTAGGGTTTTAAGGTTTTTTAGGGTTTAGGGTTTAGGGTTTTAGGGGTTTACGGTTTTTGGGTTTAGGGTTTTATGTTTTTAGGTTTTTAATGGTTTATGGTCTAGGATTTAGGACTTAGGGTTATTGGGTTTTAGGGTTTTGTGGTTTAGGGTTTAGGGTTTTGTGGTTTAGGGTTTAGGGTTTTAGGGTTTTAGGGTTTTAGGGTCTTTTAATGGTTTATTATTTTAGGGTTTAGGGTTTTAGGGTTTATGGTTTATGGTGTTAGGGTTTTACTGGTTTAGGGTTTCAGGGTTTAGGATTTTAAGGTTTAAGGTTTAGGGTGTTAGTTTTTTAGGGGTTTAGGGTTTTAGGGTTTCAGGGCTTAGGGTTTAGGGTTTAGGATTTACTGTTTTGGGGCTTGATGGTGGAGGGTTTTAGGGTTTAGGGTTTATAGTTTTAGGGTTTCGGGGGGTTTTAGGGTTTTAGGGTTTTAGGGGTTAGGGTTTTAGGGTTTTAACGTTTTAGGGGTTTAGAGTGTAGGGATTTGGGGTTTTGTGGTTTAAGTGTTTTAGGCTTTTCGATTTTTAGGGTTTTACGGTTTTACAGTTTAGTTTTAGGGTTTTATGGTTTTAGGGATTAGGGTTTTAGGGGTTTATAGTTTTAGGGTTTAGGTTTTTCGGGTTTTATGGTTTATGTTTAAGGGTTTTAGGGTTTGGGTTTTAGGGTTTAGGGTTTTGGGTTTTAGGGTTTTAGGGCTTAGGGTTTAGGGTTTTGGGGTTAGGGTGTAGGGTTTAGGGTTTAGGGTTTAGGGTTTAGGGTTTTAGTGTTTTAGGGTTAAGGGGTTTTGGCTTTTAGGGTTTTGGCTTTTAGGGTTTAGGGTTTAGGGTTCTAGATTTATAGGGTTTATGGTTTACGAATTTAGGGTTTTATGGTTTTTGGGTTTACGGTTTTAGGGGATTACGGTTTTAGGGTTTACAGTTTAGTGTTTGGGGTTTAGGGTTTATGGTTTTAGGGTTTAGGGTTTTAGTGTTTAGGGTTTAGGGTTTGGGGCTTGGGTTTAGGGTTCTAGGGTTTTAGGGTTTAGTGTAAGTTTTAGGGTTTAAGGTTTAGGGTTTTAGGGTTTTCGGGTTTAGGATTAAAGGGATTTAGGGTTTTAGGTTTTGGATTTAGGGTTTTAGGGTTTTAGGGTTTAAGGGTTTAGGGTTTAAAGGTTTTTAGGGTTTAGGGTTTAGGGTTTTAGGGGTTTACGATTTTTGGGTTTAGGGTTTTATGTTTTTAGGTTTTTAATGGTTTATGGTCTAGGATTTAGGACTTAGGGTTTTTGGGTTTTAGGGTTTTGTGGTTTAGGGTTTAGGGTTTTGTGGTTTAGGGTTTAGGGTTTTAGGGTTTTAGGGTCTTTTAATGGTTTACTATTTTAGGGTTTAGGGTTTTAGGGTTTATGGTTTATGGTGTTAGGGTTTTACTGGTTTAGGGTTTCAGGGTTTAGGATTTTAAGGTTTAAGGTTTAGGGTGTTAGTTTTTTAGGGGTTTAGGGTTTTAGGGTTTCAGGGCTTAGGGTTTAGGGTTTAGGATTTAGGGTTTATGGTTTTCAGGTTTAGGATTTTAGGGGTTTAGGTTGTTAGGGTTCTATGCGTTTAGGGTTAAGCGGTTTGGGTTCAGGGTTTAGGGTTTTAGGGGTTTACGGTTTTTGGGTTTAGGGTTTTATGTTTTTAGGTTTTTAATGGTTTATGGTCTAGGGTTTAGGATTTAGGGTTTTTGGATTTTAGGGTTTTATGGTTTAGGGTTTAGGGTTTTAGGGTTTTAGGGTTTTAGGGTTTAGGGTCTTTTAATGGTTTACTGTTTTAGGGTTTAGGGTTTTAGGGTGTAAGGTTTATGGTGTTAGGGTTTTACTGGTTTAGGGTTTCAGGGTTTAGGACTTTAAGGTTTAAGGTTTTGGGTGTTAGGTTTTTAGGGATTTAGGGTTTTAGGGTTTCAAAGCTTAGGGTTTAGGGTTTAGGATTTAGGGTTTATGGTTTTCAGGTTTAGGATTTTAGGGGTTTAGGTTGGTAGGGTTTTATGCATTTAGGGTTAAGCGGTTTGGGTTCAGGGTTTAGGGTTTAGGGTTTAGGGTTTAGGGTTTTAGGTTTTTAGCGTTTTAGTGGTTTATTGTTTAGGATTTAGGGTTTACGGTTTTAGGGTATTAGGGTTTCGCTTTTTGGGTTTTAGGGATTTAGGGTTTAGGTTTTACGATTTTAGTGTTTAGGGTTTTACCGTTTAGGGTTTAGGGTTTAGGGGTTAAGGGTTAAGGGTTAAGGGTTTTAGGGGTTAAGGGTTAAGGGTTAAGTGTTTAGGGTTTAGGGTTTTGGGTTTTATGGGTTTAGGGTTTTTGGGTTTCGGGTTTAGGGTTTAGGTGAATGGGTTTAGGGTTTAGGGTTTAGAGTTTTAGGGTTTTTAGTTTTAGGGTTTTAGGGTTTAGGGTTTTACGGTTTTAGGGTTTTAGGTTTTAGGGTCTTACTGTTTTAGGGTTTTACGATTTTAGGGTTTAGGGTTTAGGGTTTAGTGTTTTTGGTTTTTGGTTTTTATGGTTTTAGGTTTTAAGGTTTAGGATTTTACGGTTTTAGATTTTTAGGGTTTAGGGTTTTAGGGTTCTAGGATTTTTGGGTTTATGATTTTATGGTTTTAGGGTTTTAGGGTTTAGGGTTTTAGGGTTTTGGGGTTTAGGGTTTTAGGATTTACGGTTTTAGGGTTTAGGGTTTTAGGGTTTATGGTTTAGGGTTTTGGGTTTTGGGGTTTTGGGTTTTAGGGTTTTAGGGGTACTGGGTTTTAGGGTTTAGGGTTTATGGGTAAAGGGATTTAGGGTTTTAGGGTTTAGGGTTTAGGGGTTTTGGGTTTATGGGTTTAGGGTTTTAAGATTTAGGGTTTTAGGCATTTACGGTTTTTGGGTTTAGGGTTTTATGTTTTTAGGTTTTTAATGGTTTATGGTCTAGGGTTTAGGATTTAGGGTTTTAGGGTTTTATGGTTTAGGGTTTAGGGTTTTAGGGATTAGGGTTCAGGGTTTAGGGTCTTTTAAGGGTTTACTGTTTTAGGGTTTAGGATTTAGGGTTTAGGGTTTTAGGTTTAGGGTGTTAGGGTTTTAGAGGTTTAGGGTTTTAGGGTTTCAGGGTTTAGGGTTTAGGGTTTATGATTTTCGAGTTTAGGGTTTTAGGGGTTTAGGGTGTTAGGGTTTTAGGCATTTAGGGCTTTTGGGTTTAGCGATTTGGGTTTAGGATTTGGGGTTTAGGGTTTAGGTTTCAGGGTTTAGGGTTTTAGGTTTTTAGTATTTTAGTGGTTTATGGTTTAGGATTTAGGGTTTACGGTTTTAGGGTATTAGGGTTCAGGTTTTTTGGTTATAGGGATTTAGGATTTAGGGTTTACGGTTTTAGGGTATTAGGGTTCAGGTTTTTTGGTTATAGGGATTTAGGATTTTGGGTTCAGGGTTTGGGTTTAGGGTTGTACGGTTTAGGGTTTAGGGTTTTAGGAGTTAAGGGTTAAGGGTTTTAGGGGTTAAGGGTTAAGGGTTTAGGGTTTAGGGTTTTGGGCTTTAGGGGTTTAGGGTTTTAGGGTTTCGGGTTTAGGGTTTAGGTTAATGGGTTTAGGGTTTTACGGTTTATGATTTAGGGTTTAGAGTTTAGAGTTTTAGGGTTTTTGGTTTTAGGGTTTTAGGGATTAACGTTTTACGGTTTTAGCATTTTAGGTTTTAGGGTTTTACGGTTTTATGGTTTAGGGTTTATGGGTTTAGGGTTTTCGGTTTTGGGGTTTTAGGGTTTAGGGTTTTAGGGTTTTAGGGTTTACGATTTTAGGTTTTAGGTTTTAGGGTTTTTGGGCCTTGGGTTTAGGGTTTTAGGGTTTTGGTTTAGGGGTTTAGGGTTTTAGGGTTTTAAGGGTGTTGGGTTTTAGGGTTTAGGGTTTATGGGTAATGGGATTTAGGGTTTTAGGGTTTAGGGTTTAGGGTTTTTGGATTTTAGGGTTTTAGGGTTTAGGGTTTTAGGGTTTAGAGTTTAATGTTTAGGGTTTAGGGTTTAGAGTTTAGAGTTTAAGTTTTAGGGTTTTAGGGTTTTAGGGGTATTGGGTTTTAGGGTTTAGGGTTTATGGGTAATGGGATTTAGGGTTTTAGGGTTTAGAGTTTAGGGTTTTTGGATTTTAGGGTTTAAGGGTTTAGGGTTTTAGGGTTTTAGGGTTTAGGTTAGAGTTTTGGTTTTAGGGTTTTAGGGTTTTCGGTTTAGGGTTTTGGGTTTTGGGGTTTTGGGTATAGGGTTTTAGGGTTTACGGTTTTAGGGTTTTAGGGTTTAGGGTTTAGGGTTTAGGGTTTTTGGATCTTGGGTTTAGGGCTTTAGGGTTTTTGGTTTAGGGGTTTAGGGTTTTAGGGTTTTAGGGGTATTGGGTTTTAGGGTTTAGGGTTTACGGTTTATGGGTAAAGGGATTTAGGTTTAGGGTTTAGGGTTCTGGCTTTTAGGGTTTTAGGGTTTAGGGTTTTAGGGTTTAGAGTTTAGGGTTTAGGGTTTAGGGCTTAGGGTTTAGGGTTTTAGGGATTTAGGATTAAGGGTTTAGGGTTTAAGGTTTTGGGTTTTAGAGGTATACGATTTTTGGGCTTAGGGTTTTATGTTTTTAGGGTTTTAATGGTTTATGGTTTAGGGTTTTATGGTTTAGGGTTTAGGGTTTTAGGCTTTTAGGGTTTAGGGATTTAGTGGTTTAGGTTTTAGGCTTCTTAGGCTTTCAGTTTTTGGTTTTGGATATTAGGGTTTTAAGGTTTGAACGTTTTAGGGTTTTGGTTTAGGGTTTTAGCCTTTTAGGGTTTTAGGGTTTTAGGGGTTTAGGGTTTAGAATTTAGGGTTTTGGTTTTTGGGTTTAGGGTTTAGGGTTTCGGGTTTTAGCGTTTGAGTGTTTCAGGGTTTAGGGTTTTACGGTTTTAGTGTTTAGGATTTTAGGATTTTAGGGTCTTTTGGGTTTATGGTTTTATTGTTTTAGGGTTTTAGGGCTTTTGGGCTTTAGGGTTTAGGGTTTAAGGTTTTATGGTTTTTGAATTTTAGCCCTTAGGGTTTAGGGTCGTAGGGCTTGACGGTGGAGAGTTTTAGGGTTTAGGGTTTAGGGTTTATGGGTAAAGGGATTTAGGGTTTTAGTATTTTAGGGTTTTAGGGTTTAGGGTTTTAGGGTTTTAATGTTTAAGGGTTTAGGATTTTAGGGTTTTAAGGTTTAGAGTTTAGAGTTTAGGTTTTAAGGTTTAGGGTTTAGGGTTTTAGGATTTTAGGGTTTTAGGGTTAAGGGTTTAAGGTTTTGGGTTTTAGAGGTTTACGGTTTTTGGGTTTAGGGTTTTTGGATTTTAGGGTTTAAGGGTTTAGAGTTTTAGGGTTTTAGGGTTTAGAGTTTTGGTTTTAGGGTTTTAGGGTTTTCGGTTTAGGGTTTTGGGTTTTGGGGTTTTGGGGTATAGGGTTTTAGGGTTTACGGTTTTAGGGTTTTAGGGTTTAGGGTTTAGGGTTTAGGGTTTTTGGATCTTGGGTTTGGGGCTTTAGGGTTTTTGGTTTAGGGGTTTAGGGTTTTAGGGTTTTAGGGGTATTGGGTTTTAGGGTTTAGGGTTTAGGGTTTATGGGTAAAGGGATTTAGGTTTAGGGTTTAGGGTTCTGGCTTTTAGGGTTTTAGGGTTTAGGGTTTTAGGATTTAGGGTTAGGGTTTAGAGTTTAGGGTTTAGGGTTTAGGGTTTAGGGTTTTAGGGATTTAGGATTAAGGGTTTAGGGTTTAAGGTTTTGGGTTTTAGAGGTATACGATTTTTGGGCTTAGGGTTTTATGTTTTTAGGGTTTTAATGGTTTATGGTTTAGGGTTTTATGGTTTAGGGTTTAGGGTTTTAGGCTTTTAGGGTTTAGGGATTTAGGGGTTTAGGTTTTAGGCTTCTTAGGCTTTCAGTTTTTGGTTTTGGATATTAGGGTTTTAAGGTTAAGGGTGGAGGGTTTTGGGGTTTAGGGTTTAGTGCTTTAGTGTTTCGGATTTAGAGTTTTAAGGTTTTACGGTTTTGGGGTTAGGGTTTTAGGGTTTTAGAGTTTTAGGGCTTAGGGTTTACGGTTTTAGGGTTTGAGGGTGGAGGGTTTTAGGGTTTAGGGTTCAAAGTTTTTGGGTTTTAGGGTTTAGGGTTTTAGGGTTTTAGGGTTTTCGGGTTTAAGGTTTTATGGTTTTTGGGTTTCAGGGTTTTAGGGCTTAGGTTTTAGGGTTTTAGGGCTTGAGGGTGGAGGGTTTAAGGGTTTAGGATTTAGTGTTTTAGGGTTTCGGGTTTAGGGTTTTAGGGTTTTACGGTTTTGGGGTTTCGGGTTTTACGGTTTTGGGGTTTAGGGTTTTAGGGCTTAGGGTTTATGGTTTTAGGGTTTGAGGGTGGAGGGTTTTAGGGTGGAGGATTCAGAGTTTTGTGGTTTTGGGGTTTAGGGTTTAGGGTTTTGTGTTTACAGTTTAGGGTTTTAGGGTTTTAACGTTTTAGGGGTTTAGAGTTTAGGGATTTAGGGTTTTGGGGTTTTAGTGTTTTAGCCTTGTCGGGTTTTAGTGTTTTACGGTTTTACGGTTTTACGGTTTAGTTTTAGGGTTTTATGATTTCAGGTGTTAGGGTTTTAGGGTTTTATGATTTTATGGTTTTAGGGTTTTTGGGTTTTGGTTTAAGGGTTTTAGGGTTTGGGTTTAAGGGTTTTAGGGTTTTAGGTTTTACGCTTTAGGGTTTTGGGTTTTAGGGTCTAGGGTTTTAGGTTTTCGGGTTTTAGGGTTTTATGGTTTTAGGGTTAGGGGAAGGGTTTAGGGGTTAGGGTTTAGTGTTTTAGGGTGTAGGGTTTTAGGTTTTCGGGTTTTAGGGTTTTATGGTTTTAGGGTTTGGGGAAGGGTTTAGGGTTTTAGGGTCTAGGATTTTAGGTTTTCGGGTTTTAGGGTTTTATGGTTTTAGGGTTTGGGGTAGGGTTTAAGGGTTAGGGTTTAGGTTTTTGGGTTTTGGGGTTAGGGTGTAGGGTTTAGGGTTTAGGGTTTAGGGTTTTAGGGTTTTAGGGTTAAGGAGTTGAGGGTTTTAGGTTTAGGGTTTTAGGTTTTAGGGTTTCGGGTTTAGGGTTTTAGATTTATAGGGTTTAGGTTTTACGACCTTAGGGTTTTATGGTTTTTGGGTTTACGGTTTTAGGGGATTAGGGTTTTAGGGATAGGGTATGGGGTTTTAGGGTTTTAGGGTGTTGGGTTTTAGGGTTTTAGGGTTTTTGGGTTTTCGGTTTCAGGGTTATAGGGTTTAGAGTTTTAGGGTTTTGGGTTTCGGTTTAGGGTTTAGGGTTCGGGGTTAGGGTTTAGGGTTCTAGGGTTTTAGGGTTTAGTGTAAGTTTTAGGGTTTAGGGTTTAGAGTTTTAGGGTTTTCAGGTTTTGGGTAAACGGGATTTAGGGTTTTAGGGTTTAGGGTTTTAGGGTTTTAAGGTTTAAGGGTTTTGGCTTTTAGGGTTTAGGGTTTAAGGTTTAGTGTTTAGGGTTTTAGGGGGTTTTAGGGGTTTACGGTTTTTGGGTTTAGGGTTTTATGTTTTTATGGTTTTAATGGTTTAGGGTTTAGGGTTTAGGGTTTAATGTTTTAGGGTTTTATGGTTTAGGGTTTTAGGGTTTAGGCTTTAGGAGTTTACTATTTTCGGGTTTTGGATTTAGGGTTTAGGGTTTTAGGGTGAAAGGTTTAGGGTGTTAGGGTTTTAGGGGTTTAGTGTTTTAGGGTTTCAGGGTTTAGGGTTTAGGGGTTAGGATCTAGGGTTTATGGTTTTCGGGTTTGTGGTTTTAGGGGTTTAGGGTGTTAGGGTTTTAGGCGTTTAGGGATTTAGGGCTTAGCCGTTTGGGGTTAGGGTTTAGGGTTTAGGGTGTAGGGTTTAGGTTTTAGTGTTTAGAGTTTTAGGTTTTTAGCATTTTAGTGATTTAGGGTTTTGGATTTAGGGTTTACGGTTTTCGGGTATTAGGGTTTTGGGTTTTAGGAATTTAGGGTTTAGGGTTTAGGGTTTTAGGGTTTTAAGGTTTAGGGCTTAGAGTTTTAGGGTTTTGGGTTTTGGTTTACGGATTAGGGTTTAGGGTTAGGGTTTTAGGTTTTAGGGTTTTAGGGTTTTAGTGTTTAGGGTTTAGGGTTTAGGGTTCTAGGGTTTTAGGGTTTAGTGTAAGTTTTAGGGTTTAGGGTTTAGGATTTAAGGGTTTTCAGGTTTAGGGCTAACGAGATTTAGGGTTTTAGGGTCTAGGGTTTTAGGGTTTTAAGGTTTAAGGGTTTAGGGTTTTAGGGTTTAGGGTTTTAGGGTTTAGAGTTTAGGGTTTAAGGTTTAGGGTTTAGTGGTTATGGTTTTAGGGTTTTAGGGGTTTAGGGTTTACGGTTTTGGGTTTTAAGGGTTTACGGTTTTTGGGTTTAGGGTTTTATGTTTTTATGGTTTACGGTTTAGGGTTTAGGGTTCTAGGGTTTTAGGGTTTAGTGTAAGTTTTAGGGTTTTTAGGTTTAGGGTTAACGGGATTTAGGGTTTTAGGGTTTTAAGGTTTAAGGGCTTAAGGTTTTAGGGTTTAGGGTTTTATGGTTTAGAGTTTAGAGTTTAGGGTTTAGGGTTTAGTGTTTAGGGTTTTAGGGTTTACAGTTTGGGGTTTTAGGGGTTTACGGTTTTTGCGTTTAGGGTTTTATGTTTTTATGGTTTTAATGGTTTAGGGTTTAGGGTTTAAGGTTTTAGGATTTTAGGGTCTTATGGTTTAGGGTTTAGGGTTTTAGGGTTTTTGGGTTTATGGGTTTTAAGGGTTTACTATTTTAGGGTTTAGGATTTAGTGTTTATGGTGTTAGGGTTAAAGGTTTAGGGTGTTAGGGTTTTAGGGGTTTAGAGTTTTAGGGTTTCAGGGTTTAGGGTTTAGGATTTAAGGTTTATGGTTTTTGGGTTTAGGGTTTTAGGGGTTTAGGGTGTTAGCGTTTTGTGCGTTTAGGGTTTAGGGTTTAGTTTTTAGTGTTTAGAATTTTAGGTTTTTAGTGGTTTAGGGTTTTGGATTTAGGGTTTACGGTTTTAGGGTATTAGGGTTTAGGGTTTTGGGTTTTAGGAATTTAGGGTTTAGGGTTTAGGATTTTAGGGTTTTACAATTTAGGGTTTAGGGTTTAGGGTTTTAGGGGTTGAGGGTTAAGGGTTTAGGGTTAAGGGTTATGGGTTTTAGGGGTTTAGGGTTTTTGGGTTTAGGGTTTAGGTTAATGGGTTTAGGGTTTTACGGTTTAGGGCTTAGGGTTTAGTGTTTCAAGTTTTAGGGTTTTTGGTTTAAGGGTTTTAGGGTTTAAGGTTTTAGGGTTTTACGGTTTTAGGGTTTAGGGTTTTAGGGTTTAGGGTTGAGGATATTAGGGTTAGAGGGTTAAGGATTTTAGGGTTAACAGTATTAGTGTTTGAGGGTTTTTGGGTTAGGGTTTAGGGTTTTTGGGTCTTGGGTTTAGGGTTTTAGGTATTATGGGTTTAGGGTTTTAGGGTTTTAGGGGTATTGGGTTTTAAGGTTTTTGGGTTTTAGGGGTATTGGGTTTTGGGGTTTTGGGTTTAAGGTTTAGGGTTTAGGGTTTGGGGTTTAGGATTTAGCGTTTAAGGTTTGGGGTTTAGAGTTTAGGGTTTAGGATTTTGGGTTTAGGGTTTAGAGTTAAAGGGATTTAAGGTTTTGGGGTTCAGAGTTTAGGGTTTTAGGGTTTTAGGGTTCAAGGGTTAGGGTTTTAGGGTTGAGGGTTTTAGGGTTTTGGGGTTTAGAGTTTAGGGTTTAGGGTTTAGTGTTTTGGGTTTTAGGGTTTTAGGGGTTTAGGGTTTAAGGTTTTGTGTTTTAGGGGTTTACGGTTTTTGGGTTTAGGGTTTTAATGGTTTATGGTTTAGGGTTTAGTGTTTAGGATTTTAGGATTTTAAGGGTTTAGGGTATAGGGTTTTAGGGTTTTGGGGTTATGGATTTAAGTTTTAGGCTTCTTGGGGCTTATAGTTTTAGGGTTTAGGGTATTAGGGTTTTAGACTTATAGGGCATTCATTTTAGGGTTTTGGGTTTAGGGTTTTAGACTTTTAGGGTTTTAGGGGTTTAGGGTTTATGATTTAGGGTTTAGGGTTTTGGGTTTAGGATTTAGGGTTTAGGGTTTTTAGCGTTTGAGGGTTTTAGGGTTTAGGGTTTACGGTTTAGGGTTTTAGGGTTCTAGGGTTTAGGGTATTGGGGTTTTAGGGTATTGGGGTTTAGGGTTTTAGGGGTTTTAAGGTTTTAAGGTTTATGGTTTTAGAGTTTTTGGGTTTAGGGTTTTGGGTTTATGGTTTTATGGTTTTAGGGCTTACGGCTTAAGGTTTTAGGGTTTGAGGGTGGAGGGTTTTAGGGTTTAGGGTTTTATGGTTTTATGGTTTTATGGTTTTGGGGTTTAGGGTTTTATGGTTTAAAGGTTTTTGGGATTTAGGGCTTAAGATTTTTAGGGTTTTGGGTTCAGGGTTTATGGTTTTGGATTTAGGGTTTAGGGTTTTTGGGTTTTAGGGTTTAGGGACTTAGGGTTTTGGTGTTTTAGTGCATTACGCTTTTGGGGTTTTAGGGTTTTACGGTTTAGTTTTTTGTTTTTATGGTTTTAGGGGTTAGGGTTTTAGGGTTTGGGGAAGGGTTTAGGGTTTTAGGGTTTTGGGGTTAGGTTGTTGGGTTTAGAGTTTAGGGTTTAGGGTTTTACGGTTTTAGGGATAAGGGGTTTAGGGTTTTAGAGTTTAGGCTTTTAGGGTTTAGGGTTTAGGGTTTACGGCTTTAGTGTTTTATGGTTTTTGGGTTGACGGTTTTAGGGGATTAGGGTTTTAGGTTTTAGGGTTTAGGGTTTTAGAGTTTTATGGTTTTGGGTTTTAGTATTTTATGGTTTTTGGGTTTTGGGTTTCAGGGTTATGGGGTTTAGAGTTTTAGGGTTTTGGATTTCGGTTTAGGGTTTAGGGTTTAGGGTTTTAGGTTTTAGGGTTTTAGGGTTTTAGTGTTTAGGGTTTAGGGTTTGCGGTTAAGGTTTAGGGTTCTAGGGTTTTAGGGTTTAGTGTAAGTTTTAGGGTTTAGGGTTTAGGGTTTTAGGGTTTTCGGGTTTAGGGTTAAAGGGATTTAGGGTTTTAGGGTTTAAGGGTTTAGGTTTTTAGGGTTTAGGGTTTTAAAGTTTAGAGTTTAGGGTTTAGGGTTTAGGGTTTAGGGTTTAGTGTTTAGGGTTATTGGGTTTTTGGGTTTTAAAGTTTAGAGTTTAGGGTTTAGGGTTTAGGGTTTAGTGTTTAGGGTTTTAGTTTTTAGGGGTTTATGGTTAAGGGTTTAGGGTTTTAGGGGTTTACGTTTGTTGGGTTTAGGGTTTTATGTTTTTATGGTTTTAATGGTTTAGGGTGTAGGGCTTAGGGTTTTAGGGTTTTATGGTTTAGGGTTTAGGGTTTTAGGGTTCAGGGTTTACTGTTTTGAGGTTTAGGGTTATGGGTTTTACGGTTTTAGAGGTTAAGGGTTGAGGGTTTAGAGTTTAGGGTTTTAGGGTTTAGGGTTTTACGGTTTTGGGTTTTACGGTTTTAGGGGTTAAGGGTTAAGGGTTTAGGGTTTTGGGTTTTAGGGGTTTTGGGTTTTTGGGTTTGGGATTTAGGGTTTAGGGTTTAGGTTAATGGGTTTGGGGTTTTACGGTTTAGGGTTTAGGGTTTAGAGTTTTAGGGTTTTTGGTTTTAGGATTTTAGGGTTTAGGGTTTAGAGTTTTACGGTTTTAGGGTTTTAGGTTTTAGGGTTTTATGGTTTGAGGGTTTTACGTTTTTAGGGTTTAGGGTTTAGAGTTTTAGGGTTTTTGCTTTTAGAGTTTTAGGGTTTAGGGTTTTACGATTTTAGGGTTTTAGGATTTAGGGTTTTTGGGTTTATGTTTTTATGGTTTTAGGGTTTTAGTGTTTTGGAGTTTAGGGTTTTAGGGTTTAGGATTTAGGATATTAGGGTTGGAGGGTTAAGGGTTTTAGGGTTACGGGTATTAGGGCCTAGGGGTTTTAGGGTTTAGGGTTTTTGGGTTAAGGGTATTAGGGTTTGAGGGTTCTAGGATTTAGGGTTTTAGGGTTTAGGGTTTAGGGTATTGGGTTTAGGGTTTAGGGTTAAAGGGATTTAGGATTTTAGGGTTTATGGTTTTAGGGTTTAGGGTTTAGGGTTTTAGGGTTTTAGGGTTTAGGGTTTAAAGTTTTAGGGTTTAGGGTTTAGGGTTTAGGGGTTTTAAGGGTTTACTGTTTTAGGGTTTAGGGTTTTAGGGTTTAAGATTTAGGGTGTTAGGGTTTTTGGGTTTAAGATTTAGGATGTTAGGGTTTTTGGGTTATTGGGTTTCAGGGTTTAGGGTTTAGGGTTTAGGATTTAGGGTTTATGGTTTTTGGGTTTTGGGTTTTAGGGGCCTGGGGTGTTAGGGTTTTAGGTGTTTAGGGTCTTAGGGTTTAGCAGTTTGGGTTTAGGGTTTAGGGTTTAGGGTTTAGGTTTTGGGTGTTAGGGTTTTGAGTTTTAGGTTTTTAGCGTTTTAGTGGTTTAGGGTTTCGGATTTAGGGCTTACAATTTAAGGGTATTACGATTTAGGGTTTTGGGTTTTAGGGATTTAGGGTTTTAGGGTTTTAGGATTTAGGGTTTTACGGTTTAGAGTTTAGGGTTAAGGATTTTAGGGGTTAAGGGTTAAGGGTTTAGGGTTTAGGGTTTTGGGTTTAGGGGTTCAGGGTTTTAGGGTTTAGGGTTTAGGGTTTAGGGTTTAGGGTTTTCGGGTTTAGGGTTTAGGGTTTAGGTTAATGGGTTGAGGGCTTTAGAGTTTAGGGTTTAGGGTTTTAGAGGTTAAGGGTTTAGGGTTTAGGGTTTTGGGTTATAGGGGTTTAGGGTTTTAGGGTTTAGGGTATAGGGTTTAGGTTAATGGGTTTAGGGTTTTACGGTTTAGGGTTTAGGGTTTAGAGTTTTAGGGTTTTTGGTTTTAGGGTTTTAGGGTTTAGTGTTTTGGGTTTTACGGTTTTAGGGTTTTAGGTTTTAGCGTTTTAGATTTTAGGGTTTTACAGTTTTAGGGTTTTACGGTTTTAGGGTTTAGGGATTAGGGTTTAGGGTTTAGATTTTAGGGTTTTTGGTTTTAGAGTAGGGTTTAGGGTTGAGGGTTTTACGGTTGTAGGGTTTAGGGTTTTAGAGTTTTAGGATTTTTGGGTTTGTGGTTTTATGTTTTTAGAGTTTTAGGGTTTAGGGTTTTAGGGTTTTGGGGTTTAGGGTTTTAGGGTTTTAGAGTTTACGGTTTTAGGGTTTAGGGTTTAGGATATTTGGGGTAGAGGGTTAAGGGTATTAGGGTTTGAGGGTTTTAGGGTTTAAGGGTTTAGGGTTTTAGGGTTTAGGGTTTTCGGGTTTTAGGGTTTAGGGTTGGGTTTACTGTTTAGGGTTTTAGTGTTTTGGATTTACTGTTTAGGGTTTTAGTGTTTTGGGGGTTTAGGGTGTATGGTTTTGGGTTTTAGGGGTTTACGGTTTTTGTGTTTGGGGTTTTATGTGTTTAAGGTTTTAATGGTTTAGTGTAGGGTTTAGGGTTTAGGGTTTTAGGGTTTTAGGGTTTTATGGTTTAGGGTTTAGGGTTTTAGGGTTTAGGGTTTAGGGGTTTTAGGGGTTTACTATTTTAGGGTTTAGGATTTAGGGTTTATGGTTTTTGGATTTTAGGGTTTAGGGTGTTAGGGTTTTAGGGGTTTAGGGTTTTGGGTTTAGGATTTTGGGTTTAGGGGTTTTAGGGTTTAGGGGTTAGAGTTTTGGGGTTTTAGGGTTTTAGGGATTAGGGTTTAGGGTTTAGGGCTTACGGTTTAGGGTCTAGGGTTTAGGGTTAGGATTTAGGGTTTAGGGTTTTAGGGTTTAGGGGTTTAGGGTTTTAGGGTTTAGGGTTTAGGGTTGAGGATTTAGGGTTTAGGGTTTTTGGCTTTTAGGGTTTAGGGTTTTTTGGGTTTTAAGGATTTAGGGTTTAGGATTTAGGGTTTAAGGTTTTAGGGCTTAGAATTTAGGGGTGTTAGGGTTTTAGGGGTTTAGGGTTTTAGGGTTTCTAGGTTTAGGGTTTAAGGTTTAGGATTTAGGGTTTAGGGTTTTTGGGTTTAAGGTTTAAGGGGTTTAGGGTGTTAGGGTTTTAGGGGTTTTGGGTTTTAGGGTTTAGGGTTTAGGGTTTTAGGGTTTTTGGGTTTCATGATTTTAGGGTTTACGGTTTTAGGTTTAGGTTTTAGGGTTTTTGGCTTTTAGGATTTAGGGTTTTTTGGGTTTTAAGGGTTTAGGGGTTAGGATTTAGGGTTTAGGGTTTTAGGGCTTAGGATTTAGGGGTGTTAGGGTTTTAGGGGTTCAGGGTTTTAGGGCTTTTGGGTTTTAGGGTTTCTAGGTTTAGGGTTTAAGGTTTAGGATTTAGGGTTTAGGGTTTTTGGGTTTAAGGTTTTAGGGTTTTAGGGTGTTAGGGTTTTAGGGGTTTTGGGTTTTGGGGTTTAGGGTTTTAGGTTTGGGGTTTAGGGTTTTAGGTTTAGGATTTAGGGTTTAGGGTTTTTGGGTTTAAGGTTTTAGGGTTTAGGGTGTTAGGGTTTTAGGGGTTTTGGGTTTTGGGGTTTAGGGTTTTAGGGTTTTGAGTTTCATGGTTTTAGGGTTTACGGTTTTAGGTTTAGGTTTTAGGGTTTTAGGGATGAGGGTTTTGGGTGTAGGGTTTACGGTTTAGGTTTAGGGTTTAGGGTTTTGGATTTAGGGCTAGGGTTTAGGGTTTAGGGATTAGGGTTAGGGTTTTACTGCTTAGTGTTTAGGGTTTAGGATTTAGGGTTTAGGGTTTAGGTTTTACAGTTTTACGGTTTTAAGGTTTAGGGTTTTAGGGTTTTAGGGTTTAGGGTTTAGGTTTAGAGTAGGGGTTTAGGGTTTTAGGGTTTAGGGTTTAGGTTTAGAGTAGGGTTTTAGGGTTTTAGGGATTTAGGGTTTTATGGTTTAGGGGTTTAGGGGTTTAGGGGTTAGGGTTTTAAGGGTATAGGGTTTAGGGTTTAGGTTTTAGGGTTTTGGGTTTAGGGTTTAGAGTTTAGGGTTTAGGGTTTAGGGTTAAGGGTTTAGGGTTAATGGTTTAGGGTTTTAGGTTTTTAGGGTTTTTGTGGTTTATGGCTTAGGATTTAGGGTTTAGGGTTTTAGGGTTTTAGGGTTTTAGGTTTAGGGTTTAGAGTTTAGGGTTTAGGGTTTAGGGTTAAGGGTTTAGGTTTAATGGTTTAGGGTTTTAGGGTTTTAGGGTTTTAGTGGTTTATGGTTTAGGATTTAGGGTTTAGGGTTTTAGGGTTTTAGAGTTTAGGATTTTAGGGGTTTTGAGGGTTTAGTGTTTTATGGTTTAGGATTTAGGGTTTTGGGTTTTAGGGTTTAGAGTTTACGGAGTTAGGGTTTTAGGGGTTTAGGGTTTTAGGGTTTCCGGGTTTAGGGCTTAGGGTTTAGGATTTATAGTTTAGGGTTTAGGGTTCTTAGGTTTAAGGTTTAGGGTTTAGGGTTTAGGGTTTAGGGTTTAGGGTTTAGGTTAAAGTGTTTAGGGTTTTAGGAAATTAGGGTTTTAGTGGTTTAGGGTTTAAGATTTAGGTCTTAGGGTTTTGGCGTTTTAGGTTTTAGGGTTTTAGGGGTTTTAGGGGTTTAGGGTTTAGGATTTAGGGTTTAGGCTTTGAGGGCTTAGGGTTTAGGGTGTTATGGTTTTAGAGGTTTAGGGTTTTAGGATTTCTAGGTTTAGGGTTTAGGATTTTGGGTTTAGGGGTTTTGAGTTTAGGGTTTTTGGCGTTTAGGGTGTTAGGGTTTTTGGGGCTCAGGGTTTTAGGGTCTATGGTTTTAGGGTTTCATGGTTTTATGGTTTTAAGGTTTAGGGTTTTAGGGTTTAGGTTTTAGGGTTTTGGGGTTTTAGTTTTTTAGGGATTAGGGTTTAAGGTTTACGGTTTACGGTTTAGCGTTTAGGGTTTAGGGTTACGGTTTAGGGTTTAGGGTTTAGGGTTTAGGTTTGGGTTTAGGGTTTTAGGTTTTTAGGGTTGTAGTGATTTAGGGTTTTAGTGGTTTAGGGTTTAGGATTTAGGGTTTAGGGTTTTAGTGATTTAGGGTTTAGGGTTTTAGAGGTTTTAAGGGTTTAGGGTTTTAGGGTTTAGAATTTAGGGTTTAGGGTTTTAGGGTTTAGGGGTTTAGGGCTTAGGGTTTAATGGTGTTAGGGTTTTAGGGATTTGGGTTTTAGGGTTTTAGGGTTTTAGGGTTTTGGGTTTAGGGTTTAGGGTTTAGGGTTTAAGTGTTTTAGGGTTTAGAGTTTAGGGTTTAGGGTTTAGGGCTTAGGGTTTAATGTTTAGGGTTTAGGATTTAGGTTGGCTTTAGGGGTTAAGGGTTTCTGGGTTTTAGGGATTAAGGTTTTCGGGTTTAGGGTTTAGGGTTTAGGGTTTAGTGTTTAGGGTTTAGGGTTTTAGGGTTTAGAGTTTAGGGTTTAGGGTTTAGGGTTTAATGTTAAGGGTGTTGGGGTTTTAGGGTTTAGGGATTAGGGTTTTAGGGTTTTGGGATTAGGGTTTTAGGTTTAGGGGTTTAGGGTATTTGGGTTTTAGGGTTTAGGGTTTATGGGCTTTAGGGGTTTAGGGTTTTAGGGTTTAGGGTTTTTGGGTTTAGGGTTTAAGGTTTTGGGTTTCAGGGTTCAGGGTTTTAGAGGTTTAGTATTTTGGGTTTAGGGTTTAGGATTTAGAATTTAGGTTTTAGGGTTTTAGGGTTTCATGGTTTTAGGGTTTAGGGTAGGGTTTTAGGTTTTAGGGTTTAGGGTTTTAGAATTTAGGGTTTACAGTTTTATGGTTTTAGGGATTTGGGTTTAGGGTTTAGGGTTTAGGTTTCGGATTTAGGGTTTAGGTTTTACGGTTTGGGGTTTAGGGTTAGGGTCTAGGGTTTGCGTTTAGGATTTAGGTTTAGGGATGAGGTTTAGGATTTAGGGTTTAGGCTTTACGGTTTTATGGTTTTAAGATTTAGGGTTTAAGGGTTAGGGTTTAGGGATTAGGTTTTATGGATTTACGATTTTAAGATTTAGGGTTTGAGGGTTTTAGGGTTTAGGGTTTAGGGTTGAGTGTTTTAGGGTTTTAGTGTTTAGGGTTTAGGGTTTAGGGTTTTAGGGTTTAGGGTTTTTTTTTGTGTTTTAGGGTTTTAGGGTTTTAGGGTTTTAGGATTTCGGGTTTAGGGTTTTGACGGTTTTGGGATTTAGGGGTTAGTATTTTATGGTATTAGGGTTTAGGGTTTAGGGTTATAGGGTGTAAAGGTTTTAGCAGGGTTTCATGGTTTCAGGGCTTAGGCTGGTTTAGGGTTTTAGGGTTTTAAGGTATAGGGTTTTAGGGTTTTAGGGTTTTTGGTTTAGGGTTTAGGGTTTTAGAGTATTAGGGTATAGAGTTTAGGGTTTTATGGTTTTAGGGTGTTGGGTTTAGGTTTTAGGGTTTAGGGTTTAGTGTTTAGGGTATTAAGGTTTAGGGTTTAGGGTTATAGGGTGTTAGCATTTTAGGGTTTTAGGGTTTCATCGTTTCTGGGTTTAGGGTTTAGGGTTTTAAAGTTTTCGGGTTTAGGTTTACGGTTAAGGTTTTAGAGTGTTGGGTTTTAGGGTTTAGGGTTTAGGGTTTTAGGGTTTAAGCGTTTTAGGGGTTTAGGCTTTAGGGTTTTGGGTTTTTGGGTTTTAGGGTTTTAGGGTTTCGGGTATAAAGTTTTTGGGTTTTAGGGTTTACGGTTTAGGACATTCGGGTTTTAGGGTTTTAGTGTTTAGAGTTTAGGTTTTAGGGTTTAGGGTTTAATGTTTAGGGTTTTAGGGTTTTAGGGGTTTAGGTTTTAGGGTTTTAGGGTTTTAGGGGTTTAGGTTTTAGGGGTTTAGGGTTTAGGGTTTAGGGTGTAGCGTTCGGGGTTTAGGGTTTAGGTTTTAGGGTTTTAGTGGTTTAGGGTTTAGGATATAGGGGTTTATGGTTTTAGTGTTTTAGGGTTTTAGTGGTTTAGGGTTTAGGATATAGGGGTTTAGGGTTTTAGTGTTTTAGGGTTTAAGGTTTAGTTAGGGTTTAGGGTTTAGGGTTTTAGGGTTTAGGGTTTAGGGTTTAGGGTTTTAGGGGTTAAGGGTTTCAGGGTTTCGTGTTTTAGGGTTTTAATGTTTTAGTGTTTAAGGGTTAGTTAGGGTTTAGGGTTTTAGAGTTTTAGGGTTAGGGTTTTTGGGCTTAGGGTTTAGGATTTAGGGTTTAAGGTTTGAGGGGTTAAGGGTTTTAGGGTTTAGGGTTTTAGGGTTTTAGGGATTAGGGTTTTAGCAATTAGGGTTTAAGGTTTAGGGTTTAGTGTTAAGGGTTTTAGGGTTTAGGGCTTTTGGGTTTTTGGCGTTTAGGGTTAGGGTTTTTAGGGTTTAAGGTTTAGGGTTTTAGGGTTTAGAGTTTAGGGTTTAGGGTTTAGGGTTTAATGTTTAGGGTGTTAGGGTTTTAGAGGTTTAGGATTTCGGATTTAGGGTTTAGGGGTTTAGGGTTTTAGGTTTTAGGGTTTAGGGTTTTAGGACTTTAGGGGTTTAGGGATTTTTGTGTTTACCGTTTTTGGGTTTAGGGTTTAGGATTTAGGGTTTAAGGTTTTCAGTTTTAAGGTTTCATTGTTTTATGGTTTAGGGTAGGGCTTTAGGGTTTGTGGTTTTAGAATTTAGGCTTTAGGGTTTTGGGGTTTTAGGGTTTTAGGGATTAGGGTTTAGGGTTTAGGGTTTAGGGTTTATGGATTAGGTTTTACGGTTTTGGGTTTAAGGTTAGGGTCTACGGTTTACGGTTTAGGGATTAGGGTTGGGATTTTAGTGTTTAGGGTTTAGGGTTTAGGTTTTACGGTTTTTGAGTTTTTGGGTTTTAAGATTTAGGGTGTAAGGGTTTTAGGATTTTGGGTTTAGGGTTTAGATTTTAGGGTTTATGGTTTTTGATTTTAGGGTTTTAGGGTTTAGGGTTTAGGGTTCTTTTACGTTTTAGGGTTTTAGGGTTTAAGGTAGGATTTTAGAATTTAGGGTTTAGGGTTTTAACGGTTTTGGGATTTAGGGTTTAAGATTTTAGGGTATTAGGGTTTGGGGTTTAGGGTTATAGGGTGTTACGGTTTTAGGGTTTTAGGGTTTCATGGTTTCAGGGTTTAGGGTGTTAGGTTTTTGGGGTTTTAAGGTATAGGGCTTTAGGTTTTTTGGGTTTAGGGTTTAGTGTTTTAGGGTTTTAGGGTTTTAGGTTTTAGGGTTTTGGGTTTTAGGGTTTTAGGGTGTTGGGGTTTAGGTTTTAGGGAAGGGTTTCAGGTTTAGGGTTTAGTGTGTTAGGGTTTTAGGGGTTTTGATTTATGGGTTTAGGGTTTTAGGGTTATAGGGTTTCAGTGATTTTGTATTTTGGGTTTAAGGTTTTGGGTTTAGGGTGTCAGGGTTTTAGGTGTTTAGGGTTTTGGTTTTAAGGTTTAGGGTTTAGGGTTTAAGTTTTAGGGTCTAGGGTTTAGGGTTTTAGGGTTTTAGGGGTTTAGGGTTGTAGGGTTTTAGGGTTTAGGGTATAGGGTTTAGGGTTTAGAGTTTTAGGGTTTTAGGTTTAGGGTTTTAGGGATTTAGTGTTTAGGGTTTAGGGTTTAGGGTTTAGAGTTTAGGCTTTTGAGTTTAAGGTTCAGGGTTTAGGCTTTTAGGGTTTTATGGTTTAGGGTTTAAGGGATTTAGGGTTTTACGGTTTTAGGGGTTTAGGGTTTAGGGTTTAGGGTTTTAGGGTTTTAGGGTTTTGGGTTTAGGGTTTAGGATTTAGGGTTTAAGGTTTAAGGTTTATGGTTTTAGGGTTTAAGGGTTTTAGGGTTTAGGGATTAGGGTTAAGGGTTTTTGGGCTTTAGAGTTTTAGAGTTTAGGGTTGAGGATTTTAGGATTTTAGGCTTTTAGGGTATTAGAGTTCAGGGTTTACAGTTTGGGGTTTAGTGTTTAGGGTAAGGGTTTAGGGTTTGGGGCTTACGGTTAGGATTTTAATGTTTCGGGCTTAGGGTTTAGGGTTTACGGTTTTAGGGTTTAGGGTTACGGTTTAATGTTAGTATTATAGTGGTTTATAGTTTAGGGATTTAGGGTTTTAGGTTTAGGGGTTTTGGGTTTTAAGGTAATAGTGTTTCAGTGATTTTGGCTTTAGGGTTTAGGGTTTTAGGGTTTTAGGGGTTTAGGGATTAGCATTGAGGGTTTAGGTTTTAGGGTTTAAGGTTTAGGGTTTCGGGTTTCGAGTTTAGGGTTTTAGGGGTTTAGGTGTTTAGGGTTTTAGGGTTTTAAGGTTTTAGGGTTTAGGGTTAAGGGTTTAAGGTTTATGGTTTTAGGATTTAAGGGTTTTGGGGTTTAGGGATTAGGGTTTTTGGGTTTTAGAGTTTTAGGGTTTAGGGTTGAGGATTTTAGGGTTTTAGGGTTTAGAGTCAAGGGTTTAGAGATTAGGGTTAAGTGTTTACGGTGAGGGTTTAGGGTTTATTAGGGCTTAGGGTTAGGATTTTAGTGTTTCGGGTATGGGGTTTGGGGTTTTAGGGTTTCAAGGTTTAGGGTTTTAGGGTTTAGCATTTAGGATTTAGATTTTAGGGTTTAGGGTTTTAGGGTTTTAGAATTTAGGGTTTAGGGTTCTTGGGTTAACGGGTTTTAGGGATTTAGGGGTTAGGGTTTACAGTTTAAGGTTTTCGGGTTAGGATTTAAAGTTTGGGGTCTAGGGTTTATGGTTTGGGGTTTAGGGTTTGTGGGTTTTTGGGTTTTAGAATTTTGGGTTTAGTGTTTTTGGCTTTTAGGGTTTTAGGGTTTTAGGGTTTTAAGGATTTGGGTTTAGAGTTTAGGTTTTACGGTTTAGGATTTAGAATTTAGGGTTTTAAGGTTTCAGGATTTTAGGGTTTAGGGTTTACGGTTTAGGGTTTAGGGTTTTAGGGTTTACGGTTTAGGGTTAGGATTTTAGTGTTTAGGGTTTAGGGTTAAGGGTTTAGGGTTTACGTTTTAAGGATTTAGGGTTTAGGGTTTAGGGTTTTAGGGTTTAGGGTTTAGGTTTAGAGTTTAGGTTTAGAGTTTTGGGTTTAGGGTTTTCAGGTTTTAGGGTTTAGGGTTTAGGGTTTAAGGGTCTTAGGCTTTTAGGGTTTTAGGAATTGGGGTTTAGGGTTTTAAGGTTTATGGTTTAGTGTTTAGGGTTTAGGATTTAGGGTTTGGGTTAGGGTTTCGGGTTTAGGGTTTAGGGTTAGTATTTTAGTGTTTTGGGTTTATGGTTTAGGGTTTAGGGTTTACGTTGTATGGTTTTAGAGTTTTAATGTTTAGAGTTTTTGGATTTTAGGGTTTAGGTTTAGGATTTTTATTTTAGGGTTTAGGGTTTTGCGTTTTAGTTTTATTTGTTTAGGGTTTAGGATTTGTTGGGTTTTAGGGTTTAAGGTGGGGATTAGGGTTGGGGTTTATGGTAGGGTTTTGGGGTTTAAGCTAGGGTTCTAGGATTTAGGATTTAGGATTTAGGGTTTTAAGGGTTTGGGGTTTTGGGTTTTAAGGTTTTAGGGTTTAAGGTGGGGATTAGGGTTGGGGTTTATGGTAGGGTTTTGGGGTTTAAGCTAGGGTTTTAGGATTTAGGATTTAGGATTTAGGGTTTTAAGGGTTTGGGGTTTTGGGTTTTAAGGTTTTAGGGTTCAGGGTTTAGGGTTTAATGCTTTAGGATTTAGGGCTTTAGGGTTTAGGGTTTTAGGGTTTTAGTGTTTTAGGGTTTAGGATTTAGGTTTTAACGTTTAGTGTTTAGGGTTTAGGGTTATAGGGTTTATGGCTTTAGGGTTTAAGGGTTTTAGGGTTTAGGGCTTAGGGTTAAGGGTTTTTGGGTTTTAGAGTGTTAGGGTTTAGGGTTGACGATTTTAGGGTTTTAGGGTTTTGGGGATTAGAGTTTAGGCTTAGAGGTTTAGGGTTTATGCTTTAGGGTTTTAAGGTTTAGGGTTTTAGGGTTAGGGGTTTAGGATTTAGATTTTGGGGTTTAGGGTTTAGGGTTTTAGGGCTTAGTGTTTTAGGGTTTAGGGTTTAGGGTTTAGGGTTTTTAGGATTCTAGGGTTTTAGGGTTTAAGGTGGGGTTTTTCGATCTAGGGTTTAGGGTTTTAAGGATTTTAGGGTTTATGGTTTAGAGTTTAGGGTATAGGGTTTACGGCTTAGTGTTTAGTGTTTTAGGGTTCTAGGGGTTTATGGTTCTGGGCTTCGGGTTTAGGGTTTTATGTGTTTAGGGTTTCAGGGTTTATGGTTTACGTTTTACGGTTTTAGAGTTTTAAGGTTTAGGGTATTATGGTTTTAGGGTTTAGGGTTTAGGATTTAGATTTTAGGGTTTAGGGTTTAGGGTTTTTGGGTTTTAGAGTTTAGGGTTAGGGTTTATGGTTTAGGGTTTGGGGCTTAGGGTTAGGATTTTAGAGTTTCGGGCTTAGGGTTTAGGGTTTAGGATTTGGGGTTTTAGGGTTTTTTGGGTTTAGGGTTTAGGATTTTAGGATTTTAGGGTTTAGGGTTTAGGATTTAAAGTTTAGGGTTTAGGGTTTAAAGTTTAGGGTTTAGGGCTTATGGTTTTAAGGTTTTGAGATTTGGGGCTTTAGGGTTTTAGGGTTTAGGATTTAGGATTTAGATTTTAGGGTTGATGGTTCAGGGTTTAGGGTTTAGGGTCTTAGGGTTAGGGGTTTAGGGTTTAGGGTTTTTTGGGTTTTAGGGTTTTAGGGCTTAACATAGGGTTTTACGATTTTCCGTTTAGGTTTTTAAGGATTTTAGGGTTTCTTGTTTAGAGTTTAAGGTTTAGGGTTTAGGGTTTAGTGTTTAGGTTTATAGGGTTCTAGGGGTTTCTGGTTTAGGGTTTAGGGTTTAGGATTTGATGTGTATAGGTTTTAGTGTTTAGGGTTTTAGGGGTTTAGGGTTGTAGGGTTCAGGGTTCAGGGTTTGGGATTTAGGGTCTTAGGGTTTAGGATTTAGGGTTTTAGGGTTTTAGTGGTTTAGTGTTTAGGGTTTACGGTTTAGGGTTTACGGTTTACGGTTTTAGAGTTTTAAGGTTTAGGGTTTTAGGGTTTAGGGTTTAGGATTTAGATTTTAGGGTTTAGGGTTTAGGGTTTTAGGGTTTTAGGGTTTTAGAGTTTAGGGTTTAGGGTTTAGGGTTTTTTGTTTTAGGGTTTAGCGTAAGGTTTTAGGATTTAGGTTTAGTGTTTTAAGGGTTTTAGGGTTTAGGGTTTAGTGTTTAGGGTTTAGGATTTAGGATTTAGGGTTTAGGTTTTAGGGTTCTAGGGGTTTATGGTTTAGGGTTTCGTGTTTATGGTTTTAGGGGTTTAGGGTTTAGGGTTTTAGGGAATAAGGGATTAGGGTTTACTGTTTACGGTTTAGGGTTTATAATTTAGGGTTTAGGGTTTAGGGTTAGGGATTAGGGTTTAGCGTTTAGGGTTTAGGGTTAAGATTTTAGTGTTTAGGGTTTAGGGTTTAGGATTTAGGGTTTTATGGTTTTAGGGTTTAGGGTTTTGGGTTAGGGTTTAGGGTTTTTTGGGTTTTAGGGTTTAAGGGTTTATGGATTTTGGGGTTCAGGATTTAGAGTTTAGGGTTTAGGGTTTATGGATTTTGGGGTTCAGGATTTAGAGTTTAGGGTTTAGGGTTTAGGGTTTAATGTTTAGGATTTTAGGGTTCTAGGGGTTTACGGTTTACGGTTTAGGGTTTAGGGTTTTAGGGTTTAAGGTTTTAAGGTTTTAGGGGTTTACGGTTTTAGCGTATAGGGTTTAGGGTTTAGGGTTTAGGGTTTCAAGGTTTAGGATTAAGGGTTTTAGGGGTTTAGTGTTTAGAGTTTATGGTTTAGGGTTTAGGGTTTAGGGTTTAGATTTTAGGGTTTAGGGTTTTATGGTTTTAGGGTTTAGGGTTTAATGGTTTTAGGGTTTTAGTGTTTTAGGGATTGGGGTTTAGGGTTTAAGGTTTACGATTTAGGGCTTAGCGTTTAGGGTTTAGGGTTTTGGGTTAGGGTTTAGGGTTTAGGGTAAGGATTTTAGTGTTTAGAGTTAAGGGTTTAGGGTTTATGGTTTACCTTTTTCGGTTTGAGAATTTTACGGTTTAGAGTTTTAGGATATTATGGTTTAAGGTTTATGATTTTGATATTAGGGTTTAAATTTTGGGGTTTCGATTTTATCGTTTTAGGGCTTTAGGGTTTAGGGTTTCGGGTTTAGGGTTTGTTAGGTTTTAGGGTTTAAGGTTGGGTTTTAGGATTT
Organism: Chimonanthus praecox; assembly: GCA_022113865.1. Lineage (NCBI taxonomy): Eukaryota > Viridiplantae > Streptophyta > Magnoliopsida > Laurales > Calycanthaceae > Chimonanthus > Chimonanthus praecox. Next base: position 31,863,673 of record CM039089.1, on the reverse strand, counting down.
AGGGTTTAGGGTTTTAAGGGTTTAGGGATTTAGGGTTTAGGGTTTTAAGGTTTAGGGTTTTAGGATTTAGGGTTTAAGGCATTAGGGTATAGGGCTTTAGGGTTTAGGGTTGTAGGGTTTAGGATTTTAGGGTTTAGGGTTTACAATTTAGGGTTTTAGGGTTTGCGGTTTTTGGGTTTAGCGTTTCGGGTTTTGGGTTTAGGGTTTAGGATTTTAGGGTTTTATGGTTTAGGGCTTTAGGGTTTAGGATTTAGGGTTTTTGGGTTTTAGAGATTTAGGGTTTATGGTTGAGGATTTTAGGGTTTTAGGGTTTTAGGGTTTTAGTGTTCAGAGTTTAGGGCTTAGAGTTTAGGGTTTTGTGTTTAGGGTTAGGGTTTATGGTTTAGGGTTTATGGCTTAGGTTTAAGATTTTATGGTTTCCGCTTTAGGCTTTAGGGTTTAGGGTTTTAGGGTTTTTTGGATTTAGTGTTTTAGGGTTTAGGGTTTAGGGTTCAGGGTTTTAGGGTTTAGGGTTTAAGGGGGGTTTAGGGTTAAGGGTATTTGGGATTTAGAGTTTTAGGGTTTAGGGTTAAGGATTTTAGGGTTTTAGGGTTTTAGTGTTTAGAGTTTAGGGATTAGAGTTTTAGGGTTTAGTGTTTAGGGTTAGGGTTAGGGTTTATGGTTTAGGGCTTAGGGTTAGGATTTTAGAGTTTCAGCTTTAGGGTTTAGGGTTTAGGGTTTAGGGTTTAGGGTTTAGTGTTTAGTGTTTAGGGTTTACGTTTTACGATTTTAGGGTTTTAAGGTTTAGGATTTTAGGCTTTTAGGGTTCAGGGTTTTAGGGTTTTCGGGTTCTAGGGGTTTACGGTTTAGGGTTTAGGGTTTAGGGTTTTAGGGTTTTAGGGTTTTAGGGTTTTTCGTGTTTAGGGTTTTACGGTATAGGGTTTTAGGGTTTAGGGTTTAGGGTTTTAGGGTTTAAGGGTTTAAGGGTCTAGGGTTTTGGGTTAAGGGTGTTTGGGTGTTAGAGTTTTAGGGTCTAGGGTTGTGGATTTTAGGGTTTTAGGATTTTTGGGGTTTAGGGTTTTAGGGTTTTTGGGGTTTAGGGTTTTAGCGTATAGGGTTTTACGGTTTAGGGTTTAGGGTTTAGGGTTTAGGGTTTTGGGGTTTAGGATGTAGGGTTTTAGGGGTTTAGTGTTCAGAGTTTAGGGTTTAGGGTTAGGGTTTGGATTTTAGGGTTTATGCTTTTGCCGTTTTAGGGTTTAGGGTTTAAGGGTTTTATGATTTTAGGGATTGGGGTTTAGGGTTTAGGGTTTACGGTTTAGGGCTTAGGGTGTAGGGTTTAGGGTTTAGGGTTTGGGGTTAGGGTTTTTGGTTTAGGGGTTAGGGTTTAGGGTTTGGATTAATGGTTTAGGGATTTAGAGTTTAGGGTTTTAAGGTTTTAGGGTTTAGGGTTTAACGTTTTAGGATTTAGGTCTTTAGGGTTTAGGGTTTTAGGGTTTTAGGGTTTAGGGTTTAGGGTTTAGGGTTGTAGGGTTTAGGATTTAGGGTTTTAGGGGTTTAGGATTTTAGAGTTCAAGGTTTTAGGGTTTAGGGTTGAGGATTTTAGGCTTTTAGGGATTAGAGTTTAAGGTTTAGAGTTTAGGGTTTAGTGTTTAGGGTTAGGGTTTTTAATTTATGGTTTTTGGTTTACGGTTTTAGGCTTACGGTTAGGATTTTAGTGTTTCGGGTTGAGGGTTTGGGGTTTAGGATTTAAAGTTTAGGATTTTAGGGTTTTAGAGTTTTAGGGTTTAGCGTTTAGGATTTTGATTTTAGGGTTTCGGGATTAGGGTTTTAATGTTTAGGGTATTATGTTTTAGGATTTAGGGTTTAGGGTTTTAGGATTTCAGGGTTTTAGGGTTTAGGGTTTAGGGTTTAGGGGTTTTATGGGTATTAGAGTTTTAGGGTTTAGCGTTGAGGATTTAGATTTTAGGGTTTAGGGTTTAGGATTTTAGGGTTAGGGTATTAGGGTGTTAGAATTTATGGTTTAGCGTTTTAGGATTTTTGGGTTTAGGGTTTAGGGTTTATGGCCTAAACCTTAAACCTAAAACCGTAAAACCCTAAGCCCTTCCTAAACCGAAAGCCCTAAAAGCCTAAAAACCAAAGCCCTCAACCCAAAAAGCTAAAACCGTAAAACCCTAAAATCCTAAACCCTAAAACCATGAAACCCTAAAACCCTAAAACCCAAAACCCTAATAATCCCTAAACCGTAAAATCCTAAACCGTAAAATCTTAAACCCTAAATAAAAAAACCGTTAAAACCCTGAACCCTAAATCCTAATAACCTACCTTAAACCCTAAAACCCAAAAACCCAAAAAAACCCTAACCCAAAATCCTAACCCCCTAAAACCTTAAACCCTAAACCCTAAAACCCTAAAATCCTAAACCCTAAACCCTAAACCCTAAAACCTTAAAACCCTGTACCTTAAATCCCTAAAACCGTATACCCTAAACCCTAACACCCTAAACCGTGAAACCATGAAACCCTAAAACCCTAAAACCCAAGAAAACCCTAAAAACTAAACTCTAACACCCTAAAACCCAAATCCTAACGCCCTAAAACCCAAAAAAAACCCTAAACCCAAGCACCCTAATGATTAAAACCTTAAAACCCGAAAATCCTAAACCGTAAACCCAAAAACCCAAAAACCCTAAACCCTAAACCCTAAAACCCTATACTATAAAACCCTAAAACCCTAAACTCTAAACCCTAAAACCCTATACTATAAAACCCTAAAACCCTAAACCCTAAACATAACACCCTAAACCCTAACACCCTAAACCGGAAACCATTAAACCCTAAAACCCGAATACCCCATAACCATAAACCCTAAACCCTAGCACCCTAAAATCCTAAACCCTAAATCCCAAAACCATTAAAACCCTAAACTCTAAATCCTAAAAGCCTACCTTAAATCCTAAAATCCCAGAACACAAAAAAACCCTAAACCCTAAACCCTAAACGCAAAAACCCTAAAACCCAAAAACCCTAAACCCTAAACCCAAAAATCTAAACCCTAAACCCCAAACCCTAAACCCTCAAACCCCAAAACCCTCAAACCCTAAATCTTAAAACCCTAAAACCTAATCCCTAAACCCTAAAACCTAAAAACCCTAAACCCTGACCCTAAACCCTACACCCTACACCGTAAACCGCAAACCCTAAACCCTAAACCCTAAACCCTAATCACTAAAACCCTAAAACCCTGAACCCTAAATTCTCAAAACCCTACCCTAAGCCATAACACCACGACACCCTAAAACCCTAGACCCTAAATTCTAAACCCTAAACTCTAAACCGAAAATACTAAACCCCTAAAACCCTAAATCCCTAAAGCCCTAAAACCCTAAACCCAAAAACCCAAAAGCCCTAAACCCCCTAAATCCTAAACCCTAAACCCTAAACCCCTAAAACCATAAAACCCTAAACATTAAAGCCTAAACCCTAAACCAAACCCTAAACCCTAAACTCTAAACCCTAAAACCCTAAACCCTAAACCCTAAACCCTAAAACCCTAAACCCTAAACCCTAAAAACCCTAAACCCTAAACCCTAAACCCTAAACGCCTAAAACCCTAAAACCCTAAGCCCTAAACCCTAAACCCTAAAACCCAAAACCTTAAACCCTAAACCCTAAACCCTAAAACGTAAATCCTAAGCTATAAACCCTAAAACACAAAAACCCTATATCCAAAACCCTGAACACTAAAACTCAAAAACCCTAAAACCCAAAAATCGAAATCCCTAAAGCCTAAACCCCTAGAAGCTTAAACGCTTAAATCCTAAAACCCTAAGCACCAAACCCTAAAACCCAACACCATAAAACCTAAGCCCTAACTCCTAAAATCAAAACCCCTAAAACCCTAAACCCTGAAATGATAAAACCCTAAAACCCAAAACCCAAAACCCTAAAGCCGAAACCCCTAAAATGCTTAAATCCTAAAACCCTAAACCCTAAATCCTAAAACCCAACAACCTAAAACCTAAACCATAAACCCTGAACCCGAAACTGCTAAAACCCTCAAAACCTAAACCCTAAACCCTGAAACCATGAAACCCCTAAACCCTGAACCCTAAACCCTAAACCCTACACCCTAAACCCTACAAACTAAAATCCTAACCCTAATCCCTAAACCTTAAACCCTAAACCCTAACCCTAAACCCTAACCCCTAAACCCTAAACCCTAAACCCAAATCCCTAAAACCCTAAAACCCTAAACCCTAAATTCTAAAATCGTAAACCCTAAAACCCTACCCTAAACCCTAAAACCATAAAACCGAAAACCCTACCCTAAACCCTAAATACTAAACCGCTAAAACTCTAAAACCCTAAATCCTAAAACCCAAAATCCTAAACCCAAAAACCCTAAACCCCTGAACTCCTAAAACCCTAAACCCTAAATCCCAAAAATCGTAAACCCCTAAACCCTAAACCTAAGCCCTAAACCCCCAAACCCTAACACCCTAAACATTAAACCCTAAACCCTAAACCCTAAACCCTAAACTCTAAACCCTAAAACTCTAAACCCTAAACCCTAAACCCTAAAAACCCTAAACCCTAAGCGCCTAAAACCCTAAACCCTAAACCCCAAAACCCTAAACACTAAACCCTAAACCCTAAACCCAAAACCCTAAATCGTAAAATCCTGTAATGGCCCGGAAATTGTAAATCAATATATAGGTGGATATTATTTATTTTCAATGTTGAAAATTTGGAAATTTTTTGGAATAAATGGTGAATGGATCAAAATATGGACAAAGGCTCAAGTATGGCCCAATGGACCGTGGGTTGGATTTAAATTCATTTAAAGGGTCAATGATGGTCAATTGGGCCAAGGATCGTCAAATTGGGTCCAATACCCATTTGGGACCCAATGGACCAAGATGGTGTAAGCTCTAAGGTAAATGGGTCAGAGGTGAGTGTGATTGGGCCATAGGCCCAATGGTGATCCAAGTAGTTGAAATGGATTTAATTAAATCACCTAAGTTGGAATTTATTTAAAACCTAGGTGATATGGCCAAATGTGGACCAAGGATTGGTGGGGCCGGCCACCATGGTTGAATTGGTCAACTATGGGTGTATGCATGAAGGGAATTTAAGTAAATGGAATTAATTAACCTAATGATCTAATTAAATAATTAATTAAGCTAATCAAATGGGGTGGTCAAAGGGGTCAAAGTTGGAAGACCAAACCACCCATTGTAAGGCATCAAAAATGTTGGCTAGTGGTAGTTGGGTCATAAAGCATGATAAAAATCTATGTGGTTGGTGGGGAGAATTTATGGTTGAGTATAAAGTAACCTTGGGATAAGATGGGTTTTTCATCTTATCCCATCCTCATTTTTCACTCTCTCCATCTCTCCCACTTTCTCATGGCCGTCCCACACTAAGAAGAGAAGGAAGAAGAAAGCTAAGGAGAAAAGAAGAGAAGAAGAGAAGAAAGAAGTGAAATTTTGGTCCACCACTCTAAGATCAAGGGCTACCATCTTCCTTCTCATCATCTCCCCCACTCCCTCTTCCAAACCTAACCCTACCTTAGCCGATCCAAGTCTTGATGTTTTTCATTGGGTCAAGCACATCTTGAACGACCAAAGATCAAGAAGAAGGAGAGAGGAGGCTAAGGAAATCAAGAGGAGAAAGAAAAGCCGGAGGAGACGTCGGATTGTAAGTAAATCCTAAACAAGAGATTTGGATTTTTAGGGTTTAAGATTTGGGATCCATTCTTATTAGATTTGATGGTGGCCAAATGATCATAGGCCTTGGATCTCAAATCCATCCAATGGAAGGATGAAAATGGACAAAACCCTAATGGGTAAATTAGGGTTAAGAAAAAAAAAAGGATTACAATATTATGTAATTAAATGGATTAAGCATGGAAGTATGGGTTTTTGAGTGGATAGATGGACCATAGGGTTCGGCCATGTAGTATGGCCAAACCCCATGGTAAGTGATGTATGGTTTTTAGGGTTTTAAAGAATGGAAGACAATGAGAGTGGCTAATGATTTTAGGGTTCTAAATGAATAAATGTGAGTAATTTTTAAAGGGGTTTAAATGAGGAAATTCATGGGGTATGTGAATGATTTTTGTGGCCTCAAGAGGCATAGAAAATGATGGACCATGAACCATGGGTTCGGCCATGGTGTATGGCCGAACCCTATGGTGATCAAATGGTGGATTTAATGGGTACGAATTATGGAAAAATAAGTGGGGAATGTTGGTGGTTTTGATGGACAAAAAATGATCGTAATGTGGATAGTTATAATGGGCTCCAATGTAGTTGAGGATGATGGCTTTAAGTGTATGAATTAAACCCCTTCATGGAAGGGCTTATGAGGGATTCAAATGTGTAACAATGGACCCAAGAAAAATGGAGAAAGAGGCATCATGGGTTCGGCCATAGTGCATGGCCGAATCCATGACCCAATTGTAGATCGTTTTGGCCTAAGGTTAATGTGTTTGTATATGATTAAATTAATGGAGTTTAGGTTAAATTAAGTGGCTGATTTTAATGGTTTTAAGACATGGGTGATGGGTCATTAATGGACCCAAATCTATGAATCAATTTTGGACAAAGAAATGTATATGGTTAAGTGAATGTCTAAACATGGGAGAGGTAGTGGCAAAACCGTAATTAATGACCCATTTTGTGAACCATTTAAAGGGTTAAGTATGGGGTTTTGTATGGGTTTAAATGAATAAGGATTAGGTTAATTAAAGGGCTAATTTTTATGATCATATGACATGGTTGAGTAGGTGAATAACCATAGAAGGAATAGTGGCAAAAATGGTAAATATTGGCCAAAATGAAGAACCCCACTAAGATATGATGTTTAGGCTTGGTAAAAGGTTAAAAACATAGAGTAATTATTAATGTATAATAAGGTACTGGACATCGCAAACTGTGTGCGATCGGCGACCGGGTCTATCGGACGAAAACGAAAGAAAGAACGCTAGTCGGTATTCGGTAGGATTCCTACCTTTTTGTATGCCGTGGATTACGTGTTATATGATGGTTTCCTTGATTTATTTTGGATAATTATATGATTTATTTTTTGATGGATTTTAAGGCTATGAATTACGTGTTACAGCTATGATTTAAACTTTATATGGCATATTATATTTACAATGATTTAAATACTATATAGCATATCGCAATTACATCTCATGCATGGCATGGGTGGAAAAATAAAGGAACCGGAGTCCATACTCCGTCGGGGCGACCGAGAAACAGACATGGGGATACTTTGATATGCTATCACAGAGTCCATGCTCCGTCGGGGCGACCGAGAAGCAAACATGGCGATACCTTGACCAGGTTTTGCCGTCAAGGGGGATATGACATCATGATGGTAAGGTTGATGGGTGGGACACATGACATGAGACACCCATGGCATTGCATTCATTTTATGGTTTTTGTTTTATTTCTATCTGTATGTTTGTTATCACTAATCCATGTGTTAGCCCTACTCGGAGTCCTACTGGGCGCGTTGTATAACGCCCTACTTCTACCCTAGCTGATGACGCAGGAGATGGCGGACGCGAAGGACGAGACGGAGGCCAAGCTTAGGAGTTTGGGAAGGTGGACTACTTAGTTTATTTAATTTATTTTGGAAAATGTAATTTGAGTAGTGTAGCTCGTCGGACTGTATATTTCATACTTCTTGCTATGGTTTGGATTTTATTTTGGATGTTATCAGTTTGAGATATAATTATGAATTTAGGGGTATTTTCATAATTTAAGCACCGTACTTCCTTGCTATCTAAAAACTGGTAGGATAGTCTCTATTATAATGTTCCATTTAAATTATATTCTGCGAGCTTACGTCTACGTGTGAACCGTTCTCGTGGACTTCGTTCTACGCACACGTAGGGTTGGCCAGTTAAGGGCCGGGCTTTAGAAGCTCGGACTTAACTCGTGTCGTGACGTCCGCGCCCTTTGTCACTCTTTATTATATATAAAAAAAAAAATAGACTCTGATTTCGGTGAAAAAGGGGCGGGCGTTACAAACCCTAATCCCTAAAACCCTAAAACCCTAAACCCTGAAAACCTTAACCCCTAAAACCCTAAACCCTAAACCCTAAACACAAAACCCTAAACCCTAAAACTACAAAACCCTAAACCCTAAAACTACAAAACCCTAAACCCTAAACCCCTAAAACCGTAAAACCGTAAAACCCTAAACCCTAAATCCCAAAAACTCTAAAACCCTAAACATTAAACCCTAAACCAAATACCCAAAACACTAAATCCTAAAACCCTAAAATCCGAAAATCTTAAACCGTAAACCCTAAAACCCAAAAACCCTATAACCTAAACCACAAACCCTAAACCCTAAAACCTTAAAACCCTAAAACCCAAAAAACCCAAAACCCTAAAGCCTAAACCCCTAAAACGCTTAAACCCTAATCCCGAAACCCCTAAAACCCTGAAACCATGAAACCCTAAAACCCTAAAACCCTAAAACCCTAAACCCTATAACCCTAAACCCTAAACCCTAATACCCCATACATTAAAACCCTAAAACCCTGACACCCTATAACGCTAGGCCCTAAAACCTAATACCCTATACCTTAAAACCCTAAAACCCTAAACCCTAACACTTTAAACCCTAAAACCCTAAAACCCTAAAATCCTAAGCCTTAAATCCCAAAACCATCAAAATCCAAAACGTTAAATCTTAAAATCCTACTCAAACCCTAAAACCCTAGAAGGCAAAAGAACCTTAAACCTTAAACCCCAAACCCTAAAACCCAAAACCCTAAACCCTAAACCCTTAAATATAAACGCTAAACCCTTAAACCTAAATCCTAAACCCTAAACCCTAAAACCCTAAAACCCTCAAAGCCTAAATCTTAAAACCCTAAAACCCTAAAACCGTAAAACCTAAACCCTAAACCCTAAACCCTAAACCCTAAACCCTAAACCCTAACCCCTATAAACTAAAATCCTAACCCTAATCCCTAAACCTTAAACACTAAACCCTAACCATAGACCATAACCCTAAACCATAAACCTTAAACCCTAAACCCTAAACCCTAAACCCTAAACCCTAATCCCTAAAACCCTAAAACCCTAAACCCTAAATTCTAAAATCGTAAACCCTAAAACCCTACCCTAAACCGTAAAACCATGAAACCCGAAAACCCTAACCTAAACCCAAAACCCTAAACCCTAAATACTAAACTGCTAAAACCCTAAAACCCTAGATCCTAAAACCCAAAACCCTAAACCCAAAAACCCTAAACCCTTGAACTCCTAAAACCCTTAAACCTTAAATCTCAAAAACAGTAAACCCCTAAACCCTAAACCCTAAACCCTAAAACCCTAACACCCTAAACATTAAACCCTAAACATTAAACTCTAAACCCTCAAACCCTAAACCCTAAACTCTAAAAACCCTAAACCCTAAAAGCCTAAAACCCTAAACCCTAAACCCCAAAACCCTAAACACTAAACCCTAAACCCAAAACCCTAAATCCTAAAACCCTAATCCCTAAAACCCTGAAACCCTAAACCCTGAAGCCCGTAACCCCTAAAACCCTAAACCCTAAAACAACAAAACCCTAAACCCTAAACCCTAAAACAACAAAACCCTAAATCCTAAACCCTAAACCCTAATTAAACCTTAAACACTAAAACCCTAAAACCCTAAACCCTAAAACCCCAAACCACTAAAACCCTAAAAGCAAAAAACCGTAAACACCTAAAAGCCTAAACCCTAAACCCCTAAAACCCTAAAACCCTAAACATTAAACCCTAAACCCTAAAATCCTAAAACCCTAAACCCTAAATTCTAAAACCGTAAACCCTAAAACCCTACCCTAAACCCTAAACCCTAAACCCTAAATACTAAACCCGTAAAACCCTAAAACCGTAAAACCCCAAACCCTAAAACGTTAAACCCTAAAACCCTAAACCTTAAACCCTAAAACCCTAAACCCCAAAAGTCCTAAAACCCTAAACACAAAATCCCAAAAACCAAAACCCCTAAACCCCAAACCCTAAGCCCTAAACCCCTAAAACCCTAACACCCTAAACATTAAACACTAAACCCTAAATCCTAAACTCTAAACCCTAAATCCCTAAACCGTAAAAACCCAAAAACCCTAAAATCTAAAACCCTAAACACTAAACCCAAAACCCTAAACCCTAAATCCTAAATCCTAATCCCTAAAACCCTAAAACCCTAAAACCCTAAACCCTAAACCCTAAACCCTGAAACCCTTAACCCCTAAAATCCAAAACCCTAAACCCTAAAACCCTAACAACAAAACCCTAAACCCTAAACCTAAACCCTAACTAAACCTTAAACACTAAAACTCTAAAACCTTAAAACCCTAAACCCTAAATCTTAAACCTTAAAAACGTAAAACCTGCAACTTTAAAAACTAAACCCTAAATGCTCAACGCTATACCCTAAACCCGAAACCCCTAAACCGTAAACCCCTAAAAGCCAAAACCCTAAATCCCTAAAACCCTAAACCCTAAAACGTAAAACCCTAAACCCTAAACCTTAAACCCTAAAACCCTAAACCCCTAAATTCCTAAAACCCTAAACCCTAAATCCCAAAAATCTAAACCCCTAAACCCTAAACCCTAAGCCCTAAACCCCTAAAACCCTAATACCCTAAACATTAAACCCTAAACCCTAAACCCTAAACCCTAAACTCTAAACCCTAAATCCCTAAAAACCCTAAACCCTAAACCATAAACCCTAAAACCTAAAACCCTAAACACTAAATCCTAAATCCTAAACCCTAAACCCTGAAAACCTTAACCTCTAAAACCCTAAACCCTAAACCCTAAAACCTAAACCGTAAACCCTAAAACCCTAGACCCTAAAACTACAAAACCCTAAACCCTAACCTCTAAACCTAAAACCCCAACTAAACCTTACACACTAAAACTCTAAAACCATAAAACACAAAACCCTAAATCCTAAACCCTAAAAACGTAAAAGCTTAAACCTTAAAACCTAAACCCTAAACCCTAAACGCTATACCCTAAACCTGAAACCCCTAAACTGTAAACCCCTAAAAGCCTAAACCCTGAACCCATAAAACCCTAAAACCCTAAACATTAAACCCTAAACCCTAAACTCTAAACCCTCAAACCCTTAAACCCTAAACCCAAAACCCTAAAACCTTAAAACTCTAAACCCTGAAACACTAAACCCCTAAAACCCTAAAACCTAAACTTTAAACCCTGAACCCTAAACACTAAACCCTAAAAGTCTAAACCCTACACCCTCACTAAACCTTAAACCCTAAAACATTAAAACCCTAAACCCTAAATCCTAAACCCTAAACCTCTAAAACCCTAAAAACCTAAAACCCTAAAACCTAAATCCTAAACCCTAAACCCTAACCGTAAACACCTAAAAGCCTAAACCCTAAACCCCTAAAACCCTAAAACCCTGAACATTAAACCCTAAACCCTAAAACCCTAAACCCTAAATTCTAAAACCATAAACCCTAAAACCCTCTAAACCCTAAAACCATGAAACCCTAAAACCTAAACCCTAAACCCTAAATACTAAACCCCTAAAAGCCTAAAACCCTAAACCCTAAAACGTAAAAACCTAAACCCTAAACCTTAAACCCTAAAACCCTTAACCCCAAAAGTACTAAAACCCTAAACCCTTAATCCCAAAAACCTAAACCCCTAAACCCTAAACCCTAAACCCCTAAAACCCTAACACCCTAAACATTAAACCCTGAACCCAAAACCCTAAATCCTAAACCCTAAAAACGTAAAACCTTAAACTTTAAACCTTAAAACCTAAACCCTAAACCCTAAACGCTATACCCTAAACCTGAAACCCCTAAACCGAAAACCCCTAAACGCTTAAACCCTGAACCCCTAAAACCCAAAAACCCTAAACATTAAACCCTAAACCCTAAACTCCAAACCCTTAAACCCTAAACCCAAAACCCTAAAAGCTTAAAACTCTAAACCCTGAAACACTAAACCCTAAAATGTTAAAACCAAGACTTTAAACCCTGAACACTAAACCCTAAAACCCTAAACACTAAACCCTAAAACTCTAAACCCAAAACCCTAACAAAACCTTAAACCCTAAAACACTAAAACCCTAAACCCTAAACCTCTAAAACCCTAAAACCCTAAAAGCCTAAAACCTAAATCCTAAACCCTAAACTCTATACCCTAAACCCGAAACCCCTAAATCGTAAACCCCTAAAACCCTAAAAGCTTAAAACCGTAAACACCTAAAAGCCTAAACCCTAAACCCTTAAAACCCAAAAACCCTAAACATTAAACCATAAACCCAAAAACCCTAAAACCGTAAACCCTAAATTCTAAAACCATAAATCCCAAAACCCTACCCAAAACCCTAAAACCATGAAACCCTAATAACCCTATCCTAAACCCTAAATACTAAACCCCAAAAACCCTAAAACCCTAAACCTAAAACGTAAAACCCTAAACCCTAAACCTTAAACCCTAAAACCCTTAACCCCAAAAGTCCTAAAACCCTGCATCCTAAATCCCAAAAACCTAAACACCTAAACCCTAAACCCTAAACCCCTAAAACCCTAATACCCTAAACATTAAGCCCTAAACCCTAAACCCTAAACCATAAACCCTAAACTCTAAACCCTAAATCCCTAAACCCTAAAAACCCTAAACCCTAAACCCTAAAACCTAAAACCCTAAACACTAAACCCTAAATCCTAAACCCTAAACCCTAATCCCTAAAACCCTAAACCCTGATACCCTTAAACCCTAAAACCCTAAACCCTAAACCCTAAAACCTAAACCCTAAGATCTAAAACTCTAGACCCTAAAACTACAAAACCCTAAACCCTAAACCTAAACCCTAACTAAACCTTAAACACTAAAACTCTAAAACCTTAAAACCCTAAACCCTAAATCCTAGATCCTAAAAACATAAAACCTTAAACCTTAAAACCTAAACACTAAACCCTAAACCCTAAACCCTAAACCCTAAACCCTAAACCCCTAAAACCCTAAACCCTAAACATTAAGCCCTAAACCCTAAACCCTAAACCATAAACCCTAAACTCTAAACCCTAAATCCCTAAACCCTAAAAACCCTAAACCCTAAACCCTAAAACCTAAAACCCTAAACACTAAACCCTAAATCCTAAACCCTAAATCCTAAACCCTAATCCCTAAAACCCTAAACCCTCATACCCTTAACCCCTAAAACCCTAAACCCTAAACCCTAAAACCTAAACCCTAAGATCTAAAACTCTAGACCCTAAAACTACAAAACCCTAAACCCTAAACCTAAACCCTAACTAAATCTTAAACACTAAAACTCTAAAACCTTAAAACCCTAAACCCTAAATCCTAGATCCTAAAAACATAAAACCTTAAACCTTAAAACCTAAACACTAAACCCTAAACCCTAAACCCTAAACCCTAAACCCTAAACCCCTAAAACCCTAAACCCTAAACATTAAGCCCTAAACCCTAAACCCTAAACCATAAACCCTAAACTCTAAACCATAAACCCTAAAACCCTAAACCTAAAACGTAAAACCCTAAACCCTAAACCTTAAACCCTAAAACCCTTAACCCCAAAAGTCCTAAAACCCTGCATCCTAAATCCCAAAAACCTAAACACCTAAACCCTAAACCCTAAACCCCTAAAACCCTAATACCCTAAACATTAAGCCCTAAACCCTAAACCCTAAACCATAAACCCTAAACTCTAAACCCTAAATCCCTAAACCCTAAAAACCCTAAACCCTAAACCCTAAAACCTAAAACCCTAAACACTAAACCCTAAATCTTAAACCCTAAATCCTAAACCCTAATCCCTAAAACCCTAAACCCTGATACCCTTAACCCCTAAAACCCTAAACCCTAAACCCTAAAACCTAAACCCTAAGATCTAAAACTCTAGACCCTAAAACTACAAAACCCTAAACCCTAAACCTAAACCCTAACTAAACCTTAAACACTAAAACTCTAAAACCTTAAAACCCTCAACCCTAAATCCTAGACCCTAAAAACATAAAACCTTAAACCTTAAAACCTAAACACTAAACCCTAAACCCTAAACGGTATACCCTAAACCCGAAACCCCTAAACCCTAAACCTAAACACTAAACCCCCGAAACCCTTAAACCCTAAACCCTAAACCCCCGAAACCCCTAAACCCTAAACCCTAAAACTACAAAAACCCTAAATCCTAAACCCTAGCCCTAACGAAACCTTAAACACTAAAACACTAAAACCCTGAAACCCAAAACCCTAAATCCTAAACCCTAAACCACTAAAACCCTAAAAGCGAAAACTCGTAAACACCTAAAACCCTAAACCCTAAAGCCTTAAAACCCTAAAACCCTAAACCCTGAACATTAAACCCTAAACCCTAAAATCCTAAAACCCTAAACCCTAAATTCTAAAACCGTAAACCCTAAAACCCTACCCTAAACCCTAAACCCCAAACCCTAAATACTAAAGCCCTAAAACCCTAAACCCTAAAATGTAAAACCCTAGACCCTAAACCTTAAACCCTAAAACCCTAAACCCTAAATCCCAAAAACCTAAACCCCTCAACCCCAAACCATAAGCCCTAAACCCCTAAAACCCTAACACCCTAAACATTAAACCCTAAACCCTAAACCCTAAACTCTAAACCCTAAATTCCTAAACCGAAAAAACCCTAAACCCTAAACCCTAAACCCTAAAACCTAAAACCCTAAACACTAAACACTAAACCCTAAACCCTAAATACTAAATCCTAATCCCTAAAACCCTAAAACCCTAAACCCTAAACCCTGAAACCCTTAACCCCTAAAACCCAAAACCCTAAACCCTAAAACCTAAACCCTAAAACCTAAAACCCTAGACCCTAAAACTACAAAACCCTAAACCCTAGACCTAAACCCTAATTAAACCTTAAACACTAAAACTCTAAAACCTCAAAACCCTAAACCCCAAATCCTAAACCTTAAAAACGTATAACCTTAAACTTTAAAACCTAAACCCTAAACGCTAAACGCTATACCCTAAACCCGAAACCCCTAAACCGTAAACCCCTAAAAGTCAAAACCCTAAATGCCTAAAACCCTAAACCTTAAACCTTAAAACCCTAAACCCCTAAAGTCCTAAAACCCTAAACCCTAAATCCCAAAAATGTAAACCCCTCAACCCTAAACCCTAAGCCCTAAACCCCTAAAACCCAAATACCCTAAACATTAAACCCTAAACCCTAAACCCAAAACCCTAAATCCTAAAACCCTAATCCCTAAAACCCTGAAACCCTAAACCCTGAAACCCATAACCCCTAAAACCCTAAACTCTAAACCCTAAACCCTAAACCCTAAAACCCTAATCCCTAAAACTACAAAACCCTAAACCCTAAACCCTAAAACAACAAAACCCTAAACCCTAAAACAACAAAACCCTAAATCCTAAACCCTAAACCCTAACTAAACCTTAAACACTAAAACACTAAAACCCTAAAACCCTAAACCCTAAATCCTAAACCCTAAACCACTAAAACCCTAAAAGCGTAAAACCGTAAACACCTAAAAGCCTAAACCCTAAACCCTAAACCCTAAACCCAAAACTCTAAACCTTAAACCCTAAAACGCTAAACCCCTAAAGTCCTAAAACCCTAAACCCTAAATCCCAAAAATCTAAACCCCTAAACCCTAAACCCTAAGCCCTAAACACCTAAAACCCTAATACCCTAAACATTAAACCCTAAAACCTAAACCCTAAACTCTAAACCCTAAATCCCTAAAACCCTAAACCCCAAACCCTAAACCCTAAAACCTAAAACCCTAAACACTAAACCTTAAATCCTAAACCCTAATCCCTAAAACCCTTAACCTCTAAAACCCTGAAACCCTAAACCCTAAACCCTAAAACCTAAACCGTAAACCCTAAAACCCTAGACCCTAAAACTACAAAACCCTTAACCCTAACCCCAAAACCTAAAACCCGAACTAAACCTTAAACACTAAAACTCTAAAACCTTAAAACACAAAATCCTAAATCCTAAACCCTAAAAACGTAAAACCTGAAACCTTAAGACCTAAACCCTAAACCCTAAACGCTATACCCTAAACCTGAAACCCCTAAAATGTAAACCCTAAAAACCTAAACCCTGAACCCCTAAAACCCTAAAACCCTAAACATTAAACCCTAAACCCTAAACTCTAAACCCTCAAACCCTTAAACCCTAAACCCAAAACCCTAAAACCTTAAAACTCTAAACCCCTAAAACCCTAAAACGTAAACTTTAAACCCTGAACCCTAAACACTAAACCCTAAAACTCTAAACCCTACACCCTAACTAAACCTTAAACCCTAAAACACTAAAACCCTAAACCCTAAATCCTAAACCCTAAACCTCTAAAACCCTAAAAACCTAAAACCCTAAAACCTAAATCCTAAAACCTAAACCCTAAACTCTATATCCTAACCCGAAACCCCTAAACCGTAAACCAGTAAAACCCTAAAAGCGTAAAACCGTAAACACCTAAAAGCCTAAACCCTTAACCCCTAAAACCCTAAAACCCTGAACATTAAACCCTAAACCCTAAAACCCTAAAACCCTAAACCCTAAATTCTAAAACCATAAACCCTAAAACAATAAACCCTAAAACCCTCTAAACCCTAAAACCATGAAAGCCTAAAACCTAAACCCAAAACCCTAAATACTAAACCCCTAAAATCCTAAAACCCTAAACCCTAAAACGTAAAAACCTAAACCCTAAACCTTAAACCCTAAAACCCTTAACCCGAAAAGTACTAAAACCCTAAACCCTTAATCCCAAAAACCTAAACCCCTAAACCCTAAACCCTAAACCCCTAAAACCCTAACACCCCCTAAACATTAAACCCTGAGCCCAAAACCCTAAATCCTAAACCCTAAAAATGTAAAACCTTAAACCTTAAACCTTAAAACCTAAACCCTAAACCCTAAACGCTATACCCTAAACCCGAAACGCCTAAACCGTAAACCCCTAAACGCCTAAACCCTAAACCCCTAAAACCCTAAAACCCTAAACATTAAACCCTAAACCCTAAACTCCAAACCCTAAAACCCTTAAACCCTAAACCCAAAACCCTAAAACCTTAAAACTCTAAACCCTGAAACACTAAACCCTAAAATGTTAAAACCAAGACTTTCAACCCTGAACCCTAAACCCTAAAACCCTAAACACTAAACCCTAAAACACTAAACCCAAAACCCTAACTAAACCTTAAACCCTAAAACACTAAAACCCTAAACCCCTAAACCTCTAAAACCCTAAAAACCTAAAACCCTAAAACCTAAATCCTAAACCCTAAACTCTATACCCTAAACCCGAAACCCCTAAACCGTAAACCACTAAAACCCTAAAAGCTTAAAACCGTAAACATCTAAAAGCCTAAACCCTAAACCCCTAAAACCCAAAAACCCTAAACATTAAACCATAAACCCTAAAACCCTAAAACCGTAAACCCTAAATTCTAAAACCATGAATCCCAAAACCCTACCCAAAACCCTAAAACCATGAAACCCTCAAACCCTATCGTAAACCCTAAATACTAAACCCCAAAAACCCTAAAACCCTAAACCTAAAACCCTAAACCCTAAACCTTAAACCCTAAAACCCTTAACCCCAAAAGTCCTAAAACCCTGCACCCTAAATCCCAAAAACCTAAACACCAAAACCCTAAACCCTAAACCCCTAAAACCCTAATACCCTAAACATTAAACCCTAAACCCTAAACCCTAAACCATAAACCCTAAACTCTAAACCCTAAATCCCTAAACCCTAAAAACCCTAAACCCTAAACCCTAAAACCTAAAACCCTAAACACTAAACCCTAAACCCTAATCCCTAAAACCCTAAACCCTGATACCCTTAACCCCTAAAACCCTAAGCCCTAAACCCTAAAACCTAAACCATAAATGCTAAAACTCTAGACCCTAAAATTACAAAACCCTAAACCCTAAACCTAAACCCTAACTAAACCTTAAACACTAAAACTCTAAAACCTTAAAACCCTAAACCCTAAATCCTAAACCCTAAAAACATAAAACCTTAAACCTTAAAACCTAAACCCTAAACCCTAAACCCTAAACGGCATACCCTAAACACGAAACCCCTAAGCCCTAAACCCTAAAACTACAAAACCCTAAATCCTAAACCCTAAACCGTAACGAAACCTTAAACACTAAAACCCTAAAACCCTAAAACCCAAAACCCTAAATCCTAAACCCTAAACCACTAAAGCCCTAAAAGCGTAAAACCGTAAACACCTAAAAGCCTAAACCCTAAACCCCTAAAACCCTAAAACCCTAAACATTAAACCCTAAACACTAAAATCCTAAAACCCTAAACCCTAAATTCTAAAACCGTAAACCCTAAAACCCTACCCTAAACCCTAAAACCCTAAATCCTAAACCCTACAACCCTAAACCCTAAACCCTAAACCTTAAACCCTAAAACCCTAAACCCCAAAAGTCCTAAAACCCTAAACCCTAAATCCCAAAAACCTAAACCCCTAAACCACAAACCATAAGCCCTAAACCCCTAAAACCCTAACACCCTAAACATTAAACCCTAAACCCTAAACCCTAAACTCTAAACCCTAAATCCCTAAACCAGAAAAACCCTAAACCCTAAACACTAAACCCTAAAGCCTAAAACCCTAAACACTAAACCCTAAACCCTAAACCCTAAATCCTAAATCCTAATACCTAAAACCCTAAAACCCTAAACCCTAAACCCTAAAACCCTTAACCCTTAAAATCCAAAACCCTAAACCCTAAAACCTAAACCCTAAACCTTAAAACCCTAGACCCTAAAACTACAAAACCCTAAACCCTAGACCTAAACCCTAATTAAACCTTAAACACTAAAACTCTAAAACCTTAAAACCCTAAACCCTAAATCCTAAACCTTAAAAACGTAAAACCTTAAACTTTAAAACCTAAACCCTAAACGCTAAACGCTATACCCTAAACCCGAAACCCCTAAACCGTAAACTCCTAAAAGTCAAAACCCTAAATCCCTAAAACCCTAAACCCTAAACCTTAAACCCTAAAACCCTAAACCCCTAAAGTCCTAAAACCCTAAACCCTAAATCCCAAAAATCTAAACCCCTAAACCCTAAACCCTAAGCCCTAAACCCCTAAAACCCTAATACCCTAAACATTAAACCCTAAACCCTAAACCCTAAACCCTAAACTCTAAACCTAAATCCCTAAACCCTAAACCCTAAACCCTAAAACCTAAAACCCTAAACACTAAACACTAAACCATAAACCCTAATCCCTAAAACCCTAAAACCCTAAAACCCTAAACCCTGAAACCCTTAACCTCTAAAACACTAAACCCTAAACCACTAAAATCCTAAAAGCAAAAAACCCTAAACCATTAAAACTAAACCCTAAACCCTAAACCCTAAACCCTAAACCCCTAAAACCCTAAACCATAAACCCTAAACCCCTAAAACCCAAAACACTAAACCCTAAAACCATTAAACCCTAAAACCCTAAACCCTAAACCCTAAAACCCTAAACCCTAAAACCCTAAAACCCTAAACCCTAAACCCTAAAACCCTAAAACACTAAACCCTAAACCGAAAACCCTAAAACCCTAGAACCCTAAACCCTAAAACCATAAAACCCTTAAACCCTAAAACCCTATACCCTAAACCCTAAAAACCAAAAAATCCTAAACCCTAAACCCTAAAACCCTAAAACTCTAAAACCCTAAACCCTAAACCCTAAGCCCTAAAACCCTTAAAACCCTAAAACCCTAAACCCTTAAAACATAAAAGCCTAAAAGCCTAAAAGCCTAAACCTTAAAACCCTAACCCCTAAAACCCAAAATCCTAAACCGTAAAACCTAAACCCTAAACCCTAAAACCCTAGACCCTAAAACTACAAAACCATAAACCCAAGAAGTAAACCCTAATTAAACCTTAAACACTAAAACGCTAAAACCTTAAGACCCTAAACCCTAAATCCTAAACCTTAAAAACGTAAAACCTTAAACTTTAAAACCTAAACCCTAATCGCTAAATGCTATACCCTAAACCCGAAACCCCTAAACCGTAAACTCCAAAAAGTCAAAACCCTAAATCCCTAAAACCCTAAACCCCAAAACGTAAAACCCTAAACCCTAAACCCCTAAAGTCCAAAAACCCTAAACCCTAAATCCCAAAAATCTAAACCCCTAAACCCTAAACCCTAAGCCCTAAACCCCTAAAACCCTAATACCCTAAACATTAAACCCTAAACCCTAAACCCTAAACCCTAAACTCTAAACCCTAAATCCCTAAACCCTAAAAACCCTAAACCCCAAACCCTAAAACCTAAAACCCTAACACTAAACCCTAAACCCTAAACCCTAAATCCTAAACCCTAATCCCTAAAACCCTAAAACCCTAAACCCTGAAACCCTAAAACCAAAACCCTAAACCCTAAAACCCTAGACCCTAAAACTATAAAACCCTAAACCATTAAAATCCTAAAAACCTAAAACCCTAAAACCCTTAAACCCTAAACCCTAAACCCTAAAACCCTAAAACCCAAATCCTTAAAACCCAAAAACCCTAAACCCTGAAACCCTTAACCCCTAAAACCCTAAACCCTAAAACCCTAAATCCTAAAACCCTAAACCCTAAACCCTAAAACCCTAAAACCCTAAACCCTAAAACCCTAAAACCCTAAAACCCTAAACCGTAAACCCTAAAACCCTAGAACCCTAAACCCTAAAACCCTAAAACCCTAAACCCTAAACCCTAAAAACCAAAAAATCCTAAACCCTAGACCCTAAAACCCTAAAACTCTAAAACCCTAAACCCTAAACCCTAAGCCCTAAAACCCATAAAACCCTAAAACCTTAAACCCCTAAACCATAAAAGCCTAAAACCCTAAAACCCTAAACCTTAAAACCCTAAACCCTAAACCCTAAACCCTAAAACCCTAAAATCGTAAAACCTAAATCCTAAACACTAAATCCTAGACCTAACTCTAAACCCTAAACCTAATCCCTAAACCCTAAACCCTAACCCTAAACCCTAAACCCAAAACCTAAACCGTAAATCCTAAGCCTAATCCCTAAACCCTAAACCCTAACCCTAAACCCTAAACCCTAAAACCCTAAACCCTGAAACCTTAAAACCCTAAACCCTAAACTCTAAAACCCCAAAACCCTAAACCCTAAATCGAAAACCCTAAAATCCTAGAACCCTAAACCCTAAAACCATAAAACCCAAAAACCCTAAAACCCTAAACCCTAAACCCTAAGAACCAAAAAATCCTAAACCCTAAACCCTAAAACCCTAAACCTCTAAAACCCTAAACCCTAAACCCTAATCCCTAAACCCTAATCCCTAAAACCCTTAAAACCCTAAAACCCTAAACTCCTAAACCATAAAAGCCTAAAAGCCTAAACCTTAAAACCCTAACCCCTAAAACCCAAAACCCTAAACCCTAAAACCTAAACCCTAGACCCTAAAACCCTACACCCTAAAACTACAAAACCCTAAACCCTAGACCTAAACCCTAATTAAACTTTGAACACTAAAACGCTAAAACCTTAAAACCATAAACCCTAAATCCTAAACCTTAAAAAAGTAAAACCTTAAACTTTAAAACCTAAACCCTAAACGCTAAACGTAATACCCTAAACCGTAAACCCCTAAACCGTAAACCCCTAAAAGTCAAAACCCTAAATCCCTAAAACCCTAAACCCCAAAACGTAAAACCCTAAACCCTAAACCTTAAACCCTAAAACCCTAAACCCCAAAAGTCCTAAAACCCTAAACCCTAAATCCCAAAAATCTAAACCCCTAAACCCTAAACCCTAAGCCCTAAACCCCTAAAACCCTAATACCTAAACATTAAACCCTAAACCCTAAACCCTAAACTCTAAACCCTAAATCCCTAAACCCTAAAAACCGTAAACCCTAAACCCTAAAACCTAAAACCCTAAACACTAAACCCTAAACCCTAAACCCTAAATCCTAAACCCTAATCCCTAAAACCCTAAAACCCTAAACCCTGAAACCCTTAACCTCTAAAACCCTAAACCATAAACCCTAAAACCAAAACCCTAAACCCTAAAACCCTAGACCCTAAAACTACAAAACCCTAAACCACTAAAATCCTAAAAACCTAAAACCCTAAACCATTAAAACTAAACACTAAACCCTAAACCCTAAACCCCTAAAACCCTAAACCATAAACCCTAAACCCCTAAAACCCTAAAACCCAAAACACTAAACCCTAAAACCGTTAAACCCTAAAACCTTAAACCCTAAACCCTAAACCCTAAATCCCTAATACCCTAAACCCTAAATCCCTAATACCCTAAACCCTAAAACCCTAAAACCTAAACCCTAAACCGAAAACCCTAAAACCCTAGAACCCTAAACCATAAAATCCTAAAACCCTAAAACCCTAAACCCTAAACCCTAAAAAGCAAAACATCCTAAACCCTAGACCCTAAAACCCTAAAACTCTAAAACCCTAAACCCTAAACCCTAAGCCCTAAAACCCTTAAAACCCTAAAACCCTAAACCCCTAAACCATAAAAGCTTAAAACCCTAAACCCAAAACCTTAAAACCCTAAACCCTAAACCCTAAACCCTAAAACTTTAAAATCGTAAAACCTAAATCCTAAACCCTAAATCCTAGACCTAACCCTAAACCCTAAACCTAATCCCTAAACGCTAAACCCTATCCCTAAACCCTAAACCCTTAACCTAAACTGTAAATCCTAAACCCAAAACCCTAATCCTAAAGCCCAAAAACCTAAACCCTAAAACCCCCTTAAACCATAAAACCCTGCAACCCTAAAACCCTAAACCCCTAAAACCCTAACACCCTAAACCCCTAAAACACTAAACCCTAAATCCTAAGTCCTAAACCATAAACCCTAAACCTAGAAAACCTAAAACCCTAAACCTAAAACCCTAAGCCTAAAACCCTAACCCTAAATCCTAACCCTAATCCCTAAACCCCAAACCCTAACCCTAAAACCTAAACCATAAACCTAAACTGTTAACCCTAAACCCAAAACCATAATCCCTAAAACCCTAAAACCTAAACCCTAAAACCCTAAAACCATGAACACTAAAACACTAAGCCCCTAAAACCCTAACACCCTAAACCCCTACAACCCTAAACCCTAAATCCTAAACCCTAAACCCTAAACCCTAAACCTAGAAACACTAAAACCCTAAACCCCTAAAATCCTAACACCCCTAAACCCTAAGCCCTAAACCCCTAAACCCTAAATCTTGAACCCTAAAACCCTAAACCGCTAAAACCCTAAACCCTAAAACCCAAAAACCCTAAACCCCAAATCCTCCACCCTAAACCACTAAAACCCTAAGAGCCTAAAACACTAAACCCTTAAACCTAAATCGTAAACCCTAAAACGTAAACCCTAAACCCTAAATCCTAATCCCTAAAACCCTAAACCCTAAACCCAGAAATGATAAAACCCTAAAACCCTAAAATCCAAAACCCCAAACCCTAAAGCCTAAACCCCTAAAACGCTTAAACCCTAAAACCCTAAACCCTAAATCCAAAACCCAACACCCTAAAACCTAAACCATAAACCATAAACCCGAAACCCCTAAAACCCTAAAACCCTAAACCCTATACCCTAAAACCATGAAACCCTAAAACCATGAAACCCTAAAACCCTAAAACCCTAACACCCTATAACCCCAAACCGCTAAACCCTAAACCCTAAACCCTGAAACCATGAAATCCTAAAACCCTAAAACCCTAACACCCTATAACCCTAAACCGCTAAACCATAAACCTCTAAACCCTAAACCCTAAACCCTAAACCCAAAACCCTAAACAGTCAACCCTAAAACCCTTAAACCCTAAACCCTAAACCCTAAAACCCTAAAACCCAAATCCTTAAAACCCAAAAACCCTAAACCCTGAAACCCTTAACCCCTAAAACCCTAAACCCTAAAACCCTAAATCCTAAAACCCTAAACCCTAAACCCTAAAACCCTAAAACCCTAAACCCTAAAACCCTAAAACCCTAAAACCCTAAACCGTAAACCCTAAAACCCTAGAACCCTAAACCCTAAAACCCTAAAACCCTAAACCCTAAACCCTAAAAACCAAAAAATCCTAAACCCTAGACCCTAAAACCCTAAAACTCTAAAACCCTAAACCCTAAACCCTAAGCCCTAAAACCCATAAAACCCTAAAACCTTAAACCCCTAAACCATAAAAGCCTAAAAACCCTAAAACCCTAAACCTTAAAACCCTAAACCCTAAACCCTAAACCCTAAAACCCTAAAATCGTAAAACCTAAATCCTAAACACTAAATCCTAGACCTAACTCTAAACCCTAAACCTAATCCCTAAACCCTAAACCCTAACCCTAAACCCTAAACCCAAAACCTAAACCGTAAATCCTAAGCCTAATCCCTAAACCCTAAACCCTAACCCTAAACCCTAAACCCTAAAACCCTAAACCCTGAAACCTTAAAACCCTAAACCCTAAACTCTAAAACCCCAAAACCCTAAACCCTAAATCGAAAACCCTAAAATCCTAGAACCCTAAACCCTAAAACCATAAAACCCAAAAACCCTAAAAACCCTAAACCCTAAACCCTAAGAACCAAAAATCCTAAACCCTAAACCCTAAAACCCTAAACCTCTAAAACCCTAAACCCTAAACCCTAATCCCTAAATCCTAATCCCTAAAACCCTTAAAACCCTAAAACCCTAAACTCCTAAACCATAAAAGCCTAAAAGCCTAAACCTTAAAACCCTAACCCCTAAAACCCAAAACCCTAAACCCTAAAACCTAAACCCTAGACCCTAAAACCCTACACCCTAAAACTACAAAACCCTAAACCCTAGACCTAAACCCTAATTAAACTTTGAACACTAAAACAAAACCTTAAAACCATAAACCCTAAATCCTAAACCTTAAAAAAGTAAAACCTTAAACTTTAAAACCTAAACCCTAAACGCTAAACTTAATACCCTAAACCGTAAACCCCTAAACCGTAAACCCCTAAAAGTCAAAACCCTAAATCCCTAAAACCCTAAACCCCAAAACGTAAAACCCTAAACCCTAAACCTTAAACCCTAAAACCCTAAACCCCAAAAGTCCTAAAACCCTAAACCCTAAATCCCAAAAATCTAAACCCCTAAACCCTAAACCCTAAGCCCTAAACCCCTAAAACCCTAATACCCTAAACATTAAACCCTAAACCCTAAACCCTAAACTCTAAACCCTAAATCCCTAAACCCTAAAAACCGTAAACCCTAAACCCTAAAACCTAAAACCCTAAACACTAAACCCTAAACCCTAAACCCTAAATCCTAAACCCTAATCCCTAAAACCCTAAAACCCTAAACCCTGAAACCCTTAACCTCTAAAACCCTAAACCATAAACCCTAAAACCAAAACCCTAAACCCTAAAACCCTAGACCCTAAAACTACAAAACCCTAAACCACTAAAATCCTAAAAACCTAAAACCCTAAACCATTAAAACTAAACACTAAACCCTAAACCCTAAACCCCTAAAACCCTAAACCATAAACCCTAAACCCCTAAAACCCTAAAACCCAAAACACTAAACCCTAAAACCGTTAAACCCTAAAACCTTAAACCCTAAACCCTAAACCCTAAATCCCTAATACCCTAAACCCTAAATCCCTAATACCCTAAACCCTAAAACCCTAAAACCTAAACCCTAAACCGAAAACCCTAAAACCCTAGAACCCTAAACCATAAAATCCTAAAACCCTAAAACCCTAAACCCTAAACCCTAAAAAGCAAAACATCCTAAACCCTAGACCCTACAACCCTAAAACTCTAAAACCCTAAACCCTAAACCCTAAGCCCTAAAACCCTTAAAACCCTAAAACCCTAAACCCCTAAACCATAAAAGCTTAAAACCCTAAACCCAAAACCTTAAAACCCTAAACCCTAAACCCTAAACCCTAAAACTTTAAAATCGTAAAACCTAAATCCTAAACCCTAAATCCTAGACCTAACCCTAAACCCTAAACCTAATCCCTAAACGCTAAACCCTATCCCTAAACCCTAAACCCTTAACCTAAACTGTAAATCCTAAACCCAAAACCCTAATCCCTAAAGCCCAAAAACCTAAACCCTAAAACCCCCTTAAACCATAAAACCCTGCAACCCTAAAACCCTAAACCCCTAAAACCCTAACACCCTAAACCCCTAAAACACTAAACCCTAAATCCTAAGTCCTAAACCATAAACCCTAAACCTAGAAAACCTAAAACCCTAAACCTAAAACCCTAAGCCTAAAACCCTAACCCTAAATCCTAACCCTAATCCCTAAACCCCAAACCCTAACCCTAAAACCTAAACCATAAACCTAAACTGTTAACCCTAAACCCAAAACCATAATCCCTAAAACCCTAAAACCTAAACCCTAAAACCCTAAAACCATGAACACTAAAACACTAAGCCCCTAAAACCCTAACACCCTAAACCCCTACAACCCTAAACCCTAAATCCTAAACCCTAAACCCTAAACCCTAAACCTAGAAACACTAAAACCCTAAACCCCTAAAATCCTAACACCCCTAAACCCTAAGCCCTAAACCCCTAAACCCTAAATCTTGAACCCTAAAACCCTAAACCGCTAAAACCCTAAACCCTAAAACCCAAAAACCCTAAACCCCAAATCCTCCACCCTAAACCACTAAAACCCTAAGAGCCTAAAACACTAAACCCTTAAACCTAAATCGTAAACCCTAAAACGTAAACCCTAAACCCTAAATCCTAATCCCTAAAACCCTAAACCCTAAACCCAGAAATGATAAAACCCTAAAACCCTAAAATCCAAAACCCCAAACCCTAAAGCCTAAACCCCTAAAACGCTTAAACCCTAAAACCCTAAACCCTAAATCCAAAACCCAACACCCTAAAACCTAAACCATAAACCATAAACCCGAAACCCCTAAAACCCTAAAACCCTAAACCCTATACCCTAAAACCATGAAACCCTAAAACCCTAAAACCCTAACACCCTATAACCCCAAACCGCTAAACCCTAAACCCTAAACCCTGAAACCATGAAATCCTAAAACCCTAAAACCCTAACACCCTATAACCCTAAACCGCTAAACCATAAACCTCTAAACCCTAAACCCTAAACCTTAAACCCAAAACCCTAAACAGTCAACCCTAAAACCCTTAAACCCTAAACCCTAAACCCTAAAACCCTAAAACCCAAATCCTTAAAACCCAAAAACCCTAAACCCTGAAACCCTTAACCCCTAAAACCCTAAACCCTAAACCCTAAATCCTAAAACGCTAAATCCTAAACCCTAAAACCCCAAACTCTAAACCCTAATTAAACCTTAAATCCGAAAACACTAAAACCCTAAAACCCTAAACCCTAAATCCTAATCCCGAAACCCTAAACCCTAAACCCTAAACCCCTAAAACCCTAAACCCTAAATCCCAAAAACTCTAAAACCCTAAACCCAAAACTCTAAACTCTAAACCCTAAAACCCTAAAATCTGAAAATCCTAAGCTGTAAACCCTAAAACCCAAAAACCCTATACCCTAAACTTTAAACCTTAAACCCTAAAGCCCAAAAACCCTAAACCTTGAAACCATTAAACCCTAGAACCCTAAAACCCTAAACCCTATAGCCCTAAACCCTAAACCCTAAACCCTAATACCCTATACCTTAAAACCCTAAAACCATGGCACCCTATAACCCTAGACCCTAAAACCTAATATCCTCTACCTTAAAACCCTAAAACCATAAACCTTAGACCCATACACTCTAAACCCTGAAACCCTAAAACCCTAAAATCCAAAACCTTAAATTCCAAAACCGTCAAAACCCTAAACACTAAATCTTAAAACCCTATTTAAACCCTAAAACCCTAAAAGGCAAAAGAACACTAAACCCTAAACCCCAAACCCAAAAACCCTAAAACCCAAAACCTCAAACCCTAAACCCTAAACCCTTAAATCGAAACCTTAAACCCTAAAACCCTCAAACCCAAAATCTTAAAACCCTAAAACCCTAAAAGGCAAAAGAACACTAAACCCTAAACCCCAAACCCTAAAACCCTAAAACCCAAAACCTCAGGCCCTAAACCCTAAACCCTTAAATCGAAACCTTAAACCCTAAAACCCTCAAACCCAAAATCTTAAAACCCTAAAACCCTAAAACCGTAAAACCTAAACCCTAAACCCTAAACCGTAGAAACTAAAATCCTAACCC
Organism: Chimonanthus praecox; assembly: GCA_022113865.1. Classification (NCBI taxonomy): domain Eukaryota; kingdom Viridiplantae; phylum Streptophyta; class Magnoliopsida; order Laurales; family Calycanthaceae; genus Chimonanthus; species Chimonanthus praecox. Next base: position 31,835,425 of record CM039089.1, on the reverse strand, counting down.
TAATCCCTAAATACTAAACGCTAACCCTAGACCCTAACCCTAAACCCGAACCCTAAACCCTAAACCATAAAACCAAAACCCTAAATCCTAAACCCTAAACCTTAATCCCTAAAACCCTAAAACCCTAAAACCCTAAACCTAAATTCTAAAACCATAAACCCTAAAACCCAACCCTAAACCCTAAAACCATGAAACTCTAAACCCTACCCTAAACCCTAAATACTAAACCGTTAAAACCCTAAAACCCTAAACCCAAAAAACCCAAAACCCTAAACCCTAAAACTCTAAACCCCTGAAGTCCTAAAACCCGAAACCCTTAAATCCCAAAAATCGTAAACCCGTAAACCCTAAACCCTAAGCCCTAAACCCCTAAAACCCTAACACCCTAAACATTAAACCCTAAACCCTAAACCCTAAACCCTAAACCCTAAACACTCAACCCTAAAACCCTTAAACCCTAAACCCTAAACCCTAAAACCCTAAAACCCAAATCCTTAAAACCCAAAAACCCTAAACCCTGAAACCCTTAACCCTAAACACTAAACCCTAAATCCTAAAACCCTAAACCCTAAACCCTAAACCCTAAAACCCTAAACTCTAAACCCTAATTAAACCTAAAACCCAAAAACACTAAAATCCTAAAACCCTAAACCCTAAATCCTAAACCCGAAAACATTAAAACCCCAAAAACCTAATACCCTAAACCCTAAACCGTAAACCCCTAAAACCGTAAACCCCTAAAACCCTAAACCCTAAATCCCAAAAACTCTAAAACCCTAAACCCAAAACTCTAAACTCTAAACCCTAAAACCCTAAAATCTGAAAATCCTAAACCGTAAACCCTAAAACCCAAAAACCCTATACCCTAAACTTTAAACCTTAAACCCTAAAGCCCAAAAACCCTAAACCCTGAAACCATGAAACCCTAAAACCCTAAAACCCTAAACCCTATAACCCTAAAACCCTAAACACTAAACCCTAAACCCTAAACCCTAAATCCTAAACCCTAATCCCTAAAACCTTAAAACCCTAAACCCTGATACCCTTAACCCCTAAAACCCTAAACCCTAAACCCTAAAACCTAAACCCCAAAATCTAAAACTCTAGACCCTAAAACTACAAAACCCTAAACCCTAAACCTAAACCCTAAGTAAACCTTAAACACTAAAACTCTAAAACCTTAAAACCCTAAACCCTAAATCCTAAACCCTAAAAACATAAAACCTTAAACCTTAAAACCTAAACCCTAAACGGTATACCCTAAACCCGAAACCCCTAAACCCTAAACCCAAAAACTACAAAGCCCTAAATCCTAAACCCTAAACCCTAACGAAACCTTAAACACTAAAACACTAAAACCCTAAAGCCCAAAACCCTAAATCCTAAACCCTAAACCACTAAAACCCTAAAAGCGTAAAACCATAAACACCTAAATTCTAAAACCATAAACCCTAAAACCCTACCCTAAACCCTAAAACCATGAAACTCTAAACCCTACCCTAAACCCTAAATACTAAACCGTTAAAACCCTAAAACCCTAAAACCCTAAACCCAAAAACCCAAAATCCTAAATCCTAAAACTCTAAACCCCTGAAGTCCTAAAACCGGAAACCCGTAAATCCCAAAAACCGTAAACCCGTAAACCCTAAACCCTAAACCCTAAACACTCAACCCTAAAACCCTTAAACCCTAAACCCTAAACCCTAAAATCCTAAAACCCAAATCCTTAAAACCCAAAAACCCTAAACCCTGAAACCCTTAACCCCTAAAACCCTAAACCCTAAACCCTAAACCCTATATCCTAAAACCCTTAACCCTAAACCCTAAAACCCTAAACTCTAAACCCTAATTAAACCTTAAACCCGAAAACACTAAAATCCTAAAACCCTAAACCCTAAGTCCTAAACCCGAAAACATTAAAACCCCAAAAACCTAATACCCTAAACCCTAAACCGTAAACCCCTAAAACCGTAAACCCCTAAAACCCTAAACCCTAAATCCCAAAAACTCTAAAACCCTAAACCCAAAACTCTAAACTCTAAACCCTAAAACCCTAAAATCTGAAAATCCTAAACCGTAAACCCTAAAACCCAAAAACCTTATACCCTAAACTTTAAACCTTAAACCCTAAAGCCCAAAAACCCTAAACCCTGAAACCATGAAACCCTAAAACCCTAAAACTCTAAACCCTAAACCCTAAACCCTAATACCCTATACCTTAAAACCCTAAAACCATGACACCCTATAACCCTAGACCCTAAACCCTAAACCTTAAACCCTTACACTCTAAACCCTGAAACCCTAAAACCCTAAAATCCTAAACCTTAAATCCCAAAACCGTCAAAACCCTAAACACTAAATCTTAAAACCCTACTTAAACCCTAAAACCCTAAAAGGCAAAAGAACCCTAAACCCTAAACCCCAAACCCTAAAACCCTAAAACCCAAAAGCCCAAACCCTAAACCCTAAACCCTTAAATCGAAACCTTAAACCATAAAACCCTAAAACCCTCAAACCCTAAACCTTAAAACGATAAAACCGTAAAACCTAAAACCTAAACCCTAAACCCTAAAACGTAGAAACTAAAATCCTAACCCTAATCCCTAAACACTAAACGCTAACCCTAGACCCTAACCCCAAACCCGAACCCTAAACCCTAAACCATAAAACCTAAACCCTAAACCCTAAACCCTAATCCCTAAAACTCTAAAACCCTAAAACCCTAAACCTAAATTCTAAAACCGTAAAACCTAAAACCCTACCCTAAACCCTAAAACCATGAAACTCTAAACCCTACCCCAACCCTAAATATTAAACCGCTAAAACCCTAAAACCCTAAACCCAAAAATCCAAAACCCTAAACCCTAAAACTCAAAACCCCTGAAGTCCTAAAACCCGAAACCCTTAAATCCCAAAAACCGTAAACCCGTAAACCCTAAACCCTAAGCCCTAAACCCCTAAAACCCTAACACCCTAAACATTAAACCCTAAACCCTAAACCCTAAACTCTAAACCAAAAAACCAAAACCCTAAGCCCTAAAACTCTAAACCCCTGAAGTCCTAAAACCCGAAACCCTTAAATCCCAAAAATCGCAAACCCCTAAACCCTAAACCCTAAGCCCTAAACCCCTAAAACCCTAACACCCTAAACATTAAACCGTAAACCCTAAACTCTAAACCCTAAAACCCTAAACCCTAAACCCTAAACCTAAAACCCTAAACCCTAAACGCCTAAAACCCTAAACCCTAAATCCTAAAACCCTAAAACCCTAAAACCCTAAACACTAAACCCTCAACCCTAAACCCTAAAACCTAAACCCAAAACCCTAGAATCCTGAACCCTAAAACTCTAAAACCCAAAACCCTAAACCCTAACTAAACCCTAAACACTAAAACCCTAAAACCCTAAACGCTGAAACCCTTAACCCCCAAAACCCTAAACCCTAAACAATGAAAACCTAAACCCTAAAACTACAAAACCCTAAATCCTAAACCCTAAACCCTAAACCCTAAAACCCTAAACCCTAAACCCTAAATATTAAACCCTAAGTAAACCTTAAACACTAAAACATTAAAACCCTAAACACTAAATCCTAAACCCTAAACCACTAAAACCCTAAAAACGTAAAACTTTAAACCTTAAAGCCTAAACCCTAAACCCTAAACACCTAAAAGCCTAAACCCTAAACTCCTAAAACCCGAAAACCCAAAATATTAAACCCTAAACCATAAAACTCTAAAACCCTAAAATCCTAAATTCTAAAATCGTAAACCCTAAAACCCCTAAAACCCTAAAACCCTAAAACCCTAAACCCAAAAACCCAAAACCCTAAACCCTAAACCCTAAACCCTAAAACCCTAAACCCCTAAAGTCCTAAAACCCTAAACCCCTAAAGTCCTAAAACCCTAAACCCTAAATCCCAAAAACAGTAAACCCCTAAACCCTAAACCTAAACCCGAAACGCCTAAAACGCTAAACCCAAAAGCCCAAAACCCTAATCACTAAACCCTAAACCCTAAATCCTAACACCCTAATCCCTAAAACCCTAAAACCCTAAACCTTGAAAGCCTTAACCCCTAAAACCCTAAACCCTAAACCCTAAAACCTAAACCCTAAACCCTAAACCCTAAACCCTAAACTCTAAACCCTAAAACCCTAAACCCTCAACCCTAAAAACCCAAAAACCTAAACGCTTAAAACCCTAAACCCTAAAACCTAAAACCCTAAACACTAAACCCTAAACCCTAAACCCTAAATCCTAAAACCCTAATCCCTAAAACCCAAAAACCGTAAACCCTAAACCCTAAACCCTAAAACCTAAACCCTAAACCCTAAAACCCTAGACACTAGAACTACAAAACCCTAAACCCTAACTACACTAAAACACTAAAACCCTAAAACACTAAACCCTCAATCCTAAACCCTAAACCATTAAGACCCTAAAAACATAAAACCCTAAACCTTAAAACGTAAACCCTAACCGTAAACGCTATACCCTAAACCCTAAACACCTAAACCGTAAACCCCTAAAAGCCTAAACCCTAAACCCCTAAAACCCTAAAAGACTAAACATTAAACCCTAAACCGTAAACCCAAAACCCTAAACTCTAAACCCTAAAACCCTTAAACCCAAAACCCTAAACCCTAAAACCCAAAAACTGAAATCCCTGAAACCCTAAAACACTAAACCCTGAAACCCTAAACCCCTAAAACCCTTTACCCTAAACTTTAAACCCTGAACCCTAAACCCTAAAACCTTAAACCTAAACCCTAAAACCCTAAACCCTAAACCCTAACTAAACCTTAAACCCTAAAACACTAAGACCCTAAACCCTAAATCCTAAACCCTAAACCTGTAAAACCCTAAAAACCTAAAAGGCTAAAACCAAAACCCTAAACCCTAAACGCTATACCCTAAACCCCAAATACCTAAAACCGTAAACCCCTAAAACCCTAAACCCAAAACCCCTAAAACCCAAAATATTAAACCCTGAACCCTAAACTCTAAACCACAAAACCCTAAAACCCAAAGTCCAAAACCTTAAAGCCTAAACCCCTAAAATGCTTAAACCCTAAAACCCTAAACCCTAAACTCGAAACTCCTAAAACCTGATACCCTAATGCCCTAAAATCCTTCCTTAAACCCAAAAACCCTAAAACCCAAAAAGCCCTAAACCCAAGACCCTAAACCCTAACACCCTAATACCCTAAAACCCTAAAACCCTAAACTCTAAACCCAAAAACCCTAAACCCAAAAACCCTAAACCTTAAAACCAAAAACCCCAAAACCGTATACCTTAAACCCTAAACCCTAAACCCTAAGACCCTAAAACCACGAAACCCTAAAACCTTAAAACCCTAACACCCTATAACCCTAAACCCTAAACCCTAATATCCTAAAATCCTTAACCCTAAATCCATAAACCGTTAAAACCCTAAACCCTAAATCCTAAAACCCAACCTTAAACCCAAAAACCCTAAAAGACAAAAAAACCCTAAACCTAAACCCTAAACCCTAAAATCCAAAAACCCTAAACCCTAAACCCTAAAATCTAACCCCTAAGCCCCAAACCCTAAAACCGTAAAACCCTCAAACCCTAAACCCTAAACCCTAAACCTGAAAATCTAACCCCTAAACCCCAAACCCTAAAACCCTAAAACCCTAAAACCCTCAAGCCCTAAAACCGTAAAACCTAAACCCTAAACCTTAAACCCTAAACACTAAAATCCTAAACTTAATCCCTAAACCCTAACCCTTGACCCTAAACCTAAACCCTAACCCTAAACCCTAAACCCGAAACACTAAATCCCAAATACTAAACCCTAAACCCTAATCCCTAAAACCCTAATACCCTAAAACCCTAAACACTAAATTCTAAAACCCTAAACCCTAAAACCCTACCCTAAACCTTAATCATAAAACCCTAAAACCCTAAAACCCTAATACCCTAAACCCTAAATACTAAACCCCTAAAACCCTAAACCCTAAAACCCAAAACCTAAACCCTAAAACCCTAAATCCCTAAAGCCCTAAAATCCTAAACCTTAAAACCCAAAAACCCTAAACCCTAAACCCTAAATCCCTAACACCCTAAACATTAAACCCTAAACCCTAAACTCTAAACTCTAAACCCTAAAACCCTAAACCCTAAAACCCTAAACCCTAAACCCTAAACCCTAAACCCTAAAATCCTAACCCCTAAAACTCTAAAACACAAAAACCCTAAAACCCTAAACCATAAATCCTAAGCCCTAAACCGCTATAACACTAATTACCTAAAACCCTAAACCCCTAAAACCATAACACCCAAAACTCTGAACCCTAAACCCTAAAACCCTAAACCCTGAAGCTTAACCCTAAACCCTAAATCCTAAACCTAATCCCTAAAACCATAAAAACCAAAAACCCCAAAACCTAAACCCTAAAACCCTAAACCCTAAAACCAAAAAACCATGAAACCCTAAACTACAAACCCTAAAACCATAAACCCCTAAAACCCTAACACCATAAACCCAAAACCCCTAAACCCTAAATCCTAAATCCCATAAACTAAACCTAGAAACCCTAACACCCTAAACCCTAAGCCCTAAAACTCTAACACCCTAAACCCTAAGCCCTAAAACCCTAAACCCTAAATCCTAAATCCTAAAACACTAAACCCTTAAAGCCCCTAAAATCCTAAACCCTAAAACACTAAAACCCTAAACCCTAAATCCTAAACCATAAACCACTAAAACCCTAAAAACCTAAAATCCTAAACCATTAAAACTAAACCCTAAACCCTAAACCCTAAACCCAAAAACCCTTAACCCCTGAAACCCTAAACCATAAACCCTAAACCCCTGAAACCCTAAAACCCAAAACCCTAAACCCTAAAACCGTTAAACCCTAAAATCCTAAACCCTAAACCCTAAAACCCTAAAACCCTAAACCCTAAACCCAAAACACTAAAACCCTAAAAAAATAAAACCCTAAACCCTAAAACCATAAAACCTTAAACCCTAAACCCTAAAAACCCAAAAAAACCTAAGCCCTAAACCCTAAAACCTTAACCCTAAAGCCCTAAAACTCTAAAACCCTAAACCCAAAATCCTAAACCCTAAAACCCTTAAAACCCTAACACCCAAAAACGCCAAAACCCTAAACCCTAAAACCTAAACCCTAAAACCCTAAAACTCTAAAACCCTAAACCCTAAACCCAAAACCATAAACCCCAGAATCCATAAAACCCTAAACCCTAAACAACTAAACCCTAAAAACCTAAAACCCTAAAACCCTAAACCTTAAAACCCTAAACCCTAAACCTTAAAACCCTAAAATCGTAAAACCTAAACCCTAAACCCTAAATCCTAAACCTAACCCTAAACCCTAAACCTAATCCCTAGACCCTAAACCCTAACCCTAAACCCTAAACCCTACACCCTAAATCTAAACCGTAAACCCTAAACCCAAAACCCTAATTCCTAAAACCCTAAAACCTAAACCCTAAAACCCTAAACCCCTAAAACCATAACACCCTAAACCCAAAAACCTAAACCCTAAATCATAAATCCTAAACCACAAACCCTAAACCCAAAAACCCTACAACCTTAAAACCCTAAAATCGTAAAACCTAAACCCTAAACCCTAAATCCTAAACCTAACCCTAAACCCTAAACCTAATCCCTAAACCCTAAACCCTAACCCTAAACCCTAAACCCTACACCCTAAACCTAAACCGTAAACCCTAAACCCAAAACCCTAATTCCTAAAGCCCTAAAACCTAAACCCTAAAACCTTAAACCCTTAAACCATAAAACCCTGCAACCCTAAAACCCTAAACCCCTAAAACCATAACGCCCTAAACCCTAAAACCCTAAACCACAAACCCTAAACCTAGAAACCCTAAAACCGTAACAACCCTAAACCCCAAGCCTAAAACCTTAAACCCCTAAAACCGTAACAACCCTAAACCCCAAGCCTAAAACCCTAACCCTAAATCCTAACCGTAATCCCTAACCCCTAAACCCTAAACCCTAAACCCTGAACCTAAATCCTAAACCCTAAATGCAAAACCGTAATCCCTAAAACCCTTAAACCTAAACCCTAAAACCCTAAACCTAAAACCATAAAACCCTACAACCCTAAAACCATAAACCCTAAAACACTAAACCCCTAAACCCCTAACACCCTAAACCCCTAAAATCCTAAACCCAAAAACCCTAAACACTAAACCTAGAAACCCTAAAACCCTAAACCCCAAAAATCCTAAGACCCCTAAACCCTAAGCCCTAAAACCCTAAACCTTAAATCCTGAACCCTAAAACCCTAAACCCTAAAAACCCCTAAAACCCTAAACCCAACAACCCAAAAACCCTAAACCCTAAATACTTAACCCTAAACCCCTAAAACCCAAAAAACCTAAAACACTAAACCCTTAACCTAAATCCTAAACCCTAAACCCTAAACCCTAATCCTTAAAACCCCACCTAAACCCCCCCCAAACCCCCCCCCCCCCCCTAACCCCCCCAACCCTAAAACCCAAACCAAAACCCCCTAAACCCTAAACCCTAAACCTAGAAACCCTAAATTCCTAAACCCCTAAAACCCGAACACACTAAGCCCTAAGCCCTAAAACCCAAAACCCTAAAACCCTAAATCCTAAACCCTAATTACCTAAAACCCTAAACCCTTAGAACTAAACCCTAAACCCTAAACCCAAAATCCCTAAACCCTTAACCCTAAACCCCTAAAAACCAAAAACCCAAAGCACTAAACCCTAAACCCTAAAACTGTTAAACCCAGAAACCCTAAACCATAAAACCTAAACCCTAAACCCTATACCCTATACCCTTAAAACCCTAAAACCCTAATGCTCTAAACCATAAAACCCTAAAACCCTAAACCTTAAACCCTAAAAAAGTAAAACCTAAACCCTAAACCCTAAATCCTAAACCCTAAACACTAAACGCTAAAATCCTAACCCTAAACCCTAAACCCTAAATCCTAACCCTAAACCCTAAACCTAAACCGTAAACCCTAAACCCAAAATGCTAATTCCTAAAACCCTAAAACCTAGACCCTAAAATCCTGAAAACCTAAAACCTTAAACCCTAAACGCTAAACCCTAAAACCCTTAAACCCTAAACCCTAAACCCTAAACCATAAACCCTAAACCCTAAACCCTAAACCCAAAACCCTAAACACTAAATCTTAAAACCCTACTTAAACCCTAAAACCCTAAAAGGCAAAAGAATCCTAAACCCTAAACCCCAAACCCTAAAACCCTAAAACCCAAAACCCCAAACCCTAAACCCTAAACCCTAAACCCTTAAATCGAAACCTTAAACCCTAAAACCCTAAAACCCTCAAACCCTAAATCTTAAAATCCTAAAACCCTAAAACCGTAACACCTTAAACCCTAAATCACTGAACCCTAAAACCCTAAAACCTAAAACTCTAAAACCTAAACCCTAAACCCTAAACGCTAAACCCCTAAAACCCAAAACAATAAACCCTAAACCCTTAACTCTAAATCCTACAAACCTAAGACCCTAAAACTCTAAACCCCTAAAACCCTAAACCCTAAACCCGAAACCCTAAAAACTAAACCTAAACCCTAAGCCCTAAACCCTAAACCACAAAAACATTAAAACCCTAAACCCTAACCTCTAAACCCTAAAACCCTAAACCCAAAAATCCAAAAACCTTAAAAACTCTAAACCCCTAAAACCCTAAACCGTAAAACCCTACCCTAAACCCTAAAACCCTAAACCCTAAACCCCAAAACCCTAAATCCTAATCTCTAAAACCCTAAAACCCTAAACCCTAATCCCTAAACCCCGAACCATATACCCTAAACCCTAAAACCCTAAAAATCCAAACACCCTAAACCCTTAATACTAAAACCCTAAAGCCTAAACACTAAACCTTAAATCCTAAAATCCAAAAACCCAAAAACCCTAAACCCTAAACCCTAAACCGTAAACCCAAACCCTAAACCAAAAACCCTAAAATCCTAAAACCCTAAAACCTAAAGCCTAAAACCTTAAACCCCTAAAACCCTAAATCCCTAAATCCTAAAACCCTAAAACCTTAAACCCTAAAACCCTAAAACCCAAAAACCATAAACCCTAAACTCTAAACCCTAAAACCCTAAAACCCTAAAACCCTAAAACTCTAAAACCCTAAAACCCTAAATCCTAAAACACTAAAACCCTAAACCCTAAAACCTTAAAACCCTAAAATCCTAAAACCCTAAAACCATAAACCCTAAAACCCTAAACCCAAAACCCTAAAACCCTAAACCCTAAACCCTAAAATCCTAAAACCCTAAACCCTAAACCCTAAAACTCTACCCTAAGCCCTGAAACCCTAAACTTTAAACCCTAAAACTTAAACCCTAAATCCCTAAACCCCTAAAACCCTAAAACGTAAACCCTAAACCTTAAACCCTTAAAACCCTAAACCATTAAAACCGTAAAACCCTAAACACGAAACCCTAAACCCTAAACTCTAAACTCAAAATCACTAAAACCCAAAAACTCTAAACCCCTAAAACCCTAAACCCTAAAACCCTAAACCCTAAAACCTAAAACTCTGCCCTAAACCTTAAAACATAAAAACCCTAAACCCTAAACCCTCAAACCCTAAATCCCTAAACCCTAACCCTAAACCCTAAACGCTAAAACCCTAAACTCTAAAACCCTAAACGCTAAAACCCTAAACCCTAAAACCCTAAACCCTAAATCTAGACCCTAAACCCTAAAACCCTGAACCCTAAACCTTAAACTCTAAAACCTAAACCCTAAAACCCTAAAACGTAAGCCTAAATCCCTAAACCCCTAAGACCGTAAAACTTAAAACCGTAAAATCGAAACCCTAAACCCTAAACTCCAAACCCCTAAAACCCTAAAACCCTAAACACGAAACCCTAAACTCTAAATCCTAAAACCCTAAAACCCTAAAACTCTAAACCCTTAAAATCCTAAACCCTAAAACAGTAAAACCCTAAACCCTAAACCCTAAAACTCTACCCTAAACCCTAAAACCCTAAATCGTAAACCCTAAACCATAAAACCCTAAAAGCCTAAAACCCTAAAACCCTAAACCCTAAACTGAAACCCGAAACCCTAAACCCTAAAATCCTAAAACTCTAAACCCTAAAACCCCAAAACCCTAAAATCCTAAAACCCAAAACCCTAAATGTATTACCCTGACCTAAGATTAAGGATATTTGTGTTATTTGTATTAATTAATAGTGTTTTGATCCGTTAATCATGAAGATTACGGATTGAGATTTTTAGAAATCCAAGATCGGCCCAATTAGAGCTCGATTGCTCTAAGATCCAACTCATTTAAGTTGGAAGGGTAAAATGGTAATTTATCATAAATATTATTATTTAGGTGATTTAATTATTGATTATTATTAAAATATGTTGTTTGAAATAATTGGGTTGTCAAGCTATGCATTGGTAGTGATCTTAAATGATGAATTCATAGGACCTTTTAGTCTATGCTTTTGATTTTTAGAAATACTTATAAATGTGACTGTGGAAGGTCCCTATTTCTGAAAATAATTGTTTTAAATTGCTATAGAAGTCATAAAATTTCAGAAAAATAACCAGTATTTAATTTGTGTTTTAACCAATTAGTTTATTTAACTGATTTACAAAATAAGATTTAAAAATACTTAAACGAATACTGTATTTTTTGACAAAAATCTACCTACGTGTCATTTTTGCATAGATCGAACGATTTCGAAACTATATTTTTCTCCAGATTTCAACAATGTTTATGATTTTTAAGGCCCGACATTTTAGACTGGATGGATTAATTTAATTAAACCATTTTTATATATAATAAATGATGATAAGGTTTTTTTAGAAATGAAAATATTATAAAATCATTTTATTATCTTTAAATGTGACACCTTGAAACTACAAGCAGGAGTGTGGCCAAGTGTAGGTCCTTCCTTTATTACATGCATGCAATTGAACCTTTAAATATCCCCATGTGTAGTATGTTTTCAAAAAAAAACTCTGTATCCCTTTCATCCCTTCTTTTTCAGTTAAGAAACCTTACCTCATTTCTTCTTACCTCTTTGGCCCTCCAACGCCAGTACACTTCTGTGGAATCAATTGGATTGAAGCCTTGAAAACACACAGTCCATGGCCATCTAATTTGATTTTATCACAAGTAATTTTTAATATTTTAATTATTTATTTCTCTTGTGATTTTAAAAGAAATGAAATTAATGAAATGTTAAATTTTATCACTTTGAAATTGTTATTTTTACATAGAATGAAGTTCTCTTATTTTATGAAATGATGAGAAGTATTATTAGGAGTTGTTTTGAAAATAAGTTTCTAATTATTTAAGAATGAGATTGATTTTTTTTACTATAAAGGTTTTAATATCTTTTAATGTATTTTAATCAAGTTTTATTTTAATTGATGAAGTTTTGACTTAAAAATTTCAAATGGATTATTTGGGTATTTCTATAAAAAAAATGTTTTAAAATTGTTAAGATATTCATTTAAACATTTTTGAGTAATTTTAAGAAAAGATATGGATAAGTTGGTTTTCCTATATATCTTAGAAAATCTGAAACAATTATATATAAATCTTAGTTTTATTTAAAATTAGTAAATTGATAAATTCTAATTAAGTCTTGTTAATAAGTTTAAATTTAATAACTTAGAGACTTAAATTACTTTTAGACCACTTAAATTAATTATTCATGATAATACTTTTTATATGTGTAATTTTTGAAATTTGTTTAAGATTAATAATTTGAGACTTGTGTTTTGATTATGATGATGGTTGTCTAGAGTCCCTTATTCTCAATTAAAAGTGATACTAACCCCTTTTCTTATTATTATAGTGTATATATATTATGTATTCACTTCCAGGCCGATACTCTCTATCTGTAGCTGACTCAGCCCGATAGCTATTTCTAGCTGAGCGATTTCCTTTGCCGCTTGGTTGAAAAGCAGGGTTCGGGCACTGAGTGACCTCTAGGCCTAACTCGCTATAAAAGAAGTGGCTTGAGCACCTTATACATCTAGGCCTAACTCAATACGTCAACCTGGCCATGTCCAAAAGACAATATGAGTAGTGGCCTGAGCACCCTATTATATTGCTGATTATTGTAACTTAAAATGGTTAGTAACCAAATAGGAGACTCAATTCCATTTGCCCTGGAGATTTTCGGAAAACAGGATAGAAAGATTTGAAATACTATGAGTATCTATTGCTTTGTATGCTATATATATTGACTGATTATTGATTGTATATCTATTTGCATGTTTAACAGATACATCGATACTACACATTTTCGGTGAGAAGACTTAACACTACAGTAAGAGTAAATCAGGTTAAAAAGGATCTAGTTCAATGAGTGGTTTCAAGGATCTGTTTGATGAACTCACTTATATGCCTAGACATGATGTATTATTGTGAAGACTGCTTATGGATTTTATGATGTTGATCATATATGATGATGCTTATGAGCTATGATAATGCTAATATTGTTACCATGTACCCTTAACTATTGAACTATTATGGACCTTGTGTGTGTCGGTTTACGTCTACTGAACCAAGTGGGTCAGTTACTGAACTCGTGTGTGTCACTACCGATTTTGGGTGGGCCGGAGATGTACTTGCAAGATTTTATTTTACCGTGTCGTGACTTAATACTAATGGTCTCATCGTAGTATCTAGGTGTTACGGTGGATGTCAACAGTTATGGAATGATGTTGAGATTTTTGGCAAGATAAATCTTTTATGTTGAAAATATTGATTTTTGGTTTGATGTTCAATAAACTGCATTGTTATATTCTTTTCACTGGGCTAGTTAGCTCACACAACTCACATTTCAGGAGATGTACTCGAGGAGGAGGAACCTCCATTTCAAGCTTAGGATGGATAAGCTCTTACGTTGCTTTGGGTTTCCCACGGATGGGAACTTGTTATTGATGTTTGGTTCTTTGGTACTATAATTTGTGTAAAATACGTGTGTGGTACTTATTATGTTTTGAATTGTATAAACCACTATGTGGCCGCAGTACTCTGATTAATATTTCATTTACGGAAATATGTGATTGTATATTATGTGTTTGCATGTGGGTAGGCTTATGGTATGTGTTTGAGTCCACATGTTTAGAACATGTGTGGTTTCTATTTCTGTACCTAACTCTTGATCCAGCCTAGTTATAAGTCTTGAGATTAGTTTACAAAAAAAAAAAAAAATAGTAGCGTTCTGGGCCCACCTCTGTGTCGGGGCGTTACAACTTGGTATTAGAGCATTGTTCAAATCTTGGACTGTGCGTTTGGGAGGAAATAGATTGATGGATTGACTTTGGATTCAGTCATGTGATTTTGAACGCCGGAAAGGTAGAAACTGGGATAAATCTGAGGTTGAGCCTTTTTGTTTGAATGAGATGTGTAAATTTAGTATCAAGGTGATACTTAGGATCGAGTGTTTAGTAGTGGTAACTTCTTCTTATTAAGGAGAGAAGATGAGTTGGATTAACAGTAAATCTATATGAAAACAAGTTTTTGGAAGTAATGACCTCTTATGAAGTATATGTCAAAGGACGTAGAATTTCTGGAAAAGGCTTGAACTTGATAAAGCCTAAAAAAAGGGTAAGTAAAACTGGATGGATTTCCTAGAGTAAAGGAGTTTCAATATTAATGGGTTAGTAGTATGAACATTGTTTGTAATGTACTTGTGATGTACTTATAATGTTTGAATGTTTGACTGCTTTTATAGATAGGTCAGGATAAATCAGTAACAAGTCACCGATTCAATATGGAAATGAGCAAGAAGACATGAATCAGGTGATACGAGAAGCATCAGGAATCCTACGTGTGACTTCTATTTCTGGGCCTAACTCTTGATCCAGCCCAGTTATAAGTCTTGAGATTAGGTTAAAAAAAAAATTATTACCGTTCTGGGCCTAGCTCCGGGTCGGAGCATGACACTAAACCCTAAACCCTAAAACCGTAAAACCTTAAAATCCTAAAACCTTGAAACCCTAAACCCTAAAACCTAAACCCAAAACCCAAAAACCCTAAACCCTAAACCCCTAAAACCCTACAACACAAAAACCCTAAACCCTAAACCAAAAACCCAAAACCCTAATCCCTAAACCCTAAAACCCTAAAACCCTAAAACACAAAACCCTAAACCCTACACCCAAAACCCTAAACCCTAAAACCCTAAACCCTAAACCCTAAACCCAAAACCCAAAAACCGTAAAACCTAAAGACTAAAACCATAAACCCTTAAAACACTAAACCCTAAAACCTAAAACCCTCACCCTAAACCCTAAACCCTAAAACCTAAAATCCTAAAACCTAAAGCTTAAAACCTTAAACCCCTAAAACCCTAAATCCTAAAACGCTAAAACCTAAAACCCTAAAATCCTAAAACCTAAAACCCTAAAACCCTAAAACTTGAAGCCTAAAACCTTAAAGCCCTAAAACCCAAAACCCTAAAACCCAAAACCCTAAAACCCTAAAACCCAAAAAACCTAAACCCTAAACCCTAAACCCTAAACTCTAAACCCTAAAACCCTAAACCCTAAACTCTAAACCCCTAAAACCCTAAACCCTAAAACACTAAGACCCTAAACCCTAAACCCTAAAACTCCACCCTAAACACTAAACCCCCTGAACCCTAAAACCCTAAGCCCCTAAAACCCTAAATTCTAAAGCCAAAATCCTAAACCCTAAACCCTAAACCTAATCCCTAAACCCTAAAACCCTAAAACCCCAAAATCCAAAAACCCTAAAACCCAAAACCTAAAACCTAAACCCGAAATCCTAAACCCTAAACCCTGAACCTAAACCCTAAACACTTAACCCTAAACCCCTAAAACCTTAAAACCCTAAACACTAAACCCTAAACTCTAAACCCTAAAACCCTAAAACTTTAAAACTCTAAACCCGTAAAACCCTAAACCCTAAAACCCTAAACCCTAAAACCCTAAAACCCAAAACCCTAAAATCCTAAAACCTAAAGCCTAAAACCTTAAAGCCCTAAAACCCTAAAACCATAAAACCCAAAGCCCTAAAACCCAAAAACCATAAACCCTAAACTCTAAACCCTAAACCCTAAACCCTAAACTCTAAACCCTAAAACCCTAAACCCTAAAACTCTAAACCCCTAAAACCCTAAACCCTAAACTCTAAAACACTAAGACCCTAAACCCTAAACCCTAAACCCTAAAACTTTACCCTAAACCCTAAACCCCTAAAACGCTAAACCCTACAACCCTAATCCCCTAAAACCCTACATCCTAAAGCCAAAACCCTAAACCCTAAATCCTAAACCGTAATCCCTAAACCCTAAAACCCTAAAACCCTAAAATCCAAAAGCCCTAAAACCTAAAACCCTAAAACCTAAACCCGAAACCCTAAACCCTAAACCCTGAACCTAAACCCTAAACCCTTAACCTTAAACCCCTAAAACCTTAAAACCCTAAACACTAAACCTAAACGCTAAACCATAAACCCTAAAACCTTAAAACTCTACACCCCAAAAACCCTAAATACTAAAATCCTAAAACCCTAAACCCTAAACCCTAAAACCCTACCCTAAATCCTAAGACCCTAAGACCCTAAGCCCCTAAAACCCTAAATCCTAAAGCCAAAACTGTAATGACCCAAAATTTTTAAATCAATAAATATGTGGCTATTATTTATTTTAATGATGGAAATTGGGAAATTTAATGGAATAGATGGTAAATGGATCAAAATTTGGACAAAGGCCCAAGTACGGCCCAATGGACCATGGATTGGATTTAAAATCATTTAAATGGTCATTGATGGTCAATTGGGCCAAGGATGGTCAAATTGGGTCCAATACCCATTTGGGACCCAATGGGTCAAGATAATGTAATCTCTAAGGTAAATGGGTAAGGGTGAATGTAATTGGGCCATGGGCCCAATGGTGATCCAACTAGTTGGTATGGATTTAATTAAAATTACATCACCTAATTGGTGATGAACTGACCAAGGTGACATGGCCGATTGGGACCTACCTCCACCTCTCCAAATGAGGTGGCGTGTGGACCAAGGATTGGTGGAGCCGGCCACCATGGTTGAATTGGTCAACCATGGGTGGATACATGGAGGGAATTTAAGAAAAAGAAATTAGGTTAAGTGGGAATTAATTAACCCAAGTTAATTATCTAATTAATTAAATAATTAAACTATTCAAAAAGTGGGTCAAATGGTCAAATGGAAGACCCAAACAATCTTATCTCCAAAGCTCAAAAATGTTGGGCTTGGTGGTGGTTTATTCCAACCACCACCATTAAAGCATAAAAGATCTCATGTTGGTTGGTGGCGAAATTAAATGGTGTAGTGTAGGCCACTCCACCAATTTCGATGAACCTTATCTTTTTTTCCTCATCTTTTTCCATCGAGCTCTTTCACTCTCTCCCTCTCTTCATCTTTCTGAAAACCGTCCCACACCAAAGAAAGAAGGAAGAAGAAAGCTAAGGAGAAAATAAGAAGAAGACTAAGAAGAAGAGAAGAAAAAAAAAAACTCAAAGCATAAGACACCATTTCAAGACCAAGACATTAGGCTAATTCTCTCCATCTTCTCCTCCCTTCCCTCTCTCAAACACACCCCATCTTAGCCGACCCAAGCATTGGAGTTTTACCATTGATCAAGCATCTTAGCCGATCAACAAAGGAGAAGAAGAAGAAAGGAGGCTAAGGGTTCAAGAGGAGAAAGAGAAGCCGGAGGAGCCGTCGGATTGTAAGTATTTCTAAACAAGAGATTAGATTTTTTTTTAGGGTTTAAGAGATTATGAAATCCATTTCTTGGATTTAGTGGTGGCCAAAATGTCATGGGCCTTGGATCTCAAATCCATCCAAAAAACGAAGTAAGGAGTGGGCAAACCCTAATGGGTAAATTAGGTTAAAAAAAAAAAAAGAGGGATGCATTAAGGATTATATGTATTAAAATTTACTTAAGCATGGTAGGTGATTGAATGATTTTAATGAGGTTATAAAGAATGGAAGACATGGAGGATGAATTATGATTTTAAGGTGGTAATGACTAAATGTAGTGATTTTTATAAGAAATTTAAATGAGGAAATTCATGAAGATGTAAATGGGTTTATGGCCATAAAAGGCATGAATGAATGATGGACCATGAATTTATGGTGATGGTGTTAGAATTTTAATGGGTTTAGAGAATGGAGGCTATGTTAAGTGATTAATGATTTTTAAAGTTTTAAATGAATGAATGTAGTGATTTTAAATGAGGAAATTCATAAGAGATGTGAATGATGTTTATGGCCTCAAAAAATGGTAGATGGGAATGAAACATGAACCATGGGTTCGGCCATGGTGTATGGCCAAACCCTAGGGTGATGTGTTTGTAAATTTAAAGGGTATAAAAAGAGGGAAAATGATTAAGAATGTTGATGGTTTTAAATGGGTTTAAAAGGATGGAAAATATGGAGTAATGTGTTAATGAATTGGAGGCTTAAAAAGGGTCAAATGTTTGCAATTTTTAAAGGGATCTTACAGAAGAAAAATCATGGAAGGTATTAATGATTTTTAATGGCCTCAAAGGTAGTAGAGGAAGATGAACCCTATGGTGTTGTATTTGGAGTTTTAATGGGTATAAAATTATGGAAATTGATGGAGAGTGATTGGTGAACCTAGAGGTATTCGGACCATAGTGATGATGAGGGAATGTTGGCAACCTTAATGGATCTTAAATGTAGTTAGTGATGATCAAAATTAATGATTTAATGCATGATGTAAACCCCTCATGGAGGAACTTGTGGTGGACCTAAATGATGAAAAAAAAAAAGGGTCCAAGAAAATTGGGGAAAAGACATCATGGGTTCAGCCATGGTGTATGGTCGAACCCATGACCCCTTTTGTAAGTCATTTTATGAGTTAAATTTGGGATTATGTATGTGATTAGATGATGAATGGAAAATTAGGTAAGTTACGGACTGATTTGTTAATGAACATATCATGGTTGATGGAACGTTAATGGATCCAAGATTATGGATCAATTATGGGCTAAGAACGGGGTTTTGTATGTGGTTAAGTGAATAAGGATTAGGTTAATTAAATAACTAATTTTAATGATCATATGACATGATTGATGGGTCATTAACGGATCTAAGATAGGGATCATTAATGGACTTAATTATGCATGGATGAATGAGTGATTAGGCATGGAAAAGAGGTAGTGGCAAAACCGTAAATATTGGCCAAAATAAAGAACCATGGGGTTCGGCCATGTTGACTTAAAAGCTTTTAAGATAACCTTATGTGTGGTTTAATAAAGCCTAGGGTGCTAGTTTTTAAACTCACAAAAATTAAGATAATCAATGGATTAAAATGGGACCCACAAACCTAGTTACTGAAGTTTGGCCATGGTGTATGGCCGAACCCCGCTAAGGTATGATTCATGGACTTAAATGATTAAAACGTGAGTCTAATTGATAATGTGTAATAAGGTACCAAACATCGCAAGCGGTGCGCGATCGGCGACCGGGTTTGTGGACGGAGAAACGCAAAGGAACGTTAGTCGATATTCGGTAGGATTCCTACCTTTTTGTAAGCTATGGATTATGTGTTATGTATGGGTTTTTCCTTGATTTATTTTGGTAAGCATATGATTGTTTTAAGATGGGTTTTAAGGCTATGATGTGTATATTGATGCTTTGCTTGATCTATTTTTGATAATCAAATTATATGTTTTATTGATGGGATTTTAAATGCCATGGTTTGTGCTATCATTTATATTGCATGGCATTTGGCATCTACATCTCATGCATGACATGGGAGGTATATAGCATGGGAAGGATGAAAATAAAGAAACCGGAGTCCATGCTCCGTCGGGGAGACCGAGAAGCAAACATGGGGACACCTTGACGAGGTTTTGCCGTCAAGGGGGATGATTTGTGATTGTTTATATCTTGACGAGGTTTTGCCATCAAGGGGGATGATTTGTGATTGGTTATATCTTGACGAGGTTTTGCCGTCAAGGGGGATGATTTGTGATTGTTTATATCTTGACGAGGTTTTACCGTCAAGGGGGATGATTTGTGATTTATCTTGACGAGGTTTTGCAGTCAAGGGGGATGATGTGTGACTGTTTATATCTTGACGAGGTTTTGCCGTCATGGGGGATGATTTGTGATTGTTTATATCTTGATGAGGTTTTTCCGTCAAAGGGGATATGGCAGCATGATGGTATGGATGATGGGTGGAACTCATGATATAGGACACCCATGGCATGGCATTCATTGTTATGGTTTTGATTATATTATTACCTATTGTGCCTGTTATCACTAATCCATGTGTTAGCCCTACTCGGAGTCCTACTGGGCGCGTTGTCTAATGCCCTACTTCTACCCTAGCTGATGACACAGGAATTGGAGGAAAACGAAGGACGAGACAGGAACCAAGCGTAGGAGCTGGGGAAAGCGAGCTACTTATTTTATTAAGATTTATTTTGGAAATGTAATTTGTGTAATGTAGCTCGTCGGACTGTAATAATGTAGATTTCTTACTATGGTTGGGTCTTTACTTTGGACATTATCATTTTGATATATAATTATGAATTTAGGGGTATTTTAGTAATTTCAGCGCCGTACTTCCTTGCTATCTAAAACTGGTAGGATAATCTCTATTATAATGTTTCGTATTAAGTTATATTCCGCGAGCTTATGTCTATGTGTGAACCGTTCTTCGTGGACTTAGTTCCACGCACACGTAGGGTTGGCCACTTAAGGGCCGGGCTTTAGAAGCTCGGACTTAACTCGCGTCGTGAAGTCCGCGCCCTTTGTCACTCTTTATTTAAAAAAAAAAAAGAAATAGACTCCGATTATCAGTGAAAAGGGGCAGGCGTTACAGTTGGTATCAGAGCGAACTCGGAAGAATGAATCTCTCGAAGTAAGATTAAGACGGTTTCACGTCTCACTGACGGATAAGAATCCCAACTGACCGACTCTTCGGAGTCCGCTGCACGGGGGCCGGGTTAATTTACTTCGATTGACTCAAACTGAAGCATTCAATCTGAGAGCCATATTTGACGAAAAGGAATGATAGCAAGGGAAGTGTAATCACTATAAGTTAGATCTGTCAAACATAGCAAGATAGGGCTTATTTCCCCCAAAAATGAGAACACAATATTTGATACTTACGAAAATTTCCCCCCCAAGAACAAGGTATACTCAGTTAGCAAATTTTCCCCCCCAAATTGATGAAACAGTGATAGATTTATCAATCGTAGCAAAGTAGGATGCATTTCCCCGGTATCCCCAAAGTGAACAACAAACAGTAGGAATTTAGATATTCCCGCCCCCCCCCCCCCAAGAAACAAAGGAAAACCAAGTGTGCTTATTTGGGAATTTCCCCAACAAAGACACATTGAACTATACATGAAAAACCCCCCGAAAACTAAGTATGATTATTTGGCGATTTCCCCCAAAATAAGAAATAATATTTGATACTTATGAAATTTCCCCCCAAAACAAAGTATACTTAGTCGGTAATGTTCCCCCAAATTGAAGAAAATATTTGATACTTAGGAAATTTTTCCCCAAAATATGAACACGACAATTTTATGAAGGAACTAAATCAATATTCTTCGATGACTTAGGAAATGCCTCCAAAGAGAAGGACCCGCCGAAAACCACGGGTCGAGGAAGAGGTGTCACCACCTTGTCAGGAAAAAGAGGTACAACCGCCTCATCCCGAGAAAGAGGTACAACAACCTTATCAGGAGGAAGAAGTGCAGCAGCCACGCCAAGAAGAGGAGCAGAATGGCATAAATATTCTAGTAATAAACCCCGAGCTACAAAGCTTAGTGCAAGCTATAGTCACTTCGGTTTTACAACAACTCTTGAACGGAAATGAAACACAGGACCGAAGAGGTCAGTGTGGGGTAAATACCTTTCGCCCTCACAAGAGATTCAGACCCAACTTTTGGAGACCTTCAGCCTCTACTGGAAGTTCCTGTTTCCAGTGTGGTCAGCAGGAGCATTTCAAAAGAGAGTGTCCTAAGAACTATAAATCTTCTCACTTTAGGGGTCCCTTCCGTTGTCTAACTCGATCAGTTCAGCCACGGGACCTAGAGCACATGACCCAACAGGAAGGGCACCTACTCCGACAGAATCGGGACAGCTGAATACTACGATTTCTCCTCCAGAGACAATGGATCATTCGGTGATTCAAGGTATGGCAGTAGTTTGTAGTTCATATGCTTATGCATTATTAAATTTGGGAACATTCTACTCTCTTGTATCTACTGCATTCACGTATGTTATTAGCACTTTAGTACAACAAATGTCCACTACACTTACTATAGTATTCCCTATTGGTAGACGATGACGAAATTGGTGGGTATATCGATTCTCCGATAGATACAATTTGGTTCCATAAGTTGACGCATGGGTCTTATGATAGACATTTGAATTCGTAAGTCGACGCATGGGTCGTATGTTAGACCTGTTAGTCCTAGGATACACAGAATAGTCCTACGAAGGTATTAGTTATGCCCATGAATGGATTATACCCATAGGAGGGTTATATTCATGGATGGTTATTCACCATGGATGTGTATAACCATGGATGAGGGTTCCCATGGTGGTCTGGATTGATGTCGGGTATTGGTATCGTAGAAGTTGTGAACAAAGGGGTTAGTCACATCGTGACTTATGTGCAAATGAAAAGGTGCAAAATTTTGGAGATGTAATTAATGGAAAAAAAATAAAATAAAAGTCTAGTGAAACTCGAATGGGAAGCTATGGGCGACTGCCGAGTTAGTCTAGCTAGCTGACTCTATAGTTAGCCGATGCAATTCCAGGAGAGTGCAGCTAGAAACCTAGTTGAAATGGAATCAGCAAAGGACTTGAGCATAGGCTCGTACTGGCAGACTACCTCACATAGAGAGTAGACGAAAGAACGTATTGAATGAGTACGTATGGGAAATGTCTTGGTAGCAGATAAAGTGAAATAGAATACATTAATCTACATAAGATCGCAAATGGGTTCATGAGGAAAAGAGATAGCATGAGACAGAGTAAATTCTGCAAGAATGAAACTCATAGGTTGATATGAGTGGTGTTGATGTAATTAAGAGATACTTGACAAGATTGAACAGGAGCAACGGACTGATCCGGAAGTAGAGGAGATATGGGCCAAGATGTCTATTGGTGAGGTTGTACCGGAATGGGAATTACGACCAGGACAAGGTCTTTTATTCCGAGGTAGGACATATGTGCCTGAGAGCTGCAGAGGAGAGTTGTTGGTTGAGGCACACCAAACCAAGCTCTCTATCCATCCGGGTAACACCAAAATGTATCATGATCTTAAGAGGCACTATTGGTGGCATGGACTCAAGAGAGATGTGGCAGAGTTTGTTGTTCACTGCCTAACTTATCAACTGGTTAAGGCGGAACATCAGAAGCCACCGGGTTTATTCAAACCCTTACCTGTACCGGAGTGGAAATGGGAGCACATCTCCATGGACTTTGTGACAGGGTTGCCAAGGTCTTCCAAAGGCAACGATGCAATATGGGTCGTGGTGGACTTGTTGGCCAAGTCTTCACATTTCCTTCCAGTCATGACGACCGATTCATCGGATACCTTGGGTCGACGGTACATCTGAGACATTATCAGAATACATGGTGTACCCCGAACTATTGTGTCTGACAGAGATAGCCGATTCACTAGCAGAGTATGGCAGAGCATGCATTCGGCTATGGGCACCGACGTGTTGACCAGCACAACATTCCACCCACAGGCTGATGGACAGTCGAAGAGGACAATACAGATATTGGAGGATATGCTGAGAGCATGTATGCTGGATTTCAAGGGTGGATGGGAGGATCATCTGCCACTGATGGAGTTCTCCTACAATAACAGTTTCCAGGCAAGCCTCCAGATGGCTCCATTTGAGGCCTTATATGGTAGGCCGTGTAGATCGCCAGTGTTTTGGACAGAGGCCGGTGAGCCTGCGCTGATTGGACCGGAGTTGGTTGCGGAGACTACAACGCAGATCAAGGTGATACGGCAACACCTACTCACTACACAGAGCCGTCAGAAGAGTTACGCCGACAAGAGGAGAAGGTTCCTCGAGTTTGAGGTGGGAGACTTGGTGTTTTTGAAAGTCTCACCACGGAAAGGGCACATGAGATTCGGGAAGAAGGGGAAGTTGTCGCCTAGATTTGTGGGGCCGTTTCCAATCCTGAAAAGGGTGGGGGAGGTGGCCTATCAGTTAGCATTTCCTCCACAGTTATCATCTTTACATGATGTGTTTCATGTGTCCATGTTGAGGAAATACAACCCCGACCCTTCACATGTATTGAACGTGCAAGACGTCGATGTACAAAGTGACGTGACGTATGTGGAGAAGCCGATCAGAGTGATCGGGAGTGAACAAAGGGTGTTGCGGAACCGCGCCATTCAGTTTGTCAAGGTGGTATGGGAACGACAGGGCAATGAAGAAACGACCTGGGAACTTGAGTCAGAGATGAGAGCCGCTCATCCGGAGCTCTTTGTATGAGTTGTTTGAACCCCTACTTCGCTCGAATTTTCGGGACAAAAATTTTAAAAGAGGATTGTATTGTAATGGCCCAAAGTTTTTAAATCAATAAATATGTGGCTATTATTTATTTTAATGATGGAAATTGGGAAATTTAATGGAATAGATCGTAAATGGATCAAAATTTGGACAAAGGCCCAAGTATGGCCCAATGGACCATGGATTGGATTTAAAATAATTTAAATGGTCAATGATGGTCAATTGGGCCAAGGATGGTCAAATTGGGCCCAATACCCATTTGGGACCCAATGGGTCAAGATAATGTAAGCTCTAAGGTAAATGGGTAAGGGTGAATGTAATTGGGCCATGGGCCCAATGGTGATCCAACTAGTTGGAATGGATTTAATTAAAATTACATCACCTAAGTTGGTGATGAATTGACCAAGGTGACATGGCCGATTGGGACCCACCTCGACCTCACCAAATGAGGTGGCGTATGGACCAAGGATTGGTGGGGCCGGCCACCATGGTTGAATTGGTCAACCATGGGTGGATACATGGAGGGAATTTAAGAAAAATAAATTAGGTTAAGTGGGAATTAATTAATCCAAGTTAATTATCTAATTAATTAAATAATTAAACTATTCAAAAAGTGGGTCAAATGGTCAAATGGAAGACCCAAACAATCTTATCTCCAAAGCTCAAAAACGTTGGGCTTGGTGGTGGTTTATTCCAACCACCACCATTAAAGCATAAAAGATCTCATGTTGGTCGGTGGCGAAATTAAATGGTCGAGTATAGGTCACTCCATCAATTGAGATGAACCTTATCTTTTTTTCCTCATCTTTTTCGATCGAGCTCTTTCACTCTCTCCCTCTCTTCATCTTTCTCAAAACCGTCCCACACAAAGGAAAGAAGGAAGAAGAAAGCTAAGGAGAAAAGAAGAAGAAGACTTAGAAGAAGAGAAGAAAAAAAAACTCAAAGCATAAGACACCACTTCAAGACCAAGACCTTAGGGTAATTCTCTCCATCTTCTCTTCCCTTCCCTCTCTCAAACACACCCCATCTTAGCCGACCCAAGTATTGGAGTTTTACCATTGATCAAACATTTTAGCCGATCAACAAAGGAGAAGAAGAAGAAAGGTGGCTAAGGGTTCAAGAGGAGAAAGAGAAGTCAGAGGAGCCGTCGGATTGTAAGTATTTCTAAACAAGAGATTAGATTTTTTTTTAGGGTTTAAGAGATTATGAAATCTATTTCTTGGATTTAGTGGTGGCCAAAATGTCATGGGCCTTGGATCTCAAATCCATCCAAAAAATGAAGTAAGGAGTGGGCAAACCCTAATGTGTAAATTAGGTTAAAAAAAAAAAAGGAAGGATGCATTAAGGATTTTATGTATTAAAATTTACTTAAGCATGGTAGGTGATTGAATGATTTTAATGAGGTTATAAAGAATAGAAGACATGGAGGATGAATTATGATTTTAAGGTAGTAATGACTAAATGTAGTGATTTTTATAAGAAATTTAAATGAGGAAATTCATGAAGATGTAAATGGGTTAATGGCCATAAAAGGCATGAATGAATGATGGACCATGAATTTATGGTGATGGTGTTAGAATTTTAATGGGTTTAGAGAATGGAGGCTATGTTAAGTGATTAATGATTTTTAAAGTTTTAAATGAATGAATGTAGTGATTTTAAATGAGGAAATTCATGGGAGATGTGAATGATGTTTATGGCCTCAAAAAATGGTAGATGGGAATGAAACATGAACCATGGGTTCGGCCATGGTGTATGGCCGAACCCTAGGGTGATGTGTTTGTAAATTTAAAGGGTATAAAAAGAGGGAAAATAATTAAGAATGTTGATGGTTTAAATGGGTTTAAAAGGATGGAAAATATGGAGTAATGTGTTAATGAATTGGAGGCTTAAAAAGGGTCAAATGTTTGCAATTTTTAAAGGGATCTTACTGAAGAAAAATCATGGAAGGTATTAATGATTTTTAATGGTCTCAAAGGTACTAGAGGAAGATGAACCCTATGGTGTTGTATTTGGAGTTTTAATGGGTGTAAAATTATGGAAATTGATGGAGAGTGATTGGTGAACCTAGAGGTATTTGGACCATAGTGATGATGAGGGAATGTTGGCAACCTTAATGGATTTTAAATGTAGTTAGTGATGATCAAAGTTAATGATTTAATGCATGATGTAAACCCCTCATGGAGGGACTTGTGGTGGACCTAAATGATGAAAAAAAAAAAGCGTCCAAGAAAATTGGGGAAAAGACATCATGGGTTCAGCCATGGTGTATGGCCGAACCCATGACCCCTTTTGTAAGTCATTTTATGAGTTAAATTTGGGATTATGTATGTGATTAGATGAATGGAAAATTAGGTAAGTAACGGACTGATTTGTTAATGAACATATCATGGTTGATGGAACGTTAATGGATCCAAGATTATGGATCAATTATGGGCTAAGAACGGGGTTTTGTATGTGGTTAAGTGAATAAGGATTAGGTTAAGTAAATGGCTAATTTTAATGATCATATGACATGATTGATGTGTCATTAACGGATCTAAGATAGGGATCATTAATTGATCTAAGTTTGTGATCAGTTATGGACTTAATTATGCATGGATGAATGAGTGATTAGGCATGGAAAAGAGGTAGTGGCAAAACCGTAAATATTGGCCAAAATAAAGAACCATGGGGTTCGGCCATGTTGACTTACAAGCTTTTAAGATAACCTTATGTGTGGTTTAATAAAGCCTAGGGTGCTAGTTTTTAAACTCACAAAATTAAGATAATCAATGGATTAAAATGGGACCCACAAACCTAGTTAGTGAGGTTCGGCCATGGTGTATGGCCGAACCCCGCTAAGGTATGATTAATGGACTTAAATGATTAAAACGTGAGTCTAATTGATAATGTGTAATAAGGTACCAGACATCGCAAGCGGTGCGCGATCGGCGACCGGGTTTGTGGACGGAGAAATGCAAAGGAACGTTAGTCGGTATTCGGTAGGATTCCTACCTTTTTGTAAGCTATGGATTATGTGTTATGTATGGGTTTTTCCTTGATTTATTTTGGTAAGCATATGATTGTTTTAAGATGGGTTTTAAGGCTATGATGTGTATATTGATGCTTTGCTTGATCTATTTTTTATAATCAAATTATATGTTTTATTGATGAGATTTTAAATGCCATGGTTTATACTATCATATATATTACATGGCATATGGCATATGGCATCTACATCTCATGCATGACATGGGAGGTATATAGCATGGGAAGGATGAAAATAAAGAAACCGGAGTCCATGCTCCGTCGGGGAGACCGAGAAGCAAACATGGGGACACCTTGACGAGGTTTTACCGTCAAGGGGGATGATTTGTGATTGTTTATATCTTGACGAGGTTTTGCCATCAAGGGGGATGATTTGTGATTGGTTATATCTTGACGAGGTTTTGCCGTCAAGGGGGATGATTTGTGATTGTTTATATCTTGACGAGGTTTTACCGTCAAGGGGGATGATTTGTGATTGTTTATATCTTGACGAGGTTTTGCAGTCAAGGGGGATGATGTGTGACTGTTTATATCTTGACGAGCTTTTGCCGTCATGGGGGATAATTTGTGATTGTTTATATCTTGATGAGGTTTTTCCGTCAAAGGGGATATGGCAGCATGATGGTATGGATGATGGGTGGAACTCATGACATAGGACACCCATGGCATGGCATTCATTGTTATGGTTTTGATTACATTATTACCTATTGTGCCTGTTATCACTAATCCATGTGTTAGCCCTACTCGGAGTCCTACTGGGCGCGTTGTCTAACGCCCTACTTCTACCCTAGCTGATGACACAGGAGATGGGGGAAACGAAGGACGAGATGGGAGCCAAGCGTAAAAGCTTGGAAAAAAGAACTACTTAGTTTATTAAGATTTATTTTGGAAATGTAATTTGTGTAATGTAGCTCGTCGGACTGTAATAATGTAGATTTCTTACTATGGTTGGGTCTTTACTTTGGACATTATCATTTTGATTTATAATTATGAATTTAGGGGTATTTTAGTAATTTCAGCGCCGTACTTCCTTGCTATCTAAAACTGGTAGGATAGTCTCTATTATAATGTTC
Organism: Chimonanthus praecox; assembly: GCA_022113865.1. NCBI lineage: Eukaryota > Viridiplantae > Streptophyta > Magnoliopsida > Laurales > Calycanthaceae > Chimonanthus > Chimonanthus praecox. Next base: position 31,806,760 of record CM039089.1, on the reverse strand, counting down.
CGCATTAAGTTATATTCTGCGAGCTTACGTCTACGTGTGAACCGTTCTTCGTGGACTTAGTTCCACGCACACGTAGGGTTGGCCAGTTAAGGGTCGGGCTTTAGAATCTCGGACTTAACTCGCGTCGTGATGTCTGCGCCCTTTGTCACTCTTTATTTAAAAAAAAAAAATAGACTTTGATTATCAGTGAAAAGGGGCGGGCGTTGCAAAAACCTTAAACCCTAAAACCTAAAACCCTAAAACCCTAAACCCGAAACCATAAACTCTAAACCCTAAACCCTCAACCTTAAATCCCTAAAACCTTAAAACCCTAAACACTAAACTGTAAACTCTAAACCCTAAACTCTAAACCTTAGAACCTTAAAACTCTAAACCCCTAAAACCCTAAATCCTAAAACCCTAAAATCCTATATCCTAACCCTAAAAGCCTACCCGAAAGCCTAGAACCCTAAACCCTAAAACCCTAAAACCCTAAACCCTAATCCCTAAACCCTAAACCCTAAAACCCTAAAACCTTAAAACTCTACACCCTAAAACCCTAAATCCTAATACCCTAAAACCCTAAACCCTAAACCCTAAAACCCTACCCTAAACCCTAAGACCCTAACACCCTAAACCCCTAAAACCCTAAATCCTAAAGCCAAAACCCTAAACCCTAAACCTGAAAACCTAAAACCTAAAACCTATAACCCTAAACCCGAAACCATAAACCCTAAACCCTAAACCTAAACCCTAAACCCTCAACCTTAAATCCCTATAACCTTAAAACCCTAAACACTAAACCGTTAACTCTAAACCCTAAACTCTAAATGTTAGAACCTTAAAACTCTAAACCCCTAAAACCCTAAATCCTAAAACCGTAAAATCCTAAACCCTAACCCTAAAACCCTACCCGAAACCCTAGAACCCTAAACCCTAAAACCCTAAAACCCTAAACCCTAATCCCTACACCCTAAACCCTACAGCCTAAACCCTAAAACCCTGAAACCCTACAATCCTAAAACCCCAAAACCCTAAACCCTAAATCCATAAAACCCTAAACCTTAAACCCTAAACCCTAAACCGTAAAACCGAAACCCTATATTCAAAAACCCCTAAAACCCTAAAACCTAAAACCTAAACCCTAAAACCCTAAAACCCTAAATCCAAAACCCTAAACCCTAAACCCTAAACTCGAAACCCTAAAACCAAAACCCTAAAACTGTAACACCCCGATTTCTCAATAATATGAATATTTACGAAAATGCCACTAGATTAGTGAATTTAATAAATGTGATTGTAAATGAGAAAATGGTGGAGCCCATTGTTCAAATTAAGATCGTATGAACATATTATAAGGGTCAATTTATCATGAATGGGTAATGAACATCAAATTGGGTCAATATGGTTACTTGGGTCAAAGGACCCAATTGGGACCCAATGGGTCATAATGGACTTGTTTGACCATTGGGTGAGCCCAAATTTGATGGGGTTAAGCTGAATTGATTGGAAATTAAATGGAGCATAAATGGGTAGGTTTGATGCAAATGGGTAAACCACATTGAAAGGGGCTAAACCACTCATAATTGGGTCTAGGCGTTAATTGGGTCAATAAGCTAAATGGGGACCCAATGGGTCGGGTTGACCATGTGGACCATGGTTGACCGTGTGGACCCTCAAGTGAACTCATAAATGAGTTAAATCAGGTTGAGTTGGAACTGAAGTGAGTTGGAATTAATCAAGTAATGAGTTGACTCAAGTGCATTAAATGGAATGCATTAAGTATAGTGAGTTGGGTGAGATGAGTTGGAAATCAAAGGGATCTTGAGTTCAACGAGTCAAATGGAATTTGAGGGGGTGTCTTGATCTCATACATCATCAAGTAAACAAGTCCCACACGTTGGTGGGTTGGAATTAAATTTTGGTGCATGGAAACCAATGGAATGAGATAAAAATCTCATGGGAATATGGAGGGGTTTCCATCTCATATGGAAACCCAAGGCTCCAACGTTGGGAGTGCCAATGGGTGCATTTGTTGGCAGCAAGTGTTTCATTGGTTTAAGCAAGAAGTGATGAGGATTAATGAGAAGAAGTGGGGTTGTTTAACAAAAGCAACAAACCCCATCACTTGGCCAAATTTGTCAATTGCAAAACCTTAGAATTCTCTTCTCTTTCCCTCTCTCAAGAACACACCCTCTTGGCCGAATTATCCTTGGGTGTTTTTCACCATTGATCAAGCATATAATCAGCAAAGGAAGGGAGGCTAAGAAAGATAGGAAGCAAGGATCAAAAGCAAGGAGAGAGGCTTAGAGAATTGGTAAGTAATTCTATGGAATTTTGTTTAATACAATGTGTTAAATGGAACATGATTTGGCCACGGGATGGCCGAATCTACCAAGGGTTTGTAGTATGTATATTGATGTTTAAAAGATAGAAAACATGGACCAAAGTGGCCGAACCCCATGAAATGTTATGGTCATGTTGATGGTTTTTGTAAGTTAAAACCATGCAAATGGTGGACTGTTTTGGATGTTTAAATTAGACCTAAGATGCAAGTTGAAAAGGTTTAAATCATGGATTTGAGTGTCATGTTTTGGGCCATGGAATGGCTGAATGCATCAAGGAATTAAACCTAGGTTAAAGGTTGTGTAAAATGGTAAAAAAATGTATCATCGAGTTCGGCCACCTTGGTTGGCCGAACCCATGAAATTTATTTGGTTAGGTTGATGGTTTTGAAGTCTACAAACCATACAATACTATGGTGATTGTTATATGTTTAATGAGACACAAATTATGTGATAAAAAGTTCAAATTATGGGCCATAGGGTTCAGCCACTTGTGAGGGCCGAACCCCATGAAATGAGTTGATAAGTTTATGGTTTATTGTGATGGTTTTTGAGAGATAAAAACCATACAATATTATGGGGTTTTTATGTGATTTAAATGTAAATAGGGTTGCTGTTTTGGGTTGGCCATTGGATGGCTGAACCATTTGGTCTTTATGATTAAAGAGTAGGGCCTAAAGTATGTACATAAGATGGAATCATTGAAACAAGGAAACCATTGGGTTCGGCCATGTGTAGGGCCGAATCCCATGGACCATTAAGTGGGTATTTGGATTCAAGTATGTGATTTAAAATGGTTAACTATTTTGTAATGTTTTAAAGGGTTTAAGTTATGACTTTATGTTGAAATATAATGGATAAAAGAATCATTGGGTTCGGCCATATGCATGGCCGAACCCCATGGATTAGTTTGGTGGATAAAAGTGAGGATTGGAACCAAGGTAGTTTGGTCATATGGGCTTTGACTATGAAGCAAAAGTAAGCATTGATTGGCCAATGGCAAATCTGTACATACAAACCAAAATTGTGAGGTTCGGCCTTGTGGTATGGCCGAACCCCACCAAGTGATATTTAGTGGTTTGAAGTGTTAATAAATTATTTGGATGGTGTTAATCCAAAACAAAAGAGATCAAGTTAAAGTGGGTGAGGTTCGGCCATGGGTATGGCTGAACCCCACAAGATGATTTATGGGGTTTTGGACTTAGCTGGAAATCCGATGGTGTATTGCATAGACTGATTGACATGAAATAAGATAACAGAACTTGAACAGCGTGTGAGTCATGATCGGGTGAAGCTCAAAAAGGAACGGACACTTAAGCGAAGTTTTCCGTAGGTTTCCTACCTACTTGTAACCACTATTATGATTGGTTTTATCCTGATTTTGATGAGATATGTTGTTATTACTATTATGTTTCAATTGGTTTTTGAATGATGAGGTTACATTTACAAATGATATATATAATACATTGACATCTCATGCATGGCATGGGGTGATGATTATGGGACAACTTAATGATGAGAGTCCTATCCAGAGGAAATGAGGAGTACTCTGGATTATCTGGACATGTGAGTTCCATACAGAGGAAATGTGGAGTACTCTGGCTTACTTGGACATGAAAGTTCTATTCAGAGGGAATGTGGAGTACTCTGGATTACCTTGACGTGAGAATTCCGTCAAATGATGGCTATGTATACTTGTGATGGGTGGGACTCATTACATTTGCACTTACATACATAGCATTGATTTCAGATGTTTTGTTGATCATATACTATGAGTTATGCATGTTTTATATTCTAACCATGTGGTAGCCTTAATCGGAAATCCTACTGGGCGCGTTGATCTAACGCCCTAATTCTATCCTTAGAGGATAATGCAGGAAAAGGAAAAGGGAAAGAGAAGGTCGTGGACCAGGAGGGGAGCCAAGCTTAACCGCTTGAATGTTGGATTGGATTTATAATTTACCGTAATTTGAATTACAATTTATGGACATGTAATAGTTAGTAACTTTGCTATGGTTTGTTTACAGTTATGATAATGATTAGTTTGACAATGTTTGAAATGGTTAGTTTAAAGTAAACTTGACTTGTACTTTGCTATTAGAGAATGTATGGTTAACTTAAGATTGATTATATTCCGCATCAGTTTAGTTCCGCAATTAGTTATTTTTATTCCGCGTGATTTGATTAGTTCCATGTGTGTTTTATCTATCATGGTTTAGTCCATACACACATGGGTGGCCAGTTAAGGGTCGGACTTTAGAAGTCCGAACTTAGCTCGCGTCGAGACGTCGTCCTCCCTTTTTCCGGTGTTATTACATTATTATAAAAAAAAATAGACTCTGAATCTCGGAAAGGGCTGGGCGTTACAAAAACCCTAAACCCCTAAAACGCTAAACCCAAAAAACTCTAAACCCCTAAACCCTAAACAACTAAAACCCAAAACCCTAAAACCTAAAACTCCACCCTAAACCCTAAAACCCTAAAACCCTAAACCATAAACCCTAAATCCTAAACCCCTAAAACCCTAAATACTAAAGCCAAAACCCTATACCCTAAATCGTAAACCTTAAACCCTAAAACCCTAAAATCCCAAAATCCAAAAACCCTAAAACCCAATACCCTAAAACCCTAAACCCCTAAAACATTGAAACCCTAAACCCTAAACTGTAAACGCTAAACCCTAAACTCTGAACCCTAACAGCCTAAAACTTTAAAACTCTAAACCCCTAAAACCCTAAACCCTAAACACCTAAAACCCTAAGCCCTAAAACCTAAAACCAACCCTAAACCCTAAAACCCTAAACCCTAAACCGTAAAACCCTAAAACCCTAGACCTTAAGCCCTAAACCCTAATCCCTAAACACTAAACCCTATACCCTAAACCCTAAAACCCTAAAATCCTAAAACCCTAAAACCCCATACCCTAAATCCTAAACCCTAAATCCTAAAACGCTAAAATCAGAAACCCTAAAACCCAAAGACCCTAAACCCTAAAACCTAAAACCCTGAGCCCTAAACATTAAAACGCTAAAACCGTAAACTCTAAACCCTAAACGCTAAAACCTAGACACTAAAACTCTAAAACCCTAAAACCCTAAAACCTAAGCCCTAAATCCCTAAGCCCATAAAACCCTAAAACCTAAAACCCTAAAACCGAAACCATAAAGCCTAAACCCTAAATCCCTTAAACAATAGAACCCTAAACACTAAACCCTAAACCTTAAACTTTAAACCCTAAAACCCTAAAATAGTAAAACCTTTAACCGTAAACCGTAAAACTCTACACTTAACCTTAAAAGCCTAAACCGTAAACCCTAAACCATAAAACCCTAAAATCCTAAAATCCTAAAACCCTAAATCCTAAACCCTAAACTCTAAATCCTATACCATAAAACCCTAAAACCGCAAAATCCTAAAATCCTAAAACCCAAAACCCTAAACCGTAAACCTTAAACCCTAAACCCTAAAGCCTAAGCTAGGGGTGTAAACGGACCCAGGTCCGGCCCAACCCCTCAAGATCCTGCCCGCCCGATAAGATAATCAGACAGTCTGCGGCCCGACCCGATAATATAAGGCCCGATTAACCTTGGATCCGACCAGGCCCAATCGGTCTGTCGGACTGTCCGCGGCCCGATAAGGATTTGCTGTTCATTTTCAAAACCATTTTTTTTTTAACTTCAACTTTTTATCAAACTCAACACAATAAACCAAATATTTTATTTTAATCTAAAGATCAAAGTTTGAAAATTTGAAATTAAGACTTGATTTGATAGTTCTATCAGAAAAATAATTAATTTTTTAAAATTAGAATAACTTGGTCAACTTGAATCTTTGTTAAGTCAAATAACTCTAACTAAATCAGCTAAATTTTTTAAGAAATAAAATATTAGATGAAAGACAGATCCAATACCTGGAAAAAAATATTTGAACTTATCAATTGATAATTTTCAAGTTTCAATAAAGTCTTTTGAGTATTCAAATTCGTAAAAGAAATTTTTAGTTCGTACCCTTTCCTGTATTGCTTTTAAACTGATATTTAACTTCCACAAGACAGACATATACATGAGATAATAACAGTTCAAAAAAAAATATACATGGGATAATAATAATGTTACAATCCACTAAAATTAAGCCCAAATAAAAAAAATTCTGAATTGGAACTGTCCTATCCTCTCTTTCATTTCTGAAATTATAAGCCTCAGACATCGCTCCCTCCACCATAAATTAAATTTATCCCTCTCTTCACCTGCAATTCACATGCAAAGCAATTGACAAATAAGCCAATATGATTTTTCAGATTACTTCATATAATAAATACACAACCTCTCTCCTTAATAAATAAGTAAATTCAAACCTGGGTTGAGTCCTCAAAAAATGGAAAAATATTCTATGTGATTAAGTGTGAACAATCTAGTGTTTATGGTCAATTTTATTGTAATTTGGTGTCTACATGACCAAAATAGAGAACTAGAGAAAATAAAAATCAAGTCAATGATAAATCACATCAAATGAGTGTAAAAGCATAAAGATAGATTAAATTATGACCAATGACATGGAAATTATGGCATTGGTTTCTAAATCAAAATGTATACATAGATAATGACTAATGGCCTGCTGATAAGATCAAAATGTTGCTTCCATAACTCATATAGATAGACACTCCCCACATATTTAAGACAGTGTAGAATCATTGGACTCCATTCTTACAACTTGTTACTCTAAAACAACCATAAGTATTTCCCTTGCTAGTGCCGGCACATGCAAAAATCTTCAAATTTGTTGTGGTTACGAGTGCTTCCCAAGTAGTGAGTCCATATATGATCAAATTTGTGATGGAATGTACTTCAGAAACTCTTCAAAAGTATTAAATTTTTTGCTGTGGTTTCACCACATAGTTTGCTAAATCCAAAAGTAATGCAATAACTTAGTCCAGTCATCTTACTCGAAACCCACATGGAGCACAAGAAAATATTTTATAAAAGTATTAAAAATTAGAAATTTTGAACTCAATCTCTATTGAAAGTTTTCACAAAACATCAGAGACTCTTCAAACTTCCACTCATAGGCAAAATGATCTATAAAATTAAAACAAAACAAATTCAAATTCTAGCCCTTAATTCCACCCTACCCCTACTAACCCACCAGTAACCATCCATCCTAATACATGTTAGAGTAACTTAGTTCATGAGCAAAATGACAATATGGATCTTTTAAAAAATTACAATATATGAAAATGAGAGTAACTGAGCTCCATCTTCTTCTATTTTTTTTTCCAGAAGTGCAAAGAAAACATACATTTGGGAAGGATAGTTTCTTCATTTCAAATGCTTGATGGTTAGTTTTCATTTAAAGAGGCAAACACATAAAATAAATACTTTATAAGGGGCCAAGCAGCGGAGAAAGGACCAAAAGACAAAAACCATGAAGACACAACCAACAGCATGGGCGAACTGGCTACCTGTGAAAGCAAATAAATACCCACATGAAAACAAATACCCTTTGTTTTGATTTCACTGTGAATTGGGACAGTGACTCTTGAAGCTTCAAATAGCCTTCTCTAAAATCTTGTAAAGATGGTAAACACGGTAGAACAACAGGACAATTAGAAGATGATATGTAAAAAGTAACAAGAAATAAAATCCCCAAAAGAAATAGAGACTTCAATACCAGATAAGAAAGTGAAAACTTCTCTTCCTCATAATTATCATCAATATCGTCATCTTCGTAGCTTTCTTCAATTTCTTGGTTATCAGAAGGCTTCAAATCCACATTACACTCAGATGAATTAGACTCAGCTTCTTGCATTTCAGATCCATCTTGGAAAGAAGAAGGAAGGCAAGCAGAATCAGACTCATGACCAGGTTCAGAAGCCCTCGAAGAAGAAGGTGTGATTTGTGAAGAATTTCAAAGCATCTGAGACTATTTTTTCTTCTTTTTTTATTTTTTTATTCTGGGTTGGATTATTCCCTCGCCTTCTCAACCGAGAAAGTTTGCATCATTTTCTACATCAGGTCCCTCAATAATACACCCAGCAAGATATCATATAAACAAAAAGAGATCTCAAAAACAAAAGGAACCCACATCTATTTCTAAGAAAGGGGCCAAGCAGCGGAGAAAGGACCAAAAGCCAAAAACCATGAAGACACAACCAGCACCAGCAGCGAACTAGCTACCTGTGAAAGCAAATAAATAAAATAAATTAAGTGAAAAAATGGTTACCTGTGACGGATAGTTACAACGGGGACAAGGAGCGACCCAGGAGGCAGCAAAGGGTCGTAGGACGACGGCGTTGGCCGCTGAAAATCTGAACAGAGAAAAGGGCCTGCGATAGTTCTGAGGACACCGGTTGATGGGTTGTCAAGAGATGCTCTACAACCAATCTGTGACTTCAAGAGTAGTGGCGTGCGACTGAGGAGGGGTAGGAGCGATAGTTGTAGGTATGTCTCAGAAGTTGCAAATCTGAAGCGTAATCAGAAGCAGCAGGCGGAGAAGGGCTACAGATGGTGGCAACTCTTGGCAGCAAGAATGAACGGTCCTCTTACTGGATTATGCAGAAAAGAAGAAGAGGAAGATGAAAGATGAGAGAACAGGAATAAAACTGGGAATCCACCCAAACGAGAGAGGGAAGAAAAGAAGACTCCACCTGCAGAGTCGGGAAATCCGAGCAGAGAGACGATAGGAGAAGGGAAGAGTAAAGAGGAGTCTAGGGTTTCCGAGAGAGAACCGAAAATTTCGTTTAGATTTTCGAAGCACAGAGTAAAGAAACACCTAAAGAGACTCCCTGCGGACCGTCCATGGATAGTCCATGGCTCGTCTAAAAATAAACGGACAGTCTGAGTCTGAGTTCGTGAACTTTAGGGTCCGGCCTGTATGCTTATTTATCGGGCTGGGCCAGATGGTCCTCGGGCCGGATCCAGGTCCGTTTACACCCCTAGCCTAAACCCTAAAACCCTACAATCCTAAAATCCTAAACCCTAAACCCAAGACCTTAAAACCCAAAAGCCTAAACCCAAAAATCCTAAAACCCTACAATCGTAAAATCCTAAAATTCTAAACCCTAAACCCAAGACCTTAAAACCCAAAAGCCCAAACCCAAAAATCCTAAAACCCTAAAAGCTAAACCCTAAAACTCTACACTAAACCCTAAACCCTATACCCTAAAACCCTAAAATGCTAAAACCCTAACACCCTAAACCTTAAGCCCTAAACCCTAAACCGTAAAATCGAAACCGTAAATACCAAAACGCCTAAAACCCTAACCCTAAACCCCAAAAACCCTAAACGCTAAACCCTAAACCCTAAACCCTAAATTCTAAACCTAAATCCAAAACCCTAAACCCTAAACCCTAAACTCTAAACCCTAAAACTCTAAACGCCTAAAACCCAAAACCGTAAACCCTAAAACACTAAAACCCTAAACCCTAAAACTCTACCCCAAACCCTAAAACCCTAAAATCCTAAACCCTAAACCCTAAAACCCTAAACCCCTAATACCCTTAATCCTAAAGCCAAAACCCTAAACCCTAAACTCTAAACTATAAACCCTAAACCCTAAAGCCCTAAAGCCCTAAAGCCCTAAAATCCAAAAACCCTAAAACCCAAAGCCCTAAAACCCTAAACCCGAAACCCTAAACCCTAAACCTAAACCCCAAACTGTAACACCCCGTCCTTTTCACTATAAAATCAGAGTTTATTTTTTTTTAATAATAATAAACAAGTGATAAGAGCGGAGTGTCACGATGTGAGCTAAGTCCGGACTTGTAAAGTCCGACCCTTAACTGGCCAAACCTATGTGTGCATGGACTAACTCCATGGAATACGATTCACACATAGTACTTTAAAATCTTGCGGAATATTACTTAACCTAACTGCAGATTATAATAGAACCTAAGTCTACTCCATTTTAGATACCAAAGTATATAGTCATTTATCCAAAATTACCTTAACTTAATCATTCAATCATACCATTCCAAACCATAGCAAATATTAACTAAGTTATTACATGCCAACATCTAACTAATCAAATTACATGTCCATGTAAACTTATCAAAATATCAATAATAAAATCCATTCAAATATCCAAGCTCCTATGCTTGGCTTTTTCCACGATCCTCGATCTCTTCCTTTCCTGTGTCATTCACTAGGGTAGAAGTAGGGTGTCAGAACAACACGCCCAGTAGGATTTCTAAGTACGGCTAACACATGGGTTAGTATCAAATATCATATAAAATACCATATTATCAAAACCATATGAAATCATGCCATGCCATATGTCTTATGCAATGAGTCCCACCCATCACATTCCATGTAACCTCTTGATGGAATTCTCCTCATCAAGGTATCCCCACAGTGGTCTTTCGGACACCCCGACGGAGTGTGGCCTCCGGATTCTTCTTGATGGCATTATTCACATCAAGGTCTTCCCACGATTGCCTTACGAACGCCCCGACGGAGCGTGGCCTCCGATTACAAATTCCCCTCCCATGCCATGCATGAGATGTACATGTCCATATGCTATGTAATGTAAATACCATAGCATTAAAAACTTCAATTTGAAACATAATATAATTGCAACATAAACCATCAAAATAAGAAGTTAAAAACCATATACATATCCATATTTCAATAAGGTAGAATCCTACCAAAAGACCACTCAAGTGTCCTTTGCTTCTTAATCCGGCAACCGCTCACGATCTTGCACCGTTTGTGAGGTCCCGTCACCTTGTTTATATATCAACAAGTCAAGACAATATCTATTTGATTTCCAATTAAGTCTAAGTCCAAAAACCATCCTTGTGGGGTTCGGCCATTCACCATGGCCGAACCTCACTTACCTTAATTTTCACCCTTTCTTTTATTTATCACTTAAACACCACTTAACTACTTTTTAAACCTTTAATCCACCAAATCCACCTTAGTGGGGTTCGGCCATACAACATGGCCGAACCTCACCATCATAATTTTGGTCCTTTTTAATTAAGTCCAAATGACAATCCATTCATCTAAACATTCACATATTAATCAACCACCATTGTCACTTCCTTATTTCTATTTAAACATTTTATTCCTCTATAATTGGTTCTCACACCTCCATCCATTTAAATTCTTTTAGACCCTTTAAAAATAAAATACCATACATAGCACTTGGTGGGGTTCGGCCATCCACCATGGCCGAACCTCACCCTTTGGTTTTTGGTACTCCTCTTTCCATTCTTTTTTATAATCAAAATGCATCCAAGTCCATCAATTTACATTCATTTTAAACCTTAAAAACATCCTCCACCTTCCATTTAACATATCATATAACGCTTCATTTTTCTTCCATGGTTACCATCTTTCACAACTTATTAATCACTAATGTTTCTTCATGGGGTTCGGCCATGTACTATGGCCGAACCCTATGGTTCCTTCTACAAATCTTTAACATACATCCACTAATTACATCTTTTGTAATCCTTCAAACTTATTAAAACAGTCCACATACTTTAATCTCTAAGAAAACCCTCAATCCACAAATGTTATTTGGTGGGGTTCGGCCATACACCATGGCCTCACCTCACCTCTTCTTTTGGTCCAACCATCCAATAAAAATCTTTCTAAAATACCAACCATCTTCCATCAATTAAACATAAAACAAACTATCCATCATTTAAATCCTTTTAAAACTTTTAACAAAACCAAACACCTACACTTATGATTTCTTTTCTTCAAATCCAACAAAATTAAACCATTATCTTTTCATGGGGTTCAGCCATACGAAGGGTCCGAACCCTATGATCCATGTTCTTCCCTTTTTAAACATCATTAACCATGATTTAAACCCTTGATAGGTTCGGCCATACAATGGCCGAATCATGTTTCCTTAACCATTTTATTTAACAAAGGTTTATGGAGCACTTACCAATTCCGCGACTCCTCCGGTTCTTTCACTCCTTCTTGATCCTCTCCTTCCTTAGTCCTTCCTTCCTTCCTTCTTGATCTTTAGCCGAGCCTAACCTTGCTGGAAACCCCTTGGAGTGGTTCAGCCAAATGAGGTTTTGATTGAGAGGAAAGATAGAATTTCAGCCTTGGGTGTGCATGATAAAACCTTGAGATGCAAACTCCTTTGTTCTAAGTCCACTTTGTCTTTGAGGAGTGATCAGCCAAGAAGTGTTTTGAGGAGAAACAACCAGCCAAGGTTCTTGTCTAGAGAGGTGGGATGGCCAAGGGAGAGAGAGTGAGCGAGTGAATGAAAAGAAAACAAGTATGAAGTTTGACCAAAGGTGGTGTCCCTTGATGGCACCCCTTTGTAACTCCCCTCCCCATTCATTTCCTTTACTTATTCCATTTGGGGGTTTCATCCTTGAGATGAAACCTTCCCAATGGTTTTGGCTCTTGGGCTGCCTTGGTGCAGCTCATATGTAACTCCCATTTCCATTTACAATTCTCCTTAATGCTTCCCTTGGGGTTTCATCCTTGAGGTCAAACTCCCAAGGCTCCAACGGCTCCCATGTAATGTCTTGTGTAACCTCCACCAGCCCTATTCATCTTCCATCTTGGAGTTTCATCCAAGAGATAAAACTCCCATGTGCCTAACGGCATGTACTTTGTTTGAAAAGTGTAACCGCCACCCCTCATTATTTGCCTATATGGGGATTTCATCCATGGGATGAAACTCCCACAAGCCAACGGTTTTGTCTTGCCTCCATGAAACTCCTCCTTTGGTTCTCCACTTGGAGTTTCATGCATGAAATAAAACTTGCATGCAATCCAACGTGTATAATGGTTTGAATTTGAAATAAAACTCCTCACCTTATGTAACTCCCACAAAACCGCCACCTCTATTCATTATCTATCTAGAAATTTCATGCATGAGATGACCTCCCATGCATCCAACGTGTACCCCTTGTTTTTGGGGTTTGAAACAACCACCCTTCTCCTTCACACTTCACTCCTTTGAGATAAATATCTCCATAATTTCCCATCCAACTCATATGACTCAACTCACCCATTTAACTCATCATTTTAATGCAACTCAACCAATAAATTCAACTCCACCATTTAACTCAACTCATCCATTTAATTTGAGTTAACTTAAACACTTGTTTGCATTCTCATTTAATTCAGCTTTAACCAAATTAAGTTGAGCTCATCTAATAGTCAACCAAGTCAACTATGACCAATTGGGTCCCAATTGGGCCTTTTGACCCAAATAACCACCTTGACTCAATTAAATGCACCTTACCTATTTACTTCAAATTGATCCTTATAACATGAACATTGGTCTTAATTGAACAATGAACCCCACAATTGACCCATCTAAGGTCATATCCTTTTAATTCACCATTTTAATGGTAATTTCCGTAAATATTGATAAACTGAAAATCTGGGGTATTACACAAACCCTTAACCCTAAATCCCTAAAACCTTAAAACCCTAAACACTAAACCCTAAATTCTAAACCCAAAAACACTAACACCTTAAAACTCTAAACCCCTAAAACCCTAAACCCTAAAACCCTAAAACCCTAAACCCTCTAAAACCCTACCCTAAACCCTAAAACCCTAAATCCAGAAGCCAAAACACTAAACTCTAAGCCCTAAACCCTAAAACCTAAAAACCTAAAACCCTAAAATCAAAAAAACCAAAAAACCAAAACCCAAAAACCCTAAACCCAAACCATAAACCCTAAACCTAAACCCTAAACCCCTTAAACCTTAAAACCCTAAACACTAAACCCTAAACTCTAAACCCTAAAAGCCTAAAACGTTAAAACTCTAAACCCCTAAAACCCTAAATCCTAATACCCTAAACCCTAAACGACAAAACCCTACTCTAAACCCTAAAACCCAAAACCCTAAACCCTAAAACCCTAAAACCCTAAACCTAATCCCTAAACCCTAAACCAAACACCCTAAACTCTCAAATCCTAAAACCCTAAAATCCTAAAATCCTAAAACCCTAAACCTTAAACCATAAACCCTAAACCGTAAAACCGAAACCCCAAATCCCAAAACCCCTAAAACCCTAAAACCAAAAACCCTAAAACCTAAACACTAAACCCTAAAACCCAAAACCCTAAACACTAAACCCTAAACCCTAAACCTTAAACCCGAAACCCTAAACTCTAAACCCTAAAACCCTAAACCCTAAAACCCTAAACCCTAAACCCTAAAACACTAAAACCCTAAACCCTAAACCCTAAAACACTAAACCCCTAAAACCCTAAATCCAAAAGCCAAAACCCTAAACCTTAAATCCAAAACCGTAATCCTTAAATCCTAAAATCCAAAAACCCTAAAACCCAAAACCCTAAACCCGAAACCGTAAACCCTAAATCTAAACCCTACACCCCTAAACTCTTAAAACCCTAAACACTAAATCCTAAACCCTAAACTCTAAACCCTATAACCCTAAAATCCCTAAAACATTAAAACTCTAAACGCCTAAAACCTTAAACCCCAAAACCCTAAAACCCTATAACCTAAACGCTAAAACCCTAAACCCTAAACCCTAATCCCTAAATCGTAAACACAATACCCTAAACCCTAAAACCCTAAACACCTAAACTACCAAACCCTAAATCCTAAAACGCTAACACCCTAAACCCTAATACCCAAAACCCCTAAACCCTAAACCCTAAAACCCTAAAACCCTAAGCCCTAAACCCAAAAATGCTAAAACTGTAAACCCTAAATGCTGAAACCTAGACCCTAAAACCCTGAAACGCTAAAACCCTAAAACCTAAGCCTAAATCCCAAAACCCATAAAACCCTAAAACTGAAACCCTAAACCCTAAACCCCTAAAACCCCAAACCTAAACACAAAACCCTAAACCCTAAACCCTAAAACACTAAAACTCTGAACCCCTAAAACCCTAAACCCTGAAGCAGTAAAACCCTTAACCGTAAACCCTAAAACGCTAAACCGTAAAAACCCTAAAGCATAAAATCCTTAAAGCCTAAGACCCTAAAACCCTAAATCCTGAACCCTAAACCCTAAACCCTAAAACCCTAAATCCCAAAAATCCTAAAACCCAAAACCCTAAACCGTAAACCCTAAACCGTAAACCCTAAACCCTAAACCCTAAAACCCTAAAACCCTACAATCCTAAAACCCTAAAACCCTAAACCTAAAACCCTAAAACCCTAAATCCTAAAACCCTAAACCTAAACCCTAAAACTCTACCCTAAACCATAAAACCCTAAAACTCTAAACCCCAAACACAAAACCCTAAAACCCTAAACCGTAAACCCTAAATCATAAACCGTAAAACCAAAACCCTAAATCCTAAAACCCCTAAACTCTAAACCCTAAACCCCTAAAACCCTAAACCCTAAACCCTAGACACTAAACCCTACAACGCTAAACCCTAAAACTCCAAACCCCTAAAACCCTAAACCCTAAACCCAAAAACACTAAAACCCTAAACTCTAAAACTCTAAAACTCTACCCTAAACCATAAAACCCGAAAACCCTAAACCCTGAACCCTAAACCCTAAAACCCTAAACCCCTAAAATCCTAAATCCTAAAGCCAAAACCCTAAACCCTTAACCCTAAACGCAAAACCGTAAACCCTAAACCCTAAAACCCTAAAACCCAAAACCCTAAAACTCTAAACCCGAAACCCTTAACCCTAACCCTATACCAAAAACCCTAACCCTAAACCCCTAAAACATTAAAACCCTAAACCCTAAACCCTAAAATCCTAAAACCTTAAAACCCTATACCCCTAAAACCCTAAACCCTAAAACCCTAAAACCCTAAGCCTAAATCCTAAAACCCTAAACCCTAATCCCTAAACCCTAAACCCTATACCCTAAACCCTAAAACCATAAAACCCTAAAACCCTAAACCCTAAACCCTAAATCCTAAACCGATAAAACCCTAAACCCTAAAACCCAAAAACACTAAAACCTAAAACCCTAATACCCTAAAACCAAAACCCTAATCCCTAAACCCTAAACCCCAAAAGCCCTAAAACCCTAAACACTAAACCCTAAGCCCTAAACCCTAAACTCTAAACGCTAAAACCCTAAAACTCTAAACCCCTAAAACCCTAGACCCTAAAACGGTAAAACCCTAAACCGTAAACCCTAAAACTCTACCCTAACCCTTAAACCAAAACCGTAAACCTTAAACCATAAAACCCTAAAAGCCGAAAAGCCGAAAAGCCTAAAACCCTAAATCCTAAACCCGAAACCCAAAACCCTAAACCCTAAACCCTAAAATCCTAAAATCGTAAAACCCAAAATCCTAAACCGTAAATGTAATAACTCGGCCCTTTAAATTAGAAATAACAAATTTTTAGAATTATTAACTCGGCTTTGTGACTGGTTAATATGATAGGGTACGGAAAAACCTTCCCGAAAAGGGAGTATGTGACCCGATCAGAGGTCATTTACTTAGTGATTTAGCCCGACGAAGTTCGGAGGACATTTTAGACATTACTTAAATGTCTTTTGTTTTAAATATAAAATCATGAATAGTAGTTTATAGATCTCTTGAGTGTGAAAGACCACTCTTCTGATATATTCAGACCTTGAAATTCACACACTTATTAAGCTTTTGAGTACGCTACTCAGTGGTATTTTCAGAATTTCACGAGTATTCCTCGAAACGTGTATTTTACATATGCTTTTATCTAAAAGCCCCGATTTTTAAGATACCCCATATTCCGAAAATTAGCAAACTCAGATTACATTCGATCTGTATTTTATCAAACTCTTTGACATATTTAGAATGTCGAAAAGGGTATTTTAAACACTAGTTTCGAAGTGTCAAAATCACGATGATTATAAGCCGTCTATTTTATTAAAATGTTGACTTTGTGAAAAATACCCTATTTTTTTTATGTCAAAACAAAAAGTGAACGTTCCACTGTAGGTAAACTCCGTGTTCTCAACACACCTACGGTGTCGGATTTTCACGAGTTAAGGTCTAATATATACGAATAGAAAAAGAGTAAGGTAACAGTAAAAATTACTGTTACCTGAGATAAGAATTTTTTCATCTTATCTTTCTGCCTACAGTGTTAACCGCTGAGATTTTGCCGACAGTTTTAACGCTCAAGGTTGATCCAGCAGATATCCAAGTAGTGTTTTTAAACCCTTATAAATAGGTGCATTCGGTCTCAGTTAAAAATCACCAATTTATGAAGTTTTCTCAGATTTTCAATTTTCCTCTCTACTGCCAGACGTTCACTATTCCTCAAGTGGTTGTCTTAAATTCTTCAGAAAATTTCTGTAAGTGTTTATTTTAAGTTAATATTTTTAGTTTGTAGACCTCATTAAGAGAAAGATATATATTTAATTTCATCAAAAACTGACTTACGGTTTGCTCTATAAAAATCGGAGAAGAAAATAGAGAAAAATAGAAAAATCTGTCTGTGAATAGTGATTTGCGGTGCACTGTGCAGGCCCAAAAGGGTATTTTGGTGATTTGTTAATACGGATGAACAGTGCCCCCGTGAACAGTATTTTTACGAATGAACAATGCCCCATGAACAGTATTTTCGTGAACAGTATTTTTACGGGCGAACAGTACCCCGTGAACAGTATTTTTTACGGATGAACAGTATCCATGAACAGTAATTTACAGATGAATAGTATACTTGAACAGTATTTTTCGGTGAATAGTACCCAGGGGCATTTTGGTAATTTTGAATATTTTCAGGGGCAAAAACGTAATTTTTGGGAAAATTTCAAAAATGAAATTTATGTTATTTTATCTTTAAAATATTTGTTTTAGACCACTTGGGGGTTTATTTTTAGCCCGTATTAGGCTCGGGGGCAAAATCGTAATTTTTACAAAATTTAAGAAAACTCTCTAAATGTATTGTCATGATATTCCAAACGCTTAGGAGTATAAATTATGGCTATATAGTGTTATTATACGTTGTATTTATACTGTTTTTCATTTTAAACAGATTATTGAAAAGCACTCGCCGACCGAAGGTGAGGAGATTCAACCACACTATGTGTTTACTAAAATGCATCTCATGTTGCATTCAATATAATGTTTCTTTCACCATTAGCCCTATGGCAATAAGTAGATATCCGTGGTTATCTTTATTGACGGAAAGGATGTAATGGGATTAGAATACGATACCGACACTGTTCACATGTAAGGAGGTGATTATGAGTTTCTACATATGAAACGTGAACTTGAGAGTGTTTCGGGATGTCGAAATCTAGCCATCCTAAAATGGAGTACGGAACTCACTTATTCCTAGAGACTACTTGGTATTATGATATGGGTGATCTGACGATAGATCAGGTATCCAACAGTGATTCCGATAGGAATATGCATTTTGTGTATAACTGATGTATTGCAGGATAATTAATCTATGCAATAAATGATGAACATAGGGTAAATGTACCCGATTGGAGATAACGGTAACACTTTGTGTTATAATATAACCCGTTGGTGGGTTTTTAATTATGTTTAGTTTTTCAGCATATTATATACTGATTACTGATATTGGTATTAAGATTTTATGCGGGAGGACTTAGGAATCTATGTTAGCTGAGTGAGGTTATATGTGTGAGAGATATTGGGTTGACAATTATGTTTAAATCCATGTATTGATGTGTATATTGATTTCTGTACTGTGCATATCAAATTACCTCACACCAATGTATGAAATACCTAGCTCGTGGAGGGCACTGGTACGAGGTGTATTTAAAATACGGGCTGTGTGAAGCACTGAGCATGAATTTGCTGGCGGTGTAGGAAACGTATTAATCGCGGTTAGGGGAGAACCGTAGACGTCGTTTGACGGGGGTATCTTTTTGAAATAAAGAACATTTCATGGTAGACAACTGTGATGACATTATTCTCCATGATTTATGAGTGTATAAACTGTTATTTGATAACATGTCTATTATGTTGATAATATGCCTTGTTATCCAGAACTTGTTGTTGTTTTCTCTTCATTGAGTTTGTAAAACTCACACCCCTTACGAAACAGGAAACCAGGAGGACGAAGGACAGGAGGATCATCAGCTGTAGTTTAGGATGGAGACCCTTTAGCTATCTACCCAAATGTTGGGATTTTATGTTTAACTTGGTAGACATTGTACGTATGAACATGTAATGTAATAAACCCTTTATGGTGTTCGTTTGGAACACTGTAGGATGTAATAAAGTCTACTTCGTTTCTGATGTGCAATTCTGATGTTGATAGGATCGATTGATGATAAATGTTAGGTAGATTATGTATGATATATTCTATTTGGACTTTCCTAAGAGGTTAAGTTATAGATTACATGTTGGTTAGTAGTGTATCCACATACTATGTGGCCCCTTCATCTGCCTGGGATTTTTACCGGCTAGATATGGCTGGGTCCAAGGCTTCCAAATGTTAGATCCAAACTTAGTCATAAGAGATGTTAAAGTCCATAAGATTTCCGCAAAGGCTCAATATTGTGTTAAAAAAAAAAACTCACGTCAGTGGGCCCGGAGGGTCGGGGCATGACAGTAAAGCCTAGACCCTAAACCCTAAAACCCTAAAATCCTAAAACTATAAAACCCTAAATCCTAAAACCCTAAACCCAAAACCCTAAAACCCTACACCCTAAACCCAAAAACCCTAAAACCCTATACCACAAACCCTAAAACTCTACCCGAAACCCCAAAACATTTGTGAAACCCCTACCCACCGATGTGGAAAGAGTCCCACATCGATAGCAGAGGAGGAAAAAATGGGGGATTTAAATGGCCAAGCCCCCTTGACCAACTAAGACTAGTTTTGGGCCTGGCCATGTGGGCCCAGGCCCAAAAGCAAAATCGTGCGGGTTCGAGCTTGTCTGCAAGGCCCAAAGCGGACAATTTCTTACTAAGTCAACCCTTGTGTTCTGGTCGGGTCGTTATAACATTAAACCATAAACCCTAAAATCCAAAAACCCAAAAACCTCAAATCCAAAAGCCAAAAGCCAAAACCCTAAACCGTAAACTATTTAGTCCAAAACCCTAAAACCATAAAATCCAAAAAGTCTAAAACCCAAAACCCGAAACCCTAAACCCTAAACCCCTAAAACCTTAAAACCCTAAACACTAAACCCTAAACCCTAAACCCAAAATCTAAACCCTAAAACCGTAAAATCCCTAAAGCCTTAAAAGTCTAAACCCCTATAACCTTAAACCCCAAAACCCTAAATGCTAAAACCCTAAACCCAAAACCGTAAAACCCTAAAACCCTAAATCCTAAACCCTAATCCCTTAACCCTAAACCCTATACCCTAAACCCTAAAACCCTAAAATCCTAAAATCCTAAAACCCTAAATCCTAAACCCTAAATCCTAAAACACTAACACCCTAAACCATAATACCCAAAAACCCTAAACCCTAAACCCTAAAACCCTAAGCCCTAACCCTAAAACGCTAAAACCGTAAACCCTAAATCCTAAACGCTAAATCCTAGACCCTAAAACCCTGAAACCCTAAAACCCTAAACCCTAAGCCCTAAATCCCTAAACCCATAAAACCCTAAAACCTACAACCATAAAACTGAAACACAAAACCCTAAACCCTAAACCCCTAAAACCCTAAACACAAAACACTAAACCCTAAACTCTAAACACTAAAACCCTAAAACCCTAAATCCCTAAACTCTAAACCCTAAAACCCTAAAACCCTAAATCAGTAAACTCTAAACCTAAAACCCTAAAACCCTAAACCCTAAAACCCTAAACCTTAAACCCTAAACGCTAAAACCAAAACCCTGAAACCCTAATACCCTAAAAGCTAAGCCCTAAATCCCTAAACCCCTAAAACCTTAAAACCTAAAACCCTAAAACCCAACCCTAAACAAAAAAACCTAAACCACTAAAACCCTAAAACCCTAAACACAAGACCCTAAACCCTAAACCTAAACTCTAAACCCTAAAAACCTACAACACGAAAACCCTAAACCGTAAACCCTAAAACTCTATCCTAAACCATAAACCCTAAACCTTAAACACCTAAAATCCTAAAATCTTAAAATCCAAAACCCTAAACCCTAAACCCTAAATCCTAAAACCATAAAATCCTAAAACACTAAAACCCTAAACCTAAACACAAAACCCTAAAACCTAAACCCTAAAATCCTAAAACCCTAAACCCAAAACCCTAAAAACTAAACCCTAACCCTAAACCCTAAACCCTAAAACTCTAAACCTCTAAAACCCTAAGCCCTAAAACACAAAAACCCTAAACCGTAAACCCTAAAACACTATCCAAAACCCTAAAACCCTAAACTCTAAACCCTCAACCATAAAACCCTAATACCCTAAACCCTAAACCCTAAAACCCTAAAACCATAAAATCCTAAAATCCTAAAACCCAAGAACTCAAACCTTAACTCTAAACCCTAAATCCTAAAACCCTAAAACCCAAAACCCTAAACCGTAAACCGTAAACCCTAAACCCTAAAACCCTAAAATCCTAAAACCCTAAAACCCTAAATCTTAACCCAAAACCCTAAAACCCTAAACCCCAAACCCTAAAATCCGAAAACCCTAAAACCAAAAACCGTAAACCCTAAACCCTAAAACCCTAAAATCCTAAAACCCTAAAACCCTAAACCTCAACCCAAAACCCTAAACACTAAACCCTAACCCTAACCATAAACCCTAAGCCCTAAAACCCTAAACCCTAAAACCTTAAAATCCTAAAACCCTAAGCCCTAAAACCCTGAACACTAAGCCCTAAGCCCTAAAACCCAAAAAGTCCACCCCCTAAGCCCTAAACCCTAAAACCTAAAACCTAAAACCTAAAACCTTAAACCCCTAAACCATAAAACCCTAAACCATAAAACCCTAATACCCTAAACCCTAAACCCTAAACCCTAAAACCCTAAAACCATAAAATCCTAAAATCCTAAAACCCAAGAACCTACACCTTAAACCCTAAACTCTAAATCCTAAAACCCTAAAACCCAAAACCCTAAACCGTAAACCTTAAACCCTAAAACCCTAAAATCCTAAAACCCTAAAACCCTAAACCTTAACCCAAAACCCTAAAACCCTAAACCCTAAACCCTAAAATCCGAAAACCCTAAAACCAAAAACCCTAAACCCTAAACCGTAAACCCTAAACCCTAAAACTCTAAAATCCTAAAACCCTAAAACCCTTAACCTTAACCCAAAACCCTAAAACCCTAAACCCTAAACCCTAAAATTCGAAAACCCTAACACCTAAACCCTAAATACTAAACCCTAACCCTAACCCTAAGCCTAAACCCTAAGCCCTAAAACCCTAAACCTAGAACCTTAAAATCTTAAAACCCTAAAACCCTAAGCCCTAAAACCCTGAACACTAAGCTCTAAGCCCTAAAACCCAAAAATCCTAAACCCTAAGCCCTAAACCCTAAACACTAAAACCCTAAAACCTAAAACCTAAAACCTAAAACCTTAAACCCCTAAAACCCTAAACCCTAAAACCCTAAAATCCTAAACTCTAAAACTCTGAAACCTGAAAAGCCTAAACCCTTAACCCTAAAACTCTAAAATCCTAAAACCCTAATGCACTAAAACCATAAAACCTAAACCCTAAAACCTTAAATCCCTAAAACCCTAAACTCTAAAACCCTAAAACCTAAAACCCTAAAACCTTAAAAACCTAAACCCTAAACCCTAAAATGCCAAATTCCTAAACCCTAAAACCCCAAAACTCTAAACTCTAAACTCTAAAACCCTAATCCCTAAACCCTAAAACCCTAAAACATTAAAACCCTAAACCCATAACCCTAAATCCTAAACCCTAAACCCTAAACTCTAAACCCTAAAACCCTAAAGCCCTAAGACCTTAAAACCCTAAACCCCTAACATCCTAATCCTTAAAACCCAAAAACCATAAACCCTAAGCCCTAATACCCTATCCTAAACTCTAAAAACCTAAATTCCTAAACCCTAAACCCAAAACCCTAAAACCCCAAAACCATAAAACCTAAAGCCTAAACCCTAAAATCCTAAACCCGAAACCCTAAATGCAAAAACCTAAACCCTAAAACTTTAAAACCTAAGCCCAAAATCCCCAAACCCCTTAAACCCTAAAACGTAAAACCAAAAAACCAAAACCCTAAATCCTAAACCCTAAACTCCTAAAAGCCTAAACTCTAAACCCTAAACCCTAAACCCTAAATCCTAAACCCTAAACTCCTAAAAGCCTAAACTCTAAACCCTAAACCCTAAACCCTAAACCCTAAACTTTAAACCCTAAAACCCTAAAACTCTAAACCCCTAAAACCCAAAAACCAAAAACACTAAAACCCTAAACCGTAAACAGTAAAACTCAACCCTAAACCCTAAAACCCAAAACCGTAAACCCTAAACCATAAAACCCTAAAAGCCTAAAACCCTAAACCTTTAAATCGTAAACCCTAAACCCTAAAACCCAAACCCTAAAACCTTAAAACCTAATATCCTAAAACCCTAAAGCATAAACCCAAAACCCTAAAACCCTAAACCCTAAACCCTAAACCCTAAAATCCTAAAATCCTAAATCCTAAACCCTAAAGCCCAACCCTAAACACTAAACCCTAAAACCCTAAACCCTAAAACCCAAAAACCCTAAAACCCTAAAACTCTAAAACCTAAACCCTAAAAGGTTAAACCCCTAAAACCATAAACCCAAAAACACTAAAACCTAAAACCCCAAACTCCTAAACCGTAAAACCCCAAACTCCTAAACCCTAAAACCCTAAAACCCTAAAGCCCTAAACCCTATAACAGTAAAACCCTAAAACCCAAAACCCTAAACTCTAAACTTTAAAACCCTAAGATCCTAAACCCTAAACCCTAAACCCTAAACCCTAAACCCTAAAACCCTATCCTAAACCCTAAACCTCAAAACCATAAACCCCTAAAACCCTAAACCTTAAACCCTAAAGGCCAAATCACTAAAACCCTATAACCCTAAAACCCTAAACCCTAAAATCTAAACCCTAAACCCAAAACACAAAACCCCTGAAACCCTAAAACCCTAAATCCTAAAACCCTAAAACCCTAAACCGTAAACTCTAAACCCTAAAACCCAAAAAACCCTAAACCCTGAAACCCATAACCCCTAAAACCCAAAAACCCTAAAATCTGAAAACCCTAAAACCCTAAACCATAAACTGTTAATCCCAAAAACCCTACAACCCTAAACCCTTAAAACCCTAAACCCTTAAAACCCTAAACCCTAAATCCTAAAACCCTGCCTTAAACCCTAAAACCCTAAAACCCTAAACCCATAAAACCCGAAACCCTAAACCCTAAATCCTAAAATCATAAAACCCAAAACCCTAAACACTAAACCGTAAATCCTAAACCCTAAAACCCTAAAACCCTAAAATCCTAAAACCCTAAAACCCTAAGCCTTAACCCAAAACCCTAAACCCTAAACCCTAAAATCGGAAAACCCTAAAACCTAAACCCTAAACACTAAACACTAACCCCTAAAACCCTAAAACCTTAAAATCCTAAAACCCTGAACACTAAGCCTTAAGCCCTAAAACCCAAAAATCCTAAACCCTAAGCCCTAAACGCTAAACACTAAAACCCTAAAACCTAAAACCCCTAAAACCCTAAACCCTAAAAACCTTAAAACCTAAAACCCTAAAATCCTAAACTCTAAAACTCTGAAACCTGAAAAGCCTAAACCCTAAACCCTAAAACTCTAAAATCCTAAAACCCTAAAGCACTAAAACCATAAAACCTAAACCCTAAAACCTTAAACCCCTAAAACCCTAAACCTTAAATCCCTAAAACCCTAAAACCTAAAACCCTAAAATCCTAAACCCTAAGCCTGTAACGCCCACCCCTTTTTACCGAAAATCAGAGTCTATAATTTTTTTTGAAATGAAAGTGATAAAGGGCGCGGGACGTCACGACGCGAGTTAAGTCCAAGCTTCTAAAGCCTGGCCCTTAACTGGCCAACCCTACGTGTGCGTGGAACTAAGTCCACGAAGAACGGTTCACACGTAGAAGTAAGCTTGCGGAAAATAAACATTAAAGCGGGGGTTATAATAGAATCTATCCTACCAGTTTTAGATAGCAGGGAAGATACACCATCAATTACTAAATACCTCAAATTATCACAAACAAAGGTAAAGGCCAAACCATAGCAAGAAATCTAAAATTATTACATGCGGACAAGCTAAGCTACTTAAATTACATTTCCAAAATAAAACTTAAATAAACTAAGTAGCCGCTTTCCCAAGCTCCTAAGCTTGGCTCCCATCGCGTCCACCGTTTCGGCCGTCTCCTGCGTCATCAGCTAGGGTAGAAGTAGGGCGTTAGACAATGCGCCCAGTAGGACTCCGAGTAGGGATAGCACATGGATTAGTGATAACAAGCATACCGATAACAATATAATAAAACCCATAAAATGAATGCCATGCCAGGGGTGCCTATGTCATATGTCCCACCCATCATCCATACCATCATACAATGTCATATCCCCCTTAACGGCAAGGCCTCGTCAAGGTGTCCCCATGTTTGCTTCTCGGTCGCCCCGACGGAGCATGGACTCCGGTTATAGCACCTCAGGCTATCCCCATGTTTGCTTCTCGGTCGCCCCGACGGAGCATGGACTCCGGTTTCTTTATTTTCCCGCCCATGCCATACATGAGTTGTAAGTGCATTATGCTATGTAATATATATAACTCATAACTCATAACCTTAATATATAATACATAGCCTTAACATATAATGCATAACATTAAAATAGAATTCATAGTATTAACATATAATTCATAACCTTAAAACCCATCATAATACCAATCACATAATTATCAAAATAAATTAAAGAAGCCAACATATAATACATAATCCACGACTTACAAATAGGTAGGAATCCTACCGAATACCGACTAGCGTCCTTTTCGTTTCCGTCCGATAATCCGATCACCAATACGCGTACCGCTTGCGATATCCGATACCTTATTATACATTATCAATTAGTTCATGTTTTAATCATGTCCAAATCCATTACCCAAGCCTTAGTGGGGTTCGGCCACACACCATGGCCGAACCTCACTAACTAGGTTTGTGGGTCCCATTTAATCCGTTAATTATTTTAATTGCTTGAATCTAAAAACCAGCCACCCTAGGCTTTATTAATCGCACATATGGTTGTTACTTAGAGCCCCTAAGTCCATAACCATTTCCCACGGGGTTCTTCACTTTGGCCATTATTTACGGTTTTGCCACTACCTCTCCCATGGTTAGACATTCACTTAACCATATACATTTTTGGTCCATGATTGTTCATTAAACTTAGACCCCTTAGTGATCCCTAACTTAGGTCCGTTAATGACCCATCAACCATGCTATATGATCATTAAAATTAGCCATTGATTAACCTAATCTCCATTCATTTAAGCATATACATACACATTAATCTTAGACCAAAAATGATCTACAATTGGGTCATGGGTTCGGCCATACACCATGGCCGAACCCATGGTGTCTCTTTCTCCATTTTTCTTGGGTCCATAGTTACACATTTGAATCCATCATAAGCCCTTCCATGAGGGGTTTTTCATTATGCATTTAAATCCTAAAACCCTAAACCCTAAAACCCTAAACCCTAAAATCTACACCCTAAACCATAAACCCTAAAATCCTATAAAACTAAAAGGCTCAAACCGTAAACCTTAAAGCCCTCAAACCGTAAAACCTAAATAATAAACCCTAAACCCTAAACCCTAAACCCTAAACTCTAAACTCTAAACCCTAAACCCTAAACCCCAAACCCTAACCCTAAACCCGAAACCCTAAACTGAAAACCTTAATCCCTAAAATCCTATAACCCTGAAATCCTAAACTTTACATTCAAAAACCATAAAGCCTAAAATGTTAAAACCCTAAAACCCTAAACCCTAAACTCTAAACCCTAAACCCTAAACCGTAAACACTAAACCCATAAAGCCCTAAAAACCTTAAATGCTAAAACCCTAAAACCCTAAACCGTAAACACTAAACCCCTAAAACCCTAAAAACCTTAAATGCTAAAACCCTAAACCCTAAATCCTAAACCCTCAAACCCTAAATCCTAAACCCTCAAACCCTAAACCCTAAACCCTAAACCCCTAATATAACCCAAAACCCAAAAACCCTAAAACCCTAAAACCCTAAAACCCTAAACCCTAAACCCTAAAACCCTAAAACCTAAACCCTTAACCCGAAACCCTAAAACCTTAATCTCTAAAACCCTAAAACCCTAAACCCTAAAAACCTTAACCCCTAAAACCGTAAACCCTAAACCCTAAACCCTAAACCCTAAAACCTTAAACCCTAAAACCAGAAAACCCTAAACCCTAAAACCGTAAGACCCTAAACCCTAAACCTTAAAAACGTAAAACCGTAAGCCCCCAAACCCTAAATCCTAAACCCTAAACAACTAAAACCCTAAAAATCGAAAACCCTAAACCCTAAAACCGAAACCGTAAAACCCTAAACCCTAAACCCTAAGACCCTAAAACCCTAAACCCTAAACCCTAAAACCCTAAACCGTAAACCCTAAAATCTCAAAATACTAAAACCTAAAACCCTAAACCCTAAACCCTAAACCCTAAACCCTAAACCCTAAAACCCTAAAACCAAAAACCTTAAAAGTCTAGACCCTAAACCCTAAACCATAAACCGTAAAGCCCTAAACCCATTAACCTAAACCGTAAACCCTAAACCCTAATACCCTAAAACTCATAAACCCAAAAACCTAGACCTTAAACCCCAAATCGTAAACCCTAAGCCATAATCCCTAAAATCTGAAACCCTAGACCCTGAAAACCTGAACCCCTAAAACCCTAAACCATAACCCCAAAACCCTAAACCCTAAACCCTAAACTCTAAACCATAAACCCTTAAACCCTAAAACCTCAACCACCCTAAACCCTAAAACCCCAAGCCCTAAAACCCTAAACCCCTCAAACCTAAAGACCCTGAACCCTAAAACCATTAAACCCTAAACCCCTAAAACCCTGAACCCTAAACCCTAAACCCTAAAACCCTAATACCCTAAAACCCAAAACCCTAAATGCTAAACTCTAAACCCTAAAACCCTAAACATTAAAACCTTAAAACCCTAAACCCTAAACCCTAAAACCCTAAACCCTAAAACCTTAAAACCCTAAACCCTAGACCCTAAAACCCTAAGACCCTAAACCCTAAAACCGTAAACCCTATACCCCTAAAACACTAAACCCTAAAACGAAAACCCTAAACCCTAAACGCTAAACCCTAAAACCCTAATCCCTAAAACCTTAAAACTCTACATCCTAAAACGCTTAACTCCTAAAACCCTAAACTCTAAACCTTAAAACTTATACCCTAAAACACCAAACCCTAAAACCCTAAACCCTAAATGCTAAAACCCTAAACCCAAAATCCTAAACCCTAAACCCTAAACCCTAAACTCTAAACCCTAAAATCCAAAATCGTAAATCCCAAAAACCCTAAACCCTAAATCATAAAACCCTAAAACCCAAAACTCTAAACCATAAAACCTTAAAACCGTAAAACAGTAAACCCTAAATCCTAAACCCTAAACCACTAAAACCCTACAACCTAAAACTCTAAACCCTAAAACCGTAAAACACTAAACCCAAAATCTTAAACCCTAAACCAGTAAAACCCTAAACCCTAAAACCTAAACCCTAAACCCCTAAAACCCAAAACCCCTAAACCCTAAACCCTAAACCCCTAAGACCCTAAACCCCTAAAACCCAAAACCCTAAACCCCTAAACCCCTAAAACCCAAAACCATAAACACAACATCCTAAACCCTAAATTCTAAACCCTAAACCCCTAAACCCTAAACCCTAAAACCCTAAACCCCTAAATCCTAAACCCTAAACCCCTAAGACCCTAAACCCCTAAGACCCTAACCCCTAAAACCCTAAACCCTTAAAACCCTAAACCCTAAACCCCTAAATCCTAAACCCTAAACGCCTAAGACCCTAAACCCCTCAACCCCTAAAACCCTAAACCCTAAATCCCTAAACCCCTAAAAACCGA
This sequence comes from Chimonanthus praecox, assembly GCA_022113865.1. Classification (NCBI taxonomy): domain Eukaryota; kingdom Viridiplantae; phylum Streptophyta; class Magnoliopsida; order Laurales; family Calycanthaceae; genus Chimonanthus; species Chimonanthus praecox. The sequence goes on along the minus strand of CM039089.1, from coordinate 31,777,469 downwards.
AACCATAAACACAACACCCTAAACACTAAACCCTAAACCCTGAAACCCTGAAACCCTAAAACCCTAAAACCCAAAACCCTTAAAACCCTAACATCCGAAACCCTAAATCCTAAAACACTAAACCCTAAATCCTATACCCTAAAACACTAAACACATAAGACCGCTAAACCCTAAATCCTAGTACCCTAAAACCCGAAAATCCTAAAACCCTAAACCCTAAACACTAAAACCCTAAAACCCTAAACCCTAAATCCGTAACCATAAACCACTAAAATCCTAAAAACCCTAAAACCCTAAAATCGTAAACCCTAAGTCCTAAACCATAAACCACTAAAACCCTAAAAACCTAAAACCCTAAACCCTTAGACCTAAACCCTAAACCCCCAATACCCTAAGCCCCTAAACCCTATGCCCTAAACCCGTAAGACCCTAAAACCCTAAAAGCCTAAACCCTAAACCCCAAAACACCTAAAACCCGAAACCCCAAACACTACACCCTAAACGCTAAACCCTAAACTCCAAACCCTAAAACCCTAAAATCCTAAGCCATAAACCCTAAAACACTAAAATCCAAAAACCCTAAACCCTAAACCCTACAACCCAAAAACCCTACACCCTATATCCAAAACCCAAAAAACCCTAAACCCTAAACCCAAAACGCTAAACCCTAAACGCCAAACCCTAAAGCCTAAACCGTAAACCCTAAAACCTTGAAACCCTGAAACCCTAAACCCTAAACCCAAAACCCTAAAACCCTAAAACCCCAAACCATAAACTCTAAACCCTAAACCCTAAACCCTTAACCCTAAACACTAACCCCCTAAAACACTAAACCCTAACCCTAAACCCAAAAAACCTAGAACCCTAAACCTTAAAACATAAACCCTAAACCCTAAACCCTAAATCATAAACACTAAACCCTAAACCCTAAACCCCTAAAACCCCAAATCCCTTATACCCTAAACCCTAAATCATAAACACTAAACCCTAAACCCTAAACCCCTAAAACCCCAAATCCCTTATACCCTAAACCCTAACCCCCTAAACCCCTAAAACCCTAAACCCTAAACCCTAAACACAAAACCCTTAACCCTAAACCCTAAACTCTAAACCCTAAAATCCGAAGCCCTCAACCCTAAAACCCTAAATCCCAAAAACCCTAAACCCTAAACCCTAAACCCTAAAACCATCAACCTTTAAAACCCAAAAGTCCTAAACCCTAAATGCTAAACCCCCAAAACCCTTAAACCCCTAAACCCTAAACCCTAAACCCAAAACCGTAAACCCAAAAACTAAACCCTAAACCCTAAACCTTAAACCCCTAAAACCTTAAATCCCTTTCCCCTAAAACCCAAAAACCCTAAAACCCTAAACCCTAAACCCTAAATACTAAAACCCTACCTCAAACCCTAAAACCCTAAAAGCCAAAAAACCCTAAACCCTAAACCCAAAAATCCTAAACCCTAACCCAAGGACCTAAATCCAAAAATCTAAACCCAGAACCCTAAACCCTAAAACCCTAAAATCCTAAACCTTAAAACCCTAAAACCGTAAAACCTAAAACCTAAACACTAAAATCCTAACCCTAAACCCTATCCCTAAACCCTAAACCCTAATCCTTAAACCCTAAACCCTAAACCCTAAACCCTAAAACCATAAAACCCTGAAACCCTAAACCCTAAAACCCTAACACTGTAAACCCCTAAAACCCTAAACCCAAAAACCCTAAACCCTAAATCCTAAACTCAAAACCGTAAAATCGTAAAACCCTAAACCTTAAAACCCTAAAACCGCAAAACATAAACCCAAAACACTAAAATCCTCACCCGAATCCCTAAACCCTAATCCATAACCCTAAACCCTAAACCCTAAACCCTAAACCCTTAACCGTAAACCCTAGACCCTAACCCCTAAAATCGAAACCCTAAAACCCTAAAACCCCGAAACCCTAAAACCATAAAACCCTAAACCCCTAAAACCCTAACACCCTAAACCCCAAAAACCCCAAAATTTAAAACCCTAAACCCTTAAATCATAAACCCTAATCCCTAAACCCTAAACCCCTAAAACCCCAAATCCCTTAAACCCTAAACCCAAAACCCCTAAACCCCTAAAACCCTAAACCCTAAACACAAAACCCTTAACCCGAAACCATAAACTCTAAACCCTAAAACCCAAAAATCCTAAACTCTAAAACCCTAAAACCCAAAAAGCCTAAACCCTAAACCCTAAACCCTAAACCCTAAAACCGTAAACCCTAAACCCTAAATCCTAAACTCCTAAAACCCTTAAACCCTTAAACCCTAAACCCTAAACCCTAAATCGAAAACCTAAACCCTAAGCCCTTAACCCTAAACCCCTAAACCCTAAATCCTAAATCCTAAAACACTACATCAAACCCTAAAACCCTAAAATCCAAAAAACCCTAAACCCTAAACCCTAAAACCCTAAAAGCCTAAACCCTAACCCATAAGCCTACACCCAAAAATCTAAACCCTAAACGCTAAACCCTAAAACCCTAAAACCCTAAAATCCTAAACCTTAAAACACGAAAATCGTAAAACCTAAACCTTAAACACTAATATCCTCGCCCGAATCCTTAAACCCTAAACCCTAAACCCTAAACCCTAATCCCTAAAACCTAAAGCCTAAAACCATAAAACTGTGAAACCCTAAAACCCTAAACCCTAAAAGCATAAAATCCTAAACCCCTAAAACCCTAACACCCTAAACCCCAAAAAACCTAAACTCAAAAAGCCTAAAACCTAAATCCTAAACCCTAAACCCTAAACCCTAAAACCCTAAACCCCTAAAACCCTAACAGCCTAAACCCTAAATCCGATAACCCTAAACCCTAAATCCTAAACCCTAAAAGACTAAACCCTCAAAACCCCTAAAACCCGAAACCCTAAAATCCTAAAACCAAAAACCCTAAAGCTTAAACCCTAAAACTCTAAAATCAAAACCCTAAACCCTGAACCACTAAAACCCTAAAAACCTAAGACCCTAAACCCTTAAACCTAAACCCTAAACCCTAAACCCTAAAACCCTAAACCCCAAAAACCAAAAACCCTAAACCCTAAACCCTTAACCCTTAACCCCTAAAACCCTAAACCCTAAACCCTAAACCCTAAACCCTAAACCCTAAAACCCTAAAACCCTAAAATCCGAAGCCCTAAAACCTAAAACACTAAATCCCAAAAACCCTAAACCCTAAAACCCTAAACCCTTAAGACCCAAAATCCCTAAACCCTAAATCCTAAACCCCTAAAACCCTTAAACCCCTAAACCCTAAACCCTAAACCCCTAAAACCTTAAAACCCTAAATACTAAAACCCTACCTGAAAACCTAAAACCCTAAACCCTAAACTCTAAAACCCTAAACCCTAACCCAAGAACCTAAACCCAAAAATCTAAACTGTGAACCCTAAACACTAAAACCCTAAACCTTAAAACCGTAAAACCTAAACACTAAACAGTAAAATCCTAATCGTAATCCCTAAACCCTAAACCCTAAACCCTAAACCCTAAACCCTAATCCCTAAAACCTAAACGCTAAAACCCTAAAACCCTGAAACCCTAAAACCCTAAACACTAAAACCCAAAAACCCTAAATACTAAAACCCTACCTGAAAACCTAAAACCCTAAACCCTAAACCCAAAAACCCTAAACCCTTACCCAAGAACCTAAACCCAAAAATCTAAACTGTGAACCCCAAACACTAAAACCCTAAACCTTAAAACCGTAAAACCTAAACACTAAACAGTAAAATCCTAACCGTAATCCCTAAACCCTAACCTATCCCTAAACCCTAAACCCTAAACCCTAAACCCTAAACCCTAATCCCTAAAACCTAAACGCTAAAACCCTAAAACCCTGAAACCGTAAACCCTAAACACTAAAACCCTAAAACCCTAAACTCCTAAAACCCTAACACCGTAAACCCCTAAAACCCTAAATCCAAAAACCCTAAACCCTAAATCCTAAACCCCTAAAACCCTAATACCGTAAACCCCCAAAGCCCTAAACCCAAAAACCCTAAACCCTAAAACTTAAACTCTAAACCGTAAAACCCTAAAACCCTAAAACTGTAAAAGCAAAACCCTAAACACTAAAATCCTCACCCGAATCCCTATACCCTAAACCATAAACCTAAACCCTAAACAATAAAATCCCAAACCCAAAAACCCTAAAATACTAAACACTAAATTCTAAACCCTAAACCCTAAACCCTAAACAATAAACCCCCAAAACCCTAAAACCCTAAACATAACAGCCTAAAAGCCTAAAACTCTAAAACCCTAAACCCTAAACCGTTAAGCATAAATCAATAAAACCCTATAACCCTAAAACCCTAAACCCCTAAACGCAAAATCCAAAAATCGTAAAACCTAAATCATAAAATCCTAAAACTCTAAAACCCTAAAACCCTAAAACCCTAAACCCTCAAACCTAAACCCTAAATCCTAAACCCCTAAAACCCTAAAACCCTAAACCCTCAAGCCAAAATCCCTAAAACCCTATAACCCTAAAACCCTAAAGCCAAAAAACCCAAAACCCAAAACCCTAAAACCCTAAACCCGAAACCCTAAAACGTAAACCCTAAACCCTAAACCCTAAAACCTAAAACATAAAACCCTATAACCCTAAACCTTAAAACCTAAACACTAAACCCTAAAACCTAAAACCTAAATCCTAAACCCCTAAAACCCTAAACTCTAAACGCTAAACCCTAAAGCCAAAATCATTAAAACCCTATAACCCAAAAACCCTAAACCCTAAACCCTAAACTCTGAAACCCTAAAAGCTAAACCCTAAAACCCAAAACCCTAATCCCTAAAACCCTACCCAAAAACCCTACACCCGAAACCCTAAATCCTAAACCCCAAACCCTAAAACCTAAGCCCTAAACCCTAAACCCTAAAACCCTAAACATTATGACCCTAAACCCTAAAACCCTCAACCCTAAGCCCTAAATACTAAACCCCTAAAACCCTTAAACCCCTAAACCCTAAACCCTAAATCCTAAACACTAAACCCTAAACCCCTAAAACCTTAAAACCCTCTACCCTAAAACCCTAAATACTAAAACCCTACCTGAAAACCTAAAACCCTAAACCCTAAACCCAAAAACCCTAAACCCTAACCCAAGAACCTAAACCCAAAAATCTAAACTGTGAACCCTAAACACTAAAACCCTAAACCTTAAAACCGTAAAACCTAAACACTAAACAGTAAAATCCTAACCGTAATCCCTAAACCCTAAACCCTATCCCTAAACCCTAAACCCTAAACCCTAAACCCTAATCCCTAAAACCTAAACGCTAAAACCCTAAAACCCTGAAACCCTAAAAGCCTAAACACTAAAACCCTAAAACCCTGAACTCCTAAAACCCTAACACCGTAAACCCCTAAAACCCTAAATCCAAAAACCCTATACCCTAAATCCTAAACTTCTAAAACCTTAACACCGTAAACCCCCAAAGCCCTAAACCCAAAAACCCTAAACCCTAAAACTTAAACTCTAAACCTTAAAACCCTAAAACCCTAAAACCCTAAAACTGTAAAACCAAAACCCTAAACACTAAAATCCTCACCCGAATCCCTATACCCTAAACCATAAACCTAAACCTTTAACCATAAACCCTAAACGGTAAACCCTAAACCCTAAAACCCTAAACCCTAAAACCGTAAAACCCTAAACCGTAACACTAAATCCCTAAAACCCTAAACCATCAAACCCAAAAACCCTAAACCCTAAATCCTAATCCCTAAACACAAAAATCCTCACCCGAATCCCTAAACCCTAAACCCTAACACTAAACCCTAAAGCTTAAAACCTAAACCCTTAAACCCAAATCCCTAAAACCTAAACCCTAAAACCATAAATCCCTAAACCCTAAAACCCTCAACGGGTAAAACCATAAAACCATAAATCCCTAAACCCTAAAACCCTCAACCCGTAAAACCATAAAACCTTAAACCCTAAACCCTAAAACCTAAAACCAAAACCCTAAACCCAAAACCCAAAACACCCTAAAGCCTAAATCCTAATCCCTAAACTCTAAACCCAAAAACCTAAACCCTAAACCCCTAAACCCAAAAACCTCAAACCCAAAAGCAAAAATCACTAAAGCCCTTTAACCCTAAAACAATAAACCCCTAAACCCTAAATCCTAAAACCCCAAAACCTAAACCCTAAACCCTAAAACCCTACCCTAAAAACTAAAGCCCTAAACCCAAAACCCTAAACCCTAAATCCTAAAACGTAAACCCTAAACCCTAAAATCCTAAAACCCTAAACCCTAAAACTCTTAAAACCTAAAACCCTAAAAACCTAAAACACTAAAGCCCTAAACACTAAATTCTAAACCCTAAACCCTGAACAATAAAATCCCAAACCCAAAAACCCTAAAATCCTAAACACTAAATTCTAAACCCTAAACCCTAAACCCTAAACAATAAACCCCCAAAACCCTAAAACCCTAAACATAACAGCCTAAAAGCCTAAAACTCTAAAACCCTAAACCCTAAACCGTTAAGCATAAATCAATAAAACCCTATAACCCTAAAACCCTAAACCCCTAAACGCAAAACCCGAAAATCGTAAAACCTAAACCATAAAATCCTAAAACTCTAAAACCCTAAAACCCTAAAACCCTAAACCCTCAAACCTAAACCCTAAATCCTGAACCCCTAAAACCCTAAAACCCTAAACCCTCAAGCCAAAATCCCTAAAACCCTATAACCCTAAAACCCAAAAACCAAAAAACCCAAAACCCAAAACCCTAAAGCCGAAACCCTAAAACGTAAACCCTAAACCCTAAACCCTAAAACCTAAAACATAAAACCATATAACCCTAAACCTTAAAACCTAAACACTAAACCCTAAAACCTAAAACCTAAATCCTAAACCCCTAAAACCCTAAACTCTAAACGCTAAACCCTAAAGCCAAAATCATTAAAACCCTATAACCCAAAAACCCTAAACCCTAAACCCTAAACTCTGAAATCCTAAAAGCTAAACCCTAAAACACAAAACCCTAATCCCTAAAACCCTACCCAAAAACCCTACACCCGAAACCCTAAATCCTAAACCCTAAACCCTAAAACCTAAGCCCTAAACCCTAAACCCTAAAACCCTATAACCCTAAAACCCTAAACATTATAACCCTAAACCCTAAAACCCTCAACCCTAAACCCCAAACCCTAAACCCTAAAACCTTAAACCCTAAAACCCTAAAACCCTAAACCCTAAACCCTAAAACCCTATACATCTAAAACCCTAAACCCTAAAACCATATACCCCTAAAACCCTAAACCCTAAAATCCTAAACCCTATAACAATAAACCCCTTAAACCCTAAATCCCAAACCCTAAACACTAAAACCCTAAAACCCTAAACCTTAAAGCCAAAATCCCTAAAACCCGATAACCCTAAAACAATAAACCCCTAAACCCTTAATCCAAAAACCCTAAACATTAAACCCTTAAACCGTAAAAGCCTAAACCCTAAAACCCTACAACCCTAAGCCCTAAAACCTAAGACCAAAACCCTAAACCCTAAACCCCAAAAACTATACAACCCTAAAACCCTAAACTCACAAACATAAACCCAAAACCCTAACACCTAAACCCTAAACCCCTAAAACCCAAAAACCGTAAACCCTAAACCCTAAACCCTAAACCCAAAACCCTAAAGCCAAAATCAGTAAACCCTACAACCCTAAAACCATAAACCCCTAAACCCTAAACCCTAAAGCCCTAAAACCTAAACCTTAAAACCCTAAAACACTAAAACCCTAAACCCTAAACCCTAAAACCCTACCCTAAACCCTAAAACTCTGAACCCGAAACCCTAAACCCAAAACACTAAAACGTAAACCCTAAATCCTAAACCCCAAAACCCTAAACTCTAAAACCCTAGAACCGTAAACCCTAAAACCTAAACCCTAAATCCCTAAACCTTAAACCCTAAGCCCAAAAGCCAACATCACTAAAACCCTATAACCCCAAAACCCTAAACCACAAAACCCTAAACCCTAAGCCCTAAAACCCAAGCCCTAAAACGCTAAAACCCTAAACCCTAAACACCAAAACCCAAAACCCTAAAACGTAAACCCTAAATCCTAAACGCCAAAACCCTAAACCCTAAAACCCTAGAACTCAAAACCCTAAAACCAAAAACCTAAACTGTAAAACCTAAATCCTAAACACCAAAACCCTAAACCCTAAAACCCTAGAACTCAAAACCCTAAAACCAAAAACCTAAACCGTAAAAGCTAAACCCTAACCCCCTAAACCTTAAACCCTAAACCCAAAAGCCAAAATCACTAAAACACTAAAACCCTAAAACCCTAAAACCCTAAACCCCTAAACCCTAAACCCTAAACCCTAAAACCTAAACACTAAGCCCCAAACCCTGAAACCTAAATCCTAAACCCCTAAAACGCTAAAACCCTAAACCCTAAAGCCAAAATCATTAAAACCCTATAACCCTAAACTCTAAAACCCTAAAACCCTAAAACCCAAATCATATAAACCTAAAACCCTAAACCCCTAAACCCTAAACCCTAAAACCCTAAAACCTAAACTTTAAAACTCTAAAACACTAAAACCCTAAACGCTAAACCCTAAAACCCTACCCTAAAATCTAAAACCCTAAAACCTAAACTTTAAAGCTCTAAACACTAAAACCCTAAACGCTAAACCGAAAAACCCTACCCTATACCCTAAAACCCTCAACCCTCAACCCTAAACCCAAAACCCAAAAATTTAAACCCTAAATCCTAAACCCCAAAACCCTAAACCCTAAAACCCTAGAACCCTAAACCCTAAAACCTAAACCCTAAACCCTAAACCCCAAAACCTAAAACCTAAACCCCTAAACCTTAAACCCTAAACCCAAAGCCAAAATAACAAAACCCTATAACCCGAAAACAATAAACCACAAAACCCTAAACCCTAAAACCCTAAAACCTAAACCCTAAACCCTAAAACCCTAAACCCTAAACCCCAAAACCAAAAACCCTAAAACATAAACCGTAAATCCTAAACCCCAAAACCCTAAACCCTAAAACCCTAGAACCTAAAACCCTAAAACCTAAACCCTAAACCGTAAAACCTAAACCCCAAACCCCTAAACCTTAAACCCTAAACCCAAAAGCCAAAATCACTAAAACCCTATAACCCTAAAACCCTATAACCCTAAAACCCTAACCCCTAAACCCTAAACCCTAAAACGTAAACACTAAACCCTAAAACCTAAATCCTAAACCCCTAAAATGCTAAAACCCTAAACACTAAAACCTAAACCCTAAAGCCAAAATCATTAAACCTATAACCCTAAACCCCTAAACCCTAAACTCTAAAACCCTAAAACCTAAACCCTAAAACCAAAAAACCCAAAACCCTAATCCCTAAAACCCTACCCAAAAACCCAAAAACCGAAACCCTAAACCTAAACCCTAAAACCTAAACCCTAAACCCTAAACCCTAAAACCCTATAACCATAAATCCCTAAACCCTAAAACCCTCAACCCTAAAGCCCCAACCCTATACCTTAAACCCTAAAACCTTAAACCCTAAAACCCTAAAACCCTAAACCCTATACCCCTAAAACTCTAAACCCTAAAACCCTAAAATCCTAAACCCCATAACATTAAACTCCTTAAACCCTAAACCCTAAACCCTAGACCCTAAAACCCTAAGACCCTAAACCCAAAACCCTAAAACCACCCGAAACCCTAAACCCTAAAGCCAACAACCAAAATCACTAAAACCCTATAAAACTAAAACAAAAAACCCCCCTTAATCCTAAAACCCTAAACACTAAACCCTAAAACCCTTAAACCCTAAAAGCCTAAACCCCAAAACCCTACAACCCTAAACCCTAAAAACCTAAAACCTAAACCCTAAACCCCAAAAACCCTACAACCCTAAAACCCTAAAACCTCAAACATAAACCCTAAACATTAAACTCTAAAACCTAAACCCTAATCCCTAAACCCTAAACACCAAACCCTAAAGCCAAAATTACTAAAACTATACAACCCCAAAACCCTAAACCTTAAACCCCTACACCCTAAACCCTAAACCCCTAAACCCTAAAACCCATAAACCCTAAAACGTAAACCCTAAATCCTAAACCCCAAAACCCTAAACCCTAAAACCCCAGAACCCTAAACCCTAAAACCTAAACCCTAAACCCCTAAACCTTAAACCCTAAACCCAAAAGCCAAAATCACAAAAACCCAATAACCCTAAAACCCTAAACCACAAAACCCTAAGCCCTAAAATCCTAAAACCTAAACCGTAAACCCCAAAACCCAAAATCCTAAAACGTAAACCCTAAATCCTAAACCCCAATACGCCAAACCCTAAAAGCCTAGAACCCAAAACCCTAAAAGCTAAGCCCTAAACCGTAAAGCCTAAACCCTAAACCCCTAAACTTTAAACCCTAAACCCAAAAGCCAAAATCACTGAAACCCTATAACCCAAAAACCCTAAACCCCTAAACCCTAAACCCTAAAACCTAAACACTAAACCCCAAACGCTAAAACCTAAATCCTAAACTAAAACGCTAAAACCCTAAACCCTAAAGCGAAAATCATTAAAACCCTATAACCCTAAAACCCTAAACCCCTAAACCCTAAACTCTAAAACCCTAAAACCTAAACCCTAAAACCCAAAACCATATAACCCTTAAACCCTAAACCCTTAAACCCTAAACCCTAAAACACTAAAACCTAAACCTTAAAACCCTAAAACACTAAAACCCTAAACCCTAAACCCTAAAACCCTCAATCCGAAACCCAAAACCCAAAACCCTAAAACGTAAACCCTAAATCCTAAACCCCAAAACCCTAAACCCTAAAACCCTAGAACTCTAAACCCAAAACCTAACACCTAAACCCCTAAACCTTAAACCCTAAACCCAAAAGCCAAAATCACTAAAACCCAATGAGCCTAAAACCCTAAGCAACAAAACCCTAAACCCTAAAACCTAAACCCTAAAACCCTAAAACCCTAAACCCTAAACCCCAAAACCAAAACCCAAAACACTAAAACATAAACCCTAAATCCTAAACCCCAAAACCCTAACCCTAAAACCCTAGAACCCAAAACCCTAAACCTAAACCCTAAACTGTAAAACCTAAACCTTAAACCCCTAAACCTTAAACCCTAAACCCAAAAACCAAAATCACTAAAACTTTATAACCCTAAAACCCTAAACCTAAACCCTAAACTGTAAAACCTAAACCTTAAACCCCTAAACCTTAAACCCTAAACCCAAAAACCAAAATCACTAAAACTTTATAACCCTAAAACCCTAAACCCCTAAACCCTAAACCCTAAAACCAAAATCCTAAGCCCCAAAAATGCTAAAACCCTAAACCCTAAAACCTAAACCCTAAAGCCAAAATCATTAAAACCCTATAACCCTAAAACCCTAAACCCCTAAACCCTAAACCCTAAAACCCTAAAGCCTAAACCCTAAAACCAAAAAACCGAAAACCCTAATCCATAAAACCCTACCCAAAAACCCCAAACCCGAAACCCTAAACCCTATACCCTAAAACCTAAACCCTAAACCCTATACCCTAAAAACTAAACCCTAAACCCTATACCCTAAAACCCTAGGGCCATAAATCCCTAAACCCTAAAGCCCTAAACCCTAAAGCCCTCAACCCTATACCCTAAACCCTAAACCCTAAAATCTTAAACCGTAAAATCCTAAAACCCTAAAACCCAAAACCCTATACCCCTAAAACTCTAACCCTAAAACCCTAAAATCCTAAACCCTATAACATTAAACCCCTTAAACCCTAAACCCTAAACCCAAAAACCCTAAGACCCTAAACCCTAAACCCTAAAACCACCCCAAACCCTAAACCCTAAAGCCAAAAGCCAAAATCATTAAAACCCTATCACCCAAAAACAAAAAACCCCTAAACCCTTAATCCTAAAACCCTAAACACTAAACCCTAAAACCCTTAAACCCTAAAAGCCTAAACCCTACAACCCTAAACCCTAAAACCCTAAATCCCAAAACCTAAACCCTAAACCCTAAACCCTAAACTCCAAAAACCCTACAACCCTAAAACCCTAAACACTGAAACATAAACCCTAAACCTTAAACTCTAAAACCTAAACCCTAATCCCTAAACCCTAAACCCCAAACCCTAAAGCCAAAATCACTAAAACCATATAACCCTAAAACCCAAAAAACCTAAACACTAAACCCTAAACCCCTACACCCTAAATCCTAAACCCTTAAACCCAAAATCCTAAAACCCTAAACCCCCAAAACCCTACAACCATAAAACCCTAAACTCACAAACATAAACCCTAAACCCTAAACCCTAACACCTAAACCCTAAACCACTAAACCCTAAACCCTAAATCCTAAACCCTAAAGCCAAAATCACTAAAACCCTATAACCCTAAAATCCAAAACCCCTAAATCCCTAAAACCAAAAACCCTAAACCACAAAACCCTAAACCCTAAAACTTAAACCGTAAAACCCTAAACCCTAAAACCTAAACCGTAAAACCCTAAAACCTAAACCCCAAAACCAAAAACCCTAAAACGTAAACCCTAAATCCTAAACCCCAAAACCCTAAACCCTAAAACCATAGAACCAAAAACCCTAAAACCTAAACCCTAAACCCCTAAACCTTAAACCCTAAACCCAAAAGCCAAAATCACTAAAACCCTATAACCCTAAAACCCTAAACCCCTAAACCCTAAACCCTAAAACCTAAACACCTAAAACGCTAAAACCCTAAACCCTAAAATCTAAACACCTAAAACGCTAAAACCCTAAACCCTAAACCCTAAAGCCAAAATATTAAAACCCTATAACCCTAAAACCCTAAACCCTAAACCCTACAAACCTAAACCCTAATCCCTAAACCCTAAACCCCAAACCCTAAAGCCAAAATCACTAAAACCATATAACCAGGGTTTAGGTTTTAGGGTTTAGGTTTTAGGGCTTACTGTTTTAGGGTTTTAGGGTTTTTGGGATTAGGATTTCGGATTTCGGATTTCCGATTTTGGGGTTTTAGGGTTTCCGAGTTTTAGGGTTTACGGTTTAGGATTTTAGGTTTTAGTGTTTAGGGTTTCAGGGTTTAGGGTTTTAAGGTTTTAAGGTTTTCAGGATTTAGGGTTTAGGGTTTAGGATTTTAGGGTTTTAGGGTTTTACGGTTTAGGTTTTAGGGTTTACGGTTTTAGGGTTTACGGTTTACGGTTTAGGGTTTGGGGTTTAAGGTTTAGGGTTTAGGGTTTAGAGTTTAGGTTTTAGGGTTTAGCGTTTTAGGGTTTAGGGTTTTAGCTTTTAGGGTTTAGGGATTTAGGGTTTAGGATTTATGGTTTTAGGGTTTTAGGGGTTTAGGGTTTAGGATTTTGGATTCAGGGTTTTTGGGTTTTAGGGTTTAGGGTTTAGGATTTTAGGGTTTAGAGTTTTAAGGTTTTAGGTTTTAATGTTTAGGGTTTTAGGGTTTAGGGTTTTAGGGTTTAATGGTTTGGAGGTTGAGGGTTTACGGTTTAGCGTTTTAGGGTTTTACGGTTTAGGAAAGGGTTAGGGTTTTAGGGGTTTAGGGTTTTGGGTTTTAATGTTTTATAGTTTTAGGTTTTAGAGTTTTGTTTTAGGGCTTTGGGATTTAGGGTTTTTGGGTTTTATGGTATTAGGGTTTAGGGTTTTTATAGGTTTAGGGTTTTGGAGTTTTAGGGTTTTACGGTTTAGGGCTTAGGGTTTAGGGTTTTAGGGTTTAGGGGTTTTAGGGTTTTAGGGTTTTGCGTTAGGGTTTTAGGGTTTTAGGATTTTGTGTTTAGGGTTTTAGGGTTTACAGTTTTAGGTTTTAGGGTTTTGGATTTTAGGGTTTAGGGGTGTAGGGTTTTAGGGTTTTATGGTTTTAGGGTCTATGACTTAAGGGTTTAGGGTTTAGGATTTAAGGTTTAGGGTTTCAGATTTAAGGTTTTGGGTTTTAGGTTTTTAGGGTTTAGGGTTTAGGGTTTGAGGCTTTAGGGTTATAGGTTTTAGTGTTTAGGGTTTTGGGGTTTAGGATTTTAGGGCTTAGAGTTTTAGGGTTTTGGGGGTTTAGGGTTTAGGGTTGAGGGTTTTAGGGTTTTAGGTTTTTGGGTTTTAGGGTTTTAGGGTTTAGGGTTTTAGGGTTTAGGGTCTAGGGTTTTGGGGTTTTCGGGTATTAGAGTTTTAGGGTTTTTGATTTTTCAGGATTTTGGGTTTAGATTTTAGGGTTTAGGGTTTTAGGGGTTTAGGGTTTAGGGTTTACGGTTTTAGAGTTTTAGGGGTTTTGGGTTTAGGATTTCGGATTTAAGATTTTGGGGTTTTAGGGTGTTAGGGTTTAGGGTTTTAGATTTTAGTGTTTAGGGTATAGGGTTTAGGGTTTTAAGGTTTTAGGGTTTAGGGCTTAGGGTTTTGGGGGATTAGGGTTTACGGTTTTAGGATTTAGGGTTTAGAGTTTTACGGTATTAAGGTTCAAAGTAGGGTTTTAGGGGTTTTGGGTTTTATGGTTTTAGGGTTTAGGGTTTAGGGTTAAGGGATTAGGGTTTTAGGGTTTAGGTTTTACAGTTTTAGGGTTTTAGGGGTTTTGTAATGGCCCGGAAATTGTAAATCAATATATAGGTGGATATTATTTATTTTAATGGTGAAAATTTGGAAATTTGATGGAATTAATGGTGAATGGATCAAAATATGGACAAAGGCCCAAGTATGGCCCAATGGACCGTGGATTGGATTTAAATTCATTTAAAGGGTCAATGATGGTCAAATTGGGCCAAGGATGGTCAAATTGGGCCCAATACCCATTTGGGACCCAATGGATTAAAATGATGTAAACTCTAAGGCAAATGGATAGGAGGTGAATGTAATTGGGCCATGGGTCCAATGGTGATCCAACTAGTTGGAATGGAATTAGTTAAATTTAAATCACCTAAGTTGGTGATGGAATTGATTAAGGTGACATGGCCGAGTGGGACCCACCTCCATCTCACCAAGTGAGGTGGCGTGTGGACCAAGGATTGGTGGGGCTGGCCACCATGGTTGAATTGGTCAACCATGAGTGGAATAATGGGATTAGGTTAAGTACGAAATAATTAACCTAAGTTAATTATCTAGTTAATTAATTAAATAAACTAAACAAATGGTGGTCAAAGGGGTCAAAAGGTGGAAGACCAAAACACCTCATTCCAAGCTCAAAAGAAAAACGTTGGCTTGGTGGTGGTTATCCCAACCACCACCATAAAGCATGAAAAATATCTTATGTATGGTAGGTGGAGGAATTAATTACTCAACCAAATGAGATAAGCTTTATCTCTTTTCCCTATCTCTTATTCCATTCTCATTTTACTCTTCCCATCTTTCACTCTCCCATTGCCGTCCCACACCCAAGGGAGAAGAAGAAGAAAGCTAAGGAGAAAAGAAGAGAAGAAGAGAAGAAGAGAAGAAAGAAGTGCAATTTTTGGCCCATCATCCCAAGATCAAGCCATACTATCTTCTTTCTCACCATCCTCTTCTCCTCCTCTCCCTCTCTCAAACACACCCATGATGGCCGAACCCAAACTTGGAGGTTTTTATCATTGATCAAGCATCTTGGCCGACCAAAGATCAAGAAGAAGGAGAAAGGAGGCTAAGGAAATCAAGAGGAGAAAGAAAAGCCGGAGGAGACGTCTGATTGTAAGTAATTCCTAAACAAGAGATTTAAATTTTTAGGGTTTAAGACTTGGGATCCATTCTTATTAGATTTGATGGTGGCCAAATGATCATAGGCCTTGGATCTCAAATCCATCCAATGGAAGGATGGAAAATGGACAAAACCCTAATGGGTAAATTAGGGTTAAGAAAAAAAAATGGATTAAGGATAGTATGTAATTAAGTTAACTAAGCATAGATATGTGTGGATTTTGAAGGGATTTAATTATTAGGGTTTATAAGAATGGAAGACAATGAGGGTGGTTAATGACTTTAGGGTTTTAAATGATTAAAGGTGGGTAATTTTAAAGGGGTTTTTAAATGAGGAAAAACCATGGAGAGGTTTTATGGATGGAATGATTTTGAACCCTAGGATGATAGGGGTAAAATATGGAAGAATGGTGGGGAAGATTGGTAATGTTGATGAACTCCAAATGATGAACCTAATGTTGAAAAGAAAAAGGAATTATGGCTAAGATTGATGGACCCTAAATGTATCAAATAATGATTAAGGAATGATGAATTAAATGTATGGTTTAGATTCTCTCAATGGAGGGACTTGTGATGGAGTCAAATGATGTAAATGGACCCAAGAAAAATGGAGAAAGAGACATCATGGGTTCGGCCGTGGTGTATGGCCGAACCCATGACCCAATTGTAGATCATTTTTTGGTCTAAGATTAATGTGTATGTATATGCTTAAATTAATGGAATTAGGTTAATTAGATGGTTGAGGTAAGTGGTCTTGTGATATGGTTGATGGATCAATTATGGACTCAAGATGTGGTTAAGAATGATGATTCAATTATAAGTCATTTTTATGGGCTAAAAAAGGGTTTATATATGTGGTTAATTAATGTAGATTAAGTTAAGAAAAAGTTTGTTTTAATGATATTATGACATGATTAAATGGGTCACTAATGGACTTGAGTGTATGGATCAATTATGAATTAAGGTGTACATGGTTAAGTGAATGATTAACCATGGAAAAAGAGGTAGTGGCAAAACCGTAAATAATGGCCAAATTCAAGAACTCCATGAGAAATGATCATAGACTTAAGTGCAATTATGGTAACCTTAAGTATGTGATTAATAAAACCTAGGGTGGCTGATTTTTAAGATTATGGGATTAAAAGGTTTAATAGATTAAATGGGACCCACAAAATCTAGTTAGTGAGGTTTGGCCAAGGTGTATGGCCGAACCCCGCTAAGGTGTGATTAATGGACTTAAAAGATTAAAAACATGGACTAATTATTAATGTATAATAAGGTACTGGACATCGCAAACGGTGCGAGATCGGCGACCGGGTATATCGGACTGAAACGAAAGAAAGGACGTTAGTCAGTATTTGGTAGGATTCCTACCTTTTTGTAAGCCATGGATTATGTGTTATGTATGGGTTTTTCCTTGATTTATTTTGGTAATCAGGTGATTGTTTTAAGATGGGTTTTGGATTAAATATTATGTGATGGTTTTCCTTTGATTTATTTTGGTAGTCATGTGATTATTTTAAGATGGATTTTATGACTATGATGTACACATATTACATGGCATATGGCATTTACATCTCATGCATGACCTAGGAGGGATATGGCATGGGAAGGATGAAAATAAACAAACCGGAGTCCATGCTTCGTTAGGGAGACCGAGAAGCAAGCATGGGGATATCTTGATGTGTTTCATCCATCAAGAGGGGTATTATGAGATATAGCCGAAGTCCATGCTCCGTCGGGGCAACCGAGAAACAAGCATGGGGATACCTTGATGAGGTTTTTCCATCAAGGGGGACTTTATGTATGATGGTAAGGATGATGGGTGGGACTCATGACATAAGACACCCATGGCATAGCATTGATTTCATGGTATTTGTTATCTTATTATCTATTATGCTTTGTTAGAACTAATCCATGTGTTAGCTCTACTCGGAGTCCTACTGGGCGCGTTGTCTTGTAATGGCCCGGAAATTGTAAATCAATATATAGGTGGATATTATTTATTTTATTTATTTTAATGGTGAAAATTAGGAAATTTGATGGAATAAATGGTGAATGGATCAAAATATGGACAAAGGCCCAAGTATGGCCCAATGGACCGTGGGTTGGATTTAAATTCATTTAAAGGGTCAAGGATGGTCAAATTGGGCCCAATACCCATTTGGGACCCAATGGGTCAAGATAATGTAAGCTCTAAGGTAAATGGGTAAGGGTGAATTTAATTGGGCCATGGGCCCAATAGTGATCCAATAAGAGGAATGGATTTAATTAAATTTAAATCACCTAAGTTGATGATGAATTGACCAAGGTGACATGGCCAATTGGGACCCACCTCCACCTCACCAAGTGAGGTGTGGGCGCGTTGTCTAACGCCCTACTTCCACCTTAGATGATGACGTAGGAAATGGAGGAAATGAAGGACGCGATGGGAGTCAAGCGTAGGAGCTTGGAGGAGCGAGCTAGTTTATTTACTTAAGTTTATTTTGGAAATGTAATTTGAGTAACTTAGCTCGTTGGACTGTAATAATTAGACTATTGCTATGGTTTGGACTTTTATTTTGGACATTATAATTTTGAGGTATTATTATTAATTAAGTGATGTAATTTCCTTGCTATCTAAAATTGGTAGGATAGACCCTATTATAATTCCGCATTTGGTTAAGATTCCGTAAGCTTACTTTCTACGTGTGAACCGTTTTCGTGGACTTAATTCCTCGCACACGTAGGGTTGGCCAGTTAAGGGCCGGGCTTTGGAAGCCCGGACTCAACTCTCGTCGTGACGTCCCGCGCCCTTTGTCACTCTTTCATTCAAAAAAAATATATACTCTGATTTTCGGCTAAGTAGCATAGTGAAAAGGGGTGGGCGTTACAGCATGGGAGGGATGATATGTAACCGGAGACCACACTCCGTCGGGGCGTCCTTAAGGCAACTGTGGGGGTACTTTGATGTGAATTATCCATCAAGAGGTAACCGGAGACCCACGCTCCGTCGAGGCGTCCGTAAGTCGTGAGGGGCACCTTGATGTGCATTATCCCATCAAGAGGTAATCGCAGGCCACACTCCGTCGAGGCGTCCATAAGACAACTGTGGGGATACCTTGATGACGAGTTTTCCATCAAGAGGATACTATGCTTGTGATACCTTGATGAGGAGCTTTCCATCAAGAGGATGTTTTGTGATTGTGTTATGGTTGATGGGTGGGACTCATGGCATATGGCACACATGGCATGGCATTGCATCAACATGATTATGATCTCTATTATCATGCACTGTTGCTGGTTTTATCTGTATGATTGGATCTCTATTATCATACATGATTTTGGATACGATGTTTTACAAGTACGGTATGATGTATTATATCTGGATTTTTATACTAACCCATGTGTTGACCCTAATTGGAATACCTACTGGGCGCGTTGTTTAACGCCCTACTTCTATCCTAGTTGATGACACAGGAAATGGACAAAGCGAAGGATGTGATCGGAGCCAAGCTTGGAGCTTGGATGATTAAGTTCCATTTTTGTTTAAGTTGTTCATGGACCATGTGATTTGAGTAACCAGCAATCGGGAATGTAATAGCTTAGATTATTTGCTATGGTTTGAATGTTAACTTTGGATATGTTAACTTAAGATATTTATAATTAAGTGATGGACATCATTGCTATCTAAAATGGAATAGAATTATTATTCTATTATATTTCAGCATTTATGTTTTGTTCCGCATGTTAACTTGAGTATGTATGAACCGTTTTAGTGGACTTGGTCCACACACACGTATGGTTGGCCAGGTAAGGATCGGGCTTTGGAAGATCAGACTTAACTCACGTCGTGGCGTCCCGCTCTCACTCACTCTTTATTTCAAAGAAAAATAATAGACTCTGATTTTCGGCTAGTGAAAAAGGGCGAGGCGTTACAAATGTTTTTGTGGACTTAGGGTGCTATTAATGTTAAATGATTAACTTATATGTGTTTTGATTAATGAATCAAAGATGGCATGATCTTGGACCCACATTGGTTTAAATGATCAAGGATCAAAAAGAGGGACCCAAAACCAAGTGAGTGAGGTTCGACCATGTTGTATGGCTGAACCCCACTAAGGCATGTTTGTGAACTCAAACATGGTTGGAAATCAAATGGAACATGGGTTTGATTTATTGATATGTAATTAGGTAATGGGATCTCACAAGCGGTGTACGATCTGTAATGCCCCGCCCTTTTTCACTCGTTTTCCGTAAATTAGAGTCTATTTTTTTAAAAAAAAATAACAGAGTGAGCAAAAGCGGGACGCCACGATGCGAGCTAAGTCCGAACTTCTAAAGTCCGACCCTTAACTGGCAAACCCTATGTGTGCATGGACTAAGTCCATGAAAACAGTTCAACATAACAATATAAACATGCAGAATTAAAATCATAACTGCGAAATTATAATAGAACCTAGTTCTATTCCATTTTAGATAGCAAAGTACGTCAAGCCCTTAATCATAATTAACATAACATAATTATCCAAATAAACATCCAAGCATAGCAAATTATCTAAATCATTACATGCCCGAAGTCTAGTTACTCAAATTACAACTCCATGAGTATCTTAAATAAAATATAATCCAATCACATATCCAAGCTCCTATGCTTGGACCTTTTTGCGTTCATCGTTCCCCTCATTTCCTGTATCATTCACTAGGGTAGAAGTAGGGCGTTAGAACAACGCGCCCAGTAGGTATTCCATTTAGGGCTAACACATGGTTAGTACAAAACATATATAATAATATCATAATGCCAAAAACCACATAAACCATGCCATATCATAATGTCAAATGCAATGAGTCCCACCCATCACAAGTACATATAAGTACCCCCACATAAGTCTTTTGGACGCCCCGACAGAGTGTGGCCCCTCCGGTTTCTTCTTGATGGAAATGCACATCAAGGTATCCCACATAGGTTTTTCGGACGCCCCGACGGAGTGTGGCCCCTTTGATTACATATCCTTCACCCCATGCCATGCATGAGATGCTAATGAAACACATGCTATTTTATATTGTAAACATAGCATTAAAACTCACATTTGAAACATATCTTTTACAACGTAAATTCATCAAAATAAGATAAAAACATTGTACATAAACCCATGGTTTCAAAGAGGTGGAATCCTACCAAAGATCACTAACGTGTCCTTCCGCTTTCGTCCGGTAACCGCTCACGATCGTACACACCTTGTGTAATACCTCGGATTTTCAATTTGTTATTTTATATGAAAATTATCCATTTTTAATTATCAACTTAAGATTGGATCTTAAATGGATAAAGAATTGGGCCATGACCCAATTAGGACCCAATCAATGGTGGAATTGGTCTTATTAAAATTTAAATGGGTTGAATTATTTTAGTGATGCATTATATCTAAATTTAAAAATAAAAGATTGCCTTGGCCGTGTGGAGGGATTATCATATCTAAGATTATGCACATAGGATATTTTAAAAAGGGAATGCATATAATCTTAAATTAATTAAAAGAAGTGTCTAAATTAAACACAAGGGCACACGGCAATGGGGCATGTTTTATCTTAGACATATTCTAATCTAAGGAGGGGAGGTCGGCAACCACTAAACAAGGAAGGAGGCCACACGACATTGCCATCTAAGGCAAGGATGGGGCGCACGGCCAAAGGAGGGGGTGAGATTATCTTAAGAACCTTCTAATGTTGGACCAAGGGAAGGTTATATAAAGGAGAGAAGGACAAGGAGGCATGGTTTACACACCATAGCCGAATTTTATCTCTCCCTCTCTCTCTCTCAAGTCCTCATTCACAGCAACACATTAAACCTTGAGATCAGTTTGGTTTTGTTGAAAGATCAAGAAGAAGAAGTGGAAAGAGGCAAAGGAGAAGAAGCTTGGAAGAGCAAGAAATCAATCGGAAAGAGGTTAGTATATTTATTGAATAATTTTATTTATGAAACCAAAGAACCATAGGGTTCGGCCATGGTGTTTGGCCAAACCCCATGGAAGAAGTTTGGATGATGATTTGATGATCTTAAATGGAGAGAAAGAACCATAGGGTTCGGCCATAGTGCATAGCCGAACCCCATGGAAAGACTTGTTTTAGTTTATTGGTTTTAAGAATGAAAACCATAGAGATTGTTAAATAAGTGTTTGGTTTTTATAATATGTGATTTTGAAGAGATTAAATGGAAGATCTATGATTGATTAATGGAGATATGGATAGGGATGAGGGTCGGCAATGCATGGCCGAACCATAATTGCATTATGGCTAAGTGGATTGGATCAAAAAGAATGGAAAGAAAAGGGGTGAGGTAACCCCATCAATTATATTTATGTTTTTAATTGATTTTATGGATGGCAATCAGTTAATGTTATTATTGAATGTTTAATTGGATCTAAACTAATGACCGAGATCATGAACCATAGGGTTCGGCCATGGTGTATGGGCGAACCCCATGGGGTAGATTTGGAATGATAGATGGATTTGGATGCCTAAATTAGAAAGCTTCTAATTAAGGAAAGGGTTTGTTAAATTGGAAAGCATTCCAATTTTGGAAAGGAGGTTTCAAATCTAAGAAACTATCCAATTTTGGAAAGGAGGTTTCTAATCTAAGAAACTATCCAATTTTGGAAATGAGGTTTCTAATCTAAGAAACTATCCAATTATGGAAAGGGGAGTCTAAATATGGAAGGAGTTGCTAAATTGGAAAGCACTCCAATTTTGGAAAGGAGGTTTCTAATCTAAAAAACTATCCAATTTTGGAAAGGAGGTTTCTAATCTAAAAAACTAAACAATTATGGAAAGGGGAGTCTAAATATGGAAGGAGTTGCTAAATTGGAAAGCACTCCAATTGTGGAAAGGAGTAGATTATTTATGGAAACCTTCCATTTATGGAAGGAGGTTGATAATTTTAGTAAGTTTAAATATGGAAACCTTCTAATAATAGAAGGTGGAGTCTAATTAAGGAAACCTTCCAATTATGGAAAGGTGGAGTTTAATTTGGAAACTATACACCATAGTGTTCGGCCAAGGTGTATGGCCGAACCCCATGGTCCAAATTAAGGGATCAAATGGCATTTCATGGTTAAGGGCCGATTGTTGAATCGAATTATGAACCTATTTTATGAGCTATGTTTTGTATATTTTAAATAAAGGGAAGGATACAAACATGTGTTATGAATTATTGATGAAGGTAGTGGCAAAATGGTAATTACATGCCAAAGTGGAGGATCATGGGTTCGGCCATGGTGTATGGCCGAACCCCATGAGTTGTGTTTGATGGACTTGTTTGGTTAAGGAAATTTATAAGGTCTAGTTATTGTAGATTTAAAGGAATAAGGGAACCAATGGCATTTTTGTAAATATGTGAGAATATTGGACATTGGGTTCGGCCATGGTATATTGCCGAACCCCATGATTTAATTATTGGACTATGTGATTGGATTCAAGAAGTGTGCATTATTTTAGAACCTAAACTGTAATGCCCCGCCCTTTTCCAACCTTCCAAAAATCAGAGTCTATTTTTTTATTTTAAATAAGCAAGTGGAAGAGAGCGGGGAACGTCATGACGCGAGTTAAGTTCGGACTTCCAAAGTCCGACCCTTAACTGGCCAACCATGTGTGCATGGACTAAACCATGATAATACACACACGGAGCTACATAAGTCATGCGGAATAATACTAAACTAATTGCGGAACTGACTGATTGCGGAATTATACTGAGTAGATAGCAAAACATAAGTCATCCATTATAAACTACTTAAATCAAATATCCATCAACAAACTAATCACAAAACATAGCAAAGTTACTAAACTATTACATGTCCATATAATGTATCCAAACAACAGTAAATAGAAATCCATTCCAACACCCAAGCATCTATGCTAAGCTTTCCTCGTGATCCTCAGCCTTTTCCTTTCCCTTTCCTTTTCCTGCATCATCCTCTAAGGATAGAAATAGGGCGTTAGATCAACGCACCCAGTAGGTTTTTTTATCAGGGCTACCACATGGTTAGTATATAAAAACATGCATATATCATAATATTTGATCATAAAAAACATATAAAATCAATGTTATGTATGTATGTGCAAATGTAACGAGTCTCACCTATCACAAGTATATATAGCTATCACTTGACGGGACTCACACGTCAAAGTAATCCACAGTACTACTCATTTCCTATGGATAGGACTCTCATCATTATGTTATTCCTCCTGGCGGGACTCTCATCGTCTAAGGAAGCCCCACAGATGCATCACGGGCATACCGACGGAGTGTGGGCTCCGGCTTCCATAATCATCACCCCATGCCATGCATGAGATGTCAATGAATATATGTCATTTGTAAATATATATCTCATCATTCAAAACCAATTTGAAACATAAGACAATAACATTATATCTCATACAAATCATGATAAAACCAATTATAAAAGTGGTTACAAGTAGGTAGGAAACCTACAGAGAGTTCTCTTAACAGTCCGCTCTTCTTAGACCGTCACCCGTTCATGACTCGTGCGCCGTTCAAGTCCCATTACCTTGTTTGTATGACTGCAAGTTAATAACATAATCTTTTGATTTCTTATTAGGTTTAATTCCCAAAAACCACCTTGTGGGGTTCGGCCATAGCCATGGCCGAACCTCACCCACTTTGGATTTGATCTTCCATTTCATTTGATCAATCCCTTCATATTACAATTTGACTTGTATTTACGGTTTTGCCATTGGCCTAACCAATGTTTAATTTTTGCTAATAATCCAAGTCCATATAACCAATCCACATTAGTGGGGTTCGGCCATACAACTTGGCCGAACCTCACCAATCCAAATTGGTCTCTTAATCTTTTTAAAATTAAGACTAGTTACCCATCTATCCATGTGATTAACTAGTCCTTAATCTTCCATCACTTTCTTGGTTCCAACATCACTTCCATCCATCAAAACTACTCCATGGGGTTCGGCCATACATATGTCCGAACCCTATGGTTCTTTATTTCCACTTATTAATATGCTAACAATCCATTTAAGATATTCATATCATTCCATAATTTTTATCCTTCAAAACCCTCAAACATGACCTATGTTTCTGTCATTGGGGTTCGGCCATTATGTTTCTGTCAATGGGGTTCGGCCATACCCATGGCCAAACCCTATAGATCATCCTTGGTTCTTTTATCCATTCATCATACTTCACCATTTAATCATATTTTTAGACCTTTTGAAAATATTACAAAACCAACAATAATTTTTACCCATATACTTGAATCCAAATACCTATTCAATGGTCCATGGGGTTCGGCCATACACATGGCCGAAGACAATGGTTCTCTTGAGTCAATGATTCCATCATTTATACATAATTTAGACTCAATACTTTTTAGCCATAAAAACCATATGGTTTAGCCATCCCATGGCCGACCCAAGATAATAAACTTATCTTCATTCAAAAACCTTTTAACACCCTCCATAACTTGTATGGTTTTTATCTCTTTCAAAACCATCAAAATTAACCATAAGCCTATTAAATCCTTTCATGGGGTTTGGCCATCCCAAGTGACCGAACCCTATGGCCTATGATTTGAACCTCTTTAACATACACTTTGTGTCTCATTAAAACATATAAAAATCTCCATGGTTTTGCATGGTTTTTTAGCCATCCAAAAACCATCAACCTAACCAACTCTTTTCATGGGGTTCGGCCATCCAAAGTGGCCGAACCCTATGGTCCATGTTTTCTATCTTTTTAAACATCATTATTCATAATTTAAAGCTTTGGTAGATTCGGCCATACCATGGCCAAATCATGTTCCATTTAACCAACTTTATTAAACAAAATTCCATGGACTACTTACCAATTCTCTAAGCCTTTCTTCTTGCCTTTGATCCTTGCTTCTTATCTTTCTTAACCTCCCTTCTTTTGCTGATTATGTGCTTGATCAATGGTGAAAAACACCAAAGGATAATTCGGCCAAGGAGGTAGGTTCTTGAGAGAGAGAGAGAGATGAAGTCTATGGTTTCTTTGGGATGAAAATCGGCCAAGTATGGTGGTGTATTCCTTTTGTTAAACAGCCCCATTTCCTCTCATTAACCCCTCATCAATCCTTGATCAAACCAAGGAGTCACTTGGTGCCAACCAAGGCACCCCTTGGCACTCCCAACGTTGGGGCTTGGGTTTCCATCATGAGATGGAAACCCTCCAAATTCCCCATGAGATTTTTTTCTCATTTCATTAAACCTCACACATGGGAAACCCTCCATGCCATCAACGTATGGGACCTATCCTTGGTGGGGTTTGAGACCAAGGCAACTCCTCACCTTCCACTTGACTCACTTGAATTACAAGGCCCCTTTGGTTTCCATTTTAACTCACCCAACTCATTAACTCAACTCACCACATTTAATGCCATTCATTTAATGCACTTGAGTCAACTCCATTACTTAATTCAAATCCAACTCATTTCAGTCCCAACTCAACCTGATTTAACTCACATTTGAGCTCACTTGAGGGTCCACACGGTCAACCATGGTCAACTCGACCCATTGGGTCTCAATTGGGTCCTTTGATCCAATTTGACACCATGACCCATTTATATGTGGTTTAGCCATTTAAATGTGGTTTGTACATTAGCATCAAGCCTACCTATTTATCCTCCATTTGACTCTAAATTAATTCAGCCTAACCCAATTACATTTGGGATCACCCAATGGTCAAATACGTCCATCATGATCCATTGGGTCCCAATTGGGGCCTTTGACCCAAATAACCATCTTGACCCAATTAGATGTACAATAATCATTTAATCTAATTTGATCTTTATAATATGTACAATAGCCTTAATTTGAACAATGGACCCCACCATTTTATCATTTACCATTCCAATGGCATTTTTGTAAATATCAATATCTTTGAAAAGTCAGGGTACATAAGCAAGTAAAGTGACTAAAGTTTAAATCAATGGCATTTTGGTAATTAATGGGATAAATGAACAAAAAGGGTGAGGCTCGGCTATGGGTATGGCCAAACCCCACAAGTTTGGTTAATGGACTATAAATGTGGTACATCAAGTGAGGCTTGGTTTTGATTTATTATTATATTATAAGGTAGCGGGATCTCGCAAGCGGTGTGCGATCAATGATCGAATCTTGGACGGAAACGCAAGGACTCGTGAACGGTCTTTGGTAGGATTCCACCTCTTTGAAACCATGGATTTATGTACTTTGTTTTATCTTATGTTTGATGAAAATATGTTTCAAAGGATATACTTTATTATTGAATTTCAAATGCTATGTTTAATTGTATAAATAACATGTGTTGATTATGTTTCAAAAGGAGATTTTAAATGCCTTGTTTATGTTATAAAATAGCATGTGTTTCATTGGCATCTCATGCATGGCATGGGGTGGAGGATTTATAACCGGAGGGGTCACACTCCGTCGGGGCGTCCGAAAAACCTATGTGCCGAACGTTGATGTGCTTTTCCATTAGGAAGAAAACGGAGGGTCCACACTCCGCCGGGGCGTCTGGAGGACCTATGTGGTGGGTACATTTATGTACATGTGATGGGTAGGACTCAATGCATATTTGTCATCATTGCATGGCATAGATTTTACCCAGTTTTATATATTATGTTATAATATATGCTTTGTACTAACCATGTGTTAGCCGTAACTGGAATACTTATTGGGGCGCGTTGTTCTAAAGCCCTACTTCTACCTTAGTTGATGATACAAGTAATCAGGGGAACGATGAAAGTAAGACGGACCAGGCATAGGAGCTTGGAAGACTTATTTTCATGTTTTGAATAAAGTTACTCATGAACTTCTATTTGAGTATTTGGATTTCGGAATGTAATAACTTAGATGGTCGAATGATTTATTTGATAATTATGATGTTTTCATTATGGACAAGGACTTGACGTACTTTGCTATCTGATTGGAATAGAACTTGGTTCTATTATGTTTCCGCATTTTGATGTTATGATTCCGCAGGTTATGATTTTTATTCCGCAAGTTGATATTGTTATGTGTTAACCATTTTCGTGAGCTTAGTCCATGTACACATAGGGTTGGCCAGTTAAGGGTCGGACTTTGAAGTTCGGACTTAGCTCGCGTCGTGACGTTCCACGCTCTATCACTCTACTCTGTTATAAAGAAAAAATATACTCAGAATTTACGGGAAAAAGCGAGTGAAAAATGGCGGGCCGTTACAGTTGGTATCAGAGCGAACCTGAAACTTGAATCTTTTGGGGTAAATTAATCCCGTCACCGTGCATTAATTTACTCCGTTAGACTTAAACGGATGATAGCAAAAGAAGTACAGTAAAAATAATCGGATTATCAAACATAGCAACATAAGATGTATTTCCCCAGAAAACAAGGCAAAAATCAAGAGTGCTTATTTGGAAATTTTCCCCAACAGGCAGGAAATATAAATTTTGTTTATGGAAACTAAGTCTTGATGTTTTCAATGGCTTAGGGAACAATGGTTCCAAAGGGAAAGTCAATGAGAAATACCTGACAAAACCAAAAGGGTGGTGATGAGGAGGAGCCTGTCACCGTGAGGAAGAACAATCTCACCATGAGAAGGAACAACATTCTTACCGTGAGGAAGAACAATCTCACCACGAGAAGGAAAAAGTAGTGTGAACATACCAGTGGTACCTCCTGAATTACAAAATCTGGTTCAAGCGGTGCTTACTTCAGTGCTCCAACAACATATGAATGAGAATGGAACCGCCAACGGAAACAATGACAGGAGCATGGTCAGGGATTTCCAGCAACAACGCCCTCCTTACTTCAAGGGGAGAGAAGGGGCTGTTGGAGGCGAAAACTGGCTGAAGAAAATTTCTCAGATTCTGACCCTATTGAATATCATGAGTCATGCTCACAAGATTTTACTGGCCACATCACATCTGATTGATGATGTTGGTATATGGTGGGAGGTGATAGAGAAGCAGCGGGCACTTATTCCGGAAGGGGAGAGGATTACCATGACTTGGGAGCAGTTCTCAGCTACCTTCCTGGAACATTACTTTCCTGAGGAGGAGAAGGAGCGCCATGTAACACCCCAATTTTTCAATAAAAGGGAAAATTACGAAAATGCCCCTGAATTATTAAATTAATTATTTTGTGATGTCAAAATAAGAAATGTTGGGGCCCATTGCTCAAATTAAGGTCGTATGAGCACATTATATATCTATCAAGTTGATTTGGATGGGTTATTTACATCAATTGGGTTGGAAATGGCTAAATGGGTCAAAGGGCTCAATTGGACCCAATGGGTCAAAATGGATGATTTGACCATTGTGTAAGCTTAAATTAAATAGGGTTAAGCCTATTTGATTGGAAATCAAGTAGAGAAGAAATGGGTAGGCATGATCCATATGAGAAAACCACTTACAAATGACCAAAATACCATAATTGGGTCATAGAGTCAAAAACGGGTCAAGGAGCTAAAGGGGGGACCCAACGGGTCGGGTTGACCAGTTTGACCACGGATGACCGTGTGGGCCCTCAATTGAACTCA
Source organism: Chimonanthus praecox (assembly GCA_022113865.1). NCBI lineage: Eukaryota > Viridiplantae > Streptophyta > Magnoliopsida > Laurales > Calycanthaceae > Chimonanthus > Chimonanthus praecox. The sequence continues at coordinate 31,748,233 of CM039089.1, read as the reverse complement.
AGTGTGAGTTAATTCAGCTTGAGTTGGACTGATTTGGAATAAGTTTGATTTAAGAAATGAGTTGACTCAAACTTGGTGCATTAAAGATGATGAGTTGGATGAGTTGGTTTAGAATAAAAATATCATGAGTTAAGTGAGTCAAGAAGAGGTAGAAAGGAGTTGTAATCTCACTCAACACCTGATCAAACTCATCACAACCGTTGAGTGTGAAGGGGTGCTTTGGGAAAGCCAAAAGACACCAAGGTTGGGCGGTACCTATTCATGAAGAGTTGCATTGGTTCATTTCCAAAGAGATGCAATGTTTGGCACCAAGGGGTGCAACGTTTGGCACCAAGGGGTGTCTTGGTTAACACCCTTTGCCCCATCGTTTTTAACAACATTAATGAGGGAGGATGAATGGGAGTTGGGGGGCTGAAACTATAAAAGAAAAACCTTACCATACATGGCCTTTTTTCACACAAAGAAATCCAAAAATTCCCATCTCTCTCCCTCTCTCCAATTCGTTTTCTTGGCTGAACAGCAGAGGTTTTTGGCACCAGTTAGTCAAGTACAAACCAGCAAGAAATTAAGGAAAGAAAGAAGAAATAAAAGGGAGAAAACAAGGATCAAAGACAAGGAGGAAGTTTGGAAAATTTGGTAAGTATCTATATGTTATTTTGGTTTAATAACATGAAACAAGTGAGGTATGTATTGGGCCATGGTCATGGCCGAATACACCAATGTTTAACCTTGATAAATGGAGGATTTAAAATGGTAAAAATAACCATTGGGTTCGGCCACCATGGAGGGCCGAACCCCATGTAAAAGATGGGTGGTTTTTCATATTTTGAAACATGGAAACCATGGGTTTTATGGACTGATTTTTGGGTCATTTTGTGGCCGAAATAAGTAAGGTTTTAAAGTGTGATGATAAGGTTTAAAGGATGGAAATTGAGAACATGGAGTTCGGCCACTTTGGATGGCCGAACCCCATGGAAACAAGTGGATGATGGTGATGGTTTTTGGAAATTAAAACCATAAAAAATGATGAACTGTTATGGGTGTTTAAATCATGAAATTGGATGTCATGTTTGCGCCATGGAATGGCCGAATACTTCAAGAAAATAAAACCTTGGATTAAGTTGATTAAAATGGTGTAAGTGTATCATTGGGTTCGGCACATGGGATGGCCGAACCCCATGATTTTGTTTGAGTAATTGGTTGGTTTTTGAAAGGTAAAACCCGATAATGTATGATGTTTATTACATGATGATGGGAGGTTTAAAAATAGTAAGAATAACCATTGGGTTCGGCCAGCATGGAGGGCCGAACCCCATGTAAAAGAAGGTTGGTTTTCATGTTGGGAAACATGGAAACCATGGACCTTTGTGGACTGTTTTTGGTATGGTTTTTGAGAGATAAAACAATACCAATGGTGGACATTTTTATGTGATAAGGGTACTGATTTTGGGTTGGCCATAGGATGGCTAAACTATGTGTTAAACATGGCTAAGGGGTAGAGCCAATTGGTATTTATATAATGGGGCTGTTTTTGGGATAAATGGACTAAAGTTTATGGGTTTCTTATGAGATTTAAATGTGATAAGCTTACTGATTTGGCTCAGCCTATGGATGACTGAACCATGTAATAACCTTGGAAAAAAGGGTATAGCCTAAGTTAAATACCTAGGTTAAAGTTATTGGAACCAATGGCATGTTTGTAAATAAAGGTCACAATCATGAGATGAAAGTTGGAGCTAAGTGAAATAAGTGTGGTTCGGCCAAGGTGTATGGCCGAACCCCACCTATAAACATTTGTTTCGGGTAATATTTCTATGGTCATAAATTGTTATAAAAGATGAGCCAATGGCAAAAATTGTAAATATGAGCAATAAGGGAAGGACTTGAAAGAAGGACCAAATTAAGATGTTTTGGGTCTTATATGTGAATGGATATTTAAGTGACAATATGATTTACTGATTATTGTATCACAAGGTGACGAGAGTTGAACGACGAACAAGTCGTGATCAAGTGGAAAGGAACAAACACCAAAGGGAATTTTCAGTAGGTTTCCTACCTACTTGTAACCACAGTTTTACCCAGTTTTCTTATGAGACTCTTGTTTTATCTTATGTGTTTCAAATGATATATTATGCATTATCAAATGACATACGGCATTGGCATCTCATGCATAAACATGGGATGATGAATGAGGTTCTACAGTGTTACAATTATGGGTTACGTCCTCCTTAGGCGATGAGAGTTCCGCCAGGAAGAGTAACATGATGATCATTGTCACAGTGGTCTCCTTAGGCGAAGAGAGTCCCGTCAGGAGGACTAATACGTGATATGAATCAGTCAGTGATGAAGAGATGGAAGTTGTATTGTGATTTATCTTGTCGGTGCATGGCACGACAAGTGATGGCTATGGATGTATATGATGGGGGAGGCTCATTGCATGTGCATACATCATAGCATTGTTTTACCTGTTTTGATGATCATATATTATGATATGTATATGCATGTTTTATTGCTAACATGTGGTAGCCTTGATTCGGGAACCTACTGGGCGCGTTGATCTAACGCCCTAATTCTATCCTCAGAGGAGATTGCAGGTACAAGCAAAGGGAAAGGAAAGGTCGTTGACGGGAGGGGAACCAAGCCTAAGTGCTTGAATGATGGATTGGATTACTTAATATTACTGTCATTTGTATACTTTTGTTGGACATGTAATAATTCACTACTTGCTTGGTTTGAGTAGGTTGATAACATTTGGATGTTTGATCTATGATAAATAATGTTTAGGACTGTTACTTGCTATCTCGTCTTTCTATTCCGCAATTAATCTAGATTATTCCGCATGTTGATGTTAGTTCCAAGTGTGATTCACTATCATGGTCTATTCCATGTACACATGGGTGGCCAGTTAAGGTTCAGACTTGGGTAGTCTGAACTTAACTCGCGTCGTGACGCCGTCCACTCTTTTTCGATGTTTTATTATTACTTTAAAAAAAAATTAGACTCTGAAATTCTCGGAAAGGGCGGGGCGTTACACGCCAGACACAGGCTTTTCTATCTTTGGTACAGGGTATCATGATGGTGGCAGAGTACCACCAGAAGTTTCTCAGTTTATCTGTGTATGCATTTTATATGGTGGATACTGAGCATCGTAGGGCACGGAAGTTTGAGCGGGGCCTTCGGCCTAACATAAGGGCCAAGGTAACTATATTCAAGGCACCTACATTGGCAGAAGTGGTCAGCAGGGCCACTATAGCAGAGCAGGAATTGGCTTAGTTGATGCGGTTTGACAATCGCCGAGCTCAGAGTGGGAGGGGTACATTCCAGCCCAACAAGAGGTTCCGAACGAACTCTAACAGACCCGCGCCATCTACCTGGTCAACAGGGGGCTTTCGTCCCAATCATCCCTCCCCATCTGCATCAGTCACTCAGGCTCCTAGAGGAGGGAGCAATTGCTTTCATTGTGATTAGCCTGGTCACTTTAAGAGGGAATGTCCACAACTCAACAAACCCTCATATTCGAAAGGCTCATCTCGTCTACCACTTAGGCCAGCTAATTCACGTGGAGGTAGGACAGTTAATCAGGCGGGACGGCCACCTACAGGATCTGGACGGGTATTTACCTTAGTACCACCAGCAGCAGAGGATCATTCATTGATTCAAGGTATGGCAATAGTCAGTAGTTCCTACGCCTTTGCATTATTTGATTCGGGAGCATCACACTCTTTCATATCTACTGCATTTGTAACTGCTACTGGTACATTGGTACAAAAACTGTCCACATCATTCACTACAGTATCCCCCGTCGGAGACACATCATTGGGACTTATATGCACAGTAGTGAATACTAAACTTGCTGGACTCAGATTTGAGTTCAATTATTTGGTGCTCGATATATCAGAATATGATATTATTTCCGGCATGGATTGGTTGGCAAGCTTTAGGGCCAACATTGATTGTTATCGTCGCAGGGTGACATTTTGGTCGCCCGAGGGAAAACAACATGTGGTGCGTGCTGATAAACAAAGCAGACTGCATGAAGGGTTGAATCATCTGGTATTGAATATTATCAGAATCAACAAGACACCGGTGGTTGAACTTCCTGAAATAGTAAAGGACTATGCGGACGTCTTTCCAAAGGAACTCCCTGGTTTGCCTCCCATGAGGGAGATCAATTTTGAAATCAAGTTGTATCCTGGCACTGCACCAGTGTCATTACCACATTACCGGATGGCACCAGCAGAGATGTCTGAGTTAAAGAAGCAGATTGATGAACTGCTCAGATTGGGGTGCATTCGGAACAGTATGTCGGCTTGGGGAGCTCCAGTTTTATTTGTGAAGAAGAGGATGGTTCACTCCGTATGTGTGTGGATTACAAAAAATTGAACCAGCTGACGGTCAGAAATAAATACCCTCTACCCAGGATCGATGATTTATTTGATCAACTTAAAGGTTCCTGTCATTTTTCTAAGATTGATTTGATGTCCGGATATCACCAAATCCGGGTTAGGGAGGAGGACATAGAGAAGACAGGATTCAGAACGCGGTATGGGCTATATGAGTTTGTAGTCATGTCGTTTGGACTCACCAATGCACCGGTTGTGTTCACGGATCTTATGAACATGATCTTCCGTCCCTATTTGGACAAATTTGTTATTGTATTCATTGATGATATTTTGATTTACTCTAAGACTCAGAAAGAACATGCTGAGCATCTGAGAATAGTTCTGGACACTTTGAGGAAGAACCAGTTATATGCTAAAGCTAGTAAATGTGAATTTTTGCTATCTGAGGTCAGCTTCTTAGGACATGTTATATCAGAAGAAGGTATAGCCGTGGATCCGGCTAAGGTCGCGGCAGTAAGAGATTGGAAAGCGCCAAAGAATGTAACCGAGATCCGTAGTTTCTTGGGATTGGCAGGTTATTACGGGAAATTTATCATGGACTTCTCTAAAATTGCATCTCCACTTACTCGACTCACTCAGAAAGGAGTCAAATATGAGTGCTCAGATCTATGTAACCAGAGATTTGAAGAGCTGAAGAAGAGACTTACCATTGCTCCTATCCTAATTTTACAGGAAAGAGGCAAGTGTTATGAGGTACAATGCGATGCTTCAGGAGAGGCACTGGGGTGTACACTCAGTCAAAGTAATCGTGTGGTGGTTTATGGCTCAAGACAGTTGAAAATTCATGAACGTCTCTACCCTACACAAGATCTGGAACCAGCTGCAGTGGTTTTCACTCTCAAAAGCTGGAGACATTATCTTTATGGCGAGAAATTTGAAGTGTTTTCAGATCATAAGAGCTTGAAATATTTGTTTGATCAGAAAGAGCTCAACTTAAGGAAGCGCAGATGGATGGAATATCTGGCAGATTATGAGTTCGCACTTCGTTATCACCCTGGCAAGGCGAACAAGGTGGCAGATGCCCTCAGCCGTTTATCACTTGCATCAGTAGCATGTTTGATCAGGACAAAATGGGAGATGCTGAATACCATTCGAGAATTTAAATTTTACCTCAATAACTATGGGACTATTTATAATTTGATCATACGGTCCAACATGGTTTCCAAGATTGAACAGGAACAGTGGACAGACCCGGAGGTGGAGGAGATTTGGGTTAAGATGTCTACTGGTGAAGTCATACCGGAATGGGAGTTAAGACGAGGACAAGGTCTTGCATTCCGATGACGGATTTATGCACCTAAAAGCTGCAGAAAAGAGTTATTTGTTGAGGTACATCAGACCAAACTCTCTATTCATCTGGGCGCACTAAGATGTATCACGACCTGGAGAGAATTTCTGGTGGCACGGACTCAAAAGAGATGTGGTAGAATTTGTAGCACATTGCTTAACTTGTCAACAGGTTAAGACGGAACATCAAAAGCCACCAGGGTTACTCAAACCCTTACCAGTGCCGGAATGGAAATGGGAACACATTTCTATGGATTTTGTTACAGGGTTGCCAAGGTCATCAAAGGGCAACGATGCGATATGGGTCGTGGTAGACCGACTGACCAAATCTACACATTTCATTCCTATTAAGATGACAGACTTATCTAAGACTTTGGGTCGGCGGTATATCAAGGATATCATCGAATTGCATGGTATACCTCGGACTATTGTGTCTGACAGAGATGGTCGATTCACAGCAGAGTATGGCAGAGCATTCAGTCGGCCATGGGAACAGATCTACTGATTACTACAGCATTCCATCCACACACTGATGGACAGTCTGAGAGAACAATACAGACATTGGAGGACATGCTGAGAGCATGTATGCTAGATTTCAAGGGTGGATGGGAGGATCACTTGCCGTTGGTAGAATTCTCATACAACAACAGTTACCAGGGAAGCCTCCAGATTTCTTCATTTGAGGCATTATATGGTAGACCATGTAGGTAACCAGTGTGCTGGACAGAGGCTGGTGAGCCTGCACTGATTGGGCCTGAATTGGTTGCAGAGAATACAGTGCAGATACAGTTGATACGGCAGCATCTATTGACTGTGCAGAGTCGTCAGAAGAGTTATACTGACAATAGAAGGAGGTTCCTTGAATTTGAAGTGGGAGACATGGTGTTCTTGAAAGTCTCACCACGAAAGGGACACATGAAACTTGGAAAGAAAGGGAAATTATCACCAAGATATGTGGGACCATTTTCTATCATAAGACGGGTGGGGGACGTGGCTTATCAATTGGCACTCCCATCACAGTTGGCATCTTTACACGATGTGTTTCATATATCGATGTTGAGAAAGTATAATCCTGATCCTTCTCATGTATTAAACGTACAAGATATAAAGGTTCTGAGCGACGTGACATACGTTGAGAAGCCTGTCCGAGTGTTGGACACAGAACAAAGGGTGTTACTGTAACGCCCTGACCTTTTCACCCTTCTGAAAATCAGAGTCTGAAAATTTCTTTTGAAAGAAACATAGAGTGAATGAGAGCGGGAGCGCCACGACGCGAGTTAAGTTCAGACTACTCAAGTTTGGACCTTAACTGGCCACCCATGTGTACATGGACTAGACCATGATAATAAATCACACATAGAACTAACAATAACATGCGGAATAAACTAGACTGTTACTTGCTATCCATTTCATATTATTCCGCTCTCGTTCACTCTATGTTTCGAAAGGGTGTTCTATGTTATTGTAACACCCCAATTTCTCAATGAAATGGATAATTACGAAAATGCCCCTGGTTTGGTAAATTATTTTTTTGTGATGTCAAATAAGGAAATGGTGGGGCCCATTGCTCAAATTAAGATCATATGAGCACATTTTAAATGTCAAGTTTGATTAGATGGGTTATGTACATCAATTGGGTCGAAAATGGCTAAATGGGTCAAAGGGCCCAATTGGACCCAATGGGTCATAATGGATGATTTGACCATTGTGTAAGCTCAAATTAAATGGGGTCAAGCTGAACTGATTGGAAATCAAGTATAGCAAAAATGGGTAGGCTTGAAACACAAGTGAAAACCAATTAAAAATGGCAAAAATCAGCCCATGAATGGGTCATGTTGTCAAAATGGGTCAAGGGGCTGATTGGGGACCCAATGGGTCGGGTTGACCAAGTTGATCACGGATGACCGTGTGGACCCTCAATTGAACTCATGTATGAGTTAGTTCAGCTTGAGTTGGATTGATTTGGAGTGAGTTTGATTTAAGAAAAGAGTTGACTCAAACTTGGTGCATTAAATGTGATGAGTTGGATGAGTTGGGTTAGAATAAAAATATCATGAGTTAAGTGAGTCAAGAGGAAGTGGAAAGGTATTGGTAATCACACATAACTCTTGGAGAATCAATCCCAGCCGTTGAGAGTGAAGAGGTGCCTTGGCAAAGCCAAGGGACACCAAGCTTTGGCGGCATCCATCCCATCTCATGAGATGCATGGGCTGAAATGAAAGGTTGCACCGTTTGGGTGTGGGGGTGTCTTGAATGAAACCCAATACCCCATCGGTTTTGGCAAGATTAAATGATGGAAATGAATGTAAATTGGGACTGAAACTACAAAAGGAAAAGGTTACCTTTTTTGGCCTATTTTCACATTGAAAATCCAAGAAATTCCCATCTCTCTCTCCCTCTCTTCAAGTTCGTTTTTCTTGGCTTAACAGCAGAGGTTTTGGCACCAGTTAATCAAGCATAAACAGCAAAGGAAAGAAGGCGAAGAAGGATTGGAAGTAAAGATTAAAAGCAAGGAAGTTTGGTAAGTTTTTACTGAAGTAATTGGTTTAATAAAGAGCTTGAAGTTATAAAATTTGGATGACATAATTTGGTCAAGTATGGCCGAATTTGTCATAGGTCTAAACCTGGGATTAGATGGCTTAAAAGGATAAGAAAATATGCCATTGGGTTCGGCCAACTTGGTTGGCCGAACCACAACCATGAAAAATGTGGATTTGATTTGGATGGTTTTTTGGAATTTAAAACCATACAAGTATGGGACTGTTTTTTGATGTTTTATTAGATTTAAAGTGTATGTTTTAAAAAGGTTAAAACATAAATATGGAAGTTTGATTTAGACCTAGATGAATGATTAAGAAATTCAAAACCAAAGGTCATAGAGTTCGGCCACCATGGAGGGCCAAACCCCATGCAAATGATTGTTTGGTTTTGATGTTTTTGAAACATATAAACCATGAAGTTGGTGGAGTGTTTTTTGATGTTTCTTTAAGACTCAAATGCATGTTTTGAAGAGGGTTAAAAACATGGACTTGAATGACATCAAGGACTGAAGGTATCATGGGTCTAAATCATAGATTTAAATTGATGAAATGGACCATTGGGATCGGCCATTTTGAATGGCCGAATCCCATGAAGTGTTATGGTCATTTGGACAAAGTGATGAACTTATTTAGATGGTTTTGAAGGGTAAAAACATGGTAACATTGTACTGATTTTTATATGTGTAAATGACACTTAAAACATGCTTAAGAGGACCAAAACATGGACATAGGGTTCGGCCACCTTGGATGGCCGAACCCCATGAAAGTATTTGAGGATTTTGGTGAGTTAAAAACCATATAAATTATGGTGTTTTATGTGATTTGATGAAGATTAACTTGTTGTTATTGGTTGGCCGATATAGGGCTGAACCATGTCAATGTTAGGGTTAAGTTACTGATTCAAATCATGGGAAGAGGATGGACCAATTAAATCAAGGGAACCATTGGGTTCGGCCATGTGCATGGCCGAACCCCATGGGGCTGTTTTTGGGATAAATGGACTAAGTTTATGGGTTAGGTTTGTTATTGTTTCCATGATTTCATAAAGGGTTTGAAGTATTTTAATGGAGAACCATTTGATGACGGATAAGTGGGAATACAAGGTTCGGCCAGGTATAGGGCCGAACCCCATAAAATGACAATTGTTTTGATGTGGTTTAGTTTAGTGGCAAAGCTGTAAATAAGGATGATAATGGATAGAAAAAGGTCATGAAAGGAGGTTAAATCAAGGTGGTATGGTTCGGCCATGGTGCATGGCCGAACCCTACCAAGACATATTTAAAGGGTTAAGTATTAAGAGTTGATTAAATGAAAAAGGAAGTTAAATCCTAAGTTGGTGATGTTCGGCCAAGGGCATAGCCGAACCCCACAAAGTGTTGCTGAGTCTTAGATGTGATATGAATCAACTTAATGATGAAGGGTCTTTCCACAGGTAACGAGGATTACTGTGGATTACCTTATCATGTGAGGCCCGGATGGAAGTGTATTGTGATTTACCTTGACGGTGAGAGTCCCGTCAAGTGATGACTATGTATGTGTGATGGGGTGGGGCTCATTACAATTGCATACATACATAGCATGGTTTTATATGTTTTTGATAATCATGTACTATGATATATATGCATGTTTTATATGCTAACCATGTGGTAGCCCTGATCGAGAACCTACTGGGCGCGTTGATCTAACGCCCTAATTCTATCCTTAGAGGATAACATAGGAACAAGGAAGGGAAAAGAGAAGGTCGATGATCGGGAGGGGAGCCAAGTCTAAGTACTTGAATGATGAATAAGATTTCTATATTTCTGTCATATGAATTATATTTTGATGGACATGTAATTAGTTAATACTTTGCTATGGTTTGATTAGGCTATTAACTATGGATGGTTGTTTTATCTTAATTATCAATTGAGACAGTTACTTGTTATCTATTCATATTATTCCGCAGTTAGTCTAGTTTATTCCGCATGTTATTGTTAGTTCTATGTGTGATTTATTATCATGGTCAAGTCCATGTACACATGGGTGGCCAATTAAGGTCCAGACTTGAGTAGTTTGAACTTAACTCGCGTCGTGGCGCTCCCGCTCTCGTTCACTTTATGTTGCTTTCAAAAGAAATTTTCAGACTCTGATTTTCGGAAGGGTGAAAAGGGTGGGGCGTTACAGTTACGGAATCGAGCGATCCAGTTTGTCAAGATAGTATGGGATTGACATGGCATTGAAGAAGCTACATGGGAACTCGAGTCGGAAATGAAGAAGGCTCATCCTGAGCTATTTAGGTAAATGTTTGAAACCCTACTTCACTCGATTTTCAGGACGAAAATTTTAAAAAGAGGGTTGTATTGTAATACCCTGGATTTTCAATTTGTTATTTTATATGAAAATTATCCATTTTTAATTATCAACTTAAGATTGGATCTTAAATGGATAAAGAATTGGGCCATGACCCAATTAGGACCCAATCAATGGTGGAATTGGTCTTATTAAAATTTAAATTGGTTGAACTATTTTAGTGATGCATTATATCTAAATTTAAAAATAAAAGATTGCCTTGGCCGTGTGGAGGGATTATCATATCTAAGATTATGCGCATAAGATATTTTAAAAAGGGATTGCATATAATCTTAAATTAATTAAAAGAAGTGTCTAAATTAAACACAAGGGCACACGACAATGGGGCATGTTTTATCTTAGACATATTCTAATCTAAGGAGGGGAGGTCGGCAACCACTAAACCAGGAAGGAGGCCACACGGCATTCCCATCTAAGGCAAAGATGGGGAGCACGGCCAAAGGAGGGGGTGAGATTATCTTAAGAACCTTCTAATGTGGGACCAAGGGAAGGTTATATAAAGGAGAGAAGGACAATGGGGCATGGTTTACACACCATAGCCGAATTTTATCTCTCCCTCTCTCTCTCTCAAGTCCTCATTCACGGTAACACTTCAACCTTGAGATCAGTTCAGTTTTGGTGAAAGATCAAGAAGAAGAAGTGGAAAGAGGCAAAGGAGAAGAAGCTTCGAAGAGCAAGAAATATATCGGAAAGAGGTTAGTATATTGATTGAATAATTTTATTTATGAAACCAAAGAACCATAGGGTTCGGCCATGGTGTGTGGCCGAACTCCATGGAAGAAGTTTGGATGATGATTTGATGATCTTAAATGGAGAGAAAGAACACATGGCCGAACCCCATGGAAAGACTTGTTTTAGTTTATTGGTTTTAAGAATGAAAACCATAGAGATTGTTAAATAAGTGTTTGGTTTTTATAATATGTGATTTTGAAGGGATTAAATGGAAGATCTATGATTGATTAATGGAGATGGATAGGGATGAGGGTCGGCCATGGCATGGCCGAACCATAACTGCATTATGGCTAAGTGGATTGGATAAAAAAGAATGGAAAAGAAAGGGGTGAGGTTCGGCCATGGAGTATGGCCGAACCCCATCAATTATATTTATGTTTTTAATTGATTTTATGGATGGTAATCGGTTAATGTTATTATTGAATGTTTAATTGGATCTAAACTAATGGCCGAGATCATGAACCATAGGGTTCGGCCATGGTGTATGGTTGAATCCCATGGGTAGATTTGGAATGATAGATGGATTTGGATGGCTAAATTAGAAAGTTTCTAATTAAGGAAAGGGGTTGCTAAATTGGAAAGCACTCCAATTTTGGAAATGAGGTTTCTAATATAAAAAACTATCCAATTTTGGAAAAGAGGTTTCTAATCTAAGAAACTATCCAATTATGGAAAGGAGAGTCTAAATATGGAAGGAGTTGCTAAATTGGAAAGCACTCCAATTTTGGAAAGGAGGTTCCTAATCTAAGAAATTATCCAATTATGGAAAGGGGAGTCTAAATATGGAAGGAGTTGCTAAATTGGTAAGCACTCCAATTATGGAAAGGAGTAGGTTATTTATGGAAACCTTCCATTTATGGAAGGGGGTTGATAATTTTAGTAAGTTTATATATGGAAACCTTCTAATAATAGAAGGTGGAGTCTAATTAAGGAAACCTTCCAATTATAGAAAGGTGGAGTTTAATTTGGAAACTATACACCATAGGGTTCGGCCAAGGTGTATGGTCGAACCCCATGGTCCAAATTAAGGGATCAAATGGCATTTTAATTCATGGTTAAGGGCTGATTGATGAATCGAATTATGAACCTATTTTATGAGTTATGTTTTGTATATTTTAAATAAAGGGAATGATATAAACATGTGTTATGAATTATTGATGAAGGTGGTGGCAAAATGGTAATTACATGCCAAAGTGGAGGATCATGGTTCGGCCATGGTGTATGGCCGAACCCCATGAGTTGTGTTTGATGAACTTGTTTGGTTAAGGAAATTTATAAGGTCTAGTTATTGTAGATTTAAAGGAATAAGGGAACCAATGGCATTTTTGTAAATATGTGAGAATATTGGACATTGGGTTCGGCCATGGTGTATTGCCGAACCCCATGATTTAATTATTGGACTATGTGATTGGATTCAACAAGTGTGCATTATTTTAGAACCTAAGCAAGTAAAGTGACTAAAGTTTAGATCAATGGCATTTTGGTAATTAATGGGATAAATGAACAAAAAGGGTGAGGCTCGGCCATGGGTATGGCCGAACCCCACAAGTTTGGTCAATGGACTATAAATGTGGTAAATCAAGTGAGACTTGGTTTTGATTTATTATTATATTATAAGGTAACGGGATCTCGCAAGCGGTGCGCGATCAATGATCGAATCTTGGAGGGAAACGCAAAGACTCGTGAACTGTCTTTGGTAGGATTCCACCTCTTTGAAACCATGGATTTATGTACTTTGTTTTATCTTATGTTTGATGAAAATATGTTTCAAAGGATATGCTTTATTATTGAATTTCAAATGCTATGTTTAATTGTATAAATAACATGTGTTGATTATGTTTCAAAAGGAGATTTTAAATGCTATGTTTATGTTATAAAATGGCATGTGTTTCATTGGCATCTCATGCATAGCATGGGGTGGAGGATTTATAACCGGAGGGGTCACACTCCGGCGGGGTGTCCGAAAAACCTATGTGCAGAACCTTGATGTGCTTTTCCATTAGGAAGAAACCAAAGGGTCCACACTCCGCCGGGGCGTCTGGAAGACCTATGTGGTGGGTACATTTATGTACATGTGATGGATGGGACTCATTGCATATTTGTCATCATTGCATGGCATGGATTTTACCCGGTTTTATATATTATGTTGTAATATATGCTTTGTACTAACCATGTGTTAGCCGTAACAGGAATACCTACTAGGCGCGTTGTTCTAATGCCCTACTTCTTCCCTAGTTGATGATAAAGGTAATCAGGGGAATGATGAACGTAAGACGGACCAGGCATAGGAGCTTGGAAGACTTATTTTACATGTTTTAAATAAAGTTACTCATGAACTTCTATTTGAGTATTTGGATTTCAGAATGTAATAACTTAGATGGTCGAATGATTTATTTGATAGTTATGATGTTTTAATAATGGACAAGAACTTGACCTAGTTTGCTATCTGATTGGAATAGAACTTGGCTCTATTATGTTTCCATATTTTGATGTTATGATTCTGCAAGTTATGATTTTTATTCCGCAAGTTGATATTGCTATGTGTTAACTATTTTCGTGGACTTAGTCTATGCACACATAGGGTTGGCCAATTAAGGGTCGGAATTTGGAAGTTCGGACTTAACCCGCGTCGTGACATCCCGCGCTCTATCACTCTACTCTGTTATAAAAAAAAAAATATACTCTCAATTTACGGGAAAAAGAGAGTGAAAAAGGGCGGGCCGTTATAGTTGGTATCAGAGCGAACCTGAAACTTGAATCTTTTGGGGTAAATTAATCCCGTCACCGTGCATTAATTTACTCCGTTAGACTCAGACGGATGATAGCAAAAGAAGTACAGTAAAAATAATCGAATTATCAAACGTAGCAACATAGGATGTATTTCCCCAGAAAACAAGGCAAAGATCACGAGTGCTTATTTGGAAATTTTCCCCAACAAGTAGGAAATATAAATTTTGTTTATGGAAACTAAGTCTTGATGTTTTAAATGGCTTAGGGAACAATGTCTCCAAAGGGAAAGTCAATGAGAAATACCCGACAAAACCAAAAGGGTGGTGATGAGGAGGAGCGACACTCCACCGTGAGGAAGAACAATCTCACCATGAGAAGGAACAACATTCTTACCGTGAGGAAGAACAATCTCACCATGAGAAGGAAGAAAGTAGTGTGAACATACCAGTGGTACCTCCTGAATTACAAAATCTGGTTCAAGCGGTGCTTACTTCAGTGCTCCAACAACATATGAATGAGAATGGAACCGCCAACGGAAACAATGACAGGAGCATGGTCAGGGATTTCCAGCAACAATGCCTCCTTCCTTCAAGGGGAGAGAAGGGGCTGTCGGAGCAGAAAACTGGCTGAAGAAAATTTCTCAGATTTTGACTCTATTGAATATCACGAGTTGCTCACAAGATTTTACTGGCCACATCACACCTGATTGATGACGCTGGTAAATGGTGGGAGGTGATAGAGAAGCAGCGGGCACTTTTTCCGGCAGGGGAGATGATTGCCATGACTTGGGAGCAGTTCTTAGCTACCTTCCTGGAGCATTATTTTCTTGAGGAGGAGAAGGAGCGCCAGACACAGGCTTTTCTATCTTTGGTACAGGGTACCATGATGGTGGCAGAGTACCACCAGGAGTTTCTCAGTTTATTTGTGTATGCATTTTATATGGTGGATACTGAGCATCGCAGGGCACAAATGTTTGAGCGGGGCCTTCGGCCTAACATAAGGGCCAAGGTAACTATATTCAAGGCACCCACATTGGCAGAAGTGGTCAGCAGGGCCACTATAGCAGAGCAGGAATTGGCTGAGTTGACGCGGTTTGACAATCGCCGAGCTCAGAGTGGGAGGGGTACATTCAAGCCCAACAAGAGGTTCCGATCAAACTCTAGCAGACCCGCACCATCTACCGGGTCAATAGGGGGCTTTCATCCCAATCATCCCTTCCCATCTGCATCACTCACTCAAGCTCCCAGAGGAGGGAGCAATTGCTTTCATTATGATTAGCCTGGTCACTTTAAGAGGGAATGTCCACAGCTCAACAAACCCTCATATTCCAGAGGCTCAACTCGTCCACCAGTTAGGCCAGCTAATTCACGTGGAGGCAGGACAGTTAATGAGGCGGGACGGCCACCTACAGGATCTGGATAGGTATTCACCTTAGCACCACCAGCAGCAGAGGATCATTCAGTGATTCAAGGTATGGCAGTAGTCAGTAGTTCCTACTTCTTTGCATTATTTGATTCGGGAGCATCACACTTTTTCATATCTACTGCATTTCTAACTGCTACTGGTACATTCGGAACAGTACGTCGGCTTGGAGAGCTCCAGTTTTATTTGTGAAGAAGAAGGATGGTTTACTCCGTATGTGTGTGGATTACAGAAAATTGAACCAGCTGACGGTCAGAAATAAATACCCTCTACCCAGGATCGATGATTTATTTGATCAACTTAAAGGTTCCAGTCATTTTTCTAATATTGATTTGATGTCTGGATATCACCAAATCCAGGTTAGGGAGGAGGACATAGAGAAGATAGCCTTCAGAACGCGGTATGGGCTATATGAGTTTGTAGTAATGCCGTTTGGACTCACCAATGTACCGGCTTTGTTCATGGATCTTATGAACAGGATCTTCCGTCCCTATTTGGACCAATTTGTTATTGTATTCATTGATGATATTTTGATTTTCTCTAAGACTCAGAAAGAACATGCTAAGCATCTGAGAATAGTTCTAGATACTTTGAGGAAGAACCAGTTATATGCTAAAGCCAGTAAATGTGAAGTTTTGTTATCTAAGGTCAGCTTCTTGGGACATGTTATATCAGAAGAATGTATAGCCATAGATCCGGCTAAGGTCGCGGCAGTAAGAGATTGGAAAGCGCCAAAGAATGTAACCGAGATACGTAGTTTCTTGGGATTGGCAGATTATTACCGGAAATTTATCATGGACTTCTCTAAAATTGCATCTCCACTTACTCGACTCACTCAGAAAGGAGTCAAATATGAGTGGTCAGATCTGTGTAACCAAAGATTTGAAGAGCTGAAGAAGAGACTTACCACTGCTCCTATCCTAATTTTACGGGAAAGAGGCAAGTGTTATGAGGTACAATGCGATGCTTCAAGAGAGGGACTGAGGTGTACACTCAGTCAAAGTAATCGTGTGGTGGCTTATGGCTCAAGACAGTTGAAAATTCATGAACATCTCTATCCTACACAAGATCTGGAACTAGCTGCAGTGGTTTTCGCTCTCAAAAGCTGGAGACATTATCTTTATGGCGAGAAATTTGAAGTGTTTTCAGATCATAAGAACTTGAAATATTTGTTTGATCAGAAAGAGCTCAACTTAAGGTAGCGCAGATGGATGGAATATTTGGCAGATTATGAGTTTGCACTTCGTTATCACCCTGGTAAGGCGACCAAGGTGGCAGATGCCCTCAGCCATTTATCACATGCATCAGTAGCATGTTTGATCAAGACAGAATGGGAGATGCTAAAATAACATTCGAGAATTTAAACTTTACCTCAATAACCATGGGACTATTTATAATTTGATCATATGGTCCAACATGGTTACCAAGATTGAACAGGAACAATGGATAGACCCGGAGGTGGAGGAGATTTGGGTTAAGATGTCTACTGGTGAAGTCATACCGGAATGGGAGTTACGACCAGGACAAGGTCTTGCATTCCGAGGAAGGATTTATGCACCTAAAAGCTGCAGAAAAGAGTTATTTGTTGAGGCACATCAGACCAAACTCTCTATTCATCCGGGCGCACTAAGATGTATCACGACCTGAAAAGACATTTCTGGTGGCACGGACTCAAAAGAGATGTGGCAGAATTTGTAGCACATTGCTTAACTTGTCAACAGGTTAAGACGGAACATCAGAAGCCACCAGGGTTACTCAAACCCTTACCAGTGCCGGAATGGAAATGGGAACACATTTCTATGGATTTTGTTACAGGGTTGCCAAGGTCATCAAAGGGCAACGATGCGATATGGGTCGTGGTAGACCGACTGACCAAATCTGCACATTTCATTCCTATTAAGATGACAGACTCATCTAAGACTTTGGGTCAGTGGTATATCAAGGATATCATCAGATTGCATGGTATACCTCGGACAATTGTGTCTGACAAAGATGGTCGATTCACATGCAGAGTATGGCAAAGCATGCAGTCGGCCATGGGAACAGATCTACTAATTAGTATGGCATTCCATCCACACACTGATGGACAGTCTGAGAGAACAATACAGACATTGGAGGCCATGCTGAGAGCATGTATGCTAGATTTCAAGGGTGTGAATGGGAGGATCACTTGCCGTTGGTAGAATTCTCATACAACAACAGTTACCAGGCAAGCCTCCAGATGGCTCCATTTGAGGCATTATATGGTACACCATGTAGGTCACCAGTGTACTGGACAGAGGCTGGTGAGCCTGCACTGATTGGACCTGAATTGGTTGGAGAGACTACAGTGCAGATACAGTTGATACGGCAGTATCTATTGACTGCGCAGAGTCGTCAGAAGAGTTATACTAACAAGAGAAGGAGGTTCCTTGAATTTGAAGTGGGAGACATGGTGTTCTTGAAAGTCTCGCCACGAAAGGGACACATGAGATTTGGAAAGAAAGGGAAATTATCACCAAGATATGTGGGACCATTTTCTATCATAAGACGGATGGGGGACGTGGCTTATCAATTGGCACTCCCATCACAGTTGGCATCTTTACACGATGTGTTTTCATATATCGATGTTGAGAAAGTATAATCCTGATCCTTTTCATGTATTAAACGTACAAGATATAGAGGTTCAGAGCGACGTGACATACGTTGAGAAGCCTGTCCAAGTGGTGGACACAGAACAAAGGGTGTTACGGAATCGAGCGATCCAGTTTGTCAAGATAGTATGGGATCGACATGGCATTGAGGAAGCTACATGGGAACTCGAGTTGGAAATGAAGAAGGCTCATCCTGAGCTATTTGGTAAATGTTTGAAACCCTACTTCACTCGATTTTCGAGACGAAAAATTTAAAAAGAGGGTTGTATTGTAATACCCCGGATTTTCAATTTGTTATTTTATATGAAAATTATCCATTTTTTAATTATGAACTTAAGATTGGATCTTAAATGGATAAAAAATTGGGCCATGACCCAATTAGGACCCAATCAATGGTGGAATTGGTCTTATTAAAATTTAAATGGGTTGAATTATTTTAGTGATGCATTATATCTAAATTTAAAAATAAAAGATTGCCTTGGCCGTGTGGAGGGATTATCATATCTAAGATTATACGCATGGGATATTTTAAAAAGGGAATGCATATAATATTAAATTAATTTAAAGAAGTGTCTAAATTAAACACAAGGGCACACGACAATGGGGCATGTTTTATTTTAGACATATTCTAATCTAAGGAGGGGACGTTGGCAACCACTAAAAAAGGAAGGAGGCCACACGACATTGCCATCTAAGGCAAGGATGGGGTGCACGGCAAAAGGAGGGGGTGAGATTATCTTAAGAACCTTCTAATGTTGGACCAAGGGAAGGTTATATAAAGGAGAGAAGGACAAGGGGGCATGGTTTACACACTATGGCCGAATTTTATCTCTCCATCTCTCTCTCTCAAGTCCTCATTCACGACAACCCATTCAACCTTGAGATCAGTTCGGTTTTTGTGAAAGATCAAGAATAAGAAGTGGAAAGAGGCAAAGGAGAAGAAGCTTGGAAGAGCAAGAAATCAATCGGAAACAGGTTAGTATATTGATTGAATAATTTTATTTATGAAACCAAAGAACCATAGGGTTCGCCTATGGTGTTTGGCCGAACCCCATGGAAGAAGTTTGGATGATGATTTGATGATCTTAAATGGAGAGAAAGAACCATAGGGTTCGGCCATAGTGCATAGCCGAACCCCATGGAAAGACTTGTTTTAGTTTATTGGTTTTAAGAATGAAAACCATAGAGATTGTTAAATAAGTGTTTGGTTTTTATAATATGTGATTTTGAAGGGATTAAATGGAAGATCTATGATTGATTAATGGAGACATGGATAGGGATGAGGGTCGGCCATGGCATGGCCGAACCATAATTGCATTAAGGCTAAGTGGATTGGATCAAAAAGAATGGAAAAGAAAGGGGTGAGGTTCGGCCATGGAGTATGGCCGAACCCCATCAATTATATTTATGTTTTTAATTGATTTTATGGATGGTAATCGGTTAATGTTATTATTGAATGTTTAATTGGATCTATTGGCCGAGATCATAAACCATAGGGTTCAGCCATGGTGTATGGCCGAACCCCATGGGATAGATTTGGAATGATAGATGGATTTCGATCGTTAAATTAGAAAGCTTCTAATTGAGGAAAGGGGTTGCTAAATTGGAAAGCACTCCAATTTTGGAAAGGAGGTTTCTAATCTAAGAAACTATCAAATTTTGAAAAGGAGGTTTCTAATCTAAGAAACTATCCAATTTTGGAAAGGAGGTTTCTAATCTAAGAAACTATCCAATTATGGAAAGGGGAGTCTAAATATGGAAGGAGTTGCTAAATTGGTAAGCACTCCAATTATGGAAAGGAGTAGGTTATTTATGGAAACCTTCCATTTATGGAAGGGGGTTGATAATTTTAGTAAGTTTATATATGGAAACCTTCTAATAATAGAAGGTGTAGTCTAATTAAGGAAACCTTCCAATTATGGAAAGGTGGAGTTTAATTTAGAAACTATACACCATAGGGTTCGGCCAAGGTGTATGGCCAAACCCCATGGTCCAAATTAAGGGATCAAATGGCATTTTAATTCATGGTTAAGGGCTGATTGATGAATCGAATTATGAACCTATTTTATGAGTTATGTTTTGTATATTTTAAATAAAGGGAAGGATACAAACATGTGTTATGAATTATTGGTGAAGGTGGTGGCAAAATGGTAATTATATGCCAAAGTGGAAAATCATGGTTCGGCCATGGTGTATGGCCGAACCCCATGAGTTGTGTTTGATGGACTTGTTTGGGTCAAGTTATTGTAGATTTAAAGGAATAAGGAAATTTATAGGGTCTAGTTATTGTAGATTTAAAGGAATAAGGGAACCAATGGCATTTTTGTAAATATGTAAGAATATTGGACATTGGGTTTGGCCATGGTGTATTGCCGAACCCCATGATTTAATTATTGAACTATGTGATTGGATTCAACAAGTGTGCATTATTTTAGAACCTAAGCAAGTAAAGTGACTAAAGTTTAGATCAATGGCATTTTGGTAATTAATGGGATAAATGAACAAAAAGGGTGAGGCTCGGCCATGGGTATGGCCGAACCCCACAAGTTTGGTTAATGGACTATAAATGTGGTAAATCAAGTGAGACTTGGTTTTGATTTATTATTATATTATAAGGTAACGGGATCTCGCAAGCGGTGCGCGATCAATGATCGAATCTTGGAGGGAAACGCAAAGACTCGTGAACTGTCTTTGGTAGGATTCCACCTCTTTGAAACCATGGATTTATGTACTTTGTTTTATCTTATGTTTGATGAAAATATGTTTCAAACGATATGCTTTATTATTGAATTTCAAATGCTATGTTTAATTGTATAAATAACATGTGTTGATTATGTTTCAAAAGGAGATTTTAAATGCTATGTTTATGTTATAAAATGGCATGTGTTTCATTGGCATCTCATGCATAGCATAGGGTGGAGGATTTATAACCAGAGGGGTCACACTCCGGCGGGGTGTCCGAAAAACCTATGTGCAGAACCTTGATGTGCTTTTCCATTAGGAAGAAACCAAAGGGTCCACACTCCGCCGGGGCGTCTGGAAGACCTATGTGGTGGGTACATTTATGTACATGTGATGGATGGGACTCATTGCATATTTGTCATCATTGCATGGCATGGATTTTACCCGGTTTTATATATTATGTTGTAATATATGCTTTGTACTAACCATGTGTTAGCCGTAACAGGAATACCTACTAGGCGCGTTGGTCTAATGCCCTACTTCTACCCTAGTTGATGATAAAGGTAATCAGGGGAACGATGAACGTAAGACGGACCAGGCATAGGAGCTTGGAAGACTTATTTTACATGTTTTAAATAAAGTTACTCATGAACTTCTATTTGAGTATTTGGATTTCGGAATGTAATAACTTAGATGGTCGAATGATTTATTTGATAGTTATGATGTTTTAATAATGGACAAGAACTTGACGTAGTTTGCTATCTGATTGGAATAGAACTTGGCTCTATTATGTTTCCATATTTTGATGTTATGATTCCGCAAGTTATGATTTTTATTCCGCAAGTTGATATTGCTATGTGTTAACCATTTTCGTGGACTTAGTCTATGCACACATAGGGTTGGCCAATTAAGGGTCGGAATTTGGAAGTTCGGACTTAACCCGCGTCGTGACATCCCGCGCTCTATCACTCTACTCTGTTATAAAAAAAAATATATTCTGAATTTACGGGAAAAAGTGAGTGAAAAAGGGCGGGGTGTTACACCTTGTGAGGTCCCGTTACCTTATAATATATCAATCAATTAAAACCATGTCCCATTTGATTTACAATAATGTCTAAGTCCATAAACCCAACTTGTGGGGTTCGGCCATACAACATGGCCGAACCTCACTTGCTAGGTTTTAGTCTCTCCTTTGATTTATTTATCAAACACCACTAAGGAAATCATTTAATCACTTATACAATAATAATCTATTCTTGGTAACAACCTAAGTCCACCAAATTATTACTCATGGGGTTCGGCCATACACCATGGTCAAGCCTGTGGTCCATTAATTTTACTTATTTACAATATTGTCATTGTTTCCATCACCTTATGTTTAGGTCCAAAATTGATCCATAACATGGATTCATGATTGGTTCATAAATCATAAAATAAATCCCTTATAATTCCCTTCATCCCTTGGTTTGGTAAACCATTCATTTAAATTATACAAAGGCCCACAAATGACCCATTAACAAGTTCATGGGGTTTGGCCATACACCATGGCCGAACCCTTGATGTTTCATTTCTAACTTTTCTTTTAAATGATTCGCCATCTTAGGTCCATAAACATAAGTCTATAGTTGCATCCTCCATTCATTAAAAATATACATAAACATAATATCCATAAAATTACTTGATCATTTACTACCCCAAGTCCAAGAGTGATCCATACATAATTCATTCACCATTTACAACCTTCATGCCAACTTAGATTCAAAAATACTGTCCATGGGGTTCGGCCATGGTGCTTTAGTTTCATCCCTTTGGTCATCACTCATACCACAATTGTTTAACATTGTTAACAATTTAAGTCCATAAAAAGACCTCATGGGGTTCGGCCATACACCATGGCCGAACCCATGATCTTTCATTTTAGCCTATAATTACAACTTTGCCATCCTTTCCATTATCTAACTATATGAATATAATTCCATAATTCTATATGCGGTTCGGCCATACCCCTTGGTCGAACCCATGGTCTAAGGTTCTTTACCAACAACCTTCCATTTAAACCCTTTTAAAACATACATAATATTCCATGGTTTTCATCCCTCAAAAACCCATAAAATAAACAATGTCTTTCCATGGGGTTCGGCCATTCATATGGCTGAACCCTATGGTTCATCCTTCTATTAAATTATCATATTTATTCCTTCAATTTTCTTCCATGGGGTTCGGCCATACACCATGGCCGAACTTTATGGTTCCTTTCTTTAAACAAAATTATCAAAATGCTTACCGGTTCCGCGACTCCTTCGGTTTTCCTTCACTACGATGTGTTCTTCCGATCCTTCCCTTCCTTAGCCTTTTCCTCCTTCTTCTTGATCTTTAGCCGAGAATGATCTTGATGAAACCCCTTGAAGTGATTCAGCCAAGAGATATAGTTTGAGAGAGAGAGGACATGTTTGGGATAGAAAAAATCCAAGGTCTTGACTTGAGGGTGATCGGCCTTGTATGTGTATACCGTGCGCCCCTCTTGTCTCTCTTTTATCAACTTCCAATCTGTCCTAATTAGAAGATGCCATGCGCCCCTTCAATTTAGCAATTGCCTAAATACCACTCTTAATCAAGGGAAAGGACCCCTTTTAGAGATACTCTAGCGCATCCATGTGGATTGCGCATATCCCTACATGGCAAAGCAACCTATCTTTATTTGGATTACAAATCTTCTTTATTTGGATTTAGGCAATCGGATGTCATTGCCTAATCCAACTCATCTAGGCGTGTTACCCATCTTAGGACAATCTTGGTTCGGCTATAACTCATTGATTTATTGAGAGGAAATCTACCCTTATGCATGTGTGTGTCATCCTCATCCAGACAATCTCTTATTTATAGACATATTACATTACCATTTTAATTCAGCCCCATTTAATTTAAATTGAACCTTATACCATAACCGTTGGGTCCTAATTGGGCCATTGACCCAACACCTTACCCATCTAAGGTTCATATCAGTTAATTCACAATTAAAATGGCAAATTCTGTAAATATTGATAACATGGAATTCCGAAGTGTTACAATACAACCCTCTTTTTAAAAAATTTGTCTCGAAAATCGAGTGAAGTAGGGTTTCAAACATATACATAAATAGCTCAGGATGAGCTGTTCTCATTTCCGACTCGAGTTCCTAAGTGGTTTCCTCAATGCCATGTCGATCCCATACCACCTTGACAAACTGGATCTCTCGATTCCGTAATACCCTTTGTTCTGTGTCCACCACTCGGACAGGCTTTTCGACGTATGTCACATCGCTTTGGACATCTATGTCTTGTATATTTAGTACATGGGAGGGATCAGGATTGTACGTCCTCAACATCGATATATGAAACACATCGTGCAAAGATGCCAACTGTGAAGGGAGTGCCAATTGATAAGCCACATCCCCCATCATTCTTATGATTGAAAATGGTCCCACATATCTTGGTGACAATTTCCCCTTCTTTCCAAATCTCATGTGTCCATTTCGTGGCGAGACTTTCAAGAACACCATGTCCCCCACTTCAAATTCAAGGAACCTCCTCCTCTTGTCAGCATAGCTCTTCTAGCGACTTTGTGCAGTCAACAGATGCTGCCTATCACCTGTATCTGCGCTGTAGTCTCTGCAACCAAATCAGGTCCAATCAGTGCAGGCTCACCGGCCTCTGTCCAGCACATAGGTGATCTACAAGGTCTACCATATAATGCCTTAAATGGAGCCATCTGGAGGCTTGCCTGGTAACTATTGTTGTATGAGAGTTCTACCAATGGCAAATGATCATCCCATCCACCCTTGAAATCTAGAATGCATGCTCTCAGCATATCCTCCAATGTTTGTATTGTCCTCTCAGACTGCCCATCAGTCTATGGATGGAATGTTGTACTAGTCAGTAGGTTTGTTCCCATGGTCGGCTGCATGCTCTGCCATACTCTGCCGGTGAATCGACCATCTCTGTCGGACACAATAGTCCGAGGAATACCATGCAATCTGATGATATCCTTGATATACCGCCGACCCAAATCTCAGATGAGTCTGTCATCTTAATGGCAAGAAAATGTGCTGACTTGGTCAGTCGGTCTACCACGACCCATATCTCATCGTTGTCCTTTGAAGACTTTGGCAACCCCGTCACAAAATCCATGGAGATGTGCTCCCATTTCCATTCTGGCACTAGTAAGGGTTTGAGTAACCCTGGTGGCTTCTGATGTTCCGTCTTAACCTGCTGACACGTTAAACAATGTGCCACAAATTCTGTCACATCCTTCTTGAGTCCGTGCCACCAATAATGTCTCTTCAGGTCGTGATACATCTTGGCGCTGCCCCGATGAATAGAGAGTTTGGTCTGATGTGCCTCAATCAGTAACTCTTTTCTGCAGCTCTTAGGCACATATATCCTACCTCGGAATACAAGACCCTATCCTGGTCGTAACTCCCATTCCGGTATAACTTCACCAATAGACATCTTGGCCCATATTCCTCCACTTCGGGATCTATCCGCTGTTCCTGTTCAATCTTGTCAAGTACCACTTAATTACATCAAAGTCACTCATATCAACCTATGAGTTTCATTCTCGTAGAATTTACTCTGTCTCATGTTTATCTCTTTTTATCGTGAACCCATTTACGATTTTATATAGATCAAATGCATTCTATTTCACTTTACCTGTTACCAAGATATTTTCCTTACGTACTCGTTCAATACGTTCATTCTACTCTTTGTGTGAGGTAGCCTGCCAATACGAGCCTATGCTCAAAACTTTCGCTGATTCCATTTTAACTAGGTTTCTAACTGCACTCTCTTGGAACTCCATCGGCTAACTACAGAGTCAAGTGATCAGTCTAACTCGCAGTCGTCCATAGCTTCCCATTCGAGTTTCACTAGACTTTTAACCTTTCCACTAAGTACATCTCCAAAAGTAAGCATGTCTTCATTTGCACATAAGTCACTATGTGACTAACACCTTCTGTCCAAAACTTCTATGATACCGAGTATCTCTCCACACTAACTTTCCTGTGATACAAGTCGTAATACGACTAACTCCTTTTTCTTATAACGTGGGATGTAAATCGAAACATGTCCCAATCATTAGATCTATATGTCATCTATGAGACCAACAGGTCCATCATAATACTAACATGTCTACTATGGTACCGATACCTAACATTAATCCAAACCACCATGGGAACCATACTCCACAGTTATACACATCCATCCCTGGTATCACTCTATCAGTGAGTATCATCTATCCATAATTAATAACCATCCATGAATATAACCCCCCTCTGGGTATAATCCATTCATGGGCATAATCCATCCTTGGGCATAATTAATCCAGAGCACATCATCTACCCTAAGGTATTCTATTCGTATGAACAACACTCGAATGAATCACTACGTGACTGTGGCAACAATATCAAATCATAAATATACCCCGATCCCTAGCAAGACCTAGGGCCCATGACTTATTAAACGGAAGACCCACGTCCAACGTGATCAAGTCTACCTCACCCTGCATCCCTTCACCCCAAGCGTGATTCAGTCAAGCTCAAAGGCGGTCGGACCGCGTCTAACGAAGCTAGCATCACCCCCATGGGGTAAAATAGTATCTAGCTCTGCACATCAATACACATTAAATGTGAGAAATAGCCGTGAGAGCGTCCTCCAGCGCAGCATGTGAGGGACCCACTCATACCACGTCTCAATATAATCAAGTGACCTCGTCACCTACATCTCAGTGTCAAAATCCTCATAAACTCTTAAGTTTACATATTTTATTAAAAAAAAATCCTTCAAACTTCCATCATAAGGGTGGGTAGGGTTAGAAAAACCATTTAAAGAACAAAACGTACCCATGACCCTTACAAAGTCTCCCCTTTCCCCGACATTCTCTTACTATTTCTTAGCCTAACCTTCAGTAGAAGACCCTGCATCATCATAAAATCGAAGAAGTTGTCAGGGCATGTGGTCGACGTGTGCCCCAACACTCCACAAGTCAGACAGGGTATTATTCCCGGTCTCCCAATGTATGGACAGTTAGTCATCTCCTTTCCGTGCCCGTGAAGTCCACAAACGGGGCAAATAACCTCAATAGGATAAGGGCAATAAGTACCGTTGTGCCCCTCCTGATTGCATAATTCACACATATAATATGTCAACTCATCCGAAGTCGGAGTAACCGGAATATACTCGGGTGAGCCTATCTCCCCTACGGATTCTTCTAAGTTTGGGACATCTTCCTCGTCCTCTTCGGGTACAAAGGGTGGAGCAACCCCAACATCGTACTCGGGCGATTCTACTTCCATGTCCTGACTGGTTACAATTTCATTGATGAAGTTTGGCATGCTGGAATCATCGGTAGAAGAAACTAGATCTATCGGACAGCTAGGGGTCCCTCTGTCCCGTAACTCTAGATACTCTTTGTTGCTTGACATATCTGTATCACAACAACAGAAGCAGATCAATGACAACCGCAGTTCTAATCAAACTAATCCTCCTGTTTGGGAAACTTTCCTATGTATCATATAGTGTCTCTTGTTTGGGGAACATTGACAAATAAACACTCTTTGTATTTCTTTATTTTTGGGGAAATTTCCTAAGTATCATGTGTTTGTTTTTCCATTTGGGGATATCGGGGAAATATATCCTATTTTGCTATGTTTGATATATCCAGTTATTTATGACTGTACTTCCTTTGCTATCATTCCTTGTTGTTCTCAGATCGAATGTTTCAGTCTGAGTCTAACAAAGTAAATTAATCCGGCCCCCGTGCAGCAGACTCCGAAGAGTCGGTCAGTTGGGATTTTTATCTGTCAGTGAGACATGATACCGTCTTAATGTTACTTCGAAAGATTCAATCTTTCTGGTTTTCTCTGATACCAACTGTAACATCCCGCTCTTTTTCACTCGCTTTCCGTAAATCAGAGTCTATTTGTTTTTTTTTAAATAACAGAGTGAGCAAGAGCGGGACGTCATGACGCGAGCTAAGTCCAAACTTCTAAAGTCCGACCCTTAACTGGCCAACTCTAGGTGTGCATGGACTAAGTCCATGAAAACGGTTCACACATAACAATATAAACATGCGGAATTAAAATCATAACTGCGGAATTATAATAGAACCTAGTTCTATTCCATTTTAGATAACAAAGTACGTCAAGTCATTAATCATAATTAACATAACATAATTATCCAAATAAACATCCAACCATAGCAAATTATCTAAATTATTACCTGCCCGAAGTCTAGTTACTCAAATTACAAGTCCATGAGTATCTTAAATAAAATATAATCCAATCACATATCCAAGCTCCTATGCTTGGCCCTTTTTGAGTTCATCGTTCCCCTCGCTTCCTGTATCATCCACTAGGGTAGAAGTAAGGCGTTAGAACAACGCGCCCAGTAGGTATTCCATTTAGGGCTAACACATGGTTAGTACAAAACATATATAATAATATCATAATGCAAAAAACCACATAAACCATGCCATGTCATGATGTCAAATGCAATGGGTCCCACCCATCACAAGTACGTATAAGTACCCCCACATAGGTCTTTCGGACGCCTCGACGGAGTGTGGTCCCTCCGGTTTCTTCTCGATGGAAATGAACATCAAGGTTTCCCACATAGGCTTTTCGGATGCCCGACGGAGTGTGGCCCCTCCGGTTACATATCCTTCACCCCATGCCATGCATGAGATGCTAATGAAACACATGATATTTTATACTGTAAACATAACATTAAAACTCACATTTGAAACATATCTTTTACAACGTAAATTCATCAAAATAAGATAAATCATTGGACATAAACCCATGGTTTCAAAGAGGTGGAATCCTACCAAAGACCACTAACGTGTCTTTGAGCTTTTTGCTCCGGTAACCGCTCACGTTTGTACACACCTTGTGAGGTCCCGTTACCTTATAATATATCAATCAATTAAAAACCATGTCCCATTTGATTTACAATAATGTCTAAGTCCATAAAACCCAACTTGTGGGGTTCGGCCATACACCATGGCCGAACCTCATTTACTAGGTTTTAGTCTCTCCTTTGATTTATTAATCAAACACCACTAAGGTAATCATTTAATCACTTATACAATAATAATCTATTATTGATAACAACCTAAGTCCACCAAATCATTCCTCATGGGGTTCGGCCATACACCATGGCCAAACCCAT
The DNA here is from genome assembly GCA_022113865.1 of Chimonanthus praecox. NCBI lineage: Eukaryota > Viridiplantae > Streptophyta > Magnoliopsida > Laurales > Calycanthaceae > Chimonanthus > Chimonanthus praecox. Next base: position 31,719,251 of record CM039089.1, on the reverse strand, counting down.
GGTCCATTAATTTTACTTATTTACAATATTGCTATGGTTTCCATCACCTTATGTTTAGGTCCAAAACTGATCCATAACATGGATTCATGATTGATTCATAAATCATAAAATAAAGCCCTTATAATTCCCTTCATCCCTTGGTTTTGTAAACCATTCATTTAAATTATACAAAGGCCCACAAATGACCCATTAACAAGTTCATGGGGTTCGGCCATACACCATGGTCGAACCCTTGATGTTTCATTTCTAACTTTTCCTTTAAATGGTTCACCATCTTAGGTCTATAAACATAAGTCTATTCTTGCATCCTCCATTCATTTAAAATATACATAAACATAATATCCATAAAATTGCTTCATCATTTACTAGCAAGTCCAAGAGTGATCCATACATAATTCATTCACCATTTACAACCTTCATGCCAACTTAGATTCAAAAATACTATCCATGGGGCTTGGTCATACACCATGGCCGAACCCATGGTCCTTTAGTTTCATCCCTTTGGTCATCACTCATACCACAATTGTTTAACATTGTTAACAATTTAAGTCCATAAAAAGACCTCATGGGGTTCGGCCATACACCATGGCCAAACCCATGAATTTTCATTTTAGCCTATAATTACAACTTTGCCATCCTTTCCATGATCTAACTATATGAATATAACTCCATAATTCTTTATGGGTTTTGGTCATACCCCTTGGCCGAACCCATGGTCTAAGGTTCTTTACCAACAACCTTCCATTAAAACCCTTTTAAAACATATATAATATTCCATGGTTTTCATCCCTCAAAAACCCATAAAATAAACAATGTCTTTCAATGGGGTTCGGCCATTCATATAGCTGAACCCTATGGTTCATCCTTCCATTAAATTATCATATTCATTCCCTCAATTTTCTTCCATGGGGTTCTACCATACACCATGGCCGAACCCTATGGTTCCTTTCTTTAAAAAAAATTATCAAAATACTTACCGGTTAAGCGACTCCTCCGGCTTTCCTTCGCTCTGACTTGTTCTTCGGATCCTTCCCTTCCTTAGCCTTTTCCTCCTTCTTCTTGATCTTTAGCCGAGAATGATCTTGATGAAACCCCTTGAAGTGATTCAGCCAAGAGATATAGTTTGAGAGAGAGAGGAGATGCTTGGGATAGAAAAAACTCCAAGCTCTTGACTTGAGAGTGGTCGACCTTGTATGTGTATGTCGTGCGCCCCTCTTGTCTCTCTTTTATCAACTTCCAATCCGTCCTAATTAGAAGATGCCATGCGGCCCTTCAATTTAGCAATTGCCTCAATACCGCTCTTAATCATGGGAAAGGACCCCTTTTAGAGATACTCTAGCACATCCATGTGGATTGCGCATATCCCTACACGACAAAGCAACCTATCTTTATTTGGATTTAGGCAATCGGATGTCATTGCCTAATCCAACTCATCTAGGCGTGTTGCCCATCTTAGGACAATCTTGGTTCGGCTATAACTCCTTGATTTCTTGAGAGGAAATCTAGTCTTATGCGTGTGTGTGTCATCCTCATCCAGACAATCCCTTATTTATAGACATATTGCATTACCATTTTAATTTAGCCCCATTTAATTTAAATTAAATCTTATACCATAACCGTTGGGTCCTAATTGGGCCATTGACCCAACACCTTACCCATCTAAGGTTTATATCCATTAATTCACAATTAAAATGGGAAGCTCTTATGCTTGGCTTCTTTCACGATCCTCGACCCCATCCTTTCCTGTGTCATTCACTAGGGTAGAAGTAGGGCGTTAGAACAACGCGCCCAGTAGGAATTCTAGGTAGGGCTATCACATGGGTTAGTATCAAATATCATATAAAATATCATATCATCAAAATTCATGTAAAATCATGTCATGCCATATGCTTTATACAATGAGTCCCACCCATCACATACATATAACCTCTTGATGGTATTCTCCTTATCAAGGTATCCCCACAGTGGTCTTTCGGACGCCTCGGCTGAGTGTGGCCTCCTGATTCTACTTGATGGCATTATACACATCAAGGTCTTCCCACGATTGCCTTAGGGACGCCCCGACGAAGGGTGGCCTCCTGTTACAAATTCCCCTCCCATGCCATGCATGAGATGTACATGTCCATATGCTATGTAATGTAAATACCATAGCATTAAAAAAACTTCACTTTTGAAACATAATATAAATTGCAACATAAATCATCAAATAAAGATAAAACCATATATATATCCATGTTTCAATAAGGTAGAATCCTACCAAAGGTCACTTAAAATGTCCGCTCTTCTTAAACCGTCACCCGCTCACGATTGCGCACCGTTTAAGAAGTTCTGTCACCTTGTTACATGTCAATAAGTCAAACACATATCTCATTTGGATCTAATTAAGCCTAAGACCAAACATTGTGGGGTTCAGCCATACATCATGGCCGAACCTCACCCACTTGGATTTGATCTCTCTTTTTATTTAACCAATACCATCCAAATAATTCATTTAAAAACCTCAATCCACCCAATACACCTTGGTGGGGTTCGGCCATACAGCATGGCCGAACCTCACCATTTTGGTTTTGGCCCCCTTTTTTCAAGTCCTTTGATCTTTTCATTCCATATTTACAATATTGCCATTAGCCTAACCCTTGTTTAACCTTTCATTTACTTTAATCCATCATACATAAGTCTCCATTTTGATTTGACCAATTATATTACAAGTTGACCACTTCAAAAGAAACAATGTCCACCAAATAACCATTAGTGGGGTTCGACCATACCACATGGCCGAACCTCACCATATTGATTTTTGTCCCTTTTTTTTTTCATCATCTATCATGGTTAATTACTTACTTAATACTAATTCCCAAGATAATCATATGTGATTCCTTAATCAAAAGCATAGAACCATTAATAATATCTAACCATGTTCTTAACTCCAATTAACCCATAAAAATGGTCCATGGGGTTCGGCCATACACATGGCCGAACCCTATGGTTTTCATGTTTTGCATACCTATAAAATAAATCAGTCCATAAAATAACCCTAGTATGGCCGAACCTCACTTAATTATCTTTGGTCCACCTTTTTAATCCTTGATCTATTATTTCCATCCTTTAATCATCCAAAATGTGTTATCCATTTACTTAATCCTTATTTCCATTACATACAAACAATTATCTTTTCATGGGGTTCTTGTTTCAAACATTCCAATATTTATATATGGTTTATCCTCAGCACCTTAGCCATAATAACATTATGGTTCAGCCATGCAATGGCCGACCCACAACCTTAACCTTATCTCCATTTAAAACACCTTTAAAACCTTCATAACATTGTATGGTTTTTATCTCTAAAAAACCCATAAAAGTAACCAAGTATTTGGCCGAACCCTATGGTTCATCTACTCCTTTTACAAATAATCATACATTCCTTAATTTTCCTCCATGGGGTTCGGCCATACCTTGGCCGAACCCTATGGTTCTTATTTTAAATACAATCCATCAAGAAAAACCTACTAGTTCCACGACTCATCCGGTTATTCTTTTGCTCCGACTTGTTCCTTTCCTTTCTTTAACCTTTCTTTCCTTCCTTCTTGTCCTTTAGCCGAGATTGATCTTCCTGCAAACCCCTTGGAATAATTCGGCCAAGTGATATGGATTGAGGGAGAATCTTAGAACAATGCTCCAAATCCTTGTCTTGAGAGTGGTTGGCTTTGTGTGATGGTTTGAGATCACAACTCATTTCTAAGTCTATACCTTGAGAAGTGATAGGCCAAGAGAGTGCTTGAGGGAGAGAGACAGCCAAGAGAGAGAGGGAGAGTATGAGATGAAGATCCAAGTCTTTTGTTCCCAAATGTGATGGTCGGCCAAGGTGATGGTTCTTGGTTGAACCCTTGTGTAACTCCCATCTCCTTAACCTTCCTCCTTAATGCTTCCCTTGGGGGTTTCATCGTTGAGATGAAACTCCCAAGGCTCCAACGGCTGCAATGGGGTGTCTTGGCTTACAAAACTGTCCCTTTCATTTACTTCACCTTTTGGGGGTTTCATCCATAGAGTGAAACTCCAACGTAGCCAACGGTCTTGCTTGGCTTGGCCACAAAACCGTCCTCTCTCATTGGTGGCCATTTTGGGGGTTTCTTCCTTAAGATGAAACTCCCTCCTCCAAGTGTGAATCCCTTGTTTAAATTTGAATTAGACATAACCCCTCACTTTTCCATTAATGATTCACATGGGGGTTTCATGCATGAGATAAAAACTCCCCATGCATCCAACGTGTGCTTACCTTGGTGTTACCTTGCGTAACCTCCACAAAACACCTCCTCTCCATTTAATTCCCATTTGGAAGTTTCATGCATGAGAGAAACTTCCCATGCAACCAACGTGTTCTATAATTTGAATTTGAAATAACTACCATTACTCACCTCTCCGTTACTTCTCTATGTGGAGGTTTCATCTTTTGAGATGAAACTCCCATGCCAATGTGTACCCTTGATTTGGGGTTTGAAACAACAAACCTTCACTTTACTCAACTCAACCCTTTAATCCAACTCAACCATTTAATCTAACTCAACCATTTAATCCAACTCAAACATTTAATTCAACTCAACCATTTAATCCAACTCAACCATTTAATCCAACTCAACCATTTAATTCAACTCAAACACTTGTTTGCATTCCCATTTAATTCAACCTTAACCTAATTAGGCTTGAGCTCACCTAATGGTCAACCAAGTCAATTACAACCCATTGGGTCCCAATTGGGCCTTTTGACCCAAATAACCACCTTGACCCAATTAAATGCACATTACCCAATTATTTAAATTGATCCTTATAACATATCCATTGGGTCTTAATTGGGCCATTGCCCAACACCTTACCCATCTAAGGTTCATAACCATTATTTCACCCTTTCAATGGCAATTTCCGTAAATATTGATAAACTGAAAAACTGGGGTATTACATTTATATTGTTATGTGTGATACAGGGAATGGACGGAACGAAGGGCGTGAACGGAGCCAAGCTTAGGAGCTTGGATAATTTTAATTTATTTTATTTAAGTTTTTATTTCGGACAATGAAATTTGAGTTATTTACATTTTGGGACTGTAATAACTTAAAACTATCTTGCTATGGCTTGTTTTAATTTTGGACATTTGATCTTAAGTTATTTAAAGTGATGGACTTCCTTGCTTAAAAATTGGATAGGGTTAGTAACTTGAATCTCATATTAATTCCGCATTACTTTTATTCTGCAAGTATAGCCTTAATGCGTGTGAACTGTTTTAGAGGACTTAGTCCACGCACACGTATGGTTGGCCAGTTAAGGGCCGGGCTTTGGAAGCTCGGACTTAGCTCGCCTCGTGGCGTTCCGCTCTCTCTGACTCTTTATTTCAAAAAAAAAAATAGATTCTGATTTTCGGCGAGTGAAAAAGGGTAGGCGTTACAAAAATAGTGGTAAGTCCCCTCACCGTATGTGTAGAGTTAAAAGTCCAAAGCGAGTAAGCGGCTTGTAGGGTCGAAGGGAGTTCAATCTGTTGAAATAAGGAGGAACGGATGAGTAATTAAGACAAAATAGGTCTAAAATAAACCGGAGAGAAAATGGGCGTAAAATAGGGCCGGGCCCAAAACGGGTCGAACTGGGCTGGGCTTGAAAACAGGCAAGGGAAATGGGTCGGGCCGAAGGATCGGGCATGCCAAAAGTGGGCTGGGCCTAGTGGGGTCGGGCTTGCCAGAAGTGGGATGGGCCAAATCGAGCTGTATCGGACCCGAACCAGTCCATTGGGCCTGGGTTTGGTCGGATCCGACCTGAGCTTGGCTGGGCCAGACTGGGCTTGGGTCGGGTTAACTCAGGGGCTTGAGTTGAGTCCACTTGGAGACTTGTTTGAGCCAACTCTGTTGCCCAACTGAGTTGGAAAAAGGGGAGTGAATTCAGGGAAAACCTGGGATAATCGAGGAAAACTGTAGAAATCAGAGAAAATAAAAAAATACTGAGGAAAACTGCGGAGATCAGAGAAAACTGGTGGAAAAATCATGGGAGAATGGGGAAAAGAAGAGGGAAAAACGAGAGAGAAAAAAAGAGGGGAAAGTGAGAAGAAGAAGGTAAAGAGCACAAAGAATAGGGATGGAAAATATCCGACGAAAATCCAAGATCCTAGACGATGATAGTGTTTGGGGAAAACTGCAGTGGGAGGGTCGCAGCGGCTGCTGCCTTTTAGGGTTTGGAAGATGAGATGAGAGGACGAGAAGGGGTGAGCACCTGCACTGCAGCTTAAACGCTACAGTGAAGCAGAAATTTAAGGGTGGGGTGTTAGGTTTTTTTTTTTTTTTTTTTTTTTTTGGGTTTGAGCTTTCTTTTTATTTTTTATTTTTTTTTTAATCTCTTTTCATAAGAGTAGAAAAAAAGGGTTGAAAATCCAAAAGATCTCGAGTGCTGAACGTCGAGCGAGAAAACGTGTGACTTTTGATCAAATTTTCATGACAAATACGCAATAATTATAAAATTACCAAAATGCCCTTCGAGTTCCCGAAGTAAAAAATAAGCAAACTATGGCCACCACAACGCCCACACTCTCCTCACTGCTACCATGGTCGTGAAAGCAACTCGGAGATCCGAAAATTTCTCTGAAAACTAGAAAAAATCGGAATGGGTAATACAACACTACCCCCTTTAAAGAAATTCGTCCACGAATTTCAAATTGAATTCATACCTCTAATCTCAAATAAGGCTGGAAATTGCTTCCGCATCATTGCCTCGTTTTTCCAAATAGGAGTCTCTCAGCCTTTGCATTGCCAAACCACTAAAACTAAGCGGATGGTCTTGCCACGAAGCCTTTGCTCTCTGGAACCCTCGATCCACACTGGTCCTTCCTCATAAGTAATATCCTCATTGAGCTCCACATCTTCTAAGTTAATTACATGCGACGGATCTTGATGATACTTCCAAAGCATTGAAACATGGAAGACGTTGTACACTCGGGCGTGACTCGAAGGATGTGCAAGTCTAAAAACCACTTCTCCGATCCTCTCTAGCACCTCAAACGGACCAACATAATGAGGTGACGACTTCCCTCGGCGCCTAAACCTCTGAATCCCATGACGGGGCAAAACTCGAAGGAAAACGTGGTCTCCAACAATAAACTCAAGCGCCCTCCTCCGACGATTGGCTTAACTCTTCTGCCGACTCTAGGCAGTCAACAACCTCTGCTTGATCTGTCTCACTTGTTCAGTAGTCTCCCTGACCATCTTTGGTCTTGACATCACTGTACCATTGGTCTCTGTCCAACACAAGGGTGATCTGCACAGCCTGCCATACAAGGCCTCATGTGGTGTCATCTTGATACTGGACTGATAGTTGTTGTTGTAAACAAACTCAATCAGATGTAAATGGCTCTCCCAGCCACCACCATAGTCCAAAACACAAGCTCGGAGCATAACTGCGTGCCCAACTCTTTTTGCAAGCTCTGCAAGAACCGAAAGACAAACCTCGGGTCCCAGTCTTAAACAATTGACTTAGGTACACCATGTAGTCTGACAATGTCTGTCTCTGTCAAATATATCTGACTCAAAGTCTCGAGAGAATCTATTGTCTTTATACCAATAAAACGGGCCGACTTCATCAATCGATCTACTATGACCCACACTGCATCATGTCTCCAAGAAGACTTCGGTAACCATTAACGAAGTCCATAGTATTATGGTCCCACTTCCAATCGGGGAATGGGAGAGGCTGTAACTTGCCAGCGGGTCTCAAGTGTTCTACTTTGACTTGCTGACAAGTCAAATAGTGGGTCACAAACTCGGCTACTGCTCTCTTCATACTCCTCCACCAGAACTGTTGATAATGATAGGTGTCATACCGGGTAGCAGGCTAATAATGAACTCCACCTCTCGACATGGTGGTAATCCAGGGAGATTCTCCGGAAAAATGTCCGAAAACTTCTGAACCACACGAGGCATCTCGACACCTACTGGTCGCAAACCTTCCCAACTTAAACTAGCTACCAAACTGTATAACTTCTCAACTTTCGGTCTGAAGGCCGGACTGAGCTTCTCAACGAATGCATCACCTATGAACGTAAGACCCATTACTCGCCTATGATAACACTCCAAGGTGACCTAATGGAAAGACAATCAGTCCATCCCCAAGATTGCGTCAAAATCTGGCATCTATAAAACTCACAGATCAAACTCCAATACTAGACCTCCAACGGTCAAGGCACACTACCGACAAATTTGATCTACGACTTCTGTCACCTCCAACTGTGTACTGACCGTGATAGGGTTCCTTGCCAACTCTACTACTAAGCCAGAACTAATAGCAAAACTCAAGGCAATAAAGGAGTGTGAAGCACCAGAACCAAATTAAACTCTACATCACGCACCCTGAACGACTAACGTACCTTGCATCACTGACGGTGGTGCGTACTCCTCTGGCTGTTGGGTGATGGCGTAAGCTCTGCCACGGGTCACTGGTCTGGGTCTGCTACGACCTCTGAGGAGGTGCTGCACCCTGGCCTGTAGGGACGCCAGATGTCACATGCACATGGGTAGGGGTTGGCATGATCATTCGCTGGGGTACCATCGATACGGCTTGACCTCTGCCCTAAGGACAGTCTCTGGCAAAATGCCCTACCCCATTGCAAGTGTAGCACTGAAGGCCCTGAGCCTATCCCTAAAGCTAAGGACAGTCCCCCTCGGTGTGATCTTCTTGTTGACAGTGGAAGCACACATATTGCCTAGGCTGGCCACCTAACACTGGTACAGTCTGAGTCTGCTGATGTGGGCCCAAAAGTAACCTTTGACTCGAGTGGATGGGTGGTCTCTTTCACTTCTTATCAAAACCTCAGCTCGTCTGGGTACAAATTGATGTTAGCTGATACACCATCCCGCTGATCCGAAGGGCGGTGCTCTCTACCAAGATTGCCCTCTGCACTACTTCAGCATAGGTAGTGTTCCTCTCAGTAACCACCACATGAGCAATCATTGGATGTAACCCCTACTCAAAACAATGAGCTTTCAACAGATCAGTCTCAACCATTTCTGGTGCAAAAAGACACAAGTCGGAGAACTTGGCGTCATACTGAATAACTGTGTCATCACCTTGTACTAGGTTGGTGAACTCAATGCTCTTGGCTTCCTTGACTACTGATGGAAAATACTTAGCCAGAAACACTTGGCGAAAGATGTGGCAATCCCTCAAGGTTGTGGCTCAGAGGGGCTCTTAGTTCCACCAACGGACTGCCTCTCACTGGAGGTGATGTGTGGCCAAGGTCACCCACAAGTCTCCCTCCCTGAAGACTAGGGTATCAAGGAGGTTAACGGTCTCATCGATCCATGCCTCTGCTGTGATCTGGTCGGGTCCTCCTCTGAACACATGGGGGTAATGGCGCTTAAACTCCCTCAATGCAACCATCTCTCTAGTCTCGAGGTAGACCTCGCTAGGTGTAGGTGGTGGAGGAGGTGGTGGTGGAGGTGGAGGCGGAGGTGGAGGAGGTGCTATGTGCCGCTCCAATAGGGTCTGTACTATCCTCTCCATGGCTCTCTCAAGTTGGTCATCATCCCAGTCAAAATCTCCATCAGCTACCCCTGATTGATGGGCTCCTGCGCAGGTCTGCTTCTCAAAACTGAGGTCTCTGCCGAACTCTCCAATCTGTGCTGAACCACTGGTCCTTCCTCTGCTGGAGGAACCCTAGCCGCACCGGCATCGCCGTTGCCACAGCCTCCCCCAGTCGAACAGGTGTTGTATCTCGATATCGCCTGTTTCATAAAGATACTGAAGGTCAGACACCTTAACAAGCGAAAATCCAAAATAGTACATATCTCAAAAATACTATCTCAAGGGATGAGTCCTAGGCATATCACACAAACCTAGAATATCTATGCACTACCCAAGAACCCGGTTCCATCTACCCTATCACACAGGGGATGTACCTAATCTCTAGTTGTCATCTCATCCACCTCTAACCCATGCACAGTCCGAGAGCTGAACCGTGCTCTGACACCAACTATAACACCCTGTCCAGTTACTGGGGCGTTATCTCCGAAATATCACGAAAGATGATTATCGAGTATAATATTTTTTTTTTTGAAATGGGGTATCTACCTCCCACTCAACGAACCATGAGTTAAGGACTAGGAAACATAACGAACTACAAGTGTAAAATAAGTAAAAATGGTTATACAGTCATCCAACAAACATGTAATAATGAGTCCATACAACTAAGATTTCTCAATTTAAAACATAACATGAACATAAACTTCGATTCACTACAACCACTTTCCAGGTACTTGATCAAGGGGCCCACTTGGCCCCTCCGCGATCGGGGTACCTGAAAGGTAAGGGGTGAGCAAACCAGCCCAGTGAAGGGATAAAACATACCACATATTAGCAACATGGTTATATATCACATATGTAAAGGGGCAGTGAACATCATAAGTGAATAAATATCCATGTCTACGGTACTCAACTACTCTATTAACCAATGGTTCCGCTAACCAATCCAAGATATCATCGCCATAACTCTCAACCGTCCTCCGACAACTCTGGTCTCCCTATCGATACCATCGGGGACCATACAATATACAACTGCCTCAACTGCCGGAATGAAACGGGGATAGACACCGTAGGGGGTTCTCGACCGCCAGATCATAACGGGGAAGCCAATGTCAAGGGTAGACACCTCGATCACCCGAACGGAATGGGGAGACCCGCATCCCCAATGGGGGTCTCGACTGCCAGAGCGTAACTGGGTAGTCCTCCCCGCAACCAACTCATCACATCATCATAAGGATGTACACATATGAATAGTCTCTCCAATGCATGCACATGATGTCACAAACATGTATAACAACGAGGATACATTCTTATACAACCAACTCAAAATCAACAACATAGTTCATCATGCAAGTCAAGAGTATACAATGAGTTACTTAATCATGCATATCTACACTAACCACGGTTTCATTAATATTGAGCCAATAGACACTCCAAACATCACCAACAATTTTGAAGTAACATACTGAATTATCAGATTGTCTAATTAAAACTTTTCACGATCCATATAGATAACAGAAGTACACCGAAGCGGACCCCCTGCCACATACTTATTTCAACAGTTTTCCCTTACCGAGTGGCTAAATAAATAGAGGGTTACACTCGGGTCACTCCATGTCCAAAAATAACAGTTTGAATATATGCAAGTGCATGCTAAAATAGTGGTAAATCCCCTCACCGTGTGTGTGGAGTCGAAAGTCCAAAGCGAGTAAGTGACTTGAAGGGTCTAAGGGAGCTCAATCTGTTGCAACAAGGAAGAACAGATGAGTAATTAAGACAAAATAGGTTAAAAATACACCATGGCCGAACCTCACTTACTTTGATTTTAACCCTTCATTTATTTATTACTCATTCACCACTTAACTAATTACTTAACCCTTAGTCCACCAAAATCCACCTTAGTGGGGTTCGGCCATAAAACATGGCCGAACCACACCATCTTGATTGTGGTCCCTCTTTCAAGTCATTTGATCCTTTTAATTAAGTTCAATCACCAATCCATTAATCTAATCATTCACACATTAACCTTTTAACACACACAACAACCTAAGTCCATAAAAATTCCTTAGTGGGGTTTGGCCATACAACATAGCCGAATCTCACTTCCTAGGTTTCATGCTCATCTTTCAACCCTTTGATCTTTAAGTTAGATACAAGATCATGACCTTTTGATTCATACATCTAATCATTTGTACCACAATTGTTTATCATGGATTACCATTTAAATCCACCAAATATTTTCCATGGGGTTCGGCCGTACACCATGGCCGAACCCATGGTTCATCCTTGTCACCCTTAATTACATTCTATGCCATTAATCGTCCATGGCTAATTACTTGGTTTATTTACTTATGACCAAGTCCCAAAAATGATCCACCAAATGGTTCATGGAGTTCGGCCATACACATAGCCGAACCCTATGATATCTAAATCCATAAATGGTACTTGGTGGGGTTCGGCCATGCACCATGGCCGAACCTCACCCTTGGGTTTTGGTGCTCTTCTTTTCCATTCTTTTTGATAATCACAATGCATCCAAGTCCATCATATTACATTCATTTTAAACCTTTTAAAAACATCAATAACCTTCCATTAAAACACATCATATATCCCTTCATTTTTCTTCGATGGGGTTCGGCCATACACCATGGCCGAACCCTATGGTTCCTAATCTCCTCTTTTAAATTCAATAGCCATGATCTTAACCTTTGATGGGTTCGGCCATACATCATGGCCGAACCTAATCAACCCTTTTTTTTAATTCTTAATGGTTCTTGTATATCCCCTTTAGCGCTTGGCCATGCAATGGCCGGATCATGTTTCCTTGTCCATCTTACTTAATAAGAGTTTATTGAGCACTTACTAATTCTGCGACTCCTCCGGTTCTTTCCCTCCTACTTGTTCTTCCGATCCTTTCCTTAGCCTCTTCCTCTTTCTTTCTTGTTCCTTTGGCCGAGTGTGGGCTTGATCAATATAAAACCTCCAAAAGTGGTTCGGCCAAGAGGGGTATAGGTTTGAGAGAGAGAGATAGAATTCATCCTTGCATAATAGTTTGAGATCAACACTTTTCTAAGTCCTTTGGCCTTGAGATGATTTTGAGGGAGAGAAGAACAGCCAAAAGGGAGGGAGAGTATGAGATGAATGCCCAATTGTTTTGTTCCAAATGAGATGGTCGGCCAAGGTGATGGCTTTGGTGAAGGCATTTGTGTAACTCCCATTTCCTTAATCTCCCTCCTTAATGCCTCCCTTGGGGGTTTTATCCATGAGATGAAACTCCCAAGGCTCCAACGGTTGCAATGGGGTGCCTTGTGTAACCTTCACAAACCTCATTCATCTTCCATCTTGGAGTTTCATCCATGAGATGAAACTCCCATGTGCCCAACGGCATGTGTTTGTTTGAAATGTGTAACCGCCACCCCTCCATTATTTGCCCATGTGGGAGTTTCATCCATGAGATGAAACTCCTTGTGCCAACGGTTTGCCTTCTTGGCTTGTGTAGTACATTAGACCATCCATCTCCCCTTTAGTTCTCATTTGGGGGTTTCATCCATGAGAAGAAACTCCCCCCTCCAAGTGTGAACCCCTTGTGCAACTCCCACAAAAACGCCACCTCCCATTCATTATTCATCTTGGAGTTTCATGCATGAAATAAACCTCTCATGCATCCAACGTGTACCCTTGGATTTGAATTTGAAATATGTAACCCCAAAAACCTTTCCATCCAACTCACTTCTCATATAAATTTATTTAACTCACTTAACTCAACTCATCCATTTAATTCAACTCAACCATTTAATTCAACTCAACCACTTAATTCAACTCAACCATTTGATTCAACTCAACCATTTGATTCCATTTCCAACTCAAATCAGTCCCAACCAAGTTAAGCTTGAACTCACTTTGGTGGTCAACCAAGCCAACCATGTTCCATTGGGTCCCTTTTGGGCATTTTGACCCAAATAACAACCTTGACCCTATTAAACACATCCTACCCATTTATTTTAAATTGAACCTTATAACATGTACATTGGGTCTTAATTGGGCAATTGACTCCACGACTTACCCATCTTCGGTCCATATCCTTTAATTCACAAATTCAATGGAAAACTATGTAAATATTTATAACTCGAAAAATCCGGGGTATTACAATGGCATAAGTGGGGCCGGCCACCATGGTTGACTTGGGCAACCATGGGTGAGTTAAAGGTAAATTAAAGAGGATTAAGTGTAGTGAGTGGAATCAAATTATTTAATTAAATCACCTAAGTTAATTTGAAATAAATTCAATGCTTCAGTTAGGAGTTGAGTTGCATTTAAATGGAGTGAGTCAAATGGGGGTGAGTCACATGGAAGATAAGATGGAGTGAGTTAAGAGGATGGTTTCATCTCATGGAAACCACTCCACCAAAATCGTTGGGATAAGGGTGGTGTGTGCCATGTGGAGGGCATGCACCCCCTTGGCTAGACAAAGAGCTTAAATGGAGGACATGTTGTAACGCCCCGCCCTTTTTCTCTTGCTTTCCGAAAATCAGAGTCTATTTTTTTTTTTATAAATAGAAGAGTGAGAGAGAGCGGGACGTCATGACGCGAGCTAAGTCCGAGCTTCCAAAGCTCGACCCTTAACTAGCCAACCATACATGTGCGTGGACCAAGTCCACTAAAATGATTCACATGTACTCAAGTTAACTTGCGGAATAAATCATACATGCGGAATAACAATAGGATAACAATCCTATTCCATTTTAGATAGCAAAGTAGTCCAACACTTAATAATAATTATCATAACTTAAATATCCAAACTTTAACCATCCAATCTATAGCAAATAAATCTACGTCATTACAATTCCGAATAACATAAACAACATATAGCTTAATCATCCAAGCTCCTAAGCTTGGCTCCAATCACGTCCTCGTTCCCTTCCTGTGTCATCAACTAGGGTAGAAGCAGGGCGTTAGACAACGCGCCCAGTAGATATACAATTAGGGTTAACACATGGATTAGTATATAAAATCAAGATAAAATATACCATATCATACTTCTAAAACATCATATCCAAAATAGTGTATGATAATAGAGACCCAATCATATAGATAAAAACCAGAAACCTTGCATGATAATAAAGATCATAATCATGCCGATTCAATGCCATGCCATGCTACCATATGCAATGAGTCCCACCCATCACAAACACATGTATCCTCTTGATGGAATTCTCCTCATCAAGGTAACCCCCATGATTGTTTTACGGACGCTCCGACAGAGTATGGATCTCTGGTTAAAATACCCCTCACTTTATGGACGCCCCGACGGAGTGTAGATCTCAGGTTAAAGTACCCTCACGACTTACGGATGCCCCGACGGAGCGTGGGCCTCCGGTTACAATACCCCTCACTTTACGGACGCCCCGACGGAGTGTGGATCTCCGGTTACATTCCATCCCTCCCATGCCATGCATGAGATGCAAATGCCAACATGCTATAGAATATTACAAAACATAGCATGAAAATCCCATAATTGCAACATATTATTTGATACCAAAATAACTTATCAAACATGAAATAAAATCATCATAAGTACATAAACATATCCATGGTTTCAATGATGTAGGAATCCTACCAATGACAACTAGTTTGACCTCGCGTTCTTGTCCAAAAATCGTTCACGACCGTATACTGTTTGTGAAGTCCCGTCACCTTGTTACATAACAACAAGTCAAACTAAAGTCCCATAATGTCCAAAACCATATACACACTTTGTGGGGTTCGGCCATACACCATGGCCGAACCTCACCCACTTAAATTGGGTCCTTTTTGGTTTTAACATTAGGTCCAAGTCCACCAAATATAACTTTGTGGGGTTCGGCCATAGTCACTTATTTTGTTTTAGTCCCTCCTTTGGGTTCTTAAGCCCAATCATACAATTCCATTGATCTATCCATTTATACATTAATCATCTTACCCACATAATAACCTAAGTTCAAAAACAACACTTGTGGGGTTCGGCCATACTCCAAGGCCGAACCTCACTTAGCTTTAATTTTCACCCTTCCTTTTATTTATCACTTAAACACCACTTAACTAATTTTTAAACCCTTAATCCACCAAATCCACCTTAGTGGGGTTCGGCCATACAACATGGCCGAACCTCACCATCTTGGGTTTGGTCCCTCTTTCATGTCCTTTGTTCTTTTAACTTAGGTATAAGATCATGACCTCTTGATTCCTTAGTCTCATTACTTATGCACCAATTGTTTAACATAACTAATAATCTAAGTCCACTAAACATTACTCCATTTTAATTTGACCAATTATATTACAAGTTGACCACTTCAAAAGAAACTAAGTCCACCAAATGACCATTAGTGGGGTTCGGCCATACCACATGGCCGAACCTCACAATATTGATTTTTTTGTTCGTTTTGTCATCATCTATCATGGCTGATTACTTACTTAATACTAAGTCCCAAGATAATCATATGTGATTCCTTAATCAAAAGCATAGAACCATTAATAATTTCTAACCATGTTCTTAACTCCAATTAACCCATAATAATGGTCCATGGTTTTCTTGTTTCAAACATTCCAATATTTATATATGATTTATGCTCAGCACCTTAGCCATAATAACATTATGGTTCAGCCATGCAATGGCCGACCCACAACCTTAACCTTATCTCCATTTAAAACACCTTTACAACCTTCATAACATTGTATGGTTTTTTATCTCTCAAAAACCCATAAAAATAACCAAGTCTTTTCATGGGGTTCGGCCATATGTCTATGGTTCATCTACTCCTTTTAAAAATAATCATACATTCCTTAATTTTCCTCCATGGGGTTCGGCCATACCCATGGCTGAACCCTATGGTTCTTATAAACAAAAACTAATAAATTACTCACCAGTTCCGTGACTCGTCCGGTTTTCTTTTGCTCCTGCTTGTTCATTTTCTTTCTTTCCTTAGCCTTTCCTTCCTTCCTTCTTGTCCTTTAGCCGAGACTGATCTTGATGCATTCCTTGGAGTGCTTCGGCCAAGGTATAGATTTAAGAGAGAGAGTATTTCAGCCTTGGGTGTGAATGATAAAACCTTGAGATGCAAACTCCTTTGTTATAAGTCCACTTTTCTTTGAGGAGTGATCAGCCAAGAAGTGGTTTGAGGAGAAGCAACCAGCCAAGGTTCTTGTCTAGACAGGTGGGACGGCCAAGGGAGAGAGAGTGAGGGAGAGAATGAATGGAAAACAAGTATGAGGGTTGACCAAAGGTGGTGTCTCTTGATGGCACCCCTTTGTAACTCCCCTCCCCATTCATCTCCTTCACTTATTCCATTTGGGGGTTTCATCCTTGAGATGAAACCCTCCCAACGGTTTTGGCTCTTGGGCTGCCTTGGTGCAACCTTCTCCCCCAATTAATGGTTCATTTGGAGGTTTCATGCATGAGATGAAACACTCCCACCATTGACCCTTGGGTTTCCATCTTGAGATGGAAACCCTCCATGCTTCCAACATGTGCCATGGTTGAATTGTGTAACAACCACAAAAACAGTCCACCTCCCATTAGTGATACAATTTGGAGTTTCATTCTATAAAATGAAACTCCCATCTTTCCAACATGTGCTAAGGTTAAGCCTTGTGTATGTAACACCTTGGAATTTCAA
Source organism: Chimonanthus praecox (assembly GCA_022113865.1). Lineage (NCBI taxonomy): Eukaryota > Viridiplantae > Streptophyta > Magnoliopsida > Laurales > Calycanthaceae > Chimonanthus > Chimonanthus praecox. The sequence continues at coordinate 31,702,055 of CM039089.1, read as the reverse complement.
AGATATCAATTTACATGAATTTATCCATATTTACGGAATTGCCATTGTGATTTATTTGATATGGATTTAATTGGGTAAGGTGTTGGGCCAATGGTCCAATCAAGACCCAATGGATGGTAGTTTTGTTTACAAGATAAATAAATGGATGAGATGTACACAAACGGGTCTAGATTTGTAATTGGGTCAAATTTTGTTAAATGGGTCAAAATGGTCAAATTGGACCCAATGGGTCGAGGTGGATATGATTAATCAATTTGTGAGTTCAAAACTTAATTGGGTTAAGTTTAATTAATGTTTGAGTGGGATTGAGATAAATTAAATGATGGAGATGAGTTGAGTTGAATTTATGGGTTGACTTGCATTAAAATGAATGAGTTCAGTTGGGGAGTTAAATAAATGAGTTGGATGGAATGTTTATTTCAAATAAGTGAGGTGTGTGAATGAGAATGGAGTGTTTTAAATTCCCATCTGTTAAACTATGAAAACGTTGGCTGCATGGGAGGTTTTACATGCATGTAATTCCCATCTAAGTGATGAATGAAATGGAGTTACATGGAGTTACTTGGGTGAGAGTTGTGTTTCAAATTCAAATACTTCACACTTTGGAAGGCAGCAAGGGAGGGGGAGTTTCATCTCAAAGATGAAACCCCCACATGGGGCGTTGATGAGCATCAAAGAGGTGGCGGTTACACATGGGCTGCATCAAGGGTGAGGAGTTACTTATTTCAAATATTCAAATCAAGCATGAGAGATGAATGGACATGGAGTTTCATCTCATGGATGAAACTCCCAAACGGCTCACTAATGGAAGATGAAGGTTACACAAACTAAGCTAGGCCTAAACCGTTGGAGCCTTGGGATTTTCATCCCAAGGATGAAACCCCCAAGTGAGCATAAAGGATTATGTTGAATGCAAATGGGAGTTACTAATGTTGTTACCAAGAGATATCACCCCTTGGACTGGTTTTGATTAAACAAAGAGTTCTCATTTCACACTCTCTATCTCTCTCTCTCTTTGCTGTCTTCTACATTCCAAGATCAAGAACAGCAGTTGGTTGCTCATTTCAATCAGTCCTTGTGTGATCCTTTCATCAAGACAAAAATCAGCAAAAGAGTTTGGCACCAAGGTTTAAGATCAAATATCTATATCTCTCTCTCTCTTTGTTGTCTTCTACATTCCAAGATCAAGAACAGCAGCTGGTTGCTCATTTCAATCAGTCCTTGGGTGATCCTTTCATCAAGACAAAAATCAGCAAAAGAGTTTGACACCAAGGTTTAAGATCAAATATCTATCTCTCTTCCTCTCAAATTCATATCACCTGGCTGAAGTGTTCCAAGGAGGTTGCAGCAAGGTTTGTCTCAGCCAAAAGAACAAGAAGAAAGAAGGAGAGGCTAGAGAAGTAAATGACCAAGGAAGGAGCCAAAGAACCGAAGGAGACGCGGTATTGGTAAGTGCATTATGAACCTTGTCAAATAAGTTGGTTAAGGGATGTGATCCGGCCATTGTGTGGCCAAATCCATCAATGGTTTAGTTTAGGTATTATGCTGTCTTTAAATAATAAAATATGGACCATAGGGTTCGACCCCTTTGGATGGCCGAACCCCATGAGAAAACTTGGTTATTTTATCGTGTTTGAAAGACGAAATCCATATTATGAAATGGAGGTTTTAAAGGATTGTAAATGGAGATAAGCTTGTTGTTTTGGACCAGTTATGGGATGGCTGAATGATGTGGTTTTCATGGTTAAAGTGTGGAATCTCATATGTATATAATTGATGGAAGTATTGTGTTAAGAGAACCATAGGGTTCGGTCATGTGTATGGCCGAACCCCATGGACTGTTTTTGATGGCATGTTTGGGTTAAATCATATTCGAAATCTAAAATGTGTTTAATACTTTTGATTAAGGAATTACCTAGGCTTAGTTAGGGACTTAATATTAAGTTGATCAACCATGATATTAGATGGAAGGTGGGGATACAAATCAGTTTGGTGAGGTTCGGCCATGTAGTATGGCCGAACCCCACTAATGGTGATTGATGGACTTAATGATTAATTTGTATGGTTAAGTGAAGGATTTAAAAGGACCAAATTAAGATGGTGAGGTTTGGCCATGTGTTATGGCCGAACCCCACTAAAGATGGTTTTATTTTAGGCGAAGGAAGTTAGCAAAAATAAGCATTGGTTAGACCAATGGCAAAACTGTAAATACAAGATAAATTGTATATGTGAATGGATTGATCAAAAGATTTGAAAAGAGGGGTCCAAAATCAAGTGGTAAGGTTCGGCCATGTTGTATGGCCGAACCCTACCAAAGTATGGTTGAAGTATGAGGAGGTTTAGTACAATTAAAGGAAACGAAAGACCAAAATTTAGATGGGTGAGGTTCGGCCATGGGGTATGGCCGAACCCCACATAGTGGATTTTTGGGATTTAAACCAAGTTGGAATTACATGGATAAATGTTTGATTTGCTACTATGTTAATAAGGTATCGGGACTTGCTTGAACGGTGTACAAGTCGCGACCAAGTGACGGTTCACAAGAGCGGTCAATCTAAGTGACTTAATGTAGGTTTCCTACCTTTTTAAACCACACACATACTTGATGTTTTATCGTAATTTTGATAAGTTATATGCTAAGTTATTATGTTTCAATATGGTTTTACATGTTATGTTATGTTTTACAAATGGCATGAAACCATGGACATCTCATGCATGGCATGGGGTGGTGATTATGGAAACCGGAGGCCACACTCCGTCGGGGCGTCCGAAAGACCATTTGAGGTACCTTGATGATGAGAATCCCATCAAGAGGAATCCGGAGGCCATACTCCGTCGGGGCGTCCGAAAGACCACTGTGGGGTACCTTGACGATGAAAATTCCGTCAAGAGGAAGCTATGTATGTTTGTAATGGGTGGGACTCATTACATGTGCATTTCATACATAGCATTGTTTTATGTGATTTTGATGAACATGTAATATTCTATTATTTGCATGTTTTGTTACTAACCTTGTGGTAGCCCTAATCGGAGACCTACTAGGCGCGTTGATCTAACGCCCTATCTATATCCTTAGTGGATGACGCAGGGAAAGGGAAGAACGAGGATCGAGAAGAAAACCAAGCATAGGAGCTTGGGCATTTTGAATGGATTTGAATGGACTTTGAATGGACTGTTTATGGACTTATATTTAAGTTATGAGGACAATGTAATTTGATAATTAGTTATGTTGGCATGTAATAATGTAGTTAAGTAGTTACTATGGTTTGATTTATTTGGATGGTTTGAAATGAATGGTAGAATAAGGTTATTTAGTAACATTGGAGATTATGATCATGTACTTGCTATCTTAAGTTATAAATGGAGTAGTCTTAGGATCTATTATAACCTCAGTTAGATTAAGACTAAGTATATTCCGCAAGTTGTATTTGGACCATGTGTGGATCGATTCTTATGGACTTAGTCCATACGCACATGGGCTTGGCCCGATCACTTGATTGTTATTATAAAAAAAAAAATAGACTCTGATTATTAGAGTGAAAAGGGCGGGGTGTTACAGTATAACCTCCAAAACCCTTTCATCTCCCCATTAATGATTCATTTGGAGTTTCATGCATGAGATGAAAACTCCCATGCATCCAACGTGTAACCATTAGGTTTGACCTCATGAGATGTAACTCTCCATTTTATCACCTAACTTATCTAAGATCATGGTCCCATTAACTTCCCATCCAACTCATTTAACTCAACTCATCCAATTAACTCAACTCATTCAACTCACTTAAAATCAACTCATTTCCTTAATTCTATTTCTAATTTAATTCAGCCCCACGTAATTTAAACTTGAACTTACTTGGTGGTCAACCAAGTCAACCACGACCCATTGGTCCCAATTGGCCATTTTTACCCATTTAACAACTTTTGACCCAATTAACAATCTTGGCCCAATTGCATACATCTTACCCATTTAATTTCAATTGAACCTTATCCAATATCCGTTGGGTCTTAATTAGGCAATTGACCCAACACCTTACCCATCTAAGGTCCATATACATTAATTAATAAATTAAATTGGCAATTTCCATATATATCCCTAGCTTGAAAATACGGGGTGTTACAATACAACCCTCTTTTTAAAATTTTCGCCCCGAAAATCGAGTGAAGTAGGGTTTCAAACAATTTACATAAATAGCTCAGGGTGAGCTATTCTCATTTCCGATTCAAGTTCCCAAGTGGCTTCCTCATTACCATGTCGATCCCATACCACCTTGTTTAATAGCCCGAAATTTTAAATCAATATATATTTGGCATTTATTTACTTTAATTTGAATTTTGATGTGATGGAATGCCAAATGGATCAAATTTTGGGACAAAGGCCCAAGAAGGACCCAATGGACCATAGAGTGAATGGAATTCGTCGGAAGGGTCAACGATGGTCAAAGTGGACCCGATCACCATGTGGGACCCGATGGATCAAAATTGGTCCAAAGTCTAAGGTAAAGGGGTAGAAAATAATTTGGTTGGGCCGTGGGCCAAATGGTGGGCCAATTAATTTAAAAAGGGTGAATTGGAATTAAACCCTCTAAGCTAGTAATGAAATGAAATGGCATGACCAAGTGGGGCCCACCTCCACCTCACCAAGTGAGGTGGCGTGTGGACCAAGGCAAAGGTGGGGCCAACCATCATGGTTGACTTGGTCAACCATGGATGAATTGAGAGGACTAAGGTGGATTAAGGAGAATTAAATTGATTAAAATTATTGTAAAATTATCTAATTTAAAATTAATGGAATTAAAGTGACATGGCCAAGTGGGGCCCACCTCCACCTCATCAAGTGAGGTGGCGAGTGGGGTAGGTTGGTGGGGGCCGTCCACCATGGTTGATTTAGTCAAACATGGGTGGATTTCTTAGATAGATTTTATGAAATTAAAATTGGATGGGAATTAATTAACCTAAGTGAGGATTTAATTTAATCAATTAGGTTGGTCAAGGGGTCAACATGGGAAGACCAAACCACCAAATTCAAACACCCAAAACCATTGGCTAGTGGTGGTTTTGTCTCCACCACCACCACCAAAGTCAAGGTAGCCCATGCTTGGTTGGTGAGGCCATCATGGAGGAGCATGGTCCAAGTAAGACCAAAGAAATGAGATGGGTTTTCCATCTCATCCCTCTCATTTCACTCTCTCATTCTCACCACCTCTCCACCATCCTACACCAAGAGAAAATAAGAAAAGAAAAAATTTAGAAGAGAAGAAGAAGAGAAGGAAAGAAAGATTAAGCTTGGCCAAACCATTATCACTTCAAGACCAAGGAAGCTAGACATTTTCTATCCCCTCCTCCTCTCTCTCTCTCTCTCTCTCTCTCAAGCAAACCCACTCAATCTTGGCCGACCCTAACTTAGAGGGCCTCACCATTTGATCAAGCTCATCTTGACCGTACATCAAGGAGAAGAAGAGAAGAGAAGGCTAAGGAGAGCAAGAGGAGAAGCAAAGAAGGACCGGAGGAGTCGTCGGGTGGTAAGAATTCTTAAAACAAGAGTTTATATATTTTTTTTAAGATAAGATATGGAATCCATTTCTTAGACTAAATATGGCCAAAAATGTTGTGGGCCATGGATCTAAGATCCATCCAACGATAGGATAAGAAATGGATGAGATGGAAGAGATGGTTTAAGGAAAAATAAAATGAATGGAATAAGCATGGAAAAAAATAGAAATTTTAATGGATTGATGGGCCATAGGGTTCGGCCATGTAGCATGGCCGAACCCCATGGTAAATGATGGATGAGTTTTAATTAGGGTTTGAGGACTAAAATTATGGAGAAGGGTTAATGATGTTGAGGTTTTTAAGTGATTAAAAAGTTGGTGATTTTTAAGGAGTTTTAATGAGAAAACAATGAGGAATGTAAATAGGTATCTTGGTTTTAAAAATGGCATGGATAAGATGGACCATGGTGTATGCCGAACCCTATGGTGTTGAAAAGTGATTTTTTAAATGGTTTAAAGGATGGAAATGATGGATTAATATGTTAATATTTTGGAAGTTTTTGAAGGGCCAAAATGAATGAAGGTTATTGACTTTTAAAAATGGATTGTTTTTGGACAAAACATTGGTTTTAAAATGGCACCCATGAAGATGAGCCATGAACCATGGGTTCGGCCATGGTGAATGGCCGAACCCTATGGTGGTGATTAGTGATTTTAATGAATGGAAAACGATGGAGATGGATGAAAAAATTTAAATGGATTTGTATGTATAGTAGGTAATACTTTAAATGAGATGAAAATGGGGAATTCAATGAATGATTTAAATTCAATTGTGATAGGATTAAATGAGGCAAGATGGACCAAAGAAATTGGAAAATGGACATCATGGGTTCGGCCATGGTGTATGGCCGAACCCATGACCCCTTTTTGTGGGCCATATTTTGGGCCAAATATGGAATGATATATGGGATTAAATGTTTTTCAAAATTAATTAAATAGGTGGCTGATTTTAGGTACATGATGTCATGGTTAGGGAATCACAAATGGGCCCAAGCTTATGGGTCAAATATAAATTTAAAATGTGCATGGAAGAGGAGTGGCAAAACCGTAATGTGTAGCCACCTTGAAGAACCATGGGTTCGACCATGGTACATGGCCGAACCCTATGTGGTTGGACATGAAAATGGATATATTATGAATGAGTAAATGAAACGGATAGTTGCTGCATTTTAGGCTCGCAAATCGGAATATTTAAAATGGGCAAAATGGGAATTATGCATATGGTTAAGCCAATGGGAAATGTGGCTAAGTTAGGGGCTGATTTTGATAAACGTGTAACGTAATTAGGAATCTAAGGTTGTAATCAGTTAGGGATTGAATCATGAAAGAAAATACGGACTAATTTGGTAAATGTGTAATAAGGTATCGGGACGTCGCAAAACGGTGCGCGATGGGCGACCGGTTTATCGAACGGAAACGTAACGGGATGCTAAGCGGTATTCGGTAGGATTCCTACCTCTTTGTAAGCCGTTGATATGTGATGGTTATTTTAATCTATTTTGATAATTATGTGATTTGTATTATGATGGGTTTTTGATTTATGAATTATATATTCATACTATGGTTTATATTTTTAATGTTATGCATTATATGGCTATGTATGATATATTAAGTTTATGAGATATATATGTATATTACATAGCATAATGCACTTACATCTCATGCATGGCATGGGCGGGAAAATAATGAAACCGGAGTCCATGCTCCGTTGGGGCGACCGAGAAGCAAACATGGGGATAGCCCGAGGGGCTATAACCGGAGTCCATGCTCCGTCGGGGCGACCGAGAATCAGACATGGGGATAGCTCTTATGCTATAACCGGAGTCCATGATCCGTCGGGGCGACCGAGAAGCAAACATGGGGAAACCTTGACGAGGCTTTGCCGTCAAGGGGGATACGATATTTTATGATGATACGGTGGATGGGTGGGACACATGACATAGGCACCCATGGCATGGCATTCATCATATGTTTATTATATTATTGTCGGTATGCATGTAATAGCCCGAAATTTTAAATCAATATATATTTGGCATTTATTGATTTTAATTTGAATTTTGACATGAGGGAATACCAAATGGATCAAAAATTGGGACAAGGGTCCAAGAATGGCCCAATTGGGCCATGGATTGGATGAAATCCATTTAATGGGTCAATGAGGACTAATCGGGTCAAGGATGGTCAAATTGGGCCCAATACTCATTTGGGACCTAATGGACCCAATTGAGGTAAGCCTAAGGTAAGGAGGGAATTTAATTGGGCATGGGCCCAATGTTTACTTAATAAACCATGAATTGGAATTAATACAATTAATTGGTCAATGGTAATTAATTGGGTCAAAGATAGTCAATTTGGGTCAAAGAGCCATATGGGACCCAATGGGCCAAGGTAGCTAAGCCCTAAGGTAAATGGGTAAGACAAAAATTTAATTGGGTCATGGGCCCAATGGTGATCCAATAAGAGGGATACATTAAATAAAAATTTAAATCATCTAAGTTAGGTGATTAATGGACCAAGGTAACATGGCCAATGGGGCCCACCTCCACTTCACCCATTGAGGTGGCGTGTGGACCCAAGAGTATTGGGGCCGACCACCATGGTTGACTTGGTCAACCATGGGTGGATCTTAGAGGGAACTTAATGAGATTAAATTAAGTGGAAAATGATTAATTAAATTAACCTAGGGAGCAAGTGATCTAAGTTAATTAACTTAATCTAAATTGGTCAAATGGTCAAAACCATCCCAACAAACACAAACCACTTGAGAAAACACAAATTGAAACCATTGATTAAAGGTGGTGGTTTTAACCCAACCACCACCATTAATGCATATTGGTTGGTGAGGAATTAATGTTTTGAGTGTAGGCCACTCCAACCATCTCCATCTCTTTCCCAAACAAACATTTTCACTCTATCTCTCCCTCCCACTCACAAAAAAAAACGTCCCCTACCCTTCAAGAGAGAAGAAAAGACTTAGAAAAAAAAACTTAGAAAGAAAAGAGAAGGAGAAGGAAAAACTTTGGGCTACCAAGATCATTGAAGAACTCTCCCTCATCTCCATACTCTTTCTCTCTTAACCTAACCCCATCTACCTTAGCCGATCCAAGCATGTTCCACCATTGATCAAGCACATCTAGCCGGTCAAACAAGGAGAGGAAGAAGAGAAGAGACTAAGGAAATCAAGAGGAGAAAGAAAGACCGGAGGAGTCGTCGGATCGTAAGTATGTTCTAAACAAGAAATTTAAATTTTTAGGGTTTTAAGTTTTGGGAATCCATTTCCTTGGATTGGATGGTGGCCAAACCATCATAGGCTTTGAATTTAAAATCCATCCAATGGTAGGATAAGGAATGGATAAAATGGAAGAATGGAAATCTTATTGGAGTTTCAAGCTTTTGGATTTTTTTTTTTATGGATTGATGGGCCATAGGGTTCGGCCATGTAGCATGGCCGAACCCCATGGTAAATGATGGATGAATTTTAGTTAGGGTTTGAGGATTAAAAATTTGGAAAGGGTAATCCATGATTTTGAGATGTTAATAAGTAAGCATTAGTAATTTTTAAGGGGTTTTAAATGAGGACATTTCATGAAAATATGAATGATTTTTCATGACCTTAAAAGGCATAGAATGGAATGAATGGATGACCATAGGGTTCGGCCATGCCATGGTGAATGATGGGTAATTTATTTGAGATTATATGGTTTAAAATTATGGAGAAGGGTTAATGATATTGTGGTTTTAAAAGATTAAAAAGTTGGTAATTTTTAAGGAGTGTTAAATAAAGAAAAATCATGAGGTATGTAAATGAATTCAAGTAGCCTCAAAATGATGGAGGTATAATATTTTAAAGAAATCATGGACTATAGGGTTCGGCCATACAAGGTGGCCGAACCCCATGGTTAGTGATCTATGAGGGTTAGGGCTCTTAAATGCTCAATGGTTAATGGTTTCTAAGGTTTGAAAATTATGAGTATGGTATGTGATTTTTAAATGGGTATTAAAGGATGGAAGTGGTGGATTAAATATTTTTGAATTATGGAGATAGTGAGGAAGTGATTGGTGGTGTAAATGGACTTTAAATGTGAGTAAAGATCCAAGGTAAAAATGAGGGAAAGACATCATGGGTTCGGCCATGGTGTATGGCCGAACCCATGACCCATGTTTTTAGGTCAATTGTGGGCTAAGTTATGGTTTATACATATGGCTGAGCAAATGGAAATTTGGGTAAGTAAATGGTAAAATTTAAATGGATTTACAAAGTGTATGATATGGGTTTTTAAAGGGCCAAAATGAATGAAGGTTAGTGATTTTAAAATGGATTATTTTTGGGACAAAACATTAGTCTTTAAAATGGCATCCATAAAGGTGAGCCATAACCCATTATGTGGGCCACATCTTAGGCAAAATGTGGAATTAGGTATGGGATTAAATGTTTTTCAAAAATTAAATAATAGGTGGCTGATTTTATGATGCTAGGTCATGATTAAATGGATCTAAGTATGAATGAAGTTGGGACTTAGAATGTACATAAACGAATGGATGATTTAACCATGGGAGAGGAATGGCAAAACGGTAAATAAGTGCCACATTGAAGAACCATGGGTTCGGCCATGTACCATGGCCGAACCCTATGGGGATTAGACATGGAATCGGATATTACGAATGATTAAATGAAACGGATAGATGCTGTGTTTTAGGCTCGCAAATCGGAATGTTTAGATTTGGCCAAAATTGGATTTATGTATCAGTCTAAAACCAATGGATAATGGGCTAAGTTAGGGACTTAATCAAGGGTAACGTAAATGACTAATTCGGTAAATGTAATAAGGTATCGGGACGTCCCAAACGGTACGCGATCGGCGACCGGATTATCGAACGGAAACGGAACGGAATGCTACGCGGTATTTGGTAGGATTCCTACCTCTTTGTAAGCCGTGGATATGTGATGTTTATTTTAATCTATTTTGATGATTATGGGACTTGTATTATGATGAGTTTTAATTTATGAATTATATGATGGTGTTATGGATTATATTTTAACATTATGCATTATATGGCTATGTATGGTATATTAAATTTATGGTTTATCTATATACTACATAGCATAATGCACGTACATCTCATGCATGGCATGGGCGGGAAAATAATGAAACCGGAGTCCATGCTGCGTCGGGGCAACCGAGAATCAGACATGGGGATAGCCTGAGGGCTATAACCGGAGTCCATGCTCCGTCGGGGCGACCGAGAATCAGACATGGGGATAGCCTGAGGGCTATAACCGGAGTCCATGCTCCGTCGGGACGACCGAGAAGCAAACATGGGGACAATACATTGTATGATCATACGGATGATGAGTGGGACACATGACATAGGCACCCATGGCATAGCATTCATTACATGCTTATTTTGTTATATTTTATTGTATCGGTATGCGTGTTATCACTAATCCATGTGCTAGCCCTACTCGGAATCCTACTCGATGCGTTGACTAACTCCCTACTTCTACCCTAGCTGATGACACAGGAGATGGAGGAAACGGTGGACATGACAGGAGCCAAGCTTAGGAGCTTGGGAAGCGCATTCTTAGTTTATTTAAGTTTATATTTTGGAAATGTAATTTTGAGTAACTTAGCTCGTCGGACTGTATAATTTGCACTTCTTGCGATGGTTTGGACTTTACTTATGGACGATTATATTTTATGATATAAATATGAACATAGGGGCATTTTCGTAATTCAATGTTGTATCTTCCCTTCTATCTAAAAAACGGTAGGATAGACTCTATTATCATGTTCCGCAATAATTATAATCCCCGAGCTTACTTCCTACGCGTGAACCGTTCTCGTGGACTTAGTTCCGCGTACGCATAGGGTTGGCCAGTTGAGGGCCGGGCTTTAGAAGCTCGGACTCGACTCGCGTTGTGACGTCAGCGCCCGTTGTCACTTTTATTTTAAAAAAAAAAAAATAGACTCTGATTTTGGTGAAAATGGGGCGGGCGTTACAATGCATGTTATCACTAACCCATGTGCTAGCCCTACTTGGAGTCCTACTGGGCGCGTTGACTAACGCCCTACTTCTACCCTAGGTGATGACGCATGAGATGGCGGAAACGGTGGACACGCCGGGAGCCCAGCTTGAGCTTGGGAAGCAGATATCTAGTCTTATTTAAGTTTCATTTTGGAGATGTAATTTAAAGTAGCTTAGCTCGTCGAACAGTATAATTTATATTTCTTGCTATGGTTTGGACTACATTATGGACAATATCGTTTTGAGGCATAAATGTGAACATAGGGGTATTTTGGTAATTAAATGTTGTATCTTCCCTTCTATCTAAAACCGGTAGGATGGTCTCTATTATAACGTTCCGCACGTAATTATATTCCACGAGCTTACTTCCTTCGCGTGAACCGTTCCCGTGGACTTAGTTCCGCGCACGCGTGGGGTTGGCCAGTTAAGGGTCGGGCTTTAGAAGCTCGGACTTAACTCGCGTCGTGACGTCCGCGTCCTCTCTCACTCTCCATTTCAAAAAAAAAATAAAAAAAATAGACTCTGATTTTCGAAAAGCGAGTGAAAAAGGGGCAGGCGTTACAGTTGGTATCAGAGCGAAATTGGAAGAATGAATCTCTCGAAGTATGATTAAGACGGTTTCACGTCTCACTGACGGATAAGAATCCCAACTGACCGACTCTTCGGAGTCCGCTGCACGGGGGCCGGATTAATCTACTTCGATTGACTCAGACTGAAACATTCAATCTGAGCGCCACATTTGACGTAAGAAAATGATAGTCACGGAAGTACAATCATTATAACCTTGATGGATTAATCGAACGTAGGAAATTTTCCCCAATTTCACAAAAATGGACAAACATAGCTATTTGGGAAGTTTTCCCCAAACCAAGTATGCATATTTGGCAATTTTCCCCAATATGAGAGACAATACGTAATACTTAGGAATTATCCCCTCAAAAACTAAGTATGTGCATATTGGCAAATGTTTTCAAAACTAAATATGAACGTGCCAATATTATGAAAGAACTAAGTCAATATTTTTCGATGACTTAGGAAATGCCGCCAAAAAGAAGAACCAGCCGCAACCCACGAGTAGAGAAAGAAGTAACACCCCCTCGTTAGGAAGAGGAAGTACAACCACAGCATCAAGAGGGGGCACAGCCACCTCATACAGCCGAGGGATAGAATAGTATAAACATACAAGGTGTACCTCTCGAGCTAAGAGACGTAGTTCAAGCGGCAGTCGTTTTTGCTCTTCAACAACACTCAAGCGGAAATGCGACCGCCAGCGACTCCAGTAAACGGAAGATGGTCAAGGATTTTCAACAACAACACCTTCCCTACTTCAGGGGAACAGAAGGGGCTGTCGGAGCGGAACATTGGTTAAAAAGGATCAATCAGATCTTTAATCGGCTACAAATTTCCAATCCTGCTGATAAAATCTTGTTGGCCACTTCCCAACTGATCGAGGATGCCAGTAGTTGGTGGGAAATTGTGGAAAAGCAACAAGCACTGGTACCAGAAGGGGAAAGGACCATCATGACATGGGAATGGTTCTCAGCCACCTTCCTAGAGCAATATTTTCCAGAGGAGGAAAGAGAGAGCCAGACTCAAGCCTTCCTCTCATTGATACAAGGCAACATGAAGGTGGCAGAATACCACAGAGAATTCCTTAAGCTGTCCGTCTATGCATTCTACATGGTGGATACTGAGCACCGAAGGGCCCGTAAGTTTGAACGGGGCCTTCGACCAAACATCAGAGCTAGGGTGACAATCTTCAAAGAACCCACATTGGCAGGGGTGGTCAGCAGGGCCACCATAGCAGAACGGGAGTTGAACGAAATAGTGTGGTTTGACAACCGCCGAGGGCAAAGTGGGCGGGGTGCATTTCCACCCAATAAGAAGTTCCGCCCAAATTCTAGCAGACCCTCATTCCCCACAGGATCTACAGGGGGCTTTCGTCCCAATCAGCCCTCCTCATCAACATCAGTCACACAGGCTCCCCGGGGTGGGAACACATGTTATTAGTGTGGCCAACAGGGCCACTTCAAGAGATAATGTCCCCAGATCAGCCGACCCTCCAACTCCAGGGGTACCTTCCTCCCTCCATCTAGACCAACTCAGTCGCGAACAGGTAGTACATACAATCAGGCAGGACGGACGCCAACCCCTACCGGATCTGGATGACTTTTCACCATACCGACTCCAGTAGCGGTGGATCGCTCGGTGATGCAACGTATGGCTGTAATTGGTAGTTCCTATGCTGTTACGTTATTTGACTCTGGAGCTTCACATTCATTTATATCTGCTACATTCATATCTACTACGGGCACATTAGTACAAAACCTGTCCACATCACTCACCATTGTATCCCCCGTCGGAGACACATCATTAGGACTCACATGCACGGCATTGAACACTGAACTCGCGGGATTCAGATTCGAGTTCAACTACTTAGTAATCGATATGGCCGAATACAATGTTATATTTGGCATGGACTGGTTAACTACATATCAGGCCCATATTGATTGCCACCTTCGTAGGGTGATATTTTGGCAGGCAGGGCATCCCTAGAAGGCTGCAGGAAGAATTGAACCATCTTGCCTTGAACAGTCTAAAATTAGATAGGGCACCAGTAACTGAACTTCCGGCAGTAGTAGCAGATTATGCCGAGGTATTCCCAATAGAGCTCCCTGGTTTACCACCCAAGAGGGAGATAGACTTCGAAATCAAGTTATACCCCAGCGCCACCTCATTATAGGATGGCACCAGCTGAAATGACCGAGTTGAAGAAGCAGATTGATGAACTGCTCAGACTGGGCTTTATTCGGAACAACACATCCGCATGGGGAGCCCCAGTGTTATTCGTAAAGAAGAAAGACGGTACCCTGCGAATGTGTGTGGATTCTAGAAAGTTGAACCAACTGACTGTCAGAAATAAGTATCCCCTACCACGGATTGATGATCTATTTGATCAACTTAGGGGTTCCTCTCATTTCTCTAAGATTGATCTGATGTCTGGATACCATCAAATTCGGATTAGAGAGGAGGACATAGAGAAGACAGCCTTCAGGACACGGTATGGTCTATATGAGTATGTAGTCATGCCGTTTGGACTTACTAATGCACCGGCGGTGTTCATGGACCTGATGAATAGGATATTCCGTCCATACTTAGATCAGTTTGTGATCGTATTCATCGATGATATTCTGATCTACTCCAAAAATCAGAAGGAACATGCCGAGCACCTGCGGATAGTCCTAAACACCTTGAGGAAGAACCAATTGTATGCCAAAGCCAGCAAGTGTGAATTTTGGCTATCTGAAGTCAACTTCTTGGGGCACATTATATCAGAGGAAGGTATAGCCGTGGATCCGGCTAAAGTAGCGGCAGTGAAGGAGTGGAAAGCGCCAACGAATGTGACCGAGATCCGCAGTTTTCTGGGATTAGCCGGTTACTACCGAAAATTCATCAGGGACTTTTCTAAGATTGCAGCTCCACTTACTCGACTCACTCAGAAAGCAGTCAAATTTCAGTGGTCAGATCTATGCAACCAGAGATTTCAGGAACTAAAGGAGAGGCTTACGACCGCTCCTATTCTGATCTTGCCGAAAGAGACAGAAATTATGATGTGTACTGTGATGCCTCCGGTGAGGGACTGGGGTGTACACTCAGTCAAAGTAATCGTGCGGTGGCGTACGGATCAAGACAGTTGAAAATTCATGAACGCCATTATCCCACACATGATCTAGAACTAGCAGCGATGGTCTTCGCTCTCAAAAGCTGGAGACATTTCCTCTATGGTGAAAAGTTTGAGGTATTCTCGGATCACAAGAGTCTAAAGTATTTATTTGATCAGAAGGAACTCAACATGAGACAGCGTAGATGGATGGAATATCTGGCGGATTATGAGTTCGCACTTTGGTATCATCCTGGCAAGGCGAACAAAGTGGAGGATGCCCTCAGCCGCTTGTCACATGCGACAGTAGCCAACATGATCAGGACGGAATGGGAGGTACTGAATACCATCAGAGAATTTAAACTCTACCTCAATAATCATGGACCATATATAATTTGACCATACGATCCAACATGGTCTCCGAGATTGAACGGGAGCAGCAGACAGATCCAGAGGTGGAGGAGATTTGGGCTAAGATGTCTACCGGCGAGGTTATACTGGAGTGGGAGTTCGACCAGGATAGGGTCTTGTGTTCCGAGGCAGGACATAAGTGCCTAAGAATTACAGAAGAGAGTTGTTGATTGAAGCACACCAAACCAAACTCTCTATCCACCCGGGCAGCACCAAGATGTATCATGAAGAGGCATTATTGGTGGCATGGGCTTAAGAAAGATGTAGCAGCCTTTGTTGCTTGTTGCCTGACTTGTCAGCAGGTTAAGGCAGAACATCGGAAACCACCAGGCTTACTCGCACCCTTACCAGTACCAGAATGGAAATGGGAACACATATCCATGGACTTTGTAACAGGGTTGCCAAGGTCATCAAAAGGCAATGATACGATATGGGTCATAGTGGACCGGGTTGACCAAGTCCGCACATTTCCTTCCCATCAAAATGACAGATTCATTAGAGACGTTGGGTCGACAGTACATCCGAGAGATCATCAGGCTACATGGTATTCCCCGGTCTATTGTGTCCGAAAGGGATGGTCGATTCACCGGCAGGGTATGGCAGGGCATGCAGTCGACTATGGGGACCGACGTATTAACTAGCACAGCATTTCATCCATAGACTGATGGACAGTCAGAGAGGAAGATACAGACACTGGAAGATATGCTGAGAGCATGCATGCTAGACTTCAAGGGCGGATGGGAGGATCATCTGCCACTGGTGGAGTTCTCTTACAATAACAGTTACCAGGCAAGCCTACAGATGGCTCCATTTGAGGCCTTGTATGGTAGGCCATGTAGATCGCCAGTGTGTGGACAGAGGCCGGTGAGCCTGTGTTGATTGGACCGGATTTGGTTACGGAGACTACAACACCGATTAAGTTGATACGGCAGCATCTACTCACTGCACAGAGCCGTCAGAAGAACTATGCCGACAAGAGGAGAAGGTTCCTCGAGTTTGAGGTGGGAGACTTGGTATTTCTAAAAGTCTCCCCACGGAAGGGGCACATGAGGTTCGGAAAGAAAGGGAAACTGTCGCCTAGATTTGTGGGGCCGTTTCCGATACTGAAAGGGTGGGGGGGGGGGGGGGGGGTTAGCTTAACAGTTAGCGCTCCCTCCACATCTATCGTCTTTACATGATGTATTTCACATGTCCATGCTGAGGAAGTACAACCCCGATCCTTCTCATGTATTAAATGTTCAAGACATCGATGTACAAAGCGATGTGACATATGTGGAGAAGCCGGTTAGAGTAATCAGGAGCGAACAAAGGGTACTGCGGAACCGCGTCATTCAGTTCGTCAAGGTTGTATGGGAACGACATGGCAGTGAAGAAACTACCTGGGAACTTGAGTCGGAGATGAAAGCTGCTTATCCGGAGCTCTTCGCATGAGTTGTTTTGATTCCCTACTTCGCTCGAATTTTCGGGACGAAAATTTCAAAAGAGGATTCTATTGTAATAGCCCGAAATTTCAAATCAATATATATTCGGCATTTATTTACTTTTATGTGAATTTTGATGTGATGGAATGCCAAATGGATCAAATTTTGGGACAAAGGCCCAAGAAGGACCCAATGGACCCTAGAGTGAATGGAATTCGTCGTAAGGGTCAACGATGGTCAAAGTGGGCCCGATCACCATGTGGGACCCGATGGATCAAAATTGGTCCAAATTCTAAGGTGGTCCAAATTCTAAGGTAAAGGGGTAGAAAATAATTTGGTTGGGCCGTGGGCCCAATGGTGCGCCAATTAATTTAAAAAGGGTGAATTGGAATTAAACCCTCTAAATTAGTAATGAAATGAAATGACATGGCCAAGTGGGGCCCACCTCCACCTCATCTAGTGAGGTGGCGAGTGGGGTAGGTTGGTGGCCCGTCCACCATGGTTGATTTAGTCAACCATGGGTGGATTTCTTAGATAGATTTTATGAAATTAAAATTGGATGGGAATTAATTAACCTAAATGAGGATTTAATTTAATTAATTAGGTTTGGTCAAGGGGTCAACATGGGAAGACCAAACCACCAAATTCAAACACCCAAAACCATTGGCTAGTGGTGGTTTTGTCTCAACCACCACCACCGAAGTCAAGGTAGCCCATGCTCGGTTGGTGAGGCCATCATGGAGGAGCATGGTCCAAGTAAGACCAAAGAAATGAGATGGGTTTTCCATCTCATCCCTCTCATTTCACTCTCTCATTCTCACCACCTCTCCACCGTCCTACACCAAGAGAAAATAAGAAAAGAAAAAATTTAGAAGAGAAGAAGAAGAGAAGGAAAGAAAGATTAAGCTTGGCCAAACCATTATCAATTCAAGACCAAGGAAGCTAGACATTTTCTATCCCCTCCTCCTCTCTCTCTCTCTCTCTCAAGCAAACCCACTCAATCTTGGCCGACCCTAACTTAGAGGGCCTCACCATTTGATCAAGCTCATCTTGACCGTACATCAAGGAGAAGAAGAGAAGAGAAGGGTAAGGAGAGCAAGAGGAGACGCAAAGAAGGACCGGAGGAGTCATCGGGTGGTAAGAATTCTTAAAACAAGAGTTTATATTTTTTTTTTAAGATAAGATATGGAATCCATTTCTTAGACTAAATATGGCCAAAAATGTTGTGGGCCATGGATCTAAGATCCATCCAACGGTAGGATAAGAAATGGATGAGATGGAAGAGATGGTTTAAGGAAAAATAAAATGAATGGAATAAGCATGGAAAAAAATAGAAATTTTAATGGATTGATGGGCCATAGGGTTCGGCCATGTAGCATGGCCGACCCCATGGTAAATGATGGATGATTTTTAATTAGGGTTTGAGGACTAAAATTATGGAGAAGGGTTAATGATGTTGAGGTTTTTAAGTGATTAAAAAGTTGGTGATTTTTAAGGAGTTTTAATGAGAAAACCATGAGGAATGTAAATAGGTATCTTGGTTTTAAAAATGGCATGGATAAGATGGACCATGGTGTATGGCCGAACCCTATGGTGTTGAAAAGTGATTTTTTAAATGGGTTTAAAGGATGGAAATGATGGATTAATATGTTAATATTTTGGAAGTTTTTGAAGGGCCAAAATGAATGAAGGTTATTGATTTTAAAAATGGATTGTTTTTGGACAAAACATTGGTCTTAAAATGGCACCCATGAAGATGAGCCATGAACCATGGGTTCGGCCATGGTGAATGGCCGAACCCTATGGTGGTGATTAGTGATTTTAATGAATGGAAAACGATGGAGATGGATGAAAAAAATTAAATGGATTTGTATGTATAGTAGGTAATACTTTAAATGAGATGAAAATGGGGAATTCAATGAATGATTTAAATTCAATTGTGATAGGATTAAATGAGGCAAGATGGACCAAAGAAATTGGAAAATGGACATCATGGGTTCGGCCATGGTGTATGGCCGAACCCATGACCCCTTTTTGTGGGCCATATTTTGGGCCAAATATGGAATGATATATGGGATTAAATGTTTTTCAAAATTAATTAAATAGGTGGCTGATTTTAGGTACATGATATCATGGTTAGGGAATCACAAATGGGCCCAAGCTTATGGGTCAAATATAAATTTAAAATGTGCATGGAAGAGGAGTGGCAAAACCGTAATGTGTAGCCACCTTGAAGAACCATGGGTTCGACCATGGTACATGGCCGAACCCTATGTGGTTGGACATGAAAATGGATATATTATGAATGAGTAAATGAAACGGATAGTTGCTGCATTTTAGGCTCGTAAATCGGAATATTTTAAATGGGCAAAATGGGAATTATGCATATGGTTAAGCCAATGGGAAATGTGGCTAAGTTAGGGGCTGATTTTGATAAACGTGTAACGTAATTAGGAATCTAAGGTTGTAATCAGTTAGGGATTTAATCGTGAAATAAAATACAGACTAATTTGGTAAATGTGTAATAAGGTATCGGGACGTCGCAAAATGGTGCGCGATCGGCGACCGGTTTATCGAACGGAAACGTAACGGGACAATAAGCGATATTCGGTAGGATTCCTACCTCTTTGTAAGCCGTGGATATATGATGGTTATTTTAATCTATTTTAATAATTATGTGATTTGTATTATGATGGGTTTTTGATTTATGAATTATATATTCATACTACTGTTTATATTTTTAATGTTATGCATTATATGGCTATGTATGATATATTAAGTTTATGAGATATATATGTGTATATTACATGGCATAATGCACTTACATCTCATGCATGGCATGGGCGGGAAAATAATGAAACCGGAGGCCATGCTCCGTCGGGGCGACCGAGAAGCAAACATGGGGATAGCCCGAGGGGCTATAACCGGAGTCCTTGCTCCGTCGGGGCGACCGAGAATCAGACATGGGGATAGCTCTTATGCTATAACTGGAGTCCATGCTCCGTCGGGGCAACCGAGAAGCAAACATGGGGACACCTTGACGAGGCTTTGCCGTCAAGGGGGATACGATATTTTATGATGATACGGTGGATGGGTGGGACACATGACATAGGCACCCATGGCATGGCATTCATCATATGTTTATTATATTATTGTCGGTATGCATGTTATCACTAACCCACGTGCTAGCTCTACTCGGAGTCCTACTGGGCGCGTTGACTAACGCCCTACTTCTACCCTAGCTGATGACGCAGGAGATGACGGAAAAGGTGGACACGCCGGGAGCCAAGCTTAGGAGCTTGGGAAAGATATCTAGTCTTATTTAAGTTTCATTTTGGAGATGTAATTTAAAGTAGCTTAGCTCGTCGGACAATATAATTTATATTTCTTGCTATGGTTTGGACTGCATTATGGACAATATCGTTTTGAGGCATAAATGTGACATAGGGGTATTTTGGTAATTAAATGTTGTATCTTCCCTTCTATCTAAAACCAGTAGGATAGTCTCTATTATAACGTTCCGCATGTAATTATATTCCACGAGCTTACTTCCTACGCGTGAACTGTTCCCTTGGACTTAGTTCCGCGCACGCGTGGGGTTGGCCAGTTAAGGGTCGGGCTTTAGAAGCTCGGACTTAACTCGCGTCGTGACGTCCGCGCCCTCTCTCACTCTCTATTTCAAAAAAAAAAAAAAATAGACTCTGATTTTCGAAAAGCGAGTGAAAAAGGGGCGGGCGTTACACCTTGACGAACTGAATCGCTCGGTTTCGTAACATCCTTTGTTCTGTCTCATGTTATGTCTTTTCCCCATGAGCCCATTTGCGATCTTATGTAGATCAATGTACTCTGTTTCACTTTACCTGCTCCCAAGATATTTTCCGTATGTAATCGCTCAATACGTTCTTTCGTCTACTCTCTGTGTGAGGTTGCCTGCCAATACGACCCTATGCTCAAGGTTTCCATTGATTCCATTTTAACTAGGTTTCTAGCTGTATTCTCCTGGAACTCTATCGGCTAACTGCAGAGTCAGCTAGCTAGACTAACTCGGTAGTCGCCCATAGCTTCCCATTCGAGTTTCACTAGACTTTTATCTTTTCCATTAAATACATCTCCAAAATTTAGCATGTCTTCATTTGCACATAAATCACTATGTGACCAACACCTTTTGTTCCAACTTCCATGATACCGAGTATCTCTCAACACTAACTTTCCTGTGATACAAGTCATAATACGACAAACATTTTTTCCTTATAACGTGGGATGTAAATCGAAACATGTCCCAATCATTAGAACCATACATCATCTATGGGACCAACAGGTCCATCACACTACCAACATGTCTACCATGGTACCGATACCTGGTCATCAATCCAAACCACCATGGGAACCATCATCCATGGTTAATAACCAGCCATGCCCCCCCCCCCCCCCCCCCCCCCCCCCCCCCCCCCCCCCCCCCTCTCTCTCTGGGTATAATCCATTCATGGGCATGACTAATCCATCCTTGATCATAATTAAACCAGGTACATCTTCCACCATGAGATATTTTATCCATAGAAACAACACTCGTATGAGTCACTATCTGACTGGTGCAACCATATCAAATCACAAAAGTACCCCGACCCCTAGCAAGACTTATGTCCCATGACTTACTAAGCGGAAGACCCACGTCCAACGTGATCAAGTCTACCCCGCCCTGCATCCCTTCACCCCAAGGGTGATTCAGTCAAGCTCTAAGGCTATCGGTCATCGTCTAACGAATCTAGCACCACCCCCACGGGGTAAAATAGTACCTAGCTCTGCGCATCCATGCACAACAAATCTGCGAAATAGCCGTGAGAGTGTCCTCCAGTGCGAAGCCTGTGAGGGACCCACACCTCAACGGCCACCCTACGGAGCCAAGTCTCCGTATCTCATATTGAGGCTCCCACAATCTCATGGCTATTCTAAGCCTTACTCACGGAATCTATATACTTATCTCATCAATATCACATAAGGGACGCACCCATAACACATCTCAATCATCAATATCACGTGATGGATACACCCATACCACATCTCAACATTATCCAGTGACCTCGTGACCTACGTCTCAGTGCTAAAGTCCTCATAAACTCTTAAGATTGCATACTTTATTAAAATCCTTCAAATTCCATCACAAGGATGGGTAGGTTTAGAAAAACCCTTCAAGGAACAAATCGTACCGACAACCCTTACAAAATCTCTCATTTCCTTGATATTTTCTTACAATCTCTTAGCTTAATCTTCCGTAGAAGACCCTACATCATCATAAAAATAAAAGTTGTCAGGGCATGTCGTCGACGTGTGCCCCAACACTCCACAAGTCAGACAAGGTATTATTCCTGGTCCCCCAATGTAAGGACAGTTAGTCCTCTCCTTCCAATACCCGTGAAGTCCACAAACAGGGCAAATAATATCCATAGGGTGGGGGCAATAAGTACAGTTGTGCCCCTCCTAATAGTATAACTCGCACATATAATCTGTCAACTCACCCGAAGTCGGAGTAGCCGGAGTATACTCGGGCGAGTCTATCTCCCCTACGGATTCTTTTAAGTTTGGGACATCTTCCCCGTCCTCTTCGGGTACAAAGGCTGGAGCAACCCAACATTGTACTCGGGCGATTCTACATCCATGTCCTGACTGGTTACCACTTCATTGATGAAATTTGGCATGCTGGAATCGTCGGAAGAAGAACCAGATCTATTGGACAGCTAGGTGTCTCTCTGCCCCACAACTCGGTGTACTCTATGTTGCTCGACATATTTATATCACAAACCAGCAGCATATCAATGTCAGCTACAGTTCTAATCAAACTATTCTTTGTTTTGGGGAATTTCCCAATGTATCACATAATGTCTTTTGTTTGGGGAACTTTCCTATGTATCGTATAATGTCTCTTGTTTGGGGAATTGCCAATAAACAACTTGTGCTTCTTGTCTTTTGGGGAAATTGCCAAATCAGCACTCTTTGTATTTCCTTTGTTTTTGGGGAAAATTCCTAAGTATCAAGTGTTTGTTTCTCAATTTGGGGATATCGGGGAAATATATCCTAATTTGCTATGTTTGGTATATCCAATTATTTTGACTATACTTCCTTTGCTATCTTTCATTGTTGTTCTCAGGTTGAATGTTCAGTCTGAGTCTAACGAAGTAAATTAATCCGGCCCCCGTGCAGCGGTCTCCAAAGAGTGAGCCATGAAACCGTCTTAATCTTACTTTGAAAGATTCAATCTTCCCGTTTCGCTCTGATACCAACTGTAACGTACCGCCCTTTTTCACTCGCTGTCTGATTAGGGTAACACATGGATTTGTATATAAAATCAATATATAATATACCATATCATACTTGTAAAACATCATATCCAAAACAGTGTATGATAATAGAGATCCAATCATACAGATAAAAACAAGAAACCTTGCATGATAATAAAGATCATAATCATGCCGATTCAATGTCATGCCATGCTAGCATATGCAATGAGTCCCACCCATCACAAACACATGTATCCTCTTGATGAACCATAGGGTTCGGCCATGTTATATGGCCGAACCCCATGGAAGAATATCATTGGTTTAAATGGGTTTTAAATGATGAAATGATGGAAGAAATGTTGATGGATTTTGGGTTTTAAAATGATGGACCTAAGTGTATGATTAAAACCTAGGTGTATGATGAAGATGACATTTTACGAACTTAGGTTGTCAAATGTTTAACTAATGTGATTGGATGAATAAATCAAAAGATGGATGGTGTTGGACCCATTTTGTGTAAAATAAAACAAGGGTTAAAAGGGGGGTCAAAACCAAAGAGTGAGGTTCGGCCATGTTGTATGGCCAAACCCCACAAGTGAGCTTTGGTGGACAGTGGATAGTGGGTAGTGGACAGTGGACAGTGGACAGTGAACAATGGGTAGTGGACAGTGCACAGTGGACAGTGGACACTGGGTAGTGAACAACGGGTAACCTGCTGATTTTCTAAATGAAATATTTATATGATTTTCCAAATGGTTAGGTTAAATTGGAAGGATGAAAGGAATAATTTAAATTAATTAGAATAATTAAATTGGTTATTTTATGGAATTAAATCGATCACCAAATTGATGTATGTACATGTTAAATGTAATAAGGCAACGGGATTTCACAATTGGTGAACGATGGGCTTGACGGGATCGGTGATCGGTTTTTGGAAGAAAACACAAGGACCCGTAATTTGGACGTTGGTAGGATCCCTACCTTATTGAAAACCATGGAATATGTATATATGATGATTTTAATTCATGTTTTTTATGAGTTGTTTTGGTATCAAATGATATGTTTCAATTATGGAATTTTAAATGCTATGGTGTTTAATAATACATAGCATATTAGCATTTACATCTCATGCATGGCATGGGAGGGATCAAATGAAGGGAGTCCACGCTTCCATTCGGTTTTCTTATAAATAATCGTGGGGAGGAATAAACACTGATTCCGGGTTATGATAATTGTAAACGGAGTCCACGCTTGGTTCGGTGGGACCGAGAAACAACCGTGGGGAGGAATCTACACTGATTCCGGGTTATGATAATTGTAAATGGAGTCCACGCTTCGTTCGGTGGTACCGAGAAACAACCATGGGGAGGAATCTACATTGATTCTGGGTTATGATAATTGTAAACGGAGTCCACCCTTCATTCGGTGGGACCGAAAAACAATCATGAGGAGGAATCTACACTGATTCCAAATGATGTATAATTGAATTATAACCGGAGTCCACGCTCCATTCGGGGCGACCGACAAGGCATTCGTGGGGATACCTTGATGAGGATTTTCCATCAAGAGGAATACTATGTTGTAATGTAACCGGAGTCCACGCTCCGTTCGGGGCGACCGATAAGGCATTATTGGGGATACTTTGATGAGGAGTTTCCATCAAGAGGATACTATGTGTTTGTGATATGGATGATGGGTGGGACTCATGGCATATGACACCCATGGCATGGCATTGATTTGCATGGTTTTGATATTATGTTATCTATGTGATTTTTATACTAACCCATGTGTTGACCATACTTGGAGTACCTACTGGGCGCGTTGTCTAACGCCCTACTTCTACCTTAGATGATGACTCAGGAAATGGACGGAACGAAGGATGCGATTGGAACCAAGCTTAGGAGCTTGGATAATTGAGTTTCACTTTATTTAAGTTTATTCATGGAAAATGTAATTTGAGTAGCTAGTATTTGGGAATGTAATAGCTTAGACTATTTGCTATGGATCGAATGATGATTAATCTGGATTAAGTTAATTTATATTGATTGCCTTCCTTGCTAAGTAAATGTTGTAATCCGATATTATTTCCGCATCTATGATTTATTCTACATATATAACCTTGTTACGTGTGAACCGTTTTAGTGGACTTGGTCCATGCACCCGTATGGTTGGCCAGTGAAGGGCCGGTCTTTGGAAGCTCGGACTTATCTCGCGTCGTGACGTTCCCGCTCTCTTTCTCTCTTTATTTAAAAAAAAAAAATTTGACTTTGATTTTCGGCAAGTGAAAAAGGGCGGGGCGTTACAGTTGGTATCAGAGCGAAATCGGAAGGATGAATCTTTCAAAGTAAGATTAAGACGGTATCATGTCTCACTGACAGATAATGTAACGCCTCGCCCCTTTTCACTATGCCGAAAATCAGAGTCTATTTTCTCTTTGAAATAAAAAAGTGACGAGAGTGGGACGTCACGACGCGAGCTAAGTCCGAACTTCCAAAGCCTGGCCCTTAACGGGCCAACCATACGTGTACGTGGAACTAAGTCCACGAGAACGGTTCACACGTAATAAGTTAAGCTTGCAGAATGTAAACTTAACGCGGAATTATAATAGAGTTTTATCCTACCAATTATTAAATAGCAAGGAAGTACATCACTTAATTAATAAATACTTAACTTAGAATGTCCAAAAGTAAAGTCCAAACCATAGCAAATAGTCTAAGTTATTACAGTCCAACAAGCTAATTACTCAAATTATATTTCCATAAATAAAACTTAAATAAATCAATCTAGCTCCTCCAAACTCCTAGACTTGGCTTCGATCACGTCCTTCGCTTTGTCCATTTCTTGTGTCATCATCTAAGATAGAAGTAGGGCGTTAGATAACGCGCCCAGTAGGTACTCCGAGTAGGGTAACACATGGATTAGTATAACATAAACATAGAGATATAAATAATATCAAAACCATGCAAATCAATGCCATGCCATGGGTGTCATATGCCATGAGTCTCACCCATCATCCATGGTACAATCACATAATATCCCTCTTGATGGAAAATGCACATCAAGGTATTCCCACGAATGCCTTACGGACGCCCCGACGAAGCGTGGATCTCTGGTTAAAAATCAATCGTACATCCCTCATGATGGATAATGCACATCAAGGTATCCCCACGAATGCCTTACGGACTCCCCGACGAAGCGTGGATCTCCGGTTACAAATCAATCATACATCCCACTTGATAGATAATGCGCATCAAGGTACCCCAACGAATGCCTTACGGACGCCCAATGAAGCGTGGGTCTCTGGTTACATTTAATCCCTCCCATGCCATACATGAGATGCAAGTGCAAACATGCTATGTAATAATACAAATCATAGCATTAAAATCCCATCATTAAGACATATCATTTGATACCAAAATAATTCAAGTAAAAACATCATGTACACATACTCCATGGTTTTCAATGAGGTAGGAATCCTACCAATGACCAATTAATGTGTCCTTGCGTTTTTGTCCGAAAACCGCTCATCGATCGCGTCAAGCCGATCGTACACGCTTGTGAGATCCCGTTACCTTATTATATATCAATGAATCAAACCAATGCTCTATATGATTTCTAATCATGTTTAAGTTCACAAACATGCCTTAGTGGGGTTCTAAGATCACTCCATCTTTGGATTTATTAACCAATCACACATGAGGTAATCATTTAGTCTTAATAAACCCTAAGTCCACAAAAAAAAAAACATTCTCCATGCGGTTCGGCAATACACCATGGCCGAACCCATAGTCCTTCATTTTCACCCCATTTACATCTTAGCCATTATTTCCATGACCTAATTTATTTACCCATGCTTAGGTCCAAAACATAGATCAATAACTAAACATTTCATGCATGGATCCACAAATGATCCATCAACATAGACCCATAATTAAATCTCTCCATTTCCTAGCTTAATCATTCATTTATTTAAACATGCATAAATCTCTAAATGGTCCATGGGGTTCGGCCATACACCATGGCCGAACCCATGATGTCTCATTTCCATCTTCTCCTTTAAATCATTTACAATCTTAGGTCCATAAACAAAGTCCCTCATGGGGGGTTTAATCATACACTTAGGTCCATCATTTTAAATCATCATCTACCATATTTAAAACCCATTAAAATTACCAACATTCCTCCATCATTTTCATGATCTAAATACATGTAAATAATTCAATATTTCTCCATGGAGTTCTACCATACACCATGGCTGAACCCATGGTCCATGGTTCTCCACCCTTTACAACATTTGAGACCATTTACATTGTTAATATTCTTCCATCATTCTCACCCTTAAAAACCCTTTAAACATCAATAATCTCCCTCCATGGGGTTCGGCCATACAACATGGCCGAACCCATGTTCTATGGTTCTTCACCATTTACAACCTTTTAAAATCATTAACACCCTTCCATGGGGTTCGGCCATACAACATGGCCGAACCCTATGGTTCAGTATTTCCTCTTATCCATCAACTACCAATGGTTAGATCACTTGATGGGGTTCAACCATACACCTTGGCCGAATCTCATCCCATCCCTTTTTAGTCCTCATAATTCATATACATAAAATCCTAGGGTTTGGCCATGCAAGGGCCAAACCATGATCTTTGATCATTCACCATTCCTTACATGGGACATGCATAAGGTCCTTAGCCATAATAAAATTAGGGTTCGGCCATGCAAGGGCCGAACCATGATCCTTGACCATTCTTCATGCTTAAGCCATGCATGCATAAATATTGTCCTTAATAGTCCTTATTTACATAACCTATCTTACCCCTTAGCAAGATTAGGGTTTTGTCCTATTTCTATCTCATTTCTTGGATGGATTTTAAATCCATGGCCCATAATATTTTGGCTAACTCTCCAATCCAAAAAATGGAATTCCAGGGTTTCCTTTAACTCCTTCAAATTAATATAAACTTGTCAAGTGATACTTACCGATTCCATGACTCCTCCATTTTCTTTTGCTCCTCCGCTCTTGTCTTTCCTTAGTCTTTCTTCTTTTTTCCTCCTTAATCTTCGGCCAAGAGTGAGCTTGATTAAGATAAAATCTCTAAGAGTGGTTCGGCCAAGAAGTGTAGGTTTGAGAGAGGGAGAGAGGAAGGGATTTGAGATAGAAAGCTCTAAGTGTTCTCTCCTTTGTTCAATGAGAGTGGTCGGCCAACCTTGAGAGAGGGAGAGAAGCTTGAGATCAAAATTACTCTAAGTCCTTTGTCTTGAGAGGGAGGGTCGGCCTTGAGTGAGAGAGGGAGAAAGTGAGATGAGATGGAAAGCTTCCTTTCCATCTTGTCTAGGGTTTGCTTGGGTTAGACTCCACCCTCATCAATGTGGAGTCTTCCCCATGGGCTATTTGACCAAACAAGAGGGTGCATGCCCTCCACATGGCACACACCACTCTCCTCCCACGGTTTGGCTTGGTGGTTTCATTTGTTGGCTTGGTGTCTTGCATGAGATAGAACCACCACCTCTCCTTGGACCAATCCAAGGCCTTGCATGTCCTCCATGTAAGCTTCTTGTCTAGCCAAGGGGGGTGCATGCCCTCCACATGGAATACCACCCCTATGTCCAACGGTTTTGGTTTGCTAGTGTAAACGCCCCTCCCTTTTTCACTCTCAGAAAATCAGAGCCTATTTTTTTTAAAAAAATAAAAGAGTGAGAGAGAGTGGGAACGTTATGACGCGAGCTAAGTGCGAGCTTCCAAAGCCCGACCCTTAACTGGCCAACCATACGTGTGTTTGGACCAAGTCCATTAAAACGGTTCACACGTACTCAAGTTAAACATACGGAACAAAATATAGATGTGGAATTATAATAGAATCATAATTATATTCCATTTTAGATAGCAAGGATGTCCATAAAACATTCCCCATGGGGTTCGGCCATACACCATGGTCGAACCCATGGTCCATTATTTTAATCATATTTCCATCTTAGCCATCATTCTATCCATAGCTAATTACTTAGCTTATTTACATATGACTTAAGTCCCAAAAATGATCCATACATAATTCCTTAATCCAAAAACATGATCCACACATGATTCCTTAATCCAAAAACATGATCCATGGGGTTCGGCCATACACCATGGCCGAACACATGGTCCTTTAATTTTACCATTTGGCCATTATTTCCTTCCATCGGCAATCACCTAATGTACTTACCCATACTTAGGTCCATAACTGATCCATAAACATAGTTCCATAAATGATTCATCAAATCATGACATAATACAAAATGACCCATTAAAATGGTTCATGGGGTTCGGTCATACACCATGGCCGAACTCATGATGTCTTATTTCCCATCTTCTCCTTTAAATCATTTACAATCTTAGGTCTATAAACCAAGTCCCTCCATGGGGGTTTAATCACACACTTAGATTCATCATATTAGATCATCATTTACCACATTTAAAACCTAATCAAATTTCTAACCTTCCCCCATCATTTTCATGGTCTAAAAACATCCAAGTTCAACAATATCTCTCCATGGGGTTCGGCCATACAACATGGCCGAACCCATGGTCCATGGTTCTTATCCATTTACAACCTTTGAGACCATTTAAAATGATTAACATTACTCCATTATTTTCAGGGCCTAATCACATGTAAATAATTCAATATTTCTCCATGGGGTTCGGCCATACACCATGGCCGAACCCTTGGTCCTTGGTTCTTCCTTATTTCCTTATTTCAAGTTTATCATTTACAACACTTAAACCTTATTTAAAATCACTAACACTTAACGAAGCTAACACCACCCCCATGGGTAAAATAGTATCTAGCTCCACGTATCAACGCATATCAAGTGTGCGAAATAGCAATGAGAGCGCCTTCCAGCGCGTAGCATGTGAGGGACCCACTCCGCAACGGCAACCCTAAGGGACCAAGTCTCCGTATGTTCATATCGAGGCTCGTACAGTCTCACAGCTACTCTAAGCCTTACTCATGGAATCTATATACTTATCTCATCAATATCACGTAAGGTATGCACCCATACCACGTCTCAACATAATCAAATGACCTCGTCACCTACATCTCAACGCCAAAGTCCTCATAAACTCTTAAGTTTGTATTCTTTATTAAAAATCATTCAAACTTCCATCACAATACAAGTCTTGGTAGGGTTAGAAAAAACTCTTCAAAGAGCAAAACGTATCCACAACCCTTACAAAATATCCCTTTTCCTCGACATTTTCTTACCATTTCTTAGCCTAACCTTCCCTAGAAGACCCTGCATCATCACCAAAATCGAAGAAGTTGTCAGGGCATGTTGTCGACGTGTGCCCCAACACTCCATAAGTCAGACATGGTATTATTCCCGGTCCCCCAATGTAAGGACAGTTAGTCCTCTCCTTCCCGTGCCCATGAAGTCCATAAATAGGGCAAATAACCTCAAGGGGATAAGGGCAGAAAGTACAGTTGTGCCCCCTCCTGGTTGCACAATTCGCACATATACCCGGGCGAGCCTATCTCCCCTACGGATTCTCCTATCATTGGGATATCTCCCATATTCTCTTCTGTAAAAGGGGCTGGAATCACTTTGACGTCCTCGGGTGATCCTACTTGGACGTCTACGTTAACTCCCACAGCGCGGTCTGGCCTGCTGGAGTTGTTGGAAGAAGAAAGCAGATCTATAGGACAGTTAGGGGTTCCTCTGCCCCACCACTCTGTATACCTTATGTTGCTTGACATATCTGTATCACAACAACAGAAGCATATCAATGCCAACTGCAGTTCTAATCAAATTAATCTTTGTTTTGGGGAATTTCCCTATGTAGCACATAATTTTGCTTATTTTGGGGAAAGTCTTGATGTTCCTTGTTTTGGGGAAATTACCAAATAAGCACTCTTTGTATTTCTTTGTTTTTTGGAGAAACCTCCTAAGTATCAAGCGTTGTTTCTCGTTTAGGGGAAAAATCTGGATTTTCTCATTTTTGGGGAAATATGTCCTATTTTGCTATGTTTTATAAATCCATATTTATAGTGATTGTCCTTCCCTTGCTATCATTCATTTTTCGTCAAGTGTTGCTCTTATATTGAATGCTTCATTCTGAGTCTAACGAAGTAAATTAATCCGGCCCCCGTGCAGCGGACTCCGAAGAGTCGGTCAGTTGGGATTCTTATCTGTCTGTGAGACATGATACCGTCTTAATCTTACTTCGAAAGATTCATCCTTCCCGTTTCTCTCTGATACCAATTGTAAACGCCCCGCCCTTTTTCACTCACCGAAAATCAGTCTATTTTTTTTAAAAAAATAAAAGAATGAGAGAGAGTAGGAACGTCACAACCCGAGCTAAGTCCAAGCTTCCAAAACCCAACCCTTAACTGGCCAACCATACGTGTGCGTGGACCAAGTCCACTAGAACGGTTCACACCTACTCAAGTTAAACATGCGGAATAAAATATACATGCGGAATTATAATAGAATCATAATTCTATTCCATTTTAGATAGCAAGGATGTCCATAAAACATTCCCCATGGGTTCGGCCATACACCATGGCCGAACCCATGGTCCATCATTTTAATCATATTTCCATCTTAGCCATCATTCTATCCATAGCTAACTACTTAGCTTATTTACATATGACTTAAGTCCCAAAAATGATCCATACATGATTCCTTAATCCTAAAACATGATCCATGGGGTTCGGCCATACACCATGGCCGAACCCATGGTCCTTTAATTTTACTATTTGGCCATTATTTCATTCCATCATCAATCACCTAATTTACTTACCCATATTTAGGTCCATAACTGATCCATAAACATAGTTCCATAATTGATTCATCAAATCATGACATAATACAAAATGACCCATTAAAATGGTTCATGTGCTTCGGCCATACACCATGGCCGAACCCATGATGTCTTATTTCCCATCTTGGCCTTTAAATCATTTACAATCTTAGGTCCATAAACCAAGTCCCTCCATGGGGGTCTAATCACACACTTAGATTCATCATTCTAGATCATCATTTACCACATTTAAAACCTAATCAAATTTCTAACCTTCCCCATAATTTTCATGGTCCAAAAGCATCCAAGTTCAACAATATCTCTCCATGGGGTTCGGCCATACAACATGGCCGAACCCATGGTCCATGGTTCTTATCCATTTACAACCTTTGAGAGCATTTAAAATGATTAACATTACTCCATTATTTTCATGGCCTAAACACATGTAAATAATTCAATATTTCTCCATGGGGTTCGGCCATACACCATGGCCGAACCCATGGTCCTTGGTTCTTCTTTATTTCCTCATTTCAAGTTTATCATTTACAACACTTAAACCTTATTTAAAATCACTAACATATTTGCATGATTTTCATCCTTTACCACTCATTAACTTTTACCAACATCCTGTAACACCCCGGATTTTCATGTTATAAATATTTAAGGAAATTGCCCATTTAATTTGTGAATTAATGAATTTGGACCTTAGATGGGTAAGGTATTGGGTCAATTGCCCAATTAAGACCCAACAGATGGTGGATATGGTTCAATTGAATTAAATGGGTGAGATTTATTTAATTGGGTCAAAATTGTCAATTGGGTCAAAATGCCCAATTGGGACCCAATGGGTCGTGGTTGACTTGGTTGACCACCAAGTGAGTTCAAGCTTACTTAATTGGGGCTGAATTAAGTTGGAAATGAAATTATGTACTTGAGTTGATTTTAAGTGAGTTAAGTGAATTGAGTTTAAAATAATTAAAAATAATTGAGTTACGGTGAGTTGGAAGGGAAGTTAATGGGACCTTGAACTTAAGTGAGTGGAGTGGGAAGGTGGAGAGATGCATCTCATGAGACCCAAGTCAAGACTACACATTGGAGACATGGGAGTTTCATATTATGGGATGAAACTCCAAATGGATCATTAATGAGGAGGTGAAAGGTTGTGGAGGTTACTCAAGGCATAAGCATAGAACACGTTGGAAACATGGAGGGTTTCCATCTCAAGATGGAAACCCAAGAGTCAAACGGTGGGGGTGTTTCATCTCATGGATGAAACCTCCAAATGGATCATTAAGGAGGGAGGTGAAAGGGCATGGGAGTTACAAAGGGGTATCACCAAAGGACACTACCTTTGGCCGACCCTCATTAACCAAGGAAAGGACTTTGGTTTCAATTCACTCTCTCAAGCTCTCTCTCTTGGCCAATTCCCCCTCTCAATACAAGAACACTTAGAGAATTTTCATCTCACCCTCTCCCTCTCACACAAGGCCAACCCCGCTCAAGACAAAGGGAGAACACTTAAGAGCTGTTATTTTAAATCTTCTCTTTTTCTCTCCCTCTCAAATCTATACCTCTTGGCCAAACCTATAACACCCCGGATTTCCAAGCTATGGATTTTTCTTAACATTACCCATGGTTAACCAAGTATGGTCCAATGGATCATGGATAGGGTTAATTCTAATTAATTGGGTAAATATGGTCTATTCGGTCAAATGCCCAATTGGGACCCAATGGGTCAAGATGAATTGTAGTTTAGGGTAAATTAGTCAAGAAGAATTGATTTAATCGGGTCATGTACCCAATTAGGACCTAAGACATGGGATCCACCTCATCAAGTGAGGTGGCAAGTGTAGGAGGTGACATGGAGGTGGCATAGCCAAGTCGGCTACCATGGTTGACTTGGTTAACCATGGGTGAGTTCATGGGTGAATTCAAGAGGGTCAAGTGAAGTGAGTTGGGTTAAATTATTTAATTACAATAACCTAAGTTAGATGAAAATGAATTCAAGTGCTTGAGTTAGGGGAATGCGTTTCATTTAAGTTAGGTGAGTTGAATGGGTGGTGTGTCACATGGAAATTGAAAAGACTAGGTGAGTCAAAGGGGAGGTGGAGGGTTTCCATCTCATGGAAACCCTAGACCACAAAACCGTTGGGTAGTGGGAGAGTGCCAAGTGTAAGCCATGTGCCCTCTTGGTTAGCCAAGGGACACATGTAATAGCCCGGATTTTCAATGCAATAAATATATTGGCTATTATTTATTTTAATTGTTAAAAATTAAGATTCATAGATGGAATGGATGTTAGATGGATCAAAGTTGGGGCAATGGCCCAAGTATGGTCCAATGGACCATGGGTAGGATTAATTTTATTTAATTGGGCCAATGTGGTCAATTGGATCAAATGCCCAATTGGAACCCAATGGGTCAAGATGGATTGATGATTAGGGTAAATGGGTAAGGAATGGATTTAGATTCATAGATGGAATGAATGTTAGATGGATCGAAGTTGGGGCAATGGCCCAAGTATGGTCCAATGGACCATATATAGGATTAATTCCATCTAATTGGGTCAATGATGGTCAATTGGGTCAAATGCCCAATTGGGACCCAATGGGTCAAGATGAATTGTTGTTTAGGGTAAATGAGTCAAGAAGAATTGATTTAATCGGGTCATGGACCCAATTGAGATCAAAGGCTTGGGGTCCACCTTATCAGGTGAGGTGGCAAAGGTGTGAGGTAATATCCAAGTGGCATAACCAAGTTGGACCCCACTCCACATCATCAAGTGAGGTGGCGTGTGGACTATGGCACAAGTGGGGCCGGCCACCATGGTTGACTTGGTCAACTATGGGTGAGTCAAAGGTAAATTAAAGAGGATTAAGTGTAGTGATTGGAATCAAATTATTTAATTAAATCACCTAAGTTAATTTGAAGAAAATTCAATGCTAGAGTTAGGAGTTGAGTTGCATTTAAATGGAGTGAGTCAAATGGGGGTAAGTCACATCGAAGATAAGATGGAGTGAGCCAAGAGGATGGTTTCATCTCATGGAAACCACTCCACCAAAACCGTTGGGATGAGGGTGGTGTGTGCCATGTGGAGGGCATGCACCCCCTTGGCTAGACAAAGAGCTTAAGTGGAGGACATGCAAGGACCATGATTGGGCAAAGGAGAGGTGGTGGTTCCATCTCATACAAACCACCAAACCACCAAGAGGAAACCACCAAGCCCAAACCGTTGGAAGGGTGGTGTGTGCCATGTGGAGGCATGCAAGATCATGGATTGGTCAAAGGAGAGGTGGTGGTTCCATCTCATGCAAACCACCAAACCACCAAGAGGAAACCACAAACCAAAACCGTTGGATGTGGATGGTATGTGCCATGCGGAGGGCATGCACTCCCTTGTTTGGTCAATGGACTCATGGGGAAGACTCCACATTGATGAGGGTGGAGTCTAACCCAAGGTACCCCAAGACAAGATGGAAAGAAGGCTTTTGATCTCATTCATCTCATCTCACTCTCTCTCTCTCTCTCCCTTGGCCGATCCCCCTCTCAAGACAAGAAACACTTAAGAGTATTTTTCCATCTCAAGCTTCTCTCCCTCCCGCTAGGCCGACCCTCTTACAAAGACAAAGGAAAAAGACTTAGAGTTCCATTCTCTCCTCCTCTCCCTCTCTCAAACCTACACTACTTGGCCGAACCACTCTTAGGGTTTTTTCATCTTAATCAAGCTCACTCTTGGCCGAAGATCAAGGGAGAAGAAAGAAGAGACTAAGGAAAGAGAAAAACGGAGGAGCAAAGCGGAACGAAAGAAATCGGAGGAGTTGCGGAATCGGTACGTATGTTTAGTATGGTTTATAAATTAAAAAGGAAGTTAAAGGAAACCATGGGATTCCATTTTGGAATTGAGAGTTGCCAAAATATTATGGGCCATGGATTTAAAAGCCAACTAAGGAATAAGATGGAAAAAATGGACAAAACCCCAAAACGGGTGAGATAGATGTTATGAATGAAGATTAAGGACAATATGTATGCATGCATGGCTTAAGCATGAAAAATGGTCAAGGATCATGGTTCGGCCCTTGCATGGCCAAACCCTAGATTGTTATGCATGGACCATTAAGGCCTAAAAAGGGAATGGATGAGGTTAGGCCATGGCGTATGGCCGAACCTCATCAAGTGATCTAACCATTGGTATTTGATGGATAAGAGAAAATAATGAACCATAGGGTTCGGCCATCTTGTATGGCCTAACCCCATGGAAGGATATTGGTGATTTTTAATGGGTTTAAAGGATGAAAACCATGGAAGTATGTTAATGATTTTTAATGGGTTGTAAAGGATGATGATGATGGAAGATTATTGGTGATTTTAAGTGGGTTTTAAATGTTGTGAAGCATGATTTAAAATGAGGAGATGGTGAAGCACCATGGACCATGGGTTCGGCCATACAATATGGCCGAACCCCATGGACAGATATTGATGGCCTTAGATGTATGTGGACCATGAATCATTTTGATGGACCATTGTGGATCCATGCATGTAATGTTTAGCTATGGATCTATGTTTAGTTATGGGCCTAAGTCATGTGTGTAACGCCCCGCCCTCTCCGAGAATTTCAGAGTCTAATTTTTTTTTTAAAGTAATAATAAAACATCGAAAGAGAGCGGGCGGCGTCACGACGCGAGTTAAGTTCAGACTACCCAAGTCTGAACCTTAACTGGCCACCCATGTGTACATGGATTAGACCATGATAATGAATCACACATGGAACTAACATCAACATGCGGAATAATCTAGATTAATTGCGGAATAGAAAGACGAGATAGCAAGTAACAGTCCTAAACATTATTTATCATAGATCAAACATCCAAATGTTGTCAACCTACTCAAACCATAGCAAGTAGTGAGTTTACTACATGTCCCACAAAAGTATTCAAAAACAGTAATATAAAGTAGTTCAGTCCTTCATTCAAGCACTTAGGCTTGGCTCCCCCCCGGTCAACGACCTTTCCTTTCCCTTTGCTTGTACCTGCAATCTCCTCTGAGGATAGAATTAGGGCGTAGATCAACGCGCCCAGTAGGTTCCCGAATCAGGGCTACCACATGTTAGCATATAAAACATGCATATACATATCATAATATATGATCATCAAAATAGGTAAAACAATGCTATGATGTATGCACATGCAATGAGCCTCCCCATCATGTACATCCATAGCCATCACTTGTGCCATGCACCGACAAGATAAATCACAATACAACTTCCATCTCTTCATCACTGACTGATTCATATCACGTATTAGTCCTCCTGGCGGGACTCTCTTCGCCCAAGGACCATTGTGACTATGATCATCATGTTACTCTTCCTGGCGGAACTCTCATCGCCTAAGGAGGACGTAACCCATAATTGTAACACTGTAGAACCTCATTCATCATCCCATGACCATGCATGAGATGCCAATGCCTGTATGCCATTTGTTAATGCATAATATATCATTTGAAACACATTTATTAAAACAAGAGTATCATAAGAAAACTGGGTAAAAAACCGTGGTTACAAGTAGGTAGGAAACCTACTGAAGAATCACTTCAGTAACTGATCTTTCTTTCGCGTCACCCGGTCACGACTCGCGTCGTTCGACTTCCGGTACCTTATCCATATATCAATCAGCAAGTCATAACTTATTCAATCACATCTACGACCCATCCACATCATGTGGGGTTCGGCCATGCCCATGGCCGAACATCATTAACTTAGAGTTTGTCATTTTATGGGATTCGGCCCTATACTTGGCCGAATCTTGTATTCCCACTCTTCCATCATCAAATGGTTCTCCATTACAATACTTTAAACCCTTTACAAAATCATGGGAATAATATCAAACACAAACTACGAACTTAGTCCATTTATTCCAAAAACAGCCCATGGGGTTCGGCCATGCACATGGCCGAACCCAATGGTTCTCTTGATGATTGATCCATCAATTACCCATGATTTGAATCAGTAATCTTAACCCTAATATTGACATGGGTTCAGCCCTACATTGGC
The DNA here is from genome assembly GCA_022113865.1 of Chimonanthus praecox. NCBI lineage: Eukaryota > Viridiplantae > Streptophyta > Magnoliopsida > Laurales > Calycanthaceae > Chimonanthus > Chimonanthus praecox. The sequence continues at coordinate 31,663,878 of CM039089.1, read as the reverse complement.
CAACCAATAACAACAAGTTAAACTTCACCAAATTACATCAAACACCATATTTTATATGGTTAAACTCATCAAAATCATCAAATACTAACATGGGGTTCGGCCATCCAAGGTGGCCGAACCTCATGTCTATGTTTGTTCTTTCAAACATGTTTTTAGGTGTCATTTTAAAACATAATATCAGTATAACATTGCTGCCTTATTACCTCTCAAGACCATCCAACTAAGTCCATCAACTTGTCCAAATGACCATCATACTTCGTGGGATTCGGCCATCCAAGATGGCCGATCCTGATGGTCCAATTCATCAATTTTAAACCATTGATTTAGACCCATGGTACCTTCAGTCCTTATGTCATTCAGATCCATGTTTTTAACCCCTTTTAAAACATGCATTTGAATCTCAATAAAACTCAAAAACAGTCCACCAAAAACTCCATGGTTTCCATGTTTCAAAACATGAAAACCAACCTAACTTTTACATGGGGTTCGGCCCTCCATGATGGCCGAACCCAATGGTCATCTTTACCATTTTAAAGCCTCTCTTAATCAAGGTTAAAACCTTGGTGTATTCGGCCATAACCATGGCCCAATTCACCCCCATTCATTCCATGTTATTAAACCAAATAACACATAAAATACTTACCAAATTTTTCAAGTTTTCTTCTTGTCTTTGATCCTTGATTTCTCCCTTTTATTTCTTCTTTCTTTCCTTAATTCCTTGCTGGTTTAGGCTTGATTAACTGATGCCAAACCTCTGCTGTTCAGCCAAGAAAACGAATTGGAGAGAGGGAGAGAGAGATGGGAATTCTTGGATTCTTTGGTGTGAAAAACGGCCATGTATGGTTAGGTTTTCTTTTATAGTTTCAGCCCCCCAACTCCCATTCATCCTCCCTCATTAATGTTGTTAAAAATGATGGGGTAAAGGGTGTTAACCAAGACACCTCTTGGTGCCAAACATTGCACCCCTTGGTGCCAAACATTGTATCACATGGGAAATGAACCAATGCAACCCTTCATGAAAAGGTGCCGCCCAACCTTGGTGTCTTTTGGCTTTGCCAAAGTACCCTTTCATACCAACGGCTGAGATTGATTCTGATTAATTGTTGTGTGAGATTACAACTCATTTCCATCTCCTCTTGACTCACCTAACTCGGAATATTTTTATTCTAAACCAACTCATCCAACTCATCACTTTTAATGCACTAAGTTTGAGGCAACTCATTTCTTAAATCCAACTCATTTCAAATCAACCCAACTCAAGCTGAATTAACTCACACTTGAGTTCAATTGAGGGCCCACACGGTCATCCGTGGTCAAACTGGTCAACCCGACCCGTTGGGTCCCCCCTTTAGCTCCTTGACCCGTTTTTGACTCTATGACCCAATTATGGTATTTTGGTCATTTGTAAGTGGTTTTCTCATATGGATCATGCCTACCCATTTCTTCTCTTCTTGATTTCCAATCAAATAGGCTTAACCCTATTTAATTTAAGCTTACACAATGGTCAAATCATCCATTTTGACCCATTGGGTCCAATTGAGCCCTTTGACCCATGTAGCCATTTCCAACCCAATTGATGTACATAACCCATCCAAATCAACTTGATATATATATAATGTGCTCATACGACCTTAATTTGAGCAATAGGCCCCAACATTTCTTATTTTGACATCACAAAATAATTAATTTAATAATTCAGGGGCATTTTCGTAATTTTCCATTTTATTGAAAAATTGGGGTGTTACAATGTGTAAATAAGCTAAGTGCTTAGATATGGGAAGAATAATGGCTACGATGGAGATATGGTGAAAATGAAGGACCATGGGTTCGGCCATGGTGTATGGCCAAACCCCATGGAGAATGTTTTGTGGACTTAGGGTTTTATTAATGTTAAATGATTAACTTATGTGTGTTGGTTTAATAAATCAAAAGTTGGAATGATCTTAGACCCACATATGATCAAAATGATCAAGGACTAAAAAGAGGGACCAAAACCAAAGGGGTGAGGTTCAGCCATGTTGTATGGCCGAACCCCACCAATACATTTTGTGGGCTTAAACATATTTCAACCCTAAGATATGGCCAAACCCCACTAGTGGACGGTAGACAGTGGACGGTGGACAGTGGACGGTAGACAGTGGACGGTGGACAGTGGACGGTAGACAGTGGACGGTGGACAGTGGACGGTGGACGGTGGACAGTGGATGGTGGACAATGGACAGTGGATAGTGGACAGTGGGTAGTGGGCAGCGGGTAACCAGCTGATTTTAAAAATGAAATACTTATGTGATTTTTCAAATGGTTAAATTAAATTAGAAGGACGAAGGGAATGGGTTAAACCAATTAAATTCATTATTTTATGGAATTTATTTATGGTAAAAAGATTCCACCACCGGGGGCGCGATCGGTGAGCGGTTTTTGGCGAAAACACAAGGACCCGATATTTGGACGTCGGTAGGATTCCTGCCTCATTGAAAACCATGGAATATGTGTATATGATGTGTTTACTTGAATTATTTTGGTATCAAATGATGTGTCTTAATGAAGGGATTTTTAATGCTATGATGTTATTATTACATAGCATGTTTGCACTTGCACCTCATGCATAGCATGGGAGGGAATCAAATGTAACCGGAGTCCACGCTCCGTCGGGGCGACCGATAAACAAACGTGAGGATACCTTGATGTGCATTATCCATCAAGAGGGGTACTATGATTGGAGATGTAACCGGAGTCCAAGCTCCGTCGGGGCAACCGATAAACAAACGCGGAAAAGGTAAGGTTATGTTTATGTTACTAAAAACATAAGAAACCATGGGGTTCCATTTCGGGTTAAAACAGTCGGCCAAATGGTTATAGGCCATGGATTTAAAATCCATTCAAGGAATATCAATGAAATGGACATAAAGTAAAGTATTGTTCAAAAATCCAAAATATGGTTTTGGAGATGGAGAAATAGACAAAACCCTAACCTTATTCATGGCAAAAGATGGGTTGAACAAATGAAGTAATGATGATGAAGATTAGGGTTACATGTATGATTAATGGATGATGTTAAGAACTATGGATATACATGATCTATGAATGACCCTATGTATGTTAAACATGAGTAAAATTCATAAAAAGAATGATCAAGAATAAGGGTAGGGCTCTTGCATGGCCGAACCCTAATTTTTATCTATGGATCATATGAAGGCTCAAAAAGGGATTGGATGAGGTTCAGCCATGATGTATGGCCGAACCCCATCAAATGATCTAAACATATTATATGTTATTTTTAAGAGAACCCATCCTCATGATGATTTAAAATGGAGAAGGATGAAAAATGATGGACCATGGGTTCGGCCATGTTGTATGGCCTGTAATGCCCCGCCCTTTTCATTCGCCGAAAATCAGAGTCTATTTTTTTTCTTTGAATAGAAGAGTGAGAGAGAGCGGGACGCCACGACGCAAGCTAAGTCCGAGCTTTCAAAGCCCGACCCTTAACTGGCCAACCATACATGTGCGTGGACCAAGTCCACTAAAACGGTTCACACGTACTCAAGCTAACATGCAGAATAAATCATAGATGCGGAATTACAATAGAATAACAATTCTATTCCATTTTAGCTAGCAAGGATGTCCTTCATTTAATCATAAATATCCTACGTTAAAATATCCAAAATTAACATTCCAAACCATAACAAATAATCTACGTTATTACAGTTCCAATAACTAATTACTCAAATACATTATCCATGAGTAACTTAAACAAAATGCAACTTAATCATCCAAGCTCCTAAGCTTGGCTCCGATCACGTCCTCGTTCAGTCCATTCCCTGTGTCATCAACTAGGGCGTTAGCCAACGCGCCCAGTAGGTACTCCAAGTTGGGTCAAACACATGGGTTAGTATAAAAATCCTGATATAATACATCATGTCGTATCTGTAAACATCGTATCCAAAACAGCGTATGATAATAGAGATCCAATCAAACAAAGAAAAACTAGAAACAGTGTATGATAATAGAGATCATAATCATGCTGATGCAATGCCATGTCATGGGTGCCATATGCCATGAGTCCCACCCATCAGCCATATCCCAAGTACATGGTATCCTCTTGATGGAATCTCCTCATCAAGGTACCCCCACAATTGCCTTACGGACGCCCCGACGGAGTGTGGTCTCCAGTTACCTCTTAATGGAAAACTCCTCATCAAGCTCACGAATGCCTTACGGACTCCCCGACAGAGCGTGGACTTCGGTTACTTCTTGATGGGATAATGCACATTAAGGTCTTCCCGCGAATGCCTTACGGACTCCCCGACGGAGCGTGGTCTCCGGTTACATATCATCCCTCTCATGCCATGCATGAGATGTAAATATCCACATGCTATGCAATTATACAAATCATAGCATTCAAATCTCATATTTGAAACATATGATTTATACAAAATAACTCATCAAAATATGAATTAAAACCATCATACATATCCCATGGTATCAATGAGATAGAATCCTACCAATGGCCAACTAAAGTGTCCTTGCATTTTCGTCCGAAAACTGCTCACCGATCATACACCGCTTGTGAGGTCCTGTTACCTTATTACATATCAAAAAGTTAAACCAACGTTGCGTTTAACTTCCAACCGTACTTAAGTCCACAAAACATCTTTGTGGGGTTTGGCCATACAACATGGCCAAACCTCACTTACTTGGTTTTGGGTCCAAGGTCATGTCATCTTTGATTCATTATTCCAACACACATAATAAGTTAATCGTCTACCATTCATAAAATCCTAAGTCCATAAAAACATTCCCCATGGGGTTCGGCAACACATCATGGCCGAACCCATGGTCCTTTAATTTCACCTTGGCCATTCTTTCCTTCCATGGTAATCACATATTTAAGTTACCCATACTTAGGTCCATATCTGATCCATAAATCTAGTTCCATAAATGATTCATCAAATCATGACATAATACAAAATGACCCATTAAAATGGTTCATGGGGTTCGGCCATACTACATGGCCGAACCCATGGTCTCCCATTTTCATCATCTCTTTAAATCCTTTACCACATTAAGTCCATAAATCAAGTCCCTCCATGGGGAAGTTTAATCATACCCTTAGGTCATTATTTACAACCCAAGGTCCAACAACATGACTTCCATTATTTTCATGATCCAATTGCATTAAGTCCATCAACAATACATCCATTTAAAACCTCTTAAAATCATTAATAACCTTCCACGGGGTTCTGCCATACAACATGGCCGAACCCTATGATTCATCACTTTCTCTCATAAATCAAATAACCATGATCATATTCTTTGGTGGGGTTCGGCCATATATCATGGCCGAACCCATGGTCCATGGTTCTCCACCCTTTACATCATTTAGACCATTTAAAATCCTTAATACCTTTCCATGGGGTTCGGCCATACAACATGGCCGAACCTTATGGTTCATTATTTTCCTTAACATGTATCATTCATCCATGATTGATCTTTTGATGGGGTTCGGCCATACATCATGGCCGAACCTCATCCAAACCCTTTTTGGTCCTTGATAGTTCTTGTGTAACGCCCCGCCCTTTTCCACCCTTCCGAAAATCAGAGTCTATTTTTTTTTTTTTATAGATAAGTAAAGTGGAAGAGAGCGGGGAGACGTCACGACTCAAGTTAAGTTCGGACTTCCAAAGTCCGACCCTTAACTGGCCACGCATGTGTGCATGGACTAAACCCATGATAAATAATACACACATGGAACTAAATAAAACTTGAGGAATATACATAACTGAATTGCGGAATAAGTCAAATATGCGGAACTAAACTTGTTTAGATAGCAAGTACAAGTCATAATTACTTTAAACTAAACATTCATTCAAACTAAATCAAACCATAGCAATATTCTAAGTTATTACATATCCTTGCAAGCATAAACAAAATATCCACATATAAATTCCATTCAGACACCCAAGCTCTTATGCTTGGCTTTCCTCGCGATCCTCGACCTTCCCTTTTCCTTTTCCTGCATCATCCACTAGGGTAGAAGTAGGGCGTTAGACAACACGCCCAATAGGTATTCCGATTAGGGCTAACACATGGATTAGTATATAAAAACCAGATATAATATACCATATCATACTTATAAAACATCGTATCCAAAATCATGTATGATAACAGAGATCCAATCATACAGATAAAAACCAGTAAACTTGCATGATAATAAAGATCATATCATGCCGATTCAATGCCATGCCATGCTAGCATATGTCTTATGCAATGAGTTCCACCCATCACATACATATAATCTCTTGATAGTATTTTCATCTCTTGATAGTATTCTCTCATCTCTTGATAGTATTCACCACATCACATTACTCCTCACGACTTAGGACTCCCCGAAGGAGCTTGGGTCTCCGGTTAAAGTATCCTCCTAGTGGGACTTTCACCACCTAAGGACGCCCCACAGTTGCATCACGGACATTCCGACGTAGTGTGGGTTCCTGTTGCATAACTTTCCCCCCATGCCATGCATGAGATGCAAATGCCAACATGCTACAGAATATTACAAAACATAGCATGAAAATCCCATACTTGCAACATATTGTTTGATTCCAAAATAACTTATCAAACATGAAATAAAATCATCAAAAGTACATAATACATATCCATGGTTTCAATGATGTAGGAATCCTACCAAAAGACCGCTCAAGTGTCCTTTGCTTCTTAATCCGTCACCCGTTCCCAACTTGTGCACCGTTCAAGTCATGTTACCTTGTTTATATAACAGCGAGTCAATCACATATCCTTTTAATTTCTAATTAAGTTTAAATCCCAAAAACCACCTTGTGGGGTTCGGCCATACCCATGGCCGAACCTCACCCACTTTGGATTTGATCTTCCTTTTCATTTGATCACTACTATCCATATAACTTACATAAACACCTTATATTAAATAATATACCTTGGTAGGGTTCGGTCATACAGCATGGCCGAACCATACCACTTTGGTTTGACCCTTCTTTCAAGTCCTTTAATCCTTCATTCCATTATAACTTGTACTTACGGTTTTGCCACTAACTAAACCTTGTTTAATTTTGCTAATCACCATCATCCAAAACAAATCCACCAAAGTGGGGTTCAGCCATACAACATGGCCGAACCTCACCAACCCAAATTTGGTCTTTTTCAATCCTTTATTCATAAGATTACTTACCATTTCTTCCATCTAATCATATAGCCCTTAACGCTTCATTATTGTCATTCTATGGGGTTTGGCCTTATGCATGGCCGAACCCTATATCTCCTTTTATCCATTAAAATCTTTAACCTGTAATAACCCGAATTTTTTATAAATATATATATTGGCATTTATTCATGTTAATTTGAAACTTGATATAATAAAATGCCAAGTGGACCAAATTTTGGGACAATGGCCCAAGGATGGCCCAATTGGGCCATGGATTGGATAAAATCCATTTAATGGGTCAATGAGGACTAATCGGGTCAACGATGGTCAAAGTGGGCCCGATAGCCATGTGGGGCCCAATGGATCAAAATCGGTTCAAACCCTAAGGTAAGTGGAAAAGGAGGGAATCTAATTGGGCCATGGGCCCAATGGTTACCCAATAGACCTTGAATAAGAATTGGTTCATTTAATCGGGCAACGGTAAGTAATTGGGTCAAGATTAGTCAAATTGGGTCAAAGGGCCATATGGGACCCAATGGACCAAGGTAATTAAGCCCTAAGGTAAATGGGTAAGACAAGAATCTAATTGGGCCATGGGCCCAATGGTGATCCAATAAGAGGGATACATTTAATAAAAGTTTAAATCACCTAAGTTAGGTGATAAATGGACCAAGGTGACATGGCCAATGGGGCCCACCTCCACCTCACCCATGGAGGTGGCATGTGGACCCAAGGATAGTGGGGCCGACCACCATGGTTGACTTGGTCAACCATGGGTGGATCTTATAGAAGGAATTTAATGGAATTAAATGAAATATGGGGCTTAATTAACTTAACCTAAAAATCAAATTGATCTAAGTTAATTAACCTAATCTAAATTGGTTAAATGGTCAAAACCACTCGAACAAACACAAACCACTCTTAAGAAACACAAAATAAAAACCATGGGCATTAAATGGTGGATTGGGCTCAACCACCACCACCAAAGTCAAGCTAGCCCATGCTTGGTTGGTGAGGGAATTAAATGTTGAGTAAAGGCCACTCCAACCACCTCCACCTCCTCTCCAACTAACCCATTTCACTCTAGCATTCCTCACACACCAAGATCGTCACCCACCTTGCAAAGGAAGAGAAGAAAAAACTTAGAAGAAAAAGAGAAGAAAAGAGAAGAAAAGGCTAAGTATTGACCCACCACCTCAAGATAAACACCTTTCTCATCAAATTCCCCTCTCCCTCTCTCAAGCAAACCCACTCAACCCTAGCCGATCCAAGCATGTCCCACCATTGATCAAGCACATCTAGCCGATCAAAGATCAAGAGGAAGGACAGAAGAGGCTAAGGAAATCAAGAGGAGCGACAAAGACTGGAGGAGCCGTCGGATCCGTAAGTATTTCTAAACAAGAGTATAGATTTTTGTTTATGGTTAAAAAGGGAATCCATTTATTAGATAATGGCCAAAAACATCATGGGCCTTGGATCTAAGATCCATCAATGGAAGATTAAGAAATGGATAAGCTTAGAGAGAGATAGATTAAATGAATGGATGACCATAGGGTTCGGCCATGTAGCATGGCCGAACCCCATGGTGAATGATGGGTAATTTAATTAAGGTTTGAAGGTTTAAAATGGTGGAGAAGGATTTATGATATTTAGTTTTCAAGTGATTTAAATGGTGACGATTTAGTGATCTATGAGGATTAGGACCCTTAGATGCTCAATGGTTGATGTTTTCTAAAATTTGAAAATTTTGAGTATGGTATGTGATTTTCAAATGGGTGCTAAAAGATGGAAGTGGTGGAGTAAATAAGTTTGAACTATGGAGGTAATGAGGAAATGATTGGTGGTAGAAGTGGATTTTAAATGTAATTAAAAATCAAAAAAAAATGAGGAAAGACATCATGGGTTCGGCCATGGTGTATGGCCGAACCCATGACCCATGTTTTTAGGTCATTCATGGGCTAAGTATGGTTTATATATGTGGTTAAACGAAATGGAAATTAGGTTAAGTTAATGATGAAATTTAGATGGATTTACAAAGTGTATGATATTTTTTTAGAGGGCCAAAATGAATGAGGATTATTGATTTAAAAAAAAAAATGGATGTCTTTTGGACAAAAACATTGGTCTAAGAATGGCATCAATGGATGATGAGCCATGAACCATGGGTTCGGCCATGGTGTATGGCCGAACCCTTGGTGGTATTTAATAAATTTTTTTATGATGGGAAAGTATAGAAATTGGTTAAGAAAAATGGATAGATTGTATGGATGTTTCAAGTATGATATGTGATGTTGGTGATTTAAATGGATGATTTAATTTTCATTAGAGGTATGTTTAAATGGGTAAATGAAACCAAGAAAAATGGGGAAAGAAACATCATGGGTTCGGCCATGGTGTATAGCAGAACCCATGACCCAAATTTTGATCAATTTTAGGTTAAGGTTAATGCATGTATCAATGCCTAGGAGTTCGTTTTAAAGGGCCAAAAAGAATGAAGATTTGTGATTTTAAAATTAGATTATTTTGGGACAAAACCTAGTCTTTGAAAATGGTGAACCTTAGGGTAGTGATTAGTGGATTTTTAATAAATGGAAAATGAGTAGAAGAATGCTAGATTTTAATGGATTTATAAAAAATGATATGCGAGGTTTTAAAAGGAATGAAAATGGGGACTTGAATGGATAAATTAAATTCATTGGAGATTGGATTAAAGGGAGTAAAATGGACCCAAGGGAATGGAAAATAGGCACCATGGGTTCGGCCATGGTGTATGGCCGAACCCATGACCCATTTGGAGGTCATGATTATGGCCCAAGCAGTAAATCTTATATGGAGTTAGATGATTACAAATTTAATTAAATAGGTGGCTGATTTTGGGATATGTTATGGAATAATAAATAGGTCTAAGTTATGGATGAAATCTAGACTTAAAATAGACATAAGTGGGTGAATGATTTACCATGGAAGAGAAAGTGGCAAAAGGGTAATTATTAGCCACATTGAGGAACCATACCATGGCCGAACCCTATGTGGATTCGATGTAAAATTCGATGCAATATGAAAGATGAAAAGAAACGTATAGATGCTGTGTTTAGGCTTGCTCATTTGAATATTCGAAATGGTCAAAATCGGCTTTATGTATGTGATTAAACCAATGGATAATGGGCTAAGTTAAGGGCCAATTTTTGATAAACTTATAATGTATTTAAAGATCATTGAATGGACCTAGGGTTATGATTAGTTAGGAACTTAATCATGGATAACGTATGGACTAATTCGGTAAATGTAATAAGGTATCGGACGTCGCAAACGGTACGCGATCGACGACCGGATTATCGAACGGAAAGCATAACGGAACGTGACACGGTATTCGGTAGGATTCCTACCTTTTTGTAAGCGATGGATATGTGATGGTGTTTTAAATTATTTTGATTTGGTTTATGATGGATTGATGATTATAATTTATCTTATGATGTGTTTATAAGTTATGAATCATATGGATTATATTTTAATATTATGCATTATATGGCTATGTATGGTATATCAAAATTATGGTTTATCTATATACTACATAGCATAATGCACGTACATCTCATGCATGGCATGGGCGGGAAAATAATAAAACCGGAGTCCATGCTCCGTCGGGGCGACCGAGAATCAGACATGGGGATAGCCTGAGGGCTATAACCGGAGTCCATGCTCCGTCGGGGCGACCGAGAATCAGACATGGGGATAGCCTGAGGGCTATAACCGGAGTCCATGCTCCGTCGGGGCGACCGAGAAGCAAACATGGGGATAATACATTGTATGATCATACGGACAATGGGTGGGACACATGACATAGGCACCCATGGCATAACATTCATCACATGCTTATTTTGTTATATGTTATTTTATCGATATATGTGTTATCACTAATCCATGTGCTAGCCCTACTCGGAGTCCTACTGGGCGCGTTGACTAACGCCCTACTTCTACCCTAGCTGATGACGCAGGGGATGGCGGAAGCGGTGGACATGACAGGAGCCAAGCTTAGGAGCTTGGGCAGTGCAGTCTTAGTTTTATTTACGTTTACATTTTGGAGATGTAATTTGAAAGTAACTTTGCTTGTCGGGTTGTATAAGTTTACATTCTTGCGATGGTTTGGATGTTACTTATGGACGATTACATTTTGTGATATAATTATAAACTTAGGGGCATTTTGGTAATTCAATGTTATATCTTCCCTTCTATCTAAAAACCGGTAGGATAGACTCTATTATCATGTTCCGCAATAATTATAATCCGCGAGCTTACTTCCTACGCGTCAACCGTTCTCGTGGACTTAGTTCCGCCCACGCGTGGGATTGGCCAGTTAAGGGTCGGGCTTTAGAAGCTCGGACTTAACTCGCGTCGTGGCGTCCGCGCCCTCTCTCACTCTTCTATTAAAAAAAAAAATAGACTCTGATTTTTGGAAAACGGGTGAAAAAAAGGGCGGGGCGTTACATAACCATTTAAAACCTTTTAAAAACACACACCATACTTAGTACTTGGTGGGGTTCGGCCATACCCATGGCCGAACCTCACCCCTTTGGTTTTGGTGCTCCACTTTCCATTCTTGTTGATGAACAATAAACATCTAAGTCCATCATTCTTTCATCTATATTAACCTTTTAAAACATCATAAAAAAAGCCATTAACAAATTTCTAATCATATACTTCAATCTTAAACCCTATGGTTATCTTGACTCAAACATTCCATCCTTTGTGCATGGTTCATACCCCATATTTTAACCATAACCATAATATGGTTCAGTCATCCAATGGCCAACCCAAAACATCCATCATATCTCCCTATTAAACACTTTAAAACCTTAAATCATTGTATGGTTTTTGTCCTTTAAAAAACTATACAAATAACCAAATTATTTCATGGGGTTCAGCCATCCAAAGTGGCCGAACCCTATGATCCATGTTGTCTACTCTTTTTAAACATCATCTTCCATGTTTAAACCCTTGATAGATTCGGCCAAACCATTGCCAAATCATGCTCCCTTTAACCCATTTATTTAACCAATTTTCATGAAATACTTACCAATCTTTCTTAGCTTTTCTTCTTGCCTTTGATTTTTCCTTGCTCCCTTCTTGCTCCTTTGGTCCTTATTTGATTGTGAGCTTTGATCAATGGTGAAAACACCAAGGGCTGGTTCGGCCAAGTGATATGGATTGAGGAAGAAAAAGAAAGAAGAACTTGGGATAAACAATACTCCAAGTCTTTGTCTTGAAGGTGGTCGACCTTGTGTGAGAATATTTGGAGATGGATCTCTATTTCTTTGGTCTTTTTTCTCCTTGAGTGCTGGCCAGCCAAGAGAGGTTTGTGGAAGAGTCTAACAGCCAATGCTTCTTGTCTTTGAAAGGTGAAAAACGGCCAAGGGAGGGAGAGAGTGAAAATGCAACTCCTTTGGTTAATCAGCCCTTGAAATCCTCCCATTACCCTCATGAATGTTGGTCTAACCAAAGAGTCACATGGCTTAACTATGGGACACTTGGCCTAAGCTTAGACCACCCTTTCATCTCCCCATGTTGGGTCTTGGGTTTCCATTATGAGATGGAAACCCTCCAAGCTCCCAATACAATTCTATCTCATTGTACATTGTGTACTCCCACCAAACAGCCCACATACATTGAAGTTTCAACATGGGATACCACTCCAACGTGTATGACTTGGCTTGGTCTTTGAAATCAATATAACTCCTCGTCTTCCTCCTTTATGATGAAGCACTCCCAATGTGTGGTACTTTGGGTTTCCATTATGAGATGGAAACCCTCCAAGCTCCCAATGCAAGCTTATCTCATTGTAGATTGTGTACTCCCACCAACAGCCCACCTTTCATTAAAATTTCATGCATGGGATACCTTTCCCATGCCACCAACGTGTATGACATTACTTGTCTTTGAAACAAGTTCAACCCCTCATCTCCTCACTTGACTCACTTGAGATGAGGGTCTCCATATCTTCCAATCTCACTCAATCAACTCAATTCAGCTCAGCTCACTTATCTCAACTCAACTTAATTAATTTAATTCATTTGAACTCATTTTTCACTTAACTCACTTCCCACTTGACTCAAGTAAACTTATGAATCAACTCAACACAATTTAACTCAACCTTTGAGCTCACCCATGGTTGACTTGGTCAAGCTCGACCCATTGGGTCCCCATTGAACTCCTTGACCCAATTAGGCGCCATGATCCATTTAAATATCAATTACCCATTTAAATGTGTTTTACCCATTTAAATGTGGTTTACCCAATTGCACATAGCTTACCCATTTACCCTTCATTGAATTCCCATTCAATTCAGCCTAACCCAATTAAATTTGAGCTCACCCAATGGTCAAACAAGTCCACCACGACCCATTGGGTCCCAATTGGGTAGTTGACCCATTTAATCACACATAACCAATTATTTCCAACCAAATTCTATCCTTGATCCATTGGATCATAATTGGGCTATTGACCCAATTCTTAGCCATTTATTTCCATTGATCCACATCTACCATCCGTTGGGCAATTGACCCAACATTTATCAAGCCTTACCCATTTACTTCTAACTAGTTCATATATGATCCATTGGGTCCCAATTGGACTTTTGACCCAATTGGCAAACTTGACCCAATTAAATAATTCTTAGCCATTTATTTCCATTGATCCACATCTACCATCCATTGGGTCATTGACCCATCATTTACCCATCTAAGGTTCATATCTTTTTAATTCACCATCTCAATGGACAATTTCCATACATATCCCTAACTTGAAAATACAGGGTGTTACAATACAACCCTCTTTTTAAAATTTTCGTCTCGAAAATCGAATGAAGTAGGGTTCCAAAGCTTCTGCTGATTCCACTTTAACTAGTTTAATAGCTTCACCCTACTGGAATTCCATCGGCTAACTAAAGAGTTAGGTGATCAGTCTAACTCGGCAGTCACCCATAGTTTCCCATTCAAGTTTCACCAGACTCTTATCTTTTCCGTTAAAACGTGGGATGTAAATTGAAACATGTCCCAATCATTAGATCAATATGTCCTCTATGAGACCAATAGGTCCATCATACTACCAACATGTCTACCATGGTACCGATACCTGACATCAATTCAAACCACCATGGGAACCATCATCATGGTTATACACATCCATCCCTGGTACCACTCTATCAGTGTATATCATCTATCCATGGTTAATAACCTTCCATGAATATAACCCTCCTTCTGGGTATAATCCATTCATGGGCATAAATAATCCATTCTTGGTATCACTCTGTCCATGAGTATCATCTATCCATAATTAATAATCATCCATGAATATAACCCACCTATGGGTATAATCCATTCATGGAAACAATCCATCCTTGGTATCACTCTGTCTATGAGTATCATCTATCCATGATTCATATCCGTAGAAACAACAATCGAATGAATCTGTGATAGCCCGGAATTTTTAAATCAACATATATGTGGTTATTATTTATTTTAATGATGGAAATTGGGAATTTTGATGGAATAATTGTTAAATGAATCAAAATATGGGCAAAGGCCCAAATATGGCCCAATGGACCATAGATTGGATTGAATTCATTTAAATGGTCAATGATGGTTAATTGGGCCAAGGATGGTCAAATTGGGCCCAATACCCATTTGGGACCCAATGGGTCAAGATGATTTAAGCTCTAAGGTAAATGGGTAGGAGGTGAATGGAATTGGGCCATGGGTCCAATGGTGATCCAAGTAGTTGAAATGGATTTAATTAAATTTAAATCACCTAAGTTAGTGGTGAATAGACCAAGGTGACATGGCCGAATGGGGCCCACCTGCACCTCATCAAGTGAGGTGGCGTGTGGACCAAGAATTGGTGGGGCCGGCCACCATGGTTGAATTGGTCAACCATGGGTGGATATATGGAGGGAATTTAAGGAGATGGAATTAGGTTAAATGGGAATTAATTAACTTAATGATCCAATTAATTAATTAATTAAGCTAATCAAAAAGTGGTCAAAAGGTCAAAGTTGGAAGACCAAACCACCTCATCTCCAAGCTCAAAACCATGGGCTTAAGGTGGTGGTTTCATCTCAACCACCACCACTAAGGCACATAAGCCCATGCTTGGTAGGTGGGGGACTTAATGGTGGAGTGTAACTTAAGCAAACCAAGGGGATGAGATGGGTTTTCATCTAGTCTCTCCATTCCACTCTCATCTCACTCTCTCCCTCTCTTGCTCCCTCTCATTGCCGTCCCCACTCCCACAAGAGAAAGAAGAAGAAAACTTAGAAGAGAAGAAGAGAAGAAAGGAGATCAAGCTTGGGCCCTTCACCTCAAGACCAAAGCTTGAGGCATCCTTTCCCCATCCTCTCCCCCTCTCTCCCTCTCTCAAACACACCCCATCGTAGCCGAACCAAGCATTGGGGATACCATTGATCAAGCTCATCTTGGCCGACCAACCAAGGAGAAGAAGAAGGAGAAAGGCCAAGGAATCTAAGAGGAGAAAGATAAGTCGGAGGAGCCGTCGGATTGTAAGTATTTCTAAACAAGAGGTTAGATTTTGTGAAGGTCTAAGATTTGGGGTCCATTCTTCTTGGATTTAATGGTGGCCAAATTGTCATGGGCCTTGGATCTCAAATCCATCCAATGAAAGGATGAAAAATGGACAAATCTTAATGGGTAAATTAGGTCAAGAAAATAAATGGATGTATTAAGGACATTATGTAATAAGGTTTATTTAAACATGGAAGTGTGGATTTTTTAAGGATTAATGAACCCCATGGTAGGTAATCAAGAAATGTTTAATGGGGTTTTTAGGGTTAGAATCATGAAAAGATGATAATGATTTTTAGGGTTTAAATGATTAAATGTAGTAATTTTAAAGGGATCTTAAATGAGGAAATTCATGAAGATGCAAAGGGTTTTATGGCCTCAAAAGGCATAGATGAAGGTGACCCATGAACCATGGGTTCGTCCATGGTGTATGGCCGAACCCTATGGTGATGTGTTGGTAAATTTAATGGGTGTAAAAATGTGGAAATTGATGGAGAAGGGTGATGGTTTTTAAATGGACTTTAAGCATTATAAATAAGGTTTTAAACATAAAACCATGGAGGGATTTTATGGAGGGAATGTTTTTGAACCCCATGGTAGGTGATTAAGGAAATTTTAATGGGTTTAAAGGATTAAAATCATAGAAGGTGGTTAATGATTTTAAGGGTTTTAAAGGAATAAATGTTAGTGATTTTTGAAGAGGTTTTAAATGATGGAATCCATGGATGAAGGTTAATGTTTTTATGGTCTTAAATATCACCAATGAATGATGACCCATGACCCATTTTTATGAGCCACTTGATAGGCTAAGTATGGGGTTATGTATGTGTTTAAATGAATGGAGATTAGGTTAATTAAATGGCTGATTTCTAATGTTGTTATGTCATGGTTAATGAGACATCAATGGACCCATTTTGTGAACCAATTGATGGGCTAAGATTAAGGTCTATGTATATGCTTTAATTAATGGGAATTAGGTTAAGATGGTGGCTGATTTTTAATGGTTGTATCTCATGATTGGTAAGTCATTAATGGATCCAAGATTATGGATCAACTATGGGCCTAAGAATGGAGAAATAAAAATGAGAACTTAACCATGGAAGAGTAGTGGCAAAACCGTAAACATTGGCCAAAATGAAGAACCATGGGTTCGGCCATGGTACATGGCCGAACCCCATGGGAGATGATCATGGACTTAGGGGCTCTAAGTAACAACCTTATGTGTGATTAATAAAGCCTGGGGTGCTAGTTTTTAGACTCACAAAATTAAGATAATCAATGGATTAAGATGGGACTCACAAACCTAATTAGTAGGGTTCGGCCATGGTGTATGGCCGAACCCCACTAAGGCTTGGATAATGGACGTAGGCAAGATTAAAAACATGGACTGATTAATTCGTATGTAATAAGGTATCGGATATCGCAAGCGGTGCGCGTATCGGTGACCGGATTATCGGACGAAAACGTAAGAGGACATTAGTCGGTATTCGGTAAGATTCCTACCTTTTTGTAAGCCATGGATTATGTGATGGTTCCTTTAATTTATTTTGATAGTTATATGATTTGTCTTATGATGGGTTTTAAGGCTATGAATTATATGTTAATGATATGAATTATATTTTAAGGTTATGCATTATATGTTAAGGCTATGAGTTATATATATTAAGGCTATGAGTTATATATATTACATAGCATAAGGCATTTACATCTCATGCATGGTATGGGCAGGAAAATAAAGAAACCGGAGTCCATGCTCCGTCAGGGCGACCGAGAAGCAAACATGGGGATAGCCTGATGTGCTATAATTGGAGTTCATGCTCCGTCGGGGCGACCGAAAAGCAAACATGGGGATATCTTGATTTTGTTGAGATATAACCGGAGTCCATGCTCCGTCGGGGCGACCGAGAAATAAACATGGGGACACCTTGATGAGGTCTTGCCATCAAGGGGGATATGGCATCATGATGGTATGGATGATGGGTGGGACTCATGACATAAGACACCCATGGCATGGCATTCATTTTATGGTTTTCATTATATTATTACCTATGTGTTTGTTATCACTAATCCATGTGTTAGCCCTACTCGGAGTCCTACTGGGCGCGTTGTCTAACGCCCTACTTCTACCCTAGCTGATGACGCAGGAGACGACCGAAACAGTGGACGCGACTAGAGCCAAGCTTAGGAGCTTGGGAAAGCGAGCTACTCAGTTTATTTAAGATTTATTTTAGAAATGTAATTTGAGTAGCTTAGCTCGTCGGTCTGTAATAATTTATATTTCGTACTATGGTTTGAATTTTACTTTCGGATGCTATCATTTTGAATTAATTTAGTAATTTAAATGATGTAACCTTCCTTGCTATCTAAAACTGGTAGGATAGATTCTATTATAACCCCGCTTAATGTTTAAATTCTGCAAGCTTACTTCTACGTGTGAACCGTTTTTCGTGGACTTAGTTCCACGCACACGTAGGGTTGGCCAGTTAAGGCCCGGGCTTTAGAACTCGGACTTAACTCTCGTCATAACGTCCCGCGCCTTTTGTCACTCTTTATTTTCAAAAAAAAAAAAAAAATAGACTCTGATTTTAGTGAAAAGGGGCGGGCGTTACCGAATCAATATATGACTGTGGTAACATATCAAATCACAAATATACCTCGACCCCTTAGCAAGACTTAGGGTCCATGACTTACCAAGCGGAAGACCCACGTCGAACGTGATCCGGTCTACCTCGCCCTACATCCCTTCACCCCAAGGGTGATTCAGTCAAGCTCTAAGGCGGTCGATCCGTGTCTTACGAAGCTAGCACCACCTCCACGGGGTAAAATAGTACCTAGCTCTGCGTTGTAATGACCCGGAATTTGTAAATCAATATATAGGTGAATATTATTTATTTTAATTGGAAATTTGATGGAGTAAATGTAAAATAGATCAAAATATGGGCAAATGGACCAATTATGGCCAATTGGACCATAGATTGGATGAAATTCATTAATTGGTCAATAATGATTAATTGGGTCAAG
This sequence comes from Chimonanthus praecox, assembly GCA_022113865.1. Taxonomy (NCBI): domain Eukaryota; kingdom Viridiplantae; phylum Streptophyta; class Magnoliopsida; order Laurales; family Calycanthaceae; genus Chimonanthus; species Chimonanthus praecox. The sequence goes on along the minus strand of CM039089.1, from coordinate 31,645,107 downwards.
AATGGTCAAATTGGGTCAAATACCCATTTGGGACCCAATGGGTCAAGAGAGTTAAGCCCTAAGGTAAATGGGTAGGAAATAAATTGGGCCATGGGCCCAATGGTAATCCTATTAGTTGGAATAGATTTAATTAAATTTAAATCATCTAAGTTAGTGGTGAATTGATCAAAATGGTATAACCGGGCCCACCTCCACCTCACCAAGTGAGGTGGCGTGTGGACCAAGAATTGGTGGGGCCGGCCACCATGGTTGACTTGGTCAACCATGGGTGGAGTTTATAGAGGGAATTTAATGGAATTAAATTAAGTGGGAATTAATTAACTTAACCTAATGATCAAATTAATTAAATTAATTAAGCTAATCTAATTATGGTCAAATGGTCAAAACCACCCAAACAAACACAAACCACTCTAAAGAAACACAAATTTAAACCATGGGCTAAGGATGGTGGTTTTATCCCAACCACCACCATTAAACACATTAAACCATGTGTGGTAGGTGGGGGACCTAATGATGAGTTTAGCAACCAAATGAGATGTTTTCCATCTCATTCTTCAAACCTCTCTACCGTTTCACTCTCTTGCCCTCTCAAAAAACGTCCCTCACCCAAGGGAGAAAGAGAAGAAAAAAAACTTGGAAGAAGAAGAGAAGAAAAGAGAAGAATTGCAAGCATAAGTCCATCACTCAAGACCTTGGGTAGTTCTTCCTATCATCTCCTCTCTTCCCTCTCTCAAAATCTAACCTTACCCTAGCCGAACCCAAACCTTGGAGACTCCATCTTGATCAAGCATCTTGACCCAAAGATCAAGGAGAAGAAGAGAAGAGAAGGCTAAGGAGAACAAGAAGAGAAAGAAAAGCCGGAAAATTCGCCGGATTGTAAGTAGTTCTTGAACAAGAATTCTACATTTTTTTAAGGTTAAGAAGAGATTATGAAATCCATTCCTTGGATTTGGTGGTGGCCAAAACATCATAGGCCATGGATCTCAAATCCATCCAATGGAAGGATGAAAAATGGACAAAGTGGATAAATTAGGTTAAGAAAAAAAAATGCATTAAGGACATTGGTATTAAGAATGGTTTTAAGCATGGATGTATGTAAGATTTGAAGGAAATCATGGGCCATAGGGTTCAACCATGTAGTATGGCCGAACCCCATGGTGGGTGATTTAAGGATTTTAATGAAATTATAAAGAATGGAGGCCATGGAGGATGATTTATGATTGTTAGGGTTTAATGATTAAATGTGGTAATTTGTAAAGGGATTATGAGGAAATTTATGGAAGATGTAAATGATTTTAATGGCCTCAAAAGTGGTGGATGAAGATGAATGTTTTTATGTATTAAATGTCACCAATGAATGATGAATCAAGTATTTGGAACCATGAAGAATGAATGGAATAGGGCTAAGTTAGTGGACTCAAATATGATGAAGAATGATAATTTTAATGCATGATGTAAACTCCCTCATGGGAGGGTTCATTTTGGATCTAAGTAATGTAAATTGGCCCCAAGGAAAGATAAGAGAAAGGCATCATGGGTTCGGCCATGGTGTATGGCCGAACCCATGACTCATTGAGAGCCATTTTATGGGCCAAGGTTAAGGTCCATGTAAGAGATTAAATGAATGAAGAGTGGACCATGAACCACTTAATGTGGCTAAGTTGATGGACTTAAATATGATTAAGGAATGATGAATTAAATGTGTGATTTAGGTTCTTTCAATGGAGGGACTTATGATGGGTTCAAATGTGTAAATAGGCCAAAGAAAAAATGGGATAAAGGCATCATGGGTTCGGCCATGGTGTATGGCCGAACCCATGACCCATTTGTGGGTAAATTTATGGATTAATTTTGGTATTATGTATGTGGGAAATGAATGAGGGCTAGAGTATTTAAATGGCTAATTTTCTAGTGTTGTTATGTTATGGTTAATGAGACAACAATGGACCCATTTTGTGAACCAATTAAGGACTAAGATTAAGGTGTATACATATGGATTAGTTAATGGAGTTTAGGTTAAGTAAGCGGTTAAATTCCAATGTTGTTATGTCATGGTTGATGGGTCATGTTTGGATCCAAATTTATGGGTCGGTTATAGAAAAATGTACATGGATGGAGGGAGTATTAAACCATGGAGAAGTAGTGGCAAAACCGTAATTATGGGCCAAAATGAAAGACCCATGGCCGAACCCCATGGGGGATGAACTTGGACTTAGACATTTTATGATGACCTTAGGTGTGTTCTATGAAACCTAGGGTGGCTGGATTTTAAACTCACAAAATTAAAATATCTAATGGATTAAATGGGACCCACAAAACCTAAATAGTGACTGATTATTCATATGGACTTGGAAATGATTAATGGGCTTAGAAATTATTAAAAATATGGACTAATTTGGTAAATGTATAATAAGGTATCGGGACATCGCAAATGGTACGCGATTGGCGACCGGATTTATCGGATGGAAACGAAAAAGGGTGCTAGTCGGTATTCGGTAGGATTCCTACCTTTTTGTAAGCCGTGGATTATGTGTATGTGATGGTTTCCTTGTTTTATTTCGGTAATCATATGATTTATTTTAAGATGGGTTTTAAATGCTATGGATTATATTTTAACGCTATGGATGATATTTTAAATGCTATGGATTATATTTTAACGCTATGGATGATATTTTAAATGCTATGGATTATATTTTAACGCTATGGATGATATTTTAAATGCTATGGATTATATTTTAACGCTATGGATGATATTTTTAATGCTATGGATTATATTTTAATGCTATGGATGATATTTTTAATGCTATGGATTATATTTCAATGCTATGGAATATATATTAAGGATATGAATTATATATATACTACATAGCATAATGCACTTACATCTCATGCATGGCATGGGCGGGAAAATAAAGAAACCGGAGTCCATGCTCCGTCGGGACGACCGAGAAGCAAACATGGGGATAGCCTGAGGTGCTATAACCGAAGTCCATGCTCCGTCGGGACGACCGAGAAGCAAACATGGGGACACCTTGATGAGGCCTTGCCGTCAAGGGGGATATGATATTGTATGATGGGTGGGACACATGACATAGGCACCCATGGCATGGCATTCATTTTATGGGTTTTATTATATTGTTATCGGTATGCTTGTTATCACTAATCCATGTGCTAGCCCTACTCGGAGTCCTATTGGGCGCGTTGTCTAACGCCCTACTTCTACCCTAGCTGATGACGCAGGAGATGGCGGAAACGGCGGACGCGACGGGAGCCAAGCTTAGGAGCTTGGGGAAGCGGCTACTTAGTTTATTTAAGTTCTATTTTGGAAATTGTAATTTAAGTAGCTTAGTAATAATTTTAGATTTCTTGCTATGGTTTGGATTTTATTTTGGACATTATGATTATGAGATATTTTAGTAATTTAAATGATGTATCTTCCCTTCTATCTAAAATTGGAAGGATAGATTCTATTATAACCCCGCATTTTAGTTTAATTCTCCGCAAACTTACTTCTACGTGTGAACCGTTCTTCGTGGACTGAGACCCACACACACATAGGGTTGGCCAGTTAAGGTCCGTGCTTTAGAAGCTCGGACTTAACTCGCATCGTGACGTCCGCGCCCTTTCTCACATTTAATTTTAAAAAAAAAATAGACTCTGATTTTCGGGAAAAAGGGGTGGGCGTTACATGCGCATCCAGGCACATCAATTGTGCAAAATAGCAGTGAGAGCGCCCTCCAGCGCGTAGCATGCGAGGGACCCACTCCTCAACGGTAACCCTATGGGACCAAGTCTCCGTATTTCGTATCGGAGTTCCCTGTGAACGCCCGCCCCTCTTCACTACATGCTATTGTTATTAGCCGAAAATTAGAGTCTATTTTTTTTTTTTTAAATAAAGAGTGACAAAGGGCTCGGGGTGCCACGACGCGAGTTAAGTCTGAGCTTTTAAAGCCCGGCCCTTAACTGGCCAACCCTAAGTGTGCGTGGAAACTAAGTCCACGAGAAAGGTTCACTCGTAGAAAGTAAGCTTGCGGAACATAAACTTAAAGCGGAGTTATAATAGAGTCTATCCTACCAATTTTAGATAGCAGGGAAGTTACATCACTTAATTAATAATAATACCTCAAAATTATAATGTCCAAATAAAAGTCCAAACCATAGAAATAGTCTAAGTTATTATAGTCCAACGAGCTAAGTTACTCAAATTACATTTCCAAAATAAACTTAAGTAAATAACTAGTTTGCTCCTCCAAGCTCCTACGCTTGGCTCCGGTCGCGCCTTTCATTTCCTCCATTTCTTGCATCATCATCTAGGGTGAAAGTAGGGCGTTAGACAACACGCCCAGTAGGTACTCCGAGTAGGGCCAACACATGGATTAGTGATAACAAAATACATAGATAATAGTATAGCAAAACCATGCAATCAATGCTATGCCATGGGTGTTATATGTCATGAGTCTCACCCATCATGCACATCATCATCATACAATGTCCTTCTTTAATCATACATAATGTCCCCCTTGATGGAAAACCCTCATCAAGGTATTACAATCTCATAGTACCCCCCTTGATGGATGAAGCACATCAAGGTATCCCCATGTGTGTTTATCGGTCGCCCCGGCGGAGCATGGACTCCAGTTTCATTTCATCCCTCCCATGCCATATATGAGATGTAAATACAATATGTTATATAAAATACAAATCATAGCATTAAAACCCATCTTAAAGCATGTCATTTGATTACCAAAATAAATCAAGAAAACATCCATATACACATAATCCATGGCTTACAATAAGGTAGGAATCCTACCAAATACCAACTAGTGTTCCTTTGCGTTTCCGTCCACGAATTCGGTCACCGATCGCGTATCACTTGCGAGGTCCTGTTTACCTTATTACACATCAACAATTAAACCCACATTTTAACCATGCCTAAGTCCATCATACATGCCTTAGTGGGGTTCGGCCATACACCATGGCCGAACCTCACTAACTAGGTTTTTGGATCCCTTTTTGATCCATAGATTTATTTTAATCATGTGAGTCCAAAATCAGCCACCCTTTGGTTCATTTATCCAGCAACAATATCATTATTAAAAGCCCCTAAGTCCACAAACATCCCCATGGGGTTCGGCCATACACCATGGCCGAACCCATGGTTCTTCATTTTTGGCCATATTTACGTTTTTGCCACTCCTTTTCTATGGCTAATCACTCATTTATTTTTACATCCTTAGGTCCATAACTGATCCATAAACATGGATCCATGAATGCCTCATTAATCATGACTTAAAAATCAGTATATATCATACATTTCCTTGACTTAATATCCATTCATTTTTATCATACATAGCTTCAAACTTTAGCCCATAAAATGGCTCACAAATGGGTCATGGGGTTCGGCCATACACCATGGCCGAACCCATGATGTCTTTTCCTCATTCTTTTCTTGGATCTTGTACAACATTTTAGATCCACAACAAGTCCCTTTATGAAGGGGTTTAATCACACATTTAGATCATCATTAACCACATTTTTGAGTCCATTAACTTAACCATATTCCCTATCACCTTTAGTTTATGCACATCTATGTCCATAACTGATCCATAAATATGGATCCATCAATGACTCATTAATCTTGATACAAAAATTATATACATCATATATTTTCTCAACCTTAATCTCATTTATTTAAACCCATGCATAGACCCTAACTTAGCCCATAAATGACTCCTAAAATGAGTCATGGGTTCGGCCATATACCATGGCCGAACCCATGATGTCTTCTCCTCATTTTTTTTCTTGGATCTTTTATCACATTTTAGATCCACAACAAGTCCCTCCATGAGGGGATTCCATCATACATTTAGATCATCACTCTTTGATCAACATTAAGTACATTTCAAGTCCATTGAAGCTACTAACATTCCCCCCTCATTTTCCATATTTTTCACTCTTTAAAGTCACTAATACACCTCCATAGGGTTCGGCCATACACCATGGCCAAAATTCATGGTTCATGGTTCATCTTCATTTGCAAGGTTTAAGACCATAAATATCATCAACATCTTCCATGACTTTCCTCATTAAAAACTCCTTTAAAATTTACAAATATTTAACCTTTCAATACCCTAAAATCATTAACCATTACTCCATGGTTTCCATCCTTTAAACCCATGGAGGAAAACTTAGTATCATTCCATGGGGTTCGGCCATACACCATGGCCGGACACTATGGTAGGTTACATCTTCCAAAAATCATATTTTCATGCTTTATTCTTTGATAGTTTTCATACAAGAAAACCCTAGGGTTTGGCCATGCAAAGGCCAAACCAATACATCTTGTTCACTCATCATATTCTTGCCATGCATGGGGTTCTCTCTACATCTCCATAACAGTTAGGGTTTGGCCATGCAATGGCCAAACCATGATCCTTGAACCCTTTTGTCATGCATGCACACATAACCCATATACATACATAGTGTCCTTATTTGTTCCATTATTCATAGCCTACCTTACCTATTAGGGTTTGTCCATTTCTCATCCCCTTTCTTGGATGGATTTTAGATTCATGGCCCATGATATTTTGGCCACCATTTAATCCAAGAAAATGGACTCCATGATCTCCTTTTTAACCCTTTAAAAAAAATAGAATCTTGTTGAGGACTACTTACCACTCCCGCGGCTCCTCCATTTTCCTCTTGTTTCTCTTGATCCTTAGCATTTCTCCTTCCTTCTTCCTCCTTGATGTTTGGCCACTATATGTGCTTGATCAAGATGAGATCACCAAGGTTTGGTTCCCCCAATGATTGAGGTAGGTTTGAGAGAGGGAAAGGAGGAAAGAATGGAAAATCTTCTAAGTCTTGATCTTATGGTGGTGGTCGGCCAAGCTTGGAATGTTCTTGGTTTTCTTCTAAGTCTTTTCCTCTTCTTGGTCTTAGAAGAGAGGGGAGGACGGCTAGGAGAGGGAGTGAGAGATGGAGAGATAGAAATGAGATGGGGAAATGAGATGAAACCCTAGACCTTTCCCATCTTGCCTTGGGTAGCTTGGGTTAGACTCCACCCTCATTAAGGTGGAGTCTTCCCCATGAGCCCATTGACCAAACCAAATGGGTGCATGGCCTTGCATGCCCTTAATCCTAGGCCCCTTGTCCCTTAGTGGTGGTGGTTGGGATGAGGTGGAACCACCACCCCACCATGGGCCAATGCATGCCCAAGCTAGGCCCCCATTTCATGGATCTTGTCTTAGCCATACCACTCTTTCATGGCCAACGGTTTTGGTGGGTCTTATCTTGGTGGTTTGGTTGAGTCAAGTGGGATGAAAATCACCCATTTGACTCACTCATTATCTAAGTGACTCACCCTATTTAACTCACCCCATATAATGTAACTCATTTGATTAATTTGATATCTAACTTAGGTCACTTAATTACATAGTTTAATTTCATTTATTTGTCTTTACTTTCTCCATGGATCCACCCATGGTTGACCAAATCAACCATGGTGGCCGGCCCCACCAATTCCTTAGCCCACCCGCCACCTCACTTGGTGAGGTGGAGGTGGGCCCTACTTGGCTATGCTATCTTGATTTATTCACAACTAACTTAGGTGATTTAAATTAATTAATTCCATTCCATTTACTATGATCACCATTGGGCCCATGGCCCAATTAAATTCACCTCCTACCCATTTACCCTAATGTTCAAACCATGTTGACCCATTAGGTCCCAAATGGGTATTTGACCCAATTGACCATCCTTGACCCAATTAACCATCATTGACCCATTTAAATGAAATTATTCCAATCCATGGCCCATTGGACCATACTTGGACCATTGTCCAAATTTTGATCCATTTACCATTCATTCCATCAAAATTCTAAAGTTCAACCATTAACATAAATTATAGCCAATATATGTATTGATTTAAAAATCAGGGCTATTACAACCCAAAGTCTTACGGCTACTCTAGGCCATACTCATTGAAATCTATATTCTTATCTCATCCATATCACGTGAGGGACGCACCCATACCACGTCTTAGTATAATCAAATGACCTCGTTACCTTTACCATGGAACTACTGTATCTATCGTGGGGTCGATATACCCACCAATTGTCGTTATCGACCCATTGATCGGCTTAGTTCCTCATCAGAATCTATGTTCACATACTTGGGGAAATTCCCTGATCATCATCTTGTATTTCTTGTTTTGGGGAGTTTTCCTATGTATCACGTAATATCTCCTGTTTGGGAAAATTGCCAAATAAGTACTCTTTGTATTTCTTTGTTTTTGGGGAAACTTCCTAAATATCATGTATCATTTCTCAATTTGGGGAAATCTTGATGTTCTGTTGTTCTCGGGGAAAACCTCCCTAAGTATCATGTATCACTTCTCAGTTTGGGGATATTGCCAAATCATCAGTCTTTATAATAGCCCGGAATTTTTAAATCAATATATATGTGGCTATTATTCATTTTAATGATGGAAATTAGGAATTTTGATGGAATAGATGTTAAGTGGATCAAAATTTGGGGCAAAGGCCCAAGTATGGTCCAATGGACCATGGGTTGGATGAAACTTATTTAATTGGTCAAAAATGATCAATTGGGCCAAGGATGGTCAAATTGGGCCCAATACCCATTTGAGACCCAATGGATCAAGATGATCTAAACTCTAAAGTAAATGGGTAGGAGTTGAATGTAAATGCCATGGGCCCAATGGTAACCCAATTGGTTGGAATGGATTGAATTGGAATTAAACCACCTAAGTTAGTGATGAAATAATCAAGATGGCATAACCAAGTGGGGCTCACCTCCACCTCATTAACTGAGGTGGCGTGTGGACCAAGGCATAGGTGGATTCGACCATCATGGTTGACTTGGTCAACCATGAATAAGTCAAAGGTAACTAAAGAGGATCATAGTGAATTAATGTGTTTTTAATTAATGTGAATCACCTAAGATTAATTTTGATTAAGCCTAAGTGACATGGCCGAATGGGGCCCACCTCCACCTCACCAAGTGAGGTGGCGGGTAGGCTAGGATTGGTGGGGCCGGCCACCATGGTTGACTTGGGCAGCCATGGGTGGACTTCATGGAAGAAATTTAATGGAATTAAATTAAATGGGAATTAATTAACCTAAGTAATGATCCAATTAACTAATTAATTAATCTAATCAAATGGTGGTCAAATGGTCAAAGTTGGAATACCAAAACCACTCTAAGAAACACAAACCACTTAAAGAAAACACAAAATAAAACCATGCGCTTAGGGTGGTGGTTTTATCCCAACCACCACCACTAAACACATTAGCCTATCTGTAGTAGGTGGAGGAATTAATTACTCAACCAAAAATGAGATAGGTTTTCCTCTCCTCTCTTCATTTCTCTCTCTCCCTCTCTTGCTCTCTCAAAATCGTCCCACACTCAAGGAAGGAAAGAAGAAGAAAATTAAGAAGAGAAGAAGAGAAGAAAAGAGAAGGAAAGTGCAAGTATTGGGCCACCTCTTCAAGATCAAGACTTGAGGTAGTTCTTCCCATCTTCTCCTCCCTTCCCTCTCTCAAATCTAACCCTACCTTGGTCGAACCCAAGCTTTGAGGTTTTCATCTTGATCAAGCATCTTGACCCAAAGATCAAGGAGAAGAAGAGAAGAGAAGGCCAAGGAATCTGAGAGGAAAAAGAAAAGTCAGAGGAGCCGTCGAATTGTAAGTATTTCTTAAACAAGAGGTTACATTTTTAAAGATTTAAAAAGAGATCATGAAATCCATTTTTTCTTGGATTGGATGATGGCCAAAAATATCATGGGCCTTGGATCTAAGATCCATCCAAAGATGAAGTGAGAAATGGATAAAATGGGAGAGATAGATTAAGAAAAAAATAAATGGATATTAAGGACACTATATATTTAGATTTAATTAAACATGGAAGTATGATTTTGAAGAAATGGAAACCATGGAATATGATTAATGGTTTTTAAAGATTTTGAATGATTAATGTTAGTGATTTTGTTAAAGGGGTTTTAAATGAGAAAATCATGGAAGGATGATTTATGATTGTGAGGATTTTTTTTTAAGGATTAAATGTAGTGATTTTTAAAGGGATTGTAAATGATGAAATTTGTGGGAAATGTAAATGGTTTTATGGCCTCAAGAGGCATGAAGGAATAATGGACCATGAACCATGGGTTCGGCCATAGTGTATGGCCGAACCCTATGGTGAGGTTTAATAATTTTAATGGGAGTGAAAAGATGGAAGATGATGGAGGAAGTTGATAGTTTTTAAATGGATTTGTAAGTATAGGATATAATGTTTTAAAGGTGTGAAATTAGGGATGAACCATGAACCTCATGGGAAAGTTTATTTTGGATCTAAATAATGTAAATAGGCCTAAGAAAATAATGGGAACTTTTGATGGACTAAGTATTTTGGAACTATGGAAAACAAATCGGGAATGTAGCTAAGTTGATGGACTCAAAATATATTTAATGTTGATAAAAAAGGAATGATTTAAATGCATAATGTAAAACCCCTCGTGGAAGGGCTTATGATGGATTCAAATGTGTAACAATGGCCCAAGAAAAATGGAGAAAGAGACATCATGGGTTCGGCCATGGTGTATGGCCGAACCCATGACCCAATTGTAGATCATTTTTGGTCTAAGACTAATGTGTATGTATATGCTTAAATGAATGGAGATTAGGTTAATCAATGGCTAATTTTAATGATCATATGGCATGGTTGATGGGTCATTAACGGACCTAAGTTAGGGATCACTAAGGGGTCTAAGTTTAATGAACAATCATGGACCAAAAATGTATATGGTTAAGTGAATGTCTAACTATGGGAGAGGTAGTGGCAAAATCGTAAATAATGGCCAAAGTGAAGAACCCCATGGGAAATGATTATGGACTTAAGGGCTCTAAGTAACAACCATATGTGCGATTAATAAAGCCTAGGGTGGCTGGTTTTTAGATTCATGCCATTAAAATAATTAACGGATTAAATGGGACCCACAAACCTAGTTAGTGAGGTTCGGCCATGGTGTATGGCCGAACCCCACTAAGGCTTGGGTAATGGATTTGGACATGATTAAAACATGAATTAATTGATAATGTATAATAAGGTATCGGATATCGCAAGCGGTACGCGTATCGGTGATAGGATTATCGAACGGAAACGAAAAAGGACGCTAGTCGGTATTCGGTAGGATTCCTACCTATTTGGAAGCCGTGGATTATGTGTTATATGTTTACTTCTTTAATTTATTTTGATAATTATGTGATTGGTATTATGATGGGTTTTAAGGTTATGAATTATATGTTAATACTATGAGTTCTATTTTAATGTTATGCATTATATGTTAAGGCTATGTATTATATATTAAGGTTATGAGTTATATATATTACATAGCATAATGCACTTACATCTCATGCATGGCATGGGAGGGAAAATAAAGAAACCGAAGTCCATACTCCGTCGGGGCGACCGAGAAGCAAACATGGGGATAGCCTGAGGTGCTATAACTGGAGTCCATGCTCCGTCGTGGGGGCCGAGAAACAAACATGGGGATAGCTCGATATGCTATAACCGGAGTCCATGCTCCGTCGGGGCGACCGAGAAGCAAACATGGGGACACCTTGACGAGGCCTTGCCGTCAAGGGGGATATGACATTGTATGATGGTATGGATGATGGGTGGGACACATGACATAGGCACCCATGGCATGGCATTCATTTTATGGGTTTTATTATATTGTTATCGGTATGCTTGTTATCACTAATCCATGTGTTAGCCCTACTCGGAGTCCTACTGGACGCGTTGTCTAACGCCCTACTTCTACCCTAGCTGATGACGCAGGAGACGGCGAAAACGGTGGACGCGACGGGAGCCAAGTTCGGAGCTTAGGAAAGCGGCTATTTAGTTTATTTAAGTTTTATTTTGGAAATGTAATTTAAGTAGCTTAGCTTGTCGGCATGTAATAATTTTAGATTTCTTGCTATGGTTTGGACTTACCTTTGTATGTGATAATTTGAGGTAATTTAGTAATTAATGGTGTATCTTCCCTGCTATCTAAAACTGGTAGGATAGATTCTATTATAACCCCCACTTTAATGTTTATTTTCCGCAAGCTTACTTCTACGTGTGAACCGTTCTTCGTGGGCTTAGTTCCACGCACACGTAGGGTTGGCCGGTTAAGGGCCAGGCTTTAGAAGCTCGGACTTAACTCGCCTCGTGACGTCCTCGCCCTTTGTCACTCTTCAAAAAAAAAAATATATGTACTCTGATTTTTGGTGAAAAGGGGCGGGCGTTACACTCTTTGTTTTCCTTTGTTTTTCGGGGAAATTTCTAAATTCCTGTTGTTTGTTTCTCAATTTGGGGATATCGGGGAAATATATCCTATTTTGCTATGTTTGATATATCCACTTATGATGACTGTACTTGCTTTGCTATCTTTCATTGTTGTTCTCAGATTGATTATTCAGTTTGAGTCTATCGAAGTAAATTAATCCGGCCCCCAGTCAACGGACTCCGAAGAGTCGGTCAGTTGGGATTCTTATCTGTCAGTGAGACATGAAACCGTCTTAATCTTACTTCGATGATTCGACTTTCCGTTTCGCTCTGATACCAATTGTAACGCCCCGCCCTTGTCCACCCTTCCGAAAATCAGAGTCTATTTTTTTTAAAAAAATAAAGTTGGAAGAGAGCGGGGAGCGTCACGACGCGAGCTAAGTTCGGACTTCCAAAGCCCGACCCTTAACTGGCCAAACCTATGTGTGCTTGGACCAAGTCCATGAAAACCAAACCACACATAGAACTAAGTAAAACTTGCGGAATATACATAATTGATTGCGGAATAAATCAAATATGCGGAATAACAATAAGATGACAATCCTATTCCATACGAGATAGCAAAGTACTAGTACTATCCACAATAACTTAAATTAAATATCCAACTCAAAACAAGCCAAACCATAGCAGTATTCTATGTTATTACATATCCATGGAAATTATCCAAATAACAATAAATAAGAGATCATTCTGATATCCAAGCTCCTATGCTTGACTTCCTTCACGATCCTCGGCCTTTCCCTTCCCCTTTCCTGCGTCTTCCACTAAGGATAAAAATAGGGCGTTAGATCAACGCGCCTAGTAGGTTTTCCGATCAGGGCTACCACATGGTTAGTATATAACATGCATATATCATAGTATATGATCATTAAAAACATTTGAAATCAATGCTATGTATGTAAATGCAAATGTAATGAGTCCCACCCATCACAAGTATACATAGTTATCACTTGATGGGACTCTCACGTCAAGGTAATCCACAGTACTCCTCATTTCCTATGGATAGGACCCTCATGTCAAGGTAATCCACAGTACTCCTCATTTTCTATGGATAGAAACCTTATCATTAATTTATTCCTCCTGGCGGGACTCTCATCACCTAAGGAGGCCCCACAGATGCATCACGGGCATACCGACGAAGTGTGGGCTCCGGCTTCCATAATCATCACCCCATGCCATGCATGAGATGTCAATGAATATATGTCAATTGTAAATATATATCTCATCATTCAAAACCAATTTGAAACATAAAACAATAACAATATATCTCATAAAAACCATGATAAAACCAATTATAAAAGTGGTTACAAGTAGGTAGGAAACCTACTGAAAGTTCTCTTAAATAGTCCGCTCTTTCTTAAGCGTCACCCGTTCACAACTCGCGCGCTGTTCACGTTCCATTACCTTGTTTATATAGTAGCAAGTCAATATACTATCATTTAATTTCCATTTACATCTAAGTCCCAAAAACCATCTTGTGGGGTTCGGCCATGCCCATGGCCGAACCTCACCCACTTTGGATTTGATCTTCCTTTTCATTTGATCACTATTATCCATATAACTTACATAAACACCTTATATTAAATAATATACCTTGGTAGGGTTCGGCCATACAGCATGGCCGAACCATACCACCTTGGTTTGATCCCTCTTTCAAGTCCTTTAATCCTTTATTCCATTATAACTTATATTTACGGTTTTGCCACTAGGCTAACCAATAATTAATCTTGCTAACCACTATTATCAAAACTAATCCACCTTAGTGGGTTCGGCCATACAACTTGGCCGAACCTCACTATCTCCAACTTGGTGCTTTAATCCATTCTAATTACTTTCAAATGCCATTCAAATCATCCATTTACCTAGCCTTTAACCGTTCATCATTGTCACTCTATGGAGTTCGGCCCTACACATGGCCGAACCATATAGTTCCTTTTTATTTACCAAAGAATGGATCTTATAACCTCATCCATTGGAACATCTTTAGACCTTATTAAAGTCAAACACCATTCATATCACTTGGTGGGGTTTAGCCATATACCCCATTGCCGAACCTCACCCCTTTTGGTTTTGGGTGCTACTCTTTGCTATCCTTGTTGATAAACAATGAGCATCTAAGGCCATTATTCTTTCATCTATGTTAACATTTAAAACATCACAACCACCATTAACAATTACTAATCATAAACTTAAATCCAAATACCATACAAGGGTCCATTTATCCCATAAAATGGTCCATGGGGTTCGGCCATACACATGGCCGAACCCTATGGTTCTCTTGGTTCAACACTTCCCATAATTATTCATGGTTTTGACATACTAATTTAACCATAAGAAAGATATGGTTCAGCCATACATTTGGCCGACCCAAGACGTACACCTTAACCCTTCCATACCTTGTATGGTTTTTATCTCTCAAAACCATCAAAGATTACCTTAAGCTTATTAAATCCTTTCATGGGGTTCGGCCATCCCAAGTGGCCGAACCCTATGACCCATGATTTGGACCTCTTTAACATATATCTTATGTCCATTAACAACATATAAAAATCTCCATAGTATTGCATGATTCTTAGCTTTCAAAACCATCAACCTAACCAAATCTTTTCATGGGGTTTGGCCATCCAAAGTGGCCGAACCCTATGATCCACTTTTACCCTTTTTAAACAACATTTATCCAAGGTTTAAACCCTTGATGGATTCGGCCATTCCATAGCCAAATCATGCCCCCTTTTAGCAATTTATTTGACTAAATTCTTATGTAAACACTTAGCAATTTCCTTTGCTTCTCTTCTCTCCTTTTGATCCTTACTTTCTTCCTTCTTGCTCCCTTAGCCCTTAGCTGATTGAAAGCTTGAACGATGGTGAAAACACCAAAGGATAATTCGGCCAAGAGGATGGGTTTTTGAGAGAGGGAGAGAGAGATGAATTCTATAGTTCCTTTGAGGTGAAACTCGGCCAAAGGGTAGTGAACCTCCTTTGTAAAACACCCCCCAAAATCCTTTCAATTACCCTCATTAATTCTTGCTCTAACCAAGGAGTCACTTGATGCCAACCAAGGCATCCCTTGGCACTCCCATCGTTGGGTCTTGGGTTTCCATCATGAGATGGGAAACCCTCCAAATTCCCCATGATATTTTATCTCATTTCATTAACCTTATGCATGGGAAACACTCCATGGCATCAACGTGTGGGACCTATCTTTGGTGGTGTTTGAGACCAAGGCAACTCTTCACCTCCCACCTTGACTCACTTGAACTACAAAGCCCCTTTGGTTTCCATTTTAACTCACCCAACTCATTAGCCTAACTCACCACATTTAATGCCATTCATTTAATGCACTTGAGTCAACTCCACTACTTAATTCAAATACAACTCATTTCAGTCCCAACTCAACCTGATTTGACTCATCCTTTGAACTCACATGAGGGTCCACACAGTCAACCATGGTCAACATGGTCAACACGCCCCATTGGGTCCCCATTTAGCTCATTGACCCAATTGGCGCCATGACCCATTTATGGGTGGTTTACCCATTTAAATGTGGTTTACACATTTGCCTCAAGTCTACCATTTATCCTCCATTTTACTCCAAATTAATTCAGCCTCACCCAATTAAAATTGGGCTCACCCAATGGTCAAATAAGTCCATCATGACCCATTGGGTCCCAATTCGGTCCTTTGACCCAAATAACCATCTTGACCCAATTAGATGTACATTACCCATCTACTTTAATTTGATCTTTATAATATGCACATTGGGTCTTAATTTGAACAATGGGCCCCACCATTTTCTCGTCTACAATCATAACCTTCTAATTTACCATTCCAATGGCATTTTTGTAAATATTCATATCTTTGAAAAATTGGGGTGCTACAATATAACCCTCTTTTTAAAATTTTTGTCCCGAAAAATCGAGCGAAGTAGGGTTTTCAAGTGATGTACATAAACAACTTAGAGTGAGCTATTCTCATCTCCGATTTCAAGTTCCCAAGTGGCTTCTTCACACCATGTCGGTCCACACCACTTTGACAAATTGAATCGCTCGGTTACGTAACACCTTTTGTTCTGTCTCATGTTATATCTTTTTCTCGTGAGCCATTTGTGATCTCAAGTAGATCAATCTACTCTGGTTCACTTTACCTGCTCTCATAATATTTTCCATACGTACCTGCTCAATATGTTCTTTCATCTACTCTCTATTTAATAATCATCCATGAATATAACCCATCTATGGGTATAATCCATTCATGGAAACAATCCATCCTCTGTATCACTCTGTCCATGAATATCGTCTATCCATGGTTAATATCCATCCATGAATATAACCCACCTATGGGTATAATCCATTCATGGAAACCATCCATCCTTGGTATCACTATGACCATGAGCATCATCCATCCACAGTTAATAACCATCTATGAATATAATCCACCTATGGGTATAATCCATTCATGGAAACCATCCATCCTTGATATCACTCGTTCCATGAGTATCATCTATCCATGATTAGTGTCCGTAAGAACAACATTCGAATCTAAGTGACTGTGGTAACAATATCCAATCAAAAATGTATACAGAACCCTTGAAAGACTTAGGGCTCATGACTTACCAAGCGGAAGACCCACATCCAACGTGATCCGGTCTACCTCGCTCTGTATCCCTTCACCTCATAGGTGATTCAATCAAGCTCTAAGGCGGTCGATCCGCATCTGACGAGACTAGTACCACCCCCACTGGGTAAAATAGTACCTAGCTCTGCGCATTCCTGCATATCTAGTGTGTAAAATAGCCGTGAGAGCGTCCTCCAGCGCGTAGCATGCGAGGGACCCACTCTTCAACTGTAACATTATGTAACCAATTCTCCATATTTCATATCAGAATTCCCACAGTCTTACGGCTACTTTAGGCCATGATCATGGAATCTATATTCTTATCTCATCAATATCCTGTGAGGGACGCACCCATACCACATTCCAATCATTAATATCACGTGAGGGACGCACTCATACCACGTCTCAACATAATCAAGTGACCTCGTCACCTACATCTCAGTGCCAAAAATCCTCATGAACTCTTAAAGTTGCATATTTTTATTGAAAATCACTTAAACTTCCATCACCATACAAGGGTTGGTAGGGTTAGAACAACCCTTCAAAACGTACCCACAACCCTTACAAAATCTCCCCTTTTTCCCTGACATTTCCTTACCCCTCCTTAGCTCAATCTTCCATAGAAGACCCTGCATCATCGTCAAAGAAATTGTTAGAGCATGTCATCGACATGTGCCCCAACACTCCGCACGTCAAACAAAGTATTATCCCTGGTCCTCCAATGTAAGGACAATTAGTCCTTTCTTTCCCATGCCCATAAAGTCCACAAACCGGGCAAACCACTTCAAGAGGGTGAGGACAGTATGTGCAGTTGTGCCCCTCCTGATTGCACAACTCGCACATATAATCGGGCTCTATCTCCCCAACAGATTCCCTTATCAAAGGGATATCTTCCATAGGCTCCTCCGGAAAAAGTGCTAGATCCACTTCAACTTCCTCGGTAGGTCCCTCCTGAAAGTCCATGTTAACTTCCATGCTGGAGTTGTTGGAAGCAGACACCAAATCTATTGGATTGCTAGGGGTTCCTCTTTCCCACAATTCAGTATACTCCACGTTGCTCGACATATCTGTATCATAACATAGAACACATAATAATTAACAGCAATTCTAATAATGCCAATCTTGGTTTTGGAGGATTTCTTATGTATCATATCATGTATTGTGTTTGGGGAAATTGCCAAATCATCACTCTTTGAATTTCTTTTATTTTTGGGGGAATTCTCTAAATTCATGTTGTTTGTTTCTCAATGTGGGGACATCGGGGAAGTATATCCAACTTTGCTATGTTTGATATATCCACTTATGATGACTGTACTTGCTTTGCTATCTTTCATTGTTGATCTCAGATTGATTGTTCAGTCTGAGTCAATCGAAGTAAATTAATCCGGCCCCCAGTTAGCGGACTCTGAAGAGTCGGTCAGTTGGGATTCTTATCTGTCAGTGAGACATGAAACCGTCTTAATCTTACTTGAACGGTGTACAAGTCGTGAACGGGTGACAGATTAAGAAGCAAAGGACACTTGAGCTGTCTTTTGGTAGGATTCCTACATCATTGAAACCATGGCTGTAGTCAGTAGTTCCTATGCCTTTGCACTATTTGATTCTGGAGCTTCACACTCTTTCATATATGTTGCATTCATAACTGCTATTGGTACATTAGTTCAAAAACTGTCCACATCACTCACAATTGTATCCCCTGTCAGAGACACTTCATTGGGACTTATACGAACGACAGTGAATACTGAACTCGCTGGACTCAGATTTGAGTTCGATTATCTGGTTCTCGATATGACTGAGTACGATATTATATTTGGCATGGACTGGTTGGCTAGCTTTCAGGCCAACATTGATTGATATCGCCGCAGAGTGACATTTTGGTCACCCGAGCGAAAACAACATGTGGTGTGAATGGACAAACAAAGCATACTGCATGAAGGGTGGAATCAACTGGTATTGAACAGTATCAGAATCAACAAGGCACCGGTGGCTGAACTTCCGGCAATAGTAAAGGACTATGCGGATGTATTTCCAAAAGAACTCCCTGGCTTGCCGCCCATGAGGGAGATCAACTTTGAAATCAAGTTGTACCCTGACACTTCACCTGTGTCATTACCACACTACCGGATGGCACCAGCGGAGATGTCCGAGTTAAAGAAACAGATTGATGAACTGCTGCGACTGGGTTGCATCCGGAATAGCACATCGTCTTGGGGAGCTCCGGTGTTGTTTGTGAAGAAGAAGGACGGATCACTCCGAATGTGTGTGCATTATCGGAAACTAAACCAGTTAACTGTCAGGAACAAATATCCCCTACCCAAGATCGATGATCTATTCGATCAACCGAGGGGTTCCAGCCACTTTTCAAAGATTGATCTAATGTCCGGTTATCATCAAATCCGGGTTAAGGAGGAGAACATAGAGAAGACAACCTTCAGGACGCAGTATGGACTATATGAGTTTGTAGTCATGCCGTTTGGACTCATCAATGCGCCGGTTGTGTTCATGGATCTAATGAACAGGATCTTTCGTCCTTACCTGGACCAGTTCGTGATTGTATTTATTGATGATATCCTGATTTATTTCAAAAGTCAGGAGGAACATGCTGAGCATATACGGATAGTCCTGGACACCTTGAGAAAGAACAAGCTATATGCCAAAGCCAGTAAATGTGAATTTTGGTTGTCCAAGGTTAATTTCTTGGGGCATGTTATATTCGAGGAAGGTATAGTCGTGGATCCGGCTAAGGTGGCTGCAGTGAGAGAATGGAAAGCGCCAAAGAATGTAACCGAGATCCGTAGCTTCCTGGGTTTGGCTGGTTATTATCGGAAGTTTATCATGGACTTCTCTAAGATAGCATCTCCACTTACTCGACTTACTCAGAAAGGAGTCAAATATGAGTGGTCAGATCTGTGCAATCAGATATTTGAAGAGCTGAAAAACAGACTTACAACTGCTCCTATCTTAATTTTGCCGAAAAAAAGGCAAGGGTTATGAAGTAGAATGCGACGCATCAGGAGAGGGACTGGGGTGTGTCCTCAGTCAAGATCATCGTGTGGTGTCTTATGGTTCAAGACAACTAAAATACATGAACGCCTCTATCCTACACATGATCTGGAACTAGCCGCAATGGTCTTCGCTCTCAAAGGCTGGAGACACTATCTATATGGCGAGAAATTTGAAGTGTTTTCAGACCATAAGAGCCTGAAGTACTTGTTTGATCAGAAAGAACTTAACTTGAGGCAACGCAGATGGATGGAATATCTGGCAGATTATGAGTTCGCGCTTCGATATCATCCTGGCAAGGCGAACAAGGTGGCAGATGCCCTCAGCCGCATATCACATGCATCAGTGGCATGTTTGATTAGGACAGAATGGGAGATGTTGAATACCATTCGAGAGTTCAATCTGTATATCAACAACCATGGGAGTATGTACAATTTAATCATACGGTCCAACATGGTTACCAAGATTGAACAAGAGCAACGAGCAGATTCAGAAGTGGAGGAGATATGGGCCAAATAATGGAGGGGTGGCGGTTACATATTTCAAACAAACACATGTCGTTGGGCACATGGGAGTTTCATCTCATGGATGAAACTCCAAGATGGAAGATGAAGGAGGTTTGTGGAGAGTACACAAGGCATCTCATTGTAGCCGTTGGAGCCTTGGGAGTTTCATCCCTTGGATGAAACCCCCAAGTGAGCATTAAGGTGTATTGTTAATGAAATTTGGAGTTACAAGTGGTGCCACCAAGAGACACCACCTTGGGGCTGAATTTCATTAACCAAATGAGGAGTTTCATTTCCATTCACTCTCTCCCTCTCTCCCTTTCTTGGTCGACAAGCACTCTAAGGAAAGAAGACCAAATACTTTGAGAATTTTATCTCATTCTCTCCCTCCCTCTCAAGGTCGGTTCTCCTCTCAAGATCAAAAAGGACTTAGAGTAATTTGATTTCAAGCTTTTCTCTCTCAATCCATATCACTCGGCTGAACCACTCCAAGGGGTTTCCAACAAGGTTAGACTCGGCTAAAAATCAAGAAGAAAGGAAGGAGGGACTAAGGAAGGAAAATATCAAGAAGGGGTGAAAGAACCGGAGGAGTCGCGGGATTGGTAAGTGCTCAATAAACTCTTGCTAAATAAGATGGTCAAGGATACATGATTCGGCCATTGTATGGCCAAACCCATCAAGGGTTAAAATCATGGCTATTGAATTTAAAAGAGGAGATAAGGAACCATAGGGTTCAGCCATGATGTATGGCCGAATCCCATGGAAAGAGTCAAGGAATTTTTATGGGTTTAAAATGATGTTTAAAAAGGGAAGAACATGGACCATAGGGTTCGGCCACTTTGTATGGCCGAACCCCATGAAAGGATATTGGTTTGATTTTATTGGATTTGAAGGAAGGAAATTATAACTGTATGTGTTTGATTTTGTTAAAGTTTTAAAAGGATTTAAACGGATGGAAGTATGAGAATCAATCATAGATGTATAATAGGTTTTAATGGAACTAAGGAACCATAGGGTTCGACTATGCATATGGCCGAACCCCATGGAGAGACAATGATGGATAGTATGTTCTTGTGTTTAATTGATGAAAGATGGTTGGTACTTTAGAAAGGTTTTAATGATAGCTTGGATCAAAAGAAGAGATGAGGTTCGGCCATGGTGCATGGCCGAACCCCACCAAATAACATGTATGGATTTAAGGTTGCTTGGTTATTGAACTTTATGGACTGTTTTAATAAAGTTAATGGGTGGAAATAATAGATCAATGATTAAAAGGGGACCCAAGTTAAATGAGTGAGGTTCGGCCATGGAGTATGGTTGAACCCCACTATGGTTTATTTTATGGACATATGAATGAAATGGAAACTAAGAATTGGATCAATGGCAAGATGGTAAATAAATGAAAATAATGAACCAAGGGTTCGGCCATGTTGTATGGCCGAACCCCATGGCAAATGTTTTACATATTTGAAGTGTTGATAAGGTTGGATGGCTGATTTAAAAGTGTTGGATTTTATGAATCAAGAATGGCAAGGATTAGATTTGAAAGATCAAAAGGTTGAAAAGAAAGGACCAAAACCAAGATGATGAAGTTCGGCCATGTTGTATGGCCGAACCTCACCAAGGTGTATTTGGTGGATTGAGGGTTTTTAAATGGGTCACTTGGATGAGATCGGTTAAATAAAAGGGACCAAATTAAAAATGGTGAGGTTCGGCCATGGTGTATGGTCGAACCCCACAAGGTTGAGTTTTAGACTTAGACATTGATGTGAACCAAATGGGTTGTTGGTTTGATTGATTGTTGTGTAAATAAGGTAACGAGAACTTACAAGTGGGACGCGATCGTGAGCGCTCGACGGTTTAAGAAGCAAGGACACTTAGTGGTCTTGGTAGGATTCTACCTCATTGGAACATGGTTATGTAATATGGTTTTATCTTTATTTTGTTGATTTATGTTGTAAATATACTATGTTTCAAATGTGAAGTTTTTAACGCTATGGTTATTTAAATTACATAGCATATGGACATGTACATTCCATGCATGGCATGGGAGGGAAGTTTGTAACCGGAGACCATGCTCCGTCGGGGCGTCCGTAAAGCAATCGTGGGAAGACCTTGATGTGTATAATCCCATCAAGATGAATCCGGAGGCCACACTCCGTCGGGGCGTCCGAAAGACCACTGTGGGGATACTTTGATGAGGAGAATTCCATCAAGAGGTTACTTGTTTTGTGATAGGTGGGACTCATTGCATAAGACATATGGCATGGCATGATTTTCATATGTTTTTGATGATATGATATTATATATGATTTTGTTACTAACCCATGTGTTAGCCCTATTTAGAATTCCTACTGGGCGCGTTGTTCTAACGCCCTACTACTACCCTAGTGAATGAAATAGGAAATGAAGGAAATGATGATCATGAACGGAGCGAAGCATAAGGACTTTGGATTGTTATTTGTTATTTTATTAAGTTATTCAAGGACATGTAATTTGAGTAGATAGACTCCGGCATGTAATAACTGGATATTTGCTATGGTTTGTGAATGGTTTGGTATGGATATTTATTTTAAGATAATTTGGTTAATTGACTAAGTACTTGACTATCTAAAATAGAGTAGTCTTAGGTTCTATTATAATCCGCAGTTAGTTATGTTATATTCCGCAACAATTATAAATTACTATGTGTGAACCGTTTTCGTGGACTTAGTCCATGCACACATAGGGTTGGCCAGTTAAGGGTCGGACTTTAGAAGTCCGGACTTAGCTCGCGTCGTGACTTCCCGCTCTCTATCACATTTAAAAAAAAAATAGACTCTGATTTTCGGAAAGTAAGTGAAAAAGGGCGGGCGTTACATTCATCACATGAGATGAAACTCCCATGTCTCCAACGTGTAGCCTTGATTTTGTCTTGTGAGATGCAACTCTCCATCTTCCCACACCATGGCCGAACCCATGGTCCTTCATTTTCACCCCATTTACATCTTAGCCATTATTTCCATCACCTAATTTATTTACCCATGCTTAGGTCCAAAACATAGATCCATAACTAAACGTTTCATGCATGGATCCACAAATGATCCATCAACATAGACCCATAATTAAATCCCTCCAATTCCTAGCTTAATCATTCATTTATTTAAACATGCATAAATCTCTAAATGACCCATTAAAATGGTCCATGGGGTTCGGCCATACACCATGGCCGAACCCGTATGGCCGAACCCATGATGTCTCATTTCCATCTTCTTCTTTAAATCATTTACAATCTTAGGTCTATAAACAAAGTCCCTCCATGGGGGGTTTAATCATACACTTAGGTCCATCATTTTAAATCATCATCTACCATATTTAAAACCCATTAAAATTACCAACATTCCTCCATCATTTTCATGGTCTAAATACATGTAAATAATTCAATATTTCTCCACGGGGTTCGGCCATACACCATGGCCGAACCCATGATCCATGGTTCTCCACCCTTTACAACATTTGAGACCATTTACATTGTTAATATTCTTCCATCATTCTCACCCTTAAAAACCCTTTAAACATCAATAATCTCCCTCCATGGGGTTCGGCCATGGAACATGGGTTGCATGGCCAAACGCATGTTCCATGGTTCTTCACCATTTACAACCTTTTAAAATCATTAACACCCTTCCATGGGCCGAACCCTATGGTTCATTATTTCCTCTTATCCATCAACTACCAATGGTTAGATCACTTGATGGGGTTCGGCCATACACCATGGCCGAACCTCATCCCATTCCGTTTTAGTCCTCATGATCCATATACATAGAAATTTAGGGTTTGGCCATGCAAGGGTCTAACCATGATCTTTGATCATTCACCATTCCTTACATGGGACAGGGATGAAGAATTCACCATACATGGACATGTCAGGCCATTGGGCAAAACCTGATAAAAACCATTCTTCATGCTTAAGCCATGCATGCATACATATTGTCCTTAATAGTCCTTATTTACATAACCTATCTTACCCCTTAGCAAGATTAGGGTTTTGTCCTCTTTCTATCTCATTTCTTGGATGGATTTTAAATCCATGGCCCATAATATTTTGGCCAACTCTCCAATCCAAAACATGGAATTCCATGGTTTCCTTTAACTCCTTCAAATTAATAAAATCTTGTCAAGTGATACTTACCGATTCCGCGACTCCTCCGTTTTCTTTGGCTCCTCCTCCCTTGTCATTCCTTTGTCTTTCTTCTTTATTCCTCCTTGATCTTCGGCCAAGAGTGAGCTTGATTAAAATAAAATCTCTAAGAGTGGTTCGGCCAAGAAGTGTAGGTTTGAGAGAGGGAGAGAGAGAGGGGATTTGAGATAGAAAGCGTTAAGTGTTCTCTCCTTTGTTCAATGAGAGTGGTCGGCCAAGCTTGAGAGAGGGAGAGAAGCTTAAGATCAAAATTACTCTAAGTCCTTTGTCTTGAAAGGGAGGGTCGGCCTTGAGTGAGAGAGTGAGATGAGATGGAAAGCTTCCTTTCCATCCTGTCTAGGGTTTGCTTGGGTTAGACTCCACCTTCATCAATGTGGAGTCTTCCCCATGGGCTCTTCGACCAAACAAGAGGGTGCATGCCCTCCACATGGCACACACCACTCTCCTCCCACGGTTTGGCTTGGTGGCTTCATTTGGTGGCTTGGTGGTTTGCATGAGGTGAAACTACCACCTCTCCTTGGACCAATCCATGGCCTTGCATGTCCTCCATTTAAGCTTCTTGTCTAGCCAAGGGGGGTGCATGCCCTCCACGTGGCATACCACCCCTATGTCCAACAGTTTTGGTTTGCTAGAGGTTTCCATGAGATGGAAACCACCCTCCTTGACTCACTCCATTTTCTATGTGACTCACCCCCTTTGACTCACTTTAATGTAACTCAACTCCCAACTCAAGCATTGATTTTATTTCCAACTTAGGTGATTCAATTAAATAATTTAATTCCACTTATTTCACTTGATTCACTTTAATTCATCTATAAACTCACCCATGGTTGACCAAGTCAACCATGGTGGTCGGCCCCACATGTGTCTTGGTCCACACACCACCTCACTTGGTGAGGTGGAGTTGGGTCCCACATGGCTATGCCACATGGATTTCCACTCCTACACTTACCACCTCACTTGATGAGGTGGACCCCATGCCTTTGATCACAATTGGGTCCATGACCCAATTAAATCCATTTCTTACACATTTACCCTAATGCTCAATCCATCTTGACCCATTGGGTCCTAATTGGGCATTTGACCCAATTAATTGGAAATAATCCAATCCATGGTCCATTGGACCATACTTGGGTCATTGCCCCAACTTTGATCCATCTAATATCCATTTCATCAAAAATTCTTAATTTCAACAATTAAAATAAATAATAGCCAATATATTTCTTGATTTAAAAATCTAGGCTATTAAAGATAAGAATCCCAACTGATCGACTCTTTGGAGTCCGCTACACGGGGGCTGGATTAATTTACTTTGATTAGACTCAGACTGAAGCATTCAATCTGAGAGCAACAATTGATGAAAAAGGATTAATAGCAAGAGAAGGACAATCACTATAAATATGGATTTATCAAATATAGCAAAATAGGACATATTTCCCCGAAAATGAGAAACATCCAGATTTTTCTCCAAATTAAGAAACAACACTTGATACTTAGGAAGTTTCCCCAAAAATGAGAAATACAAGATGCTGATTTGGCAATTTCCCCAAAACAAGGAACATTAAGATTTTCCCCAAAATAAGCAAAATTATGTGATACATAGGGAAATTCCCCAAAACAAAGATTAGTTTGATTAGAACTGTGGTTGTCATTGATATGCTTCTGTTGTTGTGATACAGATATGTCGAGCAACATAAAGTTTACAAAGTTATGGGACAGAGGAACCCTAGCTGTCCTATGGATCTGGTTTCTTCTTCCAACAACTCCAGCAAGCCAGACCACGTTGTGGGAGCTAACGCAGACGTCCAAGTAGGATCACCTGAGGATGTCGAAGTCATTCCAGCCCCTTTTCCAAAAGAGAATATGGGAGATATCCCAATGATAGGAGAATCCGTAGGGGAGATAGGCTCGCCCGGGTATATGTACGAATTGTGCAACCAGGAGGGCCACAACTGTACTTTCTGTCCGTACCCCCTTGAGGTTATTTGCCCTGTTTGTGCACTTCACGGGTACGGGAAGGAGAGGACTAACTGTCTGTACATTGGGGGACCGGGAATAATACCCTGTCTGACTTGTGGAGTGTTGGGGCATACGTCGACGACATGCCCTGACAACTTCTTCGATTTTGGTGATGATGCAGGGTCTTCTACGGAAGGTTAGGCTAAGAAATGGTAAGAAAATGTAGGGGAAATGGGAGATTTTGTAATGGTTGTGGGTATATTTTGTTCTTTGGAGGTTTATTTGGATAATTGAGTTAACTTTAATTATGAATAAAGACTTGACGTACTTTGCTATCTGAAATGGAATAGAATGAGGTCCTATTATAATTCTGCATATTGTGATTTTAATTCTGCATGTCTGTGTTGTTATGTGTGAACCATTTTCATGGACTTAGTCCATGCACACATAGGGTTGACCAGTTAAGGGTCGGACATTAGAAGTTCGGACTTAGCTCGCGTTGTGACGTCCCGCTCTTTCTCACTTATATTATTTTTTAAAAAAAATAGACTCTGATTATACTGAAGCAAAGAAAAAGGGCGGGGCGTTACAGGTTCGGCAAAGAAATGTAGGTTTGAGAGAGGGAGAGAGGGAGGGGATTTGAGATAGAAAGCTCTAAGTGTTCTCTCCTTTGTTCAATGAGAGTGGTCGGCCAAGCTTGAGAGAGGGAGAGAAGCTTGAGATCAAAATTACTCTAAGTCCTTTGCCTTGAGAGGGAGGGTCGGGCTTGAGTGAGAGAGGGAGAGAGTGAGTTGAGATGGAAAGCTTCATTTCCATCTTGTCTATGGTTTGCTTGGGTTAGACTCCACCCTCATCAATGTGGACTT
This sequence comes from Chimonanthus praecox, assembly GCA_022113865.1. Classification (NCBI taxonomy): domain Eukaryota; kingdom Viridiplantae; phylum Streptophyta; class Magnoliopsida; order Laurales; family Calycanthaceae; genus Chimonanthus; species Chimonanthus praecox. The sequence continues at coordinate 31,617,628 of CM039089.1, read as the reverse complement.
CCCCATGGGCTCTTTGACCAAACAAGAGGGTGCATGCCCTCCACATGGCACACACCACTCTCCTCCCATGGTTTGGCTTGGTGGTTTCATTTGGTGGCTTGGTGGTTTGCATGAGGTGGCACCACCACCTCTCCTTGGACCAATCCATGGCCTTGCATGTCCTCCATTTAAGTTTCTTGTCTAGCCAAAGGGGTGCATGCCCTCCACATGGCATACCACCCCTATGTCCAACGGTTTTGGTTTGCTAGTGGTTTCCATGAGATGGAAACCACCCTCCTTGACTCACTCCATTTTCTATGTGACTCACCCCCTTTGACTCACTTTAATGTAACTCAACTCCCAACTCAAGCATTGATTTTATTTCTATCTAACTTACGTGATTCAATTAAATAATTTAATTCCACTTGTTTCTTTTGATTCACTTTAATTCATCTATAAACTCACACATGGTTGACCAAGTCAACCATGGTGGTCAGACCCACATGTGTCTTGGTCCACACGCCACCTCACTTGATGAGGTGGAGTTGGGTCACACTTGGATTTCCACTCCTACACTTGCCACGTCACTTGATGAGGTGGACCCCATGCCTTTGATCACAATTGGGTCCATGACCCAATTAAATCCATTTCTTACCCATTTACCCTAATTCTCAATCCATCTTGACCCATTGGGTCCCAATTGGGCATTTGACCCAATTAATTGGAAATAATCCAATCCATGGTCCATTGGACCATACTTGGGCCATTGCCCCAACTTTGATCCATTTAATATCCATTTCAACAATTAAAATAAATAATAGGCAATATATTTCTTGATTTAAAAATACGGGCTATTACAGATAAGAATCCCAACTGACCGACTCTTCAGAGTCTGCTACACGGGGGCTGGATTAATTTACTTTGATTAGACTCAGACTGAAGCATTCAATCTGAGAGCAACAATTGATGAAAAAGGAATAACAGCAAGGGAAGGACAATCACTATAAATATGGATTTATCAAACATAGCAAAATAGGACATATTTCCCCGAAAATAAGAAACATCCAGATTTTTCCCCAAATTGAGAAACAACACTTGATACTTAGGAAGTTTCCCCAAAAATGAGAAATACAAGATGCTGATTTGGCAATTTCCCCAAAACAATGAACATCAAGATTTTCTCCAAAATAAGCAAAATTATGTGATACATAGGGAAATTCCCCAAAACAAAGATTAGTTTGATTAGAACTGCAGTTTTCATTGATATGTTTCTGTTGTTGTGATACAGATATGTCGAACAACATAAAGTATACAGAGTTGTGGGGCAGAGGAACCCCTAGCTGTCCTATAGATCTGGTTTCTACTTCCAACAACTCCAACAGGCCAGACCGCGCTGTGGGACTTAACGCAGACGTCCAAGTAGGATCACCCGAGGATGTCGAAGTGATTCCAGGCCCTTTTCCAAAAGAGAATATGGGAGGTATCCCAATGATAGGAGAATCCGTAGGGGAGATAGGCTCGCCCGGGTATATGTGCGAATTGTGCAACCAGGAGGGGCACGACTGTACTTTCTGCCCCTACCCCCTTGAGGTTATTTGCCCTGTTTGTGGACTTCACGGGCACGGGAAGGAGAGGACTAACTGTCCTTACAATGCGGGACCGGGAATAATGCCCTGTCTGACTTGTGGAGTGTTGAGGCACACGTCGACGACATGCCTTGACAACTTCTTCGATTTTGGTGATGATGCAGGGTCTTCTATGGAAGGTTAGGCTAAGAAATGGTAAGAAAATGTCGGGGAAAGGGGAGATTTTGTAAGGGTTGTGGGTATGTTTTGTTCTTTGAAGGGTTTTTTTTATTTTCTAACCCTACCAACCCTTGTATTGTGATGGAAGTTTGAATATTTTTAATAAATTATGCAAACTTAAGAGTTTATGAGGACTTTGGCACTGAGATATATGTGACGAGGTCACTTGATTATATTGAGACGTGGTATGGGTGCGTCTCTCACGTGATATTGATGATTGAGACGTGGTATGGGTATGTCCCTCACCTGATATTGATAACATTATGCCTTAGTCCGTTGGAAAAAGGAGATTGTCCGATTAGTAGATCGTTGCATCTCACCTTTGTGTAGTTAAAATGATTAGATAAGTATATAGATTCTGTAACACCCCGGATTTTCAATTCATGAATATATATGAAAATTGTCCATTTAATTTGTGAATTAATGAAGATAGACCTTAGATGGGTAAAGTGTTGGGTCAATTACTCAATTAAGACCCAACGGGTTATGGATAAGGTTTCATTGAAATAAATGGGTAAAATTTATTTAATTGGGTCAAGGTTGTCAATTGGGTTAAATGTCCAATTGGGACCCAATTAGATGTAAATGGGTAAGGACTGATAATTGGGTTTAATAACCAATTAAGATACAAGGCATGAGATCCACCTCATCAAGTGAGGTGGCATGTATGTGACATGGCTAAGTGGGACCCCAAGTACCATGGGTCATGGTTGACTTGGTCGACCACCAAATGAGTTCAAGTTTAAGTAAGGTGGCTGAATTAAATTGGATTAAGTTCAATTGAGTGAGTTCAAAATGGAATCAAGGAATTGAGTTAATGAATGAGTACAAGTCTTGAGTTTAAAAGAATTAAAAGTATTTGAGTTAAGGTGAGTTGAATGGGACTTTCATTTTAAGTGAGTGGAGTGGGAAGATAGAGAGTTGCACCTCATAAGATCAAACCCAAGGGGTACACACGTTGGGGAGATGGGAGTTTCATCTCATGGGATGAAACTCCAAAGGGATCATTAATGAGGAGGTGAAGGGTTTTTGTTGTTACACAAACCATATCCAAGATACACGTTGGGGACATGGAGGGTTTCCATCTCATGATGGAAACCCAAGGGGCATACAGTTGGGAGTTTCATCTCATGGGATGAAACCCCCAAAGTAAGTATTAATGAGGGAGGTGAAAAGGAATAGTGGTTACAAAGGGGCATCACCAAAAGACATCACTCAAGGCAGACCCTCTCATTGAACAAGAAAAGACTTGGAGTTTCATTTCACTCTCCTCCTCTCCCTCTCTCAAACCTACACTCTTTGGCCGAACCCTCTCCTTGGGTTTTCATCTCAAGACCTCTCAAGCTCACACTTTGGCCAAAGATCAAGGAGGAAGAAAGAAGAAAGACTAAGGAAGGAAAAGATCAGGGGAGCAAGTAGGAGTGAAAAAAACTGGAGGAGTCACGGAAACGGTAAGTACTTGATGAGATTTTTATTAAGTAAGAAAAGATGGTCAAGGAACTGCAATGGCCGAACCCTAATCTTGTTATGGCTAAAGGACCTTATGCATGTCTCATGTAGGAAATGATGGATGATCAAAGAATCATGGTTTGGCCCTTGCATGGCCAAACCCTGTTTTATGTATGAAAACCATCAAGGACAAAAAGGGGTGGATGAGGTTAGGCCATGATGTATGGCCGAACCCCATTAAAGGATCAAATATGGATGTATGATTTTTTTGTAAGAAAATGATGAACCATAAGGTTCGGCCATGTTGTATGGCCGAACCCCATGGAGGGAGATTATTGATGTTTAAAAGGTTTTAAGGTTGAGAATGATGGAAGAATATTAACAATGTAAATGGTCTCAAATGATGTAAAGGGTGGAGAACCATGGACCATGGGTTCGGCTATGGTGAATGGCCGAACCCCATGGAGAAATATTGAATTATTTACATGTATTTAGGCCATGAGAATGATGGAGAAATATTGAATTAATTACATGCATTTAAAGGATAAAATGATGGGAGATTATTGGTGATTCTAAGTAGGTCTTAAATATTGCAAAGCATGGTCTCAAGTGTTGTAAATGGTGAAGAACCATGGAGCAACATGGCCGAACCGCATCAAGAGATATTGATGGACTTAGATGTAATTGGACCATGAAATTGATGAGGGAATATTGGTAATTTTAATAGGTTTTAAATGTGGCAAATGATGATCTAAAGTGATGAACCTAAGTGTATGATTAAACCCCCCCCCCCCCCCACCCCCCCCCCCCCCCCCCCACCACATGGAGGGATTTTGATTTATGGACCTAATGTGGTAAAGGATTTAAAGAGAGGATGAAAATGGGACACCATGGGTTCGGCCATGTGGTATGGCCGAACCCCATGAACCATTTTATGGACATTATGGATCTATACATGCATGTTTAAATGAATGGATGATAAAGCTAGGAAATGGAGGATTTAATTATAGATCTATGTTTATGGATCACTTATGGACTTAGGTATGTGTAAATAAAAGGAGTGATTACCTATGGAAGGAAAGAATGGCCAAATGTGAAATTAAAGGACCATGGGTTTGGCCATGGTGTATGGCCGAACCCCATGGATCATGTTTTTGGAACTAGGTATGTATAAGTGACCTAAGTGTATGATTGAATCATGGAAAATGCCTTACGGTTTTAGGGCTTTCATTAATGTAAAACTAATGAATGATCTTGGACTTAATTAAAAGATCAAATGACTAAAAAGAAGGACCCAAAACCAAGTGAGTGAGGTTCGGCCATGTTGTATGGCCGAACCCCACTAAGGCATGTTTAGGGACTTAAACATGGTCTGAAATCAAAGGGATCATTGGCTTGACTTATTTATATGTAATAAGGTAACGAGATCTCACAAGCGGTGTACGATCGGCTTGACGCGGTCGATGAGCGGTTTTCGGACGAAAACGCAAGGACACATTAGTTGGTCATTGGTAGGATTCCTACCTTTATTGAAAAGCATGGATATGTATATATGATGATTTTAATTCATGTTTGATAAGTTATTTTGATATCAAACAATATGTTTCAATTATGGAATTTCGAATGCTATGATTTGTATTATTACATAGCATGTTGGCATTTGCATCTCATGCATGGCATGCGAGGGATGGAATTGTAACCGGAGACCCACGCTCCGTCGGGGCGTTCGTAAGGCATTCGTGAGGGTACCTTGATGTGCATTATCCATCAAGAGGGATGTATGATTGATTTGTAACGGGAGATCCATGCTTCGTCGGGGCGTCCGTAAGGTATTCGTGGGGGATTCCTTGATGAGGAGTTTCCATCAAGAGGATATTATGTGTTTGTGATATGGGTGATGGGTGGGACTCATGGCATATGACACCCATAGCATGGCATTGAATCAGCATAATTATGATATCTATTATCATGCAATGTTTCTAGTCTTTTTTATCTGTATGATTGGATCTCTATTATCATACACTGTTTTGGATACAATGCTTTACCAGTACGGTATGATGTATTATATCTGGATTTTTATACTAACCCATGTGTTTGACCCTACTCGGAATACCTACTGGGCGCGTTGTCTAACGCCCTACTTCTACCTTAGATGATGACACAGGAAATGGACGGAACGAAGGACGTGATCGGAACCACGTTTAGGAGATTGGATGTTTTAGTTTCATTTTATTTAAGTTACTCGTGGACTATGTAATTTGAGTAGCTAGCATTTGGGAATGTAATAGCTTAGACTATTGGCTATGGATCGAATAATGATTAATCTAGATTAAGTTAATTTATATGGATTGCCTTCCTTGCTAAGTAAATGTTGTAATTCGATATTATTTCCGCAATGAGTATTCTGCAGGTCGTAGTATCGCGTATGAAATATTTTAGTGGACTTGGTCCACGCACACGTATGGTTGGGCAGTTAAGGGTCGGGCTTTGGAAGCTCGAACTTAGCTCGCGTCGTGACGTTCCTGCTCTCTCTCACTCTTTATAAAAAAATAAAATAAAATAATAGACTCTGATTTTCAACGAGTGAAAAAAGGCGGGGCATTACAAATTCCATGAGTAAGGCCTAGAGTAGCCATGAGATCGTGGGAGCCTCGATATGAACATACGGAGACTTGGTCCCGTAGGGTTGCCGTTGTGGAGTGGGTCCTTCACATGCGACTGTAACACCCCGCCTTCTTCACTATAAATCGGAGTCTATTTTTTAAAAAAAAAATAAATAAACAAGTGATAAGAGCGGGATGTCACGACGCGAGTTAAGTCCGGACTTCTAAAGTCCGACCCTTAACTGACCAAGCCTATGTGAGCATGGACTACGTCCATGAGAATGGTTCTCACATAGTAAAGTATAATCGTTGCGGAATATTACTTAAACTAACTGCGGATTATAATGAAACCTATGACTACTCCATTTTATTAGATAGCAAAGTACATAGTTGATTATCCAAAATTACCTTAACTTAATCATTCATTCAAACCATACCAAACCATAGCAAATATTACTAAGTTATTACATGCCCACATCTAACTAACGAATTACATGTCCTTGTAAACTTAAACAGAATGTCCATAAATAAACCATTCAAATGCCCAAGTTCCTATGCTTGGTTTCATTCGCAATCCTCGACCTTTCCCTTTCCTGTGTCATCCACTAAGGATAGAAATAGGGCGTTAGATCAACGAGCCCAGTAGGTTTTCCGATTAGGGCTACCACAAGGTTAGTATAAAAACATGCATATAACATAGTAATACATGATTATCAAAACTTTACAAAAACAATGCTATGTATGTATGCAAATGTAATGAGTCTCACCCATCACAAGTATACATAGCCTCCTCTTGATGGGATTCTCATCATGAAGGTACCCCACAGTGATCTTTCGGACGCTCCGACGGAGTGTGGCCTCCGATTTCCTCTTGATGGGATTCTCATCATCAAGGTACCCCACAGTGGTCTTTCGGACGCCCCGACGGAGTGTGGCCTCCGGTTACATAACCATCACGCCATGCCATGCATGAGATGTCCATGAATACATACCATTTGTAAATAAATCATAACATTCAAATCCACTTTGAAACATATTAGTTAAACCCATATCTCATAAAAACCAACATAAAAACCAACAAGTATATATTGTGGTTACAAAAAGGTAGGAAACCTACTGAAAAGTTACTTAAACCGTCCGCTCTGTGAGCGCCCGCCCCTTTTCACTTCATGCTAGTTGCCGAAAATTAGAGTATATATTTTTTTTTTTTGAAATAAAGAGTGACAAAGAGCGCAGGGCATCACGACGCGAGTTAAGTCCTAGCTTCCAAAGCTCGACCCTTAACTGGCCAACCCTCCGTGTGCGTGGAACAAAGTCCACGAGAACGGTTCACACATAGAAAGTAAGCTTGCGAAATATTAACTAAATGCTGAGTTATAATAGAGTCTATCCTACCAATTTTAGATAGCAAGCAATTACATCACTTAATTAATAATAATACCTCAAAATTATAATGTCCAAATAAAAGTCCAAACCATAGCAATAGTCTAAGTTATTACAGTCCAACGAGCTAAGTTACTCAAATTATACTTCCAAAATAAACTTAAGTAAATAAACTAGCTCGCTCCTCTAAGTTCCTATGCTTGGCCCCGGTCGCGTCCTTCATCTCCTCCGTTTCCTGTGTCATCATCTAAGGTGGAAGTAGGGCGTTAGATAACGCGCCCAGTAGGTACTCCGAGTAGGGCCAACACATGGATTAGTGATAACAAAACACATAGATAATAGTATAGTAAAACCATGAAATCAATGCCATGCCATGGGTGTCATATATCATGAGTCTCACCCATCATGCACATCATCATTATACAATGTCCATCATCAATCATACATCATGTCCCCCTTGATGGAAAACCCTCATCAAGGTATTACAAATCTCATAGTACCCCCTTGATGGATGAAGCACAAAAAGGTTACCCCATGTGTGTTTATCGGTCGCCCCGACAGAGCATGGACTCCGGTTTCACTTCATCCCTCGCATGCCATGCATGAGATGTAAATGCAATATGTCATATAAGATACAAATCATAGCATTAAACCCATCTTAAAACATGTCATTTGATTACCAAAATAAATCAAGAAAACATCCATAAATACATAATCCATGGCTTACAATAAGGTAGGAATCCTACCAAATACCGACTAGTGTTCCTTTGCGTTTCCGTCCAAGAATTCGGTCACCAATCGCGCACCGCTTGGGAGGTCCCGTTTACTTTATTACACATCAACAATTAAACTCATGTTTTAATCTTGCCTAAGTCCATCATACATGCCTTAGTGGGGTTTGGCCATACCCCATAGCCAAACCTCACTAACTAGGTTTTTGGGTCCCTTTTAATCCATAGATTTATTTTAATCATGTGAGTCTAAAAACCAGCAACCCTTTGCTTCATTATCCAGCAAATAAGATCATTATTTAAAGCCCCTAAGTCCACAATCATCCCACATGGGGTTCGGCCATACACCATGGCCGAACCCATAATTCTTCATTTTTGGCCATATTTACGTTTATGCCACTCCCTCTTCCCATGGTTAATCACTCATTTATTTTTACATCCTTAGGTCCATAACTGATCCATAAACATGGATCCATGATTGATTCATTAACCATGACATAAAAATCAGTATACATCTTATATTTCCTTAACCTAAATTCCATTCATTTTAATCATGTATATACCCAAACTTAGCCCATAAATGGGTCATGGGGTTCGGCCATACACCATGGCCGAACCCATGATGTTAATTTCCTTACTCTTCTTGGATCATTTACCACATTTTGATCCACCACAAAGTCCCTCCATGAGGGGATTTCATCATACATTTAAATCACCACTTTTGATCAACATTAACGACATTTAAACCTTTTTAAATTTACCCATACTCTCCATCATCTTCATGGTTCCAAAAATATTTAAATCCACCAAAACTTCTCCATGGGGTTCGGCCATACAACATGGCCGAACCCATGGTCCATGGTTTACCATTATTTTCACCATTTTAAAACATTATTTACAATACTTAAAACCCATTTAAAACTACCAACATTCTTCATTATTTTCCATATTTTTCACTCTTAACATCACTAACACACCACCATAGGGTTCGGCCATACACCATGGCCAAACTCATGGTTCATGGTTAATCCTTAGTTGTAAGGTTTAGGACCATAACATCACCAATATTTGTCCATGGTTTCCTTCACTAAAACCCCTTAAAATTTACAAACCTTTCACCATTCCAAAAACCCTAACAACCATTAACCACCATTCCATGTTTTCTATCCTTTAAACCCATGGAGAAATACTTAACATCTTCCCATGGGGTTCGGCCATACAACATGGCCGAACCCTATGGTTCACCATTTCTTCAAAACAAACATATTTCCATTTATTATTTGATGGTTCTCATATAAAGAAAAACCCTAGGGTTTGGCCATGCTAAGGCCAAATAATACATCTTGATTATTCACCATACTTTTTCCATGCATGGGGTCCTCTCCATGTATCCATAACATTTAGGGTTCGGCCATGCAATGGGAAGAGGAGAAAGTGCAAGTCTATAAGTCACTTCCCCGGTTCTCTCTCTAGTAGCTCAAAAGAACTATTATCTCAAGGTGACAGCTTCCCTCGACGCCCAAACCTCTAAATCCCATGACAGGGTGAGACCCAAAAGAAAACACGGTCTCCAATAGCAACTCCAGTGCCCTCCTCTTACGGTCAACATAACACTTCTGTCGTCTCTGGGCAACCAACAATTTCTTGTCTGGTCAAACTCATCTGCTCAGTAGTCTCACTGACCATGTCTGGTCCTAACGTCACTGTATCACTGCTCTCAGCCCACAAAAGGGTGATTTGAGCGGTCTAACCTACAAGGCCCATTCGGAGCCATCTTGATACTAGTCTGGTATCTGTCGTTGTAGACGAACTCCACCAAGTGTAACCAACCCTCCAAACTACTGCCACGATAAAAAACAAGAATTCGAAGTATATCCTCTGAGATCTGAATGGTCCACTCAGACTGACCATCTAACTGTGGATGAAAAGTCGTACTGAGACATAATTGTGTGCCCAACTCCCTCTGCACGCCCTGCCAAAACCGAGAGACGAACCACCAGTTCCGATATGAGACATTGACTAAGGCACACCATGTCGACTAACTGCCTCTGCCAAGTACAGTTGACTCAAGTCTTAAGGGAATTTGTCGTCTTCATGCCAATGAAATGGGCCAACTTAGTCAATCGATCCATTATGACCCACACCGCATCAAGTCTCCGAGGCGGCTTCGGCAAACCAACCACGAAATCCATTGGAAGGTGATCCCACTTCCACTCAGTGATCAGAAGAGGCCGCAGTTCACCATCGGGTTTCAAGCGTTCTAACTTGACCTGCCGATAATTCGAACAGTGGGTCACAAACTCAGCTACCGCTCTCTTCATACTTCTCCACTAGAATTGTTGATGCAAGTCATGGCACATCTTTGTACGTCTTGGATGCACGACGAACTTGGAGCTATGAAAGTGTCGTAGGGCCTCCTCGCGACACTGCCCAGATATGCGTATAAACAGTTGTCGTGAAAGGTCAAACCACTATCTCGTCTCACAGTCCATCCAAAGGTTCACTGCCATTGGCTACCGCATCCCTAAATGCGATACACCCCTCACCTCTCTGCTGCGCTCTCAAAACTCTATTATAAATCTCTGGCTGAACAACCATGCTACAAAGTCTGGATACTCTACATCCTTTGATCAGATTCGATAAGGCTGCCATCGTCCTTCGACTCAAGGTGTTTACAATTACATTTGCCTTACCGGGGTGGTAAAACAACACGACGTCGTAGTCACCAAAGTACTCTATCCACCGTCTCTATCTCATATTTACTTCATTATGTGCGAACAGATACCTTAGACTATGATGATCTGAGAAATCCTCGAACCTCTCACCATATAACCAAGGCCCTAGGTCCTCAGTACAAAAACTACAGCCGCTAACTCTAAGTCAAGAGTAGGATAATTCTGTTCATGAGTCTTAAGTTGTCTCGAACCATAAGCTACCACTTTCCCTTCCTTTATCTGTGCACAATTCCACATCACCGCAAGCATCACAGTACGCCGCATAGCCACGACCTCTCTCTGGTACTAACAACATCGGAGCGGAAGTAAAATTCTCCTTCAATCTCCGCCTCACAAGTCTTGTCCCAGATGAACTGCACATCCTTGTGAGTCAACCTTATCATGGGCGTGGCGATCTTGGAAGAACCTTTGTCGAACCGCCAATAGCAACTCGGAAGACACAAAAACTGCGGATCTCAATCATACTCCACGATTGTTCCCCTCTCATAACGGTCTCAACCTTGGATGAATCTACGGGCACATATTCAGTTGACACTTTGTGTCCAGAAACTGAACCTCTGGCATCCAAAACTCACACTTGTTGTACTTTGTACAAAGCTTGTGATCCCTCAAGATATGAAGTATGGTTCTCAGATGCTGCTCAAGATCCTCCTCTGATGCTGAACATATCAAGATATCGTCAATGAACACCAATACAACCGATCCAGGCACGGTCTGAATATCCCTTTTTTTTTTTTTGGTCCATGAATGTCGTCGGGGCATCACCTACCCCAAACGGCATTACCTCAAACTCAAAAAGTCCAACACGAGTACGGAAGGTAGTCTTCCTAATATCACACCCCCGCATCCTCATTGATGGTAACCAGAACAAAGATCTATCTTGGAGAAGCAATTAGATTCTCTCAATTGGTCAAATCGACCATCAATCCTTGGCGATGGATACTTATTCTTCATTGAACTCTGCTCAACTGCTCATAGTCAAAGCACAGTCTATGGAGCCACCTTTCTTCTTAGCAAACAACGCCAGTGCACCCCGAGAAGAAGTCCTAGGCCGAATGAAGCTAAGGATTTGTAACTCCCTAAGCTGTTTCTCCAACTCCAAAACCCCTGCCGGTAATCCAAGCACAAACTCATAAAGCCATCCTCTTCTTGGTCAACAAGGTCGTTACGCTCCAAGGAGGGCATTGGGTCAATTGTAACCAAAAGGCTCCAACTCCCCGAACTAACTATTTAGCTCCCACACTCCTACTGGCACCACCTGATAATGAGTAACCGAGACAGGTGCCGCATCGAGAGAACAGATCCATAACAAAACCCACCTCACAATGTGATGACAATCCAAGGAGCTTCTCCGGAAAGATATCCGGGAACCCTCGGACCACGCGGGGTATCTCAACATCCGCTAACTCCAAACTCTCCTCCAACCCAAACTAGTCACCAGACTGCACAACTCTTCCACGTCCGAACTATGAGCTGTAAACTGCTTGACAAAAGCATCCCCACGAGGAATTGGCTTGTTACTCGCTTACGGTAACAATCCAAGGTAACCTGATGGGAGAACAACACTTCCGTCCCAAGATGAAGTCAAACTCTGATGTCTGCAAAATCGGTAAACCGACCTCCAACGCTAACTCCAAAGGTCAAAACGCACAACCCACGGATCTGGTCCACAACCAGGAAAACTCAAAACAGAAACAAAGGGAGAACACTGGAAACGGGCAATACACCGATCAAGGGCTAAGAAACACTCACGTGCCCCACTCAAGGTGCTAAGCTCCCAACTTACTCATACATCAAGACCGGCCCATACACAGGGCCACTAGAGTTTCAACGGCCAACCCTACTAATCTGACCTAAACAAGCCCTTAGTAATGCCACAAGTACCTCCAGCCATAACACTAGACCCGCAAGAATCCTAGAGCCAAACATACAACCACTGGCTCGGACCCCCCGGCACTCCCCGCAGTCTAAAGCATCAAACGGCCTATCTAATAACTCAAATGTACCAAGCCTATCTTCCCTCATGGAATTCCATCGGTCATCTACAAAGTTAGCTAGCCGGACTCACTCGGTAAACGCCCATAAATTTCCAATGAGTCAATCTTCATACTAACTAATCACAAGCGAGGCCCACACACAATGGCCTCGCACTCTAAACACGAGCATCCTATGAACCTAGGTGGTAGATCCCCAATACAGTCTTCTCCGATCAACACTGGACCCTCGAACGATCTCCCTTTAATCACAGTCTGAAGGCCCCTTGACTCCACCACAATACTCGAGCCACTTTGAAAGGAAAAGGAAAATATCACCAACGTACTTCAAAGGTGAGGACTCCTCCTAGAGTGGGTCCCACCGAGGAACACCTCTGATTACTCTATGGAGTAAAATCAACATGACTCCAAACCTAGAGCTCTGTATCCCACAGTTCTTGTGACCACGTCACGGTGCTCCACACACTCAAAGGAACGATCTGTTTCACCACTTACTTCCTTACGAATCAAACGTTGGATAGTCTCAAACCGAGCAAGAATCAGCCATAAAACACATCTTAGTACACTAACCGAAGGGAAGCGTATCAAACATACCGCAAAAGCTTAGGGTGTCTACGCATGACCCCACAACCCGGTTCCATCTACCCTATCACACAGGGGATGAACCTAGTCTCTAGTCGTAATCACATCAATCTCTGTCCCATGCACAGTCCGAGAGTTGAACCGTGCTCTGATACCACCTGTAACGCCCCGTCCCGCTACGGGCTCATTATCTCCGAAAAACCTCAGAAGTTACAAAAGACAGATATCGGGTACAAGAATAGCAGCAATTTTTTTTTTTGTCCAAACGGGGTAACTACTTCCCGTCCAACAACCCACAAGTTCATAACTAGAATAAGCACAAGAACCACAAATGTAAACTAATCAACAGGTTATACAGTCATCCAAATAAGCAATAAGCATGTGGTTGAATCTATGTGACTAAAGTTCTCAAACATTAAACATAGCATAAGCATAAACTTCTATTCTCTACTACTCTTCTCCTGGTACTTGCTCAAGGGGCCCGCCTGGCCCCTCCACAGTCGGGGCACCTGAAAGGTAAAGGGTGAACAAAATAGCCCAGTAAGAGAACATATCACATATTAACAAGGCATAGGTCGTGTCATGTCCCTCATGATTGGTCGTGTTCCCACGATAGGATCGGCCTGAGAGTGAACCTGTTTGACAATATTTTTTCAACCAAAAACCTTATCAATCTGGACGTTGAATCGTTAGACCATGAAGGGTCATCCGTGTCCAAGTGGATAGATCGCTGAACACAATAGGTCGTCCTGATAATTATCAGTTTTCCAAGTTTGATTCCATCTAGTTCTATTGGCTGCCAAGGTCCACTAGGCTAGATTATGATTTACCAAAATGATCTCTAAGCCTAGTTCAGGTCTTCCTAGGTGTGTTGGGTTCACCCTAATGTCATCTATGGCTGATTTACCCTGATGATTGTCATACATATGGTGATGGTTGAATCTTCAACTTGATCTTCCATCTTCAATGCTTGATTTAGTCTTCATCACTCTTGAGTCTTGCTTCATTGCTTCATTCTTCTAAGGCAATGCTCTTTCTCGATCATGGAATTGACAAAACGGTCACTCGGTCTGTAATGACCCGACCCAATTTTTCTGAGTTTTAGGGTCTTGGTAGCAGTGGGTTGAGTGTGGGCCCCATGGTGGGTCCTGGTTTGCCCGGTTTTGAGTTCGAAAACTCAAAGGGCACTTTAGTAATTTTGAATTATCAATCATTCTGTTATAATTAAAAGTTTGAAAATCACACATTTTTTCCCTCGGCATTTGTCATTTGATTTCTTCGAGATTTTTTTAAAAAATATTTTGGAAATTGGAGATTTTTATTTAAAAAAAAAAAAGAATTTCATAAACCCTAAACCTACATCCCTTATAATCCCCGTCGGCCGCAATGTAGCTATACGCTACAGTGCCGCCGCATCTGCTGCCCTCTCTCTTTCTCCTCCCTTTCCCCTCTTCAAACCCTAACCCTAAACTTCCTTCTCCCCCCTTCAGCGCCGCCGTCGCCGCTCTCAGCTCTCTTCTCTCTTTCTAATCTCTCTCCTCTCACTCCCATCCCTCTCATTCTTCCATCTTTCTGTTTGTCTTCTTCTTCTCTCCCACTCGTTCGAACCCTAGACGTGTCCCTCTCCAACTGCCGCCTGCACCTGAATCAGACTCCTTTGCTGCCTCCGCTCGAGTTTATCGGCCCCAATCGAGTCAGATCACCTCCTTCTCCCCCCCCCCCCCCCCCCCCCCCCCCCCCCCCCCCCCCCCCCCCCCCCCCCCCCCCCCCCCCCCCCCCCCCCCCCCCCCCCCCCCCCCCTTTCCCTAATTTCCCTTCTTTTCCCCCTCTTTCCCCTCAGTTTTCCCATCTGGGTTGCTGAGTCAACTCGATCGAGTCCCCGAGTTGACCCGACTGAGTTCAGTCCTGGGTAAACCAGGCCCAGCCCGTCGTGTAGCCCAGTGGGCTCGAACTGAGTCTATTTGGAGACTCAGCCGAACCGACTCAATTACCCAACTGAAGCGGAAAAAGGGGGAAAAATAAGGAAACCGAAATCAGGGAGAAAAAACCAGGAAAAACGGGAAAATCAGGGAAAATCGCGGAAAACTGAGAGGGAAGAAAAGGGGAAAAATGGGAAAACAAAAAGGGGGCAAACCTGAGATGGGTTTTGTAATAGCTCGGAATTTTTAAATCAACATATATGTGGCTATTATTTATTTTAATGATGAAAATTGGAAAATTTGATGGAATAGATGGTAAATGGATCAAAGTTTGGGCAAAGGCCCAAGTATGGTCCAATGGGCCTTGAATTGGAATGAGTTCACTTAATTGGGCCAAGGATGGTCAAATTGGGCCCAATACCCATTTGGGACCCAATGGATCAAGATGAGTTAAACTCTAAGGTAAATAGGTAGGAAATAAATTTAATTGGGCCATGGGCCCAATGGTGATCCAAGTAGTTGAAGTGGATCTAATTAAATTTAAATCATCTAAGTTGGTGATGGAGTGATCAAGGTGAAATGGCCGAATGGGACCCACCTCCACCTCACCAAATGAGGTGGTGTATAGACCAAGGATTGGTGGGGCCAGCCACCATGGTTGAATTGGTCAACCATGGGTGGATACATGGAGGGAATTTAAGAGAATGGAATTAAGTTAAGTGAGAACTATTTAACCTAAGTTAATTATCTAATTAATTAAATAATTAAACTATCCAAAAAGTGGTCAAATGGTCAAATGGAAGACCAAACCACCTCATTGCAAGGCACCAAAAAACGTTGGCTAAGGGTGGTGGTTTATCCCAACCACCACCACTAAGCACATGAACCCATGCTTGGTTGGTAGGAGAATTAAATGGTGGAGTGTAAGTCACTCAACCAAATGAGATGAATCTTATCTCTTTTTTTCCATCTCTTTCCATCTAACTCTTTCACCCTCTCCCTCTCTTGCTCTCTCATTACCGACCCACACCAAAGAGGAAAGAAGAAGAAGAAAAACTAAGAAGAGAAGAAAGAAGTTCAAGCTTGCGCCCTCCACCTCAAAACCAAAGCTTGAGACATCCTCTCCCCATCTCTCTCTCTCTCAAATCTACTCCATCTTAGCCGACCCAAGCTTTGATGTTTTTCATTTGATCAAACACATCTTGACCAAAGATCAAGGAGAAGAAGAGAAGAGAAAGGCTAAGGGTTCAAGTAGAGAAAAAGAAAAGTCGGAGGAGCCGTTGGATTGTAAGTATCTCTAAACAAGATATTAGGTTTTTATGGTTTAAAAATGGAGTCCATTTCTTAGATAGTGGCCAAAAATATCATGGGCCTTGGATCTCAAATCCATCTAAGGAAAGGATGAGGAATGAACAAACCCTAATGGGTAAATTAGGTTAAGAAAAATAAAGGAGGTATTAAGGACATTATGTATTTAAATTATTAAGCATGGATGTATGTAAATTTTGGAAGGAATCATGGGCCATAGGGTTCGGCCATGTAGTATGGCCGAACCCCATGGTAGGTAATTAGGGGATTTTAATGGGGTTCAAAGGTTTAAGACCATGGAAGAATGGTTAAGGATATTGAGGCTCAAAATGATTAAGTGAAGTGATTTTTGAAAGGATTTTAAATGAGAAAAGCATGGGACATGAAAATGAATTTTAATGGCCTCAAGAATGGTAGATGGGAATGAAACATGAACCATGGGTTCGGCCATGGTGTATGGCCGAACCCTAGGGTGATGTGTTTGTAAATTTAAAAGGGTGTAAAAAGAGGGAAAATGATTAAGAATGTTGATGGTTTGAATGGATTTTTAAGCATAGTTTATAAGGTTTTAAAGGGGTGGAAATAATGTTTTAAAAATAAAACCATGGAGAGATTCTATGGAGGGAATGCTTTTGAACCCTATGGTGATGTATGTGTAATGTTGATTAGTGTAAAAGACGGAAAAATAATGGGGGAGTATTGGTAGTTTTGATGGACTAAAATGTACCAAATTGATGATCAAAGTTGATGATTTAAAGGTATGATTTAAATCCCCTCATGGAGGGACTTGTGATGGATCTAAAGTGTAACAAAAGACCCAAGGAAAAATGGGGGATTAGGTTAAATTAAAGGGGCTGATTTTAATGATACCCATAACCCAATTGTAGATTGTTTTATAGGCTAAAAATTGGTACTATACATGTGTTTAAAATTAATGGGGATTAAGTTAACTTAAGGACTGATTTTTTAATGTGTTCATTTCATGATAGATGGATCATTAAGGGATCCAAGTTGTATGGATCAATTATGGGTCTAAGGATAGAAAAATGAAATGAGGATTTAACCATGGAAGAGTAGTGGCAAAACCGTAAATATTGGCCAAAATGAAGAACCCCATGGGAGGATGACCATGGACTTAAATGTGTTTTAAAGATGACCTTATGTATGGCTAAATAAAGCCTAGGGTGGCTGGTTTTTAGACTCATGTAATTAAAATAATTAATGGATTAAATGGGACCACAAACCTAGTTAGTGAGGTTCGCCATGGTGTATGGCCGAACCCCGCTAAGGTATGATTAATGGATTTAAATGGTTAAAAACATGGGTTGATTATTCATATGTAATAAGGTATCGGATATCGCAAGCGGTGTGCGTATCGGTGACCGGATTATCGGACAAAAACGAAAAGGGACGCTAGTCGGTATTCGGTAGGATTCCAACCTTATTGTAAGCTGTGGATTATGTGTGTATGGTTGTTTATTGAATTATTTTGGTAATCCTATGATATGTTTATGATGGATTTTAAGGATATGAATTATATGATTAAGCTATGAATTATATATGAAGGCTATGAATTATATATATTACATAGCATAATGCATTTTACATCTCATGCATGGCATGGGCGGGAAAATAATGAAACCGGAGTCCATGCTCCGTCGGCGCGACCGAGAAGCAAACATGGGGATAGCCTGATGTGCTATAACCGGAGTCCATGCTCCATCGGGGTGACCGAAAAGTAAACATGGGGATAGCCTGATGTGCTATAACAAGAGCCCATGCTCCGCCAGGGCGACCGAGAAGCAAACATGGGGATATCTTGATTGTGTTGAGATATAACCGAAGTCCATGCTCCGTCGGGGCGACCGAGAAGCAAACATGGGGACATCTTGACGAGGCTTCGCCATCAAGGGGGATATGGCATCATGATGGTATAGATGATGGGTGGGACTCATGACATTGACACCCATGGCATGGCATTCATTTTATGGTTTTCATTATATTATTATCTATGTGCTTATTATCACTAATCCATGTGTTAGCCCTACTCGGAGTCCTACTGGACGCGTTGTCTAACGCCCTACTTCTACCCTAGCTGATGATGCAGGAGACGGCGGAAACGGCGGACGCGACGGGACCCAAGCTTAGGAGCTTGGGAAAGCGGGCTACTTAGTTTATTTAAATTTATTTTGGAATATGTAATTGAGTAGCTTAGCTCGTCGCATTGTAATAATTTCTATTTCTTACTATGGTTTGGACTGTATGTTCGGATGTTATCATTTTGAGGTATTTTAGTAATTAAATGAATATATCTTCCCTGCTATCTAAAAAATTGGTAGGATAGTCTCTATTATAATTCCGCATTTTAGTTTAATACTCCTCGAGCTTACTTCTACGTGTGAACCGCTCTTCGTGGACTTAGTTCCACGCACGTGTAGGGTTGGCCAGTTAAGGGCCGGGCTTTAGAAGCTCTGACTTAACTCGCGTCGTGACGTCCCGCGCCCTTTGTCACTTTTTATTTAAAAAAAAAAAATAGACTCTAATTTAAGCGGTGAAAAGGGGCGGGCGTTACAAGTTTTCAACCTGATGGACGGCGACGGCGACAAGGAGGGGAAGAGGGCTTCGCCGCCGGGGATGATTGCAAGATCTGGGAGGCAACGACCAGTAGCTGCAAAGAATAGGCCAAGGGAAGAAGAAGAAGAAGGAGAAGGAGGAGGAGAAGAACCGATAGAGAGATAGAGAGCGACGATGAGGGTGTTGCGCCGCACTGTTGCTGGAAAGCTACAGTACAGCGGGAGGGTCTTAAGGAAGGGGGAGTTTTTTAGGGTTTCTTTTTTTTTTAGAAAAAAGGTAAATGGCGACGAAATTGAAAACCCAAAAATTTTCTCGAATATTGAAAGTCAAGCGGGAAAAATGTGTGATTTTCAACAATTTTTTTCATGATTATACATAAAAATTATGAAATTACTAAAATGCCATTCGAGTTTTCAAACTCGAAATCAGATAACTGGGGCCCTCCACGGAGCCCACACTCTCCTCACTGCTACCACGGTCTCGAAAATAACTCAGAGGTCCGAAATCTCTCCAAAAAAATCGGGAAACTCAGAACGGGTCGTTACAATTATTATATGAACTTTCTTATTTTCTTTAATATAGAAAAGTTTTTATGAGCACCACTATAGATGAACCCATCATAGAACTATCTTAAAATTTTATTTTTGCTATAATTTTATTTAAATAACTTAATTTATTTCATGATTATATTAATAGGAATAGTTTTTAAGAACAAAATGATATATAAATATTTACTTTTTAGAAATCTCAATTTACATGTAACATATTTGTAATAAATAATCAATTGATGGAATGTTCGTAAAATACTCATGAATATTTGTAATTGAAACTTGCACTATGTAAGGAAGTTATTTCATTGAAAATTTTCACCTAAGAAATTTTAATATGTGTCACAGTTGATGGATCTTATAAAATGAAACTGTATACTTACAATTGATAATTTAATAAAACTAGATTCATATAACATCTAATCTAACATTGATCTAAGTCACAAAAATTGAATTAAGCTATTTAAACAACACCAACAAGTTATTTATTTAGAAAGTTACAAAATGTTCGAATTTGATTTGTTTTAATAAAATTATATTTATTTATTATTCAGAAATACTTTACAAAGAAAAATATTGAAATTACGTTACTAGAAGTATGCAAGACCTAGAGGGGGGAGGGTGAATAGGTCGGTTTTCAATTTTAATTCCCTATTAAAATTTCTCAACCGAATTTTAATCTAAGTGTATGAATTATTTAATGAGATTCTTTCACCGTGAAATGAACAACTGCTTAATAAAAATGACCGATCAATATAAGTGTGTCTATGTGAAACAGTATTCAATCTAAGCAATTAATTCAAAGCATCAACCACTTATAGACACATATATTTATAGTGGTTCGGTTTCAACAAACCTACGTCCACTGTCAGACTTCCCAATCTCTAGGGTCGTCCCAAATATACTATGTAAGAGTCTCACACGCAAATAGTACAACCTAGTTTTTTATAGATGTTCAACCCAAATGGTTTAATCCTCTACACCTATTTTTTTGAGTGGTTCGAACACACTATTGTAATCCACTTTACAAAGATTAAAATAAGAAGAAGAAACACTTGCCTTAGGCCTTATCCAAACTTCTTTAAGCTCTTTCTTCTTTACTCTATCTGTATGCTTCATCATAACTGGGTTATTAATTACCCAAATATCTGTAACGTCCCGCCCTTTTTCACTCGCTTCTTCCCGTAAATTCAGAGTATATTTTTTTTATAACAGAGTAGAGTGATAGAGCGCGGGACATCACGACGCGAGCTAAGTCTGAACTTCCAAAGTCCGACCCTTAACTGGCCAACCCTATGTGTGCATGGACCAAGTCCACGAAAACAGTTTCACACATTGCAATACGATACACATGCGTAATAAGAATCATAACATGCGGAAAATAATAGAACCAAGTTCCATCCCATTGATAGCAAAGTACTTAGTCAAATAAATCACATTAATCATTATCCAAATAAGACATCCAACCATAGTAAATTCATCTAACTTATTACATTCCGAAATTTGGATACTCTAAATACAAATCCCTTAGTATCTTAAACAAAATATAAAACTAAAAGCGTTCCAAGCTCCTATGCTTGTCCCTTTCCGCGTTCAGCGTTTTCCTCATTTCCTACATCATCCACTAAAGGGTAGAAGTAGGGCGTTAGTATAACGCGCCGAGTAGGAATTCTAGTTAGGGTTAACACATGGGTTAGTACCAATAATCCATATATAATATATATCAAACCCAGTTATAATAAATCATTCCATACTTTCAAAACATTGTATCCAAGACAGTGTATGATAATAGAGATCCAATCATACCGACAAAACCAGAAACCTTGCATGATAATAAATATCATAATCATGCCGATGCAATGCCATGCCATGCTATCATATGCGATGAGTCCCGCCCATCACAAAATATAGGATATACTCTTGATGGAATTCTCCTTATCAAGGTATCTTCCTGGTGTAATTCTCATCACCAAGATCTTCTCTCTTGATGGAATTCTCATCATCAAGGTATTTCTCACAGTTGCCTTACGGACATTCCAACGAAGTGTGAGCTCCGGTTACCTGTCATCCCTCCCATGCCATGCATGAGATGCAAATGTCCATATGCTATGCAATTATACAAATCATAGCATTTAAAAGCTCATATTTGAAACATATAAGACACATGCTATTTTATCCGAATAAATATATCATATAAAATCATACTTTGAAACATAACCTTTGCAATATAAATTTCATCAAAAATAAGATAAAGACAATGTACATAAACCCATGGTTTCAAAGAGATGGAATCCTACCAAAGACCGCTCACAAGTCCTTGCGTTTTCGTCCAAGAGTCGATCACCAATCGCGTACCGCTTGCGAAATCCCGTTACCTTATATATAATAATAAATCAAAACTAAGTCTCACTTGATTCACAATATTTTAAGTCCATACACCATTCCTCATTTTTACCCTTCATCCCTTGGTTTGGTAAACCAATTATTTAATTCATACATAGACCCAAACATGGCCCATTTAGAAGTTCATAACCGTAACATAAAAGTCCCAAGTCCACCAAATAATTCCCATATATTGATTCATAAAATAAACATGACCTAAAACCCCAAGTCCATTAAATACTTCATGGGGTTCGACCATACACCATGGCCGAACCCTATGTCCAATATTTCCTCATAATTTCAAAATTGCCACTATACTTATCCATAGTCATTTTACCTCCCTTATTTCCATAAGGCTTAAGTTCCATAATAATGGATAAAATAATTCACAATATAATCCTTTAATCCTTGACACCTGAACCCAAAAATTGGTTCATAACTCGATTCATCAATCAGCCCTTCACATGAATTAAAAATGCCATTTGATCCCTTAATTTGGACCATGGGATTTGGCCACACACCTTGGCCGAATCCTATGGTGTATAGTTTCCAAATTAAACTCCACCTTTTCATAATTGGAAGGTTTCCCAATTTAGATTTTACCCTCCAAAAATAGAACTTCCCTTTGTTAATCTCCCTTTCTATTATTAGAAGATTTTTATATTTAAACTTACTAAAATTATCAACCTCCTTCCATAAATGGAAGGTTTCCAAATTAAGTAGACCCTTCTATAATTGGATTGTTTCCATAAATAGCCTACTCCTTTCCATAATTGGAGTGCTTTCCAATTTAGCAACTCCTTACATATTTAGAGGCTTTCCTTATTTAGCAAACACCTTCCATAATTGTATGCTTTCCAATTTTAGCAACCAATTCTAAAATTAGATAATTTCTTATTTTATTCTTCATTCCAAATCCATCTACCAAAAACAATCCCTTCTTTCTATTCTTAGATCTTTCTAAATTAGAACTCCACCTTCTAAAAATAATTAACAACATTCAAAATAGCATAACCACCCCAAGAAACTCGTCGAGTTCAGTCGCTTGAACTCTTTTAGAGCCGAGGTGGCTCTCTCTTCTGGCATTCGGATAGGAGGGTGTCGCATATTTTCAACTATCTGTTGAAATGCTTCCATTGCTACGCGAATGGCCTCATTGGGTAAATCGCGGGGTGGAAGACCTGTCATCCTCCCACGGCAGTTGTTTCCGCTAGCGTTAGGTCCTAACATCTGTTATTTATACTTATAAATATCACTTAATTATTTAAGAAACTTGTTAAGGCAAATCACATAAGTTGCACAATTCATTAGAAATCATTCAAATTTGCATTACAATTATAAGGGTTAGTAGGGTTAGAAAACCTTTAAGAACAACAAAACAAGACTCGACCCTTACAAAAATCTCCCCGATTCTCCGACACACTCTAATCTAATCTTCCGTAGAAGACCTACATCATCACCAAAGTAATAGAAGTTGTCAGGGCTTGTCGCCGACTTGTGCCCCAACACTTCACAGGTCAAACATGGTATGATCCATGGTCTCCCAACATAAGGACAGTTAGTCTTTGTGCTCCCATGCCCGCGAAGTCTGCAAACAGGGCAGATGACATCAATAGGGTAGGGCAATAAGTACAATTGTGCCCTTCCTAATTGCACAATTCGCACATATAAGCCGACAACTCATCCAAAGTCGGAGTAGCCGGAGTATACTCGGGCAAGCATATCTCCCCTACAGACTCTTCTAAGTTTGAGTCCTCTTTCTCATCCTCTTCAGGTACCAAGGCTGGAGCAACCCCAACATTGTACTTGGGCGATTCTACTTCCATGTCCTCATTGGGTACAACTTCATTGATGAAATTTGGCACGCTGGAAATCGTCTGAAGAAACCAGATCTATCGGACAGCTAGGGGTCCCTCTGTCCCACAACTCGGTGTACTCTACATTGCTTGACATATCTGTATTACAGAACAGGAGAATGTCAATAACAATTGCAGTTCTAAACCAACAACAAGTCCAACTAGGCTATAACCCATCACAGTCATAGAGTTTGAGCCGAAGCACTGATACCAAGCAGTCACGCCCCGACCCTAAAGGTGGGCCCGGAATGCAGTTGATATTTTTTTTGTTTTTTGAAAGACTAAACTAACTGAAGGATTTTAACTGGGCCGGATCAACGGTTAGGCCCAAAGGTCACACATGATCTCAACATATGGACTCAAACACATACCATAAGTCTACCAAAACAAGGCACAAACATCAACACATAAATCCAAAAGCGATTTATTATTTCAACATCAGAGTAGATAGCGGCATTCTCCTCAGTGGGATTCCCAAGACAACGCAGAAGTTTATCCATCCTAAACTTCAAATAGAGGGTTGTTCTCATCGGGCACATCCTAATGAAATATCAGGTTAGTAAATAATCAACATTTCCAATATAATATCTCATGCTTGATAATAAATTCTCAATATTAAGTATAATCTCAATAAAACCCTAAACCCTAAACCCTAGAACCCGAAAACCCTAAACTCTAAACCCAAAAGCGCTAAAACTCTAAAACCCTAAACCCTAAATCTTAGACCCTAAAACCTAAACCCTAAATCCCTAAACCCCTAAAACACTATAACCTAAAACCCTATACCCTAAATCCTAAAGCCTTAACCCTAAACCCTAAACCCTAAAACCTAAACCTGAAACCCTAAAACTCTACTCTAAACCCTAAATCCCTAAACCCGTAAAACACTATAACCTAAAACCCTTTAACCTAAATCCTAAAGCCTTAACCCTAAACCTTAAAACCCTAAACCCTAAATCCTAAACCATAAACCCTAACCCTAAACCCTAAAACCTAAACCCTAAAACCTTAAAGCCCTAAAACTTAAATCCTAAAACCCTAAAATCCAAAAGCCCTAAAGCCTAAACTCTAAACCCTAAAACCCAAAACTCTAAATCTTAAACCCTAAATTCTAAAACCATAAAACCCTAAACCCTAAACTTTAAATGCCAAACCCTAAACTTTAAACGCTAAACCTTGAACCCTGAAATCCTAACACCCTAAACCTTAACCCTAAATCCCTAAACCCTAAAGCCTAACCCACTAAAACCCTAAAACCCTGAAACCCTAAAAACTAAACCTTAACCCTAAACTCTAAACTCTAAAAACCCTAAACCTTAAACCCTAAAACTCTACTCTAAACCCTAAATCCCTAAACCCCTAAAACCCTATAACCTAAAACCCTTTAACCTAAATCCTAAAGCCTTAACCATAAACCCTAAAACCCTAAATTCTAAACGTAAAACCTAAAACCCTAAAACCTAAACCTTAAAACCTTAAACCCCTAAAATCCTAAACTCTAAACTCTAAAATCCTAAAACCCAAAACCCTAAATCTTAAACCCTAAACCCTAAAACCATAAAACCCTAAACTTTAAACACCAAACCCTAAACTTTAAACGCTAAACCCTAAACCCTGAAATCTTAAAACCCTAAACCTTAACCCTAAATCCCTAAAACCCTAAAACCTAAAACCCTAAAACCTACACCCTAAACCCTAAAGCCTAACCCCCTAAAACCCTGAAACCCTAAAAACTAAACCTTAACCCTAAACCCTAAACTCTAAACCCTAAAATCCTAAATCCCTAAAACTCTAAACCCCTAAAACCCTAAACCTTAAACCCTAAAACTCAACCCTAAACCCTAAAACCCTAACCTAAACCCTAAAACCCTAACCTAAACCCTAAAACCCTAAAACCCTAAACTCTAAAACCTAAACTCTAAAATCCTAAAACCCTAAAATCCTAAAACCCTAAACCCTAAACCCTAATCCCTAATCCCTAAAAACCCTAAACCCAAAACCCTAAACCACTAGAACTCTAAAACCCTAAACGCTGAACCGTAAACCGTAAACACTAAACTGTAACCCTAAACCACTAGAACTCTAAAATCCTAAACGCTGAACCTTAAACCGCAAACACTAAACTGTAAACCATAAAACCCTAAAACCCTAAAAGGCTAAACCTCTAAAACCCTATACCCTAAAACCCTAGACCAAAGACTCTAAAACCCTGTCCCTAAACCCGAAACACTAAAACCCTAAACTCTAAAACCCTCAGACCCTAAACCCTAAATCATAAACCCGAAACCCTAAAACCCTAAACTCGAAACCCTAAACCCTAACCCTTAAACCCGAACCCTTAAACCCGAACCCTGAACCCTAAACCCTAAAATCCTAAAACCCTAAACTTTAAACCTAAACCCTAAACCACTAGAACCCTAAAACGCTAAACGCTAAAACCCTATAAGGCTAAACACCTAAAACCCTAAATCCAAAAACCCTAAACCCTATAATCTAAAACCCTAAACCCTAAACCCTAAACCTTAAGACCCTAAACCCTAAAACCCTAAGACCCTAAACCCTAAACCCTAAAACATAAAACCTGAACCCTAAAAGCCAAAACTCTAAATCCTAAACACTAAACCTTAAACCCTAAAATCTTAAACCCTAAAACCCTAAACCCTAAAAACCTTAAACCCTAAACCCTAAAACCCTAAAACCCAAAAACCCTAAATTCCTAAAACCTTAAAACCCTAAACCCTAAAACCCTAACCTTAAACCATAAACCCTAAACCCTAAAAGCCTAAACCCAAAAATCCTAAAACCCTAAACCCAAAATCATAAACCCTAAACCCTAAAACTCTAAAATCCTAAAACCCTAACCCCTAAACCCTAAAACCCTAAAATCCTAAAACCCTAAACTCTACATTCTAAAATTCTAAACTCTAAACACTAAACCCTGAACCCGAAAACCTAAAAACTAAATCCTAAACCCTAAAACCCTAAAACCCTAGAACCTAAAACCCTATCCCTAAACCCAAAACCTAAAACCCTAAAACCCTAAAACCATAAACCCTAAACCCTAAAATCCTAAAACCCTAAATCCCTAAACTCTAAACCCTCAACTCTAAACCCTAAAACCTTAAAACTCTAAACCCTAAACCCTAAACCCCTAAAACCCTAACACCCTAAGCCCTAAATCGTAAATACTAAAACCAAAACCCTAAAACCCTAAAACCTAAATCCTAAATCCCTAAGCCCCTAAAACCCTATAATCTAAAACCCTAAAACCTTAAAACCGTAAAACCTAAAAACCATAAAACCCTAAAACCTTAAAAACCTAAACCCTAAACACCAAAACGTAAACCCTAAAACCCTAAAACCTAGACCCTAAAACCATAAAACCCTAAATCCTAAACCCAAAACCCTAAACCCTAAATCCAAAACCCAAAACCCTAAACCCTAAATCCAAAACCCTAAACCCTAAACCAACTTAAACCCTCAACCCTAAACCCCTCAACCCTAAACCCTATAACATCAAACCCCTAAAACCATAAACCCTAAACCCAAAACCCTAAAACGCTAAACCCTAATCGCTAACCCTAAACCCTAAAATCCTAAAACCCTAAAACCCTAAACCCTAAACACTAAACCTTAAACCACCCTAACCCTAAACCCTAAAACCTTAAGACCCTAAAACCCTAGAACCCTAAAACCTTAAGACCCTAAAACCCTAGAACCCTAAACCCTAAAACCCTATCCGTAAGCCCTAAACCCTAAACACTAAACCTTAAACCACCCTAACCCTAAACCCTAAACCCTAAAATCCTAAGACCCTAGAACCCTAAACCCTAAACCCTAAATCCTAAACCCTAAACCCTAAAATCCTAAAACCCAAAACCCTAAATCCTAAACCCTAAAATCTAAACCCTAAACCCTAAACCTAACCCTAAACCCAAAACCTTAAACCCTAGACCCTAAACCCTAAAACCTTAAAACCTTAAAAGCCTAAAACCTAAACCCTATTACATCAAACCCCTAAAACCCTAAACCCTAAACACTAAAACCCTAAAATCTAAACACTAAAACATTAAACCCCTAGAACCCTAAACCCTAAACTGTAAACTGTAAACCCTAAACACTAAAACCCTAAAACACTAAATACCTAAACCCTAAAACCCTAAACTCTAAGCTCTAAAACAATAAACAATAAATCATATACCCTAAATCCCTAAAACCCTAAACCCTAAAACTTAAACCCTAAACCCTAAACCAAAAAAATCTCAAATCCTAAAACCCTAAAACCTAAATCCTAAAACCCTAAACCCTAAACCCAAAAACCCTATAACTCTAAAACGCTAAACCCCTAAACCCTAAACCCTAAATCCTAAACCCTACACCCTAAAACCTAAAACCCTAAAATCGTAAACCGTAAAACCTTAAAACTCTAAAACCATAAACACTTAGCCCAAAAACCCTAAACCCTAAACTCTAAATCCTAAACCCTTAAACCTAAACCCTAAAACCCTATACCCTAAAACCCTACACCCGAAATCCTAAATCCTTAAACCCTAAACTCTAAAACCCTAAACCCTAAAGCCCTGAAACTCTAAAACTCTAAACATTAAACCCTAAAAACAAAAACCCTAAACTTTCAACCCTAAAACCCTAAAACTCTAAACCACTAAAATCCTAAACCCTAAAATCCGAAAAGTCTAAACCCTAAACCCTAAACCCTAAACCCTAAAACCTTAAAAGCCCAAAACCCTAAATCCCAAAGCCAAAACCCTAAACCTTAAACCCCTAAATCCTAAACCCTAAAACCCAAAAACCCAAAACCCAAGACCCTAAACCCTTAACCCTAAACCCCAAAACCCTTAAAACCCTAAATAATAAACCCGAAACCCTAAACCCTAAACTCTAAAGCCTAAAACCATAAAACCCTAATACCTTAAAACTCTAAACCCATAAAACCGTTAACAGTAAAACCCTAAACCCTCAATCCTAAACTCTAAAATCCTAAAACCCTCAACCCTAAACACTAAACTGTAAACCCCAACCGTAAACCTTAAACCCTAAACTCTAAAACCCTAAAAGCCTAAAACCATAAAACCTAAACCCTAAATCCTTAAACCCCTAAAATTCTGAACCCTAAAACCCTAAAACCCTAATCCCTAAACCCTAAACCCTAATACCAAAAACCCTAAAATCGTAAAATCCTAAAACCCTAAAATCGTAAACCCTAAACACCAAAACCCTAAACTCTAAAGTCTAAACCTTTAAACCCCTAAAACCCTAAACTCTAAACCCAAAAACCCTAATACCTAAACCCTAAACCCTAAAACGTTAAAACCCTAAAACACTAAACCCTAAACACTAAAACCCTAAATTCTAAACATTAAACCCTAAACCCTAAATCCTAAACCCTAAAACCCTAAAACCTAAACACTAAAACCTTAAACCCCTTAAACCCTGAAACCTTAAAACTCTAAACCCTAAACCCTAAACCCATAAAACCCTAACACCCTAAGCCCTAAATCGTAAATACTAAAACCTAAAACCCTAAAACCTTAAAACCCTAAAACCTAAATCCTAAATCCCTAAGCCCCTAAAACCCTATAATCTAAAATCCTAAAACCTTAAAACCGTAAAACCTAAAAACCATAAAACCCTAAAACCTTAAAAACCTAAACCCTAAACACTAAAACGTAAACCCTAAAACCCTAAAACCCTAAAACCTAGACCCTAAAACCATAAAACCCTAAATCCTAAACCCAAAACCCTAAACCCTAAATCCAAAACCCAAAACCCTAAATCCAAAACCCTAAACCCTAAACCAACCTAAACCCTCAACCCTAAACCCCTCAACCCTAAACCCTATAACATCAAACCCCTAAAACCATAAACCCTAAACCCAAAACCCTAAAACGCTAAACCCTAATAGCTAACCCTAAACCCTAAAACCCTAAAATCCTAAAACCCTAAAACCCTAAAATCCTAAAACCCTAAAACCCTAAACCTTAAACACTAAACCTTAAACCACCCTAACCCTAAACCCTAACCCTAAACCCTAAAACCCTAAGACCCTAAAACCCTAGAACCCTAAACCCTAAAACCCTATCCGTAAGTCCTAAACCCTAAACACTAAACCTTAAACCACCGTAACCCTAAGCCCTAAACCCTAAAATCCTAAGACCCTAAAACCCTGGAACCCTAAACCCTAAACCCTAAATCCTAAACCCTAAACCCTAAAATCCTAAAACCCAAAACCCTAAATCCTAAACCCTAAAATCTAAACCCTAAACCCTAAACCTAACCCTAAACCCAAAACCTTAAACCCTAGACCCTAAACCCTAAAACCTTAAAACCTTAAAAGCCTAAAACCTAAACCCTAAAACATCAAACCCCTAAAACCCTAAACCCTAAACATTAAAACCCTAAAACACTAAATACCTAAACCCTAAAATCCTAAAATCTAAACACTAAAACATTAAACCCCTAGAACCCTAAACCCTAAACTGTAAACTGTAAACCCTAAACACTAAAACCCTAAAACACTAAATACCTAAACCCTAAAACCCTAAACTCTAAGCCCTAAAACAATAAACAATAAATCCTATACCCTAAATCCCTAAAACCCTAAAACCCTAAACCCTAAACCAAAAAAATCTCAAATCCTAAAATCCTAAAACCTAAATCCTAAAACCCTAAACCCTAAACCCAAAAACCCTATAACTCTAAAACGCTAAACCCCTAAACCCTAAACCCTAAATCCTAAACCCTACACCCTAAAACCTAAAACCCTAAAACCGTAAACCGTAAAACCTTAAAACTCTAAAACCATAAACACTTAGCCCAAAAACCCTAAACCCTAAACCCTAAACTCTAAATCCTAAACCCTTAAACCTAAACCCTAAAACCCTATACCCTAAAACCCTACACCCGAAATCCTAAACCCTTAAACCCTAAACTCTAAAACCCTAAACCCTAAAGCCCTGAAACTCTAAAACTTTAAACATTAAACCCTAAAAGCAAAAACCCTAAACTTTCAACCCTAAAACCCTATAACTCTAAACCGCTAAAATCCTAAACCCTAAAATCCGAAAAGTCTAAACCCTAAACCTTAAAACTCTACCCTAAACCCTAAACCCTAAACCCTAAAACCTTAAAAGCCCAAAACCCTAAATCCCAAAGCCAAAACCCTAAACCTTAAACCCCTAAATCCTAAACCCTAAAACCCAAAAACCCAAAACCCAAGACCCTAAACCCTTAACCCTAAACCCCAAAACCCTTAAAACCCTAAATAATAAACCCGATACCCTAAACCCTAAACCCTAAACTCTAAAGCCTAAAACCATAAAACCCTAATACCTTAAAACTCTAAACCCATAAAACCGTTAACAGTAAGACCCTAAACCCTAAATCCTAAACTCTAAACCCTAAACCCTAAAATCCTAAAACCCTCAACCGTAAACACTAAACCGTAAACCCCAACCGTAAACCTTAAACCCTAAACTCTAAAACCCAAAAAGCCTAAAACCATAAAACCTAAACCCTAAATCCTTAAACCCCTAAAATTCTGAACCCTAAAACCCTAATCCCTAAACACTAAACCCTAATACCAAAACCCTAAAACCGTAAAATCCTAAAACCCTAAAATCGTAAACCCTAAACACCAAAACCCTAAACTCTAAAGTCTAAACCTTTAAACCCCTAAAACCCTAAACTCTAAACCCAAAAACCCTAATACCTAAACCCTAAACCCTAAAACGTTAAAACCCTAAAATCTTAAAACCCTAAAACACTAAACCCTAAACACTAAAACCCTAAACTCTAAACATTAAACCCTAAACCTTAAACCCTAAAACCCTAAAACCTAAACACTAAAACCTTAAACCCCTTAAACCCTGCAATCTAAAGCCCTCAAAACCTAAACCCTAAACCCCTAAAACTCTAAACCCAAAACCCTAAACCCTAAAACCTAAACCCTAAACCTAAACCTAAACCTAAACCCTACAACCTAAAACCCTTAACCCCTAAACCCTAAACCCTAAAATCCTAAAACCCTATACCCTAAAACCCTAAACCCTAAATCCTAAGCCATAAAATCCTAAAACCAAAAACCCTAAACCCTAAAACACTAAAACCCTAAAACCCTAAAACTTTAAACCCCTAAAACCCTAGACCCTAAACCCTAAAACCCTAGACCCTAAACCCTAAAACCCTATACTAAGCGCTAAAACCCTAAAACGCTAAGACCTTAAAACCCTAAACCCTAAACCCTAAACACTAATCCTTAGACCCTAAACCCTATACCCTAAAACCCTAAACCCTAAACCTTAACTCCAAACCCCAAACCCCAAACCCTAAACGCCAAACCCTAAACACAAAACCCTAAAACCCTAAAACCCTAAAACCCTACTACCTTAAAACTCTAAACCCATAAAACCGTTAACAGTAAAACCCTAAACCTTAAACCCTAAATCCTAAACTCTAAACCCTAAAATCCTAAAACCCTTAACCCTAAGCACTAAACCGTAAACCCCAACCGTAAACCTTAAACCCTAAACCCTAAACCCTAAAAGCCTAAAACCATAAAACCTAAACCCTAAATCCTTAAACCCTTAAAATTCTGAACCCTAAAATCCTAAAACCCTAATCCCTAAACTCTAAACCCTAATACCAAAAACTCTAAAACCGTAAAATCCTAAAACCCTAAAATTGTAAACCCTAAACATCAAAACCCTAAACTCTAAAGTCTAAACCTTTAAACCTCTAAAACCCTAAACTCTAAACCCAAAAACCCTAATACCTAAACGCTAAAACGCTAAAACCCTAAAATCTTAAAACCCTAAAACACTAAACCCTAAACACTAAAACCCTAAACTCTAAACGTTAAACCCTAAACTCTAAACTCTAAAACCCTAAAACCTAAACACTAAAACCTTAAACCCCTTAAACCCTGCAATCGAAAACCCTAAACCCTAAACCCCTAAAACCCTAAAACTCTACACCCTAAACCCTAAACCCTAAACCTAAACCCTAAACCCTAAACCCTACAACCTAAAACCCTAAACCCCTAAACCCTAAACCCTAAACCCTAAACCCTAAACCCTACAACCTAAAACCCTAAATCCCTAAACCCTAGACTCTAAAACCCTAAAACCCTAAAATCCTAAAACCCTAAAACCCTATACCCTAAAACCCTAAACCCTAAATCCTAAGCCATAAAATCCTAAAACCAAAAACCCTAAATTCTAAACCCTAAAACACTAAAACCCTAAAACCCTAAAACTTTAAACCTCTAAAATCCTAAACCTAAAATCCTAGACCCTAAACCCTAAAGTCCTATACTAAACGCTAAAACCCTAAAACGCTAAGACCTTAAAACCCTAAACCCTAATCCTTAGACCCTAAACCCTAAGCCCTAAAACCCTAAACCCTAAACCCTAAACCTTAACTCCAAACCCCAAACCCCAAACGCTAAACGCCAAACCCTAAACACAAAACCCTAAAACCCTAAAACCCTAAAACCTACAACCCTTTAGACCCTAAACCCTAAGCCCTACACCCTAAAACCCTAAAAGCATAAACCCTAAACCCTAAAACCCTAAATACCTAAACCCTAAAAGCGTTAAACCAAAAATCCTAAAACCCTAAACTCTAAACCCTAAAACCCTAAAACCATCAACCCTAAATCCCAAACAGTAAAACCTAAACCCTAAATCCCTATAACCTAAAACCCTAAAACACTAAAACCCTAAAACCCTAAACCCTAAAATCGTAAAACCCTAAATCCTAAAACCCTAAAACCCTAAACCCTAAAACCTAAAACCCTAGACCCTAAACCCTAAAACCCTACCCTAAACCCTAAAACCCTAAAACGCTAAGACCCTAAAGCCCTAAACCCTAAACCCTTAACCCTAAACCCCTAAAACATTACAACCGTAAACACTAAACCCTAAACCCTAAACCCTAAAACCCTAAAACCCCAAACTTTAAACCCTAATACCGTAAAACCGTAAAACCCTAAACCCTAAAACTTTAAACCCTAATACCCTAAAACCGTAAAACCCTAAAACCCTAAACCCTAAAACTAAGACCCTAAAACCCTAAAACCGTAAAACTTAAACCGTAAACCGTAAATCCTAAAACCTAAACCCTAACCCAAAACCCTAATCCCAAAACTTAAACCATAAACCCTAAACCCTAAAACCCTAAAATCCTAAAACCCTAAAACCCTATACCCTAAAACCCTAAACCCTAAACCCTAAGCCCTAAACCCTAAGCCCTAAAATCCTAAAGCCCTAAACCCTAAACCCTAAAACCCTAAACCCTAAACCCTAAACCCTAAACTTTAAAACCCTAAAATCCTAAATCCTAAACCCTGAACCCTAAAATCCTAAACCCTAAACTCTGAACCCTAAAATCCTAAAACCCTAAACACCTATACCCTAAAACCCTAAGCCCTAAAACCCTAAACCCTAAACCCTAAACCCTAAGCCCTAAAATGCTAAAACCCTAAAACCTTAAAACTCTGAACCTCTAAAACCCTAAACCCTAAAACCCTAGACCCTAAACCCTAAAGCCCTAAAACCCTATACCCTAAACCCTAGAACCCTAAAACCCTAGGGCCCTAACACCCTAAACCCTAATTCCTAGAGCCTAAACCCTAAACCTTAAAACCCTAAAACCCTAAAATCCTAAAACCCTAAACCCTAAAACCCTAAAATCTTAAAACCCTAAACCCTAACCCTTGAGCCCTAACCCTAAACCCATAACCCTAAATGTCAAACCCTAAACACTAAACCCTAAAACCCTAGTACCCTAAAACCCCAATACCCAAACCCAAAAACCTAAAACCCTAAAACCATAAACCTTAAGCCCTACACCCTAAAAGCCTAAAGCCCTAAAACCATAAACCCTAAATCCTAACGCCAAAATACCTAAATCCTTAAACCCTATAACCCTAAAGCCATAAAACCCTAAAACCCTAAACTCTAAACCCTAAAACCCTAAACTCTAAAATCCTAAAACCTTAACCCTAAACCCCAACCCTAAAACCCTAAAACCCTAAAACCTTAACCCTAAAACCCAACCCTAAAACCCTAAAACCCTAAAACCCCAAAACCTAAACCCCAAACCCCAAACCCCAAACCCTAAAACCCCAAACCCTAAAACCCGAAAAGCATAAACCCTAAACCCTAAAACCCTAAATACCTAAACCCAAAAAGCCTAAAATCCTAAAATCCTAAAAACCTAAACTCTAAACGTTAAAACCCTAAAACCCTCGAGCCTAAATCCTAAACACTAAAACCTAAATCCCTAAATCCCTAAAATCTTAAAACCTAAGCCCTAAATCCTTAAGGGGCTGATACCCTATAACCTAAAACCCTAAAATACTAAAATCCTAGAACCTTAAATCCCTGAATCCTAAAACCCTAAAACCCTAAAACCTTAAAACTCTAAACCCCTAAAACCCTAAACCATAATCCCTAAACTCTAAACCCTAAAACCCTAAAACCTAAACCCTAAATCACTAAACCCCTAAAACCCTATAACCTAAAACCCTAAAACCTTACAACTTTAAACACTAAACCCTAAACCTTAAAACCCTAAACTCTAAACCATAATACACTAAAACCGTAAAACCCTAGAACCCTAAATCTAAGACCCTAAAAATCTAAAACTTAAGCCGTAAACCCTCAACCCTCAACCCTAGCCCTAAACCCTCAACATTAAACCCTAAACCCTAACCAGTAAACCATAAACCCTAAACCCTAATCTCTAAAACCCTAAACCCGAAATTTTGAAACCCTTAACCGTAAAACCCTAAAACCATAAAACCCTAAAACCCTTAACCCTAAACCCTAAACTCTAAACACTAAACCCCTAAGACACTAAAACCCTAAGCTCTAAACACTAAACCCCTAAAGCACTAAGACCCTAAACCCTAAAATCCTAAACCCTAAACCTTAAAACCCTAAACCCCTAAAACCCTAAAACCCTAAGCCCCTAAAACCCTATACCCTAAACCCCTAAAACCCTAAAACCCTAAACACTAAACCCTTAACCCTAAACGCTAAACTCTAAAACCTTACTTTAAACCGTAAACCGTAAACCCTTAACCCGAAAACCCTAATCCCTAAAGCCTTAAGACCCTAAACCCTTAAAACCGTAAACCCTAAACCCTAAACCGTAAATCCTAATGTAACACTACGGATTTTCAAATTATAAATATATATGGAAATTGCCCATTTAATTGGTGAATTAATGGATATGGACCTTAGATGTGTAAGGTGTTGGGTCAATTGCCCAATTAAGACCCAACGGATTGTGGATATGGTTCAATTGAAATAAATGGGTGAGATTTATTTAATTGAGTCAAAGTTGTCAATTAAGTCAAATGCCAATTGGGACCCAATGGGTCATGGTTGACTTGGTCAACCACCATATGAATTCAAATGTAATTAAGGTGTGGCTGAATTAAAGTGGATTAAGTTCAATTGAGTTAATAAATGAGTACAAGTTTTGAATTTAAAAGAATTAAAAATAATTGAGTTATGGTGAGTTGGATGGAAAATTAATGGGACTTTCATCTTAAGTGAGTGCAGTGGGAAGATGAAGAGTTTTGTTGTTTCAAAAGACACCTTCAAGGGTTACACGTTGGAATGGTGGGAGTTTCAGCTGATGGGATGAAACTCCAAAGGAAGCTTTAAATGAGGGTGGTGAAGGGTTTTGATGTTACACAACACAAGGTTAATCAGGAGCACACGTTGAGACATGGAGGGTTTCCATCTCATGATGGAAACCCAAGGGTCACAAGTTTGGTGAGTTTCATCTCATGGGATGAAACCCCCAAAGTAAGTATCAGTGGGGAGGTGAAGAGTCATGGGAGTTACAAAAAGGGTATCAACCAAAGGATACCACCCTTGGCCGAACTACATTGGGCAGCAAAGAGAATTCTTTGCTTTATCTCACTCTCTCCCTCTCTCTCTTGGCCGATCCCCCTCTTAAGACAAGGAATACTTAGAGTATTTTCATCTCACTCTCTCCCTCACACTCAAGGCCGACCACTCTCATTGAACAAAGGAGAGAACACTTAAAGTTTTATCTTTAATCTCCTCTCTCTCCCTCTCTCAAAATTATACCTCTTGGCCGAACCACTCCTAGAGATTTGATCTTAATCAAGATCAATCTCGGCCAAAGATCAAGAAGGAAGGAAGAAGATGCTAAAGAAGGAAAAGAGCGGATGAGCAAGAAGGAGTGAAAGAAATCGGAGGAGTCGCAGAATCGGTAAGTACTTGATAAGATTGCATAAGTAAGAAAAGATGGTCAAGGGCAATGGCCGAACCCTAAATTTTATTATGGCTAAAGACTATGCATGAACCATGTATGAAATGGTAGATGATTAAGGATCATGGTTTGGCCCTTGCATGGCCAAACCCTTAATTGTATGTACAAGAACCATCAAAGGATCAATCATGGAGTTATGATATATATTTTAAGGAAAACAATGAACCACAACATGGCCGAACCCCATGGAAAGGTATTAAGGATTTTAAATGGGTCTAAATGATGTAAAGGGTGGAGAACCATGGACCATGGGTTCGGCCATGGTGTATGGCCGAACCCCATGTAGGATATTAGTGATTTTTAATGGAATTAAAGGATGAAAAATCATAGATGTCACCATGGCCGAACCCCATGTAGGATATTAGTGATTTTTAATGGAATTAAAGGATGAAAAATCATAGATGTATACATAGATGTATGGATCTATGTATGCATGTTTAAATGAATGGATGATTAAATGGAGGATTTAATTATATATCTATGTTTATGGATCAGTTATGGACTTAGATATGTGGAGTGATTACCTATGGAAAGAATGATGACAAAGAGGTAAAGATGGTGAAAATGAAAGGACCATGGGTTCGGCCATGGTGTATGGCCGAACCCCAATGGATTTAGGGCTTCCATTAATGTAAAACTAATGGAATGATTTTGGGACTTAAGTCATGTATATATAAGCTAAGTGAGTAGCCATGGAAAGATTAATGGCAAAGAGGTAAATATGGGTGAAAATGAAAGGACCATGGGTTCAGCCATGGTATATGGCCGAACCCCATGGAGAATGTTTTTGTGGATGTAGGGCTTTCATTAATGAAAAACTAATGGAATGATCTTAGACTTAATTTAAAAGATCAAAAGACTAAAAAGAAGGACACAAAACCAAGGGAGCAACATGGCCGAACCCAACTAAGGTATATTTTGTGGACTTAGGGTTTTTAAATGACTAACTCATGTATGATTGATTAAGGAATCAAAAGAGGGACCCAAACCAAGTGAGTGAGGTTCGGCCATGTTATATGGCCGAACCCCACTAAGGCATGTTTATGGGATTAAACATGGTGGGAAATCAAATGGAACATGGATTTTGATTTATTGATATGTTATAAGGTAACGGGACCTCACAAGCGGGTACGATCGTGACCGATTTTCGGACGAAAATGCAATGACGTATTAGTTGATCATTGGTAGGATTCCTACCTCATTGATACCATGGGATATGTTTGATGGTTTTAATTCATATTTTGATGAGTTATTTTGTATAAGTGATATGTTTCAAATATGAGATTTTAAATGTTATGATTTATATTATTACATAGCATGTTGGCATTTGCATCTCATGCATGGCATGAGAGGGATGAATTGTAACCGGAGACCCACGTTCCGTCGGGGCGTCCGTAAGACATTCGTGAGGGGTACCTTGATGTGCATTATCCCATTCAAGAGGTAACCGGAGACCACACTCCGTCGGGGCGTCCATAAGGCAACCGTGGGGGACACCTTGATGAGGAGTTTCCATCAAGAGGATACTATGTGTTTGTGATATGGGTGATGGGTGGGACTCATGGCATATGACACCCATGGCATGACATTGAATCAGCATGATTATGATCTCTATTATCATGCAATGTTTTTGGTTTTTATCTGTATGATTGGATCTCTATTATCATATACTGTTTTGGATACGATGCTTTCCAAGTACGGTATGATGTATTATATCTGGATTTTTATACTAATCCATGTGTTTGACCCTACTTGGAATACCTAATGGGCGCGTTGTCTAACGCCCTACTTCTACCCTAATTGATGGCACCGGAAATGGACGAGACGATGAACGTGATCGGAACCAAACTTAGGAGCTTGGATGTTTTAGTTTCATTTTACTTAAATTATACATGGACAATGTAATTTGAGTAGTTAGCATTCGGACTTTAATAACTTAGATTATTTGCTATGGTTTGGAATGTTTATTTTGGATATGTGAACTTAAGATAATCATTGCTAAGTAATGGATTACCTTGCTATCTAAAATAGAATAGAATTAGGATTCTATTATAATTCCGCACGTATGATTTATTCCGCATGTTTAACTTGAGTACGTGTGAACCGTTTTAGTAGACTTGTTCCACGCACACGTATAGTTGGCCAGTTAAGGGTCGGGCTTTAGAAGTTCGGACTTAGCTCGCGTTGTGTCGTTCTCGCTCTCTCTCACTCTTTCTATTCAAAAAGAAAAAAAATAGACTCTGATTTCGGCAAGTGAAAAAAGGCGGGGTGTTACAGTTGGCATCAGAGCAAAACGGGAAGGATGAATCTTTCGAAGTAAGATTAAGACAATATCATGTCTCATTGACAGATAAGAATCCCAACTGACCGACTCTTCGGAGTCCGCTGCACTTGGGCCAGATTAATTTACTTCGTTAGACTCAGACTGAAACATTTAATCTGAGAGCAACACTTGACGAAAAATGAATGATAACAAAGGAAGGACAGTCACTATAAATTGGATTTATCAAATATAGCAAATTAGGAGATATTCCCCCTATATTCCCAAATTGAGAAACAAACACTTGATACTTAGGAAGTTTCCCCAAAAACAAAGAAATACAGAGAGTGCTTATTTGGCAATTTACCCAAACTATGAAGAACACAAAACTTTACGAGGAAGCTAAGTCAAACGATGTTTCAATGACTTAGGAAAGTGTCTCCGAAAGGAAGACATACACAACAGAACCAACAAAAGGAAGAAGAACATAACGGAGTGGGTCAAGACAGTGCAAACATTCCTGAAGTACCTCCTGAACTACGGAACCTAGTACAAGCTGTAGTCACTTCCGTTTTACAGTAATTCTTGAGCGGAAATGGAGATACAACCCCCAATGAAACACAGGACCAAAAAGGTCGGGGTGGGGGAAATACCATTTACCCTCACAAGAGATTCAAACCCTACTTTGGGAGACCTTCAGCCTCTACTGGTTCCACTGGAAGTTTTTGTTTTCAGGGTGGTCAGCATGGCCATTTCAAAAGAGAGTGTCCACAGAACGATAGATCTCCTCACTCCTGTTTCCAGTGTGGTTAACAGGGCCATTTCAAAAGAGTGTCCACAGAACGATAGATCTCCTCACTTCAGGGGTTCTTTCCGTCGTACGACCCGACCAGCTTAGTCACAAGGATCTAGAGCACATGATCAGACAGGACGGACACCTATTCTAACAGGATCTAGACGACTGAATACTTCGACTTCTTCTCCAGAGACAGTGGATCATTCGGTGATTCAAGGTATGGCAGTAATTTGTATTTCATATTTTTATGCGTTATTTGATCTACTGCCTTTGCATCTGTTACTAGCACGGTAGTATAACAAATGTCACTGCACTTACTATAGTATTCCCTATTGGTAGACGATGACGACAATTGATGGATATATCGATTCCACGATAGATACAGTGGCCCCATGGTAAATGTTATGCATCTATGGATAGATATCATCTTCCCATGGATGAGAGTTTCAATGGTGGTTTGGATTGATGCCGGATATTGGCATTAGGGTAGAGGTAATGGTAGCATGAAGGACATTTTGGTCCCATAAGTTGACATATTGGTCGTATGTTAGACCGTTAGCCCTATGATAGATATATTAGTCCTACGAAGGTATTCGTTATGCCCGTGAATGGATTATACCCATAAGGGGGTTATATTCATGGATCTGATGAACAAAATATTTCGTCCTTATTTGGACAAGTTGCAATCGTTTTCATTAACAATACCCCGATTTATTCTAACCATCGAGAGGAGCAAGCAGAACATCTAAGGATAGCCTTGGACACCCTAAAGAAAAAAAATCAATGATATGCTTAATTTTGGAAATTTACTTAGTGGAAAAGATAAGAGTCTAGTGAAACTCGAATGGGAAGCTATGAGCAACTGCCCATTTAGACTGATCAGCTGACTCTGTAGTTAGCCGATGGAGTTCCAGGAGAGTAATTAGAAACCTAGTTAAAATGGAATCAGCGGAAGCCTTGAGCATAGCCTCGCATTGAGAGGCTACCTCACTAAAAAAAATTCAATGAGGGGCAAGGTCATCACTAACCTCACACAGAGAGTAGACAAATGAACGTATTGAGCGAGTACGTATGGAAAATATCTTGGTAGCAGGTAAAGTGAAACAAAGTACATTGATCTACATGAGATCACAAATGGGCTCACGAGAAAAAGATATAAAATGAGACAAAACAAATGTTACGAAACCGAGTGATTCAGTTCGTCAAGGTAGTATGGGATCGACATGGTAAGGAGGAAGCCACTTGGGAACTTGAATCGAAAATGAGAACAGCTCACCCTGAGCTTTTTATGTAATTTGTTTGAAACCCTACTTCGCTCGATTTTCGGGACGAAAATTTTCAAAAGAGGGTTGTATTGTAATACCCCGGATTTTCAAGTTATGAATATATATAGGAAAATTTGTTCATTTAATTTGTGAATTAATGGAGATGGTCCTTAGATGGGCAAGGTGCTGGGTCAATTGCCCAATTAAGATCCAATGGATTATGGATAAGGTTCAATTGAAATAAATGGGTCAGATTTATTTAATTGGGTCAAGATTGTCAATTGGGTCAAATGCCCAATTGGGACCCAATGGGTCATGGTTGACTTGGTTGACCACCAAATGAGTTCAAGCTTAATTAAATTGGGGCTGAATTAAATTGGAAATGAAATCAAGGAAATGAGTTGATTTTAAGTGAGTTAACTAGAGTTGATTTAAAGATATGAGTTGAGTTAAAGAGGTGAGTTGAATGGGAAGATAATGAGACCTTCATTTTAATGAGTGGAGTGGGAAGATGAAGAGTTGCATCTCATAAGACCAAACACCACCATGTACACACATTGGGGGAGGTGGGAGTTTCATCTCAAAATCTGAAACCCTCAAGCCCTAAAATCCTAAAACCCTAAACGGTAAACCCTAAACCCTAAACCATAAAATCTTAAAACGCTAAACCCTAAACCCTAAACTCTAAACCTTGGACCCTAACCCTAAACCCAAAACCCTAAACTCTAAAATCCTAAAATCTTAAAACCCTAAACCCTAAACACTAAAATCCTAAAATCCTAAACCGTAACCCTAAACACGAAACCCTAACCTGTAAACCCAAAAACCCTAATACCCTAAAACCTAAACCC
Source organism: Chimonanthus praecox (assembly GCA_022113865.1). NCBI lineage: Eukaryota > Viridiplantae > Streptophyta > Magnoliopsida > Laurales > Calycanthaceae > Chimonanthus > Chimonanthus praecox. Next base: position 31,575,273 of record CM039089.1, on the reverse strand, counting down.
GAAACCCCAAACCTTAAACTCTAACCCTAAGCCCTAAGCCCGAAACCCTAAAACCGTTAAACACTGAAATCCAAAAATCGTAAAACCCTAAACCCTAAACCTAAACCCTAAACCCTAAAATCCTAAGACCCTAAACCTTAAACCGTAAACCCTAACACTAAACCCAAAAACCTTAAAACCTAAACCCTAAACCCTAAAACCCAAAAACCCAAAGTCCCTAAACCCTAAACCCTAAACCCTAAACCCTTAACCCTAAAATCTTAAAATCCTAAAACTAAACCCTAAACCCTAAACCCTAAACGCTAAACCCTAAGCCCTAAAACCTAAAATCCTAAACTCCTAAACCCTAAACCCTAAAAGCCTAAAACCATAAAACTCTAAACCCCTAAAACCCTAAACTCTAAAACACTAAAACCCTAAACCCTTATCCCAAAAACCCTACCCTAAACCGTAAAACCTTAAATCCCTAAAACCCTAAACCGTAAATCCTAAACCCTAAAGCCTAAAGCCTAAACCTTAAACCCTAACCCCTAAAACCCTACGAACCTAAAACCCTAAACCCTAAACCCTAAAACCCTAAAATTCTAGAACCCTAAATCCCTAAACCCTAAAAGCCTAAAACCTAGATTCTAAACCCTAAATCCCTAAAAGCCTAAATTCCTAAAACCCAACACCCTAAACCATAAACCCAACACCCTAAACCCTAGAATCCTAAAACCCAAAACCCTAAACCTTAAACCCTAATCCTAAACCCTAAACGCTCAGCCCTAACCTCTGAACCCTAAAACACTAAAACCCAAATACCCTAAAGCCTAAAGCCTAAACCTTAAACCCTAACCCTAAGTCCTAAACCCTAAAATACTAAAACCCTAATACCCTAAACCCTAGAAGCGTAAACCCAAACCCTAAACCCAAAAACCCTAAAATCCTAAAACCCTAAAACCCTAAACCATAAAAGCCTAAACTCTGAACCCTAAACCCTAAACGGTAAACCCTAAAATCCTAAAACTCTAAACCCTAAACCCAAACCCAAAACCTTAAATCCTAACCCTAAACCCAAAACCCTAATCCCTAAAACCCTAAAATCCTAAAATCCTAAAACCCTAAAGCCTCAGAGCCTAAACCCTAAACCTTAAACCCTAAACCCTAAAATCCTAAAACTTTAAACCGTAACCCTAAACGCTAAACCCTAACCTGTCAAACCTAAAACCCTAATACCTTAAAACCTAAACCCTAAACTCCAAACCTTATACCCTAACCCTAAACCCTAAGCACTAAATCCTAAAACCCTAATACCTAAACTCTAAACACTAAACCCCTAAAGCACTAACACCCTAAACCCTAAACCCTAAAACCGTAAAACCCAAACCCTAAAACCCTAAAACCATAAACCCTAAACCCTAAAACACAAAAATCGAAAAACCCTAAAACCCTAAACTCTAAACCTAAACCCTAAACCCTAAACCCTAAAACTTTAAACCCCTGAACCCTAAAACCCCAAAACCCTAAACCCTAATCTCTAAACCCTAAACCCTAAGTCTATAAACCCTGAAACCCTAAACCCTAAAATCGTAAAACCCTAACCTTAAACCTTAAACCCTGAACTGTAAACCCTAAACCCTAAACGCTAAACCCTAAACTCCAAACCCTCAAATCCTAAGACCCTAAACCCTAACCCTAAACACTAATCCCTAAACCCCAAAACTTAAACCCTAACCCTAAACCTTAAAACCCTAAAACCCTAAAATCCTAAAACCTTAAACCCGACGAGCCTAAACCCTAAACCGTAAACCCTAAACCCTAAACCCTAAAATCCTAAACCCCTAAACCCTAAACCCTAAACGCAAAACCCTAACTGCTAAACCGTAAAACCCTAAAACCGTAAAACCCTAAAGCCCTAAACCCTAAACCCTAAAATCCTAAACCCCTAAACCCTAAACCCTAAACGCAAAACCCTAACTGCTAAACCGTAAAACCCTAAAACCGTAAAACCCTAAAGCCCTAAAACCTAAACCGTAAACCCTAAACTCTAGACCCTAAAATCCTGAAACCCTAAGCCCTACACGAAAAACCCTAACCGCTAAACTCAAAAACCCTAAAAGCTTAATACCCTAAACCCTAAACCATAAACCCTAACCCTAAACCTAAATACTAAAATCCCAACACCTTAAAACCCTAAAACACTAAAATCCCAACACCTTAAAACCCTAAACCCTAAAACCCCAAAACCATAAACCCTAAACTCTAAACCCGAAACCATAAACCCTAAACTCTGATCCCGAAACCCCCAAATCCTAAAACCCTAAACCCTAACCCTAAACACTAATCCCTAAACCCTAACCCAAAACCCCAAACCTTAAAACCCTAAAACCCTAAACCCTAAACCTTAAACCGTAAATTCTAAACCCTAAACCCTAAAATCCTAAAATCCGAAACCCTAAAACCTAACCGCTAAACCCTAACCGCTAAACCCTAAAACCCTAATACCCTAAACCCTAAACCCTAAACCATAAACCCTAAACCCTAAACCAAAAGCTTGAACCCTAACCCTAAACCTTAAGCCCTAAGACCTAAAACACTAAAATCCTAAAACCTTAAAACCCTAAGCCTTAAAACCCTAAACCCTAAACCCTGAACCATAAGCCCTAAAACTCTAAAGCCCTAAAACTCTAAAGCCCTAAAACTCTAAACCCTTAAAACTCTCAACACAAAAACCCTGAAACCCTAAACCCTAAACATTAACACTCTACCCTAAACTCTAAAACTCTAAAACCTAAAGCCTATACCCTAAAACCCTAAAACCCTATGACCCTTAACCCTTAACCCTAAACCCTAAACCGTAAACCCTAAAACTCTAAAATCCTAAACCCTAAAACCCTAAACCCTAAACCCTAAAATCCGAAAATCCTAAATCCGAAACTCTAAACCCTAAAACACTAAAACCCTAAAACCTTCAAACCTTAAAACTCTTAACCGCTAAAACCCTAAACCCCAAAACCTAAAGCCTATACCCTAAAACCTATGACCCTTAACCCTAAACCCTAAACCCTGAACCGTAAACCCTAAAACCCTAAAATTCTAAAATCCTAAAACCCTAAAACCCTAAACCCCAAACCCCAAATCCTAAAAGCCTAAACCCTAAACTGTAAACCCTAAAACACTAAAACCTTAAACCGCTAAAACTCAAAACCATCAACCCTAAAACCCTACCCTAAACACTAAAACCCTAAAACCCTTAACCGTAAATCCTAAACCATAAAACCCTACGACCCTAAAAGCCTAAACCTACCCTAAACCCTAAACCCTAAAATCCGAAATCCTAAACCCTAAAGCCTAACACTCGTAAACCCTAAACCCTGAACGCGAAACGCTAAACCCTAAACGCTAAACCCTAAACCCTAAAACCCTAAACCCTAAAACTTAAACCCCAACCCTAAACCCAAAACCATAAAATCCTAAAATGTTAAAACCCTAAATCTTCAGAGCTTAAACCCTAAATCCTAAACCCTAAACCCTAAACCTGAAACCCTAAAATCCTAAAACCCTAAACCTTAAACCCTAAACGATAAACCCTAACCTCTAAACCCTAAAACCCTAAAACCCTAAAACCTAAACCCTAAACCCTAAAAAACTAAAATCCTAAAACCGTAAAACCTTAAACCCTAAACTCTGAACTCTGAATCCTAAACCATAAACTCTAAACCCTAAACCCTAAACCCTAAATCCTAAACCCTAAAACCCTAAACCCTAAATCATAAACCTTAAACCCTAGCCCTAAACCCAAAACCTTAAACCCTAAAACCATAAAATCCTAAAATGCTAAAACCCTAAATCCTCAGACCCTAAACCCTAAACCCTCTAAACCTGAAACCCTAAAATCCTAAAACCCTAAATGCTAAACCCTAACCTCTAAACCCTAATACCTTAAAACCTAAACCCTAAACCCTGACCCTAAAACCTAAACACTAAAACCCTAAAACAGTAAAATCCTAAAACCGTAAAACATTAAACCCGAAACCTTAAACCTTAAACTCTAAACTCTAAACCCTAGACCCTAAATCCTAAAACCCTAAACCCTAAACCCTAAAATCCCAAAACCCTAACCGTAAAACCCTAAACCTTAAACACTAAACCCTGAACCGTAAACCCTAAACCCTAAACGCTAAACCCTAAACCCTAAACCCTAAACCCTCAAATCCTAAAACCCTAAACCCTAACCCTAAACCCAAAATCCAAAACCTTAAGACCCTAAAACCCTAAACCCTAAGTGCCTAAACCCTAAATCGTAAACCCGAAATCCTAAACCCTAAAATCATAAACCCCTAAACCCTAAACTTTAAACGCTAAACCCTAAAACCCTAAAATCCTAAAATCCTAAAATTACTAAAATACCTCAAAATTAGAATGTTCAAGATAAAGTCCAAACCATAGCAAGTAATCTAAAATATTACAGTTCAACGAGTTAAGTTACTCAAATTACATTTCCAAAATTAAACTAAAGTAAATAAACTAGCTCGCTCCTCTAAGCTCCTACGCTTTGCTCCGGTCACGTCCTTCCTTTCCTCCATTTCCTGCGTCATCATCTAAGGTGGAAGTAGGGCGTTAGACAACGCGCCCAGTAGGTACTCCGAGTAGGGTCAAGACATGGATTAGTAATAGCAAAACACATAGGTAATAGTATAGCAAAACCATGCAATCAATGCCATGCCATGGGTGTCCTATGTCATGAGTCTCACCCATCATGTATATCATCATTATACAATATCACTCTTGATGGAAAAACCCTCATCAAGGTATCCTCATGTTTGTTTATCGGTCGCCCGGACGGAGCATGGACTTCGGTTTCATTTCATCCCTCCCATGCCATGCATGAGATGCAAGTGTTAACATGCTATATAATATTACAAACCATGGCATTAAAAATCCCATCATTAATACATATAATTTTACACCAAAATAAGTCAAGTAAAGCATTCATATACACATAATCCATAGCTTACAATGAGGTAGGAATCCTACCAAAAACTAACTAATGTGCCTCGCGTTTCCGTCCACGAATTCAGTTACCGATCGCGTACAGCTTGCGAGATCCCGTTACCTTATTACACATCAACAAATTAACCCAATGTTTCAACCATGTCTAAGTCCACCATTCATGCCTTAGTGGGGTTCGGCCATACACCATGGCCGAACCTCACTAATTAGGTTTTTGGGTCCCTTTTTGATCCATTGATCATTTTAATCTTGTGGGTCTAAAATCAGCCACCCTTTGGTTCATTTATCCAGCAAATAAGGTCATCATTAAAAGTCCCCAAGTCCACAACAATCTCCCATGAGGTTCGGCCATACACCATGGCCGAACCCATGGTTCTTCATTTTTGGCCATATTTACATTTTTGCCACTTCTTCTTCCATGGTTAAACACTTCTTCCATTCATGCACATCTATGTCCATAACTGATCCATAAACATAGATCCATCAATGACTCATCAACCATGACATAAAAATCATTATACATCATCCATTTCCTTAACTTAATACCCATTCATTTTAAACGTGCATAGATCCATACTTAACCCATAAAAAAGTTTCATAAAATGGGTCATGGGGTTCGGCCATACCCCATGGCCGAACCCATGATGTCCTTTTCCTCCTTTTTTCTTTGATCCTTTATCACATTTTAGATCCACAACAAGGTCCATTCTTGAGGGGGTTTCAAACATACATTTAGGTCATTATCATTTACCACTCTTAAACCTTCTAAACTTACCAACATTCCCCATCATCTTCATAGTTCCAAAAACATTTAAATCCACCAAACTCTCTCCATGGGGTTCGGCCATACTGTATGGCCGAACCCATGGTCCATTGTTCATCTTTATTTGCAACATTTATAACTATAAATAATCATAATATTTCTCTATGGTTTCCCTCACTTAACCCCTATAAAATTTACTGACTTTTAACCATTCAAAACCTCAAAAATCATTAACCATCATTCCATGGTTTTCATCCTTTAAACCCCTTAAATATTACTTAATCTATGGTTCATTATTTCTTCAAAAATCATATTTCCATGATTTGTTACTTGATGGTTCTCATACAAGAAACCCTAGGATTTGGCCATGCAAAGGCCAAACCATACATTTTGATCATTCACCATACTTTTGACATGCATGAGGTCCTTCCCACATCTTCATAACAGTTAGGGTTTGTCCATTTCTCATCCCCTTTCTTGGATGGATTTTAGATCCATGGCCCATAATATTTTGGCCACCAATTAATCCAAGAAAAATGGACTCAATGGTCTTCTTTCAACTCTTTTAAAAATTAACTCTTGTTGAGGAGTATTTACCAATCCCGCGGCTCTTCCGGTTTCTTTTTGCTCCTCTTTGATCCTTAGCCTTCCTTCTTCCTCGTCTCTTTGATCTTCGGCCAATATATGAGCTTGATCAAGATGAGATCACTAAGGGTTGGTTCGGCCAAGATGGAGGTAGGTTTGAGAGAGGGAGAGGAGGAAAGAATGGAAAATATCCTAAGTCTTGGGTCTTGGGAGTGTGGTCTGTAATGACCTGGAATTTGTGAATCAATATATCTGTGGTTATTATTTATTTTAATGATGGAAATTGAGAATGTTAAATGGAATAAATGTTAAGTGAATCAAAATTTGGGCAAAGGCCCAAGTATGGTCCAATGGACAGTGGGTTGGATGAAATTCATTTAATTGGTCAATAATGATTAATGTAATGGCCCGGAATTTGTAAATCAATATATATGTGGTTATTATTTGTTTTAATGGTGGAAATTGGAAATTTGATAGAATAAATGGTGAATGGATCGAAATATGGGCGAATGCCCAAGTATGGCCCAATGGACTATGGATTGGATTTAAATTCATTTAAAGGGTCAATGATGGTTAATTGGGCCAAGGGTGGTCAAATTGGGTCCAATACCCATTTGGGACCCAATGGATCAAGATGATGTAAGCTCTAAGGTAAATGGATAGGAGGTGAATGTAATTGGGCCATGAGCCCAATGGTGATCCAACTAGTTGGAATGGACTTAGTGAAGTTTGAATCACCTAAGTTGGTGATGGAATGACCAAGGTGACATGGCCGATTGGGACCTACCTCCACCTCAGCAAGTGAGGTGGCGTGTGGACCAAGAATTGGTGGGCCGACCACCATGATTGAGTTGGTCAACCATGGGTGGATGTATGAAGGTAATTTAAGTAAATGGAATTAAGTTAAAGTGGGAATTAATTAACTTAACTTAATGATTAATTAATTAATTAAGCTAAGTTAAAAAGATGGTCAAATGGTCAAATGGAAGACCAAAACCACCCATTGCAAGACACAAGAAAAACGTTGGCTAGTGGTGGTTGGGTCATAAAGCATGAAAAATATCTTATGCATGGTTGGTGGGAAATTTATGGTGAAGTGTAAAGTAAGCAACCTTGGGATAAGATGGGTTTTCATCTTATCTCATCCTCATTTCACTCTCCCCATCTTGCTCTCCACCACTGTCCCACGCCAAAGAGAAGGGAAAAAGAAGAAGAAGAGAAGAAGAGAAGAAAGAAACTCAAATCTGGCCATCACTCCAAAAATCAAACTTGGTATCTTCTTCCTCACCATCTCCATCCTTTCCTCTCCCTCTCTCAAATCTAACCCTACCATAACCGACCCATGCCTTGATGTTTTTCATTGGGTCAAGCACATCTTGACCGACCAATCAAAGAGAAGAAGAGAAGAGAAGGCCAAGGAGTCCGAAGGGAGCAAAGAAAGTCGGAGGAGACGACAGATTGTAAGTATTTCTAAAACAAGAGATTTGGATTTTTTTTTAGAGTTTAAGAGTTGGGGTTCATTCTTCTTATATTTGATGGTGGCCAAGTTATTATAGGCATTGGATCTCAAATCTATCCAATGGAAGGATGGGAAGTGGACAAAACCCTAATGGGAAAATTAGGGTTAAGAAAGATGAATGGAGGTATAAAGGACATTAGGTGTTAATTAAGCATGGAAGTGTGGGTTTTGAATGGATTGATGGACCATAGGGTTCGGACATGTAGTATGGCCGAACCTCATGGTAGATGATTGATTTATTTATTAGGGTTTATAAGAATGGAAGCATGAAGAATGAGTTAGGGTTTTAAGTTGTTGAATGATTAAATGTAGTAATTTTGAAAGGATTTTAAATGAGGAAAAATCATGGGAGATATTGGTGATTTCAATTGCCTCAAAAATGGTGGATGAAAGTGAATCATGAATCATGGGTTCGGCCATGGTGTATGGCTGAACCCTATGGTGATGAATGTGGAATGATGATGGATGTAAAAGAATGGAAAAAATAAATGGGAAATGTTGGTGGTATTGATGGACCAATGTGAACCTAATGTGATAGTTATGATGGAATGTGGCTAAGTTAATGGACTTAAATATGATTAAGGAATGATGAATTAAATGTATGGTTTATGTTCTCTCAATGGAGGGACTTGTGATGAATCTAAAGTGTAACCAAAGACCAAGGAAAATGGGGATTTGGTTAAGTTAAAAAGGGCTGATTTTTAATGAACCTAATTGTAGATCATTTTTTGTCTAAGATTAATGTGTATGTATATATTTTAAATGAATGGAGTTAAGGTTAATTAAGTGGCTGATTTCTAATGTTGCTATGTCATGGTTAATGAGACATCATGGGTTCGGCCATGTATGGCCGAACCCATGACCCATTTGTGGATAAGTTTATGGATTAAGCTTGGTGTTATACATGTGGGTAATGAATGGAGATTAGGGTAATTAAGTGGCTAATTTTTGATAATGTTATGTCATAGCTAAGGAGTCATTAAGGGATCCAAATCTATGGATCAATTATGAGCACAAGAATGGGGGAATATAATGAGAATTTAACCATGGAAAAGAGGTATTGACAAAACCGTAAATAATGGCCAAATTCAAGAACTCTATGGGAGATGATCATGGGCTTAGGGATTCTAAGTAATAACATTATGTATGGCTAAATAAAGACTAGGATGTCTAGTTTTTTAGACTCATGTAATTAACACTAAAATCCTAAAACCTTAAAACCTTAAAACTCTGAACCGCTAAAACCTTAAACCCTAAAACCTTAAAACCTGAAAACCCAAACCCATCAACCCAAAAACCCTACCCTAAACACTAAAACCCTAAAACCCTTAACTGTAAATCCTAAACCATAAAACCCTAAAACCCTAAACCGTAAACCCTAATCCCTAAACCCTAAACCATGAACACTAAACCCTAAACCCTAAACCCTAAACCCTAAGATCCTAAACCCTAAAATCCTAAACCCTAAAAACCGTAAACCCTAAACCCTGAACCCTAAACCCTAAATCCTGAACCCTGAACCCTAAACCCTAAATGCTAAACCCTAAACCCTAAACCCTAAAATCCTAAAACCCTAAACCCTAAATTCTAAACCCTAAACCCTAAACCCTAAACCTTAAACCCTAGCCCTAGAAACCAAAACCCTAAATCCTAAAACCATAAAATCCTAAAATGCTAAAACCCAAAATCCTCAGAGCCTAAACCCTAAAATTTAAACCCTAAAATCCTAAAACCCTAAACCTTAAACAGTAAACGCTAAACCCTAACCTCTAAACCCTAAAACCCTAAAACCCTAATACCTTAAAACCTAAACCCTAAACCCTAACCCAAAACCCTGAAACCAAAACACTAAAATCCTAAAACCAAAAAACCTTAAACCCTAAAACCCAAAACCCTAAACTCTAAACCCTAAATCCAAAAATCATAAAACCCTAAACCCTAAACCCTAGACCCTCAACCCTAAATCCAAAAATCCTAAACCCTAAACCCTAAACCTTAAACCCTAACACTAAACCCAAAACCATAAATGCTAAACCCTAAACACTAAACCCTAAAACTCTAAAACTCTAATATACTAAAACCCTAAAACCTTAGCCCTAAAACTTTAAACCCCTTAAACCCTAAACCCTAAAACAGTAAAACCCTAAAACCCTAAAATCATAAACCCTAAACCCTAAAACCCAAAATACCTAAACCCTAAAACCCTAGACTCTAAACCCAAAAACCCTAAAACCCAATACTCTAAACCTAAACCCTAAAACCATAAACCCCTAAAACCTAAAACCCTAAAACGTAAAACCCCAAAACCCTAAATACCCAAACCATAAAACCCTAAAACCCTAAACTCTAAACACTAAAACCGTAAAACCCTAAAACCCTAAACTCTAAACCCTTAAACCCTAAATCCCTAAAACCGTAAACCCTAAATCCTAAACCCTAAAACACTATAACCTAAAACCATAAAACCTTAAAACCTAAACCCTAAATACCCAAACCCCAAAAACTCTATAACCTAAAACCCTAAATCCTAAACCCTAAACCCATAACCCTAAACCCCTAAAACCTTAAAACCCTAAAAGCTTAAAACTCTAAACCCCTAAACCCTAAACCCTAAAACCTAAAACCCTACCCAAAACCCTAAAACACTAAACCCCAAAACCCCAAACCCTAAACCCTAAAATCCTAAAATCCTAAAACCCTAAACCTAAACTGTAATAGCCCGGAATTTTTAAATCAATAAAAATGTGGCTATTATTTATTTTAATGATGGAAATTGGGAAATTTGATGGAGTAGATGGTAAATGGATTAAAATATGGACAAAGGCCCAAGTATGGCCCAATGGACCATGGATTGGATTTAAAATCATTTAAATAGTCAATGATGGTCAATTGAGCCAAGGATGGTCAAATTGGGCCCAATACCCATTTGGGACCCAATGGGTCAAGATAATGTAAGCTCTAACGTAAATGGGTAAGGGTGAATGTAATTGGGCCATGGGCCCAATGGTGATCCAAGTAGTTGAAAATGGATTAAATTAAATCACCTAAGTTAGTGATGAGTTGACCAAGGTGACATGGTCCAATGGGATCCACCTCCTCCTCATCAAATGAGGTGGCGTATGGACCAAGGATTGGTGGGGCCGGCCACCATGGTTGACTTGATCAACCATGGTTGGAATAATGGAATTAGGTTAAGTGGGAATTAATTAACCTAAGGTAATTACTTAGTTAATTAAATGATTAAGCTATCTAAAAGGTGGTCAAAGGGATCAAAATTGGAAAAACCAAATCACCTCATTTTAAGCACCAAAAACGTTGGCTAGGGTGGTGGTTATCCCAACCACCACCATAAAGCATGGAAAATATCCTATGGGTTGGTGGGAAAATTAATGGTTGTGTGTAAATTAAGTAATCAAAAGGATAAGATGAGTTTTCATCTCATTCTCTCCATTTTCACTCTCATTTCACTATTTTCCTCTCTTGCACTCTCAAAGTCGTCCCTCACACACCCAAGGAAGAGAAGAAGAGAAGAAGAGAAGAAAGAAGTGCAAGCATGGTCCACCACTCCAAGATCAAGATCTACCATCTTCTTTCTCATCATCTCCCCCCCTCTCCCTATCTTAAACCTAACCCTACCTTAGCCGACCCAAACCTTGATGTTTTTTTTTCCATGGATCAAGCATCTTGACCGACCAATCAAGGAGAAGAAGAGAAGAGAAGGCCAAAGAACCCGAGAGGAGGAGGAAAAATCGGAGGAGCCGTCGGATTGTAAGTATTTCTAAAACAAGAGATTAGAATTATTTTTTTAGGGTTTAAAAGATTATGAAATCCATTGCTTGGATTTAATGGTGGTCAAATTATCATATGCCTTGGATCTCAAATCCATCCAATGGAAAGATGAGAAATGGATAAAGTGGGAGAGATGGATTAAGAAAAAAATAAAGGATGCTGTAAGGGTTTTATGTATTAAAAATTTTATACAAACATGGAAGAGATAGATTAAGAAAAAACAAATGGATTAAGGACATTATGTATTTAAATTATTTAAGTAATGGATGTATGGAAATTTTGGGAGGAACCATGGTAGATAATTAAGTGATGAATTAGGGTTTTAAAGAATGGAAGTTATGGAGGATGATTTAGGGTTTTAAGATTTTAATGGTTAAATGTAGGTAATTAAGAATCTTTAATGGAGTTTTTAGGATTAGTATCATGAAAGAATGATTAATGATGTTAGGGTTTTAAATGATTAAATGTTGGTAAATTTTAAAAGGGGTTTGAATGTGGAATGATGATGGATGTAAAATAATGAAAAAAATAAATAAATGGGGAATGTTGGTGGTGTTGATGAACCCTATGGTAATGTATTCATAATTTTATGGATGGAATGTTTTTAAATCCTATGGTGATGAAATGGGGTTTTTAGGTTTAAAACCATGGAAGGGGTTAATGATTTTGAAGGTTTTGAGTGAAAGAATGATAGTAAATTTTAAACGGGTTTTTAAATGAGGGAATCCATGGATGAAGGTTCATGTTGTTATGGTCTTAAATGTCACCAATGAATGATGAACCTTAGGGTGATGTGTTGGTAGTTTTGATGGACCAAAATATACCAAGTTGATGATCAAAATTGATGATTTAAATTGCATGATGTAAACCTCCTCATGGGAGGGCTTGTTATGGAATCTAAATGTGGTGAAAAAGACCAAAGGAAAAATGGGGTTTAGGTTAAATTTAAAGGGGCTAATTTTATTGAAACCCATGACCCATTTGTGGGTCAATTTATGGGTTAGATTTGGTACTATACATGTGAGTAATGAATGGGGATTAGGGTGAATCAAGTGGCTAATTTGTGATGATGTTATGGCTAAGGAGTCATTAAGGGATCCAAGTCTATGGATCAATTTATTTGCTAAGTAGGTTACATATGTGTTGAATGAATAAAGGTTAAGTTAATTAAATGGTTGATTTTAATGATCATATGACATGGTTGATGGGTCATTAACAAACCTAAGTTATGGATCATTAATGGGTCTAAGTTGTGGATCAATTATGGACCATAATGTAATAAATGAGTGACTAGTCATGGAAAAGAGGTAGTGGCAAAACCGTAAATATGGGCCAAGATAAAGAAACCCATGGAAGACGATCATGGACTTAGGGACTCTAAGTAATAACCGTGTGTGTGATAAATGAAGCCTAGGGTGGCTGGTTTGTAGACTTGTGTGATTAAAATGTTTAATGAACTAAATGGGACCCACAAAACCTAGTTAGTGAGGTTCGATTATGATGTATGGCCGAACCCCACTAAGGCATGCATTAGGGACTTAATCATGGATAAAACATGGACTAATTATTAATGTATAATAAGGTACCGGACATCGCAGGCGGTGTACGATCGGCGACCGGATTTATAGAAAGGAAAACAAAAAAAAATGCTAGTCGGTATTTGGTAGGATTCTAACCTTTTTGTAAGCCATGGATTAAGTATTATGTGATAGTTTTTCTTTAATTTATTTTTGGTAATCATGTGATTGTTTTAAGATGGCTTTTGGATTGAGTATCATGTGATGGTTTTCCTTTAATTTATTTCGGTAAGCATATGAGTGTTTAAAGATGGGTTTTAAGGCTATGATGTATATATTGATGCTTTGCTTGATCTATTTTTGATAATCAAATTATATATTTCATTGATGGGATTTTAAATGCCATGGTTTGTGATATCATAAAAAATTACATGGCATATGGCATCTATGTCTCATGCATGACATGAGAAGGATATGGCATGAGAAGGAGGAAAGGAAACTGGAGTCCATGCTCCATCGGGGCGACCGAGAAGCATTCATGGGGATAGCCTGATAGGCTATAACCGGAGTCCATGCTCCGTCGGGGTTATCGAGAAGCATTCATGGGGATAGCCTGATAGGCTATAACCGGAGTCCATGCCTCGTCAGGGCAACCGAGAAGCAAGCATGGGGACACCTTGACGAGGCCTTACCGTCAAGGGGGATACATTGTGATTGGTTATATCTTGACGAGGTTTTTCTGTCAAGGGGGATATGACATTATGTGTGGTTGAAAAAGGGACATTGTACGATGATGATGAGATTGATGGGTGGGATTCATGACATAGAACACCCATTGCATGACATTGCACCAAACTGCATGGTTTTGTGTTATAATATTCTCTATATGCTTTGTTATCACTAATCCATGTGTTAGCCCTACTCGGAGTCCTACTGGGCGCATTGTCTAACGCCCTACTTCTACCCTAGCTGATGACGCATGAGATGGGGGACACGAAGGACGAGACGGAGGGCAAGCTTAGGAGTTTGGGAAGGCGGACTACTTAGTTTATTTAATTTATTTTGGAAATGTAATTTGAATAGCTTAGCTCGTCGGAATGTAATAATTTAGAGTACTTGCTATATTTTGGATTTTATTGTGGACATTATGATTTTGATGTAACTTTGTAATTAAATGAATGTTTTTCCCTGCAATCTACAATTTGTAGGATAGTCTCTATTATAATTCCGCTACCTAAACCCCAAAACCCTAAGACACTAAAAGACAAACCCTAAACCCCAAAACCCTTAGACCCTAAAACCCCAAACCCTAAACCCCAAAACCCTAAGACCCTAAAACCCCAAACCCTAAACCCCAAAACCCTTAGACCCTAAAACCCCAAACCCTAAACCCTAAACCCTAAGCCCTAAACCCCTAAAACCCTAAAATCCTAAAAACCTAAACCCTAAACCCTAAACCCAAAGCCCTAAACCCTAAACACTAAACCCTAAAACCTTAAACCCTAAACCCTAAAACACTGAAACCCTAAAACCATTAAACCTAAACCCTAAATCCCCAAAACCGTAAACCCTAAAACCCTAAAGTCGAAAACCCTAAAACCCTAAACTCTAAAACCTTACTAAACCCCAAAACCCTTAAACCCTAAACCCTAAACCTAAACTCTAAAACTGTAAAACCCTAAATCTAAACCCTTAACCCTAAATCCTAAAACCCTGAGATCCCAAACCCAAAAACTCTAAATCCTAAACCCTAAACCCTAAACCCTAAAACCCTAAAACCCTAAAATCCTAAACTAAAACCCTAAACCCTAAATCCTAAACCCAAAACCCTTAAAACCCTAAAACCTTAAACCTTAAACCCTAAATCCTAAACCCTAAACCCTAAAGCCAAATACCCTAAAACCCTAAACCCTAAAGCCAAATACCCTAAAACCCTAAACCCTTAAAACCCTAAACCTTACACCATAAAACCCTAAATACCGTAAAATACTGAACCCTCAACCCTAATCTCTAAAACCCGAAAACCCTAATCGCCAAACCCTAAAACCCTAAGTCCTAAACCCTGAAACCATTAAACCGTAAAACACTAAACCCAACCTTAAACCTTATAACCCTAAAACCCTAAATCCTAAACCCCAAACCCTAAAGCCATATGACCCTAAAACACTAAAACCTAATCTCTAAACCACAAACCCTAAACCTTAAACCCTAAACCCCTAAAACCCTAAAACCATTAACCCTAAAATCCTAACACACTCAACCCTAAACCCTAAACCCTAAAACACTAAACTCAAAACCCTAAAGCCTAAAGCCTAAAGCCTAAACCCTAAAACCCTAAAACACTAAACTCTAAACCCTAAACACTAAACCCTAAACCCTAAAACCCTAAACCCTAAAACCCTAGAACCTTAAAACCCTTAATCCCTAAACCCCTAAAACCCTAAACATGAAAACCCTAAAACCTTAAACCCCTCCCTAAACCCTAAAACCCAAAACCCTAAACCCTACACCTTAAAACCCTAAAACCCTATTCCCTAAACCCTAAACCAAAACCGTACACCCTAAACTCTAAACCCTAAAACTCTAAAACCCAAAACCCTAAATCCCATACCCTAAACCCTAAGCCTAAACCGTACACCCTAAACCCTAAACCCAAAAACTTAAAACCCTAAACCCTAAACCCTAAACCCTAAAACCCTAAAACCCAAAAACCCTAAAACCTTACACCCTAAAACCCTACCCCCTAAACCCTAAACCCTAAAACCGTAAGCCGTAACCCGTAACCCATAAAATCCTAAAAGCCTGAACCCTAAACCTTAACCCTAAACCCGAAACCCTAAAACCCTAAACCCTAATACCCTAAAATCCTAAAACCTAAACACTAAAACCTAAACCCTTAAACCCTAAACCCTAAAACCCTTAAACCAAAAGACCCTGAAACCCTAAATCACTAAACACTAAACCCGGAAACCCTAAATACCTAAACCACAACATCGAAAAACCTTAAAACCCTAAAACCCTAAACTCTAAACCCTAAAACCCTAAGCCATAAAACCCCAAACCCTAAACTCTAAATCCTAAACCCTAAAACCATAAACCCTAAATCCTAAACCCTAAACCCCTAAAACCTTAAAACCCTAAAACCCTAAACCCTAAACCCTAAACCCAAAACCCTAAACCCTTAACCCTAAACCCTAAATCCTAAAACCCCAAAACCCTAAACATAAACCATAAACCTTAAAACCCTATAATATTAAAACCCTAAACAACCAAACCCTTAACCCTAAAACCTAAACCCTAAAACCCGAAAACCCTAAAACCCTAAACCTTAAACCATAAAACCATACCCTAAACCCTAAAACCCTAAGACCCTAAAATACTAAACCCTAAACCCTAAAACCCTACCTTAAACCTTATAACCCTAAAACCATAAATCCTAAACCCTAAACCCTAAACCCTAAAACCGAAAGACCCTAAACCACTAAACCCTAAACTCTAAACCATAAATCCTAAACCCTTAAAACCCTAAAACCCTAAACCCTGAAACTTAAACCCTACACCCTAAATCCTAAAACCCTAAATCCTGAAACCCTGAAACCCTAAATCACAAAACCCTAACCCTAAACCTAAACCCTAAACCCTAAAACCCTAAAATCCTAAAACCCTGAAACCCTAAACCCTAAAACCTAAAACCTAAACCCTAAACCCTAAACCCTAAAGCCAAATACCCTAAAACCCAAAACTCTAAAGCCAAATACCCTAAGACCCTAAACCCCTAAAACCCTAAAACCCTAAACCCTAAACCCTAATCTCTAAAACCCTAAAACCCTAATCCCTAAACCCTAAAACCCTAAGTCCGAAACCCTGAAACCATTAAACCCTAAAACACTAAACCCAACCTTAAACCTTATAACCCTAAAACCCTAAAACACTAAACCCAACCTTAAACCTTATAACCCTAAAACCCTAAAACCCTAAACCCTAAAACCATATGACACTAAAACACTAAAACCTAAACTCTAAACCATAGACCCTAAACCTTAAACCATAACCGCTAAAACCCTAAAACCCTAAACCCTAAAACCCTAAAACCTAAACCCTAACCCTAAATCCTAAAACCCTGAAACCCTAAACCTAAACCTAAACCCTAAACCCTAAACCTAAAACCCTAAAATCCTAAAACCCAGAAACCCTAAATCCTAAATCCTAAATCCTAAACCCCTAAAACGCTAAAACCTTAAACCCTAAAACCTAAACCCTAAACCCTAAACCCTAAAGCCAAAACCCTAAAACCCTAAACCCTAAAGCCAAATACCCTAAACCCCTAAAACCCTAAACCCTACTCCATAAAACCCTAAATACCGTAAAACACTAAACCCTAAACCCTAATCTCTAAAACCCTAAAACCCTAATCCCTAAACCCTAAGTCCTAAACCCTGAAACCATTAAACCCTAAAACACTAAACCCAACCTTAAACCTTATAACCCTAAAACCCTAAACCCTAAAACCATAAGACTCTAAAACACTAAAACCTAAACTCTAAACCATAAACCCTAAACCTTAAACCCTAAACCCCTAAAACCCTAAAACCCTTAATCCTAAAACCCTAACACCCTAAACCCTAAACCCTAAACCCTAAAACCCGAAACCCTTAAAGCCCTAAAGCCCTAAACCCTAAAGCCTAAAGCCTAAAGCCTAAAACCCTAAAACACTAAACTCTAAACCCTAAAACCCTAGAACCTTAAAACCCTTAATCCCTAAACCCCTAAAACCCTAAACTTGAAAACCCTAAACCCTAAACCCAAAAACCTTAAACACCTTCCTAAACCCTAAAACCCAAAACCCTAAACCCTAAACATTAAAACCCTAAAACAACTTAGAGATCTGAAAATCTCAAAAAAAACGAACAAACTAGGAACGGGTCACCACAACGTGTCATCACAAAAACCCTAAAACTGTAAACCCTTAAACCTAAACCCTAAACCCTAACCCTAAACCCTAAAACCCTAAAACCCTAAAACCCATAAGCCTTAAAACCCTAAGCCCTAAATCCTAAAATGCTACCTTAAACCCTAAAACCCTAAAACCTTAAAAACCCTAAACCCAAAACCCTAAACCCTAAAAGTCTAATCCCTAAAACCCTAACCCCTAAATTCTAAAACCCTAAACCCTAAAATCCTAAATCTTTTAAACCCTAAAACCTAAACTCTAAAGCTTAAAGCCTAAACCCAAAACACCAAAAATCCTAAACCCTAAAACTCTAAAACCCGAAACCCTAAACCCCAATCCCTAAACTCTAAACCCATAAACCTTAAACCCTAAACCCAAAACCCCTAAAATCCTAAAACCCCTAAATCCCTAAACCCTAAACCCTAAACCTAAAACCCCTAAAATCCTAAAATTCAAAACCCAAAACCCAAAACCCTAAACCCTACTCTAAACCCTAAAACCCTTAAACCCTAAAACCTACACCCTAAACTCTAAAACCTTTAAACCCTAAAACCTACACCCTAAACCCTAAAACCCTAATCCCTAAAACCCTAAAACTCTAAACCCTGAAAATCATGACCACTAAAGCCTAAACCCTAGACCCTAAACCCTAAACCCTAATCCCAAAAACCCTAAACCCTAAAACCCGAAAATCCTAAACCCTAAACCCCAAGACCCTAAAACCCAAAACCCTAAACCCTAAAACCTAAACCCTAAACCCTAAAACCCAAAACCCTAAATCCGAAACCCTAAACCACTAAAATCCTAAAAACCTAAAACCTTAAACCCTAAAACCGAAACCCTAAACCCTAAACCCTAAACCCTAAACCCTAAACCCTAAACCGTACAACCGTAAGAACCTAAAACCCTAAACCCTAAATGCTAAACCCAAAAAACCTGAAACCCTAAATCCTAAAACCCTAGACCCAAAGCCCTAAACCCTAAAACCCAAAACCCAAAAACCCTAAAACGCTAAACCCTGAAAACCTTAAACTCTAAAACCCTAAAATCTAAATTCCTACCTTAAACCCTAAAACCCAAAAAACCCTAAATCTTAAACCCTAAAACCCTAAACCCTTAAAACCTAAATCCTAAAATCTAAACCCTTAACCCAAAACCCTAAAAGCCTAAAAGCCTAAAACCCTAAACGTTAAAACTCTAAAACCGTAAAACCGTAAACCCTAAACCCTAAAAACTAAAATCCTAACCCTAAACCCTAAACCCTAAACCGTAAACTGTAAACCCTAAACCCTAATCACTAAAACGCTAAACGCTAAATTCTAAAACCGTAAACCCTAAAACCCTACCCTAAGCCCTAAAACCCCGAAACCCTAAAACCCTAAACCCTAAACCCTAAACCATTACCCCTAAAACCCTAATCCCTAAATCAAAAACCCTAATCCCTAAAACACAAAATGTAACGCCCGCCCTCACTGAAATCAGAGTCTATTTTTTTTTTTTTTGGAAATAAAAGTGACAAAGGGCGCGGACGTCACGACGCGAGTTAAGTCCGAGCTTCTAAAGCCCGGCCCTTAACTGGCCAACCCTACGTGTGCGTGGGACTAAGTCCACGAAGAACGGTTCACACGTAGAAGTAAGCTTACGGAGAATTAAACTAAAATTCGGGGTTGTAATAGAATCTATCCTACCAGTTTTAGATAGAAGTGAAGATACATCATTAAATTACTAAAATATCCATAATCATAATGTCCAAAATAAAATCCAAACCATAGTAAGAAATCTAAAATTATTACATGTCGACAAGCTAAGTTATTTAAATTACAATTTCCAAAATAAAACTTAAATAAACTAAGTAGCCGCTTTCCTAAGCTCCTAAGCTTAGCTCCCGTCGCGTCCGCCGTTTCCACCGTGTCCTACGTCATCAGTTAGGGTAGAAGTAGGGCGTTAGACAACGCGCCCAGTAGGACTCCGAGTAGGGCTAGCACATGGATTAGTGATAACAAGCATACAAATAACAATATAATAAAACCCATAAAATGAATGCCATGCCATGGGTGCTTATGTCATGTGTCCCACCCATCATCCATACCATCATACAATGTCATATCCCCCTTGACGGCAAGGCTTCGTCAAGGTGTCCCCATGTTTGCTTCTCGGTCGCCCCGACGGAGCATGGACTCCGGTTATAGCGTATCAAGATATCCCCATGTTTGCTTCTCGGTCGCCCCGACGGAGCATGGACTCCGGTTATAGCACCTTAGGCTATCCCCATGTTTGCTTCTCGGTCGCCCCGACGGAGCATGGACTCCGGTTCTTTTATTTTCCCGCCCATGCCATGCATGAGATGTAAGTGCATTATGCTATGTAATATATATAATTCATATTCTTAATTCATAATTCATAGCATTAAAATATAATCCATAGCATTAAAACCCATCTTAAAATAAATCATATAATTATCGAAATAAATCAAGGAAGCCATCACATACACATAATCCACGGCTTACAAAAAGGTAGGAATCCTACCGAATACCGACTAGCGTCCTTTTTCGCTTCCGCCCGATAAATTCGGTCGCGGATCGCGTACCGTTTGCGATGTCCCGATACCTTATTATACATCTACCAAATTAGTCCATATTTTATCCATGATTAAGTCCCTAACTGATTACAAACTTAGATCCATTAATGATCCCTAACTTAGATCCGTTAATGTTCCATTAACCATGTCATATGATCATTAAAATTAGCCATTTAATTAACCTAATCCTTATTCACTTAAACACATACAAAACCCCGTACTTAACCCATAATTGATCCATAATCTTGGATCCATTAACGTTCCATCAACCATGATATATTCATTAACAAATTAGTCCTTAACTTACCTAATTTTCCATTCATCTAATCACATACATAATTCAAATTTTAGCCCATAACATGCCCTATAAGTGGGTCAATATTAACCATACTTAAGGTCCATTAATTCCATTTAATTACCATTAACCTTCTCCATTAATTTCCATATTTTCATTCCCATTTAAATAAATCATACATCACCATAGGGTTTTAAAAAAAAAACATTCTTTTCATAAAACCTCTCCATGGTTTTTGCTCATTTAAAACCCCTTTAAAATAAATCATTAGAATCTTAAAATCATAAATCATATTCCATGGTTTCCATTCACTAAAAAAACTCCATTAAAAATCATTTAATCATCTACCATGCTTTTCTTCACTAAGATCCCTTTAAAATTACAAACATTTGATCCTTTTAAGTCTCCAATTTAATAACACCTACTCCATTTTTTTTTTCATCCTTTTAAACCCATTTACAACCATCATTAGACCACCATAACCCATGGTTCATGTTCCATTCCCATCTTCCATGAATTTCTTCATTTACAAACCCTTTACAAATCACTACATTTCATTCATTTAAAAGGAAAACCCTAAAATCATTAATCACCCTCCATGTCTTCCATTCTTTAAAGCCCTAAAAATTACAATTCACTTACCATGGGGTTCGGCCATACTACATGGCCGAACCCTATGGCCCATGATTCCAAAAGTATATACATCCATGCTTAATCAAATTAACCACATAATGTCCTTAATCCATTTATTTTTCTTAACTTAATTTACCCATTTAGAGTTTTTCCATTTTGTCCCTTTCTCATCCTTCCATTGGATGGATTAGAGATCCAAGGCCTATGATGTTTTGGCCACCACCAAATCTAAGAAATGGATTCCATAATCTCTGCTTAACCTTAAAAAAAAATGTAGAATTCTTGTTTAAGAATTACTTACAATCCGACGACTCTTCCGGCTTTTCTTTCTCCTCTTGATCTCCTTAGCCTTCTCTTCTCTTCTTCTCCTTGATTGATCGGCCAAGATGAGCTTGATCAAGATGAAATCCTCAAAGCTTGAATTCGGCCAAGGTAGGGTTAGATTTGAGAGAGGGAGAGGGGAGAAGAGAATGGAAAAATCATCTCAAGCTTGGGTCTTGACGTGGTCGGCCAACCCTTGGTTTTTTCTTCCTCTTCTCTAAGTTTTTCTCCTTCTTTTCCTCCTTAGTTTTCTTCTTCTTCCTTCCTTAAGTGTGGGATGATCTTGAGAGGGAGCAAAAGAGAGATAACGTGAGATGGAAGAGAGGGGGGGGGGGGGGGGGGGGGGGTTTGGAGAATGAGATGAGAGTTATCTCATTTGGTTAACTAATTCTAACATTAATTACTCCCACCTACCACACATAGTTTAATGTGTTTAAAGGTGGTGGTTGGGATAAAACCACCACCTTTAAGCACATGGTTTATTTTGTGTTTGTTTTGGTGGTTTGTGTTTCTTTGGGTGGTTTTGATCTTCCAACTTCGACCTTTTGACCATCAGTTGATTATCTTAATTAACTTAATTAATTTGATCATTAGATTAAGTTAATTAATTCCCACTTAATTTAATTCCATTAAATTCCTTCCATGAAATCCACCCATGGTTGACCAAGTCAACCATGGTGGCTGTAACGCCCGCTCCATTCACCGACAATAAGAATCTATTTTTTTTTTTTTTTTTTTTGAAAATTAAAGAGTGACAAAGGGCGTGGACGTCACGACGCGAGTTAAATCCGAGCTTCTAAAGCCCGACCCTTAACTGGCCAACCCTACGTGTGCGTGGAAACTAAGTCTACGAAAAACAGTTCACACGTAGAAGTAAGCTCAATGAATATTTAAACTAAGTGCGGAAATTATAATACAGACCATCCTACCAATTTTCAGATAGCAGGAAAGAAACATCCATTTAATTACTAAAATACCACTAAATCGTATTGTCCAAAATAAAATCCAAAACATAACAAGTAATTTAAGTTATTACATTCAGACGAGCTAAGTTACTCAAAATTACATTTCCAAAACAAAACTTAAATAAACTAAACAGCTCGCTTTCCCAAGCTCCTAAGCTTAGCTCCCGCCTCATCCTTTATTTCCGCCATCTCCTGCGTCATCAGCTAGGGTAGAAGTAGGGCGTTAGACAACGCGCCCACTAGGACTCCGAGTAGGGCTAACACATGGATTAGTGGTAACAAAACATATAGATAATATTGTATCCAAAACCATGCAATTTGGTGCAATGTCATACAATGGGTGTCCTATGTCATGAATCCCACCCATCATCCATACCATCATGCTGCCATATCCCCCTTGATGGAAAAACCTCTTCAAAATATAAACAATCACAAAGCATCCCCCCTTGACGGCAAAACCTCGTCAAGGTGTAAACAATCACAAATCATCTCCCTTGACGGCAAAGCCTCGTCAAGGTGTCCCCATGCTTGCTTCTCGGTCGCCTTGACGGAGCATGGCCCCCGGTTATATCTCATAATATCCCTCTTGATGGATGAAACACATCAAGATATCCCCATGCTTGCTTCTCGGTCGCCCCAACGGAGCATGGACTCCGGTTTCATTTCATCCTTCCCATACCATATCCCTCCCATGTCATGCATGAGATGTAGATATCATATGCCATGTAATATATATGATCATAGTCATAAAACCCATCTTAAAACCATTACATGATTAGCAAAATAAATCAAAGGAAAACCATCACATAATACTTAATCCATGACCAAAATAAATCAAAGGTAAGACCATCACATAATACTTAATCCATGACCAAAATAAATCAAAGGAAAAACCATCACATAATACTTAATCTATGGCTTACAAAAAGGTAGGAATCCTACTTAACACCGACTAGTACTCCTTAGCGTTTCCGTCCAATAATCCGATCGCCGATAGCGTACCGCTTGCAATGTCCAGTACCTTATTATATATCAATAATTAGTCCGTGTTTTTAACCATTATTAAGTCCCTAATTCATGCCTTAGTGGGGTTCGGTCATACATCATGGCTGAACCTCACTATGCAGTTTTGTCGGTCCCATTTAATCTATCAAATATTTAAATCACATGAATCTAAAAATCAGCCACCATAGGATTTATTTAACCATACATAAGTTTATTACTTAGAGCTCCTAAGTCCATGATCATCTTCCATGAGTTCTTGAATTTGGCCATTAATTACGGTTTTGCCACTACCTTTCCCATGGTTAGACATTCACTTAACCATATACATTTCTTTGTCTATAATTGATCCATAGGCTTGGATCCCTTAATGACTCCTTAGCCATGACACAACATCATAAAAAATCAGCCACTACCCCCATGTCGTGGTCCGCACTTTGAATCTGGCCATTACTCCCATTTCAAGGCCTATCATCACTCGTTCATAATCTGCACTACACATTGGGAGAATGCAATTGCATTATAAATACAAGATTTTCATCCCACATATTAGTCTTTGCGAGCTAGACCCTTCACACCCTCCTCATAGTGTCGTCATCTCACGAGTTTCATGTGGCAAGTGAACCCATGCATTCCGGTCTCTTTCAAGTACATTGTTTATCTAACATCTCTCAAATGGGTACTTTGTTCATATGAGAACCTCTTATATCCCCTCACAAAGTGTTTATATCATCACCCATTATATGTCATAACACAAATCTCTTCACTTGGGTCATGACAAATTGTCAAGCCATGAGTCATCACCAATATAAAAGCCATTTCTAAAAACCATTGTACCATCCCCTAAGTATACCCATATATCACATTATCAAACACTCCCCACCCTTTTTATTCACATTTATCTCACTCATAAACATATGCAACATATAACCCACATCAAACGTTCATGCATCTTATCATCATTTGATGCATGTAGTTCATCATTGTACATTTTTACATACTCTTTCCTCACTTAATTAGTATGATCATAACTATTAGTCTTTCCTCATTTCACCACTTCATACACTCAACAATAAGAATTCAATACATGTATATTCACATGCACTCACAATACAAGTATTCTTGTGCAATTTAATATCACATAATATCATCAATAATAACAAAATCCCGTTCAACTTAATTTAAGCATACTCAAGTGCAAGGTTCCCTCATTAAAACCTCTTTAACTTCACTAACATTTATTCATTAACATCTTAAAATCATAAATCCCCCTTCCATGGTTTTGATCTTAAAAACCCCATTCCAATTTACTTAATTACTCACCATGATTCCTTCCAAAAATTCCATACATCCATTGCTTAAATAATTTAATTACATAATGTCCTTAATTCATTTATTTTTCTTAACCCTAATTTACCCATTAGGGTTTGCCCATTCTTCCTCCTTTCATTGGATGGATTTGAAACCCAAGGCACATGACAATTTGGCCATTATTTAAATCCAAGAAATGGACCCATTTATAAACCTTAAAAAAAAGTAACCTCTTGTTTTAGAAAATACTTACAATCCGACGGCTCCTCCGACTTTTCTTTCTCCTCTCGGATTCCTTGGCCTTCTCTTCTCTTCTTCTCGTTGATTGGTCGGCTAAGATGTGCTTGACCCAATGAAAAACCCCAATACTTGGGTCGGCTAAGATAGGGTTAGATTTGAGAGAGGGAAGGGAGGAGAATATGGAGATAACTAACCCAAGGTCTTGATCTTGGAGTGATGGGCTCAAGCTTGCACTTCTCCTCTCTTTTCTTCTCTTCTTCTCTTCCTTTCTTAATTTTTTCTTCTCTTCTCCTTGGATGTAGGGGACGGTTTTGAGAGAGATGAAGAGAGGGAGAGAGTGAAAGATCTCGATGGAAAAGATGAGGAAAAGAGATAAGTTCATCTCATTTGGTTGTTTACATCATACTCCACCATTAAGTCTCCCACCAACCAAGCATTAGATATTTTTTATGCCTAAGCCAACGTTGGTGTTAAAGATAAGATGGCTTTTGGTCTTCCATGACCACCTTTTTTATTAGCTTAATTAATTAATTAACTTGGATCATTAGGTTAAGTTAACTAATTTCCATTTTATCTCCTTTAATTCCTTGACTCCTCTCCATTACTTCACCCATGGTTGACCAATTCAACCATGGTGGCCGGCCCCACCAATCCTTGGTCCGCACGCCACCTCACTTGGTGAGGTGGAGGTGGGTCCCAATCGGCCACATCATCTTGGTCTAATTAGAATTAGCTTAGGTGATTTTCACATCAACTAATCCAATCCATTCACTCTTATTGGATCACCATTTGGCCCATGGCCCAATTAAAATTTACTTCTTACCTATTTGCCTTAGAGCTTACATTATCTTGACCCATTGGGCCCCAAATGGGTATTGGGCCCAATTTGACCATTCTTGGCCCAATTGACCACATTGACCCCTTAAATGAATTTAAATCCAATCCATAGTCTATTGGGCCATACTTGGGCCTTTTGTCCAAATCTTGATCCATTTACCCTTTATTCCATCAAATTTCCAATTTCCACCATTAAAATAAATAATATCCACCTATATATTGATTTACAAATTCTGGGCCATTATAGTGGCCGGCCCCACCAATTCTTGGTCCACACGCCACTCACTTGGTGAGGTGGAGGTGGGTCCCAATCGGCCATGTCACTTTGGTCAATTCATCACTAACTTAGGTGATTTAAATTTAATTAAATCCATTCCTCTTATTGGATCACCATTGGACCCATGGCCCAATTAAATTCACCCTTACCCATTTACCTTAGAGCTTACATAATCTTGACCCATTGGGTCCCAAATGGGTATTTGACCCAATTTGATCATCCTTGGCCTAATGACCATCATTGACCATTTAAATGATTTTAAATCCAATCCATGGTCCATTGGGCCATACTTGGGCCTTTGTCCATATTTTGATCCAATCACCATTTACTCCATCAATTTTCCAATTTTCACTATTAAAATAATTAATATTCACCTATATATTAATTTACAAATTCCGGGCCATTACACAAAAACCCAAAACACTAAACCATAAAACCCTAAAACCCTAAACCTTAAACCCTAAAATCCTAAACCCTAAACCACTAAAACCGTAGAAACCTAAAACCCTAAACCCTAAAACCTAAACCCTAAACCCCTAAACCCCTATAACCGTAAACCCCTAAACCCTCTACCCTAAAACCCTAAGCACTAAACCCTAAACCCTAAACCTTAAACTCTAAACCCGAAAATCCTAAACCCTAAACCTTAAAACCCTAAAACCAAAAAACCCGAAACCCTAAAACCCTAACCCTAAACCCCAAAGCCATAAATCCTAAAGCCCAATCCCCAAAAACGCTTAAACCCTAAAACCCTAAACCCTAAACCCTAAACCCTTAACCCTAAAACCTAACCTAAGCCCTAAGCCCTAAACCCCTAAAACCCTAAAACCCCAAACCCTAAAATCCATAAACCTTAAAATCCTAAACCATAAATCCTAAAATCCAACCATAAATCCTGAAACTGTAAAACCTTAAAAACCCTAAACCCTAAACCCTAAAACCCTAATACCTAAAACCCTAAAACCCTAAACCCTAAACCCTAAACACTAAACCCAAAATCCTAAAATCCTAATCCCTAAAACCCTAAACCCTAAAACCCTAAACCTATAGAACCCTAAAACCCAAAACCCTTAAAACCCAAAACCCTAAACCCAAAACCTCTAAAACCCTAAACACTAAACCCTAAACCCAAAACCTAAACCCTAAACTCTACACCTTAAAACCCTCAAACCCTGAAACCTAAACCCTAAACCCTAAACCCGAAAACCCCAACCCAAAAACCCTAAACCGTGAAAACCTTAACAATCGCTCAAACCCTAAACCCTAAAACCCTAACGGTAAACCCTAAACCCTAAAACCATAAAACCCTAAACCGTAAAACCCCAAAACCCTAAACCATAAAACCCTAAAACCCTAAACCATAAAACCCTAAAACCCTAAACCCTAAAATCGTAAAACCCTTAAACCATCAACACTAACCCTAAACCCTAAACCCTAAAACCCTAACCTCTAAATCCCTAAACCCTTAAAATCCTAAACCCTAAATCCTAAAACCCTACCTTCAACCCTAAATCCCTAGAACCCATAAAACCCGAAGCTATAAACCCTAAAACCAAAAACAGTAAAACCCAAAACCTTAAACCCTAAACCCAAAACCCTAAACCCTAAACCCTAAACACTAAGCCATAAAACCCTAAAATCCTAAAACCCTCAAACTCTAAACCCTAAACCCCAAACCCTAAACAATTAAATCCTAATCGTAAACCCTAAACCCTAAACCCTAGCCCTAAACCCTAAACCCTAAACCGTAAACCCTAAATACTAAACCCTAATCCCTAAAACCCTAAATCCCTAAAACTCTAAACCCTAAATTCTAAAATCCTAAACACTAGAACCCTAAATCCCTAAAACCCAAAACACTAGAACCCTAAATCCCTAAAACCCTAAACCCTAAACTCTAAACCGTAAGCCCTAAACCCTAAACACTAAACCCCTAAACCCCTAAAACCCTAAACCCTAAAACTCTAAAACTCGAAACCTTAAACCCTAAACCCTAAACCCTAAACCCTAAAACTCTCAACCCCTAAAATCCTAAAACCCAAAACCCCTAAAACCCTAAAATCCTAAACACTAAACCCTAAACCTAAAGCGTAAATCCTAAACCCGAATCCCTAAACCCTAAACCCTAATCCCTAAACCCTAAACCCTAAACCCTAAACATTAAACCCTAAAACCATCATACCCTAAAACCCTAAACCCTAAATCCTAAACCCTAAACCACTAAAAACCAAAAAACCAAAAACCCTAAACCCTAAAACCTAATCCTTAAACCCCTAAACCTTAAACCCTAAACCCAAAACAGTACAACCTTAAGACCATAAAACCCTAAATCCTAAACCCTAAACCCTAAAACCCTAATGCCTAAAACCCTAAAACCGTAAACCCTGAAATCTTAAACCACTAAAACCCTAAACCTTAAACCCAAATCCTGAAAACCCTAAACCTTAAAACCCGAAACCCTAAAGCTTAAGAACCTAGAAGCCTAAACCCTAAATCCTAAAACCCGTAATACCCAAAAACCCTAAACCCTAAATCCTAAACCCTAAACCACTAAAACCTTAAACTGTAAAGCCTAAACCCTAAAACCCTAAACCTTAAACCATAAACCCTAAACCGTACAACCGTAAGACCCTAAAACCCTACAACCTTAATGCTAAACACTAAAAATCTAAAACCCTAAACCCTAAAACCTAAACCCTAAAACCCTAAACCCACAACCCTAAACCCTAAAACCCTAAACCTTGAAAACCTAAACTCCTAAAACCCTAAACCCTAAAACCCTAAAATATAAAGAACCCTATACCCTAAAACACTAAACCCTAAACCCTAAAATCTAAACCCCAACCCCTAAACCCTAATAGCCTAAAAGCCAAGAGCCCAAAAACCCTAAGCGTTAAAACTCTAAAACCCGTAAAACCTAAACCCTAAACCCAATACCCTAAAAACTAAAATCCTAACCCTAAACCCTAAACCCTAAACCTTAAACCCTAACCCTAAACCCGAAACCCTAAACCATAAACCCTAATCCCTAAAACAATAAAACCCTAAAATCCAAAACCTAAATTCTAAAACCATAAACCCTAAAACACTACCCTAACCCCTAAAACCTTGAAACCCAAAACCCTACACCCTACACCTTAACCCTTAAAACCTTGAACCCAAAACCCTAAATCCAAAAACCCTAATCCCTAAAAGACAAAAATCCAAAACCCTAAACCATAAAACCCCTAAAACCCTAAACCTTAAACACTAAAACCCTAAACCCTAAATCCTAAACCCAAAACCACTAAAATCCTAAAAACCAAAAGCCCTAAACCCAAAAACCTAAACCCTAAACCATAAACCCTATACCCAAAACCCTAAACCCCTAAAACCGTAAACCCCTAAAACCCTAAACCCTAAACTGTAAACCCCTAAAACCCTAAACACTAAACCCTAAACCCTAAACCATAAACTCTAAACTCGAAAATCCTAAATCCTAAACCTTAAAACCCTAAAACCAAAAAACCCTAAACCCTAAACCCTAAAACCATAAAACATTAAAACCCAAAGCCCTAAACCCAAAAACGCCTAAGCCCTAAAACCCTAATCCCCTAAAACTCTTAAACCCTAAAACCCTAAACTCTAAACCATAAACCCTTAACCCTAAACATTAAACCCTAAAACCTAAACCCCTAAATCCCTAAAACCCTAAACCCTAAAACCCATAAACCTTAAAACCCTAAATCCTAAATCCTAAAATCCTACCTTAAACCCTAAAACCCTAAATCCTAAATCCTAAAATCCTACCTTAAACTCTAAAACCCTAAAACCTTAAAAACCCTAATCCCTAAAACCCTGAAAACCATAACCCCTAAAACCCTAAACCCGAAAACCCTACCTTAAACCCTAAAACCCAAAAAACCCTAACCCTAAACCTTAAACCCTAAAACCCTAAAACTGTAAACCCAAACCCTAAAATCAAAACCCTAAACCCTAAACACTGAACACCTAAAAGCTTAATACCCTAAACCTTAAAACTCTAAAACCGTAAAACCTAAACCCTGAACCCTAAACCCAAAATTCAAAAAACTACAATCCTAACCCTAAACCCTAAACCCTAAACCTTAAACCCTAAACCCTACGCCCTAAACCCTAAAACCCAAAACCCTAAAACCCTAAACTCTAAACGCTAAATTCTAATACCGTAAACCCTCAAACACTACCCTAAACCCTAAAACCCTGAAACCCTAAAACCCTAAACCCTAGACCTTAACCCTTAAAACCCTAAACCCTAAACCCTAAATCCAAAAACCCTAAACACAAAAACCCTAAACACTAAACCATAAAACCCTAAAACCCTAAACCTTAAACCCTAAAACCCTAAACCACTAAAACCCTAAACCCAAAATCCTAAACCCCAAACCACTAAAACCCTAAAAATCTATGACACTAAACCCTATACCCTAAACCCTAAACCCCTAAAACCGTAAACCCTAAAACCTAAACCCTAAATCCTAAACCCCTAAAACCCTAAAACCCTAAACCGTAAACCGTAAACCCTAATCCCAAAAACACTAAAACCCTAAAATCCAAACCCTAAATTCTAAAACCGTAAACCCTAAAACACTACCCTAAACCCTAAAACCCTAAAACCGTGAAACCCTAAAACCTAAACCTTAAACCCTAAAACCATATACCCTAAACCCTAAATCCAAAAACCCTAAACACAAAACCCTAAACACTAAACCATAAAACCCTAAAACCCTAAAACCCTAAACCTTAAACCCTAAAATACTAAAACCCTAAACCCTAAATCCTAAACCTCATACCCTAAACCCCAAAAACCGTAAACCCCTAAAACCCTAAACCCCTAAAACCCTAAACACTAAACCCTAAATCCTAAAACTTAAACTCTAAACCCGAAAATCCTAAACCCTAAACCTTAAAACCCTAAAACCAAAAAACCCTAAACCTTAAAACCCTAAAATCCAAAGCCCTAAATCCTAAGCCTAATCCCCTAAAACGCTTAAACCCTAAAACCCTAAACCCTAAACCCTTAATCCTAAAACCTAAACCCTAAACCCCCTAAAACCCTAAAACCCTAAACCCTAAAATCCATAAACCTTAAAACCTAAACCTAAAATCCTAAAATCCTACCTTAAACCCTAAAACCCTAAACCCCAAACCCTAAACCCTAAAACTCTGAAGCCTAAAACGCTTAACCCTAAACCCTAAAACCTAAACCCTAAACTCCAAACCCTAAAACTCTTAAACCCTAAAACCAAAACACTAAACCCTAAACCCTAAACCCGAAAACCCTAATCCCCAAAACCCTAAAACCCTCAACCCCGTAAAACTCTATAACTCAAAACCCTTAAAACCCTAAACCCTAAACCCTAAACCCAAAACCCCTAAAACCCTAAAAACTAAACCCTAAACCCTAAAACCTAAACCCTAAACTCCAAACCCTAAAACCCTTAAACCCTAAAACCAAAACACTAAACCCTAAACCCTAAACTCTAAACCCAAAAACCCAAATCCCCAAAACCCTAAAACCCTAAACCCGAAAACCCTAATCCCCAAAACCCTAATCCCCAAAATCGTGAAAACATTAACCACTAAAACCCTAAACCCTAAAACCCTAAACTCTAAACTCTAAAACCGTAAAACCCTAAACCCTAAATACTAAATCCTAAACCCTAAACACTAAAGCCCTAAGCCCTAAAACCCTTAAACCCTTAACCCTAAAGCCTCAAACTCTCAAACTCAACCCTAAACACTAACCGTAAACGCTAAACCCTAAAACCCTAACCACTAAATCCTTAAACCCTTAAAACCCTCAACCCGAAATCCTAAAACCCTACCTTAAACCCTAAAACCCTAGAACCCATGACACCCTAAAACCTAAAATACTAAAACCATAAAACCTTAAACCCAAAACAAAAACCGTAAACACTAAAATCTAAACCCTAAACCCTAAATCCTAAAACCCTACCTTAAACCCTAGAACCCATGAAACCCAAAACCATAAACCCTGAAACCTAAATTACTAAAACCATAAAACCTTAAACCAAAAACAAAAATCGCAAACCCTAAACCCTAAACCTTAAACATTAAAACCCTCAAACCCTAAAACCCTCAAACTCTAAACCCTAAAATCCTAAAGACTAAACCCTAAACCCTAAACCTCAAACTCTAAATCCCAAAACCCTAAACCCCAAACGCTGAGCCTTAAGACCTAAAAACCAAAAAACCCTAAACCCTGAAAACCTTAACCACTAAAACCCTAAAACCCTAAATAGTGAAAACCTTAACCACTAAAATCCTTAACCCTGAAAACTTTAACCACTAAAACCCTAAAAACCTAAATAGTGAAAACCCTAACCACTAAAACCCTAAATCCTAAACACACTAAACTCTAATCCCAAAAACCCTAAACTCTAAAACCCAAAAATCCTAAACAATAAACCCTAAGACCCTAAACCTAAACCCTAAACTCTAAACCCTAAAACCCTTAAAACCTAAAACCTAAACCCTAAACCCTAAACCCTAAACCCGAAAACCTTAATCCAAAAAACCCTAAAACCCTAAAATGCGAAAAAACTTAACCACTAAAACCCTAAACCCTAAAAAACTAAATCCTAAAAACTAAACCCTAAAACAGTAAAATACTAAACCCTAAAACCTTAAAACCCTAAACCCTAAAACCATAAAACCCTAAACACTAAATCCTAAACCCTAAACCCTAAAACCTTAAGCCCTAAAACCCTAAAACCCTAAACACTAACCGTAAACCCTAAACCCTAAAATCCTAAAACCCCAACCTCTAAATCCCTAAACCCTTAAAACCCTAAACTATAAATCCTAAAACCCGACCTTAAACCCTAAAACCCTAGAACCCATAAAACCCTACACAATAAACCCTAAAACCTAAAATACTAACACCCAAAACCTTAAACCCTAAACCCAAAAGCCTAAACCTAAAATCTAAACCCTAAACCCAAAACCCTAAACCATAAAACCCTCAAACTCTAAACTCTAAACCCTAAACACCAAAATCCTAACGATAAACCCTAAACCCTAAACCCTAACCCTAAACCCTAAATCCTAAACCCCAAACCGTAAACCCTAAACACTAAACCCTAATACTTAAAACCCGAAAACCTAAACCCTAAATTCTAAAACCCTAAGCCCTAAAACCCTAAATCCCTAAAACCCTAAACCCTAAACCCTAAACCCTAAACACTAAACCCCTAAAACCCTAAAACCCTAAATCCTAAAATTCAAAAACCCTAAACCCTAAACCCTAAACCCTAAAACCCTAAAACCCTAAAACCCTAAAACCCTAAACCCGAAAACCCTAAGACCCTAAACCCTAAACCCTAAACCCTAAACCCTAAAACCCTAAACTCTAAATCCTAAAACCTTAAACCCCAAAACCTAAGCCTTAAACTCTAAGCCCTAAAACCCTAAACCCTAAACCCTAAGCCTTAAAACCCTGAAACGAAAAAACCCTAAACCCTAAAACCCGAAAACCCTAAACCCTGAAAACCTTATCCACTAAAACTCTAAACCCTAAAACTTAAACTGTAAACTCTAAAACCCCAAAACCCTAAACCCTAAACCCTAAGCCTTAAAACCCTAAACCAAAAAACCCTAAACACTAAAACACTAAAACCCTAAAACCCTAAAACCCTAAACCCTGAAAACCTTAACCACTAAAAACCTAAAACCTTAAAACCTTAAACCCTGAAAACGTTAACCACAAAAACTCTAAACCCTAAAACCATAAACTCTAAACCCTAAACCCTAAACGTTAAACTGTAAACTCTAAAACCCTAAAACCCTAAACCTTAAACCCTAAGCCTTAAAACCCTAAAACCAAAAAACCCTAAACCCTAAACCCTATAACCCTAAAACCCTAAACCCTAAAAACCTTAACCACTAAAACCCTAAAACCCTAAACCCTGAAAAACTTAACCACTAAAACCCTAAAACCCTAAACCCTGAACCCTAAAAGCCTAAAACCCTAAACTCTAAACCCTAAAACCGTAAAACCCTAAACCCTAAAGCCTTAAAACCCTAAACACTAAATCCTAAACCTTAAACCCTAAAACCCTAAGCCCTATGTAATAGCCCGGATTTCTAAATCAATACATATGTTGGCTATTATTTATTTTAATGGTTAAAATTTAGAATTTTGATGGAATGGATGGTAAATGGATCAAAATTTGAACAATGGCCCAAGTATGGTCCAATGGGCCATGGATTGGATTAGTTTCATTTAAATGGGTCAAGGATGGTCAATTGGGTCAAATACCCATTTGGGACCCAATGGGTCAAGATGGTTTGAGCATTAGGGTAAAATGGGTAGGAGGTGAATTTAATTGGGCCATGGGCCCAATGGATTGAAGTGATTAAGAATCACCTAAGTTAAATTGGAAATTATCCAAGTGTTATGGTCTAGTGGGGCCCAACTCCACCTCATCAAGTGAGGTGGCATATGGACCATGACTTAGGTGGGTCCGATCACCATGGTTGACTGGGTCAACCATGGATAAGTCAAAGGGAATTAAGGAGGATCAAAGTAAAATAAGTTGAGTTAAATTAATTTAAATCACCTAAGTTAAGTGGGACCCACCTCCACCTCATCAAGTGAGGTGGCGGGTGGGCTAAGGCATTGGTGGGACCGGCTACCATGGTTGACTTGGTCAACCATGGGTGGATTCTTGGAAAATTTAAGGGAAATAAATGGAATTAAATTGTGTAATTAAGTGACCTAAGTTAAAAATCAAGTGAGTTAAATAAGGGGGTGAGTCACTTAGATAATGAATGAGTCAAGTGGGTGGTTTCATCTCATGGAAACCACCCAAATCATCAAGACCAAACCACCCAAATTCGTTGGCTGATTTGGAGTGCTACATGGAGGGCATGCCTCCCCCTTGGCTAGACCAAAAGCCTAGGTGGAGGGCATGTCTTGGCCAAGAAAGAGGTGGCGGTGCCACCTCATCCAAACCCACCAAAACCGTTGGCCATGGAAGGGTGGTATGCTAGACAAAGATCCATAAAATGGGGGCAAGCTTGGGCATGCATTGGCCCATTGTGAGGTGGTGGCTCCACCTCACCCAAACCACCATGAAAACCCAAGCCCAAAACCGTGTACATGGGTGGTTTACTAGACAAGAGGCCTAAGATCAAGGGTATGCATGGACTATGATTGTTTAACGCCTGCCCCTTTTCACCGAAATCAGAGTCTATTTTTTTTTTTAAAAGAAGAGTAACAAAGGGCGCGGACGTCAAGAAGCGAGTTAAGTCCGAGCTTTTAAAGCCCGGCCCTTAACTGGCCAACCCTACGTGTGCGTGGAAACTAAGTCTACGAAAAACGGTTCACACGTAGAAAGCAAGCTTGCGGAATACTAAATTAAGTGCGAAAATATAATAGAGTCTATCCTACACATTTTCAGATAGCAAGGAAGATACATTCATTTAATTACTAAAATACCACTAAATCGTACTGTCCAAAATAAAGTCCAAAACATAGCAAGTAATTTAAGTTATTACATTCCGACGAGCTAAGTTACTCAAAATTACATTTCCAAAATAAAACTTAAATAAACTAAACAGCTTGCTTCCCCAAGCTCCTAAGCTTGGCTCCCGTCTCGTCCTCCGTTTCCGCCATCTCCTGCGTCATTAGCTAGGGTAGAAGTATGGCGTTAGACAACGCGCCCAGTAGGACTCCGAGTAGGGCTAACACATGGATTAGTGGTAACAAAACATATAGATAATATCATATCCAAAACCATACAATTTGGTGCAATGTCATGCAATGGGTGTCCTATGTCATGAATCCCACCCATCATCCATACCATCATGCTGCCATATCCCCCTTGACGGAAAAACCTCATCACGATATAAACAATCACAAAGCATCCCCCCTTGACGGTAAAACCTCGTCAAGGTGTAAACAATCACAAATCATCCCCCTTGATGGCAAAGCCTCGTCAAGGAGTCCCCATGCTTGCTTCTCGGTCGCTCCGACAGAGCATGGACTCCTGTTATATCTCATAATATCCCTCTCGATGGATGAAACACATCAAGATATCCCCATGCTTGCTTCTCGGTCGCCCCGACGGAGCATGGACTCCGGTTTCATTTCATCCTTCCCATACCATATCCCTCCCATGTCATGCATGAGATGTAGATGCCATATGCCATGTAATATATATGATCATAGTCATAAAACCCATCTTAAAACCATTACATGATTACCAAAATAAATCAAAAGAAAACCATCACATAATACTTAATCCATGACCAAAATAAATCAAAGGAAAAACCATCACATAATACTTAATCCATGGCTTAGAAAAAGGTAGGAATCCTACCGAATACCGATTAGCGTCCTTTTACGTTTTCGTTCACAAACCCGGTCGCCGATCGCTCACCGCTTGCGATGTCCTGTACCTTATTATACATTACCAAATCAGTCCATATTTTAATCACGTCCAAGTCCATTATCCAAGCCTTAGTGGGGTTCGGCCTTACACCACGGCCGAAACCTACTAGTTAGGTTTGTGGGTCCCATTTAATCCTTTAACCATATTAATTTTGTGAGTTTAAAAACCAACACCCTAGGCTTCATTTAATCATACCTAAGGTCATTACTTAGAGCCCCTAAGTCCATGATCATTTCCCATGGGGTTCTTGAATTTGGCCATTATTTACAATTTTGCCACTACCCCTTCCATGGTTAAATCATTCACTTTTCCATGTACATTATGGTCCATAATTGATCCATAACTTAGACCCATTAATGATCCATAACTTAGGTCCGTTAATGACCCATCAACCATGTCATATGATCATTAAAATTAGCCATTTAATTAACCTAATCCTTATTCACTTAAACACATACAAAACCCCGTACTTAGCCCATAATTGATCCATAATCCTGGATCCATTAACGTTCCATCAACCATGATATGTTCATTAACAAATCAGTCCTTAACTTACCTAATTTTCCACTAATTAAAGCATATATATAGACCTAAATCTTAGCCCTTCAATTGGTTCACAATTGGGTCATTTACCACATTTTTGATCCATAAACTTATATCCCTCAATGACTCACCAATCATATCATGGAATAATTAAAATCAGTCCTTCAATTTAGCCCTATCCCATTAATTTAAACACACATAAGTCAACTTAACCCATCAATCGACCTACAAATGGGTCATGGGTTTTATTTAAAATCAGCTCCTTTAATTCAACCTAATCCCCATTTTTCCTTGGGTCTTTCTCACCACATTTAGATCCATAATAAGCCCTCCCATGAGGAGTTTCATCATGCATTTAAATCATCAATTTTGATCATTACTAACTACATTTAAAATCCATTGAAGTTGCCAACATTCCTTACTATGGTCTAAGTACTTCTAAATTCACCAATCACTCTCCATGGTTTTTATCATTGTTTCCACCCCTTTTAAAAAATCACTAATACCCATTCATTTAAAACCTTTATAAATCATTAACCCCTTTTCCATAGCCTCCATTCTCTAAATCCATTAAAATTCTAACACCATGAGAAGGTTCACATCATGCATTTCCCCTTTAAAATTATTACATTCAATCATTAAAAAAAAACTAAAATCATTAATCATCCCTTCATGATTCTAACCCTAAAAACTCCATTAAAAATCCTTAATTACCTACCATGGTTTTCTTCATTAAGCTCCCTTTAAAATTTACAAACATTGACCCTTTTTAAACCTCCAAATTATTAATGCATTACTCCATATCTTCCATCCTTCTAAACCCATTTAAAACTACCATTACATCACCATAGGATTTAAAAACATTTCATCCCTAAAATCTCCCCATGGTTTTATTTTTAAAACATTATTTCCCACACTTAAAAAAAATCCATTTTAAACTATCACCATTCTCAACCATTTTTCCTTATTTTTACACCCTTCAAATTTACAAACACATAACCCTAGGGTTCGGCCATACACCATGGCCGAACCCATGGTTCATGGTTCACTCCCATCTATGCCTTTCAAGGCCATAAAACCATTTACATTTTCATGAATTTCTTCATTTAAAACCCTTTAAAAAATCACTACATTTGATCATTAAAATCTTAAAACCCTAAATCATCCTCCATGGCTTCCATTCTTTATAAACCCTAATAAATCAATTAATCACCTACCATGGTTTTGACCTTAAAAACTCCATTCCAATTTACTTAATTACTCACCATGATTCCTTCCAAAAATTCCATACATCCATTGCTTAAATAATTTAATTACATAATGTCCTTAATCCATTTATTTTTCTTAACCCTAATTTACCCATTAGGGTTTTGTCCAATTTTCATCCTTCCATTGGATGGATTTGAGATCCAAGGCCTATGATAATTTGGCAATTATTTAAATCCAAGAAATGGACCCATTTATAAACCTTAAAAAAAAAACTAACCTCTTGTTTTAGAAAATACTTACAATCCGACGGCTCCTCAGACTTTTCCTTCTCCTCTCGGATTCCTTGGCATTCTCTTCTCTCCTTCTCCTTGATTGGTCGGCTAAGATGTGCTTGACCCAATGAAAAACCCCAATACTTGGGTCGGCTAAGATAGGGTTAGATTTGAGAGAGGGAAGGGAGGAGAAGATGG
This sequence comes from Chimonanthus praecox, assembly GCA_022113865.1. Classification (NCBI taxonomy): domain Eukaryota; kingdom Viridiplantae; phylum Streptophyta; class Magnoliopsida; order Laurales; family Calycanthaceae; genus Chimonanthus; species Chimonanthus praecox. Next base: position 31,536,034 of record CM039089.1, on the reverse strand, counting down.
AGATAACTAACCCAAGGTCTTGATCTTGGAGTGATGGGCCCAAGCTTGCACTTCTCCTCTCTTTTCTTCTCTTCTTTTCTCCTTAGTTTTTCTTCTTCTTTCTTTCCTTGGTGTGGGACGGTGGTGGAGAGCAAGAGATGAAAAAAAATGAGATAAGATAAAAACCAACACCTTTTGGTTTCTTAGACTTTACTCCACCATTTAATTCCTCCACCAACCCATATGAAATATTTTTCATGCTTTATGGTGGTGGTTGTAACAAACCACCACCCTAGCCAACGTTTTTGCTTAGAGATAAAGTGGAATGGTTTGGGTCTTCCATCTTTTGACCCCTTTGACCACCTTTTTGGATAATTTAATTATTTAATTAATTAAGTCCTTTAACTTAGGTTAATTAATCCCCATTTAATTTCCTTAATTCTTCTTGATTCCTCTCCATTAATCCAACCATGGTTGATCAAGTCAACCATGGTGGCCGGCTCCACCAATTCTTGATCCACGGAGGTGGGTCCCAATCGGCCATGTCACCTTAGTCAATTCATCACCAACTTAGGTGATTTAATTTAATCCATTTTCAACTACTTGGATCACCATTGGGCCCATGGCCCAATTACATTCACCTCCTACCCATTTACCTTAGAGTTTACATCATCTTGATCCATTGGGTCCCAAATGGGTATTGGGCCCAATTTGATCATCCTTGGCCCAATTGACCATCATTGACCCTTTAAATGAATTTAAATCCAATCCATGGTCCATTGGGCCATACTTGGGTTTTTGTCCAATTTTTTATCCATTTACCATCTACTCCATCAAATTTCCCAATTTCCATCATTAAAATAAATAATAGCCACATTTTTATTGATTTAAAAATTCCGGGCTATTACAAATTGGGCAAAATGGGAGGTGGTGGAGTCAAACCCAAGCAAACCAAAATGAAATGGGAAAAGTCTAGGGTTTCATCTCATTTCCCATCTCATTTCCCATCTCACCTCTCTCCCTCCCTCTCCTAGCCATCTCCCCTCTCTTCCAAGACCAAGAAGAAGAAAAAACTTAGAAAAATAAGAGAACATTCCAAGCTTGGCCGACCACCACCCTAAGATCAAAGACTTAGGGTATTTTTCTATCCTCTCCTCCTTCCCCTCTCTCAAACCTATCTCTATCTTGGCCGAACTAGCCCTTGGAGATTTCATTGGATCAAGCTCACCATTGGCCGAACATCAAGGAGAAGAAGGAAGGAGAAAGGCTAAGGATCAAGAGGAGCAAAAAGAAACCGGAGGAGCCGCGGGATCGGTAAGTTGCACTCAACAAGATTTTATATTTTTTTAGGAACTAAAGGAAGTCATGAAGGTCCATTTTGTTGGATTGAAAAGTGGCCAAAACATTATGGCCATGGATTTAAAATCCATCCAAGGGATGAGATAGGAAATGGACAAACCCTAATGGGTAAGGTAGGCTATGAATAATGAAACAAATAATGACATTATATATAGATTATGCATGCATGATGGCAAGAAGGGTTCAAGGATCATGGTTCGGCCATTGCATGGCCGAACCCTAACTGTTATGGAGATGTGGAAAGGACCCCATGCATGACTAAAATAAGGTGTATGGTCTAAGATTTATGGTTTGGCCTTTGCATGGCCAAACCCTAGGTTTCTATGTATGTGGATCATAAGGACAAAAAATGGATTGGATGAGGTTCGGCCATGGTGTATAGCCGAACCCCATGAAGATGTATTAATGATTTTGAGGTTTGGAATTGTTAAAGGTTAGTAAAATCTGAAGGGGTTAAATGAGGAAAACCATGAAGAAATATTGGTGATTTTTATGGTCCCAAACATGGTAAATAAGGATTCCTACCTCATTGTAAGCCATGGATTATGTGTGTATGAATGTTTTACTTGATTTATTTTGGTAATCAAATGACATGTTTTAAGATGGGATTTACATGCTATGGTTTGAAATATTATTAAATGGGGATGAAATGAAACCGGAGTCCATGCTCCGTTGGGGCGACCGATAAACATACATGGGGATATTATGTGTTTATGATATCTTGATGAGGGTTTTTTCATCAAGAGGGACAGAGTGGGACTCATGACATATGACACCCATGGCATGACATTGATTGCATGGTTTTGCTATACTATTACCTATGTGTTTTGTTATCACTAATTCATGTGTTAACCCTACTCGGAGTACCTACTGGGCGCGTTGTCTGACGCAGGAAATGGAGGAAATGAAGGATGTGATGGGAGCCAAGCGTAGGAGCTTGGAGGAGCGAGCTAGTTTATTTACTTAAGTTTATTTTGGAAATGTAATTTGAGTAACTTAGCTCGTTAGACTGTAATAATTTAGACTATTGCTTTGGTTTGGACTTTTATTTGGATATTATAATTTTGAGGTATTATTATTAATTAAGTGATGTAACTTCCTTTCTATCTAAAATTGGTAGGATAGATTCTATTATAATTCCGCATTAAGTTATAATTCCGCGAGCCTACTTTCTACGTGTGAACCGTTCTCGTGGACTTACTTCCACGCACACGTAGGGTTGGCCAGTTAAGGGCCAAGCTTTGGAAGTTCGGACTTAACTCGCGTCGTAACGTCCCCTGCCCTTTGTCACTCTCTTATTTTCAAAAAAAAAAAAATAATGAGCTCTGATTTTCGGTTAAGCATAGTGAAAAGGGGGGGGGGGGGGGGGGGGGGGGGGCGGCGTTACACCCTAAAATCCTAAAACCCTAAACACTAACCGTAAACCCTAAACTCTAAAACACTAAAACCCCAACCTCTAAATCCCTAAACCCTTAAAACCCTAAACTCTAAATCCTAAAACCCTACCTTAAACCCTAAAACCCGACCTTAAACCCTAAAACCCTAAACCATAAAACCTAAAACCAAAAACACTAAAACATAAAAATCTTAAACCCCAAATCAAAAAGCCTAAACCTAAAATCTAAACTCTAAACACTAAAGCCTAAACCCTAAACCCTAAAACCCAAAAACCCAAAAACTCTAAACCCTAAACCCTAAACACTAAAATCCTAACCGTAAACCCAGAACCCTAAATCCTAACCCTAAACCCAAAACCCTAAAACCCTAACCCCTAAGCCCTAAACCCTAATACCCTAAAACCTAAACCATAAAACCCTAAACCCTAAATCGTACGACCGTAAGACCCTAAAATACCTTAAATCCTAAACCCTAAACCACTAAAACCCTCAAATCCTAACCCTAATCCCTAAACCCTAAACCGTAAACCGTAAACCGTAAACCCTAAACCCTAATCCCTAAAACCCAAAAACCGTAAACCCAAAATTCTAAAAACCGTAAACCCTGAAACCCTATCCTAAACCCTAAAACCCTGAAACCCTACAACCCTACAACCCTACAACCCTAAACCCTAAACCCTAAACCTTAACCCCTAAAACCCTAAACCGTAAACCGTAAACCCTAAATCCAAAAACCTACCCAAAACCCTAAGACGTAAAAACAATAAACCCTAAACCATAATCCCTAAAACCCTAAAACCCTAAACCCTAAATTCTAAAACCATAAACCCTAAAACCCTACCCTAAACTCTAAAACCCTGAAACCCTAAACCTAGCCCTAAATCCAAAAATCCAAAAACCCTAAAACGCAAAAACCCTAAACCCTAAACCCTAAAACCCTAAAACCCTAAACCCTAAACTACTAAAACCCTAAAAACCTAAAACCCTAAGCCCTAAAACCTAAACCCTAAACCCTAAAACCTAAACCCTAACCCTAAACACTATACCCTAAACCCTAAACCCCTAAAACCGTATACCCCTAAAACCACAAACCCTAAACCCCAAAAACCCTAAAATCCAAAAACCCTAAAACCCTAAACCCTAAATTCTAAAACCATAAACCCTAAACCCTACCCTAAACCATATAACCCTGAAACCCTAAACCCCAACCCTAAACACAAAAACCCTAAACCCTAAAACCCTAAAACCCTAAACCCTAAACCCTAAAACCCTAAAACCCTAAACCCTAAATCCTAAACCCTAAACTACTAAAATCCTAAAAACCTAAAAGCCTAAACCCTAAAACCTAAATCCTGACCCAAAACCCTATACCCTAAATGTAACGCCCACCCCTTTTCACTGAAATCAGAGTCTACTATTTATTTTTATTTTTTTGAAATAAAAGTGATAAAGGGCGTGACTCCCGTCGTGACGTCCGCGCCCTTTGTCACTTTTATTTCAAAAAAAAAAAAATAGACTTTGATTTTGGTGAAAAGGGGCGGGCGTTACAGTTGGTATCAGAGCGAATATCAGAAGAATGAATCTCTCGAAGTAAGATTAAGACGGTTGCATGTCTCACTGACAGCTAAGAATTCCAACTGACCGACTCTTCGGAGTCCGCTGCACGGGGGCCGGGTTAATTTACTTCGATTGACTCAGACTGAAGCATTCAATCTGAGAGTAACATTTGACGTAAAGAAATGATAGCAAGGGAAGGACAATCATTATAAGTAATGGATTTATCAAACATAGCAAATAGGGCTTACTTCCCCCAAAATGAGAAAACAAAATCTAGATTTTTCCCCAAATTGATGGAACATTGATGGATTTATCAAATGTAGGAAAATTTCCCCGATCTCACCAAATGAAACAAACATTGATACTTAGGAAAAAAATTTCCCCAAATTGGAAAGAAATACATGACACTTAGGGAGTTTTACGAAAACCAAGTGTGTTTATTTAATCTCCCCCAAATGGAAAGAAACGATATTTGATACTTAGGAAATTCCCCCCCCCCCCCCAAAAAAAATGAAGTATACTTAGTCGATAATTATCCCCCAATTTGAAGAAAATATTTGATACTTAGGAAACATTTTCCCAAACTATGAACATGACAATTTTATGAAGGAACTAAGTCAATAAATATTGTTCAATGACTTAGGAAATGCCTCGGAAGAGAAAAACCCGACAAAACCCACGAGTAGAGGAAGAGGTACCACCACAGCATCAAGAGGAGGTACAGCCACCGCATCAAGAGGGAGTACAACCACCACATCAGGAGGAGGGACAGAAAAGTGTGAACCTGTCGGTTGTGCCCCCCGAGTTGAAAGAATTGGTTCAAGCAGTGGTCACCTCTGTCCTTCAACAGCACTTGAATGGGTATGCGACCACCAGCGACTCCAACAAACGGAATATGGTTAGGGATTTCCAGCAACAGTGCCCTCCCTACTTCACGGGAAAATAAGGGGCTGTCGGAGCAGATCATTGGTTGAAGTAGATCACCCAAATCTTGAATCTGCTTCAGATTTCCAGTCCTGCTGACAGAATCTTACTGGCTACATCTCAATTGATCGAGGATGCCGGTAATTGGTGGGAAGTGGTGGAAAAACAGCAAGCACTGGTGCCGAAAGGGGAGAGGACTACCATGACATGGGAATGGTTCTCAGCCACTTTTCTAAAGCAGTATTTTCCGGAGGAGGAAAGAGAGAGCCAGACTCAGGCCTTCCTATCATTGGTACAAGGCAATATGACGGTGGCAGAGTATCACAGAGAATTCCTTAGGCTATCCGTCTATGCATTCTACATGGTGGATACTGAGCACCGGAGGGCCCGTAAGTTTGAGCAGGGCCTTCGGCCGAGCATCAGGGCTAGGGTAACCATTTTCAAGGAACCTACACTAGCAGGGGTGGTCAGCAGGGCTACTATAGCGGAGCGAGAGCTGAATGAGATAGTACGGTTTGACAACCGCAGAGGGCAAAGTGGGCAGGGTGCATTTCAACCCAACAAGAAGTTCCGCCCGAACTTTACCAGACCCTCACCCTCCACTGGATCTGCAGGGGGCTTTTGCCCCAATTAGCCTTCCCCATCAGCATCAGTCACTCAGGACCCACGAGGTGGGAACACATGTTATCAGTGTGGCCAGCAGGACCACTTTAAGAGGGAATGTCCACAGATCAGTAGACCCTCTCAGTTCAAGGGCCTCTTCCACCCTCCAGCTAGACCAGCTCAGTCACGAGGAGGCAGGACTTACAACCAGTGGGGACGGGCGCCAAACCCTACAGGATCTGGACGGCTTTTTACCATGCCTTCTCCAGTGGCGGTGGATTACTAGGTGATTCAAGGTATGGCCGTAGTTGGTAGTTCCTATACTATTACATTGCTCGATTCTGGAGCTTCCCAGTCATTTATATCTGCTGCATTCATATCTGCTACGGGTACATTAGTACAAAACCTGTCCACATCACTTACCATTGTATCCCCCGTCGGAGACACATCTTTGGGACTCATATGTACGGCGTTGAAAACTGAACTCGCGGGATTCAGATTCGAGTTCAACTATTTGGTAATCGATATGGCTGAGTACGATGTTATATTTGGCATGGACTGGTCGGCTACATTCCAGACCCATATTGATTGCCATCTTCGTAGGGTGATATTTTGGTCACCCGAGGGAAAGCGGTACGTGGTACATGCTGACAGACAGGGCATCCCTAGAAGGTTGCAGGAAGAATTGAACCATCTTGCCTTGAACAGCCTCAGATTAAATAGGGCACCAGTGGCTGAACTTCTGGCGGTAGTAGCAAATTTTGCTGAGGTATTCCAATAGAACTCCCTGGTTTGCCACCCAAGAGGGAGATAGACTTTGAGATCAAGTTATACCCCGGCGCCGCTCCAGTATGATTGCCCCATTACAGGATGGCACCGGCTGAGATGACAGAGCTAAAGAAGCAGATTGATGAACTGCTCAGACTGGGTTTTATTCGGAACAGCACATCCGCATGGGGAGCCCCAGTATTATTTGTGAAAAAGAAAGACGGTACCCTTCGGATGTGTGTGGACTATAGAAAATTGAACCAGCTGACTGTCAGGAACAAATATCCCCTACACAGGATAGATGATCTGTTTGATCAACTTAGGGGTTCCTCTCACTTCTCCAAGATTGATCTGATGTCCGGGTACCATTAAATCCGGGTTAGGGAAGAGGATATAGAGAAGACAACTTTCAGGACACTATACGGCCTATATGAATATGTAGTCATGCCATTTGGACTCACAAATGCACCGGTTGTGTTCATGGACCTGATGAATAGGATATTCCGTCCTTACTTGGATCAGTTTGTGATTGTATTCATTGATGATATTCTGGTACATGGCCGAACCCCATTGGGGATGAACTTGGACGTAGACATTTTTAAAGGTAACCTTAAGTATGGATTAAATGAAGCCTAGGGTGGCTGGTTTTTAGACTTACGCGATTAAAAAACATGTTAATGGACTAAATGGGACCCACAAGACCTAGATAGTGAGGTTTGGCCATGGGGTATGGCCGAACCCCACTAAGATGTAATATATGGGCTTAAAAATGGTTAAAACGAGGACTAATTATTTGTGTATAATAAGGTACTGGACATCGCAATCGGTGCGCGATCGGCGACCGGATTCGGGAACGGAAAAACGTAAAGACGCTAATCGGTATTCAGTAAGATTCTTACCTTTTTGTAAGCCGTGGATTATGTGTATGTGATGGTTTCCTTGATTTATTTCGATAATTATATGATTTATTTTAAGATGGATTTTAATGCTATGGATTATATTTTAATACTATGAATTATGAATTAAGAATATGAATTATATATATTACATAGCATAATGCACTTACATCTCATGCATGGCATGGGCGGGAAAATAAAAGAACCGGAGTCCATGCTCCGTCGGGGCGACCGAGAAGCAAACATGGGGATAGCCTGAGGTGTTATAACCGGAGTTCACGCTCCGTCGGGGCGACCGAGAAGCAAACATGGGGATAGCTTGATATTCTATAACCGGAGTCCATGCTCCGTCGGGGCGACCGAGAAACAAACATGGGGACACCTTGACGAGGCCTTGCCATCAAGGGGGATATGACATTGTATGATGGTATGGATGATGGGTGGGACATATGACATAGGCACCCATGGCATGGCATTCATTTTATGGGTTTTATCATATTGTTATCTATATGCTTGTTATCACTAATCCATGTGCTAGCCCTACTCGGAGTCCTACTGGGCGCGTTGTCTAACGCCCTACTTCTACCCTAGCTGATGGCGCAGGAGACGGCGTAAACGGCGGACGCGACGGGAGCCAAGCTTAGGAGCTTGGGAAAGCGGCTACTTAGTTTATTTAAGTTTTATTTTGGAAATTGTAATTTAAGTAGCTTAGCTTGTCGGCATGTAATAATTTTAGATTTCTTGCTATGGTTTGGATTTTATTTTAGACATTATGATTATGAGATATTTTAGTAATTTAATGATGTATGAACCCTTCTATTTAAAACTGGTAGGATAGATTCTATTACAACCCCGCATTTTAGTTTAATTCTCCGCAAGCTTACTTCTACGTGTGAACCGTTCTTCATGGACTTAGTCCTATACACACGTAGGGTTGGCCAGTTAAGGGCCGGGCTTTAGAAGCTCGGACTTAACTCGCGTCGTGATGTCCGCGCCCTTTGTCACTTTTATTTCAAAAAAAAAAAAAAAAAGACTCTGATTTCGGTGAAAAGGGGCAGGCGTTACACTTCACTTACAAACCCTTTACAAATCACTACATTTCATTGATTTAAAAGAAAAACCCTACAATCATTAATCACCCTCCATGTCTTCCATTCTTTAAAGCCCTAAAAATTACAATTCACTTACCATGGGGTTCGGCCATGCTACATGGCCGAACCCTATGGCCCATGATTCCAAAAATATATACATCCATGCTTAATCAAATTAACCACATAATGTCCTTAATCCATTTATTTTTCTTAACTTAATTTACCCATTTAGGGTTTGCCCATTTTGTCCCTTTCTCATTTTTCCATTGGATGGATTAGAGATCCAAGGCCTATGATGTTTTGGCCATCACCAAATCCAAGAAATGGATTCCATAATCTCTTCTTAACCTTAAAAAAATTGTAGAATTCTTGTTTAAGAATTACTTACAATCCGACGACTCCTCCGACTTTTCTTTCTCCTCTCGGATCCCTTGGCCTCCTCTTATTTTCTTCTCCTTGATTGATCGGCCAAGATTAGCTTGATCAAGATGAAATCCTCAAAGCTTGAATTCGGCCAAGGTAGGGTTAGATTTGAGAGAGGGAGAGGGGAGAAAAGAATGGAAAAATCATCTGAAGCTTGGGTCTTGAGGTGGTCGGCCAACCCTTGGTTTCTTTTTCCTCTTCTCTAAGTTTTTCTCCTTCTTTTCCTGCTTAGTTTTCTTCTTCTTCCTTCCTTAAGTGTGGGACGATCTTGAGAGGGAGCAAAAGAGAGAGATAACGTGAGAGGGGGGGGGGGGGGGGGGTGTTGGAGAATGAGATGAGAGTTATCTCATTTGGTTAATTAATCCCAACATTAATTAGTCCCACCTACCACACATAGTTTAATGTGTTTAATGGTGGTGGTTGGGATAAAACCACCACCTTTAAGTACATGGTTTATTTTGTGTTTGTTTGGGTGGTTTGTGTTTCTTTGAGTAGTTTTGATCTTCCAACTTTGACCTTTTGACCATCACTTGATTAGCTTAATTAACTTAATTAATTTGATCATTAGGTTAAGTTAATTAATTCCCACTTAATTTAATTCCATTAAACTCCCTCCATGAAATCCACCAATGGTTGACCAAGTCAACCATGGTTGCCGGCCCCACCAATTCTTGGTCTACACGCCACCTCACTTGGTGAGGTGGAGGTGGGTTCCAATCGGCCATGTCACCTTGGTCAATTCATCACCAACTTAGGTGATTTAAATTTAATTAAATCCATTCCTCTTATTGGATCACCATTGGGCCCATGGCCCAATTAAATTCACCCTTACCTATTTACCTTAGAACTTACATTATCTTGACCCATTGGGTCCCAAATGGGTATTTGACCCAATTTGACCATCCTTGGCCCAATTGACCATCATTGACCATTTAAATGATTTTAAATCCAATCCATGGTCCATTGGGCCATACTTGGGCCTTTGTCCATATTTTGATCCATTCACCATTTACTCCATCAATTTTCCAATTTCCACCATTAAAATAATTAATATTCACCTATATATTGATTTACAAATTCCGAGCCATTACACTAAACCCTAAACCCCTAAAACCGTAAACCCCAAAAACCTTAAACCCTAAACCTCTAAAACCCTAAAACACTAAACACTAAACCTTAAACCCTAAACCCTAAACCTTAAACTCTAAACCCTAAAACACTAAAACCCGAAAATCCTAAACCCTAATCCTTCAAACCGTAAAAACCAAAAAACCCGAAACACAAAACCCTAAAACCCTAAACCCTGAAAACCTTAACCACTAAAATCCTAAACCCTTAACCCTAAACTCGAAGCCATAAAACCCTAAACTCTAAAACCCGAAAACCCATAACTCTAAACCTAAGACCCTAAGACCCTAAACCCTAAACCCTAAAATTGTAATACCTTAAAACCTTAAACCCTAAACCACTAAAACCCTAAAAACCTAAAATCTTAAACCCTAAAACCTAAACCTTAAAACCACAAACCCTAAACCCTAAACCGTACAACCGTAAGAACCTAAAACCCTAAACCCTAAATCCTAAACCCTAAACCACTAAAACCCTAAAAACCTAAAACCCTAAACCCTAAAACCTAAACCCTAAAAACCTAAACCCCAAAACCATAAAACCCAAAACGCTAAAATTCCAAAACCCCAAACCCTGTAAAGCTTAACCCCCAAAACCCTAAACCCTAAAACCCTACGTGAAACCCTAAAACCATAAAACCCAAAAAGCCCTAAACCCGAAACCCTAAACCCAAAAACCCTAAAACCCTAAACACTAAAATTTAAACCCTAAATCCTAAACTCTTAAAGCCTAAAACCCTAAACCTTAAAACCCTAAAACCGTATAACCTAAACCCTAAACCCTAAAACCCTAAACACTAAAATCTAAACCCTAAACCCTAAACTCTTAAAGCCTAAAACCCTAAAACTCTAAAACCCTAAACCATAAAACCCTAAACCTTAAAACCCTAAAACCGTATAACCTAAACCCTAAACCCTAAACCCTAAAAACTAAAATCCTAACTCTAAACCCTAAACCCTAAACCCTAAACCCTAACCCTCAACCTTAAACCCTAAACCCTAAACCCTAACCCCTAAACCGTAAACCCTAATACCTAAAACCCTATAAGCCTAAAACCCTAAACCCTGAACCCTAAAACCCTGAAACCCTAAAACCCTAAACCCAAAACCCAAAACCCTAAACCTTAGCCCCTATAACCCTAAACCCTAACCCTAAACCCTAAATCCGAGAACCCTAAACACTAAAACGTAAAAACCCTAAACCAATAAACCGAAAACCTTAAACCATAAAACCCAAAAACCCTAAACCCTAAATCCTAAACCCTAAACCACTAAAACCTTAAAAACCTAAAACTCTAAACTCTAAAACCTAAACCCTAAACCCTAAACCCTATACCCTAACCGTAAACCCCTAAAACAGTAAACACCTAAAATCCTAAACCCCTAAAACCCTAAACACTAAACCCTAAACCCTAAACCTTAAACTCTAAATCCTAAAACCTAAAACCCGAAAATCAAAAACCCTAAGCCTTAAAACCCTAAAACCAAAAAACCCTAAACCCTAGAACCCTTAACCCTGAAACCAAAACCCGAGGCCCTTAACCCTAAACCCCTAAAACCCTAAAACCCTAAACTCTAAAACATATAAACCTTAAAACCCTAAACCCTAATCCTATATTAAACCCTAAAACCCTAAAGCCTTGAAACCCTAAAACCCTAAACCCTAAACCCTAAAATGTAAACTCTAAACCCTAAACCCAAAAACACGAAAACCGTAAAACCCTAAAGCTTAAAACTCTAAAAACGTAAAATCGAAACCCAAAATCCTAAACCCTAAACACTAAAATCCTAACTCTAAACCCTAAACCCTAAACCCCAACCCTAAACCCTAAACCCTAAACCTTAAACCTTAAACCCTAAACCCTAATCTCTAAAACCCTAAAACCTAAACCAAAAAGCCCTAAACCCTAAAACCGTAAAACCCTCAAACCCTAAAACCCTAAACCCTGAACCCTAAATCCTAAACCCTGTAAACCCTAAACCCTAAAAACCCTAAAACCCTAAATCCTAAACCCTAAACCCTAAAACCCTAAACCCTAAAAACCTAAAACCCTAAACCCTAAAACCTAAACCCTAAACCCAAAACCCAAAACCCAAAACCCTAAAACCCAAAACGCTAAAATCCCAAAACCCCAAATCCTGAAAACCTTAACCCCTAAAACCCTAAACCCTACAACCCTACCTGAAACCCTAAAACCATAAAAACCCAAAAAAGCCTACACCCGAAACCCTAAACCCTAAAACCCTAAAATTCTAAACCCCGAAATCTAAACTCTAAACCCTAAACTCTAAAAGCCTAAAACCCTAAAACCCAAAACCTTAAAACCCTAAACCTTAAAACCCTAAAACCGTATAACCTAAACCCTAAACCCTAAAAACTAAAATCCTAACTCTAAACCCTAAACCCTAAAACCGTAAACCCTAAACTGTAAGCCCTAATACCAAAAACCCTATAACCCTAAAACCCTAAACCCTAAATTGTAAAACCGTAAACCCTAAACCTTAAAACCCTGAAACCCTACAACCCTAAACCCTAAAACCCTGAAACCCTAAAACCCTAAACCCAAAACCCAAAACCTTAAAACCCTAAACACAAAACCCTAAACCCTAAAACGTAAAACCGTAAAACCCAAAAGCCCTAAACCCTAAATCCTAAACCCTAAACGCCTAAACCCTAAAACCAAAACCCTAAAACCTTAAACCCTAAAATCCTAAACCCTGAAAACCCTAACCCCTAAAACCCTAAACCCTAAAACCCTACCTTAAACCTAAAACCCTAAAAGCCTAAAACCCTGAACCCTAAAATCTAAACTCTAAACCCTAAAAGTCTAAAACCCTAAACCTTAAAATCCTAAAACTGTAAAACCTAAACCCTAAACCCTAGACCCTAAACCTTAAAAACTAAAATCCTAACTCTAAGCCCAAAACTCTAAACCCTAAGCCCTAACCCTAAACCCTAAACCCAAAACACTAAACCCTAAACCATAAACCCTAAACCATAAACCCTAAACCCTAAGCCCTAATCCCTAAAACCCTAAAATCCTAAAACCCTAAAACCCTAAACCGTAAACCCTAAACCGTAAACCCTAAAACCCTAAACCGTAAACCCTAAAACCCTAAACCCTGAAAACCTTAACCCCTAAAACCGTAAACCCTAAATCCCTACCTCAAACCCTACCTTAAACCAGAAAACCCTAAAACCCAAAAACCCAAAACCCTAAAACCCTAAAACCCTAAACCCTAAACCCTAAACCCTAAAATCTAAACTTTAAACCCTAAACCCTAAAAGCCTAAAACCCTAAAACCCTAAAACCCTAAACCTTAAAATCCTAAAACCGTAAAACCTAAACCCTAAACCCTAAACCCTGAACCTTTAAAACTAAAATCCTAGCCCTAAACCCTAAACCCTAACCCTAAACCATTAACCCAAAACACTAAATCCTAAACTCTAATCTCTAAAACCCAAAAATTCTAAAACCCTAGAACCCTAAACCCTAAATTCTAAACCCGTAAACCATAAAACCCTACCCTAAACCCTAAACCGTAAACCTTAACCCCAAAAACCCTAAAATCTAAACCCTCCAAAAACCCTAAAACCCGAAAACCCTAAACCCGAAAACCCTAAATCCTAAACCCTAAACCACTAATACCCTATAAACCTAAACCCCCAAAATCCTAAATCGAAAACCCTAAAACCCTAAAACCCTAAAACCCTAAAACCCAAAAACTGAAAACCATAAACCCTAAAACCCTAAAACCCAAAAACCCTATACCCTAAATCCTAAACCCTAAACCACTAAAACCCTAAAACCCCAAAACCCTTAAATCTATACCATAAAACCCTAAACCCTAGAACCGTGAAACCCTCAAACCCTAAAACACTAAACCGTAACACCCTAATCCCCTAAAACCGTAACACCCTAAACCTTTAAAACCCTAAACCCAAAGCCCTAAACCCTAAATCGTAAAACTAAAACCATAAACCCTAAAACCCTAAACCCTAAAACCCTAAAGTCCTAAACCCTAAAATCCTAAACCTAGACCCTAAACCCCTAAAACCCTAAATCTTAAAACTCTGAAACCCTAAACCCTAAAACCCTAAAACCATAAACTCTAAACACTAAACCCTAATCCCTAAACACTAAACCCTAAACCCTAAAACTTAAACCCCTAAAATCCTAAACTCTAAAACCCTAAATGTATACCCTAAATCCCAAAAACCCCTAAAACCTTAAACCCTAAATCCTAAAACCCTGAAATCCTAAAACTCAAAACCCTAAACCCTAAACCCTAAAACCCTAAAATCCTAAACTTTAAACCCTAAACCCTAAACCCTAAAACCCTAAACCCTATACCCTAAAATCTATACCCTAAACCCTAAACCCTAAAAGCCTAAAAGCCTAAAAGCCTAAAACCCTAAACCCTAAACCGTAAAACCTAAACCCTAAACCCTAAACCCTAAACCATAAAAACTAAAATCCTAACCCTAAACCCTAAACCCTAAACCCCAAACCCTAACCCTAAACCCTAAACCTAAACCCTATACCCAAAACCGTAAACCCTAAACCCTAATCCCTAAACCCCTAAAATCCTAAAACCCTAAAACCCTAAAACCCTAAATCCTAAATTCTAAAACCGTAAACTATAAAACCCTACACTAAACCCTAGCCGTAAACCTTAACCCCTAAAATCTAAACCCTAAATCCAAAAACCCTAAACCCTAAAACCCGAAAACGCTAAACCCAAAACACTAAAACCCTAAAACCCCAAACCTTCAACCCTAAACCCTAAAAAACTAAAACCCAAGAACACTAAACCCTAAATCCTACACCCTAAACCACTAAAACCCTAAAAACCTAAAACCTAAACCTTAAAACCTAAAACCTAAATACTAAACCCCTAAAACCGTTAAACCTAAAACCCGAAACCCTAAAACCTAAAACCTAAAACCTAAACCCTAAACCCCATACCCTAAACGCTAAACCCCTAAAACCGCTAACCCCTAAAACCCTAAACCCTAAACTCCTAAAGCCCTAAAACCCTAAACACTAAACCCTAAACCCTAAAACGCTAAAACTAAAAAACCAAAAACCCTAAACCCTAAACTCTAAAACCCTAAAGCCCAAAAACCCTAAACCCAAAATCCTAAACCCTAAACCACTAAAACCCTAAAAACCTAAAACCTAAAACCTAAAACCTAAACCCTAAACCCTAAATCCTAAGCCCTAAACCACTAAAACCCTAAAAACCTAAAACCCTAGACCCTAAAGCCTAAACACCAAAACCCTAAACCGTAAACCCTAAATCCCAAAACCATAAAACCCTAAAACCTTAAACCCTAAAGCACTGCCTTAAACCCTAAAACTCTAAAACCCTAAACCCTAAACACAAAAATCTAAACCCTAAACCCTAGACCCTAAAAGCCTAAAAGCCTAAAACTCTAAACCTTAAAATCGTAAAAACCAAATCCTAAACCCTAAACCCTAAAACCTAACCCTAAACCCTAAACCCTAAACCCTAAACCCTAAACCGTAAAACCCTAAATCCCTAAAACACTAAACCCAAAATTCTAAAACCGTAAACCGTAAAACCCTACTCTAAACACTAAAACCATGAAACCCTAAACGCTAATCCCTAAACCATAACCCCTAAATCCCTAAACCCTAAACCCTAAACCCTAAATCCAAAACCCTAAACCCTAAAACCAAAAACCCTAAAGCCAAAGCCCTAAAACCCAAAAACCCGAAACCCTAAAGTCTAAACCCCTAAAATGTTAAAATACTAAACCCATAAACCTTAAACCCTAAAGCCTAAACCCCTAAAATGCTAAAACCCTAAAACCCTTAATCCTAAACACTAAACTCTAAACCCTAAACCCTAAACAGTAAAATTCTAAAACCCTAAATCCCTAAAACCCTAAACCCAAAATTGTAAAACCGTAAACCCTAAAACCCTACTCTAAACACTAAAACCCTAAAACCCTAAACACTAAACCCTAAACCTTAACCCCTAAATCCCTAAATCCTAAACCCTAAACCCTAAATCCAAAAACCCTAAACCCTAAAACCCAAAACCAGTAAACCCTAAACCCTAAAACCCTAAACCTTAAACCCTAAAACCCTAAAACCATAAAACCCTTAAACCCTAAATCCAAAACCCAAAACCACTAAAACCATAAAAACGTTAAAACCCTAAACCCTAAACGCTAAATCCTAAAACCGTAAACCTTTAAAACCCTAAACCCTAAACCCAAAAACCCTAAATACCTAAACACTAAACCCTAAACCCTAAAACCTAAACTCTAAACACTAAAACCCTAAAACCCTACCTTAAACCCTAAAACCCTAAAACGCAAAAAACCCTATACCCTATAACCTAAACCGAAAACCCTAAAATCCTAAACCTTAAACCCTAAAATCTAAACCCTAAACCCTAGACCCTAACAGCCTAAAACCCTAAAACTCTAAACCTTAAAACCCTAAACGCGTAAAACCTAAACCCTAAACCCTAAACCCTAAAACCTAACTCTAAACCCTAAATCCCTAAGCCGTAAAACCCTAAATCCTTAAATCCCTAAAACCCTAAACCCAAAATTCTAAAACCGTAAACCCTAAAACCCTATTCTAAACGCTAAAACCCTAAAACCCTAAAACCCTAAAACCCTAAACCCTATTCTAAACACCAAAATTCTAAAACCGTAAAGCCTAAAACCCTATTCTAAACACTAAAACCCTAAAAGCCTAAATGCTAAATCCTAAATCCCTAAGCCCTAAACCCTAAACCCTAATCCCTAAATCCAAAAACTCTAAACCCTAAAATCCAAAAACCCTAAACCCAAAACCCTAAAACCCTAAAGCCCTAAACCTTAAACCCTAAAACCCTAAAACATTAAAATCCAAAAACTCTAAACCCTAAAATCCAAAAACCCTAAACCCAAAACCCTAAAACCCTAAAGCCCTAAACCTTAAACCCTAAAACCCTAAAACTTTAAAACCCAAAACATTAAATCCTAAACCCTAAACCACTAAAACACTAAAACCCTAAACTTCCTAAAACTCTAAAACCATAAACCCTAAATCCTAAACCCTAAACCACTAAAACCCTAAAAACCCAAAACCCTAAACATTAAAACCTAAAACCTAAGCCCTAAACCCTAAACCCCTAAAACCGTTAACCCCGAAAACCCTAAACCCCTAAAACCCTAAAACCCTAAACCCTAAACCCTATACCCGAAACTCTAAACCCTAAAACCCTAAAGTCCGAAAATCCTAAACTCTAAACCCTAAAACCGAAAAACCAAAAACTATAAATCCTAAACCCTAAAACCCTATACCCTAAATCCTAAACCAAAACCCCTAAAACCCAAAAACCCCCAAACCCTAAGACCTAAATCATAAAACCTTAAACCCTAAAACCCTCAAACCCTAAAACCCTAAACACCTAAAACCATAACACCCTAAACCTCTAAAACCCTAAACTTAAAACACTAAGCCCCAAATCGTAAAACCAAAACCCTAAACCCTAAAACTCTAAAACCCTAAACCCCTAAAACCGTAAACCTTAAACCCTAAAATCTACACCCTAAACCCTAAACACTAAAACCATAAAACCGTAGAACCCTAAAACCGTAAAACCTAAACCCTAAACCCTAAACCCTAAGCCATAAAAACTAAAATCCTAACCCTAAACCCTAAACCCTAAACCCCAAATCCTAACCCTAAACCCTAAACCCTAAACCTAAACCCTATACCCAAAACCGTAAACCCTAATACCTAAAACCCGAAATCCAAAATTCTAAAACCGTAAACCATAAAACCCTACCCTAAACCCTACCATAAACCTTAACCCCTAAAACCCTAAAATCTAAACCCTAAATCCAAAAACCCTAAACCCTAAACCATAAAAGCTAAAATCCTAACCGTAAACCCTAAACCCTAAACCTAAACCCTATACCCAAAACCGTAAAACCTAAATCCTAAAGCCTAAAACCCTAAATCCAAAATTCTAAAACCGTAAACCATAAAACCCTACCCTAAACCCTACCGTAAACCTTAACCCCTAAAACCCTAAAATCTAAACCCTAAATCCAAAAACCCTAAACCCTAAAACCAGAAAACCCTAAACCCAAAACCCTAAAACCCCAAACCTTCAACCCTGAACCCTAAAAAACTAAAACCCTAGAACACTAAACCCTAAATCCTAAACCACTAAAACCCTAAAAACCTAAAACCTAAAACCTAAACACTAAACCCCTAAAACCGTTAAGCCCTAAAACCCGAAACCCTAAAACCTAAATCTAAAACCTAAACCCTAAACCCCATACCCTAAACGCTATCCCCCAAATCCGTTAACCCCTAAAACCCTAAACCCTAAACCCTAAACTCCTAAAACCCTAAAACCCTAAACACAAAACCCTAAACCCTAAAACCCTAAAACTAAAAAACCAAAAACCCTAAACCCTAAACTCTAAAACCCTAAAGCCCAAATGCCCAAAAACCCAAAACCAAAAATCCTAAACTCTAAACCACTAAAACCCAAAAACCCAAAAACCTTAAACCCTAAAACCTAAACCCTAAAACCCTAAGCCCTAAATCCTAAGCCCTAAACCACTAAAACCTTAAAAACCTAAAACCCTAAACCCTAAACCCTAAACCCTAAACCCTAAACCCTAAAACCATAAAACCCTAAATCCCTAAATCCTAAAACACAGCCTTAAACCCGAAAACCCTAAAGCCCTAAACCCTAAACCCAAAAAACTAAACCCTAAACCCTAGACCCTAAAAGCCTAAAAGCCTAAAACTCTAAACCTTAAAACATTAAAATCATAAAACCCAAACCCAAAACCCTAAAACCTAACCCTAAACCCTAAACCGTAAAACCCTAAATACCTAAAACCCTAAACCCTAAATACCTAAAACTGTAAACCCTAAAACCCTACTCTAAACACTAAAACCATGAAACCCTAAACGTTAAACCCTAAACCATAACCCCTAAATCCCTAAACCATAAACCCTAAATCCAAAACCCTATACCCTAAAACCCAAAAACCCTAAAGCCAAAACCCTAACTCCCTAAAACCCAAAAACCCGAAACCCTAAAGTCTAAACCCCTAAAATGGTAAAACCCTAAAACCCTAAACCCTAAAGCCTAAACCCCTAAAATTCTAAAACCCTAAGCCCTAAACACTAAACCCTGAACCGTATACCCTAAACCCTAAACCCTAAACAGTAAAATCCGAAAACCCTAAATCCTTAAAACCCTAAACCCAAAATTCTAAAACCGTAAGCCCTAAAACCCTACTCTAAACACTAAAACCCTAAAACCGTAAAACCCTAAATTCCTAAGCCCTAAACCCAAACCCTAATCCCTAAATCCAAAAACTCTAAACCCTGAACCCTAAACCCTAAAACCCTAAAGCCCTAAACCTTAAACCCTAAAACCCTAAAACTTTGAAACCCAAAACATTAAATCCTAAACCCTAAACCACTAAAACCCTAAAACCCTTGTAATGGCCCGGAAATTGTAAATCAATATATAGGTGGATATTATTTATTTTAATGGTGAAAATTTGGAAATTTGATGGAATAAATGGTGAATGGATCAAAATATGGACAAAGGCCCAAGTATGGCCCAATGGACCGTGGGTTGTATTTAAATTCATTTAAAGGGTCAATGATGGTCAATTGGGCCAAGGATGGTCAAATTGGGCCCAATACCCATTTGGGACCCAATGGATCAAGATGGTGTAAGCTCTAAGGTAAATGGGTAGGAGGTGAGTGTGATTGGGCCAATGGCCCAATGGTGATCCAAGTAGTTGAAATGGATTTAATTAAATCACCTAAGTTGGAATTTATTTAAAACCTAGGTGACATGGCCAAATGGGACCCACCTCCACCTCACCAAGTGAGGTGGCGTGTGGACCAAGGATTGGTGGGGCCGGCCACCGTGGTTGAATTGGTCAACCATGGGTGTATGCATGAAGGGAATTTAAGTAAATGGAATTAAGTTAAATGGAATTAATTAACCTAATGATCTAATTAAATAATTAATTAAGCTAATCAAATGGGGTGGTCAAAGGGGTCAAAGTTGGAAGACCAAACCACCCATTGCAAGGCATCAAAAACATTGGCTAGTGGTAGTTGGGTCGTAAAGCATGATAAAAATCTATGTGGTTGATGGGGAGAAATTATGGTTGAGTATAAAGTAAGTAACCTTGGGATAAGATGGGTTTTCATCTTATCCCATCCTCATTTTTCACTCTCTCCATCTCTCCCACTTTCTCATGGCCGTCCCACACTAAGAAGAGAAGGAAGAAGAAAGCTAAGGAGAAAAGAAGAGAAGAAGAGAAGAAAGAAGTGAAATTTTGGTCCACCACTCTAAGATCAAGAGCTACCATCTTCCTTCTCATCATCTCCCCCCTCTCCCTCTCCCAAACCTAACCCTACCTTAGCCGATCCAAGCCTTGATGTTTTTCATTGGGTCAAGCACATCTTGACCGACCAAAGATCAAGAAGAAGGAGAGAGGAGGCTAACGAAATCAAGAGGAGAAAGAAAAGCCGGAGGAGACGCCGGATTGTAAGCAAAATCCTAAACAAGAGATTTGGATTTTTAGGGTTTAAGATTTGGGATCCATTCTTGTTAGATTTGATGATGGCCAAATGATCATAGGCCTTGGATCTCAAATCCATCCAATGGAAGGATGAAAATGGACAAAACCCTAATGGGTAAATTAGGGTTAAGAAAAAAAAAATAAAAGGATTACAATATTATGTAATTAAATGGATTAAGCATGGAAGTATGGGTTTTTGAGTGGATTGATGGACCATAGGGCTCGGCCATGTAGTATGGCCGAACCCCATGGTAAGTGATGTATGATTTTTAGGGTTTTAAAGAATGGAAGACAATGAGGGTGGCTAATGATTTTAGGGTTTTAAATGAATAAATGTGAGTGATTTTTAAAGGGGTTTAAATGAGGAAATTCATGGGGTATGTGAATGATTTTTGTGGCCTCAAGAGGCATAGAAAATGATGGACCATGAACCATGGGTTCGGCCATGGTGTATGGCTGAACCCTATGGTGATCAAATGGTGGATTTAATGGGTATGAATTATGGAAAAATAAGTGGGGAATGTTGGTGGTTTTGATGGACAAAAATGATCCTAATGTGGATAGTTATAATGGGCTCCAATGTAGTTGAGGATGATGGCTTTAAGTGTATGAATTAAACCCCTTCATGGAAGGGCTTATGAGGGATTCAAATGTGTAACAATGGACCCAAGAAAAATGGAGAAAGAGGCATCATGGGTTCGGCCATGGTGCATGGCCGAACCCATGACCCAATTGTAGATCGTTTTGGCCTAAGGTTAATGTGTTTGTATATGATTAAATTAATGGAGTTTAAGTTAAATTAAGTGGCTGATTTTAATGGTTTTAAGACATGGGTGATGGGTCATTAGTTGACCCAAATCTATGAATCAATTTTGGGCAAAGAAATGTATATGGTTAAGTGAATGTCTAAACATGGGAGAGGTAGTGGTAAAACCGTAATTAATGACCCATTTTGTGAACCATTTAAAGGGTTAAGTATGGGGTTTTGTATGGGTTTAAATGAATAAGGATTAGGTTAATTAAAGGGCTAATTTTTATGATCATATGACATGGTTGAGTAGGTGAATAACCATAGAAGGAATAGTGGCAAAATGGTAAATATTGGCCAAAATGAAGAACCCCACTAAGATATGATGTTTGGGCTTAGTAAAAAGTTAAAAACATGGACTAATTATTAATGTATAATAAGGTACTGGACATCGCAAAGGGTACGCGATCGGCGACTGGGTCTATCGGACAGAAACGAAAGAAAGAACGCTAGTCGGTATTCGGTAGGATTCCTACCTTTTTGTAAGCCGTGGATTACGTGTTATATGATGGTTTCCTTGATTTATTTTGGATAATTATATGATTTATTTTATGATGGATTTTAAGGCTATGAATTATGTGTTACGGCTATGATTTAAACTTTATATGGCATATTATATTTACAATGATTTAAATACTATATAGCATATCGCAATTACATCTCATGCATGGCATGGGCGGGAAAATAAAGGAACTGGAGCCATGCTCCATCGGGGCAACCGAGAAACAGACATGGGGATAGCTTTATATGCTATAACCGGAGTCCATGCTCCG
Source organism: Chimonanthus praecox (assembly GCA_022113865.1). Classification (NCBI taxonomy): domain Eukaryota; kingdom Viridiplantae; phylum Streptophyta; class Magnoliopsida; order Laurales; family Calycanthaceae; genus Chimonanthus; species Chimonanthus praecox. Next base: position 31,513,720 of record CM039089.1, on the reverse strand, counting down.
TCGGGGCAACCTAGAAACAGCCATGGGGATAGCTTTATATGCTATAACCGGAGTCCATGCTCCGTCGGGGCGACCGAGAAACAGACATGGAGATAGTTTGATATGCTATAACCGGAGTTCATGCTCCGTCGGGGCGACCGAGAACCAAACATGGGGATACCTTGACAAGGTTTTACCGTCAAGGGGGATATGACATCATGATGGTATGGTTGATGGGTGGGACACATGACATGAGACACCCATGGCATTGCATTCATTTTATGGCTTTTGTTTTCTTTCTATCTGTATGCTTGTTATCACTAATCCATGTGTTAGCCCTACTCGGAGTCCTACTGGGCACGTTGTCTAACGCCTTACTTCTACCCTAACTGATGACGCAGGAGATGGCGGACACGAAGGACGAGACGGAGGCCAAGCTTAGGAGTTTGGGAAGGCGGACTACTTAGTTTATTTAATTTATTTTGGAAAATGTAATTTGAGTAGTGTAGCTTGTCGGACTATATATTTCATACTTCTTGCTATGGTTTGGATTTTATTTTGGATGTTATCAGTTTGAGATATAATTATGAATTTAGGGGTATTTTCATAATTTAAGCGCCGTACTTCCTTGCTATCTAAAAACTGGTAGGATAGTATCTATTATAATGTTCCGCATTAAATTATATTCCGCGAGCTTATGTCTACGTGTGAACCGTTCTCGTGGACTTTGTTCCACGCACACGTAGGGTTGGCCAGTTAAGGGCTGGGCTTTAGAAGCTCGGACTTAACTCGCGTCGTGACGTCCGCGCCCTTTGTCACTCTTTATTAAATAAATAAAAAATAGACTCTGATTTCGGTGAAAAAAGGGCGTGCGTTACAACCCTAAACTTCTAAAACTCTAAAACCATAAACCTTAAATCCTAAACCCTAAACCACTAAAACCCTAAAAATCCAAAACCCTAAACCCTAAAACCCAAAACCTAAGCCCTAAACCCTAAACCCCTAAGACCGTTAACCCCAAAAACCCTAAGCCCCTAAAACCCTAAAACCCTAAATCGTAAACCCTAAACCCTAAACCCTAAACCAGAAACTCTAAACCCTAAAACCCCAAAACCCGAAAATCCTAAACCCTAAAACCAAAAAACCCAAAACCATAAATCCTAAACCCTAAAACCCTACACCCTAAATCCTAAACCCAAAACCCCTAAAACCCTAAAACCCCCAAACCCTAAAACCTAAACCATAAAACCTTAAACCTGAAAACCGTGAAACCCTCAAACCATAAAACCCTAAACCCCTAAAACCGTAACACCCTAAACCCCAAATCGTAAAACCAAAACCCTAAACCTTAAAACACTAAAACCCTAAACCCCTAAAACCGTAAAACCCTATACCTCTAAAACCCTAAACCTTAAACCCTAAAATCTACACCCTAAACCCTAAACCCTAAAACCCTAAAACCGTAAAACCCTAAAACCCTCAAACCCTAAACCGTAAAACCGTAAAATCGTAAAACCTAAACCCTAAACCCTAAACCCTAAACCCCAAACCCTAACCCTAAATCCTAAACCCTAAACCTAAACCCTATACCCAAAACCGTAAACCCTAAACCCTAATCCCTAAAACCCTAAAATCCTAAAACCCTAAAACCCTAAGTCCTAAATTCTAAAACCGTAAACAATAAAACCCTACCCTGAACCCTAACTGTAAACCTTAACCCCTAAAACCCTAAAATCTAAACCCTAAATCCAAAAACCCTAAACCCTAAAACCCGAAAACCCTAAACCCAAAACCCTAAAACCCTAAAACCCCAAACCTTCAACCCTAAACCCGAAAAAACTAAAACCCTAGAACACTAAACCCTAAATCCTAAACCCAAAACCACCAAAACCCTAAAAACCTAAAACCTGAAACCTAAAACCTAAACACTAAACCCCTAAAACCGTTAACCCCTAAAACCCGAAACCCTAAAACCTAAAACCTAAACCCTGAACCCCATACCCTAAATGCTAAACCCCTAAAACCATTAACCCCAAAAACCCTAAACCCTAAACTCCTAAAACCCTAAAACCCTAAACACTAAACCCTAAACCCTAAAACCCTAAAACCCTAAAACTAAAAAACCAAAAAACATAGACCCTAAAGCCCAAAAACGCAAAAAACCTAAACCCAAAATCCTAAACCCGAAACCACTAAAACCTTAAAAACAAAAAACCTTAAACCCTAAAACCCTAAACCATAAATCCTAAGCCCTAAACCACTAAAACCCTAAAAACCTAAAACCCTAGACCCTAAAGCCTAAACACTAAAATCCTAAACCCTAAACCCTAAATCCCAAAACCATAAAACCCTAAATCCCTAAATCCTAAAACACTGCCTTAAACACGAAAACCCTAAAACGCTAAACCCTAAACCCAAAAATCTAAACCCTAAACGCTAGACCCTAATAGCCTAAAAGCCTAAAACTCTAAACCTTAAAACCTTAAAATCGTAAAAGCCAAACCCTAAACCCTAAAACCTAACCTTAAACCCTAAACTCTAAACCCTAAACCGTAAACTGTAAATGTAACGCCCGCCCCTTTTCACCGAAATCAGAGTCTATTTATTTTTTGAAATGAAGAGTGACAAAGGGCGCGGATGTCACGACGCGAGTTAAGTCCGAGCTTCTAAAGCCCGGCCCTTAACTGGCCAAACCTACGTGTGCGTGGAACGAAGTCCACAGAGAATGGTTCACACGTAGAAAGCAAGCTTGCAGAATACTAAATTAAGTGCGGAAATATAATAGAGTCTATCCTATAAATTTTTAGATCGCAAGGAAGATACATTCATTTAATTACTAAAATACCTCAAAATTAATCACATCCAAAAGTAAAATCCAAACCATAGCAAGAAATAGAAATTATTACAATCCGATGAGCTAAGCTACTCAATTTACATTTCCAAAATAAATTTAAATAAACTAAGTAGTTCGCTTCTCCAAGCTCCTAAGCTTGGCCTCCGTCGCGCCCCTCCGCTGCACCATCTCCTGCGTTATCAGCTAGGGTAGAAGTAAGGCGTTAGACAACGCGCCCAGTAGGACTCCGAATAGGGCTAACACATGGATTAGTGATAACAAAACATATAGATAATATCATATCCAAAACCATGCAATTTGGTGCAATGTCATGCAATGGGTGTCCTATATCATGAGTCCCACCCATCATCCATAACATCATGCGGCCATATCCCCCTTGACGGAAAAATCTCGTCAAGATATAAACAATCACAAATCATCCCCCTTGACGGCAAAAACCTCGTCAAGATATAAACAATCACAAATCATCCCCCTTGACGGCAAAACCTCGTCAAGATATAAACAATCACAAATCATCCCCTTGACGGTAAAAACCTCGTCAAGATATAAACAGTCACAAATCATCCCCCTTGACGGCAAGGCCTCATCAAGGTGTCCCCATGTTTGCTTCTCGGTCGCCCCGACGGAGCATGGACTCCGGTTATATCTCATAATACCCCTCTTGATGGATGAAACACATCAAGATATCCCCATGCTTGCTTCTCGGTCGCCCCGACGGAGCATGGACTCCGGTTATATCTCATAATACCCCTCTTGATGGATGAAACACATCAAGATATCCCCATGCTTGCTTCTCGGTCGCTCCGACGGAGCATGGACTCCGGTTATATCTCATAATACCCCTCTTGATGGATGAAACACATCAAGATATCCCCATGCTTGCTTCTCGGTCGCCCCGACGGAGCATGGACTCCGGTTATATCTCATCCTTCCCATGCCATATCCCTCCCATGTCATGCATGAGATGTAGATGCCATATGCCATGTAATATATATGATAGCACAAACCATGGCATTTAAAATCCCATCAATAAAACATATAATTTGATTCTCAAAAATAGATCAAGCAAAGCATCAATATACACATCATAGCCTTAAAACCCATTTTAAAACAATCATATGCTTACCAAAATAAATCAATGAAAAACCCATACGTAACACATAATCCATGGCTTACAAAAAGGTAGGAATCCTACCGAATACTGATTAGCGTCCTTTTACGTTTTCGTTCACAAACCCGGTCGCCGATCGCGCACCGCTTGCTATGTCCGGTACCTTATTATACATTACCAAATCAGTCCATATTTTAATCATGTCGAAGTCCATTATCCAAGCTTTAGTGGGGTTCGGCCCTACACCGAACCCTACTAGTTAGGTTTGTGGGTCCCATTTAATCCTTTAACCATATTAATTTTGTGAGTTTAATAACCAACACCTTAGGCTTCATTTAATCATACCTAAGGTCATTACTTAGAGCCCCTAAGTCCATGATCATTTCCCATGGGGTTCTTGAATTTGGCCATTATTTACAATTTTGCCACTACCCCTTCCATGGTTAAATAATTCACTTTTCCATGTACATTATGGTCCATAATTGATCCATAACTTAGACCCATTAATGATCCATAACTTAGGTCTGTTAATGACCCATCAACCATGTCATATGATCATTAAAATTAGCCATTTAATTAACCTAATCCTTATTCACTTAAACACATACAAAACCCCGTACTTAGCCCATAATTGATCCATAATCCTGGATCCATTAACGTTCCATCAACCATGATATGTTCATTAACAAATCAGTCCTCAACTTACCTAATTTTCCACTAATTAAAGCATATATATAGACCTAAATCTTAGCCCTTCAATTGGTTCACAATTGGGTCATTTACCACATTTTTGATCCATAAACTTATATCCCTCAATGACTCACCAATCATATCATGGAATAATTAAAATCAGTCCCTTCAATTTAGCCCTATCCCCATTAATTTAAACACACACATAAGTCCAACTTAACCCATCAATTGACCTACAAATGGGTCATGGGTTTTATTTAAAATCAACCCCTTTAATTCAAACTAATCCCCATTTTTCCTTGGGTCTTTCTCACCACATTTAGATCCATAATAAGCCCTCCCATGAGGAGGTTTACATCATGCATTTAAATCATCAATTTTGATCATTACTAACTACATTTAAAATCCATTGAAGTTGCCAACATTCCTTCATCCTTACTATGGTCTAAGTACTTCTAAATTCACCAATCACTCTCCATGGTTTTTATCATTGTTTCCACCCCTTTTAAAAATCACTAATACCCATTCATTTAAAACCTTTATAAATCATTAACCCCTTTTTCCATAGCCTCCATTCTCTAAATCCATTAAAATTCTAGCACCATGAGAAGGTTCACATCATGCATTTCCTCATTTACAATCCCTTTAAAATTATTACATTCAATCATTAAAAAATAAAATCATTAATCATCCCTTAATGATTCTAACCCTAAAAACTCCATTAAAAATCCTTAATTACCTACCATGGTTTTCTTCATTAAGCTCCCTTTAAAATTTACAAACATTTGACCCTTTTTAAACCTCCAAATTATTAATGCATTACTCCATATCTTCCATCCTTCTAAACCCATTTAAAACTACCATTACATCACCATAGGATTTAAAAACATTTCATCCCTAAAATCTCCCCATGGTTTTATTTTTAGAACATTATTTCCAACACTTAAAAAAAATCCATTTTAAACTATCACCATTCTCAACCATTTTTCCTTATTTTTACACCCTTCAAATTTACAAACACATAACCCTAGGGTTCGGCCATACACCATGGCCGAACCCATGGTTCATGGTTCACTCCCATCTATGCCTTTCAAGGCCATAAAACCATTTACATTTTCATGAATTTCTTCATTTAAAACCCTTTCAAAAATCACTACATTTGATCATTAAAATCTTAAAACCCTAAATCATCCTCCATGGCTTCCATTCTTTATAAACCCTAATAAATCAATTAATCACCTACCATGGAGTTCGGCCATACTACATGGCCGAACCCTATGGCCTATGGTTCTTCCTAAAAGAAATGTCACCTCTCCATGTTTGAATAAAATTTTAATACATAAAACCCTTTACAAATCACTACATTTAATCAATAACACCTTAAAAATCATAAACCATCTTTCCATGATTTTTCTTATAAAAACCCCTTTAAAATTACCCACATATAATCAATAAACTTAAAACCCTAAATCATCCTCCATGGCTTCCATTCTTCATAAACCCTAATAAATCAATTAATTCCCTACCATGCTTACATAATGTCCTTAATCCATTTATTTTTTCTTAGCCCTAATTTACCCATTAGGGTTTTGTCCAATTTTCATCCTTCCATTGGATGGATTTGAGATCCAAGGCCTATGATAATTTGGCCACCATCCAATCCAAGGAAAATGGATTCCATGCTCTCTCCTTAACCCTAAAAAAAATGCAAACTCTTGTTTAAGAGATACTTACAATCCGGCGGCTCCTCCGACTTCCTTCGCTCCCGTTGGCTTCCTTGGCCTCCTTTCTTCTTCTTCTCCTTTGTTGGTCGGCCAAAATGCTTGATCAATGGTGAAAATCTCAAAGCTTGGGTTCGGCCAACATAGGGTGTGTTTGAGAGAGGGAGAGGAGGAGATGGTGAGGAAGAAGATACCAACTTTGATCTTGGAGTGATGGCCAAATTTGAGCTCCTTTCTTCTCTTCTTCTCTTCTTCTCTTTTTCTTCTTCTTCCTTTCTCTTTGGTGTGGTGGTGGAGAGCAAGGAAGGAAGAGAATGAGATAAGAATGGGATTTGAAAGATAAGATTAAAACAACATCTTTTGGTTTCTTAAACTTTACTCCACCATTAAGGCTTCCAACCACCAACATGAGATCTTTTTCATGCTTTATGCTTTATGCTTTATGGTGTGGTTGAGATAAACCACCACCAAGCCCAACGTTTGTGGTGTTTGAAGATAAGATTGTTTGGGTCTTCCATTTGACCATTTGACCCACCTTTTGCATAGTTTAATTATTAAATTAATTAGATAATTACATTAGGTTAATTAATTCCCACTTAACCTAATTTCATTATTTCACCCATGATTGATCAAGTCAACCATGGTGGCCGGCCCCACCAATCCTTGGTCCACACGCCACCTCATTTGGTGAGGTGGAGGTGGGTCCCAATCAGCCATGTCACCTTGGTCAATTCATCACTAACTTAGGTGATTTAATTTTAATTAAATCCATTCCAACTAATTGGATCACCATTGGGCCCACGACCCAATTATATTCACCCTTACCCATTTACCTTAGAGCTTACATTATCTTGATCCATTGGGTCCCAAATGGGTATCGGGTCTAATTTGACCATCCTTGGCCCAATTGACCATTATTGACCCTTTAAATGAATTTAAATCCAATCCATGGTCCATTGGGTCATACTTGGGCCTTTGTCCATATTTTGATCCATTCACCATTTATTCCATCAAATTTCCAATTTCCACCATTAAAAATAAATAATAGCCACATATTCATTGATTTTAAAAATTCCGGGCCATTACAGTAAACCCTAAATACCTAAAACCCTAAACCCAAAATTCTAAAACCGTAAACTTTAAAACCCTACTCTAAACACTAAAACTATGGAACCCTAAACGTTAAACCCTAAACCATAACCCCTAAATCCCTAAACCCTAAATCCTATACCCTAAAACCCAAAAACCTTAAAACCAAAACCCTAAAACCCTAACTCCCTAAAACCCAATAACTCGAAACCCTAAAGTCTAAACCTCTAAAATGCTAAAGCCCTAAAACCCTAAACCCTAAAGCCTAAACTCCTAAAATGCTAAAACCCTAAACACTAAACATGAAACCCTAAACCATATACCCTAAACCCTAAACCCTAAACAGTAAAATCATAAAACCCTAAATCCCTAAAACCCTAAATCCAAAATTCGTAAACCCTAAAACCCTACTCTAAACACTAAAACCCTAAACGCTAAACCCTAAACCTTAACGACTAAATCCCTAAATCCTAGACCCTAAATCCAATGACCCTAAACCCCTAAAACCCAAAAATCGTAAACCCTAAACCCTAAAACCCTAAAACCTTAAACCTTAAACCTTAAAACCCTAAAACCATAAAACCCTAAAACCCTAAATCCAAAATCCAAAACCACTAAAACCAAAAAAACCTAAAACCCTAAACCGTAAACCCTAAACCCTAAAACCGTAAACCTTTGAAACCCTAAACCCTAAATCCAAAAACCCAAAATACCTAAACACTAAACCCTAAACCCTAAAACCTAAACTCTAAACACTAAAACCATGAAACCCTACCTCAAACCCTAAAACCCTAAAACCCAAAAAACCCTATACCCCATAACCTAGACCCGAAAGTCCTAAAATCCTAAACCCTAAACCCTAAAATCTAAACCCTAAAACCTAGACCCTAACAGCCTAAAACCCTAGAACTCTAAACCTTAAAACCATAAACCTGTAAAACCTAAACCCTAAACCGTAAACCGTAAAACCCTAAATCCCTAAACCCTAAACCCAAAAATCTAAAACCGTAAACCCTAAGACCCTACTCTAAACGCTAAAACCCTAAAACCCTAAGTGCTAAACCCTAAATCCCTAAGCCCTAAAGCCTAAACCCTTAAACCCTAAATCCCTAAACCTTAAACCCTAAAACTTTAAAACCCAAAACATTAAATCCTAAACCCTAAACCACTAAAACCCTAAAACCCTAAACCTCCTAAAACTATAAAACCATACACCCTAAATCCTAAACTCTAAACCACTAAAACCCTAGAAACACAAAACCCTGAACCCTAAGACCTAAAACCTAAGCCCTAAACCCTAAACCCCTAAAACCGTTAACCCCAAAAACCCTAAACCCCTAAAACCCTAAAACCGTAAACCGTAAACCCTAAATCCTAAACCCGAAACTCTAAACCCTAAAACCCTAAAACCCGAAAATCCTAAATCCTAAACCCTAAAACCCTAAAATCAAAAAACCAAAAACCATAAATCCTAAACCCTAAAACCCTATATACCCTAAATCCTAAACCCTAAACACCTAAACCCCTAAAATCCTAAAATCCCCAAACCCTAAAACCCTAAAAACCCATAAAACCCTAGACCCTAAACCCTAAAAGACCTAAAACCCTAAACCCGAAACCCAAATCCCTAAAACCCTAAACGCTGCAAACCTTAACCTCTAGAAATGTCTTCCTGTCGAATCAGCAACTGATGGTAACCCGACCTCAAATCGATTTTCGAAAAACACTTCGATCCCCTCAAAAGATCAAAGAGTTGTTCATTCTAGGCAATGGATACTTATTCTTAATAGTTACCTGGTTAAGCCGCCGGTAATCTATACATATCCTCATCGATCCATCCTTCTTTTTCACAAAGAGAGTAGGTGCGCCCCACGGTGAGTTGCTCTGACGGATAAAGCCAAGTCTAAGAAGCTCATCTACCTGCGTAGCTAGCTCTCTCTGCTCTACCGGTGCCATCCGATAAGGTGCTATGGAAATTGGAGATGTTCCTGGCTGTAGGTCTATAACAAACTCTATCTCTCGGCGTGGAGATATCCCAGCTAACTGGTCAGGAAACACATCCCTAAACTCACACACCGCCTGAGGAGCAACAGACCCTACACCACCTACATCTTCCCAACCCATGCTCGCACCACACTACCAGGATACGCCCTAAGGCCAGAGAAAGTGACAATCCATACCAAGGATGATGTCAAAGTTTTCATTTCTAGAACCAGAAAATCGTAGGACAACTCCACATTGCTAATCTTCAAAACACAAGATCTACACTCTCGGTTCACCAAAGCCTTTTTACCCAAGGGTGAAACTGCCATTAGCGGGTTAACTACTTCTACCGGTTTTAAACCCAATCTATCACAACAAGTTCTAGAAATAAAGGAATGCGAAGCACCGATATCAAAAAGCACTCGAACCAAAAGACTGAAAAGATTAAGGGTACCTTCCAACACAATGTTCTCCACTAGCTCTTCCTTCTAAGTCCCAATCAAGTGGACTCTCCCCTGAGGACGTCCTTGTCCTCTCCTCTGACCATTCCGAGGTGGTCCGTTCCTCGGTGCCACTGAGCCTCTGGAAGCCTGCTGAGAACCTCGACCGATAGACGGTTGCGCCACAGAAAAAGAAACTCATGTGCCTTGCGAAGGTGTCGTTTTACCAAGATAAGGGCAATCCTTAAACAGGTGCCCGGTCTGCTTGCAGTGAAAGCACGCCTTCTCTCCTCCGGATGGGCAAAACTTGAAAGTATGCCCAGGCTGGTTGCATGTGTAGCACACAAACTGTCGGGAGTCAGACCGACTCGACTGACCTGCGCTAGGCTGGTTTTTCTTGAAGAAGGGTCTCTTCTGCTGGTTAAACTTGGCCTTCTTGTTGGAAGGAGGTTTCTGATTGCCGTCAGTGCTCCGGTTGTGGAGTCCACCTCTTCCACCTTTGAATCTCGCTCGATGATCTCCTCCAAAGTGTCGAACACTAGGCCGGCCACTTGCCGCTGCAGAAATGGTCTGAGTCCATTCTCAAAGTGCTGGACCTTCTCCTCTTCGTTTGCTGCGATCCACGACACGAATTGCATCAAGTCGATGAAGCGCATGGCATACTGTGCCACGGAGTCTGAACCTTGTTGAATGTTGAGGAACTCTCTCTTCCTCGCCTCCTGCACGGTCTTTGAGAGCCAAGGTGGCTCTCTCCTCTGGCGTTCAGATTGGCGGGTGTCGCATGTTTTCAGCTATCTACTGAAATGCTTCAACCGCCGCTCGAATGGCCTCATTGGATAGGTCATGGAGTGGAAGACCTGTCCTCCTCCCACGGTAACTGGTTCCGCTAGCATTGGGTCCTGACATCTGTTATTTACACTTGTTAATATCATTAACCAATTTTAAGAAACTTAACAAAGCAAAACGCACAAGTTGCATCAATTTCATTAGAATTCATTCAAATTTTAATACAAGTACAAGGGTTAGTAGGGTATGAAAACCCTTCAAAACAACAAAACAACTCAACCCTTACAAAACAAATCTCCCCGATGCCCCCAACATACTCTAACCTAATCTTCCGAAGAAGATCCTACCTCATCACCAAAATAAAAGCAATTGTCCGGACAAGTCGGTGACTTATGTCCGAACACTCCGCAAGTCAAGTAGGGTATATTCCCTGGCCCTCTAACATAAGGACAATTAGTCCTTACACTCCCAAACCGAAAAGAAGTCCGCAAATAGGGCAAATGATGTCAGCGGGATAGGGGCAGTAGGTACAGTTGTGCCCCTCCTGGTTGCAGAGTTCGTACATATAATCCGAATACTCGTCCAAGGACGGAGTAGCCGGAATATATTCGAGCGAGCCATTCTCCCCTACTGACTCCTCAAGATTTGGGATGTCTCCCGCTTCTTCTTCTGGATCAGCCCCTACACGATACACAGGGGATGCTACTTCTACTTCTTCGTCTGGTGTAACTTCATTAGCGAAGTTTGGGACACTGGAATCCAAAGAATCCAGGTCGATTGGGTCACTAGGGGTCCCCTTGAACTCAAAGTGCTCAACATTGCTCGACATATCTGTATCACCAAACAAGAAAATGTCAAAAACAATTGCAACACTAAGGTAAAAGCAAGTCTAAGTAGGTTGTAACCCATCACAGTCCTAGTGTTTGAGCCAACGCCCTGATACCAAGCTGTCACGCCCTGACCTGAAGGGTGGGCCCGAAACGCGACTGATTTTTTTTTTTTTAAGATAAACTAACACAGGCATTTTAACTGGGCCGGATCAACAGTTGGGCCCAGAGGTCACACATGATCCCAACATGTGGACTCAAACATGTACCATAAGTCTGATACCAACAAAAGACAACAATGACATAACAGCCATAAACATAAAATGATCACAAAATCCAACTCTGAGTAACCATTCAAAACATCATCTCAAGGTCACTACAGAGGCATAAAAATTTAATACATCACATTTAAACAAATTAAGTACCACACCCGGTACTTAACAAAAGCAAATGGTTCCAAGAACCAACAAGTAAAGATAAGGGTATTCTGCCGCAGTTTATCCACCCTAAGTTTGAAAAAGAGGGTTGTTCTCCTCGGGTTCATCTTCTGAAAGGTGAATGGGGTAAGCTAACTAGCACAATGAAGGAAATATAATAGTGCAGTTAAGTAAACAACAGGTTAGCACAATAATCAATAGTTGCAATAAATATCTCATGCTTGATCACAAATAAGCATAATATTATCATCATTTTCATAATTCATCAACTCTTTTCAAATACTGCTATCATCCAACGTAATGCCTGCCAACTACGCTGAGACCGTTGTATTAAGTCCAGACACAGCCAAAATACATCTTTACAAGTACATCTCCGGCTCTCCCATAGCCGATACTGACACCCTGAAGTCAGCAACTGTCGACACCCGTGGTCCAGTAGACGTAAACCATCTCCCATATGGCCGATATTGCTTCAATAGTCAAGGCACGTGGAAGCAGTCTTACATCGTTCATATAATCAATCTCATAAGCACTCTTACCATAGTGCGTCAAGTGTAGGCACATGAATGGGTTCATCAAATCTAAAACCACCCATTGCTCAAATATCCATATCAATAGACCTGTTTACATCAAGCTGCAAAGTTAAGTTCCCTCACCGTGATTGTGTGGTTTCGCGGTCTCTGTTCAAACAATACACAAGTGCACAATCAATATACATAACATCAAATACGTATATAAAAGTAGTATTTCGAAATCATACTTATTTTTCCCAAAAATATCCAAAGTACATGGAATTGAGTCTCCTACTTGATTTCTATCTTTTTTTTTTTTTAATTATAATCATCCACAAGATAATAATATAATAAAATAGGTGCTCAGTCCAAAACTCATATTGACTTCTGGGCGTTGACCAGATTGACTTATTGAGTTAGGTCTAGATCCTCGGGTCACTTCTCGGTTGCCTTATGGATAGGACCAGATCTGACATTTTGAGTTAGGCCTCGAGGTCACTCAGTGCCCGACAATATAGCGTCGGCCTGGAAGTGAATTCACTCAGTGCCCGACCAATAGGGTCGGCCTGGAAGTGAATACAGTAGTATATACACTATAGTAATAAGAGAAGAGGGATTAGTACATTTTTTTTTTAATTAACCAGGGGGTACTAAACATCTCAAGCAAACAATAGTAATCAAACAAGAGCATTTTACACTTCCAAAAACTAGGTCCCTTAGAACATGCCTCGGAACCAGGTACATTGGCTTTGGATCATCCGAACCACACCTAAACTAGTCACTGCCCTCGAAAAATGGGTTTGACTTCGGATCGTCCGAAGATCGGGTCTCGGAAGCTCCGAAGTCCATCCGAACAGAAAAGAAATCTGAAAACAGGTCTTGGTGGGTCTGGGTACCTCGGAACGTCCGAAGTAGGGTTCGAAATGTCCGAATGGGTTCAGTCCTTCCGAGCTCTGCTCGGATCGTCCGAAGGGGTCTGGCTAGCCTCAGGAGTTACTGGCCTTTGGGTGAAGCTCGGAACGTCCGAGGGTTAGCTCTCGGACCGTCCGAAGGTTCGGACCGTCCGAAGATCAACTCTCGGACCTTCCGAAAGTCGTCTTCCTCACTGTCTGCACTAGCAGACAGTGACGATAGACAAATAGTAAAATACGAATCCGGAAACAGAGGGTTTCCCGGACTAGGTTTTCACATGTAGCCGGTCTGATGGAGTCCTCTTTCCATAGGGAAGGGTTTGGAGCTTTGAAGCTCACTGGGTGATCCGATTTTAAAACTGGAACCTTACTGGTATACTTAAAATCAGGTTTTTCTTAAAACTTCAAACTGGTTTTCCTCACTGAAAACAGGGCCAAAACCGGTTTTTCTTGATTCTAATCTGATTGAAATTGAAAGAGGAATGCATTGGATACCTTCGCTTGGGTTCCTGGGCTGAGAAATCCGGACTTTGAAAACTTCCTTCTAAGTTACGGGCAACAAAACTAGGAAGAACAGAGGCTACAGAAAGGGTCTGGTTTCAGCTGGAACACAGTGCAGCAGAGACTGAGAGGGGGAGAAGAAATTGGTGGGAGTTAATCCAGCAGCAAAGAGTTGTATTTATAGGTTTCTCGCCGGAAGAAGATGCCAGACAGCCATTGCATGCGGCTGCATGCAGTGGCTGCTTACGTCCGTTACAGTACCGTAAGCTAAGGTTGCAAATAAGTCCTCAAAGAAATCCGGTTTTGCAAAATAGTCCTTCTTTTGATAAAAACTCGTTTTTAAACTAAAGGCACAATTTTTAAAACTCAAAGCCTTAATCCAACCTTACAGATAGGTTGGGTTTCGAAAATCTTAATCACCATAAAAATTTTGGAATTTAACTCTCATTAAAAACCATTGATTTAAATAAAAACCATAAATTAACACTATTTACTTAAATAAACAAATGTTAAAATAAACAATTTAGAGATCTCATTTTGGGGTGCCAAAGGATAACTAGACCATTCTTAAAATGGCCTACCATAAAATACTAGTTTTGAATTTTATCTTATTTCCAAAACCTTTTAAAATAATTATTTATCCATTTCGGGGTTTTGACGTGCGGATTTTAAATACTATTTTCTGAAAATAAAATCCTTTAAAATCAGAAATACAAATCATTGATTAAGGAGGACATTATCAACCAATAATAATCACATAACAATGTAATTTGTAAATTAACAATTATAAGCGGTAAATTACAAAAATGCCCCTCCAGCTGGACGAGCTGGATCATTGAGCTCACGAGCTCGGATTGGGCCACACCTGGGCTTTCCTCAAAGCTCTAACCGTAATCTTCAAGATTAACCGGTTAAACAAGATATGTAAGCTAATCTACGCCTAATCGGGGTCAGGGTATTACATCCTATCCCCCTAAAAGAAATTTCGTCCTGAAATTTAAAACAAACTCTTACCTTTTTGCCCTGTAAACAAGCCAGGGTACAACTTCTGTATCGTCGCTTCTGGTTCCCATGTCTCATGCTGCACGTCGCGATGTTGCCACAGCACTCGCACTAGAGGTATAGACTTCCTTCTGAACTCTTGAGTCCGACGCTCTAGAATCTTGAGTGGCACTTTTTCAAAAGTTAGGTCTTCTGAGACTTCAATATCTTCAAAGCTTAGCACATGCGACGGGTCAGGCTCGTACTTCTTTAACATAGACACGTGAAACGTACTATGTGTAATAGCCGGACTTTTTAAATTAGTATAAATGTGGATATTATTTATTTTAATGATGGAAATTGGGAAATTTGATGGAATAGATGGTAAATGGATCAACGTTTGGACAAGGGCCCAAGTATGGCCCAATGGACTTGGATTGGATCTAAGTTCATTTAAATGGTCAATTGGGCCCAATGCACATTTGGGACCCAACGGGTCAAAAGGATTCAAACTCTAAGGTAAATGGGAGGGAAAGAATTTAATTAGGCCATGGGCCCAATGGCGATCCAAGTAATTGAAATGGATTTAACTAGATTTAAATCACCTAAGTTAGTAATAGAACGATCAAGGTGACATGGTCGAATGGGACCCACCCCCACCTCACCAAGTGAGGTGGCTGTGGACCAAAGATTGGTGGGGCCGGCAACCATGGTTGAATTGGTCAACCATGGATAGATACATGGAGGGAATTTAAGGAAATGGAATTAAATTAAAATGGAAATTAATTAACCTAAGAAAGGATCTAATTAAGTAATTAATTAGGTGGGTCAAATTGGGTCAATGGAATAAGTCAAATGGTGGTTTTATCTAACCCAAACCACTCAAAGAAACACAAACCAAAACCATGGGCTTAGGGTGGTGTTTTTATCCCAACCACCACCACTAAGCACATAAACCCATGTGTGGTAGGTGGGGGACTTAATGATGGAGTGTAGCAACCCTATGAGATAGTTTTTCATCTCATTCTTCAACCTCTCTCTCATTTCACTCTCTCCCACTCTTGCTCTCTCCAAAAAAAGTCCCAAACCAAGGAGAAAAAGAAGAAGAAAAACCAAGAAGAGAAGAAGAGAAGAAGAAAAGAGAGGAGAAGTGCAAGCATAAGCCCATCACTCAAGACCAAACCTTGGAATAATCCTTCCCATCCCCTCCTCCTTTCTCTCTCTCAAAACCAATCCATCATTGGTCGATCCACACATTGGAGAATTTCATCTTGATCAAGCACCTTGGCCGAACAACAAAGGAGAAGAGGGAGAAAGAAGGCTAAGGGAGTCAAAGGGAGAAAGAGAAGCCCGAGGAGCCGTCGGATCTGTAAGTATTTCTAAACAAGAGGTTGGATTTGTTTAAGGTTTAAGATTTGGGGTCCATTTCTTGGATTTAATGGTGGCCAACTTATCACAAGCCTTGGATCTCAAATCCATCAAAAAATGAAGTAAGAAATGGACAAAATGGGAAGGAGAGATTAAGAAAAATAAATGGAGGTATTATGGACATTATGTAATAAGGTTTATTTAAACATGGAAGTGTGGATTTTTTCAAGGGATCATAGACCATAGGGTTCGGCCATGTTGTATGGCCGAACCCCATGGTAAATGATTAAGAATTTTAATAGGGTATTTAAAGGATTTTAAACCATGGAAGAATGATTAATTTTTAAGGTTAAAATGGTTAAATGTTAAGGAATTTTTGGAGAAATGTAAATGATTTTTTTTATGGCCTCAAAAAAAAAAATGGTAGATGGGAATGTTTTTGAACCCCATGGTAGGTAATTTAGGAATTGTAATGGGGTTTTTAGGATTAGAATCATGAAAGGAGAATTTATGATTTTTAGGGTTTTTATGATTAAATGTAGTGATTTAAAGGGATCTTAAATGAGAAAATCATGGGACATGAAAATGAATTTTTATGGCCTCAAAAATGGTAAATGGGAATGTTTTTGAACCCCATGGTGGGAGATTAAGTAATTTTAATGAGGTTGTAAAGAATGGAAGCCATGGAGAATGATTATGATTTTTAGGGTTTTTAATGATTAAATGTGGTAATTCTTTTTAAAGGGATCTTGAATGAAGAAATTCATGGAGAAATGTAAGTAGTTTGTATGGCCTCAAAAATGCATGAATGAATGAGGAACCATGGTGTATGGCCGAACCCTATGGTGAGGTAATGGTGGTTTTAATGGGTGGAAATGTGGAAAAATGATTAAGAATGTTGGTAGTTTAAAATGGATTTTTTTTAAGTGTAGTAAGTAATGTTTTAAAGAGGTGAAAGTAGTTGTAAACCATGGACCATGGGAAGATTTGATGGATTGAGTATTGTGGAAACCATGAAAAATAAATGGGAATGTGGCTAAGTTAATGGACTCAAATATAATTAAGGATGATGGTTTAAGTGTGTAAATTAAACCCCTTCATGGAAGGGCATATGATGGATCTAAATGATGTAAAATGGACCCAAGAAAAATGGGAAAAAGACATCATGGGTTTGGCCATGGTGTATGGCCGAACCCATGACCCATTTGTAGGTCAATTTATGGGTTAAATGTGATAGTATACATGTGAGTAATGAATGGGGATTTGGATAATTAAGTGGCTAATTTTTAGGGATGTTATGTCATGGTTAATGAATCAGTAATGGGTCTAAGAATATGGATTAATTGTGGACAAAAATGTATATGGATGGACGAAGTATTAAACCATGGAAGTATAGTGGCAAAACTGTAAATAATGGCTAAAATGAAGAACCATGGGTTCGGCCATGGTACATGGCCAAACCCCATGGGGGATGAACTTGGACTTAGGCATTTTTATTATGACCTTAGGTATGATTAAATGAAGCCTAAGGTGCTGGTTTTTAAACTCACAAAATTAATATGGTTAAAGGATTAAATGGGACCCACAAACCTAACTAGTAGGGTTCGGCCATGGTGTATGGCCAAACCCCGCTAAGACTTGGGTAATGGACTTCGACATGATTAAAACATGAATCTAATTGATAATGTATAATAAGGTACCGGACATTGCAAGCGGTGCGCGATCGGCGACCGGGTTATCAAACGGAAACGTAAAGGCACGCTAGTCGGTATTCGGTAGGATTCCTACCTTTTTGTAAGCCATGGATATGTGATGGTTCCTTTAATTTATTCTGATAATTATATGATTTGTCTCATGATGGATTTTAAGGCTATGAATTTTATATTAATGCTATGAATTATATATTAAGGTTATGAGTTATATATATTACATAGCATAATGCATTTACATCTCATGCATGGCATGGGTGGGAAAATAAAGGAACCGGAGTCCATACTCCGTCGGGGCGACCGAGAAGCAAACATGGGGATAACTTGATATGCTATAACCGGAGTCCATGCTCAGTCGGGGCGACCGAGAAGCAAACATGGGGATATCTTGATGTGTTGAGATATAACCGGAGTCCATGCTCCGTCGGGGCGACCGAGAAGCAAACATAGGGATGTCATGATAGTATGGATGATGGGTGGGACACATGACATAAAACACCCATGGCATGGCATTCATTTTATGGTTTTCATTATATTATACCTATGTGCTTGTTATCACTAATCCATGTGTTAGCCCTACTCGGAGTCCTACTGGGCGCGTTGTCTAACGCCCTACTTCTACCCTAACTGATGACGCAGGAGATGGCGGACACGAAGGACGAGACGGAGGCCAAGCTTAGGAGTTTGGGAAGGCGGACTACTTAGTTTATTTAATTTATTTTGGAAATGTAATTTGAATAGCTTAGCTCGTCGGAATGTAATAATGTAGATTACTTACCGTGGTTTGGATTTTATTTTGGACACTATCATTTTGAAGTAATTTAGTAATTTAAATGATGTAATCTTCCCTGCTATCTAGAAATTGGTAGGATAGTCTCTATTATAATCCCGCATTTTAGCTTAATATTCCTCGAGCTTACTTCTACGTGTGAACCGTACTTGTGGACTTAGTTCCACGCACACGTAGGGTTGGCCAGTTAAGGGCCGGGCTTTAGAAGCTCGGACTTAACTCGCGTCGTGACGTCTCGCGCTCTTTGTCACTCTTTATTTTCAAAAAAAAAAAATAGACTCTGATTTCGGTGAAAAAGGGTTGGCGTCACACTATGCACTCTCTCCAAAGCTTGAGGAAGATCCAATTGATAGGCCATTTCACCTATTCTCTTTAAGATCTCAAAGGGTCCAACATATTGAGGTGATAGTTTTCCCTTGCGTCCGAGCCGTTGCACTCCATGACGTGGTGCCACACGTAAGAAAACTCGGTTGCCAACTGCAAACTCCAAAGGCCTTCATCTTTGGTCAGCATAACTCTTTTGTCTGCTCTGGGCTGTCTTGAGACTCTGTCTGATCACTTCAACTCGCTCTAATGTCTCACGCAAATAGCGTCGTTCTTCTTAGGAGACTGTGGAAATCCAGTTACAAAATCCATCGTGATATACTCCCACTTCCACTCAGCCATTTCCAAAGGTTGCATCTTTCCACCAGGACGTTGATGTGCCTTCACTTGTTGACAAGTTAAACCACTAAAACCCTAAACCCTAAAACCCTAAACCTATACCCTAAAACCCTAAAACCTTAAACCCTAAACCCTAAAACCCTACCCTAAAACCAAAAACCCTGAAAACCTAAAACCCTAAACCCTATAACCCAAATACCCTAAGACCTAAACTCTAAACCCTAAACCCCTAAAACCCTAAAACCCGAAATTCTAAACCCTAAACCCTAATCCCTAAAACCCTAAACCCGGAATGCCTTAGCCCCTAAAACCCTAAAACTCCAAACCCTAAACCCTAAACACTAAAATCCTAACCGTAAACCTTAAACCGTAAATCCTAAACCCTAAACCCTAATCCCTAAAACCCTAAAACCCTAAACCCTAAATTCTAAAACCCTAAGCCCTAAAATCCTAAATCCCTAAAAGCCTAAACCCTAAACTCTAAACCCTTAACTCTAAATCCTAAACCCTAAACCCTAAACTCTAAACCCTAAAAACCTAAACCCTAAACCCTAAAACCCTAATCCCTAAAACTCTAAAACCCTAAACCCTGAAAACCTTAACCACTAAAACCCTAAGCCCTAAACCCAATACTTAAAAGCCTAAATCCTCAAGCCCGAAAATCCTAAACCCTAAACCCTAAACCTTGAAACCGTAATACCCTAAAACCCTAAATCCTAAACCCTAAACCACTAAAACCCTAAAAACCTAAAACCCAAAACCCTAAAATCTAAACACTAAAACCCTAAACCCTAAACCCTAAACCCTAAATCCTAAATCCCAAAACCCTAAAACCCTAAACCCTAAAACCCTACCCTAAACCATAAAACCCAAAAAACCGTATACCCCGTACACTAAACTCGAAAACCCTAAAATCCTAAACCCTAAACCCTAAAATCTAAATTCTAAGCCTAAACCCTAAAACTTTAAACCTTAAAACCCTAAAACCGTAAAACCTAAACCCTAAACCCTAAAACCTACCCCTAAACCCTAAACCCTAAACATTAAACCCTAGACCCTAAACCCTAAACCGTCAAACCCTAAATCCCTAAAACCCTAAACCAAAATTCTAAAACCGTAAACCCTAAAACCCTACTCTAAACACTAAAACCATGAAACCCTAAAACCCTAAACGCTAAACCCTACCATAACCCCTAAATCCCTAAACCCTAAACACTAAATCCAAAAACCCTAAACCCTAAAACCCAAAAACCCTAAAGCCTAAAGCCTAAAACCCTAAATCCCTAAAACCCAAAAACCCTAAACCCTAAAGCCTAAGCCCTTAAAATGCTAAAACCCTAAAACCCTAGACCTAAACACTAAAACCTAAACCCTAAACCCTAAGCCATAACCCCTTAAAACCTTAAAACCCTAAACCCTAAAACCCAAAAACCTTAAAACCCTAAACCCTAAATTCGAAAATCCTAACTTAAACCCAAAAACCGTAAAACCCAAAAACCGTAAAGCCCAAAACCCTAAGCCCTAAACCCTAAAACCTAAAAAATAAAATGTAGCCTCTAAACCCTAAAACCTAAAACATGAAAACCCTACCCTAAAACCCTAAACCTTAAAACCCTAAAACCGTAAAACCGAAACAATAAACCTTAAACCCTAAACAC
The DNA here is from genome assembly GCA_022113865.1 of Chimonanthus praecox. NCBI lineage: Eukaryota > Viridiplantae > Streptophyta > Magnoliopsida > Laurales > Calycanthaceae > Chimonanthus > Chimonanthus praecox. Next base: position 31,492,710 of record CM039089.1, on the reverse strand, counting down.
TAAAGTCCTAACCCTAAACCCTAAACCCTAAACCCCAACCCTAAACCCTAAACCCTAAACCCTAAACCCTAAATCGTAAACCCTTAACTCTAAACGTTAAACCCTAAACCCTAAATCATAAACCCGAAACCCTAAACCCTAATCTTTAAAACAATAAAACCCTAAAACCCCAAAACCCTAAAACGTCAACCATAAAATCCTAAACCCTAAAACTGTAAAGCCCTCAAACTTTAAAACCCTAAACCCTAAACCCATAAAACCCTAACACCCTAAACCTCTAAATCTATAAACCCAAAACCCTAAACCCTGAAACCCTAAAACCCTAAACCCCTAAAACCATAAACCCTAAAACACTAAAATCCTAAACCCTAAAACCCTAAACCACTAAAACCCTAAACCCTAAAACCCTAAACCCCTAAAACCTTAAACCCTAAACCCTAAAACCCTACCCTAAACCCAAAAACCCTGAAAACCTAAAACCCTAAACCCTAGAACCCAAATACCCTAAGACCTAAACTCTAAACCCTAAACCCCTAAAACCTTAAAACCCTAAATTCAAAACCTAAACCCGAAACCCAAAACCCTAATCCCTAAAACACTAAACCTGGAAAACCTTAACCCCTAAAACCCTCAAACTCTAAACCCTAAACCCTAAACACAAAAATCCTAACCGTAAACCCTAAACCATAAACCATAATCCCTAAACCCTAAACACAAAAATCCTAACCGTAAACCCTAAACCGTAAATCCTAAACCCTAATCCCAAAAACCCTAAAACCCTAAACCGTAAATCCTAAACCCTAATCCCTAAAACCCTAAAACCCTAAACCGTAAATTCTAAAACCCTAAGCCCTAAAACCCTAAATCCCTAAAACCCTAATCCCTAAACTCTAAACCCTTAACTCTAAACCCTAAACTCTAAACCCTAAACCCTAAACTTTAAACCCTAAAACCCTTAAACCCTAAAACCTAAACCCTAAACCCTAAAACCCTAATCCCTAAAACTCTAAAACCCTAAACCCTGAAAACCTTAACCACTAAAACCCTAAACCCTAAACCCTAATGCCTAAAACCCTAAATCCTAAAACCCGAAAAATTTAAACCCTAAACCCTAAGACCCTAAAACCCTAAACCCTAAACCTTGAAACCGTAATACCCTAAAACCCTAAACCCTAAAAACTAAACCCTAAATCCAACCCCTAAAACCCTAATGCGCTAAAACCTAAACCCTAAAACCCTAAACCCTAAATCCTAAACCCTAAACGACTAAAACCCTAAAATCCTAACCCTAAACCCCAAACCCTAACCCTAAACCCTAAACCTTAAACCCTAAACCCTAAACCGTAAACCCTAAACCGAAAACCCTAATCCCTAAAACCTTAAATCCCTAAACCTAAATCTTAAAATCGTAAACCCTGAAACGCTACCCTAAATCCGAAAACCCTGAAACCCTAAAACCCAAAACCCTAAACCCTAAACCTTAACCACTAAAACCCTAACCCTAAACACTAAGCCCTAAATCCAAAAACCTACCCTAAACCGTAAAACGCAAAAACCATAAACCCTAAACCCTAAAAACCTAAACCCTAAATTTTAAAATCGTAAACCCTAAAACCCTACCCTAAACCCTAAAACTCTGAAACCCCAAAAACCCTAAACCCTAAAACCTAAAACCCTAAACCCTAAACTCTAAACCCTAAAACCCTTAAACCCTAAAACATAAACCCTAAACCCTAAAATCCTAATCCCTAAAACCCTTAATCCTTAAAACCATAAAACCTAATTCCTAAAACCCTAAACCCTAAAACCCTAAACCCTAAAACCCTAAACCCTAAAAACCTTAACCACTAAAACCATAAACCCTAAACACTAAACCCTAATACCTAAAACCCTAAATCCTAAAATCCGAAAACCCTAAACCCTAAGACCCTAAAACCCTAAACCCTAAACCTTAAAACCGTAATACCCTAAAACCCCAAACCCTAAACCTTAAACCCAACCCCTGAAACCCTAATGCCCTAAAACCTAAACCCTAAACCCTAAATCCTAAACCCCAAATTTTAAAACCGTAAACCCTGAAACCCTACCCTAAATCCTAAAACCCTGAAACCCTAAAACCCAAAACCCTAAACCCTAAACCTTAACCACTAAAACCCTAAACCCAAAATCCAAAAACCTACCCTAAACCGTAAAACGCAAAAACCATAAACCCTAAACCATAATCCCTAAAATCCTAAAACCAAAATTTTAAAACCGTCAACCCTAAAACCCTCAACCCTAAAACCTAAAATCTAAACTCTAAACCCTCAACCCTAAAACCCTAAAATCCTAAACCTTAAAATCCTAAAACCGTAAAGCCTAAACACTAAACCCTAAACCCTAAACCTTAAAAACTAAAATCCTAACCCTAAACCCTAAACCCTAAACCCTAAACCCTAAACCCTAAACCCTAACCCTAAACCCAAAACCCAAAACCATAAACCCTAAATCCTAAAACCTAAACTCTAATCCCTGAAACCCTAAAATCTTAAAACCCTAAAAACCTAAACCCTAAATTCTAAAACCGTAACCATAAAACCCTACCCCAAACCCTAAACCATAAACCTTAACCCCTAAAACCCTAAAATCTAAACCCTAAACCTTAAAACCCGAAAACCCTAAACCTCCTAAAACTCTAAAACCCTAAACCCTAAATCCAAAACCCTAAACCCTAAACCACTAAAACCCTAAAACCCTGAACCCTAAAACCTAAAACCTAAACCCTAAGCCCTAAACCCTTAAAACCGTTAAAACCTGAAACCCTAAACCCCTAAAACCCTAAAATCCTAAACCCTAAAACCCTAAAACCCTAAAATTCTAAACCCTAAACCCTAAAACCCATAAACCAAAAACCAAAAACCCTAAACCCTAAAACCCTACCCAAAAACCCAAAAACCCAATACCCTAAATCCTAAACCCTAAACCACTAAGACCCTAAAACCCCAAACCCTAAAACCTATACCACAAAACCCTAAACCCTAATATCGTGAAACTCTCAAACCCTAAAACCCTAAACCCCTAAAACCGTAACACCCTAAACCACTAAAACCCGAAACCATAAATCGTAAACCAAAACCCTAAAACCCTAAACCCCTAAAGCCCTAAAACCCTATACCCCTAAAACCCTAAACCCTAAAACCCTAAAATCCAAAACCCTAAAACCCTAAACCCCAAAGCATAATCCCTAAAACCATAATCATTAAAACCCTAAAACCTAAATTTTAAAACCGTCAACCCTAAAACCCTACCCTAAACCCTAAAACCCTGAAACTCGAAAACCCTAAACCCTAAACCTAAAACCCTAAACCCTAAACCCTAAACTCTAAACCCTAAAACCCTAAAACATAAACCCTAAACCCTAAAACCTAATCCCTAAAACCCTAAAATCCTAAAACCCAAAACCCTGAAACCCTTAACCACTAAAACCCTAAACCCCAAACACTAAACCCTAAATCCTAAAACCCAAAACCCTGAAACCCTGAAACCCTTAACCACTAAAACCCTAAACCCCAAACACTAAACCCTAAATCCTAAAACCCGAAAACCCTAAACCCTAAATCCTAAGACCCTAAAACCCTAAACCCTAAACCTTAAAACCGTAATACCTAAATCCTTAACCCTAAACCCTAAAACCTAAACCCCAAAACCTAAACCCTAAATCCCAAACCCTAAACCACTAAAACCCTAAAAGCCTAACCCTAATCCCTAAACCCTAAAGCCTTACCCTAAACCCTCACCTCCTTTGGATTTAATCTCCCTTTTCATTTGATAAACACTTAAACACTTCATATTTCGAAACATGTTTTGGTAGGGTTCGGCCATACAACATGGCCGAACCTTATCACTTTGGTTTTGGACCCCTCCTTTCAAGTCCTTCGATCGATCCCTCCATTTGACTTGTATTTACAGTTTTGCCATTGGCCTAACCAATGCTTACTTTTGCTAATCACCCAAGTCCATATAACCAATCCACCTTAGTGGGGTTCGGCCATACAACATGGCCGAACGTCACCAATCCCATTTGGATCTCTTAATCCATTCTAATCACATTCAAATCACTTGGTGGGGTTCGGCCATACCCCATGGCCGAACCTCACCCCTTTTTGGTTTTGGTGCTCCACTTGCCATTCTTGTTGATGAACTATACACATCTAAGTCCATCATTCTTTCATCTATGTTAAGCTCTTAAAACATCATATAAAAATTATTACTAATTATAAACTTAAATCCAAATACCCATATAAGGGTCCATTTACCCCATAAAATGGTCCATGGGGTTCGGCCATACCCATGGCCGAACCCTATGGTTCTCTTTAGCTCAATCCTTCCATCCTTGTGCATGGTTCATACACATATCTTAATCATAAAACTAATATGATTCAGCCATACATTGGCCGATCCTACACATTAGCCTTAACCCCATTTAAATCACATAAACACCCCATAATATTGTATGGTTTTTATCTCTCTAAAACCATCACCAATAACCATAAACTTATCAAATCTTTCATTGGGTTGGGCCTTCCAAAGTGGCCGAACCCTATGGCCCATGATTTGAACCTCTTAAACATATATCTTATGTCTAATAAAACATCTAAAACTGTCCATCTTATTTCATGGTTTTTAACTTTACAAAAACCATCAACATAACCAAATTATTTCATGGGGTTCGGCCATCCAAAGTGGCCGAACCCTATGGTCCATGTTTTCTATCTTTTTAAACCTCATCATCATAATTTAAATCATTGATTAATTCGGCCATAACATATATTTTGTATCTCATTAAAACATGTAGAAATTTCCATAGTTTTGCATGGTTTTTAGCCTTCAAAAATCATCAATCTAACTGATTTTTTTCATGGGGTTCGGCCATCCAAAGTGGCTGAACCCTATGATCCACTTTTCATCATTTTTCTGAAGCACCATCCAAGGTTTACACCCTTGATGGATTCGGCCAAGCCATGGCCAAATCATGCTCCCTTATACAAATTTATTTAACTAAATTCTCATGTAAACACTTACGAATTTCCTTTGCTTCTCTTCTCTCCTTTTGGTCCTTCTTTCTTCCTTCTTGCTTTCTTAATCTCTAGCCGAATATGTGCTTGATCAATGGTGGAACCACCAAGGATAATTAGGCCAAGGAGGTAGGTTCTTGAGAGAGAGAGAGAGAGAGAGAGAGAGAGAGAGAGAGAGAGAGAGATGAAGTCTATGGTTTCTTTGGGATGAAAATCGGCCAAGTATGGTGGTGTATTCCTTTTGTTAAACAGCCCCATTTCCTCTCATTAACCCTCATCAATCCTTGATCAGACCAAGGAGTCACTTGGTGCCAACCAAGGCACCCCTTGGCACTCCCAACGTTGGGGCTTGCATTTCCATTATGAGATGGAAACCCAACCAAGCTTCCAAGGTGGTTCTCATCTAATACCATTGAATTCCATGCATGGAAACCCACACCACAAGTACCCAACGTGTGGGACTTGTCTTTGTGGTGTTTGAGATCATGGTAACTCTTCACTTCCCCATTTGACTCACCTAATTATTGGTCTCTTTGGTTTCCAACTTAACTCACCCAACTCATTAGCCCAACTCACCACCTTTAATGCCATTCATTTAATGCACTTGAGTCCACTCTATTACTTAATTCAAATCCAACTCATTTCAGTCCCAATTCAACCTGATTTAAGTCACATTTCAGCTCACTTGAGGGTCCACACGGTCAACCATGGTTAACTCGACCATTGGGTCTCGATTGGGTCCTTTGATCCAATTTGACGCCATGACCCATTTATGGGTGGTTTAGCCATTTAAATGTGGTCTATACATTAGCATCAAGCCTACCCATTTATCCTCCACTTGACTCTAAATTAATTCAGCCTAACCCAATTACATTTGGGCTCACCCAATGGTCAAATACGTCCATCATGACCCATTGGGTCCCAATTGGGTCCTTTGACCCAAATAACCATCTTGACCCAATTAGATGTACAATAATCATTTAATCTAATTTGATCTTTATAGAATATATAATAGGCCTTAATTTGAACAATGGGCCCCACCATTTTCTTATCTATGATCATAACCTTCTAATTTACCATTCCAATGGCGTTTTTGTAAATATCAATATCTTTGAGAAATCGGAGTGTTACAATATAACCCTCTTTTAAAATTTTCGTCCCGAAAATCGAGCGAAGTAGACTTCCAAAATAAATTACTTGAATAACTCAGGGTGAGCTGTTCTCATCTCCGATTCAAGTTCCCAAGTGGCCTCCTCAATACCATGTCGATCCCATACCACTTTGACGAACTGAATCGCTCTGTTTCGCAAAACCCTTTGCTCAGTCTCTACTATTCTGACAGGCCTCTCGACGTATGTCACGTCGCTTTGCACTTCAAAATCTTGCACATTCAATACATGGGAAGGGTCGGGATTGTACTTCCTCAGCATCGATACATGAAACACATCATGTAGAGATGCCAATTGTGGAGGAAGTGCCAATTGGTATGCTACATTTCCCATCCTTCTTATGATGGGAAACGGTCCCACAAATCTTGGTGACAGTTTCCCCTTCTTTCCAAACCTCATATGTCCCTTCCATGGCGAGACCTTTAAGAACACCATGTCTCCCACTTCAAATTAAAGAAACTTCTTCTCTTGTCAGTATAGCTCTTCTAACGACTCTATGCAGTTAGTAAATGTTGCCGTATCAACTGTATTTGCGCTGTGGTCTCTGCAACCAGCTCGGGTCCTATTAGTGCAGGCTCACCAGCTTTTGTCCAGCACACCGGTGATCTACACGGCCTACCATATAAAGCCTCGAATGGAGCCATCTGAAGGCTTGCTTGGTAACTATTGTTATACGAGAATTCTACCAACGGCAAGTGATCCTCCCAATTACCTTTGAAGTCTAACATGCATGCTCTCAGCATGTCTTCCAATGTTTGTATCGTCCTTTCCGACTGTCCATCAGTCTGTGGATGAAATGCGGTACTAGTCAGTAGATCTGTCCCCATAGCTGACTGCATGCTCTGCCACACTCTACCAGTAAATCGGCCATCTCTGTCAGATACTATAGTTAGGGGAATGCCATGTAGCTGAATGATTTCTTTGATATATCGCCGACCCCACGTCTCAGATGAATCCGTCATCTTGATAGGAATAAAATGCGCAGACTTGGTCAGTCGATCTACCACGACCCATATAGCATCATTGCCCTTTGAGGATCTCGGCAACCCTGTCAAAAAATCCATGGAAATGTGCTCCCATTTCCATTCTGGTACTGATAAGGGTTTGAGTAACCCTGGTGGCTTTTGATGTTCTGTCTTAACTTGCTGACAAGTTAAATAGTGTGCCACAAATTCCGCCACATCTCTTTTGAGTCCGTGCCACCAATAATGTCTCTTCAGGTCGTGATACATTTTGGTGCTGCCCGGAGGAATGGATAACTTGGTTTGATGTGCCTCAATCAATAGCTTTTTCCTACAGCCTTTTGGCACATATATTCTACCCCGGAATAAAAAAACCCTGTCCTAGTCGTAATTCCCATTCCGGTATGACCACGCCAGTAGACATCTTGGCCCATACCTCTTCTACTTCCGGATCTGTTCATTGCTCTTGTTCAATCTTGGTAACCATGTTGGACCGTATGATTAAATTGTACAAATTTCCACTGTTTGTGATGTATAGATTGAACTCTCGGATGGTATTCAACATCTCCCACTCGGTTCTGATCAAACATGCCACTGATGCATGTGATATGCTGCTGAGAGCATCAGCCACCTTGTTTGCCTTACCCGGATGGTATCGGAGCGTGAACTCATAATCCTCCAGATATTCCATCCATCTGCGCTGCCTCAGGTTGAGCTCTTTCTGATCAAACAAATATTTCAAACTCTTATGATCAGAATACACTTCAAATTTCTCGCCATAGAGATAATGTCTCCAATTTTTGAGAGCGAAGACCATTGCGGCTAGTTCAAGATCATGCGTAGGGTAGAGGCGTTCATGTAGTTTTAGTTGTCTTGAACCATAAGCCACCACACGATGATCTTGACTGAGAACACACCCTAGTCCCTCTCCTGAAGCGTCGCATTCTACTTCATATCCCTTGCCTTTTTCTGGTAAAATTAGGATGGGAGCAGTTGTAAGTCTATCTTTCAGCTCCTCGAACCTTTGGTTGCACAGATCTGTCCACTCATATTTGACTCCTTTCTGAGTGAGTTGAGTCAATGGTGATGCAATTTTGGAGAAGTCCATGATGAACTTCCGATAATAACCGACCAATCCTAAGAAACGGCGGATCTCTGTCAGACTCCTTGGCGCTTTCCAATCTCTCACTGCCCACCTTAGTGGGATCAACGGCTATACCTTCTTCGGATATAACATGTCAAAAGAAATTCACTTTGGATAGCCAGAATTCACATTTACTAGCTTTGGCATATAGCTTGTTCTTTCTCAAGGTGTTCAGGACTATCCGTAGGTGTTCAGCATGTTCCTCCTGACTTTTGGAATAGATCAGGATATCGTCAATGAACACAATGACAAATTGGTCTAGATACGGACGGAAGATCCTGTTCATTAAATCCATGAACACAGCCGGAGCATTGGTGAGTCCAAACGGCATGACTACAAACTCATATAGTCCATACCGCATCCTGAAGGCTGTCTTCTCTATATCTTCCTCCTTAACCCGGATTTGATGATATCCAGACATCAAATCAATCTTCGAAAAGTGACTGGAACCCCTCAATTGATTGAATAAGTCATCGATCCTAGGTAAAGGGTACTTGTTCCGGACAGTTAGCTGATTCAGCTTCCGGTAATCCACACACATTCAGAGTGAACCGTCCTTCTTCTTCACAAACAACACTGGAGCTCCCCAAGACGATGTGCTGTTTCGGATGCAACCCAGCCTGAGTAGTTCATCGATCTGCTTTTTTAGCTCAGACATCTCTACTGGTGCCATCCGGTAGTGTGGTAAAGACACTGGTGAAGTACCAGGATACAACTTGATTTCAAAGTTGATTTCCCTCATAGGCGGTAAACCAGGGAGTTCTTTTGGAAAAACATCCGCAAATTCTTTTACAATTGCCGGAAGTTCAGTAATTGGTGCCTGGTTTATGATGATATTATATAATACCACATGATTCAACCCTTCTTGCAGTCTGCTCTGCTTGTCTGCACGAACGACATATTGTTTTCCCTCGGGTGACCAAAATGTCACTCTTCGGCGATAACAGTCAATGTTGGCCTGGAACTTAGCCAACCAATCCATGTCGAAGATTATATCATACTCAGTCATGTCGAGTACTAGATAATTGATCTCAAATCTGAGTCCAGCTAGTTCAGTATTAACTGTCGTGCATATAAGTCCCAATGCCGAGTCTCCGACAGGGGACACAATTGTGAGTGATGTGGCTAATTTTTGAACTAAGGTACCGGTAGCAGTTATAAATGATGTAGCTATGAAGGAGTGTGAAGCTCCAGAATCAAATAGAGCATATGCATAAGAACTACTCACTACCGCCATACCTTGAATTACTGAGTGATCCTCATCTGCTGGAGGTACTAGAGAAAACAATCGTCCAGCTCCAGTAGGGTTAGGCACCCTTCTTGCCTGGTTATACGTCATGCCTCCCCCGGAGTTAACTGGTCTGGCCGGTGGACGAAATGATCCCCTGGAGTATGATAGCTTGTTGAGCTTTGGGCAGTCCTTTTTGAAGTGACCCGGCTGATCACAGTGGAAGTAGCTGCTCACTCCTCTAGAAGCCTGAGTGACTGCTACAGATTTAAAGGGCTGGTTGGGACGAAAGCCCCCAGTGGATCCAATAGATGGTGAGGGTCTGCTGAAGTTCTGTCGGAAATTCTTATTAGGCTAATATGTGTCCCTCCCACTCGGAGCTCGACGGGTGTCAAACTGAACAGACTCAGCCAACTCATGCTCAACTATGGTGGCCCTGCTGACCACTTCTGCCAGCGTGGCTGCCTTGAATACAATCACTTTGGCCCTAATGTTTGGCCGTAGACCACGCTCAAACTTACGAGCCTTCCGGTACTCCGTATCCACAATGTAGAATGCATAAACTGATAGACTGAGAAATTCCCGGTGATACTCAGCTATTGTCGTCGCTGAGAATTGCTCCCAGGTCATAGCAGTCTTTTCCCCTTATGGCACAAGTGCCTGCTGTTTCTCCACTATTTCCCACCACTTACCAGCATCATCTATCAGCTGTGACGTGGCCAGTAGAATCTTGTGGGCATAACTCTTGATATTCAGTAGAGTTAGTATTTGGGAGATTTTCTTCAACCAGTTCTCCGCTTCAACATGCCTTTCTCTCCCCTTGAAGTAAGGAGGGCACTGTTGTTGAAAGTCTCTGACCATGTTCCGGTCATTAGCCTCACTCGTGCTTCCACCTCCATTCAGATGCTGCTGGAGGACAGAAGTAACTACCGCTTGAACCAAGCTTTGTAGTTCAGGAGGTACTACTTGTATACTCACAATGTTGTTGTTGTTCCCTTCTTCCTCCGTCCGAGATAAGTGTTCACTCTTGTCCTATTCTCGCCGAGAGTGATGTGATTCTTCCTCATGTTGTGATTTTTCATGAACTGATTTCTCCTTCACGTGTTGAGATAACTCCTCTTCATGTGGAATGAATGGTATCTCTTTTTCCTTTCCTTTACCGTCTTGTCAGGTCTTTCTTTTCGAAGCCCCTTCACCTAAGTCAATTTGTAACACTTTCTCCTTTCCTTTTTGATTCTTTAGGATCTTTCTCGTTGGAGCCATTTTTCTTTCCTAAGTCATGAAAACATTATGGACGTAGTTTTTGTCGTAACATACAACTCAATGCCAAAAATCCTCATAATCTCATAAATTTGCATACTTTATATATATATAAAATCCAAATTTCATCATAGTACAAGGGTTGGTAGGATTAAAACAAACCCTTTAAATAACAAAATACACCCACAACCCTTACAAAATAACCCCCTTTTTCCTGACCTTTCTTACTACATCTTAGTCTAGTCTTCCGTAGAAGACCCTACATCATCCTCAAACATAAAGAAACTATCGGGGCACGTCATCGACATGTGTCCCAATACTCCACACGTCAAGCAGGGTATTAACCCTGGTCCTCCAATGTAAGGACAGTTAGTCATTTCTTTCCCGTGCCCATGAAGTCCACAAGCCGGGCAAACAACTTCAAGAGGGTGGGGGCATTACGTACAGTTGTGCCCATCCTGATTGTACAAATCGCACATATAGTCAGGATCTATCCCCCCACCGACTCTCTTATCATTGGAAAATCTTCCATAAGCTCTTCTGGAAGAGGTGCTAGATCCACTTCAACCTCCTCGTGAAATCCCTCTTGATTGTCTACGTTAACTTCCATGTTGGAGTTGTTGGAAGAAGACACCAGATCTATGGGATTACTAGGAGTTCCTCTATCCCACAACTCTGTATACTCAACGTTACTCGACATATTTGTATCATAACATAGAACACATAAATTATCAACAATAATTCGAATAAAACCAATCTTGGTTTTAGGGGATCTCTTATGTATAATATCATGTACTTAATTTGGGGAAATTGCCAAATCATCACTCTTTGTTTTCTTTTGTTTCTGGGGGAAATATCTAAATTCCTGTTTTTTGTTTCTCAATGTGGGAATATCGGGGAAATGTATCCTACTTTGCTATGTTTGATATGTCCACTTATGATGATTGTACTTTACTTTGCTATCTTTCCTTGTTGTTCTCAGATTGATTATTCAGTCTGAGTCAATCGAAGTAAATTAATTCGGCCCCTAGTCAGGGGACTCCGAAGAGTCGATCAGTTGGGATTCTTATCTGTCAGTGAGACATGAAACCGTCTTAATCTTACTTTGATGATTCAACTTCCCATTTCGCTCTGATACCAACTGTAACGTCCCGCCCTTTTTCCAGCCTTCCAAAAATCAGAGTCTATTATTTAAAAAAAAATAAGCAAAGTGGAAGAGAACGGGGAGCGTCACGACGCGAGTTAAGTTCGGACTTCCAAAGTCCGACCCTTAACTGGCCAACCATGTGTGCATAGACTAAACCATGATAAACAATACACACACGGAACTATATAAGTCTTGAGGAATAATACTAAACTAATTGCAGAACTGACTGATTGCGGAATTATACTGAGTAGATAGCAAGGCACAAGTCATCCATTATAAACTACTTAAACCAAATATCCATCATCAAACTAATCACAAAACATAGCAAAGTTACTAAACTATTACATGTCCATATAATGTATCCAAACAACAGTAATTAAAATTCCAACACCCAAGCATCTATGCTTAGCTTTCCTCGTGATCCTCAGCCTTTGCCTTTCCCTTTCCTTTTCCTGCATCATCCTCTAAGGATAGAAATAGGGCGTTAGATCAACGCGCCCAGTAGGTTTTCTGATCAGGGTTACCACAAGGTTAGTATAAAACATGCATATAACATATAATACATGATCAACAAAAGCTTATAAAACAATGCTATGTATGTATGCCATGTAATGAATCCCACCCATCATAATTATACATAGCCATCACTTGACGGGACTCTCACGTCAAGGTAATCCACAGTACTCCTCATTTCCTATGGATAGGATTCTCATCATTACGTTATTCCTCCTGGCAGGACTCTCATTGCCTAAGGAGGCCCCACAGATGCATCACGGGCATACCGACGGAGTGTGGGCTCCGGCTTCCATAATCATCACCTCATGCCATGCATGAGATGTCAATGAATATATGTCAATTGTAAATATATATCTCATCATTCAAAACCAATTTGAAACATAAAACAATAACAATATATCTCATAAAAACCATGATAAAACCAATTATAAAAGTGGTTACAAGTAGGTAGGAAACCTACTGAAAGTTCTCTTAAATAGTCCACTCCTTCTTAAGCCCCACCCGTTCACGACTAGCGCGCCGTTCACGTTCAGTTACCTTATATGTAACAGCAAGTCAATATACTACCATTTAGATTTCCATTTACATCTAAGTCCCAAAAACCATCTTGTGGGGTTCGGCCATACCCATGGCCGAACCTCACCTCCTTTGGATTTAATCTCCCTTTTCAATTGATAAACACTTAAACACTTCACATTTCTAAACATGTCTTGGTAGGGTTCGCCTTACAACATGGCCGAACCTTATCACTTTGGTTTTGGACCCCTCTTTTCAAGTCCTTTGATCGATCCCTCCATTTGACTTGTATTTACAGTTTTGCCATTGGCCTAACCAATGCTTACTTTTGCTAATAATCCAAGTCCATATAACCAATCCACCTTAGTGGGGTTCGGCCATACAACATGGCCGAACCTCACCAATCCCATTTGGATCACTTAATCCATTCTAATCACATTCAAATCACTTGGTGGGGTTCGGCCATACCCCATGGCCGAACCTCACCCCTTTTTGGTTTTGGTGCTCCACTTGCCATTCTTGTTGATGAACTATACACATCTAAGTCCATCATTCTTTCATCTATGTTAAGCTCTTAAAACATCATATAAACCATTAACCATTACTAATTATAAACTTAAATCCAAATACCCATACAAGGGTCCATTTACCCCATAAAATGGTCCATGGGGTTCGGCCATACACATGGCCGAACCCTATGGTTCTCTTTGGCTCAATCCTTCCATCCTTGTGCATGGTTCATACACATATCTTAATCATAAAACGAATATGATTCAGCCATACATTGGCCGATCCTACACATTAGCCTTAACCCCATTTAAATCACATAAACACCCCATAATATTGTATGGTTTTTATCTCTCTAAAACCATCACCAATTACCATAAACTTATCAAATCTTTTCATTGGGTTCGGCCTTCCAAAGTGGCCGAACCCTATGGCCCATGATTTGAACCTCTTAAACACATATCTTATGTCTAATAAAACATCTAAAACTGTCCATCTTATTTCATGGTTTTTAACTTTACAAAAACCATCAACATAACCAAATTATTTCATGGGGTTCGGCCATCCAAAGTGGCCGAACCCTATGGTCCATGTTTTCTATCTTTTTAAACCTCATCATCATAATTTAAATCATTGATTAATTCGGCCATAACATATATTTTGTATCTCATTAAAACATGTAGAAATTTCCATAGTTTTGCATGGTTTTTAGCCTTCAAAAATCATCAATCTAACTGACTCTTTTCATGGGGTTCGGCCATCCAAAGTGGCTGAACCCTATGATCCACTTTTCATCATTTTTCTGAAGCACCATCCAAGGTTTACACCCTTGATGGATTCGGCCAAGCCATGGCCAAATCATGCTCCCTTATACAAATTTATTTAACTAAATTCTCATGTAAACACTTACGAATTTCCTTTGCTTCTCTTCTCTCCTTTTGGTCCTTCCTTCTTCCTTCTTGCTTTCTTAATCTCTAGCCGAATATGTGCTTGATCAATGGTGGAACCACCAAGGATAATTAGGCCAAGGAGGTAGGTTCTTGAGAGAGAGGAGAGAGAGAGAGAGAGATGAAGTCTATGGTTTCTTTGGGATGAAAATCGGCCAAGTATGGTGGTGTATTCCTTTTGTTAAACAGCCCCATTTCCTCTCATTAACCCTCATCAATCCTTGATTAGACCAAGGAGTCACTTGGTGCCAACCAAGGCACCCCTTGGCACTCCCAACGTTGGGGCTTGCGTTTCCATTATGAGATGGAAACCCAACCAAGCTTCCAAGGTGGTTCTCATCTAATACCATTGAATTCCATGCATGGAAACCCACACCACAAGTACCCAACGTGTGGGACTTGTCTTTGTGGTGTTTGAGATCATGGTAACTCTTCACTTCCCCATTTGACTCACCTAATTATTGGTATCTTTGGTTTCCAACTTAACTCACCCAACTCATTAGCCCAACTCACCACCTTTAATGCCATTCATTTAATGCACTTGAGTCCACTCTATTACTTAATTCAAATCCAACTCATTTCAGTCCCAATTCAACCTGATTTAAGTCACATTTCAGCTCACTTGAGGGTCCACACGGTCAACCATGGTTAACTCGACCATTGGGTCTCGATTGGGTCCTTTCATCCAATTTGACGCCATGACCCATTTATGGGTGGTTTAGCCATTTAAATGTGGTCTATACATTAGCATCAAGCCTACCCATTTATCCTCCACTAGACTCTAAATTAATTCAGCCTAATCCAATTACATTTGGGCTCACCCAATGGTCAAATACGTCCATCATGACCCATTGGGTCCCAATTGGGTCCTTTGACCCAAATAACCATCTTGACCCAATTAGATGTACAATAATCATTTAATCTAATTTGATCTTTATAGTATGTACAATAGGCCTTAATTTGAACAATGGGCCCCACCATTTTCTTATCTACGATCATAACCTTCTAATTTACCATTCCAATGGCGATTTTGTAAATATCAATATCTTTGAGAAATCGGGGTGTTACACCTTAAACCCTTAACCCCAAACTCTAATCCATGAAACCATAAACTCCAAAACCCAAAAACCCTAAACCCTAAACCCTAAGACCCTAAGACCCTAAAACCCTAAACCCTAAACCCTAAAACCTTAATATCCTAAAACCCTAAACCCTAAATCCTAAACCCTAAACCACTAAAACCCTAAAAACCTAAAACCTTAAACCCTAGAACTCTAAACCATAAACCCATAACCCTAAATCGTACAACCGTAAGAACCAAAAACCCTAAACCCTAAAACCTAAACCCTAAACCACTAAAACCCTAAAAACCTAGAACCTAAAACTCTAAACCCTAAAACCCAAAACCCTAAAATCCCAAAACCCCAAACCCTGAAAACCTTAACCCATAAAACCCTAAACCCTAAAACCCAAAAAACCCAAAACCCTGAAACCCTAAAAGCCTCAACCCTAAAACCTAAAATCTAAACTCTAAAACCTAAACCCTAAAACCTTAAAATCCTAAACCTTAAAATCCTAAAACCGTAAAGCCTAAACACTAAACACTCAACCTAAACCTTAAAAACCATAAAATCTAAACCCTAAATCCTAAATCCTAAACACTAAACCCTTAAACCCTAAAACCCTAAACCCCTAAAATCCTAAACCCTAAAACCTTAAAACGCTAAACCTATACCCTAAACCCCTAAAACCCCTAAAACCCTAAAACCTTAAACCCTAAATCCAAAAACCCTGCAACCCTGCAACCCTAAACCCTAAACCCTAAAATCTACACACTAAACCCTAAACCCAAAACCCCAAAAACCTAAAACCGTAAAACCGTAAAACCCTAAAACCCTAAACCTTAAAACCCTAAAACCGTAAAACCTAAACCCTAAACCCTAAACCCCAAAAGGCTAAAACCGTATAACCCTAAAGCCCTAAACCTTAAAACCCTCAAACCATAAAACCTAAACCCTAAATCCTAAACCATAAAAACTAAAATCCTAACCCTAAACCATAAACCCTAAACCCTAAACGCCAAACCGTAACCCTAAGCCCTAAACCCTAAACCTAAACCCTAAACCCAAAACCGTAAACCCTAACACTAAAACCGTAAAATCCTAAAACCCTAAATCCTAAATTCTAAAACCGTAAACCATAAAACCCTACCCTAAACCCTAAACCGTAAACCTTAACCCCTTAAGCCCTAAAATCTAAACCCTAAATCCAAAAACCCTAAGCCCTAAAACCCGTAAAGCCTAAACCCTAAACCCTAAAACCCTAAAACCCTAAAACTTAAACCCTAAACCCCTAAACCCTAAATCCTAAGCCATAAACCACACAAACCCTCAAACCCCTAAACCCTAAACCCCTAAAACCGTTAACCCCTAAAACCCTAAACCCTAAAACCTAATACCTAAACCCTAAACCCTATACCCTAAACCCTAATCCCTAAAATCGTTAACCCGAAAACCCTAAACCCTAAACCTTTAAAACCCTAAACACTAAACCCTAAAACCTAAACCCGAAAATCTAAACCCTAAAACCCGAAAACCCGAAAACCCGAAAATCCTAAACCCTAAACCCTAAAACTCTAAAGCCCAGAAACCAAAAACCCTAAACCCTAAACTCTAAAACCTAAACCCTAAACCACTAAAACCCTAAAAACCTAAAACCCTAAACCCTAAAACCTAAACCCTAAAACCCTAAACCACTAAAATCCTAAAAACCTAAAACCCAAAACCCTAGAACCTAAACACTAAAACCCTAAACTCTAAACCCTAAATCCCAAAACCCCAAAACCCTAAAACCCTAAACCCTAAAACTGTACCATAAACCCTAAAACCCAAAAAACCCAATACCCTATACCCTAAACCCTAAAATCTAAACCGTAAGCCCTAGACACTAAAAACCGAAAACCCTAAAACTCTAAACCTTAAAACCCTAAAACCGTAAAACCTAAACCCTAAACCGTAAAACCTAATCCTAAACCCTAAACCCTAAACCCTAAACCGTATACCCTAAACCCTAAAACCTAAACCGTAAAACCCTAAAACCCTAAATCACTAAAACCCTAAACCTAAAATTCTAAAACCGTAAACCCTAAAACCCTTCTCTAAACACTAAAACCCTGAAACCCTAAAACCCTAAATGCAAAACCCTAAACCTTAACTCCTAAATCCCTAAACCCTAAACCATAAACCCTGAACCCTAAATCCAAAGACCTTAAACCCTAAAACCCAAAACCCTAAACCCTAAACCCTTAAACCCTAAACGCCTAAACCTTTAACCCTAAAACCTTAAAACCCTAAAGCCCTAAACTCTAAATGCTAAACCCCACACCACTAAAACCATAAAAACAAAAAACCCTAAACCGTAAACCATAAATCCTAAAACCGTAAACTCTTAAAACCCCCTAAACCCTAAACTCCTAAAACCGTAAATACCTAAACCCTAAACCCTAAACCCTAAACCCTAAACCCTAAACTCTAAATACTAAAACCCTAAAACCCTACCTTAAACCCTAAAACCCTAAAACCCAAAAAAGCCTATACCCTATAACCTAAACCCGAAACCCTAAAACCCTAAATCCTGTAACGCCCGCCCCTTTTCACTAAAATCAGAGTATATTTTTTATTTTTATTTTTTTTTGAAAATAAAGAGTGACAAAGGGCTCGGAAAGTCACGACGCAAGTTAAGTCCGAGCTTCTAAAGCCCGGCCCTTAACTGGCCAACCCTACTTGTGCGCGGAACTAAGTCCACGAAGAACGGTTCACACGTAGAAGTAAGCTCGCGGAATATTAAACTAAGTGCGGAATTATAATAGAGACTATCCTACCAATTTTAGATAGCAGGGAAGATACATTCATTTAATTACTAAAATATTTCAAAATCATAATGTCCAAAATAAAATCCAAAACATAGCAAGTAATCTAAATTATTACAAATCGACAAGCTAAGCTACTTAAATTACATTTCCAAAATAAATCTTAAATAAACTAAGTAGCTCGCTTCCCCAAGCTCCTAAGCTCGGCTCCCGTCGCGTCCACCCTCTCCGCCGTCTCCTGCGTCATCAGCTAAGGTGGAAGTAGGGCGTTAGACAACACGTCTAGTAGGACTCCAAGTAGGGCTAACACATGGATTAGTGATAACAGGTACATAGGTAATAATATAATGAAAAACCATAAAATGAATGCAATGTCATGGGTGTCTTATGTCATGTGTCCCACCCATCATCCATACCATCATGATATCCCCATGTTTGCTTCTCGGTCGCCCCGACGGAGCATGGACTCCGGTTATATTTCAACACATCAAAATATCCCCATGTCTGCTTCTCGGTCGCCCCGACGGAGCATGGACTCCGGTTATAGCATATCAAGCTATCCCCATGTTTGCTTCTCGGTCGCCCCGATGGAGCATGGACTCCGGTCATAGCATATCAAGTTATCCCCAAGTTTGTTTCTCGGTCGCCCCGACGAAGCATGGACTCCGGTTCCTTTATTTTCCCGCCCATGCCATGCATGAGATGTAATTGCGATATGCTATATAGTATTTGAATCATTGTAAATGTAATATGCCATATGCCATATATAAATCATAATCTTAAGACCCATCATAAAACCAATCATATAATTACCAAAATAAATCAAGAAAACCATCATATAACACGTAATCCACGGCTTACAAAAAGGTAGGAATCCTACCGAATACCGACTAGCGTCCTTTTTCGTTTTCGTCCGATAATCCGGTCACCGATACGCGCACCGTTTGCAACGTCCGATACCTTATTACATATTAATAATCAGTCCATGTTTTATCATATCTAAGTCCATTATCTAAGCCTTAGTGGGGTTCGGTCATATACCATGGCCGAACCTAACTATGTAGTTCAGTGGGTCCCATTTAATCTTTCAAATATTTAAATCCCATGAGTCTAAAAACCAGCCACCCTAGGCTTCATTTAACCATACATAAGGTCATCTTTAAACACATTCAAGTCCATGATCATCCCCCATGGGGTTCGGCCATGGTACATGGCCGAACCCATGGTTCTTCATTTTGGCCAATATTTACGGTTTTGCTACTACTCTTCCATGGTTAAATCCTCATTTCATCCATGCACACTTAAGTCTATAATTATCATTAAACTTAGATCCCTTAGTGCCTCATTTAATCATGCCACAAAATCACTAAAAACAACCCTTTTTTTAACTTGATCCTCATTAATTAAGGCACATACATAACCCCATACTTAGCCCATCACATGGCTCATAAATTGGGTCATGGGTTCGGCCATGCACCATGGCCGAACCCATGATGTCTTTTTCTTATTTTTCTATGGACCCATTTCCCTCATTTAGCTCTACCATAAGCTTCACCATGAGGAGGTTCACACCATGCATTTAAATCACCAATCTTTGATCATCAATTTGGTACATTTTGGTCCATCAAAACTACCAACCCATCCTCCCTTATTTTTCCATCTTTTACACTCATCAACATTACACATACATCACCATAGGGTTCAAAAGCATTCCTTCCATAAAATCTCTCCATGGTTTTATTTTTAAAAACTCATTTCCACCCCTTTAAAAATCACTACATTCATTCATTGAAAACTTTAAAAAAATCATTAACCACTTAACATAGCCTCCATTCTCTAAACCCATTAAAATTCTAACACCATCACCCTAAGGTTCATGGTCCATCATTCATTCATGCCTTTTAAGGCCACAAAATCATTCACATCTCCCATAAATTTCCTCATTTACAAACCCTTTTAAAAATTACCACATTTAATCATTAAAACCCTAACAATCATAAATCATCATCCATGGCTTCCATTCTTTATAACCTCATTAAATCACTTAATCACCTCCATCATTCATTCAAACATCACATACATCCATGCTTAAATAAATTTTAATACATAATGTCCTTAATGTCCATTTATTTTTCTTAACCTAATTTACCCATTAGGGTTTGTGCATTCCTCATCCTTTCCTTGGATGGATTTGAGATCCAAGGCCCGTGATATTTTTGGCCACCATCTAAGAAATGGATTCCTTTTTTAAACCATAAAAACCTAATATCTTGTTTAGAGATACTTACAATCCGACGGCTCCTCCGACTTTTCTTTTTCTCCACTTGAACCCTTAGCCTTTCTCTTCTCTTCTTCTCCTTGATCTTTGGTCAAGATGTGTTTGATCAAGGTGAAAACATCATAGCTTGGGTTCGGCCAACATGGGGTGTGATTGAGAGAGGGAGAGGAGGAGATAATGAAAAAGAAGATACTAAGCCTTGATCTTGGAGTGATGGGCCAACTCTTAAGCTTCTTTCTTCTCTTCTTCTCTTCTTAGTTTTCTTCTTTCTTTCTCCATGGTGTGGGGGACGGCAATGAGAGAGCAAGAGAGGGAGAGAGTGAAATGAGAGTTAGATGGAAAGAGATGGAGAAAAGAGATAAGATTCATCTCATTGGTTGAGTGACCTACACTCCACCATTTAATTCCCACCAACCAAGTATGGGATTTTTTTATGCTTTAATGGTGGTGGTTGGAATAAACCACCATTAGCCAACGGTTTTGACTTTTTAAGATGGAATGGTTTGGTCTTCCATCTTTTGACCCCTTTTGACCACCTTTTCGGATAGTTTAATTATTTAATTAATTAGATAATTAACTTAGGTTAATTAATTCCCACTTAACCTAATTCCTTTTTCTTAAATTCCCTCCATGTATCCACCCATGGTTGACCAATTCAACCATGGTGGCCTGCCCCACCAATCCTTGGTCCACAACCACCTCACTTAGTGAGGTGGAGGTGGGTCCCATTCGGCCATGTCACCTTGGTTTAATTAAAATTAACTTAGGTGATTTTCACATTAATTAATTCAATCCCTTCCAACTAATTGGATCTCCATTGGGCCCATGGCCCAATTAAATTTATTTCTTGCCTATTTACCTTAGAGTTTACATCATCTTGATTCATTGGGTCCCAAATGGGCATTGGGCCCAATTTGACTATCATTGACCATTTAAATGAACTTAGATCCAATCCATAGTCCATTGGGCCATACTTGGGCCCTTGTCCAAACTTTGATCCATTTACCATCTATTCCATCAAATTTCCCAACTTCCTTCATTAAAATAAATAATATCCACATTTATACTAATTTAAAAGGTCCGGGCTATTACAAATCCTAAACCCTAAAATCTAAACCCCAAACCCGAGACCATAAAAACCTAAAACCCTAAAACTTGAAACCTTAAAACCCTAAAACCTTAAAACCTAAACCCTAAACACTAAAACCTAACCCTAAACCTTAAACCTTAAACCCTAAACCCTAAACCCTAAACTGTAAAACCCTAAAATCCTAAATCCCTAAAGCCCAAAACCAAAAATTCTAAAACCGTAAACCCTAAAACACTACT
This sequence comes from Chimonanthus praecox, assembly GCA_022113865.1. Classification (NCBI taxonomy): domain Eukaryota; kingdom Viridiplantae; phylum Streptophyta; class Magnoliopsida; order Laurales; family Calycanthaceae; genus Chimonanthus; species Chimonanthus praecox. The sequence continues at coordinate 31,470,785 of CM039089.1, read as the reverse complement.
CTAAACACTAAAACCCTAGAACCCAAAAACCGTAAACGCTAAACCCTAAACCTTAACCCCTAAATCCCTAAACCCTAAACCCTAAACCCAAAACCCTTAATCCAAAAATCCTAAACCCTAAAACGCAAAAACCCAAATCCCTAAAACCCTAAAACCCTAAACCTTAAACCCTAAAACCCTAAACCTTAAATCCTAAACCCTAAACCACTAAAGCATAAAAACCTAAAACCCAAAACCGTACACCCTAAACGCTAAACCCTAAATCCTAAAACCGTATACCCTTAAAAGCCTAAACCCTAAACCCTAAACCTCTAAAACCCAAAATACCTAAACACTAAACCCTAAACCCTAAACCCTAAACTCTAAATACTAAAACCCTAAAACCCTACCTTAAACCCTAAAACCCTACCCTAAACCCTAAAATCCAAAAAACCCAAAACCCTAAAACCATAAACCCTAAACCCTAAAATCTAAACTCTAAATCCTAAACCCTAAAAGCTTAAAACTCTAAAATCCAAAAGCTTAAAATCCTAAAACCGTAAAACCTAAAACCTAAACCCTAAACCCTAAACCTTAAAAACTAGAATCCTATCCCAAAACCCTAAACCCTAAACCCTAAACCTAACCCTAAACCCTAAATCCAAAACACTAAACCGTAAACCCTAAACCCTAAACCCTAATCACTAAAACCCTAAAATCCTAAAACCTCAAAAACTTAAACCCTAAATTCTAAAGCCGTAAACCATAAAACCCTACCCTAAACCGTAAACCTTAAGCCCTAAAACCCTAAAATCTAAACCCTAAATCCAAAAACCTTAAACCCTACATCTCGAAAACCCTAAACCCTAAATCCTAAATCCTAAAACCCTAAAACCCTAAACCTCCTACAACTCTAAAACCCTAAACCCTAAATCCTAACCCTAAACCACTAAAACCATAAAAACCCAATACCCTGAACACTAAAACCTAAACCACCAAACATTAAACCCTAAACCCCTAAAACCGTTAACCCCAAAAACCCTAAACCTAAAAACCTAAACCCTAAACCCGAAACTCTAAACCCTCTAAACCCTAAAACCCTAAAACCCTAAAACCCTAAACCCTAAAAGCCTAAAACCGTAAAACCGTAAAACCCTAAACCCTAAACCCGTAAAACCCTAAAACCCAAAAATCCTAAACCCTAAACCCTAAAACCCAAAAACCCAAAAACCAAAAACCCTAAACCCTAAACGCTAAAACCCTAAAACCCAAAAACCCAAAAACCCAAAAACCCTAAACCCTAAATCCTAAACCCTAAACCACTAAAACCCAAAAAACCTAAAACCCTAAACCCTAAAACCTAACAACCAAAACCCTAAACTCTAAACCCTAAATATCAAAACCCTAAATCCCAAAACCGTAAAACCCTAAAATCCTAAATCCTAAAACCCGGCCTTAAACCCTAAAATCCAAGGAACCCTATACCCACCCTAAACCCTAAAACCCTAAACCCTAAAACCGTAAAACCTATGCCCTAAACCCTAAAACCTAACCCTAAACCAAAAATTCTAAACTGTAAACCCTAAAACCCTACTCTAAACACTAAAATCCTGAAACCTTAAAACCCTAAACTCTAAACCCTAAACCTTAACCCCTAAATCCCTAAACCCTAAATCCTAAACCCTAAACCCTAAATCCAAAAACCCTAAGCGCTAAAACCCAATAACCCAAAACCCTAAAACCCTAAATCCCTAAAACCCAAAAACGCTAAAGCCTAAAGCTAAACCCCTAAAATTCTAAAACCCTAAAACCCTATATCCCTAAAACCCAAAAACCCTTAAGCCTAAAGCCTAACCCCTAAAATGCTAAAACCCTAAAACCCTAAACCCTACACCGTAAACCCTAAACCCTACACCCTAAAACCTAAACCCTAAAGCCTAAACCCTAAAATCCAAAAATCAAAAACCCTAAACCCTAAATCCTAAAATCCTACCTTAAACCATAAAGCCCTAAAACCTTAAAAACCCTAAACCCTAAACCCCAAACCCCTAAAACCCTAAGACCCTAAGCCCTAAACCCTAAACCCTAAAAAATAAAATGTAGCCTCTAAACCCTAAACCCTAAAACATGAAAACATTAAAACCCCAAAACCCTAAACCTTAAAACCCTAAAACCATAAAACTGTGAAACCGAAACAATAAACCCTAAACCCTAAACACAAAAATTCTAACCCTAAACCCTAAACCCTAAACCCCAACCCTAAACCCTAAACCCTAAATCGTAAACCCTAAACCCTAACCCCTAATCTTTAAAACCCCAAAACCCCTAAAACCTAAACCAAAAAACCCTAAGCCCTAAAACCGTAAAACCCTCAAACTTTAAAACCTTAAACCCAAAACCCCTAAAACCCTAACACCCTAAACCTCGAAATCCATAAATCCAGAACCCCAAACCCTAAATCGTAAACCCTTAACACTAAATCGTAATTCCTTAACTGTAAACCCTGAAACCCAAAAAACCCTAAACCCCTAAAACCCTAAAACCCTATACCCCTAAAACCATAAACGCTAAAACACTAAGATCCTAAACCCTAAACCCTACATCCCTAAAACCCCAAACCCTAAAACCCTAAGCATATACCCTAAACCCCTAAAACCTTAAACCCTAAACCCTAAAACCCTACCCTAAACCCAAAAACCCTAAAACCCAAAAACCCTAAACCCAAAAACCCTAAAACCCTAAAACCCAAAAACCCTAAAACCTAAACACAAAACCCTAAACCCTAAACCCTAAATCCCAAAACTGTTAAAACCCTAAACCCTAAATCCTAAAACCCTACCTTAAACCCTAAAGTCCAAAAACACAAAAAAACCCTAAACCCTAAACCCTAAAACCCTAAAACCCTAAATCCTAATCCCTAAAACCGAAAACCCTAAAACCCTAAAACCCCCTAAACCTAAACCCTAAAACCCTAAAACCCCCTAAACCCTAAACCTAAAACCCGAAAATCCTTAACCCTAAGACCCTAAAACCCTAAAACCTAAAACCTTAATACCCTAAACCCTAAACCCTAAACCCTAAATCCTAAACCCCAAACGACTAAAAACCAAAAAATCTAAAACCCTAAAACCTAAATGCTAAAATCGTAAAACCTAAACCGTAATATCCTAAAACCCTAACCCCTAAATCCCAAACCCTAAACCAGAAAAACCCTAAAAACCTAAAACCTTAGACCCTAAAACCCTAAACCGTAAAATTGTAAAACCTTAAACCCTAAATCCTACACCCTAAACCACTAAAACCCTAAAAACCTAGAACCCTAAATCATAAACCCTAAACCCTGAAACCCTAAAAGCAAAACAATTGAAATAAATGGGTAAGATTTATATATTTGGGTCAAGGTTGCCAATTGGGTCAAATGCCAATTGGGACCCAATGGGTCATGGTTGACTTGGTCGACCACCATATGAATTCAAATGTGATTAAGGTGTGGCTGAATTAAAGTGAATTAAGTCAATTGAGTTAATGAATGAGAACAAGTTTTGAGTTTAAAAGAATTAAACATAATTGAGTTATGGTGAGTTGGATGGGAAGTTAATGGGGCTTCCATCTTAAGTGAGTGGAGTGGGAAGATGAAGAGTTTTGTTGTTTCAAAAGACACCCTCAAGGGTTACACGTTGGAATGGTGGGAGTTTCATCTCATGGGATGAAACTCCAAAGGAAGCTTTAATGAGGGAGGTGAAGAGCCATGGTGGTTACAAAGGAGTATCACCAAAGGACACCACCCTTGGCCTACCCTCATTGATCAAGACAAGGAAGTTAGAGGGTTTTGATGTTACACATCACATGTCCAAGTGTACACGTTGGAACATGGAGGGTTTCCATCTCATGATGGAAACCCAAGGGTCATATGGTGGGGAGTTTCATCTCATGGGATGAAACCCCCAAAATAAGTATCAATGAGGAGGTGAAAGGTCATGGGAGTTACAAAAGGCATCAACCCAAAGGACATCACCCTTGGCCGACCACTCTCATAGAACAAGACTTGGAGTCTCATCTCCCTCTCACACAAGGCCGACCACTCTCAAGACAAAGGGAGAACACTTAGAGTTGTGATCTTAAATCTTCTTTCTTTCTCTCTCTCAAATCTATACCTCTTGGCCGAACCACTCTTAGAGATTTTATCAAGATCAATCTCGGCCAAGGATCAAGGAGAAAGAAGAGGCTAAGGAAGAAGAAGATTAAAGGAACAAGAAGGAGTGAAAGAAACCGGTGGAGTCGCGGAATTGGTAAGTACATGATGAGATTATTAAGTAAGATAGTGTTTCATGTATAAAAACCATTAAGGACAAAGGAAGGGCTAGATGAGGTTTGGCCATGATGTATGGCCGAACCCCATCAAGGAATATGAAAATGGATACATGATTTTCAAGAGGAAGTGATGAACCATAGGGTTCGGCCATGTTGTATGGCCGAACCCCATGGAAGGACATTAGTTATTTTTAATGGATTTGAAGGATGAAAATCATAGGTGTATGTTAGTAATTTTTAAAAGGTTTTAAAGGGTTTAAATGGATGTATGTATGAGAACCATCAAAGGTCAAACCATATATGTATGATACATTTTTAAGGAAAATAAGGAACCAACATGGCCGAACCCCATGGAAAAGTATTAAGGATTTTAAAGGGTGTAGATGGATGGTTGTTGGTAATTTTAATTGATTTTAAATATGGTAATGAGGATCCAAAAGGATGAACCTAAATGTATGGTTAAATGCCCATGGAGGGATCTTGGTTTACGGACTTAAATATTGTAATTGATTTAATGGAGAACATGGAAATGAGACATCATGGGTTCGGCCATGGTGTATGGCCGAACCCCATGGACCATTTTTAATGGGCCATTTAGAGATTTAAGCATGATTAGAAATCATTAATGGTTCTATGTTTGTGGATCAGTTATGGTCTTAGGCATGTTTAAATGAATGAAATGTTTAGTCACGGATTTATGTTATGGACTTAAGTATGGGTTATGGATCTAATGTTGTAAATGGTTTAAGAAAAAGGATGAAAAATGACATCATGGGTTTCATGTTGTATGGCTGAACCCCATGAACCATTTTATGGACACTATGGATCTATGTATGCATGTTTAAAAGAATGGATGATTAAATGGAGGATTTAATTATAAATCTATGTTTATGGATCAGTTATGGACTTAGATATGTGGATTGATTACCTATGGAAAGAATGATGGCAAAGAGGTAAAGATGGTGAAAATGAAAGGAACATGGGTTCGGCCATGGTGTATGGCCGAACCCCCATAGAAAATGTTTTATGGATTTAGGGCTTCCATTAATGTAAAACTAATGGAATGATGTTGGGACTTAAGTCATGTATATATAAGCTAAGTGAGTAGCCATGGAACGATCAATGGCAAAGCGGTAAATATGGGTGAAAATGATGGGCCATAGGTTCGGCCATGGTGTATGGCCGAACCCCATGGAGAATGTTTTCTTGTGGACTTAGGGTTTATTAATACTAGATGATTAACTTATGTGTGATTGGTTAAATCAAAAGAGGGACCAAAACCATGTGAATGAGGTTCGACCATGTTGCATGGCCGAACCCCACTAAGATATGTTTATGGACTTAAACATAGTTGGAAATTAAATGGAACGTTGGTTTGACTTATTGATATGTAATAAGGTAACGGGACCTCACAAGCGGGTACGATCGGTGAGCGGTTTTCGAACGAAAATGCAAGGACATATTAAGTTGATCATTGGTAGGATTCTTACCTTATTTGAGAACCATGGATATATATATATATATATATATATGTTATTTTGGTATCAAACAATATGTTTCAATTATGGAATTTTAAATGCTATGATTTGCATTATTACATAGCATGTGGTATTTGCATCTCATGCATGGCATGGGAGGGATGAAATGTAATCGGAGTCCTCGCTCCATTGGGGCGTCCATAAGGCAACCGTGGGGGATACCTTGATGAGGAGTATTCCATCAAGAGGAAGACCTTGATGTGCATTATCCCATCAAAAGATAACCAGAGGCCACACTCCGTCGGGGCGTCCGTAAAGCAACTGTGGGGATACCTTGATGTATTATATTTGGATTTTTTATACTAACCTATGTGTTTGACCCTAATTGGAATACCGACTGGGCGCGTCGTCTAACGCCCTACTTCTACCCTAGTTGATGACACAGGGAATGGACTGAATGAGGACGTGATCGGAGCCAAGCTTAGGAGCTTGGATGATTAAGTTGCATTTTGTTTAAGTTACTCATGGATAATGTACTTGAGTAATTAGTTCGTGGGACTGTAATAACGTAGGTTATTTGCTACGGTTTGGAATGTTAATTTTGGATATTATGACTTAAGATAATCATTGTTAATTGACGGACTACTTTGCTATCTAAAATAGAATAGGATTGTTTCCTATTATAATTCTGCATCTATGATTATTCCGCATGTTAACTTAAGTATTTGTGAACCGTTTTAGTGGACTTGGACCACACACACGTATGGTTGGCCAGTTAAGGGTCGGGATTTGGAAGCTCAGACTTAGCTCGCTTCGTGGCATCCCGTTGTCTCTCACTCTTCCTATTCAAAGAAAAAAATTAGACTCTAATTTTTGGAGAGTGAAAAAGGGCGGTGCGTTACACCCAAAACAACTCAAACCCTAGAAACCTACAACCCTAAACCCCTAAACCTAAACCCTAAACCCTAAACCCTAAAACCCTAAACCCCTAAAACCCTAAACCCTTAACCCTTAACCCTTAACCCCTAAAACTCTAAACCCTAAACCCTAAACCCTAAACCATAAAACCCTAAATCCTAAACCCTAAACCCTAAATACCTAACACCCTAAACCCTAAACCCTAAAACCCTAAACCTTAAATACTAAACCCTAAACCATTAAAACCCTAAAAACCTAAAACCCTAAAACCTAAACCCTAAACCCCAAAACCCTAAAACCCCTAAACCCCTAAACCCTAAAACCCTAAAACCCTAAACCCTAAACCTTAAAACCCTAAAACCCTAAACCCTAAACCCTCAAACCGTAAAACCCCAAAACCCTTAACCCCTAAAACCATAAGCCCTAAACAGTAAACCCTAAACCCTAAAACCCTTAACCCTAAGACACTAAAACCCTAAACCCCCTTAAACCCTAAAACCATAAACCCTAAACCCTAAAACCTTAAAACCCTAAACCCTAAATCCTAAACCCTAAACCAATAAAACCCTAAAAAAACCTAAAACCCTAAACCCTAAACCCTAAAACCCTAAAACCCTAAACCCTAAAACCCTAAACCCTAAATCCTAAACTCTAAACCCTTAAACCCTAAACCCTAAACCCTAAACTTTAAACCCTAAAAACGTAAACCCTAAACCCTACACCCTAAACCCGAAAACCCTAATCCCTAAAACCCTAAAACCCTAAACCATGAAACCCTTAACCCCTAAAAGCCTAAGCCCTAAACCCTTAACCCTAAACCCTAAGCCCCTAAAACCCTAAACCCTTAAACCCTAAACCCTAAACCTTAAAACCGTAGAACTCAAAAACCTTAAAACCCTAAACCATAGTTCCTAAACCCTAAACCACTAAAACCCTAAAAACCTAAAATCTTAAGCCCTAAACCCTAAACCCGAAACCCTAACCCTAAACCCTAAACCCTAAAATCCTAACCCCTAAAACCCTAAACCGTAAAACCGTAAAACCCTAAACTGTAACACCCCGGATTTTCAAGTTATAAATATATTTATGAAAATAATCCATTTAATTTGTGAACATTAGTTATGGATCTTAAATTGGGTAAAGAGTTGGGTCATTGGCCCAATTAAGACCCAACGGTTTTGGAATTGTTTCCAATAAAAATTAAATGGGGATGAATTAAATAATAATGCAAAATGGCTAAGATTAAATAAAAGATCATGGGCCGTGTATGTGGGGTTGACATGGAAAGATTTTAGGAAATGGAAGATATGCATGGTCGCATGAGAGAATTAGATAATTATTCATGGCCATGTCTGGATATTAATTGGCTGAATATAGAAGATTTGTACATCTATGTAATGCGCATAAGATTATTTAAAAAAGGGGTATTTCCCTTGATTAAGAATGGCATTTAGGCAATGGCTAATTAGAGTGTCATGGCACCTTCTAATCTAAGATAGGATTAAAAGGAAAGGTTCAATAAAAGAAAAGCATCAAGAGGCGCACACAATCTTCTAAGTTAGGAACCAATGGAAGAATTAATTAGCAATGGCTAATTTAGAGGATAGTGCACACGGCAATGAGGATTGAGGCAAACATGGGGCGCATGACACTTTCTATTCTTGATTAAGTGAAGGTTTTAAAAGAGGCAACACACAAGGGCTCATGACATTCACACTCTAATATTGGATGTTGCCGTGTGGAGTTTTTATAAGAGAAGGAGAGGCACACGGCTTTGATATTCAAAGGGAGGTAGCCACAAACAAAGGGCTCACGGCAATTAGATTTTAGTATTGGCTGATTGGAATTTTATTCAAAGGAAGAGAAGGGCAGCAAGGGGGCATAATACACATACAATCAAGAAGGTGTTCACAGCAAGTTCAAAAAGAAGAGAAAGATTGGAAGAGCAAGATCAACCGGAGGAGTTGCGGAACCGGTAAGTGATTTTATGTTTTTGTTTAATGAAATAAGGAACCATAGGGTTCGGCCAAGGTGTATGGTCGAACCCCATGGGAGAAGAATAGGAGATGATAATGATAATTTTTAATGGAGTTGAGTTGGTAATGATTAAGGGTTTTGGAAAGATGAAAACCATGGAAAGCATGGTTTAATTATGGAATTTTAAGGATGCAAACCAAGGACTAATTCTACATGTTTTAAAAAGGGATTTTAACTGGTTTAATGAGAAGTTGATGAACCATAGGGTTCGGCCATGATCAAGGGCCGAACCCCATGGAAGGTTGATGGTTTATTTTATTGGATTGTTAATAATGAAAACCATAGAAGTTGTTAATAAGTTTATGGGGTTTCAAGCATGAAAATTATGGATTCATGCATATGATTTTAGAAAGGTTGTTATGTTGATTGTTGGATCAAAAGAATAGAAAAGAAAGGAGTGAGGTTCGGCCATGGTGTATGGCCAAACCCCACCAACTATATTTATGGATTTAATTTATTAAAGGAATTTGATTGGATGAATAATATTTAGAAATAACATTATGAACCATAGGGTTCGGCCAAGGTGTATGGCCGAACCCCATGGAGGTGTATTGGAGTTGGTTAATAGGGGTTTAAATCATTTAATAAAAAGGATTGTGAACCATAGGGTTCGGCCATGGTGTATGGCCAAACACCATGGAGTGGTTTTGTTAAGGTTGTTGGATTTTATTTGATTTAATGGAAACTATCTAATTATGGAAGAAATGATGCTAAGTTTGGAAACCTTCTAAATATGGAGAATGGTTATTAAATTAGTAAGTTTCTAAGTTTAGAAGTTGGAGATTAAATTAGAATCTTTTTAATTATGAAAGGTGGAAACTAAAATAGGAAGTTCTAATTAAGGAAAGTGAAAGTTAAAATGGGAAGTTCTAATTAAGGAAAATGGAAATTAAAATGGAAAGTTTACATCATAGGGTTCGGCCATGGTGTTTGGCCGAACCCCATGAATTAAGTCTTTAGTTCAATAATGGATCTATTATGATTAAATAAATTTAGGAGGAGGATGGAACCAAGATATCATGGGTTCGGCCATGGGCTATGGCCGAACCCCATGAACCAATCTTTAAATGGATCCCTCAATGATAGATCATGTCTGGATTAAGGAATTATTATGGAACATTTAAAGGGTATTTGGAGTTTTGATGTATAATGAATAAGTGAATGGATCTATGTTTGGAACCAAAACCTAAGGTGATGAAGGTGATGGCAAAATTGTAAATAGGTCAAAATAACGGACATAGGGTTCGGCCATGGTGTATGGCTGAACCCCATGAATTATTTGATGGACCATGTGTTGGAATATTTTAAGGGACACTTAGAGTGGTTATGCATGTTTAAGGTAATGAGGGATTTAATTACATATATTAAGTTTACGTATTAATATTATGGATGGGTTTTGGACATAAACCTAAAGTAATGGCAAAGTTGTAAATATAAGAATAATAGAATGATAGTCATGGATGGCATTTTGGTAATTACGTAGAAGTAATGGAACTATGTTTTGGAACTCAAACATTAGACCAATGGCATTTTCGTAATTAATGGAATAAATGAACAAAAAGGGTGAGACTCGGCCATGGGAATGGCCGAACCCCACAAGTTTGGTTAATAGACTTTAAATGTTGTAAATCAAGTGGGACTTGGTTTTGGTTTATTATTATATTATAAGGTAACGGGATCTCGCAAGCGATGCGCGATTGGTGATCGATTCTTGGACGAAAGACGCAAGCACACGTTAGCGGTCTTTGGTAGGATTCCACCTCTTTGAAACCATGGACTTATGTACACTTGTTTTATCTTATGTTTGATGAAATTTATGTTTCAAAAGATATGACTTATATGATTTTATATGTTATGTTTAATTGATAAAATAGCATGTGTTTTAAATATGAGCTTTTAAAATGCTATGATTTTGTATAATTGCATAGCATGTGGTATTTGCATCTCATGCATGGCATGGGAGGGATGACAAGTAACCGGGGACCCACACTCCGTCGGGGCGTCCGTAAAACACTCGTGGGGGGATACCTTGATGATGAGAATTCCATCAATAGGATACTATGTATGAATACCTTGATGATGAGAATCCCATCAAGAGGATACTATGTATGAAGACCTTGATGATAAGCATTCCATCAGGAGGATACTATATATCCGGAGATCCACACTCCGTCGGGGCGTCCGTAAAACACTCGTGGAAGGATACCTTGATGATGAGAATCCCATCAAGAGGATACTATGAGTTCGTGATGGGTGGGATTCATTGCATATGATAGCATGGCATGGCATTGAATCGGCATGATTATGACTTTTATTATCATGCAAGGTTTCTGATTTTTATCGGCATGATTGGATCTCTATTATCATACACTGTTTTGGATACAATGTTTTATAAGTATGGTATGATTTATTATACTGGATTTGATATATTTATTATATCTGGATTTTTGGTACTAACCCATGTGTTAACTCTAATGGGAATACCTACTTCTACCCTAGTTGATGATACAGGAAACGAAGGGAACGAAGAATGCGAAACGGGCCAGGCATAGGAGCTTGGAGGGTTGTAGTTTATATTTTGTTTAAGATACTCATGGGCTTGTATTTTGAGTATCTAGAGTTCGGATGTAATAACTTAGATGAATTTGCTATGGTTGGATATTTTACTGAATAATTATGATATGATAATGATGATTACAGACTTGACGTACTTTGTAATCTGAATGGAATAGAACTGTGTTCTATTATGGTTCCGCATGTTATGATTTTTATTCCGCATATTTATATTGCTACGTGTGAACCGTTTTTCTTAGACTGAGTCCATGCACACATAGGGTTGGCCAGTTAAGGGTCGGACTTTGGAAGTTCGGACTTATCTCTCATCGTGACGTCCCGCGCTCTATCACTCTACTCTGCTATAAAAAAAAAATAGACTCTGAAATTACGGGAAGAATCGAGTGAAAAAGGGCGGGGCGTTACATAAACCCCAAAACCCAAAAACGCTAAACTCTAAACCCTAAAATCCTAACCCCTAAAACCCTAAACTGTAAAACCCTAAAACCCAACCCTAAAATCCTTAACCCCTAAAACCCGAAGCCCTAAACCCTAAAGCCTAAACCCTTAACCCTAAAACCCTAAACCCTAAAACCCTTAAAACCTAAAACCTAAACTCTAAACCCTAAACCCTAAACTCCAAACCCTAAAACCCTTAAACCCTAAAGCATAAACCCTAAACCCTATACCCTAAACCTTAAACCCTAAACCCTAATCCCTAAAACCCTAAAACCCTAAACCCTGAAACCCTTAACCCCTAAAAGCCTAAGCCCTAAACACTAAACCCGAAACCCTAAACCCTAAACCCTAAACCCTAAAACCCAAAACCCTAAAACCCTGAAACCCTAAATCCTAAACCGTACAACCTTAAAATCCTAAACCCAAAACCCTAAAACTGTAAAACCCTAAAACCCTAAACCCAAAAACCCTAAAACCCTAAATCCTAAATCTTCAAACCCTAAAACCCTAAACCCTAAACCCTCAAACCGTAAAACCCCACAACCCTAAAACCCTAAACCCTAAACTCTAAACCCAAAAACCCTTAACCCCTAAAACCCTATGCCCTAAACCCTAAACCCTAAACCCTAAGACACTAAAACCCTAAACCCTAAAACCGTACAACCCTAAAACATTTAAAACCCTAAACCCTAAATTCTAAACCCTAAACCACTAAAACCCTAAAAACCTAAAACCCTAAACCCTAAACCCTAAACCCTAAACCCTAAAATCCTAAAACCCTAAAACCCTAAACCCTAAACCCTAAAACCCTAAAACCTAAACCCTAAACATTAAACCCTAAAACCCTTAAACCCTAAACCCTAAAACCGTAAAACCCTAAAACCCTAAACCCTAGATCCTAAACCCTAAACCACAAAAACCCTAAAAACCGAAAACCTTAAATACTAAACCCTAAACACTAAACCCGAAACCCTAAACCCTAAACCCTAAACCCCTAAAACCCTAGAACCATAAACCCTAAACCATACAACCCTACAACCCTGAACCCAAAACCTAAAACCGTAAAACCCTAAAGCCAAAAAACCCTAAAACCCTAAAAAACTAAAACCCTAAACCGTAAAACCCTAACACCCTAAACCCTAAACCCTAAAACCAAAAAACCCTAACACCCTAAAACCCTAAACTCTAAACTCTAAACCCTAAAATCCTTAACCCCTAAAACCCTAAGCCTTAAAACCTAAACCCTAAACTTAAACCCTACAACCCTAAACACGAAAACCCTAAAACCCTAAACCCTAAAATATTTAAACCCTAAACCCTAAACCCTACACCCTAAATCCTAAACCCTAAACCCTAAACACTAAAACCTAAACCCTAAACCCTAAACAACTAAAACCCTAAACCCATAAACCTAAACCCTAAACCCTAAAAAACTAAAACCCTAAACCCCTAAAACCCTAAACCCTCAACCCTAAAACCCTAAAACCCTAAACCCAAAACCGTAAAACCATAAAACCCTAAACCCTAAACCCTAAAATCGAAAAACCCTAACACCCTAAAACCCTAAACCCTAAACTCTAAACCCTAAAACCCTTAACCGCTAAAACCCTAAGCCTTAAAACCTAAACCCTAAACCTTAAAACCTAAAACCATAAACCCTAAAACCCTAAACACTAATACCCTAAACCCTAAAATATTTAAACGATAAACCCTAAATCCTAAACGTTAAACCCTAAATCCTAAACCCTAGACCCTAAACACTAAAACCTAAACCCTAAACCACTAAAACCCTAAAACCTTAAACCCTAAACCCCTAAAACTGTAACACCCTAACTCCCCTAAAACCATAAACCCTAAAAACCTCAATCCTAAACCCTAAATCCTAAACCCTAAACCCCTAAAACCCTAAAACACTAAAACCCTAAACCCTAAAACCCTAAAAAACTAAAACCCTAAACCCATAAACCTAAACCCCAAATCCTAAACCCTAAACCCTTAAAACCCTAAACCCTAAAACCCTAAAAAACTAAAACCCTAAACCCATAGACCTAAACCCCAAATCCTAAACCCTAAACCCTAAACAATAAAACCCTAAACCCCTAAAACCCTAAATCCTAAACCGTAAAACCCTAAAATCCTAAACCCTAAACCCTAAAATCGAAAAACCCTAACACCCTAAAACCCAATACTCTAAACTCTAAACCCTAAAATCCTTAACCCCTAAAACCCTAAGCCTTAAAACCTAAACCCTAAACCTTAAATCCTAAAACCATAAACCCTAAAACCCTAAACACTAAAGCCCTCAACCCTAAAATATTTAAACCATAAACCCTAAACCCTAAACCCTAAACCCTAAATCCTAAACCCCAAACACTAAAACCTAAACCCTAAACCCTAAACCCCTAAAACCATAACACCCTAAATCCCCTAAACCCTAAGCCCTAAACCCTAAAACCCTAATCCCGAAAACCCTATCCTAAACCCTAAAAGCTTAAAACCCTTAACACTAAACTCTAAACCCTAAACCCTAAACTTTAAACTCCAAAACCGTAAAACCATAAAACCCTAAACCCTAAAACACTAAAACCCTAAATCCTAAACCCTAAAACCCTAAAATCCTAAACCCTAACAACCTAAAACCCTAAACCCTCTACCCTCTACCCTAAAACCTAAACCCTAAACCCTAAATCCTATCACCCAAAAACCCTAAAACCCTAAACCCTAAATCCTATCACCCAAAAACCTTAAAACCCTAAACCCTAAATGCTAAACCCTAAACCCTAAACCCTAAACCCTAAACCCCTAAACTCTTAAAACCCTATAACCCTAAACCCCTAAACCCTAAAACCTAATCCCTAAACCCTAAACCCTAAAACCTAAACCATAAACCCCAAAAACCCTAAACTCTAAAGCCAAAATAGCTAAAACCCTATAACCCTAAAACCCTAAACTCCTAAGCCCTAAATCCTAAAACACTAAATGCTAAACCCTAAAATCCTAAAACCCTAAGACCCTAAACCCTAAACACTAAAACCCTACCCTAAACAGCAAAACCTTAAACCCTAAACCCTAAGCCTAAAACTTAAACCCTAAACCTTAAACCCTAAAACGCTAAAACCCTAAAATCCTAAAACCCTAAAACCCTAAAAACTACCCCAAACCCTAAAACCCTGAAACCTTGAAACCCTAAACCCTAAACCCCAAACCCTAAACCCTAAATCCTAAACCCAAAAACCCTAAACCCTAAACCCCTAAAACCCTAAAACCCTATAACCCTAAGCCCCAAACCCCTAAATCCTAAACCCTAAAACCCTAACACTAATCCCTAAAACCCTAAAACCCAAAACCCTAAAACCCTAAACCCTAAAACCGTAACACCCTAAATCCCCTAAACCCTAAAACCCTAATCCCAAAAACCCTACCCTAAACCCTAAAAGCTGAGAACCCTAAACACTAAACTCTAAACCCTGAACCCTAAACTCTAAACTCTAAAACCCTAAAACCCTAAAACCCTAAACCCTGAAACACTAAAACCCTAAACCCTAAACCCAAAAAGCCTAAAACCCTAAACCCGAAAAAACTAAAACCATAAACCATCTACCCGAAACCCTAAACACTAAAACCTAAACCGTAAACCCGAAATCCTATAACCCAAAAACCCTAAAACCCTAAACCCTAAACCCTAAACCCCTAAACCCCTAAACCCCTAAAACCCTATAACCCTAAACCCTAAATCCCTAAACCCTAAATCCCTAAAACCTAATCCCTAAACCCTAAACCCTAAAACCTAAACCATAAACCCCTTAAACCCTAAATCCCTAAACCCTAAACTCTAAAACCAAAATAGCTAAAACCCTAAACCCCTAAGCCCTAAATCCTAAAACACTAAATCCTAAACCCTAAAATCCTAAAACCCTAAGACCCTAAACCCTAAACCCTAAAACCCTACCCTAAACAGTAAAACCTTAAACCGAAACCCTAAACCCTAAACCCTAAAACCTAAACCCTAAACCCTAAACCCTAAAACCCTAAAATCCTAAAACCCTAAAACCCTAAAAACTACCCAAACCCTAAAACCCTGAAACCTTGAAACCCTAAACCCTAAACCCTAAACCCTAAATCCTAAACCCAAAAACCCTAAAACCTAAACCCCAAAACCTAAACCCTAAACCCCTAAAACCCTATAACCCTAAACCCTAAACCCTAAAACCCTAAAACCTAAACCCAAAAACCCAAAACCCAAAGCACTAATACCCTACCCTAAACCCTTACACCATAAACCCGAAACCCTAAAACGTAAACCCTAAACCCTAAACCCTAAAACCCTAAACCCAAAAACACTAAAACCCTAAACCCTAAAACACTAAATCCTAAACCCTAAACCCCAAAGCCAAAATCATAAAACCCTAAAATTTAAACCCTAAAACCCTACCCTAAACCCTAAAACCATAAAACCCGAAACCTTAAACCCTAAACCCTAAACCCTTAAGCCAAAATGGCTAAAACCCTATAACCCTATAACCCTAAACCCCTAAGCCCTAAATCCTAAAACACCAAAACCTAAACACTAAAATCCTAAAACCCTAAAACCCTAAACCCTAAACCCTAAAGCCCTACCCTAAACTGTAAAACCTTAAACCGAAACCCTACACCCTAAACCCTACACTAAACTGTAAAACCTTAAACCGAAACACTAAACCCTAAACCCTAAAACATAAACCCTAAACAATAAACCCTAAAACCCTAAAATCCTAAAACCCTAAAACCGTAAAAAACTACCCTAAACCCTAAAACCCTAAAGCCTTGAAACCCTAAACCCTAAACCCTAAATCTTAAAACCCAAAAACCTTAAAACCCTAAAACCTAAACCCTAAACCCTAAACCCCTAAAACTGTGTAACCCTAAACCCTAAACCTCTAAACCCTAAATCCTAAACCCTAAGACCCTAAAACCTAAACCCTAAAACCCTAAATCCAAAGCACTAAAACCCTACCCTAAACCCTAACACCATAAACCCGAAACCCTACACCCAAAACCCTAAAACGTAACCCTTAAACCCTAAACCCTAAACCCTAAAACACTAAAGCCCTAAACCCTAAAACTGTAAATCCTAAACCCTAAACCCTAAAGCCAAAATCCTAAAACCGTAAAACCCTAAAATGTAAACCCTAAAACCCTACCCTAAACCCTAAAACCTTAAACCCGAAACCTTAAACCCAAAACCTTAAACCCTAAACCCTAAACCCTAAACCCAAAATCGCTAAAACCCTATAACCCTAACACCCTAAACCCCTAAGCTTTAAATCCTAAAACACCAAAACCTAAACCCTAAAATCCTAAAACCCTACCCTAAACTGTAAAACCTTAAACCGAAACCCTAAACCCTACACTAAACTGTAAAACCTTAAACTGAAACCCTAAACCCTAAACACTAAAACATAAACCCTAAATAATAAACCCTAAAACCCTAAAATCCTAAAACCCTAAAACCGTAAAAACTACCCTAAACCCTAAACCCCTGAAGCCTTGAAACCCTAAACCCTAAACCCTAAATCCAAAAACCCTAAAACCTTGTAACGCCCCGCCCTTTTTCACTCACTTTTTCCCGTAAATTAAGTGTGTATATATATATATTTGTAACAGAGTAGAGTGACAGAGCGCGGGACGTCACGACGCAAGCTAAGTCCGAACTTCCAAAGTCCGACCCTTAACTGGCCAACCCTATGTGTGTATGGACTCAGTCCAATAAAATGGTTCACACATAGCAATATCGGCTTGCGGAATAAAATCATAAAACTGTGGAATCATATTAGAACCAAGTTCTAATCCATTCAGATAGCAAAGTACGTCATAATCATCAAACCAAAACATTCAACCATCTAAGTTATTACATTCCGGAATCCAAATACTCAAATACAAGTTCATGAGTAATATAAACTAGATCTTCCAAGCTCCTATGCTTGATCCATCTTAGGTTCATTATTTCCCTGTTTACCTGTATCACCAACTACAGGGTAGAAGTAGGACGTTAGTACAACGCGCCCAGTAGGTATTCCAGTTACGGCTAACCCATGGTTAGTACAAAACATATCATTTAACATAGTGATATCAAAACCATATAAATCCATGCTATGCAATGATGACAAATATGCAATGAGTCCCACCCATCACCTGTACATAAATGTGCCTACCACATAGGTCTTTCGGTCGCCCCGACGGAGTGTGGACCCTCCGGAAATCTTCTTGATGGAAATCACATCAAGGTGTTGCACATAGGTTTTTCGGACGCCCCGACAGAGTGTGACCCCTCCGGTTATAAATCCTCCACCCATGCCATGCATGAGATGCTAATGAAACACATGCTATTTTATAACATAAACATAGCATTGAAAATCATCATTTTAAAATATATCCAATACATGCTCTTTATACAAATAAAACCTAGCATGTAAAATCACTTTTGAAACATAATCAATCCATGCTATCTAAATCAAGGTAAACGTAGCATTTGAAATTCAATAATAAATCATATCGTTTGAAACACATTTTTATCAAACATAAGATCAAAACAAGTACATAATCCATGGTTTCAAAGAGGTGGAATCCTACTTAAGACCGTTCACAAGTCCTTGCGTTTCCGTCCAAGATTCCATCACCGATCGCGCACCGCTTGCGAGATCCCGTTACCTTATGATATAATAATAAATCAACACCAAAACTCACCTAATTATAAGGTTCTAAGTCTATAAACGAAACCCCATGGGGTTCGTCCATACACCATGGTCGAACCCATGGTTTACCATTTTTCATACATATTTACAAAAATGCCACTGTTGGTAACCATAGTCCCGTTTCTTTGCTTAGGTTCCAAGTTATCCATTCATGCTTCCAAAGTACATAATACCATAAAATAACTCATGGGGTTCGACCATACACCATGGCCAAACCCTATGTCCAACATTCTCTCATATTTACCAAATTGTCATTAGTTTCCTTCTTCCTTTAAATCTTCCATAATTAGACCTTAAAAACTTCCCTAATTAATTAAGTTCATCAAACATAACACATGGGGTTCGGCCATACATCATGGCCGAACCCATGGTTCTCCTACTTTGGTATCTTAATTACATTTTTGCCATTCCCTTCTTCATCAATTCTTATCATACATTGTACCCTTTTATTTTATTTAAAACTACACAAAACTTAACTCATGACTTAGGTTCATAATCTGATTTCCTCAATCAGACTTTAACCTTGAATTATAGATACCTTTAATCCCTTAATTTTAGACCATGGTGTATAATCTCCCCTTCTATCATTAGAAGGTTTCCCTAATTAATTTACCAAAATATCAACCTCCTTCCATAAATAGAAAGTTTTCTAAAAATAACTCCACCTTCCATTTTTAACCTAAGGTCCACATTTAGAAGGTTTCTTAATTAAACATCAACCCTTCTATGATTGAATATCATATTCCATAAATAACAAAGTTTCCAAAAACTAAACCCTAGTGGGGTTCGGCCATACATTGTGGCCGAACCTCACTCATGTCAATTAATCCCTTCATTCAATTAGGTTCAATAATCAAGCCCTTACCTTCCATTCTTGGAATGGTTTCCATAAATAACTTTTATGGTCTTTAAGTAGATACTTTCTAATTTTAATATCCACTTACAAGAATGGAAACTTTCCTTAATATGTAACCTCCTTTCCATATTTGGAAACACCTTCCAAAATTAGATGGCTTTACCATATTTAACAACTTCTTCCATAAATGAAAGTTTTCCATATATAGATTCTTACTTTCCATAAATGGGAACTTTCTAAGATTAGAACTCCTTTCCAAAATTGGAGTGCTTTCTAATTTAGCCACCCCTTCGCTTAATTAGATAGTTTCCTATTTAATTTCCATTCCAGATTACCCCATGGGGTTCGGCCATACACCTTGGCCGAACCCTATGGTTCATGATCTTAGTCCTTGGTCTAGATCCATCAAAACCGATCATCACTTTCATAAAAGTTTAGTGGGGTTCGGCCATACACCATGGCTGAACTTCACCTCTTCCTTTTATTATTTTGGATCCCAAAGCTTAACCACAAAACATCATGGTTCGGCCATTCCAAGGCCGACCCAATGTCCATCCAATTTTTCCTTTAAATATTATCAATCTCCTCCATGGATTTTCATCATTTAAATTTGTTAATCTAAACCATAAATCCCCATGGTTTTCATTATTCAAACCATCATGAAATAACCATGATTTTCCATGATCCAAGATCTAAAAATATAAACCCAATCAATGAATCAAGAACACACCATGGTTTTCAATCTTAAAACCCAAGAATTAAATCACATCTTTTCATGGGGTTCGGCCATGCCATAAGGCTGAACCCTATGGTTCTTTTTGTTCCAAAACATAAAATTATTAAACAAGATACTAACCTTTTCCCCTTTGGTTTCTTGCTCTTCCAATTTTCTTTCTTTTCCCTTTGCTTTTCTCCAAACAAGAACTCCTTCTTGTTGCTGCCCTTTCTTCTCTTGCTTTGGCGTGGAAGAGAATGATGAATTGAGAGAGGGAGAGGGAGAATAAAAACTTGGTAATGGAGTTGTAAAAACCGTGCACCCTCTCCTTGCCTCTCCTTTTAAGCTTCCATTTAATCCAATATTAGAATGTTCTTAATAGAATATTGTCCTCTTGTGTTTCCCGTTTTTTTTTACACGTATATTATATTGTATCTCATTTTTAACCTTGTTAACTTCCGAATGAGAAAACATGGTAAACTACAAAGTTGTAGCTCTTGAAGTATCTTTCCAACGCAAAAAGAATCAAAGCAATTGGATATTAGAGTGAAAAGTTATTACCAAAACACTGGACATATGTCAAACCTTCCTTATTTAACCATGGCCGACTTTCCCTCTTTAATTAGCCATATCCGACTTTCCCTTTCTTTATTAAGACTTCCTTTAATTCTTATTAGCAAGTACTATGCACATAACCCTAATCATAATCCAAATAATCTTTTAATTTAATTCATAAATATTTTATCCCTTTTTAAATATCTAACATATCATTGTGGATTTAAAAATCCCACATATCTCTCATGTGCATAATATGTAAATCATTACCTAAAATTCGGCCAAGATAATCTTTATTTGATTTTTTTAACATCTACTTGGATATTTCAAATCCACTACTCGGCCATAATATCTTTTGTTTAAAATTAGATATAATTCATCACTAAATTAATTCAACCCATTTGTATTTAATAAAACCAATTCCAACATTGGTTGGGTCCTAATTGGGTCATGGCCCAATTCTTGATCCAAATAAGGTTTAATTCTAAAATTCACAATTTTAAAAGAGTAAGTGTCATATAAAATAATGATCTGAAAATCCGAGGTGTTACAAACCTAAACCCTAAACCCTAAACCCCTAAAACCATGTAACCCTAAACCCTAAACCCTAAGACCCTAAACCCTAAACCCTAAACCCTGAAACCCTAAACCCTAAACCCAAAGACCCTAAAACCTAAACCCTAAATCCAAAGCACTAAAACCCTACCCTAAACCCTAACACCATAAACCCGAAACCCTACACCCAAAACCCTAAAACGTAACCCTTAAACCCTAAACCCTAAAACCCTAAAACCCTAAACCCTAAAACACTAAAACCCTAAACCCTAAAACTCTAAATCCTAAACCATAAACCCTAAACCCTAAAACCAAAATCCTAAAACACTAAAACCCTAAAACCCTAAAATGTAAACCCTAAAACCCTACCCTAAACACTAAAACCTTAAACCCTAAACCTAAACCTTAAAGCCAAAATCGCTAAAACCCTATAACCCTAAAACCCTAAACTCGTAAGACATAAATCCTAAAACACTAAAACCTAAACCCTAAAATCCTAAAACCCTAAAACTCTAAACACTAAACCCTAAACCCTACCCTAAACAGTAAAACCTTAAACCGAAACCCTAAACACTAAACCCTAAAACCTAAACCCTAAACACTAAACCATAAAACCCTAAAATTCGAAAATCCTAAAACCCTAAAATCCCAAAAACTACCCTAAACCCTAAAACCCTGAAACCTTGAAACCCTAAACCCTAAAACTTAAAACCCAAAA
Source organism: Chimonanthus praecox (assembly GCA_022113865.1). NCBI lineage: Eukaryota > Viridiplantae > Streptophyta > Magnoliopsida > Laurales > Calycanthaceae > Chimonanthus > Chimonanthus praecox. Next base: position 31,448,920 of record CM039089.1, on the reverse strand, counting down.
ACCCAAAAACCCTAAACCCTAAACCCTAAAATTTAAACCCTAAACCCTAAATCCCAAAAACCCTAAAACCCTATAACCCTAAACCCTAAACCCCGAAACCCTAAAACCTAATCCCTAAACCCTGAACCCTAAACCCTAAAACCTAAACCCTAAACCCCTAAAACCCTAAATCCCTAAACCCTAAGCCCTAAAGCCAAAATCGCTAAAACCCTAACCCTAAAACCGTAAACCCCTAAGCTTGAAATCCTAAAACACTAAAACCTAAACGCTAAAATCCTAAAACCCTAAAACCCTAAACGTTAAGTGCTAAAACCCTACCCTAAACAGTAAAACCTTAAACCGAAACCCTAAACCCTCAACCATAAAACCTAAACGCTAAACACAAAACCCTAAAACCCTAAAATCCTAAAAGTCTAAAACCCTAAAAACTACCCTAAACCCTAAAACCCTGAAACCTTGAAAGCCTAAACCCAAAACCCTAAATCCTAAAACCCAAAAACCCTAAAACCCTAAACCCTACACGCTAAAACCCTAAAACCTAAACCCTAAAACCTAAACCCTAAAACCCAAAACACTAAAACCCTACCCTAAACCCTAACACCATAAACCCGAAACCCTACACGCGAAACCCTAAACCCTAAACCCTAAAACACTAAAACCCTAAACCCTAAACCGTAGAACTCTAAATCCTAAACCGTAAACCCCAAACCCTAAAGTCAAAATCCTAAAACCCTAAAATCTAAACCCTAAAACCATACCCTAAACCCTAAAACCTTAAACCCGAAACCTTAAACCCTAAACCCTAAAACCTAAACCCTAAACCTTAAACCTTAAAACCCTAAAATTCTAAAACCCAAAAACCCAAAAAACTACCCTAAACCCTAAAACCCTGAAACCTTGAAACGCTAAACCCTAAACACTAAACCCTAAAATCCAAAAATCCGAAGACCCTAAACCCTAAACCATAAACACTAAAACCCTAAAACCCTAAAACCCTAAACCTAAACCCCAAAAACCCTAAAATCTAATCCCTAAAACCTAAAACCTAAAACCTAAACCCTAAACCCTAAACCCTAAACCCTAAACCCCTAAAACCAAATACCCAAAATCCTAAACCCTAAACCCTTATGCCAAAATCACTAAAACCCTATAAACCTAAAACCCTAAACCCTAAAACACTAAAACCTAAACCCTAAAACCCTAAACCCTAAACCCTAAATCCTAAATCCCTACCCCATACCGTACAACCCTAAACCCGAAACCCTAAAACGTAAACACTAAACCCTAAACCCTAAACCTTAAAACCCCAAACCCTAAAACCCTAAAACCCTAAACCCTAAAACCTAAACCATAAACCCAAAACCCTGAAACCTAAACCCTAAACCCCTAAAACCCTAAACCCTAAAGCCAAAATCACTAAAACCCTATAACCTAAAAACCCTTAACCCCTAAACCCTAAACCCTAAAATCCTAAAACCCTAAACCCAAAACCCTAAGCCCTCAAACCCTTCCTTAAAACCCTAAACCGGAGACCCTAAACCCTAAACCCTAAAACCTAAACCCTAAACCCTAATGCCTAAAACCCTAAAACCCCAAACCCTAAAACCCTAAACCCGAAAGACCTAAACCCCAAACCCTAAATCCTAATGCCCTCTGCCCCTAAAACCCTAAAATCCTAAACCCTAAAACACTAAATCCCTAAAACCCTAAAACGCTAAAACCTAAACCCTAACACCCTTAAAACCTAAAACCCTAAACCCTAAAATATTTAAACCATAAACCCTAACCCTAAACCCTAAATCCAAAAGCCTAAACCCTAAACACTAAAACCTAAACCCTAAACCCCTAAAACCCTAAAACCCTAAACCCTAAACCCCTAAAACCGTAAAATCCTAAATACCTTAAACCCTAAACCCTAAAGCCCTAAAACCCTAAGCCCTAAACCCTAAAACCCTACCCTAAACCCTAAAAGCTGAGAACCCTTAACACTAAACTCTAAACCCTAAACCCTAAACTCTAAACACTAAACCCCTAAAACCCTAAAACCCTAAACCCTAAAACCCTAAAACCCTAAACCCTAAACCCTAAAACCCTAAAACCCTAAGCACTAAATCCTAAACCCTAAACACCTAAAACCCCCTAAAACGCTAAATCCTAAAACCCGAAAATCCTAAACCCTAAACCCTAAAACCCTAAACACCTAAACCCTAAACCCTAAACGCCTAAACCTCTTAAAAACCTAAACCCAAAACCCTAAACTCTAAACCCTAAAACTCTAAAACCCTAAACCACTAAAACCCATAAAACCTAAAACCCTAAACCTTAAAACCTAAACCCGAAACCCTAAACCCAGAACCCCTAAAACCCTAAACCCCTAAAACCTAAAACCCAAAACCCCTAAAACCAAAAACCTAATCCCCTAAAACCCTTAACACTAAACCCTAATCTCTAAATCCTAAAACCCCAAAACCCTAAAATCCAAAACCTTAAACCCTAAAATCGTAAACCCTAAACCCAACAACCCTAAAATGCAAAAATCGAAAAACCGTAAACCCTAAGCTCCGAACCCTAAACTCAAAACCCTAAATCCTAAACCATAAACCACTAAAACCATAAAAACCTAAAACCCTAAACCCTTAAACCTAAACCCGAAACCCAAAACCCTAAACCCTAAACCCCTAAAACCCTAAAATCCTAAACCTTAAACCCTAAACCCAAAACCCTAAACCCCTAAAACCCTTAAACCCTAAAACCATAAACCATAAAACCTAAACCCTAAACCCTAAACCCTAAACCTAAAACCTAAACCCTAAACACTAAACCCTAAACCCCAAAAACCCTAAAACCCTAAACAGCAAACCCCTAAAACCCTAAATCCTTTTAACCCTAAGACCGAAAACCCTAAACCCTAAAACCCAAAACCCTAACCCTAAAACCCTTGAACCCAAAACCCTAAACTCTAAACCCTAAAACCCTAAACCCAAAACCCTAAACTCTAAACCCTAAAACCCTAAACCCTAAACCCTAAACCCCTAAAACCGTAAAACCCCAAAACCCTAAACCCTAAACCCTAAAACTCCAAACCATAATCCCTAAACCCTTAACCCTAAACCCTAAAACCCAAAACTATGTAACCCTAAACCCAAAACCCTAAACCCGTAAAACCATTAAACCCTAAACCCTAAACACTAAAACCTCAAACCTAAAACCTAAACCCTAAACCCCTAAAACCCGAAACCCTAAAACCTAATCCCTAAAACCTAAGCCATAAAACCCTAAAACCCTAAATCCTTAAACCCTAAAGCCAAAATCGCTAAAACCCTAGAAGCCTACAACCCTAAACCCCTGAGCCCTAAATCCTAAAACGCTAAAACCTAAACCCTAAAATCCTAAAATCGTAAAACCCTAAACCCTAAACCCTAAAACTCTACCCTAAATAGTAAAACCTTAAATCGAAACCCTAAACCCTAAACCCTAAAACCTGAACCCTAAACTTTAAACCCTAAAACCCTAAAACCCTAAAATCCTAAAACCCTAAAACCCTAAAAACTACCCTAAACCCTAAAACCCTGAAACCTTGAAACCCTACCCCCTAAACCCTAAACCCAAAATCCTAAACCCTAAACCCCTAAAACCCTATAACCCTAAACCCTAAACCCTAAAACCTAAACCCTAAAACCCTACACCCAAAACACTAAAACCCTAAACCCTAAACCCTAAACCCTAAAACCCTAAAACCCTAAAATCTAAATCCTAAAACCCTACCCTAAACCCTAAAACCTTAAACCCGAAACCTTAAACCCCTAACCCTAAACCCTAAACCCAAAAAACCTAAATTCCTAAAACCCTAAAACCCTAAAAACTACCTAAACCCTAAAACTCTGAAACCTTGAAACGCTAAACCCAAAACACTAAACCCTAAAATTCGAAAACCCTAAACACTAAACCCTAAACACTAAACCCCTAAAACCCTAAACCTAAAACCCTAAAACCCTAAACCTAAAACCCTAAAACCCTAAACCCTAATCCCAAAAACCTAAAACCTAAACCATAAACCCTAAACCCGGAAAACCCTAAAACCCAAATACCCAAAACCCTAAACCCTAAACCCTCAAGCCAAAATCACTAAAACCCTATAACCCTAAAACCCTAGGCCCCTAAACCCTAAACCCTAAAACCCTAAAACATAAACCCTAAAACCCTAACCCTAAACCCTAAACCCCTAAAACCCAAATACCCAAAACCCTAAACCCTAAACCCTCAAGCCAAAATCACTAAAACCCTATAAACCTAAAACCCTAAGCCCCTAAACCCTAAACGCTAAAACACTAAAACCTAAACCCTAAAATCCTAAAACCCTAAAGCCTAAACCCTAAATCCCTACCCGAAACCCTACAACCCTAAACCCGAAACCCTAAAACGTAAACACTAAGCCCTAAACCCTAAAACCCTAAAACCCTAAACCCTAAAACCTAAACCCTAAACCCAAGACCCTGAAACCTAAACCCTAAACCCCTAAAACCCTAAAACCTTAAACCCTAAACCCTAAAGCCAAAATCACTAAAACCCTATAACCCTAAAACCCTAAACCCCTAAACCCTAAAACCCTAAAACCCTAAATCCTAAACCCTAAGCCCTCAAACCCTACCTTAAAACCCTAAACCCGAACCCTAAACCCTAAACCCTAAAACCTAAACCGTAAACCCTAATCCCTAAAACCCTAAAACCCTAAAGCCCCAAACCCTAAAACCCTAAACCCTAAAGACCAAAATCCCAAACCCTATACCCCTAAAACCCTAAAATCCTAAACCCTAAAACACTAAACCCCTAAAACCCTAAAACCTAAACCCTAACAACCTTAAAACCTAAAACCGTAAACCCTAAACCCTAAAATATTTAAACCATAAACCCTAAATCCTAAATCCTAAAGCCTAAAGCCTAAACACTAAAACCTAAACCCTAAAACCCTAAACCCTAAGCCCCTAAAACTGTAAAACCCTAAAACCCTAAACCCTAAATGACTAAAACCCTAAAAATCTAAAACCCTAAACCCTTAAACCCAAACCCTAAATCCTAAACCCTAAACCCTAAAACCCTAAAACCCTAAGCCCTAAATCCTAAACCCTAAAACCCTACCCTAAACCCTAAAATTTGAGAACCTTTAATACTAAACTCTAAACCCTAGAACCGAAACTCTAAATACTAAACCCCTAAAACCCTAAAACCCTAAACCCTAAAACCCTGAACCCCTAAAACCCTAAAACCCTAAACCCTAAAACCCTAGACCCTAAACTCTAAAACCCTAAGCACTAAATCCTAAACCCTAAACACCTAAAACCCTAAACCCTAAAACCCTAAACACCTAAACCCTAAACCCTAAACAAGTAAAACTCCTAAAAACCTAAACCCAAAACCCTAAATCCTAAACCCTAAACAAGTAAAACTCCTAAAAACCTAAACCCAAAACCCTAAATCCTAAACCCCTAAAGCCCTAAAACCTAAAACCCTAAACCACTAAAACCCTTAAAACCTAAAACCCTAAACCTAAAACCTAAACCCTATACCCTAAACCCTGAACCCCTAAAACCCTAAACCCCTAAAACCAAAAACCTAATCCCCTAAAACCCTTAAACCCTAATCTCTAAACCCTAAAACCCTAAGACCATAAAATCCTGAACCTTAAACCCTAAAATCCTAAAATCCTAAACCTTAAACCCAAAAACCCTAAAACGCAAAAATCGAAAAACCCTAAACCCTAAACTCTGAACCCTAAACCCTAAACCCTAAATGCTAAAATCCTAAGCCCTGAAACCCTTTACCCCTAAAACCCTAAAACCCTAAACCCTAAACCCTAAACCCTAAAACCCTAAAACCCTAAACCCTAAACCCTAACCCCTAAAACCCTAAACCCCTAAAACCAAATCCCTAAAACCCTAAAACCCTAAACCCTAAACCCTAAACCCTAAAACCCTAAGCCCTAAAACCCTTGACCACTAAAACGCTAAACCCCTAAATAAATCTAAATAGTGAAATCAAAACTCTAATCTTAGAAGTATAACTTAATCTGAAAACTCTCTAAAAATAGAAATCCAATTCTAAAAATAGAAAGAAAAAAAATCTAAAATTGGATTCTAGCAAATTAATGAAAAGTTGAAGTTGAAGCCCAAGATTAATCCATTTGAATTCAATTTTTTTCAATGATCTTAATTGATTTTTCCATTTAGTTAGAATTAGACACCATATTTAGAGTCCTTCCAAGTTTAGATAAATATCTAAAATTAGAAACCTTCTAAGATTAGAAATTATCCAAAATTAGACAACTTTCTAAAAATAAGATTTTTTAAAATTTGATAATTGTAAATTTTCCATTGACAGAAGTTTTAAAACTTTCCAAATTTTGTGCATTTTTGAAAAATAAAATGTTAAAAAATAAAGTATCTTTCCAAGATTAAAAAGATCCAAAAAGAAAAAAGTGGCTAACAAAATAGATATTTCTAAAGTAAATAAGTTTATAAATTTAGCAAGTCTGCCAAATCTAAATAAATTCCAAAATTTCTACTATTTACAAAGAAAAAAACTACTAACTTAGGTAGCCTTCTAAAATTAGATCTTTTAAAAATAAAACTGTGAATCTTAAATAGTTTCCTAAAATGGAAATTTTCAAAAATAGTAGTCTTTTTAAAAACACAACATTTCAAAATATATATTTTGATTGTTTCTCGACAACGGCGCCAAAAACGTGTTATGCCACAAAAGATAATGTGGTTTTAAATTTGTACTCGTAATCGCACGAAGCATTAATAGTATCGATTCAGAATTGTGAGGTCGAACCCACGGGGAACATACAAAATATATGAGAAAATATATGCAACTGAAATATTAACATATAAGACATTACAAGATCATAGAAATAAATCTAAACAAAGAAATCAAAACTCTAATCCTAAAAATATAACTTAATCTAAATTTTTTCTAAAAATAGATGACAAATTCTAAAAAATAGAAAACAAATTCTAAAAATAGAAACAATATCTAAAATTAGATTTCACCGAATTCAATTTTTTTCAAAGATCTTAATTGATTTTTCCATTTATTTAGAATTAGACACCATATTTAGAACCCTTACAAGTTTAGATAAATTTCTAAAATTAGAAACCTTCTAAGATTAGAAATTATCCAAAATTAGACACCTCCAAAATTAGACTACTTTCTAAAAATAGAATTTTTCTAAAATTAGATAATTGTAAATTTTCCATTGACAGAAGATTTAAAACTTTCCAAATTTAGTTTGCTTTTGAGAAATAAAATGTTCAAACATAAATTATCTTTCCAAGATTAAAAAGATCCTCAAAGAAGAAAGTGGTTGAGAAAATAGATATTTCTAAACTCAACTAGTTTCTAAATTTAGTAATTCTTCCAAATCTAAATAAATTCCATAATTTCTACAATTTAAAAAAAAAATCCAAACTTAGGTAGCCTTCTAAAATTAGATTTTCTAAAAATAGAAAATATGAATTTTAAATAGTTTCCTAAAATAGAAATTTTCAAAAATAGTAGTATTTCTATAAACACAACATTTCAAAATATATATTTGATTGTTTCCAGACAACGGCGCCAAATATTTGTTGTGATAGAAAAAATATTGTGTTTTAAATTTGTACTCCTAATCTTACGAAGCATTAACAGTATAACTTCAGGATTGCGAGCTTGAACCCATAGGGAACATGCAAAATATATGCAAAAGTATATGCAATTGAAATATTATGGTATAAGACATTACAAGATCATGGAAATAAATCCAAATAAAGAAATCAAAACTCTAATCTTAGAAATATAACTTAATCTAGAATTTTTCAAAAAATAGAAAAAAAATCTAAAATTGGATTCCACCAAATTGATAAAACGATGATGTTGAAGCCCAAGATTAACCCATTCGAATTCAATTTTTTTCAATGATCTTAATTGAATTTTCTATTTATTTAGAATTCGACACCATCTTTAGAGTCCTTTCAAGTTTAGATAAATATTTAAAATTAGAAACCTTCTAAGATTAGAAATTACCCAAAATTAGACAACTTTCTAAAAAAAGAATTTTTCTTAAATTAGATAATTCTAAATTTTCCATTAACAAAAATTTTAAAACTTTCCAAATTTAGTGTACTTTTGAAAAATAAATAATCTTTCCAAGATTAAAAAGATCCTAAAAGAAGAAAGTGGGTGAAAAAATAGATATTTATAAACTAAATAAGTTTCTAAGTTTACCAAGTCCGCCAAATCTAAATAAATTCCAAAATTTCTACTATTTAAAAAAAAATTTAACTTAGGTAGCCTTCTAAAATTAGATCTTTTAAAAATAGAAACTGCGAATTTTAAATAGTTTCTAAAATAGAAATTTTCAAAAATAGCAATATCTTTAAAAACACAACATTTCAAAATATATATTTGATTGTTCCCGACAACGGTGCCAAAAACTTGTTGTGTCACAAAAGATAATGTGTTTTAAATTCGTACTCTTAATCGCACGAAGCATTAATAGTATAGATTAAGAATTGTGAGGTCGAACCCATAGGGAACATACAAAATATATGAGAAAATATATGCAACTGAAATATTATCGTATAAGAGATTACAAAATCATGGAAATAAATCTAAATAAAAAAATCAAAACTCTAATCTTAAAAATATAACTTAATCTAAAAACTTTCTAAAAACAGAAAACAAATTCTAAAAAATAGAAAACAAATTCTAAAAATAGAAACAACATCTAAAATTAGATTACACCAAATTAATGAACAGTTGAAGTTGAAGCCCAACATCTAAAATATGTGCAATTTAAATATTATTGTATAAGACATTAAAAGATCATGGAAATAAATATAAATAAAAAAAAATCAAAACTCTAAAAATAGAAAACCAATTCTAAAGTTAAAAAAAAATCTAAAATAAATTGGATTCCACCAAGTTTATGAAAAGTTGAAGTTGAAGCGCAACATTAATCAATTCGAATTCTATTTTTTTCAATGATCTCAATTGATTTTTCTATTTATTTAGAATTAGACACCATATTTAGAATCGTTCCAAGTTTAGATAAATATCTAAAATTAGAAGCCTTCTAAGATTAGAAATTATCCAAAATAAGACACTTCCAAAATTAAACAACTTTTTAAAAATAGAATTTTTCTAAAATTAGATAATTTTAAACTTTTCATTGATAGAAGTTTTAAAACTTTCCAAATTTAGTTCGCTCTTAAAAATAGAGTGTTAAAAAATAAAGTGTCTTTCCAAGATTAGAAAGATCCTAAAAGAAGAAAGTGGTGAGAAAATAAATATTTCTAATCTCAACAAGTTTCTAAATTTAGTAAGTCTTCCAAATCTAAATAAAATCCAAAATTTTTACTGTTTAAAAAGAAAAAAACTTCTAAACTTAGATAGCATTCTAAAATTAGATCTTCCAACAATAGAAAATGTGAATTTTAAATAGTTTCCTAAAATAATTTTTTCCAAAAATAGCAGTATTTCTATAAACACAACATTTCAAAATATATATTTGATAGTTTCCCGACAACGGCACCAAATATTTGTTGTGCCAAAAAAAATATTGTGTTTTAAATTTGTAATCGTAACGCACGAAGTATTAATATTATAGCTTCAGGATTGCGAGGTCGAACCCAGAGGGAACATACAAAATATATGCAATTGAAATATTATGGTATAAGACATTTCAAGATCATGAAAATAAATCTAAATAAAGAAATCAAAACTCTAATCTTAGAAATATAACTTAATCTAGAAACTCTCTAAAAATAGAAAACCAATTCTAAAAATAAAAATAAAAATCTAAAATTGGATTCCACCAAATTAATGAAAAGTTGAAGTTGAAGCCCAAGATTAATCCATTCGAATTCAATTTTTTTCAAAGATCTTAATTGATTTTTCTATGTATTTAGAATTACACACCATATTTAGAATCCTTCTAACTTTAGATAAATTTATAAAATTAAAATCCTTCTAAGATTAAAAATTAACTAAAATTAGACAACCCTTTCTATACGTAGAATTTATCTAAAATTAGATAATTGTAAATCTTTCCATTGACAAAAGTTTTAAAACTTTCCAAATATAGTTCGCTTTTGCAAAATAGAATGTTAAAAAATTAAGTATCTTTCCAAGATTAAAAATATCCTAAAAAAAGAAAGTTGTTGAGAAAATACTTATTTCTAAACTCAACAAGTTTCTAAATTTAGTATGTCTACCAAATATAAATAAATTCCAAAATTTCTACTACATAAAAAGAAAAAACTTCTAAACTTAGGTAGCTTTATAAAATTAAATCTTCTAAAAATAGAAAATGTGAATTTTAAATAGTTTCCTAAAATAGCAATTTTCAAAAATAGCAATATTTCTAAAAACACAACATTTCAAAATATATATTTGACTGTTTACCGACAACGGCGCCACAAATTTGTTGTGCCACAAAAGATATTGTGTTTTAAATTTGTACTCGTAATCACACTAAGCATTAATAGTATAGCTTTAGGATTACGATGTCGAACCCACATGGAACATGTAAAATATATGCAAAAATATTTGCAATTGAAATAATATGATATAAGACATTAAAAGATCATGGAAAGAAATCTAAATAAAGAAATTAAAACTCTAATCTATAAATTTTCTAAAAATAGAAACAAATTCTAAAATTAGAAAACCAATTCTAAAAATATAAACAACATCTAAAATTAGATTCCACCAAATTAATGAAAAGTTGAAGTTGAAGCCCAACATTAATCCATTCGAATTCAATTATTTTCAATGATCTTAATTGATTTTTCTATTTATTTAGAATTAGGCACCTTATTTAAAATCCTACCAAGTTTAGATAAATTTCAAAAATTAGAAACCTTCTAATATTAGAAATTATAAAAAATTTGACACCTCCAAAATTAGACAACTTTCTAAAAATAGAATTTTTCTAAAATTAGATAATTGTAAATCTTTCCATTGATAGAAGTTTTAAAACGTTCCAAATTTAATTCACTTTTAAAAAATAGAATGTTAAAAAATATATATCTTTCCAAGATTAAAAAGATCCTAAAAGAAGAAAGTGGTTAAGAAAATAGATATTTCTAAACTCAACAAGTTTCTAAATTTAATAAGTCTTCTAAATCAAAATAAATTCCAAAATGTCTACTATTTAAAAAGAAAAAACTTCTAAACTTAGGTAGCCTTCTAAAATTAGATCTTCTAAAAATAGAAACTGTGAATTTTAAACAATTTCCTAAAATAGAAATTTTCAAAAATACCAATATTTCTAAAACAAAACATTTCAAAATTTATATTTGATAGTTTCCCGACAACGGTGCAGAAAACTTGTTCTGCCACAAAATATATTGTGTTCTAAATTTGTACTCGTAATCGCATGAAGCATTAATAGTATAGCTTCAGAATTGCGAGGTCGAACCCATAGGGAACAATCAAAATATATGCAAAAATATATGCAATTGAAATATTATGGTATAAGACATTACAAGATCACGGAAATAAATCTAAATAAATAAATCAAATATCTAATCTTAGAAATATAACTTAATCTAGAAACTCTCTAAAAATAGAAAACCAATTCTAAAAAAAAATCTAAAATTGGATTCCACCAAATTAATGAGAAGTTAAAGTTCAAGCCCAATATTAATCCATTCGAATTCAATTTTTTTCAATGATCTTAATTGATTTTTCTTTTTATTTAGAATTAGACACCATATTTAGAATCCTTTTAACTTTAGATAAATTTCTAAAATTAGAATCCTTCTAAGATTAGAAATTTTCCAAAGTTAGAGAACTTTCTAAAAATAGGATTTATCTAAAATTAGATAATTGTAAATCTTTTCATTGACAGAAGTGTTAAAACTTTCCAATTATAGTTCGCTTTTGAAAAATAGAATGTTCAAAAATTAAGTATCTTAATATCCTAAAAGAAGAAAATTGTTGAGAAAATACATATTTCTAAACTCAACAAGTTTCTAAATTTAGTAAGTCTTCCAAATATAAATAAGTTCCAAAATTTCTACTATAAAAAAATAAAAAACTTCTAAACTTAGGTAGCCTTCTAAAATTAGATATTCTAAAAACAGAAAATGTGAATTTTAAATAGTTTCTTAAAATAGAAATTTTTAAAAAATAGCAGTGTTTCTAAAAACACAACATTTCAAAATATATATTTGATTATTTACCGACAACGGCGCCAAAAACTTATTGTGCAACAAAAGATATTGTGTTTTAAATTTGTACTCATAATCGCACTAAGCATTAATAGTATAGCTTCAGGATTGCGAGGTCGAACCCACAAGGACCATGCAAAGTATATGTAAAAATATATGCAATTGAAATAATATGGTATAAGACATTACAAGATCATGGAAATAAATCTAAAAAAAGAAATTAAAACTCTAATCTTAGAAATAAAACTTAATATATAAATTTTCTAAAAATAGATAACAAATTCTAAAAATAGAAAACCAATTCTAAAAATACAAACAACATCTAAAATTAGATTCCACCAAATTAATGAAAAGTTGATGCTGAAGCCCAACAATAATCCATTCGAATTCAATTATTTTCAGTGATCTTAATTGATTTTTCTATTTATTTAGAATTAGGCACCATATTTAGAATCCTACCAAGTTTAGATAAATTTCAAAAATTAGAAACCTTCTAAGATTAGAAATTATAAAAAATTTGACACCTCCTAAATTAGACAATTTCTAAAAATAGAATTTTTCTAAAATTAGATAATTGTAAATCTTTCCATTGATAGAAGTTTTAAAACTTTCCAAATTTAATTCGCTTTTGAAAAATAGAATGTTCAAAAATATAATATCTTTCCAAGATTAAAATGATCATAAAAGAAGAAAGTGTAACGCCCCGCCCTTTTTCACTCTTCAGTTTCCGAAAATTAGAGTCTATTTTTTTTATAAATAAAAGAGTGAGCAAGAGCGGGACGTCACGATGCGAGCTAAGTCCGAACTTCTAAAGTCCGACCCTTAACTAGCCAACCCTATGTGTGCATGGACTAAGTCCATGAAAACGGTTCACAGATAATAATATAAACATGTAGAATAAAAATCGTAACTGCGGAATTATAATAGAACCTAATTCTATTCCATTTCAGATAGCAAAGTACGTCAAGTCTTTATCCATAATTAAAATATCATAATTATCCAAATAAACATCCAACCATAGCAAATCATCTAAATTATTACATATCCTAAGTCTAGTTACTCAAATACAAGTCCATAAGTAATTTAATCAAAATATAAACTATAATCATCCAAGCTCCTATGCCTGGCCCGTTTCGCGTTCATCGTTCCCCTTGTTACCTGTATCATCCACTAGGGTAGAAGTAGGGCGTTAGAACAACGCGCCCAGTAGGTATTCCAATTAGGGCTAACACATGACATATATAATGATATCATAATGTCAAAAGCCATATAAACCATGCCATATCATGATGTCAAATGCAATGAGTCACACCCATCACATGTACATATCAGTACCCCCACATAGGTCTTTCGGACTCCCCGACGGAGTGTGGACCCTCCGGTTTCGGTTTATTTTTGATGGAAAAGTACATCAAGGTATCCCACATAGGTTTTTCGGATGCCCCAGCGGAGTGTGGCCCCTCCGGTTACATATCCTTCACCCCATGCCATGCATGAGATTCCAATGAAACATATGTTATTTTATATAATAAACATAGCATTAAAACTCACATTTGAAACATATCTTTTCCAACATAAATTCATCATACAAGATAAAAACATTGTACATTAAACCCATGGTTTCAAAGAGGTGGAAACCTACCAAAGACCACTACGTGTCCTTGCTCCTTAATCCGGCAACCGCTCACGATCGCGCACCGTTTGTGAGGTCCCGTTACCTTATAACATATTAATCAATTAAAACCATGTCCCGTTTGATTTACCATAAAGTCCAAGTCCATAAAACAATCCCCATGGGGTTTGGCCATACACCATGGCCGAAGCCATGATCTTTCATTTTTTTTTACTTATATTTACAACAATGTCATTCATACCACTTTTATTCATTAATCTAATGATAAACCAATTAATCAACCAAGATACATCAAACCTTAAGTTCAGCAAACATTCTCCATGGGATTCGGCCATACACCATGGCTGAACCCATGGTCCATTGATTTCACTTAATTACCATATTGCCATTATACATATCCATAGCCATTTACCTTGCTTATGTTCCAAAATAATCCATACATAGTTCTTTCCAAACACATAATCCAATAAATAGTTCATGGTGTTCGGCCATAGAATGGCCGAACCCATGGTCCCTTATTTCCATTTAAATTACAATATTGCCATTCATGGACCCTATGTCCATCAAATAATTCCCAAAAATGATTCATACATAAAACTCATCATAAAACCCCCAAGTTTACCAAATATTTCTTCATGGGGTTCGGCCATACACCATGGCCGAACCCATGGTCCATTAATTCTACATAATTACCATATTGCCATCTAAGGCTATAATTCCATTATTCTCACCCTTCATCCCTTGGTTTGGTGAACCATTTATTGAAAACATACATAGGCAATATTAGATTCATAATTGAACCATAGAATTGATTTATGGGGTTCGGCCAAACACTATGGCCGAACCCTATGATGTATAACTTTCCAATTATAGCAATTCCATTCTTGAATCCATAATTCAAGGTTCCTTCCATAATTAGAAACTTTCTAATTTAATAACAATCTTCAATTTTAATCAATTACAATCCATTAACAATACCAATACACCTCCATGAGGTCCGGCCATTCACCACGGCCGAACCCTATGGTTCATAATGTTCTCTTTTAAATGCAATCAAACATCATAACCTTCTATGATTTTCATGATCTAATTTCATCTAAAACCATCAAACCTTCTATCCATTTAAACTAAATCATAAATAACCTTTCCCATCATTTTCCATGATCCAAACACATGAACATCATCCCATAATTATTTATGGGGTTTGGCCATACTCCATGGCCGAACCCATGGCCTAAGGTTCTTTACCAAAACATCCATTTAAACCCTTTTAAAATTATAACCATGACTCTATGATTTTCATCCTCCAAACTTCCAAAAAAAATCACCAAAGTTCTTCCATGGGGTTCAGCCATTCACCATAGCCGAACCCTATGGTTCATCATTCAATTAATTAACCATAACCATTCTCTCAATTTTCTTCCATGGGGTTCGGCCATACACCATGGCCGAAACCTATGGTTCCTTATCTTAAACAAAAATATCAAAACTACTTACCGGTTCCGCGACTCCTCCGGTTTTCATTCGCTTGTTCTTGCTCTTCCAATCATTTTCTTCCTTAGCCGAGAATACCTTCTTGCCAATGTGCAAACCAGCGTCAATCCTTGCCGATTTGTGTAATGCCGTGAATGAGACTTGAGAGAGAAAGGGAGAATTCGGCTATGAATGTGTATTGCCGTGCGCCCCTTGTTCCTCTCTTTTATAAATCCTCCCCTTGGTCCCAACTTAGAAGGTGCTGAGATATCAATTCCCTTATGTCGTGCGCCCCTCTTGTTGCCTTAATTAATCTCCCATTGGTCCCAATTTAGAAGTGCCATGCACCCCTTCTTGTTGCCTTAATTAATCTCCCATTGGTCCCAATTTAGAAGGTGCCATGCGCCCATTTTTTTAGCCATTGCCTTAATGCCGTTTTTAATCAAGAAATACCCTCTTTAAAATATTCTAGCACATGTGCATATCTTAGATATGCAATGTCACACACGGCCATAAGCAATCTTTATTTAATCTTCGATATCTTCTTAAGATACTCTAGCATATCAATGTGGATATGAAAATCCCACATACACGGCCAAGGCAATCCATCTCTAATTCTCTCCATGCGCATAATCATGGATTGCATATCTAATATTCGGCCATGTACAATTATCCCATTCCTAATCCCTTATTTATAGATATTGTATTACCAATTAAATTCAGCCCCATTTAATTTTATTGAAATCATTTACCAAAACCGTTGGGTCTTAATTGGACAATGACCCAACACTTTACCCATCTAAGATCCATATCTAATAATTCACAAATTAAATGGTAAATTTCGTAAATGTTTATAACTTGAAAATCCAGAGTGTTAAAGAAAGTGGTTGAGAAAATAGATATTTCTAAACTCAACAAGTTTCTAAATTTAGTAAGTCTTCTAAATCAAAATAAATTCCAAAATTTCTACTATTCAAAAATAAAAAACTTCTAAACTTAGGTAGCCTTCTAAAATTAGATCTTCTAAAAATAGAAACTGCGAATTTTAAATAATTTCCTAAAATAGAAATTTTAAAAAATAGCAGTATTTCTAAAACAAAACATTTCAAAATATATATTTGAATGTTTCTCGACAATGGTGCAAAAAACTTATTCTGCCACAAAAGATATTGTGTTCTAAATTTGTACTCGTAATCGCACTAAGCATTAATAGTATAGCTTCAGGATTGCAAGGTTGAACCCATAGGGAACAATCAAAATATATGCAAAAATATATGCAATTGAAATATTATGGTATAAGACATTACAAGATCATGGAAATAAATCTAAATAAATACATCAAATTTCTAATCTTAGAATTATAACAGAATCTAGAAACTTTCTAAAAATAGAAAACCAATTCTAAAAATAGAAACAACATCTAAAATTAGATTCCACCAAATTATTGAAAAGTTGAAGTTGAAGCCCAAGATTAATCCATTCGAATTCAATTTTTTTCAATGATCGTAATTGGTTTTTCTATTTATTTAGAATTAGACACCATATTTAGAATCTTTACAAGTTTAGATAAATTTCTAAAATTAGAAACCTTCTGAGATTAGAAATTATCCAAATAAAAAACCTCCAAAATTAGACAACTGTCTAAAAATAAATTTTTTCTAAAATAAGATAATTATAAATCTTTCCACTGTCAGAAGTTTTAAAACTTTCCAACTTTAGTTCGCTTTTGAAAAATAAAATATTCCAAATGAAAGTATATCTTTCTAAGATTAAAAAGATCCTAAAAGAAGAAAGTGGCTGAGAAAATAGATATTCCTAAACTAAACAAGTTTCAAAATTTATTGTGTCTTCTAAATCTAAATAAATTCCAAAACTTCAACTTTTTAAGAAAGAAAAAACTTCTAAACTTAGGTAGACTTCTAAAATTAGATCTTCTTAAAATAGAAACAACAAATTTTATATAGTTTTGTAAAATAAAATTTTTCAAAAATAACAGTATTTCTAAAAACATAACATTTCAAAATATATATTTGATTCTTTCCGGACAATGACGCCAAAAACTTGTTGTGCCACAAAAGATATTGTGTTTTAAAATTGTACTCATAATCGCACGAAGCATTAATAGAATATCTTCAGGATTGCGAGGTCGAACCCAAGGAACATACAAAATATATGCAAAAATATATGCAATTAAATTATTATAGCATTAGACATTACAAGATCATAAAATAAATCTAAATAAAGAAATCAAAACTCTAATATTAAAAGTATAACTTAATCTAGAAACTTTCTAAAAATAGAAACAACATTTAAAATTAGATTGCACCAAATTAATGAAAAGTTGAACTTGAAGCCCAAGATTAATCCATTCGAATTAATTTTTTTTCAATAATCTTAATTGATTTTTCTATTTATTTACAATTATACACTATATTTAGAATCCTTACAAGTTTAGATAAATTTTTAAAATTAGAAACCTTGTAAGATTAGAAATCATAAAAAATTAGAAACCTCCAAAATTAGACAACTTTCTAAAATTAGAATTTTTCTAAAATTAGATAATTTTAATCTTTCCATTAACAAAAGTTTTTAAACTTTCCAAATTTAGCTCTCTTTTGAAAAATAGAATATTCTAAAATAAAATATCTTTCTAAGATTAAGAAGATTCTAAAAGAAGAAAGTGGCTGAGAAAATAGATATTTCTAAACTAAACAAGATTCTAAATTTCGTAAGTCTTCCAAATCTAACTAAATTCCAAAATTTCTAAAATTTAAAAAGAAAAAACTTCTAAACTTAGGTAGCCTTCTAAAAATAGAAACAACAAATTTTAATTAGTTTCCTAAAATATAAAATTTCAAAAATAGCAATATTTCTAAAAACACAATATTTCAAAATATATATCTGATTGTTTCCCGACAACGACACTAAAAAGTTATTGTGCCAGAAAAGATATTGTGTTTTAAATTTGTACACGTAATCGCACGAAGCATTAATAGTATAGCTTCAGGATTGCGAGGTCGAACCCTTAGGGAACATACAAAATATATGCAATTTGAATATTATGGTATAAGACATTATAAGATCATGGAAATAAATCGAAATAAAGCAATCAAAACTCTAATCTTAGATTTATAACTTAATGAAGAAACTTTCTAAAAGTAGAAAATCAATTCTAAAGATAGAAACAACATCTAAAATTAGATTCCTCCAAATTAATGAAAAGTTGAAGTTGAAGGAAAAGATTAATCCATTCGAATTCAATTTTTTTCAATAAATTTTAATTGATTTTTCTATTTATTTGGAATTATACACCATATTTAGAATCCTTCCAAGTTTAGATAAATTTCTTAAATTAGAAACCTTCTAAGCTTAGAATATATCCAAAATTAGGCACCTACAAAATTAGACAACTTTCTAAAAATATAATTTTTCTATAATTAGATAATTGTAAATCTTTCAATTGACAGAAGTTTTAAAACTTTTCAAATTTATTTCGCTTTTAAAAATAAAATATTCTAAAATAAAGTATATTTCCAAAATTAAAAAAGATCCTAAAAGAAGAAAGTGGCTGAGAAAATAGATATTTTTACAGTCAACAAGTTTCTAAATTTAGTAAGTCTTCCAAATCTAAATAAATTTCCAAATTTCTACTATTTAAAAAGAAAAAAGTTTTGAAATTAGGTAGCCTTCTAAAATTAGATTTCCTAAAAATAGGTAGCCTTCTACGATGTTTGTCCACATCGTCTACTTTATCCAGTTTGTCCACTATGTCCACTTTGTCCAATTCGTACAGTTTGTCCACTTTGTCCTGTTCGTCGAGTTTGACTAGTTTTTCCTGTTTATCCGCTTTGTTCAGTTGGTCTAGTTTGTCCTGTTCCTCCAGTTTGACTACTTTTTCCAGTTTGTCCACTTTGTTCAATTGGTACAGTTTGTCCTGTTTGTCCAGTTAGATTAGTTTTTCTAGTTTGTTGACTTTGTACAGTTCGTTCACTTTGTCCTGTTCGTCCACTTTGACAAATTTGTCCACTTTTTCCAATTGGTTCAGTTTCTCCACTTTGTCCTGTTCGTCCAGTTTGTCTAGCTTGTCCACTTTGTTCTCTTTGTTGACTTTGTCCAGTTTATCTAGTTTGTCAAATTGGTCCAGTTTGTCCAGTTTATCTAATTTGTCCAGTTCGTCCTGTTTGTCAATTCGTCATATTCGTCCAGTTAGTCCACTTTATCCACTTTTTCCAGTTTGCCCACTTTCTACAGTTCGTCCACTTTGTCATTTGTCCATTTTTTCCAACTCGTCCAGTTTGTCCAGTTTGTTCACTTTGCTAACTTTGCCCAGTTTGTCCATTTTGTTCACTTTGTCCAGTTTGTCCATTTTGTTCACTTTGCTCACTTTGTCTAGTTTGTCCATTTTGTTCACTTTGCTCACTTTGTCCAGTTTGTCTAGTTTGTCAAGTTTGTATAGATGGTCCAGTTTGTCCAATTTGTCCAATTGGACCAGTTTATGTAATTTGTCCATCCAATTTGTCAATTCGTCTAGTTTGTCCAGTTGGTCTACTTTGTCGAGTTGGTCCAATTTAGCCAATTTGTACAGTTTGTAAAGTTCGTACAGTTTGTCCATTTTATCGACTTTGTTCAGTTTGTCCAGTTTTTTAAGTTTGTCCAATTTGTCCAGTTTGTCTTATTTGTCTACTTCGTCTACTTTATCTAGTTTGTCCACTATGTCCAATTTGTGCACTTTGTCCAATTCATACAGTTTGTCCACTTTGTCCTGTTCGTCCAGTTTGACTAGTTTTTCCATTTTGTCAAGTTTGTTCAGTTTGTCCTGTTTGTCTAGCTTGTTAAGTTTGTCGAGCTTTTCGAATTGTCAAATTTGTCCAATTTGTCCAGTTGGTCCACTTTGTCTAATTTGTCCAGTTTGTCCAGTTTATCCACTTTGTTCAGTTTGTCTAGTTTATCCAGTTGGTCCAGTTTGTCCACTTTGTTCAGTTTGTCCAGTTGGTCCAGTTCGTCAAATTCTTCCACTTTCCCCAGTTTATTTAATTTGTCCAGTTCGTCATGTTTGCCCTGTTCGTCCAGCTTGACTAGTTTTTCCAGTTAGTCCACTTTATACAGTTCGTCCACTTTGTCCTGTTTGTCCACTTTGACAAATTTGTCCACTTTTCCAGTTCGTCTAATTTGTCTTTTTTGTCCAGTTTGTCCACTTTGTTCACTTTGTCCTGTTTGTCCACTTTGTTCAGCTTGCAAGTTGGTCCAGTTTGCCAAATTTGTCCAATTTCCCCAGTTTAATTAATTTGTCCAGTTCGTCCTGTTTGTCTTGTTCGTCCTGTTTGAATAGTTTTTCCAGTCCGTCCACTTTGTACAGTTCGTCCACTTTGTCCTGTTTGTCCACTTTGACAAATTTGTCCACTTTTTACAGTTCACCTAGTTTGTCCACTTTGTTCATTTTGTCTAGTTTGTCATGTTTGTCAAGTTAGTCTAGTTGGTCCAGTTTGTTCAATTTGTCCAGTTTGTCCAGTTTATCTAATTTGTCCAGTTCATCATGTTTGTCCAGTTTGTCCAATTCGTCTCATTCGTCCAGTTAGTCCACTTTTTCCAGTTTGTCCACTTTGTAATGTTTGTTCACTTTTTCCAATTCGTCCAGTTTATCCAGTTTGTCCAGTTCGTCCAGTTAGTCTAGCTTGTCCAGTTTGTCCATTTTGTTCACTTTGCACACTTTGTCTAGTTTGTCAACTTTGTATAGATGGTCCAGTTTGTCCAATTTGTCCAGTTTGACCGGTTTATCTAATTTGTCCAATTCGTCTAGTTTGTCCAGTTGGTCCAGTTAGTCCACTTTGTCGAGTTGGTCCAATTTAGCCAATTTGTGCAGTTTCTCCAGTTTATACAGTTTGTCCAGTTTGTCGAATTTGTTCAGTTTGTCCAGTTTGTCTTATTTGTCCACTTCGTCTACTTTATCCAGTTTGTCCACTTTGTCCAATTCGTACAGTTTGTCCACTATGTCATGTTCGTCCAGTTTGACTAGTTTTTCCATTTTTTCAAGTTTGTTCAGTTTCTCCTGTTTGTCTAGTTTATTAAGTTTGTCGAGCTGTTCGAGATTGTCAAATTTGTCTAGTTGGTCCAGTTTGTCTAATTTGTCCACTTTGTTCAGTTTGTATAATTTGTCTAGTTGGTCCAGTTTGTCCACTTTGTTTAGTTTGTCAAATTTGTCCAGTTTCCCTAGTTTATTAAATTTGTCCAGTTTGTCATGTTTGTCTTGTTCGTCCAGTTTGACTAGTTTTTCCAGTTAGTCCACTTTGTTCAGTTCATCCACTTTGTCCTGTTTTTCCACTTCGACAAATTTGCCCACTTTTTCCAGTTCGTCTAATTTGTCTTGTTTGTCCACTTTGTCCACTTTCTTCACTTTGTCTAGTTTGTCCATTTTGTTCAGTTTGTCCAGTTGGCCCAGTTTGTCAAATTTGTCCAGTTTCCCCAGTTTATTTAATTTGTCCAGTTTGTCCTGTTCGTCCAATTTGATTAGTTTTTCCAGTTAGTCCACTTTGTACAGTTCGTCCACTTTGTACAGTTTATTTAATTTGTCCAGTTTGTCCTGTTTGTCTTGTTCGTCCAATTTGATTAGTTTTTCCAGTTAGTCCACTTTGTACAGTTCGTCCACTTTGTCCTATTTGTCCACTTTGACAAAAAAAAAAGTCCACTTATTCGAATTTGTTCAATTTGTCCACTTTGTCCTGTTCGTCCAATTTGTATAGTTTGTCCACTTTGGCCACTTTGTTCAGTTTATCCACTTTGTATAGTTTCTCAATTTTGTCCAGTTGGTCCAGTTTATCTAATTTGTCCACTCCACTCTGTCCAGTTCATCCTGTTCGTCCAGCTAGACTAGTTTTTCCAATTAGTCCATTTCGTCCTGTTTGTCCACTTTGACAAATTTGTCTACTTATTCCAATTCGTTCAGTTTTTCCACTTTGTCCTGTTCGTCCAGTTTGTCAAGTTCTTCTAGTTTGTCCAATTTGTCCAGTTTATCTAATTTGTCCACTCCAATTTGTCCACTTTGTTCAGTTGGTACAGTTTGTCCTCTTGGTCTAGTTTGACTAGTTTTTCCAGTTTATCCACTTTGTCCTATTTGTCCACATTGACAGTTTGTCCACTTTGTCCTGTTCGTTTAGTTTAACTAGTTTTTCCAGTTTGTTCACTTTGTTCAATTCGTCCAGTATGACCTGTTCGTCCAGTTTGAATAGTTTTTCCAGTTTTTCTGTTCTGCACAGTTCGTCCACTTTGTCCTGTTTGTCCACTTTGACAAATTTGTCCACTTTTTCCAATTCGTTCAGTTTGTCCACTTTGTCCTCCCTAAACCCTAAACCCTAAACACCTAAAACCTAAAAACCCATAAACCCTAAACCCTAAACCCTAAAGCCAAAAACCCTAAAACCCTAAACCCCTAAACCCTAAACCCTAAAACCCTAAAACCCTAAAACCTAAACCCTAAAATCCCAAAATCATAAAACCTTAAAACCTAAACCCTAAAACCTACCCAAAAACCTAAAACCCTAGACCCTAAACCCTAAACCCTAAAATATAAACATTAAACCCTAAACCCTAAAGCCCTAAAACCGTAAAACGCTAAAACCCTAAACCCAAAATCCCTAAGCCCTAAAATACTAAACCCTAAACCCAAAACCCTAAACTCTAAAACCCTAAACCCTAAAACCCTAAATCCCTAAAACCATAAAACCGTAAACCCTAAACCCTCAAACCCTAGACCCCTAAAACACTAAAACCCCAAAACCCTAAAACCTTAAACCCTAAAACCCCAAACACCTAAAACCCTAAACCCTAAAACCCTAAACCTTTACCCTAAAACCCTAAACCCCTAAAACCCTAAACCCAAAACCCTAAAACCCTAAACCCTAAAACCCTAAACACCTAAAACCCTAAACCATAAAATCCTAAAACCGTAAACCTATACTCTAAAATCCTAAACCCCTAAAACCTTAAACCCTAAAACCCTAAAACCCAAAACCTTAAACCCTAGAACCCAACCCTAAACCTTAAAACCATAAACCCCAAACCCTAAACCCAAAAAACCCTAAAACCCTAAGCCCTAAACTCTTAACCCTAAACCCTAAACCCTAAACCCTAAACCCCTAAAACCCTAAAACCCAAAGCCCTAAACTCTAAACCCTAAACCCTAAGCCCTAATGTAACGACCCGACCCGAATACAGGGCTTAGGGCTTGACTCAGTGTGATATTGTCCGCTCTAGGCCTCGCACATCAACGAGCCCGCACGGTTCTGCATTTGGGCCCAGGCCCACCTGGCCTGTTCCAAAAGGCCTCACACTAAGTTACACATGGGTGGCTTTCTAATAAACCTACTCCCTCCATTCTCTCCCACCGATGTGGGACTTCAAGAGAGGGAGGGATAGGGTATCACAATCACCCCCCCCAAAGTCTAGAGCCGTCCCCGGCTCGATCTGATCCAGCTCAACAACTTTAGGGAAGGAGGAAAGCCCACACAGTCCGAGTGTTGAACTCGGTTCTGATACCATTTGTAACGACCCGACCCGAATACAGGGCTTAGGGCTTGACTCAGTGCGATATTGTCCCCTCTACACCTCGTACACCAGCGAGCCCGCACGATTTTGCATTTTGGCCCAGGCCCACCTGGCCTGGCCCAAAAGGCCTCACACTAAGTTACATATGGGTGGCTTTCTAATAAACTCACTCCCTCCTTTCTCTCCCACCGATGTGGGACTTCAAGAG
Organism: Chimonanthus praecox; assembly: GCA_022113865.1. Lineage (NCBI taxonomy): Eukaryota > Viridiplantae > Streptophyta > Magnoliopsida > Laurales > Calycanthaceae > Chimonanthus > Chimonanthus praecox. Next base: position 31,424,853 of record CM039089.1, on the reverse strand, counting down.
AGGGAGGGATAGGGTATCACAATCACCCCCCCTAAAGTCTCGAGCCGTCCCCAGCTCGATCCGGTCCAACTCAACAACTGCAGGGAAGGAGGAAAGCCCACACAGTCCAAGTGTTGAACTCGGCTCTGATACCATTTGTAACGACCCGACCCGAATACAGCGCTTAGGGCTTGACTCAGTGTGATATTGTCCGCTCTACGCCTCGTACACCAACGAGCCCGCACGGGTTTGCATTTGGGCCCAAGCCCACCTGGCCTGGCCCAAAAGGCCTCACACTAAGTTACACATGGGTGGCTTTCTAATAAACCCACTCCCTCCTTTCTTTCCCACCGATGTGGGACTTCAAGAGAGGGAGGGATAGGGTATCACAATTAAACTCTAAACCCTAATCCCTATACTCTAAACACTAAACTCTTAAACCCTAAACTCTAAACCCTAAACCCCTAAAACTCTAAACTCCTAAAACCCGAAATGCTAAAACCATAAAACCCTAAATCCTAAACCCTAAAACGCTACCCTAAACCGTAAAACCCTAAAACTCTAAAACCTAAACCCTAAATCCTAAAACCCTAAAACCCTAAACCCTAAACCCTAAATCCTAAAACTTAAACCCTAAATCCTAAACCCTAAAACCCTAAAACACTAAAATCCTAAAACCCAAAAACCCTAAACCCTAAACCCTAAACACTAAAATCCTAAACCCTAAACCGTAAACCCTAAACCCTAACCCTAAACCCTAAACCCTAAACCCTAAACGTTAAAACCCTAAAACCCTAAAACCCAAAACGTTAAACACTAAAACCTTAAAACCCTACAACACTAAAATCGCAAACCCTAAAACCCTAAACCCGAATCCTAAACCCTAAAACCTATACCTTAAACCCTAAACCCTAAAACCCTAAAACCCTAAAACCCTAAACTCTAAACCTAAACCCTAAAACCATAAAACCTTAAAACCCTAAACCTTATACTCTAAACTAAAAACCCTAAAACCCTAAACCCCCAAAACCCTAAAACCCAAAACCCTAAAACCCAAAACCCTAATCCCTAAAACCATACCCTAAACACTAAAACCTTAAAATCCTAAAACCCTAAACCCAAAACCCTAAAAGCCTAAAAAACTAAAACCCTCAACCCTAAACTCAAAACCCTAAATCCTAAACCCTAAAACCGTAAACCCGAAGACCTTAACCCCTAAACCCCTTAAACTCTAAACCCTAAAAGCCTAAAAGCCTAAAACCCTAAACCCTAAACCCTAAACCCCTAAAACCGTAAACCCAAAACCCCAAAACCCAAAACCCTAAAACCCTACCCTAAACACTAAAACCCTAAAAGCCAAAAAATCCTAAAACCCTAAACCCTAAACCCTAAACCCTAAAAAACTAAAACCCTAAAACTCTAAACACTAAACTCTAAACGCTAAACCGAAAACCCTAAAACCCTATGCCCCAAAACCTTAAAACCCAAAACCCTAATCCCTAAAACCATACCCTAAACCCTAAAACCCAAAAATCCTAAAACCCTAAACCCAAAACCCTAAAAAACAAAAACCCTCAACCCTAAACTCAAAACCCTAATCTAAACCCTAAAACCGTAAACCCCTAAAACCCTAAAACCCTAAACCCCTAAAACCCTAAACCCTAAACCCATAAAACCCTAAAACCCTAAATCCTAAACCCTAAACCCTAAACCCCTAAAACCTTAAACCCCAAAACCCCAAAACCCAAAACCCTAAAACCCTACCCTAAACCTAAAACCCTAAAAGCCAAAAAACCCTAAAACCCTAAAACCCTAAACCCTAAACCCTAAACCCTCAACCCTAAAACCCTAAACACTAAACTCTAAATGCTAAACCGAAAACAAGAAAACCATAAAACCCTATGCCCCAAAACCCTAAAACCCAAAACCCTAATCCCTAAAACCATACCCTAAACCCTAAAACCCTAAAATCCAAAAACCCTAAACCCAAAACCCTAAAACCCTTAAAAACTAAAACCCTAAACCCTAAACTCAAAACCCTAAATCCTAAACCCTAAACCCCTAAAACCTAAAACCCTAAACTCCTAAAACCCTAAACCCTAAAACCCTAAACCCTAAAACCTTAAACCCTAAACCCTAAACCCCTAAAACCGTAAACCCCAAAACCCCAAAACCCAAAACCCTAAAACCCTACCATAAACACTAAAACCCTAAAAGCCAAAAAACCCTAAAACCCTAAACCCTAAACCCTAAAAAACTAAAACCGTAAATCCCTAAACACTAAACTCTAAACGCTAAACCGAAAACCCTAAAACACAAAAACCCTAAAACCCTATGCCCTAAAACCCTAAATCCCTAAACCCTAAATCCTAAACCCTATACCCAAACCCGAAAAGCCCTAAACCCTATATCCCAAACCAAAAACCCTAAACCCCTAAAGTCCTAAACACCTAAAACCCGAAATCCTAATCCCTAAACCCTAAACCAAAAGCCCTAAACCCAAAACACTAAACCCTAAACCATAAACTCTAAACCCTTAAACATTAAAACCCTAAAATCCTAAAACCTTTAAACCTAAACCCCTAAAACCGTAAACCCTAAAGCCGTAAAACCCTCAAACCTAAACCTTAAAACCCTAAAACCCTAAAACCCAAAAACCCTAAACCCTAAACCCTAAACCCTAGATGCTAAATCCTAAGCCCTAAACCTTAAACCCTAAAACCCTCAATCTTTAAAACCCTAAACCCTAAAGCCCTAAACCCTAAACCCTAAAACCCTAAAACCCTAAAACCCTAAACCCTAAACCCTGAACCCTAAACCCTAAGCCCTAAAACCCTAAAACCCAAAAATCCTAAAACCATAAAACTGTAAACCTTAAATCCCAAAACCCTAAACCCCAAACCCCAAACTATAAAATCCTAAAACCCTAAACCCTAAAGTCCTAAAACCCTAAAACCTTAAACTCCTAAAACCCTGAACCCTAAAACCCTAAAACCCTAAAATGTAAAACCCTAAAAGCCTAAACCTTATAACCTTAAAACCATAAACCCCAAATCTCAAAACCCTACACCCTAAACCCTAAAATCCTAAACCCTAAAACCCTAAACCAAAAACCCTAAACCCTAAACCCTAAAACCCTAAAACCCTAAAACAATAAAACCCTAAAACCCTAAACTATCACCCTAAACCATAAACCCTAAACCATAAACCCTAAACCTTAAACCCAAAAACCCTCAATCTCTAAAACCCTAAACCCTAAAGCCCTAAACCCTAAACCCTAAAACCCTAAAACCCTAAACCCTAAACCCTAAACCCTAAAACCCTAAACCCTAAGCCCTAAAACCCTAAAACCCAAAAATCCTAAAACCATAAAACTGTAAACCTTAAATCCCAAAACCCTAAACCCCAAACCCCAAACTATAAAATCCTAAAACCTTAAACCCTAAAGCCCTAAAACCCTAAAACCTTAAACTCCTAAAATCCTGAACCCTAAAACCCTAAAACCCTAAAAGCCTAAACCTTATAACCTTAAAACCATAAACCCCAAATCTCAAAACCCTACACCCTAAACCCTAAAATCCTAAACCCTAAAACCCTAAACCAAAAACCCTAAACCCGAAACCCTAAAACCCTAAAACCCTAAAACAATAAAACCCTAAAACCCTAAACTATAAAGCTAAACCCTAAACCCTAAACCATAAACCCTAAACCCCTAAACCCTAAGCCATAAACCCGAAGCCCGAAACCCTAAACCCTAAAACCCTAAAACCAATACACTAAACCCTAAAACCCTAAATGCTAAACCCTAAAACCCTAAATGCTAAACCCTAAACCCTAAACCCTAAAACCCTAAACGCTAAAGCCTAAACCGTAAATCCTAAACCCTAAACCCCAAAGCCTAAACCCTAAACCATTAACCCTAAACTCAAAAACCCTAAAACCTAAAACCTAAATCCTAAATCCTAAAACCCGAAAACCCTAAAACCGTAAACCCTAAATCCGAAAACCCTAAACCTAAACACTAAATCCTAAAACCCTAAAATTCTAAAATTGGAAAACCCAAAATCCTAAATCCTAAACCCTAAACCCCTAAACCCCTAAAACCCTAAAACGCTAAAACCCTAAACCCTAAACACTAAACCATAAACCCTAAACCCTAAACCCTAAAGCCAAAAACCCTATAACCCTTAAACCCAAAACCCCTAAACGCAAAACCCTAAAACCCTAAAAAACTAAAACCCTGAACCCTAAACTCAAAGCCCAAAATCCTAAACCCTAAAACCGTAAACCCTAAAACCCTAAACCACTAAAACCCTAAAACCCTAAACCCCTAAAACCCTAGACCCTAAAACCATAAAACCCTAAAACCCTAAACCCTAAACCCTAAACCCTAAACCCCTAAAACCATAAACCCCAAAACCCTAAACCCTAAACCCTAAATCCCTAAAACCATAAACCCCAAAACCCCAAAACCCAAAACCCTAAAACCCTACCCTAAACACTAAAACCCTAAAAGTTAAAAAACCCTAAAACCCTAAACCCCAAACCCTAAACCCCAAACCCTAAAAAACTAAAACCCTAAAACCCTAAAACCCTAAACACTAAACTCTAAACGCTAAACCAAAAACCCTAAAACACGAAAACCCTAAAACCCTATGCCCTAAAACCCTAAATCCCTAAACCCTAAATCCCTAAACCCTAAATCCTAAACCCTATACCCTAAACCCTGAAAACCCTAAACCCTGAAAACCCTAAACCCTAAACCCTAAACCCTAAACCCTATACCCCAAACCAAAAACCCTAAACCCTAGACCCCTAAAATCCTAAACATCTAAAACCCGAAATCCTAATCCCTAAACCCTAAACCAAAAACCCTAATCCCTAAACGCTAAAAACCTAAACCATAAACTATAAACCCTTAAACACTAAAACCCTAAAACCCTAAAACCCTAAAACCTTTAAACCCAAACCCCTAAAACCGTAAACCCTAAAACCATAAAACCCTCAACCCTAAACCCTAAAACCCAAAAACCCTAAAATCCTAAACCCTAAACCCTAAAATCCTAAATCCTAAACCCAAAACCCTAAAACCCTAAAATCCAAAAACCATAACCCTAAACCCTAAACCCTAGATGCTAAATCCTAAACCCTAAAACCCTCAATCCCTAAAACCCTAAACCCTAAAACACTAAACCCTAAATCCTAAAACCCTAAAACACTAAACTCTAAACCCTAAACCCTAAGCCCTAAAACCCTAAAACCCAAAAATCCTAAAACCCTAAGACTGTAAACCTTAAATCCCAAAACCCTAAACCCCAAACCCTAAACCCCAACCCCAAATCCTAAAATCCTAAAACCCTAAACCCTAAAACCCTAAAACCCTAAACCCCTAAAACCTGAACCCTAAAACCTTAAACCCCTAAAACCCTAAACCCTAAAACCCTAAAATGTAAAACCCTAAAAGCCTAAACCTTAAAACCTTAAAACCATAAATCCCAAATCTCAAAACCATACACCCTAAACCCTAAATCCTAAACCCTAAAATCCTAAACCCTAAAACCCTAAACCAAAAACCCTAAACCCTAAAACCTAAAACCCTAAAACCCTAAAACAATAAAACCTTAAAACCCTAAACCCAAAACCATAAACCCTAAATCCCTAAGCCATAAACCCGAAGCCTGAAACCCTAAACCTTAAAACCCTAAAACCAAATACAATAAACCCTAAAACCCTAAACGCTAAACCCAAAACCCTAAAACCCTGAAACCCTAAAACCGTAAACGCTAAACCCTAAACCGTAAACCCTAAACCCCAAAGCCTAAACCCTAAACCATTAACCCTAAACTCGAAAACCCTAAAACCTAAAACCTAAACCCTAAATCCTAAAACCCGAAAACCCTAAAACCGTAAACCCTAAAGCCGAAAACCCTAATCCCAAACCCTAAATCCTAAAACCCTAATATTCTAAAATCTTAAAACCCAAAATCCTAAATCATAAACCCTAAACTCCTAAACCCATAAAACCCAAAAACCGTAAACTCTAAACACTAAACCCTAAACCCTAAACCCTAAACCCTAAAGCCAAAACGTAAAACCCTAAAACGTAAAACACTAAAACCCTAAACCCTAAAATCTTAAAACCATAAACCTTGAATCTCTAAACCTTAAACCCTAATCGCCAAAACCCTAAACCTTAAAACCCTAAACCATAAACCTCAAACCCTAAAACCCTAAAACCATAAATCCCAAAAACCCTAAAACACTAAAACCCTAAACCCTAAAACCTAAACCCAAAACCCTAAACCATAAACCCTAAACCCCAAATCCCTAAACCATAAACCCGAAACCCTAAACCCTCAACCCTAAAACCCTAAAATCCAAAAACCTAAACCCTAAAACTTTAAAACCATAAACCCTAAAACCCTAAACGTTAAACCCTAAACCTTAAACCCTAAACCCTAAACGCTAAAACCCTAAAACCCTAAAGCCGTAAACGCTAAACTCTAAACCCTAAATCTAAAACCGTAAACCATAAAAACAAAATCCTAAGGCCTAAAGCCTAAAGCCTGAAGCCTAAACTCTAAAACCCTAAAACCCTAAACCCTAAACCTTAAACCCTTAAAACCCTAAACCCTAAAACCCAAAAATGTAAAACCCTAAAACGTAAAACACTAAAACCCTAAACCCTAAAATCTTAAAACCATAAACCTTGAATCTCTAAACCTTAAACCCTAATCGCCAAAACCCGAAACCCTAAAACCCTAAACCATAAACCTCAAACCCTAAAACCCTAAAACCATAAATCCCAAAAACCCTAAAACACTAAAACCCTAAACCCTAAAACCTAAACCCAAAACCCTAAACCATAAACCCTAAACCCCAAATCCCTAAACCATAAACCCGAAACCTTAAACCCTCAACCCTAAAACCCTAAAATCCAAAAACCTAAACCCTAAAACTTTAAAACCATAAACCCTAAAACCCTAAACGTTAAACCCTAAACCTTAAACCCTAAACCCTAAACGCTAAAACCCTAAAACCCTAAAGCCGTAAACGCTAAACTCTAAACCCTAAACCCAAAACCGTAAACCGTAAAAACAAAATCCTAAGGCCTAAAGCCTAAACCCTAAACTCTAAAACCCTAAAACCCTAAACCCTAAACCTTAAACCCTTAAAACCCTAAACCCTAAAACCCAAAAACGTAAAACCCTAAAGCGTAAAACACTAAAACCCTAAACCCTAAAATCTTTAAACCATAAACCTTGAATCTCTAAACCTTAAACCCTAATCGCCAAAACCCTAAACCCTAAAACCCTAAACCATAAACCTCAAACCCTAAAACCCTAAAACCATAATCCCCAAAACCCTAAAACACTAAAACCCAAAACCCTAAAACCTAAACCCAAAACCCTAAACCATAAACGCTAAACCCCAAAACCCTAAACCATAAACCCGAAACCCTAAACCCTCAACCCTAAAACCCAAAAACCTAAACCCTAAAACTTTAAAACCATAAACCCTAAAACCCTAAACGCTAAACCCTAAACCCTAAACCCTAAACCCTAAACTCTAAAACCCTAAAACCCTAAAGCCGTAAACGCTAAACTTTAAACCCTAAATCCAAAACCGTAAACCGTAAAAACTAAATCCTAAGGCCTAAAGCCTAAACCCTAAAGTCTAAAACCCTAAACCCTAAAACCTAAACCCTAAATTCTAAAACCTGAAAACCCCAAAACACTAAACCCCAAACCCGAAAACCCTAAACCTAAACCCTTTACCCTAAAATTCTAAAATCGCAAAACCCAAAATCCTAAATCCTAAACCCTAAAAGCCAAAAACCCTATCCTAAACACTAAACCCTAAACATTAAACCATAAACCCTAAACTCTAAAACCCTAAACCCTAAACCCTGAAGCCAAAAACCCTAAAACCCTATAACCCTTAAACCCAAACCCCTAAATCCTAATCCCTAAAACTTTAAAATCTAAACCAAAATACCCGAAAACCCTAAAACCCTAAAAGCCCAAAACCCTATACCCTAAACACTAAACCATAACCCTAAACCTTAAACCCAAAACTCTAAAACCCTAAACCCTAAACCCTAAAGCGAAAAATCCTAAAACCCTATAACCCTTAAACTCAAACCCCTAAACCCTAAACCCTAAAACTCTAAACTCTAAACCCTGATACCCGAAAACCCTAAAACCCTAAAACCCTACCCTAAAACCTTAAAACCCTAAACCTATAACCTAAAACCCTAAACCCCTAAAACCCTAAAACCATAAAACCCTAAAACCCTAAACCCTAAACCCTAAAACTCTACCTTAAACCTTATAACCCTAAAACCCTAAAACCCTAAAACCCTAAAACCTTAAACTCTAAACCGAAAACCCTAAAATCCTAAGACCATAAAACCCTAAAACGAAAACTCAAAACCCTAAACCCTAAACCATAAACCCTGAACCCCTAAAACCCTAAAACCCTAAAACCTAAAACACTAAAACCCTCAAACCCTAAACCCTAAACCCTAAATCCTAAACCCTAAACCCTAAAACGCTAAAACCCTAGAACGTAAAACCCTAAAACCCTAAAACCAAAAATCTTAAAACCATAAACCCTAAATCTCTAAACCCTAAACCCTAAACCCTAAACCCAAAACCCTGAAACCCTAAACCCTAAAACCCTAAACCATTAACTCTCAACCCTAAAACCATAAACCCCAAAAACCATAAACCATAAACCTAAACCCAAAACCTTAAACTGTAAACCATAAACCACTAAACCCCAAACCGTAAACCCGAAACCTAAACCCTAAACCCTAAAACCCTAAAACCTAAAACCCTAAACCCTAAAACCCTAAACCCTAAACCCTAAACCCTAAAACCCTACCTTAAACCTTATAACCCCAAAACTCTAAACCCTAAACCCTAAACCTTAAACCATAAACCCCTAACTCCCTAAAACCCTAAAACACTGAAACCCTAAAACCCTAAACCCTAAACCCTAAACCCCTAAATCCTAATCCCTAAAACTTTAAAATCTAAACCCAAATACCCGGAAACCCTAAAACCCTAAAAGCCCAAAACCCTATACCCTAAACACTAAACCATAACCCTAAACCTTAAACCCAAAACTCTAAAACCCTAAACCCTAAACCCTAAAGCGAAAAATCCTAAAACCCTATAACCCTTAAACTCAAACCCTAAACCCTAAACCCTAAAACTCTAAACTCTAAACCCTAATACCCGAAAACCCCATAAACCCCAAACCCAAACCCTAAACCCTAAACCCTACACCCAAACCCTGAAACCCAAACCCTAAACCCTGAACACCCAAAACCCTAAATCCCTTAAACCCTAAACCCTAAAGCCCAAAAAACCCAAACCCTATAGCCTAAAAACCTACCCAAAACCCAACAACCCAAGAACCCTAAACCCTAAACTTTAAACCCTAAACCCTAAAACCCTAAAACACTAAAATCCTTAACCATAAAACCTTAAAACTCTAAACTTTAAACCCTAAACCCTAAACCCTAAACCCTAAAACCCTAAACCCTAAAGCCCTAAACCCTAAACCCTTGAACCCTAAACCCTAAAACCCTAAACCCTGAAACCCTAAAAGATAAACAACAGTAAGCCGTAAACCCTAAAACCTTATACCCCTAAATTCGTAAACCCTAAAACCCTAAAATCCTAAGCCCTATACACTAAACCCTAATCCCTAAACCATAAAACCCTAAACCCCTAAAACCCTAAAACCCAAACCCTAAATCCTTAAGCCCGCACACCCTAACCCTAAACAACAAACCCCTAAAACCTTAAAACCCCAAACACTAAACCCTAAACCCTAAATCCTAAACACTAAACCCTAAAACCCTTAAACCTTAAAACCCTTAAACCTTAAAACCCTAAAACCCTTAAACCCTAACACTAAACCCTTAAAACCTTCAAACCCCAAACACTAAACCCGAAACCCTTAAACCCTAAAACCATAAACCCTAAACCCTAAAACCCTAAAACCATAAAAGCCTCGACCCTAAATCCCTAAACCCTTAAAAACCCTAAACCCTAAATCCTAAAAGCCTACCTTAAACCCTAAAACCCTAAAACCCAAAAAACCCTAAACCCTAAACCCAAAATCCAAAGCCCTAAAACCCTAAACCCTAAACCGTAAACCTAAACCCTAAACCCTAAAATCGAAATCCTAAACCCTAAATCCTAAAATCCTAAACCCTAAAACCATAAAACGTAAACCCTAAACCCTAAACACTAAAATCCGAACCCTAAACCCTAAACCTAAACCGTAAACCCTAAACCCTAATCCCTAAAATGATAAAACCTAAAACCCTAAAACCTAATTTCTAAAACCCTAAAACCCTAAACCTCATCCCCAAACCCTCAACTCCAACCCTAAATCCTAAACCCTAAACCCTAAACCCTAAACCCTAAACCCCTGAAACGCTAAAACCCTAAACCCTTAGAACCTCTAAAACCCCTAAAAGTCTAAACCCCAAAACCCTAAATCCCTAAAACCGTAAACCCTAAACTCTAAAACTCTAAAACCCTAAAGCCTTAAACCGTAAATCCTAAGCCCCAAACACTAAACCCGAAACCCTTAAACCCTAAAACCCTAAACCCTACACCCTAAAACCGTAAAACGTAAACCCTAAACCCTAAACACTAAAATCCGAACCCTGAACCCTAAACCCTAATCCCTAAACCCTAAAACCCTAAACCTAAACCGTAAACCCTAAACCCTAAACCCTAAACCCTAATCCCTAAAACGATAAAACCTAAAACCCTAAAGCCTAATTTCTAAAACCCTAAAACCCTAAACCTCATCCCTAAACCCTCAACTCTAACCCTAAATCCTAAACCCTAAACCCTAAACCCCTGAAACGCTAAAACCCTAAACCCTTAGAACCTCTAAAACCCCCAAAAGTCTAAACCCCAAAACCCTAAATCCCTAAAATCGTAAACCCTAAACTCTAAAACTCTAAAACCCTAAAACCTTAAACCGTAAATCCTAAGCCCCAAACACTAAACCCGAAACCCTTAAACCGTAAACCCTAAAACCCTAAAACCATAAAACCCTTGACCCTAAATCCCTAAACCCTAAAACCCTAAACCCTAAATCCTAAAAGCCTACCTTAAACCCTAAAACCCTAAAACCCAAAAAACCCTAAACCCTAAACCCAAAACCCAAAACCCTAAAACCCTAAAACTCTAAACCATAAACTGTAAACCTAAACCCTAAACCCTAAAATCTAAATCCTAAACCCTAAACCCTAAAATCCTAAACCCTAAAAGCGTAAAACGTAAACCCTAAACCCTAAACACTAAAATTCGAACCCTAAAGCCTAAACCCTAAACCCTAATCCCTAAACCCTAAACCTAAACCGTAAACCCTAAACCCTAAACCCTAAATCCTAATCCCTAAAACGATAAAACCTAAAACCCTAAAGCCTAATTTCTAAAACCCTAAAACCCTAAACCTCATCCCCAAACCCTCAACTCCAACCCTAAATCCTAAACCCTAAACCCTAAACCCTAAACCCCTGAAACGCTAAAACCCTAAATCCTTAGAACCTCTAAAACCCCTAAAACTCTAAACCCCAAAACCCTAAATCCCTAAAACCCCAAACCCTAAACTCTAAAACTCTAAAACCCTAAAACCTTAAACCGTAAATCCTAAGCCCTAAACGACTAAAACCCTAAAAACCTAAAACCCTAAACCCTAAACCCTAAAACCATAAACCCTAAACCCTTAACCCTAAACCCCTACAACACTAAAACCCAAAACACTAAACCCTAAAGACCCTAAAATCCTCAATACTAAAACCCTAAAACCCAAAACCCCTTAACCCTAAAACCCAAAACCCAAACACTAAACACTAAAATCCTAAACCAAAACCCTATACCCTAAACACTAAACACTAAAATCCTAAACCAAAACCCTATACCCTAATCCCTAAACCCTAAACCCTAAACCCTAAAACTGTAATGGCCCGGAATTTGTAAATCAATATATAAGTGAATATTATTTATTTTAATGGTGGAAATTGGAAATTAAATCATCTAAGTTTGTGATCAGTTAGGGACTTAATCATGGATAAAATATGGACAAAGGCCCAAGTATGGCCCAATGGACCATGGATTGGATTTAAAATCACTTAAATGGTCAAGGATGGTCAAATTGGGCCCAATACCCATTTGGGACCCAATGGGTGAAGATAATGTAAGCTCTAAGGTAAATGGGTAAGGGTGAATTTAATTGGGCCATGGGCCCAATGATGATCCAATAAGAGGAATGGATTTAATTAAATTTAAATCACCTAAGTTGGTGATGAATTGACCAAGGTGACATGGCTGATTGGGACCCACCTCCACCTCACCAAGTGAGGTGGCGTGTGGACCAAGGATTGGTGGGACCGGCCACCATGGTTGACTTGGTCAACCATGGGTGGATTTCATGGAAGAAATTTAATGGAATTAAATTAAATAGGAATTAATTAACCTAAGTAATGATCCAATTAACTAATTAATTAATCTAATCAAATGGTGGTCAAATAGTCAAAGTTGGAAGACCAAAACCACTCTAAGAAACACAAACCACTTCAAACAAACACAAAATAAACCATGTGCTTAAGGTAGTGGTTTTATCCCAACCACCACCATTAAACACATTAACCCATGTGTGGTAGGTGGGGGACCTAATGATGAAGTTTAACAACCAAGAAATGAGATGACTTTTCATCTCATTCTCTCCATTCCATCTAACTCTTTCACTCTCTCCCTCTCTTGCCCTCTCAAAAATCGTCCCTCACACACCCAAGGAAGAGAGGAAGAAAATTAAGAAGAGAAGAAGAAAACTAAGGAAGAAGAAGGAGAAAAGCTTAGAGAAGAGGAAGAAAAGCCCCAGCCGACCAGCTCAAGACAAAAACCTTGAGACATCTCTTTCATCTCCATCCTCCCTCTCTCTCTCAAATTAACCCATGATGGCCGAACCCAAGCTTGGATGTTCTTCATCTTGATCAAGCATCCTAGCCGATCAACAAAGGAGAAGAAGAAGAAAGGAGGCCAAGAAGTCCGAAGGGAGCAAAGAAAGTTGGAGGAGCCAACCGGATTGTAAGTATTTCTTAAAAAAGAGGTTACATTTTTAAAGATTTAAAAAGAGATCATGAAATCCATTTTTCTTGGATTGGATGGTGGCCAAAAATATCATGGGCCTTGGATCTAAGATCCATCCAAAGATGAAGTAAGAAATGGATAAAATGGGAGAGATAAATTAAGAAAAATAAATGGATATTAAGGACACTATGTATTTAGATTTAATTAAGCATGGAAGTATGATTTTGAAGAATGGAAACCATGGAACATGATTAATGATTTTAAAGATGTTGAATGATTAAATGTTAGTGATTTTGTAAAGGGGTTTTAAATGAGAAGATCATGGAAGGATGATTTATAATTGATAGGATTTTTTTTTTAATGATTAAGTGTAGTAATTTTTAAATGATGAAATTTGTGGGAAATGTAAATAGTTTTATGGCCTCAAGAGGCATAAAGGAATAATGGACCATGAACCATGGGTTCGGCCATGGTGTATGGCCGAACCCTATGGTGATGTTTAATAATTTTAATGGGAGTGAAAAGATGGAAGATGATGGAGGAAGTTGATAGTTTTTAAATGGATTTGTAAGTATAGGATATAATGTTTTAAAGGTGTGAAATTAGGGATGAACCATGAACCTCATGGGAGGGTTTATTTTGGATCTAAATAATGTAAATAGGCCTAAGAAAATAATGGGAACCTTTGATGAACTAAGTATTTTGGAACCATGGAAAACAAATGGGGAATGTAGCTAAGTTGATGGACTCAAAATATATTTAATGTTGATAAAAAAGGAATGATTTAAATGCATAATGTAAAACCCCTCATGGAAGGGCTTATGATGGATTCAAATGTGTAACAATGGACCCAAGAAAAATGGAGAAAGAGACATCATGGGTTTGGCCATGGTGTATGGCCGAACCCATGACCCAATTGTAGATCATTTTTGGTCTAAGATTAATGTGTATGTATATGCTTAAATGAATGGAGATTAGGTTAATCAATGGCTAATTTTAATGATCATATGGCATGGTTGATGGGTCATTAACAGACCTAAGTTAGAGATCACTAAGGGGTCTAAGTTTAATGAACAATCATGGACCAAAAATGTATATGGTTAAGTGAATGTCTAACCATGGGAGAGGTAGTGGCAAAACCGTAAATAATGGCCAAAGCGAAGAACCCCATGGGAAATGATTATGGACTTAGGGGCTCTAAGTAACAACCATATGTGCGATTAATAAAGCCTAGGGTGGCTGGTTTTTAGATTCATGCAATTAAAATAATTAACGAATTAAATGGGACCCACAAACCTAGTTAGTGAGGTTCGGCCATGGTGTATGACCGAACCCCACTAAGGCTTGGGTAATGGATTTGGACATGATTAAAACATGAACTAATTGATAATGTATAATAAGGTATCGGATATCGCAAGCGGTACGTGTATCGGTGATCGGATTATCGGACAGAAACGAAAAAGGACACTAGTCGGTATTCGGTAGAATTCTTACCTATTTGTGAGCCGTGGATTATGTATTATATGTTGGCTTCTTTAATTTATTTTGATAATTACGTGATTGGTATTATGATGGGTTTTAAGGTTATGAATTATATGTTAATACTATGAATTTTATTTTAATGTTATGCATTATATGTTAAGGCTATGTATTATATATTAAGGTTATGAGTTATATATATTACATAGCATAATGCACTTACATCTCATGCATGGCATGGGCGGGAAAATAAAGAAACCGGAGTCCATACCCGTCGGGGCGACCGAGAAGCAAACATGGGGATAGCCTGAGGTGCTATAACCGAAGTCCATGCTCCGTCGGGGCGACCGAGAAGCAAACATGGGGATAGGTCGATATGCTATAACCGGAGTCCATGCTCCTTCGGGGCGACCGAGAAGCAAACATGGGGACACCTTGAGGAAGAACCAGTTGGATCAGTTTGTGATTGTATTCATTGATGATATTCTGATCTATTCCAAGAGTCAGGAGGAACATACTGAGCACTTGTGGATAGTCTTGGACACCTTGAGGAAGAACCAGTTGTATGCCAAAGCCAGCAAGTGTGAGTTCTGGGTATCTGAGGTCAACTTCTTGGGGCACATTATATCGGAGGAAGGTATAGCCGTGGACCCGGCTAAAGTAGCGGCAGCAAAGGAGTGGAAAGCGCTGACGAATGTGACCGAGATCCGCAGTTTTCTGGGATTGGCCGGTTACTACAGGAAATTCATTATGGACTTCTCCAAGATTGCAGCTCCACTTACCCGACTCACTCAGAAAGGAGTCAAATTTGAGTGGTCAGATCTGTGTAACAGGAGATTTGAGGAGCTAAAGGAGAGGCTTACAACAGCTCCTATTCTGATTTTGTCGGAAAGAAGCAGAAATTATGAGGTGTACTGTGATTGATGCCTCAGGTGAGGGACTGGGATGTACACTTAGTCAAGGTACTCGTACGGTGGCGTACGGATCAAGACAGTTGAAAATTCATGAGCGCCACTACCCCACGCATGATCTGGAGCTAGTAGCAGTGGTCTTCGCTCTCAAAAGTTGGAGACACTACCTTTATGGTGAGCAGTTTGAGGTGTTCTCAGATCACAAGAGCCTGAAGTATTTATTTGATCAGAAGGAACTCAACATGAAACAGCGCAGATGGATGGAATAACTGGCGGATTATGAATTTGCACTTCGGTATCATCCGGGTAAGGCAAACAAGGTGGCGGATGCCCTCAGCCGCATGTCACATGCGACAGTAACCAGTTTGATCAGGACGGAGTGGGAGGTATTGAATACCATCAGAGAGTTTAAACTCTACCTCAACAACCATGGGACCATATATAATCTGATCATACGATCCAACATGATCTCCGAGATTGAAAGGGAGCAACGGACAGATCCAGAGGTGGAGGAGATATGGACTAAGATGTCTACCGATGAGGTTGTACCGGAATGGGAATTACGACCAAGACAGGGTCTTGTATTCCGAGGCAGGACATATGTGCCTAAGAGCTGCAGAAGAGAGTTGTTGATTGAAGCACACCAAACCAAGCTCTCTATCCATCCGGGCAGCACCAAGATGTATCATGATCTTAAGAAGCACTATTGGTGGCGTGAGCTCAAGAAAGATGTGGTAGAGTTTGTTTCTCGTTTCCTAACTTGTCAGCAAGTTAAGGCGAAACATCAGAAACCACCGGGTTTGCTTGCACCCTTGCCAGTACCAGAGTGGAAGTGGGAGCACATATCCATGGACTTCGTAACAGGATTACCAAGGTCATCAAAGGGCAACGATGAGATATGGGTCGTGGTGGACCGGTTGACGAAGTCTGCACATTTCCTTCCTATCAAAATGACAGATTCATCGGAGACTTTGGGTCGACGGTACATCCGGGATATCATCAGACTACATGGTATTCCCTGGACCATTGTGTCCGACTGGGATGGCCGATTCACAGGTAGAGTATGGCAGGGCATGCAGTCAGTTTTGGGGACTGATATATTGACTAGCACAGCATTTCATCCACAGACTGATGGACAGTCAGAAAGAACAATACAGACTCTGGAGGATATGTTGAGAGCCTGTATGCTAGATTTCAAGTGTGGATGGGAGGATCACTTGCCACTGGTGGAGTTCTCCTACAATAACAGTTACCAGGCAAGCCTTCAGATGGCCCCATTTGAGGCCTTGTATGGTAGGCCGTGTAGATCACCAGTGTGCTGGACAGAGGTTGGTGAGCCTGCACTCATTTGACCGGAGTTGGTTACAGAGACTACGACGCAGATTAAGTTAATACAGCAACATCTAGTCACTGCACAGAGCCGTCAGAAGAGCTATACCGACAAGAGGAGAAGGTTCCTCGAGTTTGAGGTGGGAGACTTAGTATTCTTGAAAGTCTCACCATGGAAGCGACACATGAGGTTTGGGAAAAAGGGGAAACTGTCGCCTAGATTTGTGGGGCAGTTTCCAATCCTGAAGGGGGTGGGGGGTGGGGGGGTAGCTTATCAGTTGGCATTCCCTCCACAACTATCATCTCTACATGATGTATTTCATGTGTCCATGCTGAGGAAGTACAACCCTGATCCTTCACATGTCCTGAATGTGCAAGACGTCGATGTACAGAGCGACGTGACGTATGTGGAGAAGTCGATCAGAGTGATCGGGAGAGAACAAAGAGTGCTGCGGAACCGCGCTATTCAGTTGGTTAAGGTGGTATGGGAACGACATGGCAATGAGGAAGCCACCTGGGAACTTGAATCCGAAATGAGAGCCCCTCATCCGGATCTCTTTGTATGAGTTGTTTGAACCCCTACTTTGCTCGAATTTTCGGGACGAAAATTTCAAAAGAGGATTGTATTGTAATGGCTCGGAATTTGTAAGTCAATGTATAGGTGGATATTATTTATTTTAATGTTGGAAATTGGAAATTTGATGGAGTAAATGTGAATGGATCAAAATATAGACAAAGGCCCAAGTATGGTCCAATGGAACATCGGTTGGGTGAAATTCATTTTATTGGTCAATAAGGATTAATTGGGTCAAATACCCAATTGGGACCCAATGGGTCAAGATAGTTAAGCTCTAAGGTAAATGGATATGAGGGAATTTAATTGGGCCATGGGCCCAATGGTGATCCAATAAGAGGAATGGATTGAATTGGAAATTAAATCATCTAAGTTAATAGTAATTGGACTTATGTGACATGACCGAATGGGGCCCACCTCCACCTCACCCAAATGAGGTGGCGTGTGGACCAAGGATTGGTGGGGCCGACCACCATGGTTGACTTGGTCAACCATGGGTGGATTTCATGGAAGAAATTTAATAGAATTAAATTAAATGGGAATTAATTAACCTAAGTAATGATCCAATTAACTAATTAAATCTAATCAAATGGTAGTCAAATGGTCAAAATTGGAAGACCAAAACCACTCTAAGAAACACAAACCACTTAAAGAAACACAAATTTAAACCATGGGCTAAGGATAGTGGTTTTATCCCAACTACCACCAGTAATACACATTAATCTATGTGTGGTAGGTGGAGGAATTAATTTCTCAACAAAAAATGAGATAGGTTTTTCTCTCCTCTCTTCATTTCACTCTCATTTCTCTTTCTTTCTTTCTTACTCTCTCAAAAACGTCCCTCACCCAAGGAAAAGAAAAGAAGAAAACTTAGAAGAGAAGAAAAGAGAAGGAAGTGCAAGCATAAGTCTATCACTCAAGACCTTGGGTAGTTCTTCCTATCATCTCTCTCTTTCTCTCTCTCTAACACACCCCATGATGGCCGAACCCAAGCTTGGAGGTTTTTCATCTTGATCAAGCATTCTAGCCAACCAATCCAAGAGAAGAAGAAGAGAGAGCTAAGGAAATCAAGAGGAGAAAGAAAAGCCGGAAGAGTCGTCGGATTGTAAGTAATTCTTAAACAAGAGATTAGATTTTTTTTATGGTTTAAAAAAAAATGGAATCCATTTCTTGGATGGGTTGGTGGCCAAAGTGTTATAGGCCTTGGATTTAAATCCATCCAAAAGATGAAGTGAGAAATGGACGAATGGGAAAGAGAGATTAAGAAAAAATGTATGGAGGTATAAAGGACATTATGTGTTAATTAAGCATGGAGATATGAAAATTTTGGAAAGAACCATGGACCATAGGGTTCGGCCATGTAGTATGGCCGAACCCCATGGAAGGTGATTTGGGATTTTAATGGGGTTTTTGAGTTTAAAATCATGGAAGGATGATTTATGATGGTTAGGGTTTTTAATGATTAAATGTAGTAATTTTAAAGGAGTTTTAAATAAGAAAAATCATGGGATATGTAAATGATTTTTATGGACTCAAAAGGCATGAATGGATAATGAACCCTATGATGATGTGATGATGGTCTTAAATGAGTTTTAAAGAATGGGAACTATGGAGTAATATATTAATGATTTAGAGGCTTAAAAAGGGGTCAAATGATTGTAAATTTTAAAGGGGTTTTAAATGAGAAAATCATGGGAGATGTAAATGATTTTAATGGCCTCAAAAGTGGTGGATGAAGGTGAATGTTTTTATGTCTTAAATATCACCTATGAATGATGAATCAAGTATTTTGGAACAATGAAGAATGAATGGAATAGGGCTAAGTTAATGGACTCAATTATGGTGAAGAATGATAGTTTTAATGCATGATGTAAACCCCCTCATGGGAGGACCTATGGTGGAGCAAAAATGATGTAAATGGAACCAAGAAAAATGGAGAAAAAGACATCATGGGTTCGGCCATTGTGTATGGCCGAACCCATGATCCAATTGTAGATTATTTTTGGTCTAAGATTAAATGTGTATATATGCTTAAATGAATGGAGACTAGGTTAATTAAAGGGCTAAATTCTAATGATATTAGGTCATGGTTAATGAGACATCAATGGACCCATACTTATGGATCAATTATGTACCAAAATATACATGGACAAGTGAATGATTAATCATGGAAGGAGTAGTGGCAAAATCGTAAATAATGGCCAAAATGAAGAATCCCATGGAAATTAATCATGGACTTAGGGTTTTAAAGATGACCTTATATGTGATTAATAAAGCCTAAGGTGGCTGGTTTTTAGACTCGTGTGATTAAATTGTTTAATGGACTAAACGGGACCCACAACCCTAGTTAGTGAGGTTCGGCCATGGTGTATGGCCAAACCCCACTAAGGAATGATTATGAGCTTAGAAATGGTTAAAACATGAACTAATTGATAATGTACAATAAGGTACCGGACATTGCAATCGGTGCGCGATCGGCGACCTGATTTATCGAACGAAAACGTAAGAGGACATTAGTCGGTATTCGGTAGGATTTCAACCTTGTTGTAAACCATGGACTATGTGTGTATGGATGTTTATTGAATTATTTTGGTAATCCTATGTTATGTTAATGATGGATTTTAATGATATGGATTATATGTTCAGATTATGAATTATAGTTTAAGGATAAGAATTATGTGATTTGGTTATGGATTATATTTTAATGCTATGAATTATATATTAAGGATATGAGTTATATATATTACATAGCATAATGCACTTACATCTCATGCATGGCATGGGCGGGAAAATAAAGGAACCGGAGTCCATGCTCCATCGAGCGACCGAGAAGCAAACATGGGGATAACTGATATGCTATAACCAGAGTCCATGCTCCGTTGGGGCGACCGAGAAGCAAACATGGGGATAGCTTGATATGCTATAACCGGAGTCCATGCTCCGTCGGGGCGACTGAGAAACAAACATGGGGATATCATGATGGTATGGATGAGGGGTGGGACTCATGAGATAGACACCCATGGCATAGCATTCATTGTTATGGTTTTGATTATATTATTATTTTCTATGTGCTTGTTATCACTAATCCATGTGTTAGCCCTACTTGGAGTCCTACTGGGCTCGTTGTCTAACGCCCTACTTCTACCCTAACTGATGACGCAGGAGACGGCGGAAACGGTGTACGCGACGGGAGCCAAGCTTAGGAGCTTGGGAAAGCGAGCTAGATAATTTATTTATGTTTATTGTGAAAAATATAAATTTGAGTAACTTAGCTCGTCGGACTGTAATAATTTAGATTACTTGCTATGGTTTGCATTTATTTTGGACATTATGACTTGAAGTATTTTAGTAAATTAATTGATGTATCTTCCCTGCTATCTAAAACCGGTAGGATAGATTCTATTATAACTCCCGCTTTAATGTTTAATTTCCGCAAGCTTACTTCTACGTGTGAACCGCTCTTCGTAGACTTAGTTCCACGCACACGTAGGGTTGGCCAGTTAAGGGCCGGGCTTTAGAAGCTCGGACTTAACTCGCGTCGTGACGTCCCGCGCCCTTTGTCACTCTTTGTTTCAAAAAAAATAAATATAGACACTGATTTCGGTGAAAAGGGGCGGGCGTTACAAAACCCTCATCCCTAACTCTAAACCTAAACCCTAACCCTAAAACCCTAAAACCCTAAAACCGTAAAACGTAAACCCTAAACCCTAAACACTAAAATACTAAGCCTAAACCCTAAACCCTAATCCCTAAACCCTAAACCCTAAACCCTAAAACCCCGAAACCCTAAAACGCTAAAGCCTAAACCCTAATCGTTAAAACGTTAAAACCCTAAAACCCTAAAGCCTAATTTCTAAAACCCTAAAACTCTAAACCCTAAAACCGAAACCCTAAACCCCAAACCTTAAAATCCTAAAACCTTAATAGCTGAATCCTAACCCCTTAACCCTAAAACCTTAAAACCCTGAACCCCTAAAACCTAAAACCATGAACCCCTAAAACCCTAAACCTTAAAAGCATGAAACCCTAAAACCCTAAACGCAAATCCCTAAACCCTAAATCCGATGCCCTAAACGACAAACCCTAAAGTCGTAAACCCGTAAAACCCCAAACCCCAAAACCTTAAAGCCCAAAACCTTCAATCCTAAAACCAAACCCAAAACCCTAAAACACTAAAACCCTAAACCATAAACCCTAAAAAACTAAAACCAAAACCCTAAATCCTAAACTTTAAACCCGGAACGCTAAATCCTAACGCCCGAAAGCCCTGAAACCGTAAGCCCTAAAACCCTCAATCCCAAAACCCTAAATCCTAAACCCTAAACCCTAAACCCTAAAACCCTAAACCCTAAACCCTAAACACTTTACCCTAAACCAAAAACCCAAAACCCAAAACCCCCCAAACCCTAAAACCCGAAACCTTAAACCCTAAACCCTAAATCTTAAACCTAAAAACCAAAACCCTAAACCCTAAACTCTAAACTCTAAAACACTAAAACCCTAAAACCTTAAAAATCTAAACCCCTAAAACCTTAAAACTCTAAACCCTAAACCCTAAAACCATAAAACCATAAAACCCAAAACCCTAAACCCAAAACCCTAAACCCAAAACCCAAAAACCCAAAAACCCAAAACCCTAAGCGCTAAACCCTAAATCCTAAAATCTAAACCCTAAAACCCTAAAGCCCTAAAAACCAAACACCCTAAACCCTAAACCATTAAACCCTAAAACCCTAAACCCTAAACCCTAAACCTTAAACGCTAAACCCTAAAACCTAAACCCTAAAACCCAAAAATCCTAAAACACTAAAACTCCAATAAATCCCTAAACCCTAAACCCTAAACCTTAAACCCTAAACACTAAAACCCTAAACCCTAAATCCCTAAACCCTAAACCCTAAATCCTAAACCCTAATCCCTAAAACGCTAAGCCTCAAAACCCTAAAACATAAACCATAAACCCAGAAACCCTAAACCCCTAAAACCCTAAGACCCTAAAACCCTAAACCCTAAACCTTAAACGCTAAACCGTAAACCGTAAACCCTAAAACCCAAAAATCCTAAAACACTAAAACTCTAAATGCTAAGGCCCTAAAGCCTAAACCCTAAACCCTAAACACTAAATCCCAAATCCCTAAACCCTAAACCCTAAACCCTAATCCCTAAAATGCTAAGCCCTAAAACCCTAAACCCTAAACCCTAAACCCAAAATCCCTAAAACCCTAAACCCCTAAAACCCTAAAACCCTAAATTCCTCAACCCTAAACCCTAAACCCTAAACCTAAAACCCTAAACCCTGAACCCTAAATCTGAATCCCAAAACCCTAAAACCCTAAAACCCTAAAACCTAAATCCTAAAACCTAAAACCCAAAACCCTAAACCCTAAACCCTAAACTGTAAAAACCCTAAACCCTAAACCCTAAACCCTAAAATCGAAAGCCCTAAAACCCTAAAACCTAAACTCTAAACCCTAAACCCTAAACCGTAAACCCTAAACCCCAAAAACCATAAAACCCTTAACCCTAAACCCTAAACCCAAAACCATAAAACACTAAACCGTGAAACATAGACCCTAAACCCTAAACCTTAAACCCTAAACCCCAAAAACCATAAAACCCTTAACCCTAAACCCTAAACCCAAAACCATAAAACACTAAACCGTGAAACATAGACCTTAAACCCTAAAACCTTAAACACTAAAACCTTAAAAGCCAAAACCTTAAAACCCTAAACCCCTAAAATCGTAAAACTCTAAACCCTAAACCCTAAAACCCTAAAACGCTAAACCCCAAACCCTGAATCCAAAATCCTAAAACCCTAAACCCTTAACCCTAAACCCTAAAATCTAAAACCTAAACCCCAAACCCTAAATCCCTAAACCCTAAATCCTAAACACTAAACCCTAAACCCTATCCTAAAACCCTAAACCCTAAACCCTAAACCCTAAAATCTAAAACCTAAACCCTACCCTATAACACCCCGAATTTTCAAGTTATTAATTTATGTGAAAATTACCCATTTAAATTGTGAATTATTAGATTTGGATACTATATGGGTAAGGTGTTGGGTCATTGCCCAATCAAGACCCAACGATTTTGAAATTGGTTTCAATAAAAATTTAATTTGGCCGATTCAAATTAGTAATGCAACATAGATAATATAAAGGAACTTGGGATAATTGTTGCATGGCCGAATTTAAGATGTGCATATCCAAGAAGATTGCTTATGGCCGTGTGTAGGGATTTCCAAATCCAAGGTTAGGCGCATAAGATCATTTAAAAAGGGTATGCAAATTGTCTAAAATTAAATAAAGAAGTTATCTAATTAAACAAAGATTGTATGGCCGAACGCCATGGAAGAAGATTGGGAGAGGATTTTGATAATTTTAATGGAAGCATGAGCCATACGGTTCGGCCACAATGCATGGCCGAACCCCATGAAAGAAGACCCTAAAATCCTAAAATCCTAAAAACACTAAACTCTAAACCCTAAAATCCTAAACCCTAAACAGTAAACACTGAACCCAAAAATCTAAACTCTAAACACTAAGCCCTAAAACCCTAAAACCGTAAAACCCTAAACCCTAAAACCATAAAACCTAAACCCTAAACCCTAAACCCCAAACCCTAAACACTAAAATCCTAACCCTAAACCCTAAACCTTAAACCCTTAACACGATAACCCTAAATCCTAAAACCCTAAAACCTTAAAACATAAAATCTAAACCCTAAACCCTAAACACTAAACCCCTAAAACCCTAAAATCCTAAACCCTAAAATCCCAAAACCCAAAACCCTAAACGCTAAACCCTAAAACCCTAATCCCTAAAACCCTAAACCCCTAAAACCCTAAAACCCTGAACAACAAAACCCTAAACCCTAAAACCCTAAACCCTAAACCCTAAACCCAAAACCCGTAAAAGCCTAAAACCCTAAACACTAAACCCTAAACCCTAAAACCCTTAAACCCTAAAACCTAAAGCCTAAACCCTAAACCCTAATCCCTAAGCGCTAAAACCCTAAAACCCTGAACCTTAAATCGCTAAAACCCTAAACCCTAAATTTTAAAACCCTAAACCCTAAACCGTAAACCCTAAACACTTAACACGAAAACCCAAAACCCTAAACACTAAAATCCTAACCCTAAACCCTAAACCCTAAACACCGTAACCCTAAAACCCTAAACCCCGAAAACCCTGAACCCTAAAACCCTAAACCCCTAAAACCCTAAACCTCAAACCCTAAACCCTAAACCCAAAACCCGTAAAGTCCTGAACTCTAAAATCTAAACCCAAAACACTAAACCCTAAACCCTAAAATCTAAACCAAAAACCCCCAAAACCCTAAAACCCTAAACACCAAACCCTAAACACTAAAACCCTAAAACACTAAACCCTAAAACCTAAAACCCTTAAACCCTAAAAGCTAAAGCCTAAACCCAAAACCCTAATCCCTAAACACTAAAACCCTAAAACCCTGAACCTTAAAACGCTAACCCTAAACCCTAAACCCTAAAACCCTAAAAAACCCTTAACACGAAAACCCAAAACCCTAAACCCTAAAATTCTAACCCTAAACCCGAAACCCTAAACCCTAAACACTATAACCCTAAACCCTAAAACCCTAAAACCCTAAACCCTAAACTCTAAATCCTAAATCCTAAAC
This sequence comes from Chimonanthus praecox, assembly GCA_022113865.1. Lineage (NCBI taxonomy): Eukaryota > Viridiplantae > Streptophyta > Magnoliopsida > Laurales > Calycanthaceae > Chimonanthus > Chimonanthus praecox. The sequence goes on along the minus strand of CM039089.1, from coordinate 31,399,786 downwards.
CACACAAAACCCCTAAAACCCTAAATTCTAAAACCCTAAAACCCAAAGTCGTAAAACCCAAAACCCTAAAACCCTAAACCCTAAAACCCGAAACCCCTAAAACCCTAAACCCTGACCCTAAGACCGTAAAACCCAAAACCAATAAAACCCCAAACCCAAAACCCCTAAAACCCTAAACCCAAAACCCCTAAAACCCTAAACCCTAAAACCCTAAACAAAACCCCAAAAACACGAAACCCTACAACCCTAAAATCCAAAACCCTAAACCCTAAAACCCTAAAGCCTAAAACCCTAAACCCCTAAAACCCTAAAACCCTGAAGCCTAAAACCCTAAAACCCAAAAACAATAAAACCGTAAACCCTAAACCCTAAACCCAAAACCCTAAAACCCTAAACCCCAAATCCTAAACACTAAATCCCTAAAACCCTAAACCATTAAACCTGAACCCCAAATCCTAAACCCCTAAAACCCAAAACCCCTAAAACCCTAACACTAAACCCTTAATCCTAGAACCCTAAACACTAAACCCTAAACCCTAAACACTATACCCTCAACCCAAAAATATTAAAACCCTAAAATCCTCAACCCTAAACCCTAAAACCCCAAAACGCTAAATCCTAAACGCTAAAACCCTAAAACCTTAAAATCCAAAACCCTAAATCCTAAACCCTAAACCACTAAAACCCTAAAAACCTAAATCCCTAAACCCCAAAACCTAAAACCTAAACCTCTAAAACCCTAAACCCAAAACCTGTAAAACACTAAAACCCTAAACACTAAACCCAAAACCCTAAAATCTAAACCCAAAACCCCTAAAACCGTAAAATCGTAAACACTAAACCCTAAACCCTTAAACCCTAAACCCTAAACCCTAAAACCCTAAACCCTAAACCCTAAACCCTAAACCCTATATCCAAAACCCTAAAACCCTTAAATCCTAAAAACCTAAACCCTAAAACCCTAAAACCCAAAAACCTAAACACTAAACCCTAAAACCCCCTAAACCCTAAAACCCTAAACCATAAACCCTAAACCCAAAAACCCAAAAACCATAAACCCTAAACCCTAAATCCTAAACCCTAAACCCGAAACCCTGAAACCCTAAAACCCTAAACCCCTAAAACCCTAAAACCCTAAACCCTCAAACACTAAAACCCTAAAATCCAAAAACCCCAAACGCCAAAAACCCTAAACCCTAAACCCTAAACCCTAAACCCTTAAAACTTTAAAACCCTAAACCCTTAAAACTTTAAAACGCTAAATCCTAAACCGTAAACCCTAAACCCTAAAACCCTAAACCATAAACCCTAAACCCAAAAACCCAAAAACCAAAAACCTTAAACCATAAACCGTAAACCCTAAATCCTAAACCCTAAACCCTAAACCCTGAGACACTAAAACCCTAAAACCCTAAAATGCTAAAACCCAAAAACCCTAAACCCCAAAACCTAAACCCTAAAATCTAAAAAACTAAAACCCTAAACCCTTAAACCTGAACCCCAAACCCTAAACCCTACCCTAAACCCCTAAAACACTAAACCTTATACCCTAAACCCTATACCCGAAACCCTAAAACCCTTAAACCCTAAAAACCTAAACACTAAAACCATAAAACCCTAAAACCCTAAAACCCTAACCCTAAACCCCAAACCCTAAACCCTAAACTCCTAAAACCCTACACCCTAAGCCCTAAACCCCTAAAACCCTACACCCTAAACCCTAAAACCTGAAAACACTAAACCCTAAACCCTTAAACTCTAAAAACCAAAAGTAAAACCCTAAACCCTAAGACCCCGAAGCCCAAAAACCCAAAACCCAAAACCCTAGATCCTAAAAACCAAAAACCCTAAACCCTAAACCCTAAACCCTAAGCCCTAAACCCTAGCTCCTAAACCCTAAACCCTATACTCTGAAACCCAAAAACCCTAAACCCTTAAAACCCCAAAAACAATAAACCCTAAAACCCTAAAACCCTAAACTCTAAAACCCTAAAACCCTAAACCCCAAATCCTAAACACTAAATCCCTAAAACCCTAAACCATTAAACCTGAACCCCAAATCCTAAACCCCTAAAACCCAAAACCCCTAAAACCCTAGCACTAAACCCTTAATCCTAGAACCCTAAACACTAAACCCTAAACCCTAAACACTATACCCTCAACCCAAAAATATTAAAACCCTAAAATCCTCAACCCTAAACCCTAAAACCCCAAAACACTAAATCCTAAACGCTAAAACCCTAAAACCCTAAAATCCAAAACCTAAATCCTAAACCCTAAACCACTAAAACCCTAAAAACCTAAATCCCTAAACCCCAAAACCTAAAACCTAAACCTCTAAAACCCTAAACCCAAAACCCGTAAAACACTAAAACCCTAAACACTAAACCCAAAACCCTAAAATCTAAACCCAAAACCCCTAAAACCCTAAAGCCGTAAACACTAAACCCTAAACCCTAAAACCCTAAAACCCTAAAACCTAAAGCCTAAACCCTAAAACCTAAACCTAAACACTAAAACCCCAAAACCCTGAACCTTAAAACGCTAAAACCCTAATCCCTAAACCCTAAAACCCTAAGCCCTAAAACCCTAAACCCTAAACCGTAAACCCTAAACCCTTAACACGAAATCCCAAAACCTTAAACACTAAAACTCTAACCCTAAACCCTAAACAATATAACCCTAAACCCCAAAACCCTAAAACCCTAAACCCTAAACTCTAAACCCTAAACCCTAAACCCTAAACACAAAACCTCTAAAACGCAAAACCCTAAAACCCTACAATCCAAAACCCTAAACCCTAAACCCTAAAACCCTAAACCCCTAAAACCCTAAAACCCTAAAACCCTAAAACCCAAAAATAATAAAACCCTAAACCCTAAAATCTAAACCCTTAAAACCCTAAAACCCTAAACACTAAACCCTAAACCCTCTAACCTAAAGCCTAAAGCCCAAAGCCTAAAGCCTAAACCCTAAACACTAAAACCCTAAAACCTTGAACCTTAAAACGCTAAAACCCTAAACCCTAAACCCTAAAGCCCTAAACCCTAAATTGTAAATCCTAAACCCTAAACACGAAATCCCTAAAACCATAAACCTTAAAAACATAACACTGTAAAACCAAAACCCTAAACCCTAAACCCAAAACCCTAAACACTAAAATCCTAACCCTAAAACCGAAACCCAAAACCCTAAACACTAAACCCCTAAAACCCTAAACCCTAAACCCTAAACCCTAAATCCAAATCACTAAAACCCTAAAACCCCAAAACACTAAAATCTAAACCCAAAAACCCTAAACCCTAAAACCCTTAAACCCTAAAACCCTAAACCCTAAAACCCTAAACACCTAAAACCCTAACTCTCTAAACCCCTAAAACCCCAAACCCAAAAATCCTAAACCCTAAATCCTAAACCCTAAACCCTAAACCCCTAAAATCCTAAAACCCTAAACCCCTGAAACCCGAAACCCTAAATCCTTAAAACCCTAAACACCATATCCTAAAACCCTACCTTAAACACTAAAACCCTAAAATCCTAAAAACCCTAAACTCTAAACCCTAAAATCCTAAACCCTAAACAGTAAACACTGAACCCAAAAATCTAAACTCTAAACACTAAGCCCTAAAACCCTAAAACCGTAAAACCCTAAACCCTAAAACCATAAAACCTAAACCCTAAACCCTAAACCCCAAACCCTAAACACTAAAATCCTAACCCTAAACCCTAAACCTTAAACCCTTAACACGATAACCCTAAATCCTAAAACCCTAAAACCTTAAAACATAAAATCTAAACCCTAAACCCTAAACACTAAACCCCTAAAACCCTAAAATCCTAAACCCTAAAATCCCAAAACCCAAAACCCTAAACGCTAAACCCTAAAACCCTAATCCCTAAAACCCTAAACCCCTAAAACCCTAAAACCCTGAACAACAAAACCCTAAACCCTAAAACCCTAAACCCTAAACCCTAAACCCAAAACCCGTAAAAGCCTAAAACCCTAAACACTAAACCCTAAACCCTAAAACCCTTAAACCCTAAAACCTAAAGCCTAAACCCTAAACCCTAATCCCTAAGCGCTAAAACCCTAAAACCCTGAACCTTAAATCGTTAAAACCCTAAACCCTAAATTTTAAAACCCTAAACCCTAAACCGTAAACCCTAAACACTTAACACGAAAACCCAAAACCCTAAACACTAAAATCCTAACCCTAAACCCTAAACCCTAAACACCGTAACCCTAAAACCCTAAACCCCGAAAACCCTGAACCCTAAAACCCTAAACCCCTAAAACCCTAAACCTCAAACCCTAAACCCTAAACCCAAAACCCGTAAAGTCCTGAACTCTAAAATCTAAACCCAAAACACTAAACCCTAAACCCTAAAATCTAAACCAAAAACCCCCAAAACCCTAAAACCCTAAACACCAAACCCTAAACACTAAAACCCTAAAACACTAAACCCTAAAACCTAAAACCCCTAAACCCTAAAAGCTAAAGCCTAAACCCAAAACCCTAATCCCTAAACACTAAAACCCTAAAACCCTGAACCTTAAAACGCTAACCCTAAACCCTAAACCCTAAAACCCTAAACCCTAAACCCTTAACACGAAAACCCAAAACCCTAAACCCTAAAATTCTAACCCTAAACCCGAAACCCTAAACCCTAAACACTATAACCCTAAACCCTAAAACCCTAAAACCCTAAACCCTAAACTCTAAATCCTAAATCCTAAACCATAAACACAAAACCCCTAAAACCCTAAATTCTAAAACCCTAAAACCCAAAGTCGTAAAACCCAAAACCCTAAAACCCTAAACCCTAAAACCCGAAACCCCTAAAACCCTAAACCCTGACCCTAAGACCGTAAAACCCAAAACCAATAAAACCCCAAACCCAAAACCCCTAAAACCCTAAACCCAAAACCCCTAAAACCCTAAACCCTAAACCCTAAAGCCTAAACACAAAACCCCAAAAACACGAAACCCTACAACCCTAAAATCCAAAACCCTAAACCCTAAAACCCTAAAGCCTAAAACCCTAAACCCCTAAAACCCTAAAACCCTGAAGCCTAAAACCCTAAAACCCAAAAACAATAAAACCGTAAACCCTAAACCCTAAACCCAAAACCCTTAAAACCCTAAAACCCTAAACACTAAACACTAAACCCTAAAAACTAAACCCCAAAAACCCTAAAATCCTAAACACTAAACCCTAAACACTAAAACCTAAAGCCTAAACCCTAAACCCTAAACCCTAAACACTAAAACCCTAAAACCTTGAACCTTAAAACGCTAAAACCCTAAACCCTAAACCCTAAAACCCTAAACCCTAAACCCTAAACACGAAATCCCTAAAACCATAAACCTTAAAAACATAAAACCGTAAAACCTAAGCCCTAAACCCTAAACCCAAAACCCTAAACACTAAAATCCTAACCCTAAAACCTAAACCCTAAACCCCAACCCTAACCCTAAACATTAAACCCCTAAAACCCTAAACCCTAAACCCTATACCGTAAACCCTAAACCCTAAACCCAAATCACTAAAACCCTAAAACCCCAAAACACTAAAACTAAACCCTAAAACCCTTAAACCCTAAAACCCTAAAACCTTAAAACCCTAAAACCCTAAACCCCATATCCTAAAACCCTACCTTAAACCCTAAAACCCTAAAAACCCTAAACTCTAAACCCTAAAATCCTAAACCCTAAACTGTAAACTCTAAACCCGAAAATCTAAACTCTAAACACTGAACCCTAAAACCCTAAAACCCTAAACCTTAAAACCAACCCTAAAACCATAAAACCTAACACTAAACCTAAACCCAAAACCCTAAACACTAAAATCCTAACCCTAAACCCTAAACCCTATACCTTAAACACTATAACCCTAAACCCTAAAACCCTAAAACCCTAAACTCTAAACCCTAAACCCTAAACAGTAAACCCCTAAAACCCTAAAATCCTAAACCCTAAAACCCTGAAATCCTAAACCCTAAAATCTGAAAACCCAAAACCCTAAACCCAAAACCCTAAAACTCTAATCCCTAAAACCCTAAACCCCTAAAACCCTAAAACCCTAATCCCTAAAACCCTAAACCCCTAAAACCCTAAAACCCTGAACCCTAAAACCCTAAAACCCTAGACCCTAAACCCTAAACTCTAAATGCAAAACCCGTAAAGGCCAAAAACCCTAAACACTAAACCCTGAACCCTAAAATCTAAACCCAAAACCCCTAAAACCCTAAACAATAAACCCCAAACACTAAAACCCTTAAACCCTAAAACCCTGAACTTTAAAACGCTAAAACCCTAAACCCTAAACTCTAAAATCCTAAACCCTAAACCGTAAACCCTAAACCCTTAACACGAAAACCCAAAACCCTAAACACTAAATGTAATGGCCCGAAATTTTTAAATCAATAAATATGTGGATATTATTTATTTTAAAGACGAAAATTGGGAAATTGATGGAATAAATGGTAAATGGGCCAAAATTTGGACAAAGGCCCAAGTATGGCCCAATGGACTGTGGAGTTGATTTAAATTCATTTAAAGGGGCAATGAGGGTTAGATGGGTCAAGAATGGTCAAATTAGGTCAAATACCCATTTTGGACCCAATGGGTCAAGGTAGTTAAGTTCTAAGGTAAATGGGTAAGATGTAAATGTAATTGGGCCATGGGCCCAATGGGGATCCATTTAGAATGAATTGAATGAAATTTAAATCACCTAAGTTAATTTAGAATTAGACCAAGGTGATGTGGCCAAGTGGGACCCACCTCCACCTCACTAAGTGAGGTGGCGTGTGGACCCAAGGATTGGTGGGGCCGGCCACCATGGTGGAATTAGTCAACCATGGGTGGAAGTATGAAGGTAACTTAAAGAGGTGGAATTAGGTTAAGTGAAAATAAATTAACCTAAATTAATAATTTAATTAATCAAGTGATTAAGTTAAGCAAATGGGGTTAAATTGGTCAAATGGGAGACCAAGCTACCCCACCTCAAATGTAAAACACGTTGGACTTGGTGGTGGTTATCTAAACCACCACCATAAAGCAAGATCAATATCTTGTATTAGTTGGTGGAATAATTAATGTAAAGTGTGGTTAGGTCACCAAATGGGGATAAGCTTTGATTTCTCTTCTCATTTCTTATCCTCTCTTCGTTTTTTACTCTCTCCAATTTTTCATTCTCCATTGCCTTCCCATGCTCCAAGTGAGGAGAGAAAGAGAGCTAAGGAGAAGAGAAGAGAAGGAGAGAAGAAAAAAGTGGAAATTTAAGCAAAATCACTCTAAGATCAAGGTTATCATCTCCCCTCTCATCATCTTTCCCTCTCCATCTCTCAATACAAACCCTAACTTAGCCGATCCTAAGGTTGGGGGTTGTCACCATTGATCAAGCATCTTGACCTACCAAAGATCAAGAGGAAGGAGAGAGGAGGCTAAGGAAACCGATGGGAGTGGCGGAAGTCGGAGGAGACGACGGATTGTGAGTATTTCTTAAACAAGAAATTTTGGATTTTTAGGGTTTAAGAATTGGGATTTATTTTTGTAAAATTAATGGTGGTTAAATAAGTTTATGCCATGGATTTTAAGTCCATCAAATGAAAGGGTGGAAGGTGGAGGAAACCGTAAATGGGCAAATTAGGGTTAGGGATAAGAAATAAATAAATGTATTAAGTGCATAGTGTAATTTATTAAATTAAGCATGAAATTAGGTGATTGGAAGGAAATCATGGGCCATAGGGTTCGGCCATGTAGTATGGCCGAACCCCATGGTGGGTGTTTTGGTGGTTGATTTAATTGGTTAGGGTTTTAAAGAATGGAAGGCAATAAGGGTTTTTAGCTAATGAATTTTAGTAAATGAATGAATGTGGGTAAGTTTTAAAATGGTGTTATGATGAAAATGCAAAGAGGTGTATGGCCTTGAAAGGCATGGATGGAATGAACCTTGAACCATGGGTTTGGCCATGGTGTATGGCCGAACCCTATGGTAATGTGTTACAAATTTTAAATGGGTTTAAAAAGCCATGAAAAATGGGAAGATTGATGGATTTAATATTTTGGTGAATGTAGATATTTTGGAGCAATGAATGATGGATCATGAGCCATGGGTTCGGCCATGGTGTATGGCCGAACCCTATGGTGATCAATTGATGGAATGAAGGGTTGTGAATAATGGAAAATAAATGGGAATGTTAGTAGTTTTGATGAACCCAAGAGATAAAAAAAACCAATGTTGATCAAATGGGTGATCTAAATGAATGGTGAAATCCCCATATGGAGGGACTTGTGATAAATTCAAATGTGAACAATGGACCCAAGAAAAAAGATGGGAAAAGGACACCATGGGTTCGACCATGGTGTATGGCCGAACCCATGGCCCATTTATGAGTCTTTTGATGGGTTAGGTTGGAGTATGAATGTGTTTAAATTGATTGGGATTTGGTTAAGTTAAGGACTTATCTTTAATGAGTTCATGTAATGGTTGATAGGTCACTAATAAATCTAAGTTATGGATCAATTTTGGACTTAATCATGTATGGATAAATGAGTGATTAATCATGGAAAATGAGGTAGTGGCAAAACCGTAATTAATGGCCAAATTCAAGAATTCCATGGAGATTGATCATGGACTTAGGGGCTCTAATGTAATAACCTTATAAGGGATTGATCAAGCCTAGGGTGGCCAATTTTTAAGAATTATGGGATTAAAGGTTTTAATAGATGAAATGGGACCCACAAAACCTAAATAGTGACCGGTTTTTCATATGGACTTGGAAATGATTTATAGGCTTAGAAATGGTTAAAACTTGGACTGATTTGTGTATGTAATAAGGTATTGGATATCGCGAGCGGTACGCGTGTCGGTAACCGAATTATCGGACGAAAACGAAACAAAGACCCGAGTCGGTATTCGGTAGGATTCCTACCTTTTTGTAAGCCGTGGATTAGTTGTTATGTGATGGTTCTTGACTTATTTTTGGTAATTATATGATATGTTTTTATGGTTGGTTTTAATGGTGATGATTTATTCGTATGATAGGTTTTATGTTGGGTTTTAATGGTTATGATTTATATACATAGTATGATGCAAGGCTATGAATTCTATATTAATGCTATGAGTTATATATATATAATATAGCATAATGCACTACATCTCATGCATGGCATGGGGGGAAAAAAATAAACAAACCGGAGTTCATTCTCCGTCGGGGCGACCGAGAAGCATTCATGGGGATAGCCTGTAGGCTATAACCAGAGTCCATGCTCCGTCGGGGTGACCGAGAAACAAGCATGGGGATATCTTGACGAGGTTTTTCCGTCAAGAGGGATATGACATTGTGATGGTAGGGATGATGGGTGGGACACATGACATGATGCACCCATGGCATGACATTCATCTTATAGTTTTCCTTATATGATTTCATATGTATCTGTTATTACTAATCCATGTGCTAGCCCTACTCGGAGTCCTAATGGGCGCGTTGTCTAACGCCCTACTTCTACCCTAACTGGTGACGCAGGAAATGGCGGCACGGAAGGACGTAGTGGAAGCCAAGCTCAGGAGCTTGGGAAAGGAGACTAGATAGCTTGTTTAAGTTTTATTTTGGAAATGTATATTTGAATAGCTTAGCTGGTTGGAATGTAATAAATTTAGTCTACTTGCGATGTTTTAGATTTTGTTATGGATATTGTGAATCAAGCGAATTTTAGTAATTAATTGAATGTGATCTTCCCTGCTATCTAAAAGTTGTAGGATAGTCTCTATTATCACGTTCCGCATTAAATTATATTCCACGAGCTTACGCCTACGTGTGAACCGTTCTCGTGGACTTCGTTCTACGCATACGTAAGGTTGGCCAGTTAAGGGCCGGGCTTTAGAAGATCGGACTTAACTCACGTCGTGACGTCCGCGCCCTTTGTCACTTTATTTAAAAAAAAGAAAAAATAAGACTTTGATTTTCGGTGAAAAGGGGCGGGCGTTACACTAAAATCCTAACCCTAAACCCTAAACTCTAAACCCTAAACACTATAACCCTAAACCCTAAACCCTAAACTCTAAACCCTAAACCCTAAACCCTAAACACTAAACCCTAAAACCCTAAAACAATAAACCGTAAAACCGTAAAACCCAAAACCCTAAACCCGAAAATCCAAATCCCTTAAACCCTAAACCCCTAAAACCCTAAAACCCTAAACCCCTAAAACCCTAAACCCTAAACCCAAAACCCGTAAAAGCCTAAAACCCTAAACACTAAACCCTAAACCCTAAAATCTAAACCCAAAACCCCTAAAACCCTAAAACCCTAAACACTAAACCCCAAACCCCAAAACCCTTAAGCCCTAAAACCTAAAGCCTAAAGCCTAAACCCTAATCCCTAAACACTAAAACTCTAAACCCTTACAACCCTAAACCCTAAACCTTAAAACGTTAAAACCTTAAACCCTAAACCCTAAAACCCTAAACCCTAAACAATAAAATCCTAACCCAAAACCCACAACCCTAAGCCTTAATCATTATAACCCTAAACCCTAAAACCCTAAGCCCTAAACTCTAAACCCTAAACACAAAACGCCTAAAACCCTAAAACCCTAAACACCTAAAACCCTAAAACCATGAACCCTAAAACCCTAAACCAATAAAACCCTAGACCCTAAACCCAAAACCCTAAACCCTAAGCCCTAAATCCTAAACACAACACCCCTAAAACGCGAAACTCTAAAACCCTAAAACCCAAAACCCTAAACCTTAAAACCCCAAACCCTAAAACCCTAAACCCCTAAAACCCTAAAACCCTAAAACCCTGAACCCTAAAACCCAAAAACAATAAAACCCTAAACCCTAAACCCTAAACCCAAAACCCTTAAAAGCCTAAAACCCTAAACATTAAACCCTAAACCCTAAAATCTAAACCCTTAAAACCCTAAAACCTTAAACACTAAACCCTAAACCCTATAACCTAAAGCCTAAAGCCTAAAGCCTAAACCCTAAACACTAAAACCCTAAAACCTTGAAACTTAAAACGCTAAAACCCTAAACCCTAAACCCTAAAGCCCTAAACCCAAAATCGTAAACCCTAAACCCTAAACACGAAATCCCTAAAACCCTAAACCTTAAAAACATAAAACCGTAAAACCAAAACCCTAAACGCTAAACCCAAAACCCTAAACACTAAAATCCTAACCCTAAAACCTAAACGCTAAACCCCAACCCAAAACACTAAACACTAAACCCCTAAAACCCTAAACCCTAAACCCTAAACCCTAAACCCTAAATCCAACTCACTAAAACCCTAAAACCCCAAAACACTAAAACCTAAACCCAAAAACCCTAAACCCTAAAACCCTTAAACCCTAAAACCCTAAACCCTAAAACCCTAAACCCTAAAACCCTAAACACCTAAAACCCTAACTCTCTAAATCCCTAAACCCCAAACCCAAAAATCCTAAACCCTAAATCCTAAACCCCTAAAATCCTAAAACCCTAAACCCCTAAAACCCGAAACCCTAAAACCTTAAAACCCTAAACACCATATCCTAAAACCCTACCTTAAAACCTAAAACCCTAAAACCCTGAAACCTTAAAACGCTAAAACCCTAAACCCTAAACCCTAAAACCCTAAACGCTAAACCGTAAAACCTAAACCCTATACCGTAAACCCTAAACCCTAAACCCAAATCACTAAATCCCTAAAACGCCAAAACACTAAAACCTTAACCCAAAAACCCTAAACCCTAAAACCCTTAAACACTAAAACCCTACAACCCTAAAACCTTAAAACCCTAAAACCCTAAAACCTTAAAACCCAAAACCTTAAATCCAACTCACTAAAACCCTAAAACCCCAAAACACTAAAACCTAAACCCAAAAACCCTAAACCCTAAAACCCTTAAACCCTAAAACCCTAAACCCTAAAACCCTAAACACCTAAAACCCTAACTCTCTAAATCCCTAAACCCCAAACCCAAAAATCCTAAACCCTAAATCCTAAACCCCTAAAATCCTAAAACCCTAAACCCCTAAAACCCGAAACCCTAAAACCTTAAAACCCTAAACACCATATCCTAAAACCCTACCTTAAAACCTAAAACCCTAAAATCCTAAAAACCCTAAACACTAAACCCTAAAATCTCAAACCCTAAACAGTAAACACTACACCCGAAAATCTAAACTCTAAACACTAAACCCTAAAACCCTAAAACCTAAAACCCTAAACCCTAAAACCCTAAAACCATAAAACCTAAACACTAAACCCTAAAACCCAAACCCTAAACACTAAAATCCTAACCCTAAACCCTAAACCTTAAACCCTTAACACGATAACCCTAAACCCTAAAGCCTTAAAACATAAAATCTAAACCCTAAACCCAAAACACTAAACCCCTAAAACCCTAAAAGCCTAAACCCTAAAATCCTAAAACCCAAAACCATAAACCCTAAACCCTAAAACCCTAAACCCCTAAAACCCTAAAACCCTGAACAATAAAACCCTAAATCCCTAAAACCTCAAACCCTAAACCCTAAACCCAAAGCCCGTAAAAGCCTAAAACCCTAAACACTAAACCCTAAACCCTAAAATCTAAACCCAAAACCCCTAAAACCCTAAACACTAAACCTTAAACCCTAAACCCTTAAACCCTAAAACCTAAGCCTAAAGCCTAAACCCTAATCCCTAAACACTAAAACCCTAAAACCCTGAACCTTAAAACGCAAAAACCCTAAACCCTAAATTCTAAAACCCTAAACCCTAAACCGTAAACCCTAAACACTTAACACGAAAACCCAAAACCCTAAACACTAAAATCCTAACCCTAAACCCTCAACCCTAAACCCTAAACACTATAACCCCAAAACCCTGAACCCCAAAAACCCTGAACCCTAAAACCCTAAACCCGTAAACCCCTAAAACCCTAATCCCTAAACCCTAAACCCTAAGCCCAAAACCCGTAAAAGCCTAAAACTCTAAAATCTAAACCAAAAACACTAAACCCTAAACCCTAAAATCTATACCCAAAACCCCCAAAACCCTAAAACCCTAAACACCAAACCCTAAACCCTAAACCCTAAATCCCTAAAACACTAAACCCTAAACCCTAAAACCCTTAAACCGTAAAAGCTAAAGCCTAAAGCCTAATCCCTAAACACTAAAACCCTAAAACCCTGAACCTTAAAACGCTAAAACCTTAAACCCTAAACCCTAAAACCCTAAACGCTAAATCGTAAAACCTAAACCCTTAACACGAAAACCCAAAACCCTAAACACTAAAATTCTAACCCGAAACCCTAAACCCTAAACCCTAAACACTATAACCCTAAACCCTAAAACCCTAAAACCCTAAGCCCTAAACTCTAAACCCTAAACCCTAAACAATAAACACAAAACCCCTAAAACCCTAAATTCTAAAACCCTAAAAACCAAAGCCGTAAAACCCAAAACCCTAAAACCCTAAAACTCGAAACCCCTAAAACCCTAAACCCTGAACCCTAAGACCCTAAATCCCAAAACCAATAAAACCCTAAAACCAAAACCCCTAAAACCCTAAACCCTAAACCCTAAACCCTAAACACAAAACCCCTAAAACGCGAAACCCTAAAACCCTAAACCCTAAAACCCAAAACCCTAAACCCGAAAACCCTAAACCCTAAAACCCTAAACCCCTAAAACCCTAAAACCCTAAAACCCTGAACCCTAACACCCTAAAACCCAAAAAAATAAAACCCTAAACCCTAAACCCTAAACCAAAAACCTTAAAACCCTAAAACCCTAAACACTAAACCGTAAACCCTAAAATCTAATGCCCAAAAACCCTAAAACCCTAAACGCTAAACCTCAAACACTAAAACCTAAAGCCTAAACCCTAAACCCTAAACCCTAAACACTAAAACCCTAAAACCTTGAACCTTAAAACGCTAAAACCCTAAACCCTAAACCCTAAACCCAAAAATCCTAAACCGTAAATCGTAAATCCTAAACACTAAACACGAAATCCCTAAAACCATAAACCTTCAAAACATAAAACCGTAAAACCTAAGCCCTAAACCCTAAACCTAAAACCCTAAGCACTAAAATCTAACCCTAAAACCTAAACCCTAAACCCCAACCCTAATCCTAAACATTAAACCCCTAAAACCCTAAACCCGAAACCCGAAACCCTATACCGTAAACCCTAAACCCTAAACCCAAATCACTAAAACCCTAAAACCCCAAAACACTAAAACCTAAACCCAAAAACCCTAAACCCTAAAACCCTTAAACCCTAAAACCCTAAGACCTTAAAACCCTAAAACCCTAAACATTAAAACCCTAAAACCATAAAACCTAAACACTAAACCTAAACCCAAAATCCTAAACACTAAAATCCTAAACCTAAACCCTAAACCCTATACCTTAAACACTATAACCCTAAACCCTAAAACCCAAAAACCCTAAAACCTTAAACCCTAAACTCTAAACCCTAAACCATAAACACTAAACCCCTAAAACTCTAAAATCCTAAACCCTAAAACCGTAAAATTCTAAACCCGAAAACCCAAAAACCCTAAACCCTAAAACCCGAAAACCCTAAACCCTAAACCCCAAAACCCTAATCCCTAAACCCTAAACCCCTAACACCTAAAACCCTGAACCCTAAAACCCTAAACCCCTAAAACCCTAGACCCTAAACCCTAATCCCTAAATGCAAAACCCGTAAAAGCCAAAAACCCTAAACATTAAACCCTAAACCCAAAAATCTAAACCCAAAACCCCTTAAACCCTAAACAATAAACCCTAAACACTAAAACCCTTAAACCCTAAAACCTAAAGCCTAAAGCCTAAACCCTAATCCCTAAGCACTAAAACCCTAAAACCCTGAAACCCTGAACAATAAAAACCTAAACCCTAAGCCCAAAGCCCGTAAAAGCCTAAAACCCTAAACACTAAACCCTAAACCCTAAAATCTAAACCCAAATCCCCTAAAACCCTAAACAATAAATCCTAAACACTAAAACCCTTAAACCCCAAACCTAAAGCCTAAATCCTAAACCCTAATCCCTAAACACTAAAACCCTAAAACCCTGAACCTTAAAACGCTAAAACCCTAAACCCTAAACCCTAAAACCCTAAACGCTAAACCGTAAAACCTAAACCCTATACCGTAAACCCTAAACCCTAAACCCAAATCACTAAATCCCTAAAACGCCAAAACACTAAAACCTTAACCCAAAAGCCCTAAACCCTAAAACCCTTAAACCCTAAAACCCTAAAACCCTAAAACCTTAAAACCCTAAAACCCTAAAACCTTAAAACCCAAAACCTTAAATCCAACTCACTAAAACCCTAAAACCCCAAAACCCTAAAACCTAAACCCAAAAACCCTAAACCCTAAAACCCTTAAACCCTAAAACCCTAAACCCTAAAACCCTAAACACCTAAAACCCTAACTCTCTAAATCCCTAAACCCCAAACCCAAAAATCCTAAACCCTAAATCCTAAACCCCTAAAATCCTAAAACCCTAAACCCCTAAAACCCGAAACCCTAAAACCTTAAAACCCTAAACACCATATCCTAAAACCCTACCTTAAAACCTAAAACCCTAAAATCCTAAAAACCCTAAACACTAAACCCTAAAATCTCAAACCCTAAACAGTAAACACTACACCCGAAAATCTAAACTCTAAACACTAAACCCTAAAACCCTAAAACCTAAAACCCTAAACCCTAAAACCCTAAAACCATAAAACCTAAACACTAAACCCTAAAGCCCAAACCCTAAACACTAAAATCCTAACCCTAAACCCTAAACCTTAAACCCTTAACACGATAACCCTAAACCCTAAAGCCTTAAAACATAAAATCTAAACCCTAAACCCAAAACACTAAACCCCTAAAACCCTAAAAGCCTAAACCCTAAAATCCTAAAACCCAAAACCATAAACCCTAAACCCTAAAACCCTAAACCCCTAAAACCCTAAAACCCTGAACAATAAAACCCTAAATCCCTAAAACCTCAAACCCTAAACCCTAAACCCAAAGCCCGTAAAAGCCTAAAACCCTAAACACTAAACCCTAAACCCTAAAATCTAAACCCAAAACCCCTAAAACCCTAAACACTAAACCTTAAACCCTAAACCCTTAAACCCTAAAACCTAAAGCCTAAAGCCTAAACCCTAATCCCTAAACACTAAAACCCTAAAACCCTGAACCTTAAAATGCAAAAACCCTAAACCCTAAATTCTAAAACCCTAAACCCTAAACCGTAAACCCTAAACACTTAACACGAAAACCCAAAACCCTAAACACTAAAATCCTAACCCTAAACCCTCAACCCTAAACCCTAAACACTATAACCCCAAAACCCTAAACCCCAAAAACCCTGAACCCTAAAATCCTAAACCCGTAAACCCATAAACCCTAATCCCTAAACCCTAAACCCTAAACCCTAAGCCCAAAACCCGTAAAAGCCTAAAACTCTAAAATCTAAACCAAAAACACTAAACCCTAAACCCTAAAATCTAAACCCAAAACCCCCAAAACCCTAAAACCCTAAACACCAAACCCTAAACCCTAAACCCTAAGCCCAAAGCCCGTAAAAGCCTAAAACCCTAAACACTAAACCCTAAACCCTAAAATCTAAACCCAAAACCCCTAAAACCCTAAACAATAAACCCTAAACACTAAAACCCTTAAACCCCAAACCTAAAGCCTAAATCTAAACCTAAACCCTAAACCACTAAAACCCTAAAACCCTAAACCTAAACCTAAAACCCTAAACCCTAAAACCCTAAAACCTAAACCTAAACCGTAAAAAACCCTATACCGTAAACCCTAAACCCTAAACCCAAATCACTAAATCCCTAAAACGCCAAAACACTAAAACCTTAACCCAAAAACCCTAAACCCTAAAACCCTTAAACACTAAAACCCTACAAACCTTAAAACCCTAAAACCTAAAAACCCAAAACCAAAATCCAACTCACTAAAACCCTAAAACCCCAAAACACTAAAACCTAAACCCAAAAACCCTAAACCCTAAAACCCTTAAACCCTAAAACCCTAAACCCTAAAACCCTAAACACCTAAAACCCTAACTCTCTAAATCCCTAAACCCCAAACCCAAAAATCCTAAACCCTAAATCCTAAACCCCTAAAATCCTAAAACCCTAAACCCCTAAAACCCGAAACCCTAAAACCTTAAAACCCTAAACACCATATCCTAAAACCCTACCTTAAAACCTAAAACCCTAAAATCCTAAAAACCCTAAACACTAAACCCTAAAATCTCAAACCCTAAACAGTAAAACACTACACCCGAAAATCTAAACTCTAAACACTAAACCCTAAAACCCTAAAACCTAAAACCCTAAACCCTAAAACCCTAAAACCATAAAACCTAAACACTAAACCCTAAAACCCAAACCCTAAACACTAAAATCCTAACCCTAAACCCTAAACCTTAAACCCTTAACACGATAACCCTAAACCCTAAAGCCTTAAAACATAAAATCTAAACCCTAAACCCAAAACACTAAACCCCTAAAACCCTAAAAGCCTAAACCCTAAAATCCTAAAACCCAAAACCATAAACCCTAAACCCTAAAACCCTAAACCCCTAAAACCCTAAAACCCTGAACAATAAAACCCTAAATCCCTAAAACCTCAAACCCTAAACCCTAAACCCAAAGCCCGTAAAAGCCTAAAACCCTAAACACTAAACCCTAAACCCTAAAATCTAAACCCAAAACCCCTAAAACCCTAAACACTAAACCTTAAACCCTAAACCCTTAAACCCTAAAACCTAAAGCCTAAAGCCTAAACCCTAATCCCTAAACACTAAAACCCTAAAACCCTGAACCTTAAAACGCAAAAACCCTAAACCCTAAATTCTAAAACCCTAAACCCTAAACCGTAAATCCTAAACACTTAACACGAAAACCCAAAACCCTAAACACTAAAATCCTAACCCTAAACCCTCAACCCTAAACCCTAAACACTATAACCCCAAAACCCTGAACCCCAAAAACCCTGAACCCTAAAACCCTAAACCCGTAAACCCCTAAAACCCTAATCCCTAAACCCTAAACCCTAAGCCCAAAACCCGTAAAAGCCTAAAACTCTAAAATCTAAACCAAAAACACTAAACCCTAAACCCTAAAATCTAAACCCAAAACCCCCAAAACCCTAAAACCCTAAACACGAAACCCTAAACCCTAAATCCCTAAAACTCTAAACCCTAAACCCTAAAACCCTTAAACCGTAAAAGCTAAAGCCTAAAGCCTAATCCCTAAACACTAAAACCCTAAAACCCTGAACCTTAAAACGCTAAAACCTTAAACCCTAAACCCTAAAACCCTAAACGCTAAATCGTAAAACCTAAACCCTTAACACGAAAACCCAAAACCCTAAACACTAAAATTCTAACCCGAAACCCTAAACCCTAAACCCTAAACACTATAACCCTAAACCCTAAAACCCTAAAACCCTAAGCCCTAAACTCTAAACCCTAAACCCTAAACAATAAACACAAAACCCCTAAAACCCTAAATTTTAAAACCCTAAAAACCAAAGCCGTAAAACCCAAAACCCTAAAACCCTAAAACTCGAAACCCCTAAAACCCTAAACCCTGAACCCTAAGACCCTAAATCCCAAAACCAATAAAACCCTAAAACCAAAACCCCTAAAACCCTAAACCCTAAACCCTAAACCCTAAACACAAAACCCCTAAAACGCGAAACCCTAAAACCCTAAAACCCAAAACCCTAAACCCGAAAACCTTAAACCCTAAAACCCTAAACCCCTAAAACCCTAAAACCCTAAAACCCTGAACCCTAAAACCCTAAAACCCAAAAACAATAAAACCCTAAACCCTAAACCCTAAACCAAAAACCCTTAAAACCCTAAAACCCTAAACACTAAACCGTAAACCCTAAAATCTAATCCCCAAAAACCCTAAAACCCTAAACGCTAAACCTCAAACACTAAAACCTAAAGCCTAAAGCCTAAACCCTAAACCCTAAACACTAAAACCCTAAAACCTTGAACCTTAAAACGCTAAAACCCTAAACCCTAAACCCTAAACCCAAAAACCCTAAACCGTAAATCGTAAATCCTAAACACTAAACACGAAATCCCTAAAACCATAAACCTTCAAAACATAAAACCGTAAAACCTAAGCCCTAAACCCTAAACCTAAAACCCTAACACTAAAATCTAACCCTAAAACCTAAACCCTAAACCCCAACCCTAATCCTAAACATTAAACCCCTAAAACCCTAAACCCGAAACCCGAAACCCTATACCGTAAACCCTAAACCCTAAACCCAAATCACTAAAACCCTAAAACCCCAAAACACTAAAACCTAAACCCAAAAACCCTAAACCCTAAAACCCTTAAACCCTAAAACCCTAAGACCTTAAAACCCTAAAACCCTAAACATTAAAACCCTAAAACCATAAAACCTAAACACTAAACGTAAACCCAAAATCCTAAACACTAAAATCCTAAACCTAAACCCTAAACCCTATACCTTAAACACTATAACCCTATACCCTAAAACCCAAAAACCCTAAAACCTTAAACCCTAAACTCTAAACCCTAAACCATAAACACTAAACCCCTAAAACTCTAAAATCCTAAACCCTAAAACCGTAAAATTCTAAACCCTAAAACCCGAAAAACCTAAACCCTAAAACCCGAAAACCCTAAACCCTAAACCCCAAAACCCTAATCCCTAAACCCTAAACCCCTAACACCTAAAACCCTGAACCCTAAAACCCTAAACCCCTAAAACCCTAGACCCTAAACCCTAATCCCTAAATGCAAAACCAGTAAAAGCCAAAAACCCTAAACATTAAACCCTAAACCCAAAAATCTAAACCCAAAACCCCTTAAACCCTAAACAATAAACCCTAAACACTAAAACCCTTAAACCCTAAAACCTAAAACCTAAAGCCTAAACCCTAATCCCTAAGCACTAAAACCCTAAAACCCTGAAACCCTGAACAATAAAACCCTAAACCCTAAGCCCAAAGCCCGTAAAAGCCTAAAACCCTAAACACTAAACGCTAAACCCTAAACACTAAAACCCTAAAACCCTGAACCTTAAAACGCTAAAACCCTAAACCCTAAACCCTAAAACCCTAAACGCTAAACCGTAAAACCTAAACCCTATACCGTAAACCCTAAACCCTAAACCCAAATCACTAAATCCCTAAAACGCCAAAACACTAAAACCTTAACCCAAAAACCCTAAACCCTAAAACCCTTAAACCCTAAAACCCTAAAACCCTAAAACCTTAAAACCCTAAAACCCTAAACCTTAAAACCCTAAAACCATAAACCTAAACACTAAACCTAAACCCAAATCCCTAAACACTAACATCCTAATCCTAAACCCCAAACCCTATACCTTAAACACTATAACCCTAAACCCTAAAACCTTAAAACCCTAAAACCTTAAACCCTAAACTCTAAACCCTAAACCCTAAACACTAAACCCCTAAAACCCTAAAATCCTAAACCCTAAAACCCCAAAAATCCTAAACCCTAAAACCCGAAAACCCTAAACCCCAAGACCCTAATCCCTAAACCCTAAACCCCTAACACCTAAAACCCTGAACCCCCAAAACCCTAGACCCTAAACCCTAATCCCTAAATGCAAAACCCGTAAAAGCCAAAAAACCTAAACACTAAACCCTAAACCCTAAAATCTAAACCCAAAACCCCTAAGACCCTAAACAATAAACCCTAAACACTAAAACCCTTAAACCCTAAAACCTAACGCCTAAAGCCTAAACCCTAATCCCTAAACACTAAAACCCTAAAACCCTGAAACCCTGAACAACAAAACCCTAAACCCCTAAAACCCAAAGCCCGTAAAAGCCTAAAACCCTAAACACTAAACCCTAAACCCTAAAATCTAGACCCAAAACCCCTAAAACCCTAAACAATAAACCCTAAACACTAAAACCCTTAAACCTTAAAACCTAAAGCCTAAATCCTAAACCCTAATCCCTAAACACTAAAACCCTAAAACCCTGAACCATAAAACGCTAAAACCCTAAACCCTAAACCCTAAAACCCTAAACGCTAAGCCGTAAAACCTAAACCCTTAACACAAAAACCCAAAACCCTAAACACTAAAATTCTAACCCTAAACCCTAAACACTATAACCCTAAACCCTAAAACCCTAAAACCCTAAACCCTAAACTCTAAACCCTAAACCCTAAACCATAAACACAAAACCCCTAAAACCCTAAATTCTAAAACCCTAAAAACCAAAGCCGTAAAACCCAAAACCCTAAAACCCTAAACCCTAAAACTCGAAACCCCTAAAACCCTAAACCCTGAACCCTAAGACCCTAAAACCCAAAACCAATAAAACCCTACACCCAAAACCCCTAAAACCCTAAACCCAAAAGCCCTAAAACCCTAAACACAAAACCCCTAAAACGCGAAACCCTAAAACCCTTAAACCCAAAACCCTAAACCCGAAAACCCTAAACCCCTAAAACCCTAAAACCCTGAACCCTAAAACCCTAAAACCCAAAAACAATAAAACCCTAAACCCTAAACCCTAAACCCAAAACCCTTAAAACCCTAAAACCCTAAACACTAAACCCTAAACCCTAAAATCTAAACCCCAAAAACCCTAAAACCCTAAACACTAAACCGTAAACACTAAAACCTAAAGCCTAAACCCTAAACCCTAAACCCTAAACACTAAAACCCTAAAATCTTGAACCTTAAACTGCTAAAACCCTAAACCCTAAACCCTAAAACCCTAAACCGTAAATCGTAAACCCTAAACCCTAAACACGAAATCCCTAAAACCATAAACCTTAAAAACATAAAACCGTAGAACCTAAGCCCTAAACCCTAAACCCAAAACCCTAAACACTAAAATCCTAACCCTAAAACCTAAACCCTAAACCCCACCCTAACCCTAAACATTATACCCCTAAAACACTAAACCCTAAACCCGAAACCCTATACCGTAAACCCTAAAGCCTAAACCCAAATCACTAAAACCCTAAAACTCCAAAACACTAAAACCTGAACCCAAAAACCCTAAACCCTAAAACCCTTAAACCCTAAAACCCTAAAACCCTAAAACCTTAAAACCCTAAAACCCTAAACCTTAAAACCCTAAAACCATAAAACCTAAACACTAAACCTAAACCCAAAACCCTAAACACTAAAATCCTAATCCTAAACCCTAAACCCTAAACCTTATACTTAAACACTATAACCCTAAACCCTAAAACCCTAAAACCCTAAAACCTTAAACCCTAAACTCTAAACCCTAAACCCTAAACACTAAACCCCTAAAACCCTAAAATCCTAAACCCTAAAACCCGAAAACCCTAAACCCTAAACCCTAAAACCCTAATCCCTAAACCCCAAACCCCAAACCCCTAACACCTAAAACCCTGAACCCTAGAACCCTAAACCCCTAAACCCCTAGACCCTAAACCCTTAACCCTAAACGCAAAACCCGTAAAAGCCAAAAATCCTAAACACTAAACCCTAAACCCTAAAATCTAAACCCAAAACCCCTAAAACCCTAAACACTAAAACCCTTAAACCCTAAAACCTAAAGCCTAAAGCCTAAACCCTAATCCCTAAACACTAAACCCTAAAACCCTGAAACCCTGAACAACAAAACCCTAAACCCCAAAAACTCGAAACAATAAACCCTAAACACTAAACACTAAAACCCTTAAACCCAAAAACCTAAAGCCTAAAGCCTAAACCCTAATCCCTAAACACTAAAACCCTAAAACCCTGAACTTTAAAACGGTAAAACCCTAAACCCTAAACTCTAAAATCCTAAACCCTAAACCCTTAACACGAAAACCCAAAACCCCAAACACTAAAATCCTAACCCTAAACCCTAAACACTATAACCCTAATCCCTAAACCCTAAACTCTAAACCCTAAACCCTAAACCCAAACCACTAAACCCTAAAACAATAAACCGTAAAACCCCAAAACCCTAAACCATAAACCCGAAAACCCAAATCCCTAAAACCCTAAACCCCTAAAACCCTAAAACCCTAGACCCTATAACCCTAAAACCCTAAACCCTAAACTCAAAACCCGTAAAAGCCTAAAACCCTAAACACTAAACCCTAAACCCTAAAATCTAAACCCAAAACCCCTAAAACCCTAAAACCCTAAACACTAAACCCCAAACCCTAAAATCCTTAAGCCCTAAAACCTAAAGCCTAAACCCTAAACCCTAATCCCTAAACACTAAAACCCAAAACCTTTACAACCCTAAACCCTAAACCTTAAAACGCTAAAACCTTAAACCCTAAACCCTAAAACCCTAAACCCTACAACCCTTAACCCTAAACAATAAAATCCTAACCCTAAACCCATAACCCTAAGCCTTAATCACTATAACCCTAAACCCTAAACTCTAAACACAAAACGCCTAAAACCCTAAAACCCTAAACCCTACAACCCTAAACCCAAAAACCCTAAACCCTAAAACCCTAAACACCTAAAACCCTAAAACCCTGAACCCTAAAACCCTAAAACCATAAACCAATAAAACCCTAGACCCTAAACCCGAAACCCAAAACCCCACAAACCCTAAAACCCTAAACAGTAAACCTTAAACCCTCAAATCTAAACCCAAAAGCTCTAAAACCCTAAAACCCTAAACACAAAACCCTAAACCCTAAAACCTAAAGCCTAAACCCTAAACACTAAAACCCTAAAACTCTGAACCTTAAAACGCTAAAACCCTAAACCCTAAATCCTAAACCCTAAAACCCTAAACCCCAAATCGTAAACCCTAAATCCTAAACATAAAAAACCTAAAACCTAAACCCTAAACCCCAACCCTAAACCCCAACCCTAAACCCTGAACACTAAACCCCTAAAACCCTAAACCCTAAACCATAACCCTAAACCACAAACCCCAAACCCTAAATCCTAAACCCTAAACCCTAAACCCTAATCCCTAAAACCCTAAAACCCTAAACTCCAAATTATAAAACCCTAAACCCAAAACCCTAAATCCCTAAAACCCTAAACCCCTAAAACCTGAAACCCTAAAACCTTAAAACCTTAAAACCCTAAAACCGTAAACCCCATATCCTAAAACTCTACCTTAAACCCTAAAACCGTAAAACCCTAAAAACCCTAAACTCTAAACCCTAAAATCCTAAACTCTAAACCTTAAAACCCCTAAAACCCTAAAACCCTAAAACCCTAAAATACTAAACCCTAAACTCTAAAACACCAACACCTTAAACCCTACATCCTAAACCCTAAACTCTAAAAATCTAAAACCCTAAACCCTTAAACGTGAACCCCAAATCCTAAACTCTAAACCCTAAACCTTAAAACCCTAAACCCCTAAAACACTAAACCCTATAACCTAAACCGCATACCCTAAACCCCAAAACCGTTAAACCCTAAAAACCTACACCCTAAAACCCTAAAACCCTAACCCTAAACCCTAAACCCTAAACCCTAAAACCCCTAAACCCTAAAACCCTTAAACCATAAACCCTAAAAGCCGAAACCATTAAACCCTAAACCCTTAAACCCTAAAAACAAAAACCCTAAACCTTAAAACCCTAAAACACTAAACCCTAACCCTAATCCCTAAACCCTAAAACCCTAAACCCTAAACCATAAACCTGAAAACCCAAATCCCTAAAATCCTAAACCCCTAAAACCCTAAAACCCTAAACCCTAAAACCCTAAACCCCTAAAACCCTAAACCCTAAACCCTAAACCCAAAACCCGTAAAACCCTTAAACCCTAAACATTAAACCCTAAACCCTAAAATCTAAACCCAAAATCCCTAAAACCCTAAAACCCTAAACACTAAACCCCAAACCTAAAACCCTTAAGCCCTAAAACCTAAAGCCTAAACCCCAAACCCTAATCCCTAAACACTAAAATCCTAAACCCTTACAACCCTAAACCCTAAACCTTAAAACGCTAAAACCTTAAACCCTAAACGAACCTAAACCCTAAACACAAAACGCCTAAAACCCTAAAACCCTAAACCCTAAAACCCTAAACCCAAAAACCCTAAACCCTAAAACCCTAAACACACCTAAAACCCTAAAACCCTGAACCCTAAAACCCTAAAACTCTAAACCAATAAAACCCTAGACTCTAAACCCGAAACCCAAAACCCCACAAACCCTAAAACCCTAAATAGTAAACCTTAAACCCTCAAATCTAAACCCAAAAGCTCTAAAACCCTAAAACCCTAAACACTAAACCCTAAACCCTAAAACCTAAAGCCTAAACCCTAAACACTAAAACCCTAAAATTCTGAACCTTAAAAAGCTAAAACCCTAAACCCTAAACACAAAAACCCTAAAACCCCAACCCTAAACCCTAAACACTAAACCCCTAAAACCCTAAACCCTAAACCCTAACCCTAAACCACAAACCCTAAACCCTAAATCCTAAACCCTAAACCCCAATTCCTAATCCCTAAAACCCTAAAACCCTAAACCCTTAAACATGAACCCCAAATCGTAAACCCTAAATCCTAAACATAAAAAACCTAAAACCTAAACCCTAAACCCCAACCCTAAACCCCAACCCTAAACCCCAAACCTAAACCCTGAACACTAAACCCCTAAAACCCTAAACCCTAAACCATAACCCCAAACCCTAAATCCTAAACCCTAAACCCTAAACCCTAATCCCTAAAACCCTAAAACCCTAAACTCCAAATTATAAAACCCTAAACCCAAAACCCTAAATCCCTAAAACCCTAAACCCCTAAAACCTGAAACCCTAAAACCTTTAAACCTTAAAACCCTAAAACCCTAAACCCCATATCCTAAAACTCTACCTTAAACCCTAAAACCGTAAAACCCTAAAAACCCTAAACTCTAAACCCTAAAATCCTAAACTCTAAATCTTAAAACCCCTAAAACCCTAAAACCCTAAAATGCTAGACCCTAAACTCCAAAACACTAAAACCCTAAACCCTACATCCTAAACCCTAAACTCTAAAATTCTAAAACCCTAAACCCTTAAACATGAACCCCAAATCCTAAACCCTAAACCCTAAACCCTAAAACCCTAAACCCCTAAAACACTAAACCCTATAACCTAAACCGTATACCCTAAACCCTAAAACCCTTAAATCCTAAAAACCTAAACCCTAAAACCATAAAACCCTAACCCTAAACCCTAAACCCTAAAACCCCTAAACCCTAAAACCCTTAAACCCTAAACCCTAAAACCCGAAACCACTAAACCCTAAACCCTTAAACCCTAAAAACCAAAACCCTAAACCTTAAAACCCTAAAACACTAAACCCTAAACCCTAAAACCCGAAAACCCAAAACCCTCCAGCCCTAAATCCTAAAAACCAAAAACCCTAAATCAAAAACCCTAAACCCTAACTCCTAAACCCTAAACCCTAAACACTGAAACCCAAAAACCCTAAACCCTTAAAACTCCAAAACCCCTAAACCCTAAAACCCTAAAACCCTAAAACCCAAAAATGCTAAACCGTAAATCCCTAAAACCCTAAACCCTTAAACCTGAACCCCAAATCCTAAACCCCTAAAACCCTAAACCCGTAAAACCCTAAACACT
Source organism: Chimonanthus praecox (assembly GCA_022113865.1). Lineage (NCBI taxonomy): Eukaryota > Viridiplantae > Streptophyta > Magnoliopsida > Laurales > Calycanthaceae > Chimonanthus > Chimonanthus praecox. Next base: position 31,373,198 of record CM039089.1, on the reverse strand, counting down.
AAACCCTTAATTCTAGAACCCTAATCACTATACCCTAAACCCTAAACACTACACCCTAAACCCAAAAACCCTAAAACCCTAAAATCCTCAACCCTAAACCTTAAAACCCCATAACCCTAAATCCTAAATCCTAAAACCCTAAAACCCTAAAATCCAAAACCCTAAATCCTAAACCCAAAACCACTAAAACCCTAAAAACCTAAATCCCTGAACCCCAAAACCTAAAACCTAAACCCTTAAAACCCTAAAGCCCTAAAACCCTAAACCCTAAACCCTAAACCCTAAACCCTAAGCCCTAAACCCTAAACCCTTACAAAATAAAACCCTAAACACTAAGCCCTACACCCTAAACTTTAATCCCTAAAACCCGAAAACCCCAAACCCTAAACCCTATAACCCTAAAACCCAAAAACCCTAAACCCCAAACCCAAAATCCTAAAACCCGTAAACCCTAAAAACCTAACCCCTAAATCCTAAAGCCCTAAAACACAAAACCCTTATCCCTAAGCCCTAAATCCTAAATCCTAAACCCTAAACCCTAAACCCCCAAAACCCTGAACCCCTTAAGCCCTAAAACACTAAATCCCTAAAACCCTAAAACCCTTAAACCCTAAACACTAAAACCCAAACCCTAAACCCTAAACCCTAAACCATAAACCCTAAACCCTAACCCTAAACCCTAAACCATATACCCTAAACCCAACCCTAAACCCAAATCACTGAAACCCAAAAACCCCAAAACACTAAAACCTAAACCCAAAAACCCTAAAACCCGAAACCCTAAAACACTAAACCCCTAAAATCCTAACTCTCTAAACCCCTAAAACCCCAAACCAAAAAATCCTAAACCCTAAACCCTAAAACCTGGAACCCAAAAACCGTAAACCTTTAAAACCCCTAAAACCTTATAACCCTAAACCATAAACTCAAAAACCCTGAAACACTGAAACCCTAAAACCCTAAAACCCTAAATCCGAAACCGTAAAACCCTAAAACCTTAAAACCCTAAATCCTAAACCCTAAACCCTAAACCACTAAAACCCTAAAACCCTAAAACCCTAAACCCTAACCTCTAAAACTAGAAAACCCTAACCCTAAATCCTAAACCCTAGACGACTAAAACCCTAAAAAACTAAAACCCTAAACCCATAAACCGAAACCCCAAATCCTAAACCCTAAACCCTAAACCCTAAACACTATACCCTAAACCCAAAAACCCTAAAACCCTAAAATCCTCAACCCTAAACCCTAAAACCCCATACCCCTAAATCCTAAACCCTAAAACCCTAAAACCCTAAAATCCAAAACCCTAAATCCTAAACCCAAAACCACTAGAACCCTAAAAACCTAAATCCCTAAACCCCAAAACATAAAACCTAAACCCCTAAAACCCTAAAGCCCTAAAACCCTAAACCCTAAACCCTAAACCCTAAGCCCTAAACCCTAAACCCTTACAAAATAAAACCCTAAACACTACGCCCTACACCCTAAACTTTAATCCCTAAAACCCGAAAACCCCAAACCCTAAACTCTATAACCCTAAAACCAAAAAACCCTAAACCCTAAACCCAAAATCCTAAAACCCGTAAACCCTAAAAACCTAACCCCTAAACCTTAAAACCCTAAAACACGAAACCCTTATCCCTAAGCCCTAAATCCTAAATCCTAAACCCTAAACCCTAAACCCCCAAAACCCTAAACCCCTTAAGCCCTAAAACACTAAACCCCTAAAACCCTAAACCCCTAAAACCCTTAAACCCTAAACACTAAAACCCAAACCCTAAACCCTAAACCATAAACCCTAAACCCTAACCCTAAACCCTAAACCCTAAACCCTAAACCATATATCGTAAACCCTAAACCCTAAACCCAAAGAACTAAAACCCAAAAAACCCAAAACACTAAAACCTAAACCCAAAAACCCAAAAATCCGAAACCCTAAAACACTAAACTCCTAAAATCCTAACTTTCTAAACCCCTAAAACCCCAAACCAAAAAATCCTAAACCCTAAACCCTGACCCTTAAAACCTGAAACCCTAAAACCGTAAACCTTTAAAACCCCTAAAACCCTAAAACCCTAAACCATAAACTCAAACACCCTGAAACACTGAAACCCTAAAACCCTAAATCTGAAACCGTAAAACCCTAAAATCTTAAAACCCTAAATCCTAAATCCTAAACCCTAAACCACTAAAACCCTAAAACCCAAAACCCTAACCTCTAAAACTAGAAAACCCTAACCCTAAATCCTAACCCCTAGACGACTAAAACCCTAAAAAACTAAAACCCTAAACCCATAAACCTAAACCCCAAATCCTAAACCCTAAACCCTAAACACTATACCCTAAACCCAAAAACCCTAAAACCCTAAAATCCTCAACCCTAAACCCTAAAACCCCATAACCCAAAATCCTAAACCCTAAAACCCTAAAATCCAAAACCCTAAATCCTAAACGCAAAACCACTAAAACCCTAAAAACCTAAATCCCTAAACCCCAAAACATAAAACCTAAACCCCTAAAACCCTAAACCCTAAACCCTAAACCCTAAGCCCTAAACCCTGAACCCATACAAAATAAAACCCTAAACACTAAGCCCTACACCCTAAATTTTAATCCCTAAAACCCGAAAACCCCAAATCCTAAACTCTATGACCCTAAAACCCAAAAACCCTAAACCCGAAACCCAAAATCCTAAAAGCCGTAAACCCTAAAAAGCTAACCCCTAAACCTTAAAACCCTAAAACACGAAACCCTTATCCCTAAGCCCTAAATCCTAAATCCTAAACCCTAAACCCTAAACCCCCAAAACCCTAAACCCCTTAAGCCCTAAAACACTAAACCCCTAAAACCCTAAACCCCTAAAACCCTTAAAGCCTAAACACTAAAACCCCAACCCTAAACCCTAAACCCTAAACCCTAAACCATAAACCCTAAACCCTAACCCTAAACCCTAAACCCTAAACCCTAAACCATATACCGTAAACCCTAAACCCTAAACCCAAAGCACTAAAACCCAAAAACCCCAAAACACTAAAACCTAAACCCAAAAACCCTAAAACCCGAAACCCTAAAACACTAAACTCCTAAAACCCTAACTCTCTAAACCCCTAAAACCCCAAACCAAAAAATCCTAAACCCTAAACCCTAAACCCTAAACCCTAAAACCTGAAACCCTAAAACCGTAAACCTTTAAAACCCTAAAACCCTAAAACCCTAAACCATAAACTCAAAAACCCTGAAACACTGAAACCCTAAAACCCTAAATCTGAAATCGTAAAACCCTAAATCCTAAACCCTAAACCCTAAACCACTAAAACCCTAAAACCCTAAAACCCTAAACCCTAACCTCTAAAACTAGAAAACCCTAACCCTAAATCCTAAACCCTAGACGACTAAAACCCTAAAAAACTAAAACCCTAAACCCATAAACCTAAACCCCAAATCCTAAACCCTAAACCCTAAACACTATACCCTAAACCCAAAAACCCTAAAACCCTAAAATCCTCAACCCTAAACCCTAAAACCCCATAACCCTAAATCCTAAACCCTAAAACCCTAAAATCCAAAACCCTAAATCCTAAACCCAAAACCACTAAAACCCTAAAAACCTAAATCCCTAAACCCCAAAACATAAAACCTAAACCCCTAAAACCCTAAAGCCCTAAAACCCTAAACCCTAAACCCTAAATCCTAAGCTCTAAACCCTAAACCCTTGCAAAATAAAACCCTAAACACTAAGCCCTACACCCTAAACTTTAATCCCTAAAACCCGAAAATCCCAAACCCTAAACCCTATAACCCTAAAACCCAAAAACCCTAAGCCCTAAACCCAAAATCCTAAAACCCGTAAACCCTAAAAACCTAACCCCTAAACCCTAAAACCCTAAAACACGAAACCCTTATCCCTAAGCCCTAAATCCTAAATCCTAAACCCTAAACCCTAAACCCCCAAAACCCTGAACCCCTTAAGCCCTAAAACACTAAACCCCTAAAACCCTAGACCCCTAAAACCCTTAAACCCTAAACACTAGAACCCAAAACCTAAACCCTAAACCCTAATCCCAAAATCCTAAACCCTAACCCTAAACCCTAAACCCTAAGCCCTAAACCAAATACCGTAAACCCTAAACCCTAATCCCAAATCACTAAAACCCAAAAACCCCAAAACACTAAAACCTAAACCCAAAAACCCTAAACCCTAAAACCCTAAAACCCTAAAACCCGAAACCCTAAAACACTAAACTCCTAAAACCCTAACTCTCTAAACCCCTAAAACCCCAAACCAAAAACCCTAAACCCTAAACCCTAAAACCTAAAACCCTAAAACTGTAAACCCTTAAAACCCCTACAACCCTAAAACCCTAAACCATAAACTCAAAAACCTTGAAACACTGAAACCCTAATACCCTAAAACCCTAAAACCCTAAATCCGAAACCGTAAAACCCTAAAACCTTAAAACAATAAATCCTAAACCCTAAACCACTAAAACCCTAAACCCTAACCCCTAGACGACTAAAACCCTAATCCTAAATCCTAAACACTAGACGACTAAAACCCTAAAAAAGTAAAACCCTAAACCCATAAACATAAACCCCAATCCTAAACCCTAAACCCTAAACACTAAAACCCTAAACCCCGAAAACCCAAAACCCCTAAAACCCTAAACCCTAAACCCTAAACCCTAAACCCTGAACCCTAAACTCCTAAAACCCTAAAAACCTAAACACTAAACCCTAAACCCTTTACCCTAAACCCTAAAACCCTAAAATCCTCAACCCTAAACACTAAAACCCTAAAGCCCTAAAGCCCTAAAACCCTAAATCCTAAACCCTTAAACCCTAAAATCCAATACCCTAAATCCTAAACCCTAAACCACTAAAATTTAAAAACTTAAAACCCTAAACACTAAAACCTAAACCCTAAACCTTAAGCCCCTAAAACCCTAAACCCTAAACCCTTACAACACCAAAACCCTAAGCACTAAGCGCTAAACCCAAACCCTAAACTCTAAACCCTAAAACATTGAAACCCGAAAACCCTAAACCCTAAAACCCTAAAACCTAAAGCCTAAACCCTACAACCCTTAAACCCTAAAAACCTAAACCCTAAACCCTAAAACCCGAAAACACTAAACCCTAAACTCAAATCCTAAACCCTAAACCCAAAACCCTAAAATCGTAAAACCGTAAAACATAAAACCTAAACCCCAAACCCTAAAACCTAACCTAACCCTAAACCCTAAACCCTAAACCCTAAACCCTAAATCCTAAACCCTAACCCTAAACCCTAAACCCTAACCCTAACACCGAAACCCCAAAACCCTAAACCCTAAAACCCTAAAACCCTAAACCATAACCCTAAACCGTAAAACGCTAAAACCCTAAACCTTAAAAGCCCAAAACCGTAAAACCTAAACCCAAAACCCTAAACCCTAAACCCTACCCTAAACCCTAAACCCTAACCCTACGCCTTCATCCTAAACCCTAAACACCAAGACGTAAACCCTAAACCCTAAACCCTAATCCCTAAAACCCTAACACCCCAAAATCATAATACCTAAACCCCGAAACCCTAAACCCAAAAAACCCTAAAACCCTAAAATCCTAACCCTAAACCCTAAACCCTAACCCTAAATCCTAAAACCCTAAACGCTGAACTCTAAAACCCTAAACCCTAGATCCTAAACCCTAAAAACCTAAAACATTAATCCCGTAAACCTAAACCCTGAACCCTAAACCCTAAACTCTAAACCCTAAACCGTAAACCCTAAACACTAAATCCTAAACCCCTAAAACCCTAAAACCCTAAACACTAAACTCTAAACCCTACCCTAAACCCTAAACCGTATACCCTAAACCCTAAAATCCTCAATCTTAAACCCTAAAATCCTAAACACAAAAACCGTTAAACCCTAAAACCCTAATCCCCAAACCCTAAACCCTAAACCCTAAACCCAAAACCCTAAACCCAAACCCTAAAACCCAAACCCTAAAACCTAAACGTCTAAAACCCAAAATCCCTTAAACCCTAAACCCTAAAACCCCAAAACCCTAAACCCTAAACCCTAAACCCTAATCCCTAAAGCCTAAAAAAATACCCAAAACCCAAAAACCCTAGAACCCTAAACCCTAAACTTCAAACCCTAAACCCTCCCTAAACCCTAAAACCCTAAAACACTAAAATCCTTAACCTTAAAACCTTAAAACTCTAAACTTTAAACCTTAAACCCTAAACCCTAAAACACTAAACCCTACAGCCCTAAACCCTAAAGCCTTGAACCTTAAACCCTAAAACCCTAAACACTGAAACCCTAAAAGCGAAAAAACACTAAACCCTAAACCCCAAAACCTTATACCCCAAAATTCGTAAACCGTAAAACCCTAAAATCCTAAGCCTTAAACGCTAAACCCTAATACCTAAACCTTAAAACTCTAAACCCTAAAACCCTAAACCCCTAAAACCCTAAAACCCTAACCCTAAAATAATAAAACCCTAAACCCTTAAACCCTCAAACCCTAAACCCTAAACAGTAAACCCCTAAAACCTTAAAACCCCAAAGACTAAACCCTAAGCCCTAAATCCTAAACGCTAAACCCTAAAACCCTTAAACCTTAAAACGCTAAAACCCTTAAACCCTAAACACTAAACCCTTAAAACCTTAAAACCCCAAACACTAAACCCTAAAACCAAAAACCCTTAAAGCCTAAAACCCTAAAACCTTAAACCGTAAACCATAAAACCCTAAAACCCTCAACCCTACTAAACCCTTAAAAACCCTAAACCCTAAATCCTAAAAGCCTACCTTAAACCCTAAAACCCTAAAACCCAAAAACCCCTAAACCCTAAACCCAAAACCCAAAACCCTAAAACCCTAAAACCCTAAAGCCCTAGACCGTAAACCCTAAAATCTAAATCCTAAATACTAAACCCTAAAATCCTAAACCCTAACACCCTAAAACTGCAAAACGTAAACCCTAAACCCTAAACCCTAAAAACTAAAATCCTAACCCTAAACACTAAACCCTAATCCCTAAACCCTAAAACCCTAAACCCTAAAACCCTAAACCCTAAACCCTAAACCCCAAACCCTAAACCCTAAAACCCCGAAACCCTAAAACGCGAAACCCTAAACCCTAATCGCTAAAACGATAAAACCCTAAAACCCTAAAGCCTTAAACCCTCATCCCTAAACCCTCAACTCTAAACCTAAACCCTAACCTGAAATCATAAATCCTAAACCCGAAACCCCTGAAACGCTAAAACCGTAAACCCTTAGCACCTCTAAAACCCCTAAAACTCTAAACGCCAAAACCCTAAAACCCTAAAACCCTAAACCCTAAACTAAAACCCTAAAATCCTAAACCCAAAACCCTAAACCCTAAACCCTAAAACCAAAAACCCTAAACCTTAAACCCTTAACACCAAACCCCTACAACACTAAGACCCTAAACACTAAACCCTAAAGCCTAAACCCCAAAACCCTAAAATCCTCAATACTAAAACCCTAAAGCCATAAAACCCAAAAACTCTTAACCCTAAAACCCAAAACCCAAAATCCTAAAGCCTAAACCACTAAAATTCTAAAAACCTAAAAGCCTAAACGCTAAAACCTAAACCCTAAACCCTTTCCCTAAACACCTAAGCCCTTAAAACCCTAAACCCTAAACCCCAAACCCCTAAAAGCCTAAACCCCTAAAACCCTAAACCCCAAACCTTAAACCTTACAAACCTAAAACCCTTAAACCCTAAGCAATAAACCCCTAAAACCTTAAAACCACAAACACTAAACCCTAAAACCATTAAACCCTAAAATCCTAAACCCTAAAACCCTAAAGCCCTCAAGCCTAAATCCCTAAACCCTTAAAAACCCTAAACCCTAAAAGCCTACCTTAAGCCCTAAAACACTAAAACCCAAAAAACCCTAAACCCTAAACCCAAAACCCTAAAACCCTAAAACCTAAAACCCTAAACCCTAGACCCTAAAACCCTAAACCCTATAGCCCTAAACCCTAAAGCCTTGAACCCTGAATGCTAAAACCCTAAACCCTAAAACGCTAAAAGCCAAAAAACACTAAACCCTAGACCCTAAAATCCTATACCACTAAATTCATAAACCTAAAACCCTAAAATCCTAAACCCTAAACCCTAAACCCTAAACCCTAATCCCTAAACCTTAAAACCCTACACCCTAAAACCCTAAGCCCCTAATACCATAAAACCCTAACCCTAAAACAATAAAACGCTAAACCCCTAAACCTGTAAACCCTAAACCCTAAAGAGTAAACCCCTAAAACCTTAAAACCCCAAACACTAAACCCTAAACCCTAAAACCCTAAAACCTTAAAAACCTAAAACCCTTAAACCCTAAACACTAAACCCCTAAAAGCTTAAAACCTCAAATGCTAAACCCTAAACCCTAAACCCTAAAACCCTTAAACCCTAAAACCCTAAAACCCTAAACCCAAAACCCTAAACCCTAACCCTAAGCCATAATCCTAAACCCTAAACACTAAGACGTAAACCCTAAACCCTAAACCCTAATCCCTAAAACCCTAACACCCCAAAATCCTAATACCTAAACCCCGAAACCCTAAACCCAAAAACCCTAAAACCCTAAAATCCTAACCCTAAAAACCCTAAATCCTAAACCCTAACCCTAAATCCTAAAACCCTAAACGTTGAACTTTAAAACCCTAAACCCTAGATCCTAAATCCTAAAAACCTAAGACAATAATCCCGTAAACCTAAACCGTGAACCCTAAACTCTAAACCCTAAACACTAAATCCTAAACCCCTAAGACCGTAAAACAGTGAACACTAAACTCTAAACCCTACCCTAAACCCTAAACCGTATACCCTAAACCCTAAAATCCTCAATCGTAAACCCTAAAACCCTAAACACGAAAATCGTTAAACCCTAAAACCCTAATCCCCAAACCCTAAACCCTAAACCCAAAACCCAAAACCCTAAACCCAAACCCTAAAACCCAAACCCTAAATCCTAAACGCCTAAAACCCAAAATCCCTTAAACCCTAAACCCTAAAACCCAAAAACCCAAAACCCTAAACCCTAAACCCTAATCCCTAAAGCCTAAAAAAATACCCAAAACCCAAAAACCCTAGAACCCTAAACCCTAAAGCCCTAAACCCTTATCCCTAAACCTTCAACTCTAAACCTAAACCCTAAACCCTAAACCGCTGAAACGCTAAAACCGTAAACCCTTAGCACCTCTAAAACCCCTAAAACTCGAAACGCCAAAACCCTAAAACCCTAAAACCCTAAACCCTGAACTCTAAAACTCTAAAATCCTAAACCCTAAACGACTAAAACCTTAAAAACCTAAAACCCTAAAATCCTAAACCCTAAACCCTAAACCCTAAAACCATAAACCCTAAACCTTAAACCCTTAACCCCAAACCCCTACAACACTAAGACACTAAACACTAAACCTTAAAGCCTAAACCCTATAACCTAAACCCCAAAACCCTAAAATCCTCAATACTAAAACCCTAAAGCCATAAAACCCAAAAACTCTTAACCCTAAAACCCAAAACCCAAAATCCTAAAGCCTAAACCACTAAAACCCTAAACGCTAAAACCTAAACCCTAAACCCCTTCCCTAAAAGCCTAAGCCCTTAAAACCCTAAACCCTAAACCCTAAACCCCTAAAAGCCTAAACCCCAAACCCTAAACCTTAAAAACCTAAAACCCTAAGCACTAAACCCCTAAATCCTTAAAACCACAAACACTAAACCCTAAAACCCTAAAACCCTAAACCCTAAAACCCTAAAACCCTCAAGCCTAAATCCCTAAACCCTTAAAAACCCTAAACCCTAAATCCTAAAAGCCTACCTTAAGCCCTAAAACACTAAAACCCAAAAAACCCTAAACCCTAAACACAAAACCCTAAGACCCTAAAACCCAAAAACCCTAAACTCTAAGCCCTAGACCCTAAAACCCTAAACCCTATAGCCCTAAACCCTAAAGTCTTAAACCCTGAATGCTAAAACCCTAAAATCCTATACCACTAAATTCATAAACCTAAAACCCTAAAATCCTAAACCCTAAACCCTAAACCCTAAACCTTAATCCCTAAACCTTAAAACCCTACACCCTAAAACCCTAAGCCCCTAAAACCATAAACCCTAACCCTAAAACAATAAACGCTAAACCCCTAAACCTGTAACTGAAACCCAAAAACCCTAAACTCTTAAAACCCCAAAAAACCCTAAAACCCTAAAACCCAAAAATGCTAAACCCTAAACTCTAAAACCCAAAACCCTAAATCCTAAACCCTAAATCCCTAAAACCCTTAAACCCTTAAACCTAAACCCCAAATCCTAAACCCCTAAAACCCTAAATACTAAACCCTTCATCCTAGAACCCTAAACACTAAACCCTAAACCCTAAAACCCTAAAATCCTCAACCCTAAACCCTAAAACCCTAAAACCCCAAAACCCTAAATCATAAACCCTAAAACCCTAAAACTAGGGGTGTAAATGGATCTGGGTCCGGCCCGCGGACAGTCCGGCCCAACCCAATAAATAAGCATACAGGCCGGACCCAAAGGTCCGCGGACTCGGACTTGGACTGTCGATTTATTTTTAGACGGGCCGTGGATGGTCCACAAGAAAGCATCTTTACTCGTTTCTTTACCCTTTACTTCGAAAATCTAATAGAAATTTTCAGATCTCTCTAGGAAACCCTAAACTCCTCTTTACTTTTCCCTTCTCCTTCACCCTATCGTCTCTCTGCTCCAATTTCCTGACTCTGCAGGTGGAGTCTTCTCTTCTTCCCTCTCTCGTTTGGATGGATTCCCAGTTCTATTCCTGTTCTCTCATCTTTCCTCTTCCTCTTCTTCTTTTCTGTATAATCTAGTTAGAGGACCGTTCATCCTTGCTGCCAAAAGCTGCCACCATCTGTAGCCCTTCTCCGCCTGCTGCTGCTGATTGCGCTCCAGATTTGCAACCTCAGACAAACCTGCAACTATCGCCCATACCCCTGTAATGGCTCGGAATTTGTAAATCGATATATATATGTGGTTATTATTTATTTTAAATGGTGGAAATTGGAAATTTAATGGAATAGATGGTAAATGAATCAAAGTATAGACAAAGGCCCAAGTATGGCCCAATGGACTGTGAATTGGATTTTAATTCGTTTAAAGGGTCAATGATGGTCAATTAGGCCAAGGATGGTCAAATTGGGCCCAATGCACATCCGGGACCCAATGGGTCAAAATGATTTAAGCTCTAAGGTAAATGGGTAAGAGGAAAATGTAATTGGGCCATGGGCCCAATGGTGGTCCAATTAGTTAGAATGGATTAAATTAAATCACCTAAGTTAGTGATGAATTGGCCAAGGTGACATGGCCGAGTGGGACCCACCTCCACCTCACCAAGTGAAGTGGCGTGTGGACCAAGGATTGGTGGGGCCGGCCAACATGGTTGACTTGATCAACCATGGGTGGAATAATGGAATTAGGTTAAGTGGAAATTAATTAACCTAAGGTAATTGTCTAATTAATTAAATGATTAAATTATTCAAATGAGGGTCAAATGGTCAAAAGGTGGAAAACCAAAAGCTATCTTATCCTAAGGCATCAAAAAATGTTGGATAATGGTGGTTGGGTCATAAAGCATGGAAAATATCTTGTGTGGTTGGTGGGAAATTTATGGTGAAGTGTAGCTTAAGAAAACCATGGGATAAGATGGGTTTTCTTTTCATTCTCTCCCATTTCATTCTCTTTCTCTCTTTCACTCTCTCATGGCCGTTCCACTCGAAGGAAAAAAAGAGAAGAAGGAGAAGAGAAGAAGAAAATTAAGAAAGGAAGAGAAGAAGAGAAGAAAAGAGATGAAAAGTGCAAAAACCAAGACCTTGGGTTAGTTTTCCCATCCCCTCCTCCTCTCCCTCTCTCAAACACACCATGATGGCCGAACCTAAGCTTGGAGGTTTTTCATCTTGATCAAGCCTACTAACCGATCAACAAAGGGGAAGAAGAAGAAATGAGGCCAAGGAGTCCGACGGGAGCGAAGAAAGTCGGAGGAGACGACGGATTGTAAGTATTTTTTAAAAACAAGAGATTTGGATCTTTTTAGGGTTTAAGAATTGGGGTTCATTCTTCTTATATTTGATGGTGGCCAAGTTATTATAGGCCTTGGATCTCAAATCCATCCAATGGAAGGATGGAAAGTGGACAAAACCCTAATGGGTAAATTAGGGTTAAGAAAAAAAATGGATTAAGGATAGTATGTAATTAAGTTAATTAAGCATAGATATGTGTGGATTTTGAAGGGATTAATGGACCATAGGGTTCGGCCATGTAGTATGGCCGAACCCCATGGTAGGTGATTGATTTAATTGTTAGGGTTTGTAAGAATGGAAGTCATGGAGGATGATTTAGGGTTTTAAGATTTTAATGGTTAAATGTAGGTAATTAAGGATCTTTAATGGAGTTTTTAGGGTTAGTATCATGAAAGAATGATTAATGATGTTAGGGTTTTAAATGATTAAATGTTGGTAAATTTTAATAAGGGGTTTGAATGTGGAATGATGATGGATGTAAAATAATGGAAAAAATAAATGGGGAATGTTGGTGGTGTTGATGAAACCTGTGGTAATGTATTCATAATTTTATGGATGGAATGTTTTTAAATCCTATGGTGAGGTAACGGTGGTTTTAGATGGGTTTAGAAGGATGGAAGAGATGGAGTAATGCATTAATAATTTGGAGGTTTAAAAAGGGTCAAATGTTTGTAAATTATAAAGGGAGCTTAGTGGAGAAAATCATGGAAGGAATGATCATGATTTTTAGGGTTTAGATGATTAAATGTAGTGATTTTAAATGAGGAAATGCATGGGAGATATGAATGATGTTAATGACCTCAAGAATGGTAGATGGGAATGGATCATGAACCACCATGGCCGAACCCTATGGTGATGAAATGTGGTTTTTAGGTTTAAAACCATGGAAGGGGTTAATGATTTTGAAGGTTTTGAGTGAAAGAATGATAGTATATTTTAAAGGGGTTTTTAAATGAGGGAATCCATGGATGAAGGTTAATGTTGTTATGGTCTTAAATATCACTAATGAATGATGAACCCTAGGGTGATGTGTTGGTAGTTTTGATGGACCAAAATATACCAAGTTGAGGATCAAAGATTGGTGATTTAAATGCATGGTGTGAACCTTCAAGAAAGGACTATTAGTGGATCCAAAGTGTTGTAATGGATCCAAGGAAAAATGGAGAAAAGACATCATGGGTTCGACCATGGTGTATGGCCGAACCCATGACCCATTTTGCAAGCCATTTGATGGGTTAAGTTGGACTTATATGTGTGTTTAAATTAATGAGAATTAGATTAACATAGGGGCTGATTTTAATGATTCCATGACCCATTTTATGAACCAAATTGATGGACTAAGTGTGGGGTTATGTATGTGTCTGAATGAATAAAGATTAAGTTAATAAAATGGTTGATTTAATGATCTTATGACAAGGTTGAGGGGTCATTAACGGACCTAACTTATGGATCATTAATGGGTCTAAGGTATGGATCAATTATGGACCATAATGTACATGGATAAATGAGTGATTAGTCATGGAAAAAGGGTAGTGGCAAAACCGTAAATATTGGCAAAAATGAAGAAACCCATGGGAGATGATCATGGACCTAGGGGATCTAAGTAATAACCTTATGTAGGACTAATAAAGCCTAGGGTGGCTGGTTTTTAAACTCGTGTGATTAAAATATTTAATGGATTAAACGGGACCCACAAAACTACATAGTGAGGTTCGGCCATGGTGTATGGTCGAACCCCACTAAGGTATGATTAATGGACTTAATAATGGTTAAAAACATGGACTAATTGATAATGTATAATAAGGTATCAGACATCGCAAGCGGTGCGCGTATCGGTGACCGGATTGTCGGACAGAAACGAAAAAGGACTCTAGTCGGTATTCGGTAGGATTCTAACCTTTTTGTAAGCCATGGATTATGTGATATGTATGGGTTTTTACTTGAATTAATTTGGTGAGCATATGATTGGTTTAAAATGGGTTTTAAAGCTATGATGTGTTTATTGATGCTTTGCTTGATGTACTTCTGATAATCAAGTTATAAGTTTTATTGATGGGATTTTTAATGCCATGGTTTGTACTATCATATTCATTACATGGCATATGGACTTTACATCTCATGCATGACATCGGGGGGATATGGCATGGGAAGGATGAAATGAAACCGGAGTCCATGCTCCGTCGGGGCGACCGATAAACAAGCATGGGGTTATTTCATATTTGTTATTATACCTTGATGAGGCTTTGCCATCAAGGGGGATATTGGTAATTATTATATCTTGATGATGGTTTTTCCATCAAGGGATATATTTCATTATTATTATTATACCTTGACGAGGTTTTGCCCTCAAGGGGGATATTGGTAATTATTATACCTTGATGATGGTTTTTCCATCAAGGGGGATATTTCATTATTATTATTATATCTTGACGAGGTTTTGCCGTCAAGGGGGATGATTTGTGAATATTTATATCTTGACGAGGCTTTTCCGTCAAGGGAGGTATGGCAGCATGATGGTATGGATAATGGGTGGGATACATGACATAAGACACCCATGGCGTTGCATTCATTTTATGGTTTTCACTGTATTACTATTCATATGTTTTGTTATCACTAATCCATGAGTTAGCCCCTACTCGGAGTCCTACTGGGCGCGTTGTCTAACGCCCTACTTCTACCCTAGCTGATGACGTAGGAGATGGAGAAAACGAAGGACGAGACGGGAGCCAAGTGTAGGAGCTTGGGGAGGCGTGCTAGATAGTTTACTTATGATTATTTTGGAAAAATGTAAATTGAGTAATTTAGTTTGTCGGAATGTAATAATTTAGGTTACTTACTATGTTTGGATTTTATTTTGGACATTATCATTTTAAAGTATGTTAGTTATTAAATGAATGTATCTTCCCTGCTATCTACAAATTGATAGGATAGACTCTGTTTTATTTCCGCACTTAGTTTAATTTTCTGCAAGCTTGCTTTCTACGTGTGAACCATTCTCTGTGGACTTCGTTCCACGCACATGTAGGGTTGGCCAGTTAAGGGTCAGGCTTTAGAAGCTCGGACTTAACTCGCGTCGTGACGTCTGCGCCCTTTGTCACTTTTATTTTAAAAAAAAAAAATAGACTCTGATTTTGGTGAAAAGGGGCGGGCATTACAACCCCTCCTCAATCGCACGCCACTACTCTTGCAGTCACAAATCGGTGTCCTCAGAACTATCACATGCTCTCTTCTCTGTTCGGATTTGCATCTCTGTATTTTTATTCTCCATCATCATCAACGTCAACAACAACAACAGCGACAACAAGGAGAAAATGTTTGTTGTTCTTCTCTCTTCCTCTCTCTACTGCCCTTCTGTTCCCCAACCCAACTCTCCTCTCTTCCACTACTCTCCCTAAATTCGACCCCATCAGTCCTTCAGAGAAGGATGCGAGTGCCGCCCTCTCTCTTCGGGTCTCAGAAGCTGTCGTCTTACTTGATAAAGGCAGAGAGTTACAGGCTCAGGGAGATTTCAGGCAGGCCCTGGGCTATTTTACTCAGGTACTCATTTCCTGATTTTCTATGAACCTTGTTTCAATTGAAGTTTCTGTGGAAATCAGTTTCTACAAAATATGTGTAATATATTTAATCGATTTAAATAATCAGTTCTTGGTACCCATTGTATGGTTCTGTCTGAAATATAATGCTTTTCACTCTATTTTTGTTGAAAGTAACATAATTCCATTTTCTATCCATTTTCCGGTTTTATTCGAAATGCATGGTTTTTGCTCAAGTTATGTTCAGACTGAAAAAATTCGAATGGCTGCCCAATGCATGGTTTTATCTAAAAGCAGCGTGATATTCAATCACTAACACAGTTGGTAAGTGTTCATAGTTGCAAATATAGAGGTTCCAGTCCATAGGTTTCGCTCTTGCAGGTTTGAGTCATATGAGTGTCATTGGGCAGTTGCCCTGTGGGGAAAAAACCAAATCCTAGTATGAGTGGCCTCCTCCATTAAATGGGATAAATGGCTTTGATGAGGAGAAAGTACAATATTTAGGCTGTCTTTGAATGTGCTTTCTCTAGAGATATCACCATCACCTTGAACTCTGATGCATGGATACAAGTTTGACAGTCAGAGATGGTATGAAGTGTTGGACTTGGCAAACCAAAAAAAAGGGACATGGGGACATGACACTATATTTAAATAAATTTATATCTAAACTTATTTTAAATGGAAACAAGGTGCCAAAATAACACTAATAGAAAATAATGTAGTAATTTCACTATAGACAATAAAGTGACAAACATATTGTGATATTTTAATTAGGTTTTAAGTTGAGTAAGGGTTATAGTGTTTTAGTAATTCGAGAAAACAATGTTCAAAAGTAGTAGAACAGTCCAAAAGTACAATAATGAGTGTCTAATTTGGCTGCATCACACTTCTTTAAGAGTTCATGCAACATAGAAATGTCACTCTCCTACAAAGAGTAGAGAAATCCATTCTCACTCTTATATGGGTAGCTAAATAAAACTCATTCTCCTAATCTTCTCTAGTAAATACAACAAATGAGTACACTAAAACGTATGCTTCTGCTATATGTAGATTCTTCAGTTGTAGGAGAAGCACGACTTTTGTCTTTCTCAGGGAGAATCAGTGAGTACCTGATATTCACACCCAAAAACAGTGGGTTTCAAGCCTTACTTCAATCAGAATCAAATACCAAAGTAAGAAGATCACTTGGTTATGTGTGTGTGATGAGGTCCAAAAATAGAGATTAGAAAAGAGGAGATTTGCAAAAGAGAGGTGAAACACATAAAATGTTGGTGCAATGGAAGCAAGCATGTCAATGATTTGATAAGTGCTCAGCAAGTCTGATGATAGAACAAGACTAGCTCCACACCTGGAGAAGTAACCTTCAGAAGGAATTATTTTCTTTGATTTGAATTTATTTGCACATGGTTTTCATCAAAAGTTTCTGATACTCATGTTAGACTCGAAAGGTTAAATAGATTTCAAGCCCAATCAAGGACGTGTACATTTTCCCAAAATTCCCATGATGATCATTCCTCTGTTTGAATGCATGATCACTTCTATTTGGATGCATCTATTGAGAAATTGGGACAATCTGGCATCATATGATAGCAAAATTCTTCAAAATAGGCAATCTTTTCATTTGTACCATACGCAGCACTTCATTTTGTATTGAAAAATTCCATTTCCTTTCTGCATCCATGGTGTCTCCCTGTTCAATCGATGCATATCCGAGCATCACAGCTGGGTCATTGACTTGATTTCTATTTTCTCTAGTTCTCTGTTTTGGTCTTGTAGACACCAAATTACAGTAAATTGACCATAAACACTAGATTGTTCACACTTAATCACATAGAATATTTTTCCATTTTTGAGGACTGATCTGACTGGATGACAATTCAAATGGGTTGAAGGTAGGTTTGAATTTACTTATTTATTAAGGAGATGTTGTGTATTTATTATATGAAGTAATCTGAAAATTCATATTGGCTTCTTTGTCAATTGCTTTGCATGTGAATTGTAGGTGAAGAGGGGATAAATTTGATTTATGGTGGAGGGAGAGATGTTTGAGGCTTGCAATTTCAATAATGAAAGAGTGGATAGGACAGTTCCGATTCAGATTTTTTTTTTATTTGGGCTTAATTTTAGTGGATTGTAACATTATTATTATCTCATGTATATTTTTTTTTTTTAACTGTTATTATCTCATGTATATGTCTGTCTCGTGGAAGTTAAATATTAGTTTAAAAGCAATTCAGGAAAAGATGCAAACTAAAAATTTCTTTTACTAATTTGAATACTCAAAAGACTTTATTGAAATTTGAAAATTATCAATTGAAAAGTTCAAATATATATTTTTTTTCCTTTAAAATTATTTTAGGGAGGTATTGGATGTGCCTTTCATCTAATATTTTATTTCTTAAAAAATTTAGCTGATTTAGTTAGAGTTATTTGACTTAACAAAAATTCAAGTTGACCAAGTTATTTTAATTTTAAAAAATTAATTATTTTTCTGATAAAACTATGAAATCAAGTCTTAATTTTAAATTTTCAAACTTTGATCTCTAGATTAAAATAAAATATTTGGTTTATTGCAATGTTATCAGAACCGGACCGTGTATCAAACCGTCTTCGAGGAGGTCAGGGTTCAACCGGGTTCGACCGCGGTCAAAGCCGGTAAAAGCCAGTCAAGTATTAAAATAATATAAATATTATATATAATATTAAGTAAGACATATTTTACCAATAATATTAATATAAATATTAAAAATAACATTCAAACTCTGAGTAATATACCAAAACGGTGAAATATATGGGATAGAAATAGTAATAAATTTTTATATTTCAAATATACACATTTTTTTAAGGAGAAAATTAAAAAAAAAATAAAAAAATTCAAAAACCCTGAACCGCGGTTCACGGTTCATGGTTTTTGTGTCAAAACCGCATAAAACCGCGGTTTTGACAGGTTTTATACGATTTTGACCTCCAGCTGATTTTTTTGTCGGACCGAACCGCGGACCACTCGGTCGCGGCTGAACCGGTTCGGTCCTGTTCTGATAACACTGGTTTATTGTGCTCAGTTTGATAAAAATTTGAAATTAAAAAAAAAATGGCCTTGAAGTATGGTGGTCTAGACAAGCGGGCCCCTATCGGGCCGCGGACAGTCCGACGGCCCGATTGGGCCGAGCCAATGTTAATCGGGCCTTATAGTATCGGGCCGGGCCGTGGGCTGTCCGATTATCTTATCGGGCGGGCCGAATCTGTAATGGCCCGAAATTTGTAAATCAATATATATGTGGCTATTATTTATTTTAATGGTGGAAATTGGAAATTTGATGGAATAAATGGTGAATGGATCAAAATATGGACACAGGCCCAAGTATGGCCCAATGGACCATGGATTGGATTTAAAATCATTTAAATGGTCAATGATGGTCAAATGGGCCAAGGATGGTCAAATTGGGCCCAATACACATCTGGGACCCAATGGGTCAAAATGATTTAAGCTCTAAGGTAAACGGGTAAGAGGAAAATGTGATTGGGCCATGGGCCCAATGGTGATCCAAGTAGTTGAGATGGATTTAATTAAATCACCTAAGTTGGAATTTATTTAAAACCTAGATGACATGGCCAAATGGGACCCACCTCCACCTCACCAAATGAGGTGGCGTGTGGACCAAGGATTGGTGGGGCCAGCCACCATGGTTGACTTGGTCAACCATGGGTAGATTTTTTAGAGAGAATTTAATGGAATTAAAGGAAATAGGAATTAATTAACCTAAGTGAGGATCTAATTAAGTAATTAATTAGGTTGGTCAAAATGGGGTCAATAAAATAAGTCAAATGGTGTTTTTTTTTTAACAAACACAAATCACCCAAAGAAACACACATAAAAACGTTGGCTTGGGTGGTGGTTTATCCCAACCACCACCATAAAGTATGAAAAATATCTTATGGGGTTGGTGTGGAAAATTAATGGTGGAGTAAAGTTTCAGAAACCAAAAAGGAGTTGTTTTTATCTTATCTCTCAAACCCTAATCTCATTTCACTCCCTCCCTCTCTTGCTCTCCACCACCGTCCCACACCAAAGAGAAAGGAAGAAGAAGAAAAAGAGAAGAAGAAAAGAAGAGAAGAAGAGAAGAAAGAAGCTCAAATTTGGCCATGACTCCAAGATCAAACTTGGTATTTTCTTCCTCACCATCTCCTCCTCTCCCTCTCTCAAATCTAACCCTACCATGGCCGAACCCAAGCTTGGAGGTTTTCACCATTGATCAAGCATTTTAGCCAACCAACAAAGGAGAAGGAGAAGAAAGAAGGTCAAGGAAGCCGACAGGAGTAACAAAAGTCGGAGGAGGCGTCGGATCGTAAATATTTTCTAAACACGAGATTAGATTTTTTTTTTTAGGGTTTAAGAGGTTATGAAATCCATTTCTTGGATTTAGAGGTGGCCAAAACATCATGGCCTTGGATCTCAAATCCATCAAATGAAAGGAGGAAAAAAATGGGCAAACCCTAAATGGGTAAATTAGGGTTAAGAAAAAGTAAATAGATTAAGGATATTATGTATTTAAATTATTTAAGCATGGATTTGTGTAATGTTGGAAGAAAATTATGGGCCATAGGGTTCGGCCATGTAGTATGGCCGAACCCCATGGTGGTGATTAGGTAATGTATGAATTTTTTTTAGGGTTTTATAAGAATGGAAGCCATGGAGAATGATTTAGGGTTTTAAGATTTTAATGATTAAATGTAGGTAATTTTTGAAGAGGTTTTTATGATGGAATCCATGGATGAATGTAAATGTTTTTATGGTCTAAAAAGGCATGAATGGATAATGAACCCTATGATGATGTGATGATGGTCTTAAATGAGTTTTAAAGAATGGGAACTATGGAGTAATATCTTAATGATTTAGAGGCTTAAAAAGGGGTCAAATGAATGTAAATTTTAAAGGGGTTTTAAATGAGAAAATCATGGGAGATGTAAATGATTTTAATGGCCTCAAAAGTGGTGGATGAAGGTGAATGTTTTTATGTCTTAAATATCACCTATATGAATGATGAATCAAGTATTTTGGAACCATGAAGAATGAATGGAATAGGGGCTAAGTTAATGGACTCAATTATGGTGAAGAATGATAGTTTTAATGCATGATGTAAACCCCCTCATGGGAGGACCTATGGTGGAGAAAAAATGATGTAAATGGACCCAAGAAAAATGGAGAAAAAGACATCATGGGTTCGGCCATGGTGTATGGCTGAACCCATGACCCAATTGTAGATCATTTTTGGTCTAAGATTAAATGTGTATGTATATGCTTAAATGAATGGAGATTAGGTTAATTAAATGGCTAAATTCTAATGATATTATGTCATGGTTAATAAGACATCAATGGACTCATACTTATGGATCAATTATGGACCAAAATATACATGGACAAGTGAATGATTAATCATGGAAGGAGTAGTGGCAAAATTGTAAATAATGGCCAAGATGAAGAATCCCATGGAAATTAATCATGGACTTAGGGTTTTAAAGATGACCTTATATGTGATTAATAAAGACTAAGGTGGCTGGTTTTTTTAGACTCGTGTGATTAAATTGTTTAATGGACTAAACGGGACCCACAACCCTAGTTAGTGAGGTTCGGCCATGGTGTATGGCCGAACCCCGCTAAGGAATGATTATGAGCTTAGAAATGGTTAAAACATGAGCTAATTGATAATGTATAATAAGGTACCGGACATCGCAATCGGTGAGCGATCGGCGACCTGATTTATCGGACAGAAACGTAAGAGGACATTAGTCGGTATTCGGTAGGATTCCAACCTTGTTGTAAACCATGGACTATGTGTGTATGGATGTTTATTGAATTATTTTGGTAATCCTATGTTATGTTTATGATGGATTTTAATGATATGGATTATATGTTAAGATTATGAATTATATTTTAAGGATATGAATTATGTGATTTGGCTATGGAATATATTTTAATGCTATGAATTATATATTAAGGATATGAGTTATATATATTACATAGCATAATGCACTTACATCTTATGCATGTCATGGGCGGGAAAATAAAGGAACAGGAGTCCATGCTCTGTCGGGGCGACCGAGAAACAAACATGGGGGTAGCTGATATGCTATAACCGGAGTCCATGCTCCGTCGGGGCGACCGAGAAGCAAACATGGGGATATCATGATGGTGATGGTATGGATGATGGGTGGGACTCATGACATAGACACCCATGGCATAGCATTCATTGTTATGGTTTTGATTATATTATTATTTTCTATGTGGCCGTTATCACTAATCCATGTGTTAGCCCTACTCGGAGTCCTATTGGGCGCGTTATCTAACACCCTACTTCTACCCTAGCTGATGACGCAGGAGACGGCAGAGCAGAAGGACGAGACGGGAGTCAAGCTTAGGAGCTTGGAGAAGGCGGCTACTTAATTTATTTAAATTTGTTTTGGAAATGTATTTGAGTAGCCTAGCTTGTCGGAAATGTAATATTTTAGATTACTTGCTATGTTTTGGTTTTTATTTTTTTGGAGATTGTGATGTTGAGGTATTTTGGTAATTAAATGAATGTTATCTTCCCTGCTATCTAAATTGGTAGGTTAGTCTTTATTTTAACTCTGCACTTACTTTAAAATTACTCGAGCTTACTTCTACGTGTGAACCATTTCCCGTGGACTTCGTTCCACGCACTCGTAGGGTTGGCCAGTTAAGGGTCGGGCTTTAAAAGCTCGGACTTAACTCGCGTCGTGACGTCCCGCGCCCTTTGTCACTTTCATTTTTAAAAAAAAAATAGACTCTGATTTTAGTGTGAAAAGGGGCGGGCGTTACGGGATCTGTAACACCTCGGGTTTTCAATTTATTATTTATTTAATTTTGATTATGAATTTTGGAATTAAATCTTATATGGATAAGGAATTGGGCCATGACCCAATTAGGACCCAACCAATGTTGGAATTGGTTTTACTAAAATTTAAATGGGTAGGATTAAATTAGTGGTGAATCATACCCAATTTTGAATAAAGGATATTATGGCCAAGTAGTGGATTTGAAATATCCAAGTAGATGTTAAAAAAAATCAAATAAAGATTATCTTGGCCAAATTTTAGATAGTGATTTACATATTATGCACATGAGAGATATGTGGGATTTTTAAATCCACAATGATATGCTAGATATTTAAAAAGGGATGAAATATCTATGAATTAAATTAAAAGATTATTTGGATATGATTAGGGTTATACGCATAGTACTTGCTAATAAGAATTAAAGGAAGTCTTAATAAGGCAAGGGAAAGTCGGATATGGCTAATTAAAGAGGAAAAGTCGGCCATGGTTAAATAAGGAAAGTTTGACATATGTCTAGTGTCTTGGTTATAACTTTTCACTCTGATATCTGATTGCTTTGATTCTTTTTGATTTGGAAAGAAGATTTCAAGAGCTACAACTTTGTAGTTTACCAATTTTTCTGATTTGGAAGTTAATGAGGTTAAAACTGTACTACAATATAGTATACGTGTAAAAAAAATGGGAAACACAAGAGGGCAAGATTCTATTAGGAACATTCTAATATGGGATTAAGGAGAGCTTAATAAAAGGAGAGATCCATAGGGGTGCACGGTTTCTACAACCCCATTACCAAGTTATATTCCTTTCTCTCTCTATCTCTCTCTCAAGTCCTCTCTTACACGGCAAGAGCAAGAGAAGAAAGGGCAGCAACTAGAAGGAGTTCTTGTTTGGAGAAAATCAAAGAGAAAGGAAGAGAAAGATTAGAAGAGCAAGGAAAAGATTAGTAACTAAGTATTAATGTTATAATTTTATTTATGAAATCAAAAGAACCATAGGGTTCAGCCATGGTGGTTGGCCGAACCCCATGAAGAAAAAATTAGAGATGGGTAAATGGTTTTGAAAGAGAAAAAAGAACCATAGGGTTCGACCATAATGCATGGCGGAACCCCATGGAAAGATTTGCTTAATTAATTGGTTTTAAAGATTGGAAACCGTGGAGAGTGTTGATTTATTAATTGGGTTTATGTTCCTAGATCTTAAATCATAGAAACCTTTGGTGATTGTATGTTTTAGATTCAAGAAAATCAATGAAAGAATATGGAATATGGGTCGGCCATGGCATGGCCGAACCATGGCTGTTTTATGGCTAATTGAGTGGATCTAAAATAATAAAACGGATGAGTGAGGTTCGGCCATGGTGTATGGCCGAACCCCACCAAACATTTTATGGATGATGGATTCCATGATGGTTTGGATTAATATCAAGTATCGGTACCAAGGTAGACATGTCGGAAGTATGATGGACCTGTTGGTCTCATAGATGACATATAGATCTAATGATTGGAACATGATTCGATTTACATTCCACGGTATGAGAAAAAGATGTTAATCGTGTTACGACTGGTATCACAGGAAAGTTGGTGTTGAAAGATACGTGGTATCGTAGAAGTGATGTTCGAAATGTGTTAGTCACATAGTGACTTAGATACTTA
The DNA here is from genome assembly GCA_022113865.1 of Chimonanthus praecox. Taxonomy (NCBI): domain Eukaryota; kingdom Viridiplantae; phylum Streptophyta; class Magnoliopsida; order Laurales; family Calycanthaceae; genus Chimonanthus; species Chimonanthus praecox. The sequence goes on along the minus strand of CM039089.1, from coordinate 31,349,068 downwards.
TATTTGGAGATATACTTAAGGGAAAAGTCTAGTGAAACTAGAATGGGAAAGTATGGGCGACTGCCGAGTTAGACTGATCACCTGACTCTATAGTTGGTCGATAGAATTCCAAGAGAGTGAAGTTAAAAGTCTAGTGAAACTCAATGGGAAACTATGGGCGACTGCCGAGTTAGACTGATCACCTGACTCCGTAGTTAGCCAATGGAGTTCCAGGAGAGTGCAACTAGAAAACTTTGTTAAAATGGAATCAGTGAAAGACTTGAGCATAGGCTCGTATTGGCAGGCTATCTCACACAGAGAGTAGACAAATCAACGTATTAAGCAAGTACGTGTGGAAAATATTTTTAGCAAGTAAAGTGAAACAGAGTAAATTGATTTACATAGGAATTGTAAATGGGTTCACGAGGAAAAGAGAAAACATGAGACAGAGTTAATTAGGTAAGAATGAAACTCATAAGTTAATATGAATAACTATGATGTAGTCAAGTGGTACTTGACAAGATTGAACAGGAACAACTGATGGATTCGGAAATGGGCCAAGATGTCCAATGGTGAAGTCATACCGGAATGGGAATTACGACCGGGACAGGGTCTGGCATTCCGAGGAAGGATTTATGTACCACAAAACTGTAGAAAAGAGTTGTTGGTTGAGGCATATCAGACCAAACTCTCTATTCATTCGGGCAACACTAAAATGTATCACGACCTGAAAAAACATTATTGGTGGCACGGATTAAAAAGATATGTGGCAGTATTTGTGGCTCATTGCTTAACATGTCAGCGAGTTAAAACTGAACATCAGAAACCACCAGGGTTACTCAAACCCTTACTAGTGTCGGAATGGAAATGGGAGCACATCTCCATGGATTTTGTTACAGGGTTGCCAAGGTCATCAAAAGGCAACGATGCAATACGGGTCATGGTAGACCGACTGACCAAATTAGCACATTTCATTCCTATTAAGATAACAAATTCATCTGAGACTTTGGATCGGAGATATATTAAGGATATCGTCAGATTGCATGGTATTCCTCGGACTATAGTGTCTGATAGAGATGGTCGATTCACTGGCAGAGTATGGCAGAGCATGGAATCGGCCATGGGAACAGATCTATTGATAGTACGACATTTCATCCGCAGACTGATGGACAGTCTGAGAGGACAATACAGACAGTGAGAGCATGTATGCTAGATTTCAAGGGTGGATGGGAGGATCACTTGCCGTTGGTAGAATTCTCATACAACAATAGTTACCAGGCAAGCCTTCAGATGGCACCATTTGAGGCATTATATGGTAGAACATGTAGGTCACCAGTATGCTGGACAGAGGCCGGTGAGCCTGTATTGATTGGACCTGAATTGGTTGCAGAGACTACATCGCAGATACAGTTGATACGGCAACACCTATTGACTGCGCAGAGTCGTCAGAAAAGTTATGCTGACAAGATAAGGAGGTTCCTTGAATTTGAAGTGGGAGACATGGTGTTCTTGAAAATCTCACTGTGAAAGGGACACATGAGGTTTGGAAAGAAAGGGAAATTATCACCAAGGTATGTGGGACCATTTTCTATCATAAAACGGATGGGGGACGTGGCTTATCATTTGGTACTCCCATCACAGTTGGCATCTTTACACGATGTGTTCCATATATCTATGTTGAGAAAGTATAATCCTGATCCTTCTCACGTATTGAACGTACAAGACATAGAGGTTCAGAGTGACGTAACATACGTCGAGAAGCCTGTCCGAGTGGTTGACACAGAACAAATGGTTTTACGGAACCGAGCGATCCAGTTTGTCAAGGTAGTATGGGATCGACATGGTGTTGAGGAAGCTACATGGGAACTAGAGTCAGAAATGAGGAAAGCTCATCCTGAGTTATTTATGTAAGTGTTTGAAACCCTACTTCACTCGATTTTCGGGATGAAAATTTTAAAAAGAGGATTGTATTGTAACACCTCGGGTTTTCAGTTTATTATTTATTTAATTTTGATTATGAATTTTGGAATTAAATCTTATATGGATAAGGAATTGGGCCATGACCCAATTAGGACCCAACCAATATTGGAATTGGTTTTACTAAAATTTAAATGGGTAGGATTAAATTAGTGGCGAATCATACCCAATTTTGAATAAAGGATATTATGGCTGAATAGTGGATTTGAAATATCCAAGTAGATGTTAAAAAAAATCAAATAAAGATTATCTTGGCCGAATTTTAGATAGTGATTTACATATTATGCACATGAGAGATGTGGGATTTTTAAATCCACAATGATATGCTACATATTTAAAAAGGGATGAAATATCTATGAATTAAATTAAAAGATTATTTGGATTATGATTAGGGTTATGCGCATAGTACTTACTAATAAGGATTAAAGGAAGTCTTAATAAGGCAAGGGAAAGTCGGATATGGCTAAATAAAGAGGGAAAGTCGGCCATGGTTAAATAAGGAAGGTTTGACATATGTCCAGTATTTTGATTATACCTTTTCACTCTGATATCAGATTGCTTTGATGTGTTTTGCGTTAGAAAGAAGATTTCAAGAGCTACAACTTTGTAGTTTACCACTTTTTCTGATTTGGAAGTTAAGAAGGTTAAAACTGTGCTACAAGATAGTATACGTGTAAAAAAAACGGGAAACACAAAAGGGCAAGATTCTATTAGGAACATTCTAATATGGGATTAAGGAGAGCTTAATAAAAGGAGAGATCCATAGGGGTGCACGGTCTTTACAACCCCATTACCAAGTTATATTCCTCTCTCTCTCTCTCTCTCAAGTCCTCTCTTACACGGCAAGAGCATGAGAAGAAAGGCAGTAACTAGAAGGAGTTCTTGTTTGGAGAAAATCAAAGAGAAAGGAAGAGAAAAATTAGAAGAGTAAGGAAAAGGTTAGTATCTAAGTATTAATGTTATAATTTTATTTATGAAATCAAAAGAACCATAGGGTTCAGCCATGGTGGTTGGCCGAACCCCATGAAGAGAAAATGAGAGATGGGTAAATGGTTTTGAAAGAGAAGAAAGAACCATAGGGTTCGGCCATAATGCATGGCGGAACCCCATGGAAAGATTTGTTTAATTAATTGGTTTTAAAGATTGGAAACCATGGAGAGTGTTGATTTATTAATTGGGTTTATGTTCCTAGATCTTAAATCATAGAAACCTTTGGTGATTGTATGTTTTAGATTCAAGAAAATCAATGAAAGAATATGGAATATGGGTCGGCCATGGCATGGCCGAACCATGGCTGTTTTATGGCTAATTGAGTGGATCTAAAATAATAAAAAGGAGGAGTGAGGTTTGGCCATGGTGTATGGCCGAACCCCACCAAACATTTTATGGATTGATGATTAATTTTGGATTAGATCTAAACCAAGGGCCAAGATCATGAACCATAGGGTTCGGCCATGGTGCTTGGCCGAACCATAGGGTTGTACCCCATGGATTAAAATTGGAAAGTAGATGTAAAAGATGGACCTAGATCTCAAAAGGTGAGGTTCGGCCATAGTGCATGGCCGAACCCTACTAGAGTTATTTTTGGAAACCTTATTATGGAAAGTATTGCTAAATTTGGGAAGCAATCCACATATGGAAGGAGTGGTAAATTATGGAAAAACATGTAACGCCCGCCCCTTTTCACACTAAAATCAGAGTCTATTTTTTTTTTGAACTAAGAGTGACAAAGGGCACGGAACGTCACGACGCGAGTTAAGTCCGAGCTTCTAAAGCCCGGCCCTTAACTGGCCAACCCTACGTGTGCGTGGAACGAAGTCCATGGAGAATGGTTCATACGTAGAAGTAAGCTCAAGGAATATTAAATTAAATGCGGAATGATAATAGAGACTAACCTACAAATTTTAGATAACAGGGAAGAACATTCATTTAATTACTAAGATACCTCAAAATTACAGCGTCCAAAATAAAATCCAAAACATAACAAGTAAACAAAAATATTACATTTCCGACAAGCTAGGCTACTCAAATACATTTCCAAAACAAATTTAAATAAATTAAGTAGCCGCCTCCCCAAGCTCCTAAGCTTGGTTTCCGTCGCGCCCTTCCGCTGCGCCATCTCCTGCGTCATCAGCTAGGGTAGAAGTAGGGTGTTAAACAACGCGCCCAGTAGGACTCCGAGTAGGGCTAGTACATGGATTAGTGATAACAAGCATACAGATAACAATATAAATAAACTCATAAAATGAATGTCATGCCATGGGTGCCTATGTCGTGTGTCCCACCCATCATCCATACCATCATACAATGTCATATCCCCCTTGACGGCAAGGCCTCGTCAAGGTGTCCCCATGTTTGCTTCTCGGTCGCCCCGACGGAGCATGGACTCCGGTTATAGCACCTCAGGCTATCCCCATGTTTGCTTCTCGGTCGCCCCGACAGAGCATGGACTCCGGTTCCTTTATTTTCCCGCCCATGCCATGCATGAGATGTAGGTGCACTATGCTATGTAATATATATAATCCATAGTCTTAATATAGAGTTCATAACTTAGCATATAATTCATAGCCTTGCATTATGCCATATGAGATACATAAATCATGATCTTAAAACTCATCATAAAACAAACCATATAATTTCCAAAATAAATAAAAGAAACCATCACACAATCCATGGCTTACAAAAAGGTAGGAATCCTACCAAATACCGACTAACGTCCTTTCTTTCGTTTCCGTCCGATAGACCCGGTCGCCGATCGTGCACCACTTGCGATGTCTAGTACCTTATTATACATTAATAATTAGTCCATGTTTTTAACCTTTTAAGTCCATTAATCACACCTTAGCGGAGTTCGGCCATACACCTTGGCCGAACCTCACTAACTAGGTTTTGTGGGTCCCATTTAATCTATTAAACCTTTTAATCCCATAAGTCTTAAAAATCAGCCACCCTAGGCTTTATTAATCACATACTTAAGGCTACCATAATTGCACTTAAGTCCATGATTATTTCTCATGGAGTTCTTGAAGTTGACCATTATTTACGGTTTTGCCACAACCTCTTTTTCCATGGTTAATCATTCACTTAACCATGTACACCTTTACTCATATACACTCAAGTCCATTAGTGACCCATTTAATCATGCCATAATATCATTAAAACAACCCTTTTTCTTAACTTAATCTACATTAATTAACCACATACATAAACCCTTTCTTGGCCCATAAAAATGACTTACAATTGAATCATCATTCTTAGCCACATCTTGAGTTCACAATTGATCCATCAACCATATCACAAGACCACTTACCTCAACCATCTAATTAGCCTAATTCCATTAATTTAAGCATATACATACACATTAATCTTAGACCAAAAAATGATCTACAATTGGGTCATGGGTTCGGCCATGGTGTCTCTTTCTCCATTTTTCTTGGGTCCATTTACATCACTTGACTCCATCAGAAGTCCCTCCACTGAGAGAATCTAAACCATACATTTAATTCATCATTCCTTAATCATTATTTGATACATTTAGGGTCCATCAATCTTAGACATAATTCATTTTTCTTTTCAACATCAGGTTCATCATTTGGAGTTCATCAACATTACCAATCTTCCCCACCATTCTTCCATATTTTACCCCTATCATCCTAGGGTTCAAAATCATTCCATCCATAAAACCTCTCCATGGTTTTTCCTCATTTAAAAAAAAACCCCTTTAAAATTACCCACATTTAATCATTTAAAACCCTAAAATCATTAACCACCCTCATTGTCTTCCATTCTTATAAACCCTAATAATTAAATCAATCATCTACCATGGGTTCGGCCATACTACATGGCCGAACCCTATGGTCCATTAATCCGTTCAAAATCCACACATATCTATGCTTAATTAACTTAATTACATACTATCCTTAATCCATTTTTTTTCTTAACCCTAATTTACCCATTAGGGTTTTGTCCACTTTCCATCATTCCATTGGATGGATTTGAGATCCAAGGCCTATGATCATTTGGCCACCATCAAATCTAATAAGAATGGATCCCAAATCTTAAACCCTAAAAATTCAAATCTCTTGTTTAGGAATTACTTACAATCCGACGTCTCCTCCGACTTTTCTTTCTCCTCTTGATTTCCTTAGCCTCCTTTCTCCTTCTTCTTGATCTTTGGTTGGCCAAGATGCTTGATCAATGATAAAAACCTCCAAGCTTGGGTTCGGCCATCATGGGTGTGTTTGAGAGAGGGAGAGGAGGAGAAGAGGATGGTGAGGAAGAAGATAGTATGGCTTGATCTTGGGATGATGGGCCAAAAATTGCACCTCTTTCTTCTCTTCTTCTCTTCTTTTCTCCGTAGCTTTCTTCTTCTTCTCCCTTGGGTGTGGGACGGTAATGGGAGAGTGAAAGATGGGAAGAGTAAAATGAGAATGGAATAAGAGATGGGGAAAAAGAGATAAGGCTTATCTCATTTGGTTGAGTAATTAATTCCTCCACCTACCATACATAAGATATTTTTCATGCTTTATGGTGGTGGTTGGGATAACCACCACCAAGCCAACGTTTTTCTTTTGAGCTTGGAATGAGGTGTTTTGGTCTTCCACCTTTTGACCCCTTTGACCACCATTTGTTTAGTTTATTTAATTAATTAACTAGATAATTAACTTAGATTAATTATTTCCTACTTAACCTAATCCCATTATTCCACCCATGGTTGACCAATTCAACCATGGTAGCCGGCCCCACCAATCCTTGGTTCACACCCCACCTCACTTGGTGAGGTGGAGGTGGGTCCCAATTGGCCATGTCACCTTGGTCAACTCATCACTAACTTAGGCGATTTAATTTAATCCATCTTCAACTACTTGGATCACCATTGGGCCCATGGCCCAATTAAATTTATTTCTTACCTATTCACCTTAGAGTTTACATCATCTTGATCCATTGGGTCCCAAATAGGTATTGGGCCCAATTTGACCATCCTTGGCCCAATTGACCATCATTGACGCTTTAAATGATTTTAAATCCAATCCATGGTCCATTGGGCCATACTTGGGCCCTTGTCCACACTTTGATCCATTTACCATCTATTCCATCAAATTTCCCAATTTTCATCATTAAAATAAATAATATCCACATTTATATTAATTTAAAAAGTCCGAGCTATTACAATTCAATCTAATTTTGGAAGGTGTTTTCAAATATGGAAAAGAGGTTACTTATTAAGGAAAGTTTCCATTCTTGGAAGTGGATATTAAAATTAGAAAGTATCTACTTAAAGACCATAAAAGTTATTTATGGAAACCATACCAAGAATGGAAGGTAAGGCTTGATTATGGAACCTAATTTAAATGAAGGGATTGGTTGCCATGAGTGAAGTTCGGCCATAGTTATGCCGAATCCCACTAGGATTAGTTTTTGGAAACCTTGTCAATTTTGGAATAACATATTCAATCATAGAAGGGTTGTTGTTTAATTATGAAACCTTCTAAATGTGGACCTTAGGTTAAAAATGGAAGGTAGAGTTATTTTTAGAAAATTTTCCATTTATGGAAGGAGGTTTATATTTTTGGTAAGTTAAATAGGGAAACCTTCTAATGATGGTAGTAGAGATTAATAAAGGGAAGTTCTATTCTTGGAAGGTGGAATCTAAATTTGGAGACCTTCCAATTATAGAAAGGTCATTAATTGGAAATTATACACCATAGGGTTCGGCCATGGTGTATGGCCGAACCCCATGGTCTAAATTAAGGGATTAAAGGTATTTATAATTCAAGGTTAAAGTCTGATTGGGGAATCAGATTATGAACCTAAGTCATCAGTTAGGTTATGTTTAGTTTTAAATAAAATAAAGGGTACAATATATGATAAGAATTGATGGAGAAAAGAATGGTAAAAATGTAATTAAAATACCAAAGTATGAGAACCATGGTATTTTTAAAGGTCTCGCCACGGAAAGGACACATGAGGTTTAGCAAGAAAGGAAAACTGTCACCAAGATTTGTGGGACCGTTTTCCATCATGAGAAGAGTGGAGGAGGTGGCTTATCAGATAGCACTCCCATCGCAATTAGTATCTCTACACGATGTGTTTCACGTGTCGATGCTAAAGAAGTACAATCTGGATCCGTCCCATGTTTTGAATGTCCAGGATATTGAAGTGCAAAGCGACGTGACGTATGTCGAGAAGCCGGTCAGGATAGTGGAGACCGAACAAAGGGTGTTGCGAAACAGAGCGATTCAATTCGTAAAAGTGGTATGGGACCGACATGGTGATGAAGAGGCCACATGGGAACTTGAATCAGAGATGAGAACAACTCACCCCGAATTATTTGTGTAATTTAATTTGAGAATCCTACTTCACTCGATTTTTGGGACGAAAATTTTAAAAAGAGGGTTATATTGTAACACCCCAATTTCTCAATGAAGTGGAAAATTACGAAAATGCCCCTGAGTTATTAAATTAATTATTTTGTGATGCCAAAATAGGAAATGGTGGGGCCCATTGCTCAAATTAAGGTCATATGAGCTCATTATAAATATCAAATTTGATTGGATGGGTAATGAACATCAATTGGGTCGAAAATGGCTAAATGGGCAAATGACTCAATTGGACCCAATGGGTCAAAATGGATGATTTGACCATTGTGTAAGCTCAAATTAAATGAAGTCAAGCTGAACTGATAGGAAATCAGTCATAGCAAAAATGGGTAGGCTTGAAACACAAGTGAAAACCAATTACAAGTGACCAAAATACCCATAATTGGGTCATGGAGTAAAAAACGGGTCAATGAGCTAAAGGGGACCCAACGGGTCGGGTTGACTAGTTTGACCACGAATGACCGTGTGGGCCCTCAATTGAACTCAAGTGTGAGTTAATTCATCTTGAGTTAGATTGATTTGAAATGAGTTTGGTTTAAGAAAAGAGTTGACTCAAATATGGAGCATTAAATGTGATGAGTTGGATGAGTTGGTTTAGAGTAAAAATATTCTAAGTTTAGTGAGTCAAGAGGAGACGGAAATGAGTTGTAACCTCACGTAACAATTAATCAGAATCAATCTCAACCGTTGGTATGAAAGGGTGCTTTGGCAAGGCCAAAAGACACCAAGGTTGGGGCGGCACCTATTCATGAAGGGATGCAATGGTTCATTCCCAAGTGATGCAATGTTTGGCACCAAGGGGTGTCTTGGTTAACACCCAATACCCCATCGGTTTTAACAAAATTAAATGAGGGAGGATGAATGGGAGTTGAGGGCTGAAACTACAAAAGAAAAACCTTACCATACTAGGCCGTTTTTCACACAAAGAAAACCAAGAATTCCCATCTCTCTCTCCCTCTCTCCAATTCGTTTTCTTGGCTGAACAGCAGAGGTTTTTGGGTACCAGTTAGTCAAGTATAAACCAGCAAGGAATTAAGGAAAGAAAGAAGAAATAAAAGGGAGAAAACAAGGATCAAAGACAAGGAGAAAGTTTGGAAAATTTGGTAAGTATCTATATGTTATTTTGGTTTAATAAAATGAAACAAGTGGGGTGTGTATTGGGCCATGGTCATGGCCGAATACACCAATGTTTAACCTTGATTATGGAGGATTTAAAATGGTAAAAATAACCATTGGGTTCGGCCACCATGGAGGGCCGAATCCCATGTAAAAGATTGGTGGTGTTCATGTTTTGAAACATGGAAACCATGGAATTTTATGGACTGTTTTTAGATAATTAAAGGTGTATGTTTTAAAAAGGTTAAAACACAAATAAGGAGTTTGATTTAGACCTAGTTGAATGATAAAGAAATGCAAAACCAAAGGTCATAGGGTTCGGCCACCATGGAGGGCCGAACCCCATGCAAATGTTGGTTGGTTTTAAGGTGTTTGAAACATGGAAACCATAGAGCTTTGGTGGACTGTTTTTGGGTTTTACTTAAGATTCAAATGCATGTTTAGAAAGGGTTAAAAACATGGATTTGAATGACATAAGGACTAAAGTTAATATGGGTTTAAACAGTAGATTTAAATTGATAATATGGACCATTTGGATCGGCCATTTTGGATGGCCGAATCCCATGAAATATTATGGTCTTTTGGGACAAGTAGATGAATTTATTCGAATGGTTTCTAAGTGGTATAAATGCAGCAAGATGATACTGATATTGTATGTTTAAATAACACCTAAAGCATGTTTGAAAGACCAAAACATGGACATAGGGTTCGGCCACCTTGGATGGCCGAACCCCATGCAAGTAATTGATGTGATTTGGTGAAGTTTAAATTACTGTTTTGGTGGATGGTTATGTGGCTGAACCATGTGTAATTTATGGATGGGTTAGCATGATTAAATCATGAATAATCATGGGAAGATGAGGGATCAATCAGATCAAGAGAACCCCATGGGGCTATTTTTGGGATGAATAGACCAAGAGTATGGGTTTTCTTATGTATGTTAAATGGAAAGAAGCTTGCTGTTTTGGGTTGGCCATGGGATGGCTGAACCATGTAGTTAACATGGCTAAATATTAGAGCCTAACTTGTAAACAAATGATGGGATCATTGAGTAGGAGGATCATAGGGTTCGGCCATATGAATGGCCGAACCCCATAGATTGTTTTGTTGGAGATTATGAATTGTTTGTATGAGTTGGATATAGTAAACATAGGGTTTGATCAAAGGACTTACAAGATGTTTTGGGTCTTATATGTGAATGGACATTAAAATGATAGTATGATTTACTTATTGTTACATCACAAGGTGACGAGAGTTGAACGACGTGCGAGTCGTGACCGGGTGAAGCTAAAAAAGGAACGGACACTTAAGCAAAGTTTAAGTAGGTTTCCTACCTACTTGTAACCACAGTTTTAACCCAGTTTTCTTATGAGACTCTTGTTTATTGTATGTGGTTTCAAATGATATATTATGCATTAACAAATGGCATTCAAGCATTGGCATCTCATGCATAGTCATGGGATGATGAATGAGGTTCTACAGTGTTACAATTTATGAGTTACGTCCTCCTTAGGCGATGAGAGTCCCGCCAGGAAGAGTAACATGATGATCATAGTCAAAATGGTCTCCTTAGGCGATGAGAGTCCCGCCAGGAGGACTAATACGTGATATGAATCAAGTCAATGATGAAGAGATGGAAGTGTATTGTGATTTACCTTGTCTGTTTGAGGCACGTCAAGTGATGGTTATGAATGTACATGGTGGGAGAGACTCATTGCATGTGCATCCTTCATAGCATTGTTTTACCTGTTTTTACTAATCATGTACTATGATATATATGCATGTTTTATATGCTAATCGTGTGGTAGCCCTGATCGGGAACCTACTGGGCGCGTTGATCTAACGCCCTAATTCTATCCACAGAGGAGAATGCAGGTACCAGGAAAGGGAAAGAAAAGGTCGTTGACCGGGAGGGGAGCCAAGCCTAAGCGCTTGAATGTTGGACTGGACTTCTTTTTATTACTGTCATTTGAACTATATTTTGTTGGACATGTAATAAATCATTGCTTGCTATGGTCTGATTAGGTTAATAACTTTGGATGGTTGATATATGTTAATTAATGTTTGAGACTGTTACTTGCCATCTAGTCTTTCTATTCCGCAGTTAATCTAGTTTATTACGCATGTTGTTGTTAGTTCCATGTGTGATTCATTATCATGGTCTAGTCCATGTACACATGGGTGGCCAGTTAATGTTCAGACTTGAGTAGTCTGAACTTAACTCGCGTCATGACGCCGCCCGCTCTCTTTCGATGTTTTATTATTATTTTAGAAAAAAATTAGACTCTGATTTCTAGGAGAGGGCGGGGCGTTACAATTATGAACCTAAGTCATGAATTAGGTTATGTGTAGTTTTAAATAAAATAAAGAGTACAATATATGATAAGAATTGATGGAGAAAATAATGGTAAAAATGTAATTAAAATACCAAAGTAGGAGAACCATGGGTTCGGCCATGATGTATGGCCGAACCCCATGAGATGTGATTGATGAACTTATTTGATTAGAGAAATTTTTAAGGTCTAATTATGAAAGATTTAAAGGAAAGAGGAAGCCAATGGCATTTTGGTAAATATGAGAGAATGTTGGACATTGGGTTCGGCCATGGTGTATAGCCAAACCCCATGAATTATTTTATGGGATTATGTACTTTGGAAGCATGAATGGATGACTTGGAAACCTATGCAAAGAAACGGGACTGTGGTTACCAATAGTGGCATTTTTGTAAATATGTATGAAAAAGGGTAAACCATGGGTTCTGCCATGGTGTATGGCCGAACCCCATAGGGTTTTGTTTATGGATTTAAAACCTTATAATTAGGTAAGACTTGGTGTTGACTTATCATTATATTATAAGGTAACGGGATCTCGCAAGCGGTGCACAATCGGTGATCGAATCTTGGACTGAAACACAAGGACTTGTGAACGGTTTTAGGTAAGATTCCACCTCTTTGAAACCATGGCTCATGTACTTTGTTTTTATATTATGTTTGATGAAAATATGTTTTCAAGAATATGTTTTATTATATTTAATATCGAATGCTATGTTTAATTGTTTAAAATAGCATGGGCCAATTATGTTTCAAAGGATGATTTTACATGCTAAGTTTATTTATATGAGAGCATGTGTTGGATGTGTTTTCAAATGATGATTTTCAATGCTATGTTATGTTATAAAATAGCATGTGTTTCATTGGCATCTCATGCATGGCATGGGGTGGAGGATTTATAACCGGAGGGGTCACACTCCGTCGGGGCGTCCGAAAAACCTATGTGCAACACCTTGATGTGATTTCCATCAAGAAGATTTTTGGAGGGTCCACACTCTGTCGAGGCGACCGAAAGACCTATGTGGTAGGCACACTTTATGTACAGGTGATAGGTGGGACTCATTACATATTTGTCATCATTGCATGACATGGATTTATATGGTTTTGATATCACTATGTTTTTATGATATGTTGGTACTAACCATGTGTTAGCCGTAATTGGAATACCTAGTGGGTGCGTTGTACTAATGCCCTACTTCTACCCTGTAGTTGGTGATACAGGTAATCAGGGAAATAATGAACCCAAGACGGACTAGGCATAGGAGCTTGGAAGATCTAGTTTATATGTTTTTGAAATAAATTGCTCATGAACTTGTATTTGAGTATTTGGATTCCGGAATGTAATAACTTAGATGGTTGAATGTTTTGGTTTGATGATTATGACGTACTTTGCTATCTAAATGGATTAGAACGTGGTTCTAATATAATTTCGTATATTGATGATTATGATTCCGCAGTTGTATGATTATATTCCGCAAGTCGGTATGGCTACGTATGAACCATTTTATTGGACTGAGTCCATACACACATAGGGTTGGCCAGTTAAGGGTCGGACTTTGGAAGTTTGGACTTAGCTCGAGTCGTGACGTCCCCCGCTCTATCACTCTACTCTGTTATAAAAAAAAATATACACTGAATTTACGGGAACAAGCGAGTGAAAATGGGCAGGGCATTACAGGATCTTGACGGGCCGGGCCGGACCTGGGTCCGTTTACACCCCTACCTAAAACCCTAAAATCCAAAATCCTAAATCCTAAACCCAAAACCACTAAAACCCTAAAAACCTTAATCCCTAAACCCCAAAACCTAAAACCTAAACCCCTAAAAGCCGAAACCCCAAACCCTAAACCCTAAGCCCTAAGCCCCAAACCCTAAACCCTTACAACCCTAAAACCCTAAACACTAAACCCTACACCCTAAACTCTAATCCCTAAAACCTGAAAACCCCAAACCCTAAACCCTATAACCCTAAAACCTAAAAACCCTAAACCCTAAACCCAAAATCCTAAAACCCGTAAACCCTAAAAACCTAAACCCTAAACCCTAAAACCCTAAAACACGAAACCCTTATCCCTAAACCCTAAATCCTAAATCCTAAATCCTAAACCCTAAACCCCCAAAACCCTGAACCCCTTAAGCCCTAAAACACTAAAACCCTAAAACCCTAAGCCCCTAAAACCCTTAAACCCTAAACACCAAATGTAATGGCCCAGAATTTGTAAATCAATATATAGGTGAATATTATTTATTTTAATGGTGGAAATTGGAAATTTGATGGAATAAATGGTGAATGGATCAAAATATGGACAGAGGCCCAAGTATGGCCCAAGGGACCATGGATTGGATTTAAAATCATTTAAATGGTCAATGATGGTCAATTGGGCCAAGGATGGTCAAATGGGGGCCCAGTACCCATTTGGGACCCAATGGGTCAAGATAATGTAAGCTCTAAGGTAGATGGGTAAGTGTGAATTTAATTGGGCCTTGGGCCCAATGGTGATCCAATAAGAAGAATGGATTTAATTAAATTTAAATCATCTAAGTTGGTGGTGAATTGACCAAGGTGACATGGCTGAATGGGGCCCACCTCCACCTCACCAAGTGAGGTGGCGTGTGGACCAAGGATTGGTGGGGCCGGCCACCATGGTTGACTTGGTCAACCATGGGTGGATTTCATAGAGGTAATTTAATGGAATTAAATTAAGTGGGAATTAATTAACTTAACCTAATGATCAAATTAATTAAACTAATTAAGCTAATCTAATCATGGTCAAATGGTCAAAACCACCCAAACAAACACAAACCACTTAAAACAAACACAAAATAAAACCATGTACTTAGGGTGGTGGTTTTATCTCACCCACCACCACTAAATACATTAACCCATGTTGGTTGGTGGGAGTAATTAATGTTGGGTGTGACAACCAAATGAGATGTTTTCCATCTCATTCTTCAAACCTCTCTACCATTTTTCACTCTCTCCCTCTCTTACACTCTCAAAACTGTCCTCTACACCAAGGAGAAGAAAAAAAAAAAGACTAAGAAGAGAAGAAGAGAAGAAAGAAGTGCAAGTAAGAGTCACCACTTCAAGACCAAGGAGGCTAGGCAATTTTCCCATCCTCTCCTCTCTTCCCTCTCTCAAATCCAACCTTACCTTAGCCGAACCCAAACCTTGGAGACTCCATCTTGATCAAGCATCTTAACCCAAAGATCAAGGAGAATAAGAGAAGAGAAGGCTAAGGAGATCAAGAGGAGAAGGAAAGTCGTAAGAGCCGACCAGATTGTAAGTATTTCTTAAACAAGAGGTTACATTTTTTTAAAGATTTAAAAAGAGATCATGAAATCCATTTTCCTTGGATTGGATGGTGGCCAAAAACATCATGGGCCTTGGATCTAAGATCCATCCAAAGATGAAGTAAGAAATGGATAAATTGGGAGAGATTAGTTAAGAAAAATAAATGGATATTAAGGACACTATGTATTTAGATTTAATTAAGCAAGGAAGTATGGGTTTTTGAATGGATTGATTAACCATAGGGTTCGGCCATGTAGTATGGCCGAACCCTATTGTAGGTGATTAAATGATTTTATTAGGGTTTTGAAGAATGGAAGCCATGGGGGATAATTTATGAATTTTAAGATTTTAATGATTAAATGTTGGAAATTTTAAAGGGGTTTAAATAAGGAAATGTATGGGATATGTGAATGATTTTTGTGGCCTTAAAAGGCATGAAATGAATGATGAACCTATGGTAATGTATTCATAATTTTAAAGGATAGGTAAATATGGAAAAATAATGGGGAAATTTGATGGTTTAAGTATGTTTGAAACCATGAAAATAATGGGGAATGTGGTATGATTAAAGGAGTCATTAATGGACTAAAAAATGTACCAAATAATGATCAAAGTGATGATGTAATGCATGATGTAAACTCCCTCATGGGAGGGTTCATTTTGGATCTAAGTAATATAAATAAGTCCAAGGAAAGATAAGGAAAAGACATCATGGGTTCGGCCATGGTGTATGGCCGAACCCATGACTCATATGAGAGCCATTTTATGGGCCAAGATTGGGGTCTATGTAGATGATTACATGAATGGGGATTACGTCAATTAAGTGGCTGATTTTTAATAATTCTATGATATGGTTGATGGGTCACTAATGGATCTAGGTTATGGATCAATTTTGGACTTAAGTGTGCATGGATAAATGAGTAATTAATCATGTAAAGGAGTAGTGGCAAAAATGGTAAATTTTGCCAAAATGAAGAACCCCATGGGAGGATGACCATGGACTTTAAGTATGTTCAAAAATGATCTTATGTGATTAAAAAAAAGGTTGATGGACTAAATGGGACCCACAAAATCTAAATAGTGACCGATTATTCATATGGACTTGGAAATGATTAATGGGCTTAGAAATGATTAAAAATATGGACTAATTTGGTAAATGTATAATAAGGTATCGGGACATCGCAAACGGTACGCGATCGGCGACCGGATTTATTGGACAGAAACGAAAAAGGACACTAGTCGGTATTCGGTAGGATTCCTACCTTTTTGTAAGCTGTGGAGTATGTGAATGTGATGGTTTCCTTGATTTATTTCGGTAATTATATGATTTATTTTAAGATGGGCTTTTATGCTATGGATTATATTTTAATGCTATGGATTATATATTAAGGATATGAATTATATATATTACATAGCATAATGCACATACATCTCATGCATGGCATGGGCGGGAAAATAAAGAAACCGGAAGCAAACATGCTTCCGGAGTCCATGCTCCGTCGGGGCGACCGAGAAGCAAACATGGGGATAGCCTGATGTACTATAACCGGAGTCCATGCTCCGTCGGGGCGACCGAGAAGCAAACATGGGGATAGCTTGAGGTGCTATAACAGGAGTCCATGCTCCGTCGGGGCGACCGAGAAGCAAACATATGGACTTGGAAATGATTAATGGGCTTAGAAATGATTAAAAATATGGACTAATTTGGTAAATGTATAATAAGGTATCGGGACATCGTAAACGGTACGCGATCGGCGACCGGATTTATCGGACGGAAACGAAAAAGGACACTAGTCGGTATTCGGTAGGATTCCTACCTTTTTGTAAGCTGTGGAGTATGTGTATGTGATGGTTTCCTTGATTTATTTCGGTAATTATATGATTTATTTTAAGATGGGCTTTTATGCTATGGATCATATTTTAATGCTATGGATTATATATTAAGGATATGAATTATATATATTACATAGCATAATGCACATACATCTCATGCATGGCATGGACGGGAAAATAAAGAAACCGGAAGCAAACATGCTTCCGGAGTCCATGCTCCGTCGGGGCGACCGAGAAGCAAACATGGGGATAGCCTGATGTGCTATAACCGGAGTCCATGCTCCATCGGGGCGACCGAGAAGCAAACATGGGGATAGCTTGAGGTGCTATAACAGGAGTCCATGCTCCATCGGGGCGACCGAGAAGCAAACATGGGGACACCTTGACGAGGCCTTGCCGTCAAGGGGGATATGACATTGTATGATGGTATGGATGATGGGTGGGACACATGACATATGCACCCATGGCATGGCATTCATTTTATGGGTTTTATTATATTGTTATCTGTATGCTTGTTATCACTAATCCATGTGCTAGCCCTACTCGAAGTCCTACTGGGCTCGTTGTCTAATGCCCTACTTCTACCCTAGTTGATGACGCATGAGACGGCGGACGCGACGGGAGCCAAGCTTAGGAGCTTGGAAAAGCGGCTACTTAGTTTATTTAAGTTTTATTTTGGAAATTGTAATTTAAGTAGCTTAGCTTGTCGGCATGTAATTATTTTAGATTTCTTGCTATGGTTTGGATTTTATTTTGGACATTATGATTATGAGATATTTTAGTAATTAAATGAATGTTCTTCCCTGTTATCTAAAATTGGTGGGATAGATTCTATTATAACCCCTGCATATTTAGTTTAATTCTCCGCAAGCTTACTTCTACGTGTGAACCGTTCTTTGTGTACTTAGTCCCACGCACACGTAGGGTTGGCCAATTAAGGGCCGGGCTTTAGAAGCTCGGACTTAACTCGCATCGTGACGTCCGCGCCCTTTTCACTTTTATTTCAAAAAAAAAAAGACTCCGATTTCGGTGAAAAGGGGCGGGCGTTACACTAAAATCCTAACCCTAAACCCTAAACCCTAAACCCTAAACCCTAAACCCTAAACCATATACCGTAAACCCTAAACCCAAAACCCAAATCACTAAAACCCAAAAACCCCAAAACACTAAAACCTAAACCCAAAAACCCTAAACCCTAAAGCCCTAAAACCCTAAAGACTAAAACACTAAACCCCTAAAACCCTAACTCTCTAAACCCCTAAAACCCCAAACCCAAAAATCTTAAACCCTAAACCCTAAACCCTAAACCCTAAACCCTAAAACCTGAAACCCTAAAACCGTATACCCTTAAAACCCGTAAAACCCTAAACCCTAAAACCCTAAACCATAAACTCTAAAACCCATAAACACTGAAACCCTAAAACCCCAAAATCCACAACCCTAAACCCTAAAACCCTAAAACACAAAATTCAAAACCGTAAAATCGTAAAACCCTAAAACCCTAAATCCTAAACCCTAAACCATAAACCACTAAAACCCTAAAACCCTAAACCCTAATCTCTAAAACCCAAAAACCCTAACCCTAAATCCTAAATCCTAGAGGACTAAAACCCTAAAAAACTAAAACCTTAAACCGATAAGCCTAAACCCCAAATCCTAAACCCTAAACCTTAAACACTAAACCCTAAACTCCTAAAACCCTAAAACCCTAAACACTAAACCCTAAACCCTATACCCTAAACTCCTAAAACCCTAAAACCCTAAACACTAAACCCTAAACCCTATACCCTAAACTCTAAAACCCTAAAATCCTCAACCCTAAACAGTAAAACCCTTAAGCCCTAAAACCCTAAATCCTAAACCCTAAAACCCTAAAATTCAATACCTTAAATCCTAAACCCTAAACCACTCAAATTTAAAAGCTTAAAACCCTAAACCCAAAAACTTAAACCCTAAACCCTAAACCTTAAGCCCCTAAAACCCTAAACCCTAAACCCTTACAACCCTAAAACCCTAAGCACTAAGCTCTAAACCCAAACCCTAAACTCTAAATCCTAAAATCCTAAAACCCGAAAACTCTAAACCCTTAAACCCTAAATCCCACAAACCCTAGACCCTAAAGCCTAAACCCTACAACCCTTAAACCCTAAAACCGTAAACCCTAAACCTTAAAACCCGAAACCCTAAACCCTAAACCCTACACCCATAAAAGCCTAAAACCCTAAACCCAAAACCCTTAAAACCCAAAACCCCTAAAACCCTAAAACCCAAAACCCCTAAAACCCTAAACCTAAAAACCCAAAAACCCTAAAACCCTAAACAATAATCCTAAAACCCTACCTTAAACCTTAAAACCCTAAAACAGTAAAGCCTAAAACCTAAACCCCAAACCCTAAACCCTAAATCCTAAACCTAACCCTAAACCCTAAACCCTAACCCTAACACCGAAACCCCAAAATCCTAAAACCCTAAAACCCTAAACCCTAAACAATAAAACGCTAAAACCCTAAACCTTAAAACCCTAAAACCATAAAACCTAGACCCTAAACCCTAACCCTAAGCCTTAATCCTAAACCCAAAACCCTAAACCCTAATCCCTAAAACCCTAACACCCCGAAACCCTAATACCTAAACCCCGAAACCCTAAACCCTAAAATCCTAAAACCCTAAAATCCTAACCCTAAACCCTAAACCCTAACCCTAAATCCTAAAACCCTAAAACCCTAAACGCCAAACTCTAAAACCATAAACCCTAGATCCTAAACCCTAAAAACCTAAAACAATAATCCTGTAAACCTAAATCCTAAACCCCTAAAACCCTAAAACACTAAACACTAAACCCTAAGCCCTAAACCGTATACCCTAAACCCTAAAATCCTCAATCCTAAACCCTAAAACCCTAAAACCCAAAAACCCTTAACCCTAATCCCTAAACACGAAAACCGTTAAACCCTAAAACCCTAAAATCCTAAACCCCAAACCCAAAACCCTAAACCCTAAACCCTAAAACCAAACCCTAAAGCCCAAACTCTAAACCCTAAATGCCTAAAACCCTAAATCCCTTAAACCCTAAACCCTAAAACCCACAAACCCTAAACCCTAATCCCTAAACCCTAAAGCCAAAAAACCTACCCAAAACCCAAAAACCCTAGAACCCTAAACCCTAAACTTTAAACCCTAAACCCTCCCTAAACCCTAAAGCCTAAAATCCTAAACCCTAAACCCTAAAACCTAATCCCCAAACCTTAAAACCCTAAACCCTAAAACCTTAAATCCCTAAAACCCTAAACCCCTAAAACCCTAAAACCCTAACCCTAAAACCCTAACCCTAAAATAATAAAACCCTAAACCCTTAAACCCTCAAATCCTAAACCCTAAACAGTAAAGCCCTAAAACCTTAAAACCCCAAACACTAAACCCTAAATCCTAAACACTAAAACCTAAAACCCATAAACCTTAAAACCCTTAAACTTTAAAACCCTAAAACCCTTAAACCCTAAACAATAAACCCTTAAAACCTTAAAACCCCAAACACTAAACCCTAAACCCAAAAACCCTAAAACCTTAAACCCATAAAAACCCTAAACCCTAAATCCTAAAAGCCTACCTTAAACCCTAAAACCCTAAAACCGAAAAAACCCTAAACACTAAACCGAAAACCCAAAACCCTAAAACCCTAGTCCGTAAACCCTAAACCCTAGACCCTAAACCCTAAAATCTAAATCCTAAACCCTAAACCCTAAAATCCTAAACCCTAAAACCCTAAAACAGTAAAACGTAAACCCTAAACCCTAAACACTAAAATACTATCCCTCAACCTTAAACCCTAATCCCTAAACCCTAAAACCCTAAACCCTAAACTCTAAACACTAAACCCTAAACCCTAAACCCTAAAACCCCGAAACCCAAAACGCTAAACACTAAACCCTAATTGCTAAACGATAAAACCCTAAAACCCTAAAGCCTAATTTCTAAAACCCTAAAACCCTAAACCCTCAACTCTAAACCTAAACCCTCAACTCTAAACCTAAACCCTCAACTCTAAACCTAAACCCTAACCCTAAATCCTAAACCCTAAACCCTAAACCCTAAACCCCGGAAACGCTAAAATCCTAAACCCTTAGCACCTCTAAAAACCCCTAAAACTCTAAACCCCAAAACCCTAAAACCCCTAAAACACTAAACCCTAAACTCTAAAACTCTAAAACCCTAAAATCCTAAACCCTAAACGCAAAACCCTAAGACCCTAAAACCCTAAAACCCTAAACCGTAAATTCTAAACCCTAAAATCTAAATCCTAAACCCTAAAACCTAAAATCCTAAACCCTAAAACCGCAAAACGTAAACCCTAAACCCTAAACACTAAAATCCTAACCCTAAACCCTAAACCCTAATCCCTAAACCCTAAAACCCTAAACCCTAAACCCTAAACCCCAAATCCTAAACCCTAAAACCCCAAAACCCTAAAACGCTAAACCCTAAACCCTAATCGCTAAAACGATAATGTAATGGCCCGGAATTTGTAAATCGATATATATGTGGTTATTATTTATTTTAAATGGTGGAAATTGGAAATTTAATGGAATAGATGGTAAATGGATCAAAGTGTGGACAAAGGTCCAAGTATGGCCCAATGGACTGTGAATTGGATTTTAATTCGTTTAAAGGGTCAATGATGGTCAATTAGGCCAAGGATGGTCAAATTGGGCCCAATGCACATCCGGGACCCAATGGGTCAAAATGATTTAAGCTCTAAGGTAAATGCGTAAGAGGAAAATGTAATTGGGCCATGGGCCCAATGGTGGTCCAATTAGCTAGAATGGATTAAATTAAATCACCTAAGTTAGTGATGAGTTGACCAAGGTGACATGGTCCAATGGGACCCACCTCCACCTCACCAAGTGAGGTGGCGTGTGGACCAAGGATTAGTGGGGCCGGCCACCATGGTTGAATTGGTCAACCATGGGTGGAAAAAATGGAATTAGGTTAAGTGGAAATTAATTAACCTAAGGTAATTATCTAATTAATTAAATGATTAAATTATTCAAATGAGGGTCAAATGGTGGAAAACCAAAAGCTATCTTATCCTAAGGCATCAAAAAACGTTGGATAATGGTGGTTGGGTCCTAAAGCATAAATATCTCATGTGGTTGGTGGAGACATTAAATGGTGGAGTGTAGGCCACTCCACCAAATGAGATAAACCTTATCTTTTTTTTCTCATCTTTTCCATCGATGCTCTTTCACTCTTTTCCTCTCTTGTTCTCTCCACCACCGTCCCTCACCTCTAAGGAAGAAAGAAGAAGAAAACTTAGAAGAGAAGAGAGGAAAAATCAAGTTTGGCCAACCATCACCACCTCCAGACCAAGGAGATTAGGCATTTTTCTTATCCCCTCCTCATCTCTCTCTCAATCTACCTCCATCATTGGCCGACCCAAGCATTGAAGTTTTTCACCATTGATCAAGCATCTTGGCTGACCAACAAAGGAAAAGAAGAAGAAAGGAGGCCAAGGAAGCCAATGGGAGCCAAGGAAGTCAGAGGAGTCGCCGGATTGTAAGTACCTCTTAAACAAGAGTTTGCATTTTTTTTTTTAGGGTTAAGGAGAGAGCATGGAATCCATTTCTTGGATTTAAATAATGGCCAAATTATCATGGGCATTGGATTTCAAATCCATCCAATAAAAAGAGGAAGAATGGACAAAACCCTAATGGGTAAATTAGGGTTAAGAAAAATAAATGGTTTAAGGACATTATGTAATTAAATTATTTAAGCAATGGATGTATGGAATTTTTGGAAGGAATCATGGTGAGTAATTAAGTAAATTGGAATGGGGTTTTTAAGGTCAAAACCATGGTAGGTGATTAATTGATTTATTAGGGTTTATAAGAATGGAAGCCATGGAGGATGATTTAGGCTTTTAAGATTTTAATGATTAAATGTGGGTAATTTTAAAAGGGGTTTTTATGAGAAAAATCATGGGAAACATTGATGACTCTTAATGGCCTAAAAGACATGAGTGAATGATGGACCATGAACCAAACCATACTATGCTTATGAAGTTATGAAAATATTTTATTTAGTGTTTGCATGATGATTCCCTATGATGTTGCTAAATTGTGAATTATCAATCATTGCAATGAGTTTATATGATATTGCTTTGATAATTGATTGTATGCAATGAATCGTCATTGAGGAACAAGGATGTGTTATAGACTATGTATATGATGATGAGTTGATAAAGTGCTGTGAGTTGTGAATATGTAGTATGCATGAAGAGGCCGTGATATGCCAATGCGTTTGGTTGGAAACCTAGGTGGGGCATATGAATAATTCCAAAGTTTAGGAATTTGTGGATAGTCATGGATGGTCTTCGAATGTGTTGGGATGACTTGTTTTGGGTGAGTAGGATTGTTATTTCTAAATCTCTAGGTGTATGTTGTAAATGGGGTAGGGTAATCTAATCATAATTATGTTGAATCGCTAGATTATATTAATGTATTATTTCTTATGTTATCTCATGTTATTGTTTGATGAGAATGGAGATGAAAGATCTTGTTACACATGAGTTATGTTATTCGATGATTGTGTGTGATTTCAATTCTACGTGACTTGATGATGAAGGCATATGAACCCGTGTGATGTTGTAGCCATTGATAACGTGGGCATGTAGGGTGGAAGTTGGTAGTTGGTGAAATTTGTAATACTTGTGAATATTTTTAGTGGTGAATGGGTATTATTTGACATAACCTAAGTAAGCTTAGATGTACCACTATTTTTAGGAATCTATGAATATGTGTTGAATAATCCAGAGGGGTAAGAAATTAGTAACTATATGATTTGAATGCATGATGGAAACCACCTCAAGGAAGGACTTATGGTGGAGTTAAATAATGTATATGGACCCAAGTAAAAAAATGGGATTATGTATGTGGTTAGATGAATGGAAAATTAGGCTAAGTTAAGGACTGATTTGTTAAGGTACATATCATGGTTGATGAAACATTAATGGATCCAAGCCTATGGATCAATCATGGGTTTAAGAATGGAGGGATGAAATGAGAACTTAACCATGGAAGAAGAGTGGCAAAACCGTAAATAATGGCCAAAATGAAGAACCCCATGGAAGATGATCATGGACCTAGGGGCTCTAAGTAATAACCTTATGTGTGATTAATAAAGCCTAGGGTGATTGATTTTTGGACTCATGTAATTAAGATAATCAATGGATTAAGATGGGAACCACAAACCTAATTAGTAGGGTTTGGCCATGGTGTATGGCCGAACCCCACTAAGGCATGAATTAGGGACTTAATAATGGTTAAAAACACGGACTAATTATTGATATATAATAGGGTACCGGACAACGCAAGCAGTGGGCTATCGGCGATCGGATTATTAGACGCAAACGCTAAGGAGTAGTAGTCGGTATTCGGTAGGATTCCTACCTTTTTGTAAGCCATGGATTATGTGTTATGTATGGGTTTTTCCTTGATCTATTTTTGATAATCAAATTACATGTTTTATTGATGGGATTTTAAATGCCATGGTTTGTGCTATCATATATATTACATGGCATATGGCATCTACATCTCATGCATGATATGGGAGGGATATGGCATGGGAAGGATGAAATGAAACCGGAGTCTATGCTCCGTCGGGGCGACCTATAAACAAACATGGGGATATTCTGATGTGTTTGATTCATCAAGGAGGTTAATATGGGATCTATGATATGTTGATAAGGGTATTCAAACAAGGATGTTGTATTTATGATTATACCTTGATGATGGTTCTTCCATCAAGGGGGATGTGGTATACCTTGATGATGGTTTTTCCATCAAGGGAGATGTTGTATTGATTATTATACCTTGATGAGGGTTTTTCCATCAAGGGGGATATTCATATTTTTAGTTATACCTTGACGAGGCCTTACCGTCAAGGGGGATATGAGATCATAATGGTATGGATAATGGGTGGGATACATGACATAAGACACCCATGGCATTGCATTCATTTTATGGTTTTCACTTTATTACTATCCATATGTTTTGTTATCACTAATCCATGTGTTAGCCCTACTCGGAGTCCTACTGGGCGCGTTGTCTAACGCCCTACTTCTACCCTAGCTGATGACACAGGAGATGTCGGAAACGAAGGACGAGATGGGAGCCAAGCTTAGGAGCTTGGGGAGACAGACTACTTAGTTTATTCAAGTTTATTTTGGAAATGTATTTGATAGCTTAGCTCGTTGGAATGTAATATTTTAGATTAATTGCTATGTTTTGGATTTTATTTTGGATTTTATGTTATTGAGGTATTTTGGTAATCAAATGAATGTATCTTCCCTGCTATCTCAAATTTGTAGGATTGTCTCTATGGTAATTTCCACACTTAGTTAATATTCCACAAGCTTACGTCTACGTGTGAACTGTTCTCCGTGGACTTCGTTCCACGCACATGTAGGGTTAGCCAGTTAAGGGCCGGGCTTTAGAAGCTCGGACTTAACTCGCGTCGTGACATCCGTGCCCTTTGTCACTCTTTATATAAAAAAAAAAATATAGACTCTGATTTTCAGTAAAAAGGGGTGGGCGTTACAGATAAAACCCTAAAACCCTAAAGCCTAATTTCTAAAACCCTAAAACCCTAAAACCCTAAACTCTCATCCCTAAACCCTCAACTCTAAACCTAAACCCTAACCCTAAATCCTGAACCCTAAACCCTAAACTCTAAACCCCTGAAACGCTAAAACCCTAAACCCTAACCCTAAATCCTGAACCCTAAACCCTAAACTCTAAACCCCTGAAATGCTAAAACCCTAAACCCTTAGCACCTCTAAAATCCCTAAAACTCTAAACGCCAAAACCCTAAAACCCTAAACCCTAAACTCTAAAACTTTGAAACCCTAAAACCCTAAACCGTAAATCCTAAACCCTAAACGACTAAAACCTTTAAAACCTAAAACCCTAAAATCCTAAACCCTAAACCCGAAACGCTAAAACCATAAACCCTAAACCCTAAACCCCTACAACACTAAAACCCTAAACACTAAACCCTAAAGCCTAAACCCTATAACCTAAACCCGAAAACCCTAAAATCCTCAATACTAAAACCCTAAAATCATAAAACCCAAAAACTCTTAACACTAAAACCCAAAACCCAAAAACCTAAACCCTAAACCACTAAAACTCTAAAAACCTAAAACCCTAAACGCTAAAACCTAAACCCTAAACCCTTTCCCTAAAAGCCTAAACCCTTAAAACCCTAAACCCCTAAAAGCCAAAACCCTAAAACCCTAAACCCCAAACCCTAAACTTTAAAACCCTAAAACCTTAAAAACCTAAAACCCTTAAACCCTAAACATTAAACCCCTAAAACCTTAAAACCCCAAACACTAAACACTTCAACCCTAAAACTCTAAAACCCTAAACCCTAAACCCTAAAACCCTAAAACCTAAATCCCTAAACCCTTAAAAACCCTAAACCCTAAATCCTAAAAGCCTACCTTAAACCCTAAAACACTAAAACCCAAAAAACCCTAAACCCTAAACCCAAAACCCAAAACCCTAAACCCTAAAATCTTAAAACCCTAAACCCTAAACCCTAAACCCTAAAACCCTAAACCCTATAGCCCTAAACTCTAAAGCCTTGAACCCTAAACGCTAAAACCAAAACCCTAAAACCCTAAAAGCCAAAAAACACTAAACCCTAAACCTTAAAATCCTATACCACTAAATTCATAAACCCTAAAATCCTAAATCCTAAACCCGAAACCCTAATCCCTAAACCTTAAAACCCTACACCCTAAAACCCTAAACCCCTAAAACCCTAAAACAATAAAACCCTAACCCCTAAACATGTAAACCCTAAACCCTAAACAGTAAACACCTAAAACCTAAAAACCCCAAACACTAAACCCTGAACCCTAAATCCTAACACAAAACCCTAAAACCTTAAAACCCTAAAACCCTTCAACCCTAAACACTAAACCCCTAAAACCTTAAAACCCCAAACACTAAACCCTAAACCCTAATACCCTAAACCCCTTAAACCCTAAAACCCTAAAAACCTAAACCCTAAACCCTAAAACCCTAAAACCCTAAACCCTAAACCCTAAAACCCTAAAACCCTAAAACCCAAATCCCTAAACCCTTAAAAACCCTAAACCCTAAAACCTAAAAGCCTACCTTAAACCCTAAAACACTAAAACCCAAAAAGCCCTAAACCCTAAAACCAAAACCCAAAACCCTAAAACCCTAAAACCCTAAATCCTAAACCCTAAAGCCTAAAATCTAAATACTAAACCCTAAACGCTAAAACCGTAAAATGTAAGCCCTAAACCCAAAACACTAAAATCCTAACCCTAAACCCTAAACCTAATCCCTAAACCCTAAATCCTAAACCCTAAACCCTAAACCCTAAACCCTAAAATCCTGAAACCCTAAAATGCTAAAACCTAAACCCTAATCGATAAAACGTTAAAACCCTAAAACCTAAAGCCTAATTTCTAAAACCCTAAAACCCTAAACCCTCATCCTTCAACCCTCAACTCTAAACCTAAACCCCAACCCTAAAACCCCAAAATCGTAAAACGTAAACCCTAAAACCCTAAACTCTAAACCCTAAACCCTAAAACCCTACCCTAAATCCTAAGACCCTAACAGCCAAAAGACACTAAGCCCTAAAACCCTATACCCCTAAAATCGTAAACCCTAAAACCCTAAAATCTTAAGCCCTAAATCCCTAAAACCCTAAATCCTCTACCCTAGAACCCTAAACCCTAAAACCCTAAAACCCTAAAACCCTCAACCCTAAATCCCTAAACCCTTAAAAACCCTAAATCCTAAAAGCCTACCTTAAGCCCTAAAACACTAAAACCCAAAAAATCCGAAACCCAAAACCCTAAAACCCTAAAACCCTAAACCCTAAACCCTAAACCCTAATCCCTAAACCTTAAAACCCTACACCCTAAAACCCTACACCCTAAACCCCTAAAACCCTAAAACCCTAACCCTAACACAATAAAACCCTAAACCCCTAAACCTGTAAGCCCTAAACCCTAAACAGTAAACCCCTTAAACCTTAAAACCCCAAACCCTAAACCCTAAACCCTAAATCCTAACACTAAACCCTAAAACCTTAAAGCCTTAAAAACCTAAAACCCTTAAACCGTAAACACTAAAACCCTAAAACCTTAAATGCCTAAACACTAAACCCTAAACCCTAAAACCCTTAAACCCTAAAACCCTAAACCCTAAACCATAAAACCCTCAACCCCAAATCCCTAAACCCTTAAAACCCTAAACCCTAAAACCTAAAAGCCTACCTTAAACCCTAAAACACTAAAACCCAAAAAGCCCTAAACCCTAAACCCAAAACCCTAAAACCCTAAAACCTTAAAACCCTAAAACCCTAAACCCTAAACCCTAAAACCCTAAATCCTATAGCCCTAAACCCTAAAGCCTTGAACCCTAAACGCTAAAACCGTAAACCCTAAAACCCTAAAAGCCAAAAAACACTAAACCCTAAACCTAAAATCCTATACCACTAAATTCATAAACCCTAAAATCCTAAACCCTAAACCCGAAACCCTAATCCCTAAACCTTAAAACCCTACACCCTAAACCCTTAAAACCCTAACCCTAAAACAATAAAACCCTAAACCCCTAAACCTGTAAACCCTAAACCCTAAACAGTAAACCCCTAAAACCTTAAAACCCCAAACACTAAACCCTAAACCCTAAATCCTAACACTTAACCCTAAAACACTAAAACCTTAAAAACCTAAAACCTTTAAACCCTAAACACTAAACCCCTACAACCTTAAAACCCCAAACACTAAACCCTAAACCCTAAAACCCTTAAACCCTAAAACCCTGAAACCCTAAACCCTAAACCCTAAAACCCTAAAACCCTAAAACCCTCAACCCCAAATCCCTAAACCCTTAAAAACCCTAAACCTTAAAACCTAAAAGCCTACCTTAAACCCTAAAACACTAAAACCCAAAAAGCCCTAAACCCTAAACGCAAAACCCAAAACCCTAAAACACTAAAACCCTAAACCTTAAACCCTAAACCCTAAAATCTAAATCCTAAACCCTAAACCCTAAACCCTAAAATCCTAAACCCTAAAACCATAAAACCATAAAACGTAAACCCTAAACCTGAACACTAAAATCCTAACCCTAAACCCTAAACCTAATCCCTAAACCCTAAACCCTAAAACGCTAAAACCTAAACCCTAATCGACAAAACGTTAAAACCCTAAAATCCTAAAGCCTAATTTCTAAAACCCTAAAACCCTAAAATCGTAAAACGTAAACCTTAAAACCCTAAACTCTAAACCCTAAACCCTAAAACCCTACCCTAAATCCTAAAACCTTAACAGCCAAAAAAACACTAAACCCTAAAACCCTAAAACCCTATACCCCTAAAATCGTAAACCCTAAAACCCTAAAACCCTAAATCCTCTACCCTAAAGCCCTAAACCCTAAACCCTAAAACCCTAAAACCCTAAAACCCTCAACCCTAAATCCCTAAACCCTTAAAAACCCTAAATCCTAAAAGCCTACCTTAAGCCCTAAAACACTAAAACCCAAAAAACCGTACAACCGTAAACCCTAAAACCCTAAATCCAAAAACCTTAAATCCCTAAAACCCTAAACCCTAAATACTAAAGCCCTACCTTAAACCCTAAAACCCTAAAACCTAAAAAACCCTAAACCCTAAACCGTAAACCCTAAAACCCTAGAAACCTAAACCCTAAACCCTAAACCCTAAACCCTAAACGCTAAACCCTAAAATCCTAAAACCCTAAACCCTAACACCCTAAAACCCTAAACCCTAAACCCTAAACCCTAAACCACTAAAATCCTAAAACCCTAAAACCCCAAAACCCAAAATCCCTAAACCCTTAAAACCCTAAGCCCTAAATCCTTAAACCCTAAAACCGTAAATCCCAAAAATTCCTAATCCCAAAAGACTAAACCCTAAAACCTTAAACCTAAACCCTAAACCCTAAAATCTAAATCCTAAACCCTAGACCCTAAAACCCTAAAACTCTAAAACCCTAAACTCTAAACCCTAAAATCTAAAATCTAAACCCTAAACCCTAAAACCGTAAAACCATAAACCCTGAACCCTAAACCCTAGACCCTAAAACCATAAAACCTAAAACCCTAAAACCCTAAACCCTAAACCCTAAAATCTAAAATCTAAACCCTAAACCCTAAAACCGTAAAACCATAAACCCTGAACCCTAAACCCTAAATCCTAATCCCTAAAATCTTAAAACCCTAAAACCTAAAACCCCTAAACCCTAAAACAGCAAAACCATTAACCCTGAACCCTAAACACTAAACCCTAATCCCTAAAATCCTAAAACTCTAAAACTCTAAAGCACTAACCCCAAAATTCTAAAGACCTAAAACCTAAAACCCTACCGTAATCCCCAAAACCCTAAACCTTAAATCCTAAACCCTAAACCCTAAAACCCTAAACCCTGAAACCCTTTACCCCTAAAACCCTAAAACACGACATACATAAACACTAGACTCTAAAACCCTAAAACCCTAAACCCTAAATCCCTAAACCCATAAAACCCTAAACCCTAAATCCTAAAACCCTACACTTAAAGAAAGAAACCCTAACACCCAAAACACCCTTAACCCTAAACCGTAAAACCGTAAACCCTAAACCCTAAACCCTAAAACCCTAAACCCTATATTCTAAAACTCTAAACCCTAAAACCCTACCCTAAAACCTAAACCCAAAACCCAAAACCCTAAACCCTAAACCCCAAACGCTAAAACCCAAAATCATAAAACCCTAAACCCAAAACCCTAAACCCTAAACCCCAAACGCTAAAACCCAAAATCATAAAACCCTAAACCCTAAACCCTAAACCCTAAAACCAAAAACCCCAAAACCCTAAAACCCTAAACCCTAAATCCTAAAACCCTACCTTAAACCCTAAACCCTAAAACCCTAAACCCTAAATTCCAAAACCCTAAACCCTAAAACCCTACTGTAAACCCTAAAACTCTAAACCCTAAACCCTAAACCCTAAACCTTAAACCCTAAACCCTAAACCCTAAACCCTAAAATCTAAACCCTAAAATCCTAAAACCCTAAACCCTAAAACCCAAAAACCCTAAACCCGAAAATCCTAAACCCGTAAAACCTAAAAACCCTAAAACCCTAAAACCCCAAACCCTAAACCCTAAAACCCCAAAACCTTAAACCCTAAAGCCCTTAAACCTTAAACCCTAATTCCTAAAACCCTACCTTAAACCCTAAAACCCTAGAACCCAAAAAACCCTAATCCCTAAACCCTAAACCCTAAAATCTAAATCCTAAACCCTAAACCCAAAAACCTAAAACCTAAACCCTCAACCCTAAACGCCAGAATCCTAAAACCCTAAACACTAAAACCCTAAAACCCTAAACCCTAAACCCCAAAACCCTAAACCTTGAACCCTTAACCCCTAAAATCCTAAAACCATAAAATCCTAAACCCTAAATCCTAAACCCCAAACCCTATACCCTAAACCCTAAACCCTAAACCCCTGAAACCCTAAAATCCTAGAACGCTAAACCCCAACAACTGTAAACCCTAAAACCCTAAAACCCTAAACCCAAAAATCTTAAACCCCTAAAACCCTAAACCCTAAATCCTAAAGCCCTACCTTGAACCCTAAAACCCTAAAACGCAAAAAACCGTAAACCCTAAAACCCTAGAAACCTAAACCCTAAACCCTAAACCCTAAACACTAAACCTAAAATCCTAAAACCCCAAACCCCAACACCCTAAAACCCTAAACCCTAAACCCTAAACCCTAAACCCTGAACCCTTAACCACTAAAATCTAAAACCCTAAAACCCTAAAACCCCAAAACCCCTAAAAACCTAAACGCTAAACCCTAAAATCCTAAAACTCTAAAACCCTAAACCCTAAATCTCTAAACCCTTAAAACCGTCAACCTAAATCCTAAAACCCTAAAACCCTAGAACCCTAAACCCTAAGCCCTAAACCCTAAACCCTAAACCCCAAACGCTAAACACTAGAATCCTAAAACCCTAAACAATAGAAACCTAAACCCTAAAATCCTAAACCCTAAACCCTTAACCACTAAAATCCTAAAACCCAAAAATCTGAAAACCCTAAAACCCTAAACCCTAAATCCCTAAACCCTTAAAACCCTCAACCATAAATCCTAAAACCCTACCTTAAACGATAAAGCCCTAAAACCCAAAAAACCCTAAACCCTAAACCCTAAAACCCTAAAACCCTAAACCTAAACCCCAGAACCCTAAAATCTAAACCCTAAACCCTAAACCCTAAAACCCTAAAACCCTGAAACACTAAAACACTAAACCCTAAACCCAAACCCTAAAACCCTAAAACCGTAAACCCTAAACCATAAATCCTAAACCCTAAACCCTAAATTCTAAAACCAACAGAAACCCTAAACCCTAAACCCTAAACCCTAAAACCCTCAACCCAGAACACTAAACCCCTAAAACCATCTAAAACACTAAACCCTAAACCCTAAAACCCTCAACCTTGAACCCCAAACTCCTAAAACCATCCTAAACACTAAACCTTAAACCCTAAACCAAAAACTCAAAACCCTAAAACCCTTGAACGATAAACCCTAAACCCTAAGACCTAAACCATAAACTTAAAACCCTAAAGCCCTTGAACCATAAACCCTTAACCCTAAACCCTAAAACCCAAAACCCTAAACCCTAAACTCCTAAAACCACCATAAACACTAAACCCTAAACCCTAAACCTGTAAACCCCTAAAATCATTGAACCCTAAAACCCTAAACTCCAAGCCCTAAACCCTAAAACAGCAGACCCTAAGCCCTAAACTCCAAAAACCCTAAACCCTAAACAGTAAACCCTAAACTCTAAACCCTAAACTCTAAAGCCTAAAACCCTTAAACCATAAACCCTAAACCCTAAACCTAAACCCTAAACTCCAAGAACCCTAAACCCTAAAACCCTCAACCCCTAAAACCCTAAGCCCTAAAACAAAAATACCCTTAAACCCTAAACCCTAAATCCTAAAACCTTACCTTAAACCTTAAATCCTCAAACCCTACCTTAGACCCTAAACCCCTAAAACACAAAAGACCCTTAACGCCAAACTCTCGACCATAAAATCTTAAAACCTAAACCCTAAACCCGAAAGCTAAACTCTAAACCTAAAACCCAAAAACACTAAATCCCTAAAACCCTAAACCCTAAACCCTAAACATTAAAATCCAAACCCAAAACCCTAAACCCCAAAACATAAACCCTAAACCCAAAACGCCAAACCCTAAACGTTAAACCCTAAAACCCTAAAACCCTTAACCCCTAAAATACTAAAATCCTAAAACCGTAAAACCCTAAAACCCTAAAACCTAAACCCTAAACCCTAAACCCTAAACCCCTAAAACCCTTAAACCCTTGTACTCTAAACCCTAAACCCTAAACCCTAATCTTTAAACCCCTAAAACCCTACCTAGACCGTTAAAACCCTAAAATCCTAAAACACAAAACCCTAAAAGCCGAAAACCCTAAACCCAAAAGCCCAAAACCCCTAAAACCCTAAACCCTAAATCCTAAAGCCCAACCTTAAACCCTTAAACAAAAAAACCCTAAACCCTAAACCGTAAACCCTAAAACCCTAGAACCCTAAACCCTAAACCCTAAACCCTAAACCCTAAATCTTAAACCCTAAGCACTGAACCCTTAACGCGAAACCCTAAAATCTTAGAACCCTAAACCCTAAAACCCTAAAACCCTAAACCCTAAACCCTAAACCCTAAACCCTAAAACCCTAAACACTAAACCCCTAACCCCGAAAATCCTAAAACCCTAAAACTCCAAAGCCTAAACCCTAAAACTCCAAAACTCTAAAACCCTAAACACTAAATCCCTAAACCCTTAAAACCCTCAACCCTAAATCCTAAAACTCTACCATAAACCATAAAGCCCTACAACCCAAAAAACCCTAAACCCTAAAACCCTAGAACCCTAGAACCCTAAAACCCTAAACCTAAACCCTAAACCCTAAAATCTAAACCCTAAACCCAAAAACCCTAAAACCCTAAAACTCTAAACCCTAAACCCTAAAACCCTAAAACCCTAAACCCTAAACACTAAACCCCTAAAACCCTAAACCCTAAACCCTAAACCCTAAACCCTAAACCCTAAACCCAAAACCTAAACCCTAAAATCCTAAAATCCTAAACCCTATATTTTAAAACTCTAAACCCTTTAACCCGTAAACAAAAAAACCCTAAACCCTAAACCGTAAACCCTAAAACCGTAAAACCCTAGAACCCTAAACCCTAAACCCTATATCCTAAACCCTAAACACTGAACCCTAAACGCGAAACCCTAAAATCTTAGAACCCTAAACCCTAAAACCCTAAACCCTAAACCCTAAACCCTAAACCCTAAAACCCTAAACCCTAAACCCCTAACCCCGAAAATCCTAAAACCCTAAACCCTAAACCGTAAAACCCCAAAACTCTAAAACCCTAAACACTAAATCCCTAAACCCTTAAAACCCTCAACCCTAAATCCTAAAACTCTACCATAAACCATAAAGCCCTACAACCCAAGAAACCCTAAACCCTAAAACCATAGAAACCTAAACCTAAACCCTAAACCCTAAAATCTAAACCCTAAACCCTAAGACCCTGAAACCCTGAGACCCTAAACCCTAAAACCCTAAAACTCTAAACCCTAAAATCTAAACCTTAAACCCTAAACACTAAACCCCAAAAATCCTAAATCCTAAAACCCTAAAACCCTAAACCCTAAACCCTAAACCCTAAACACTAAAACCCTAAAACCCTAAACCCTAATCCCTAAACCCTAAACCCTAAGCCTAAAACCCTAAAACCCTAAACCTTAAAACCAACATAAACCCTACACCCTAAACCCTAAAACCCTCAACCCAAAACCCTAAACCCCTAAAACAATACTAAACACTAAACCCTAAACCCTAAACCATAAACTCAAAACCCTTAAACCCTTAAAGAAAAAAACCCTAAACCCTAAACCATAAACCCTAAAACCCTAGAACCCTAAATCCTAAACCCTAAATCCTAAACCCTAAACACTGAACCCTAAACGCTAAACCCTAAAATCCTAAAACCCTAAATCCTAAAACCCTAAAACCCTAAACCCTAAACCCTACACCCTAAAACCCTAAACCTTGAACCCTTAACCCCGAAAATCCTAAAACCCTAAAACCCCAAACCCTAAACCCTAAAACCTCAAAACTCTAAAACCCTAAACCCTAAATCCTAAAACCCTTAAAACCCTCAACCCTAAATCCTAAAACCCTACCATAAACCATAAAGCCCTACAACCCAAAATACCCTGAACCCTAAACCCTAAACCCTAAATCCTAAACCCTAAACACTGAACCCTAAACGCTAAACCCTAAAATCCTAAAAACCTAAACCCTAAAACCTAAACCCTAAACCCTAAAATCTAAACCCTAAAACCCTCAACCCCTAAAACCCTAAGCCCTAAAACAAAAATACCCTAAACCCTAAACACTAAACCAAAAAACCTAAACCATAAGCCCTAAAACAAAAATACCCTAAAACCCTAAACCCTAAATCCTAAAACCTTACCTTAAACCTTAAATCCTCAAACCCTACCTTAGACCCTAAACCCCTAAAACACAAAAGACCCTTAACGCCAAACTCTCAACCATAAAATCTTAAAACCTAAACCCTAAACCCGAAAAGCTAAACTCTAAACCCAAAACCCAAAAACCCAAAATCCCTAAAACCTAAACCCTAAACCCAAAACGCCAAACCCTAAACATTAAACCCTAAAACCCTAAAACCCTTAACCCCTAAAATACTAAAATCCTAAATCCGTAAAACCCTAAAACCCTAAAACCTAAACCTTAAAACCTAAACCCTAAACCCCTAAAATCCTTAAACCCTTGTACTCTAAACCCTAAACCCAAAACCCTAAACCTTAAACCCCTAAAACCCTATAACCCTAAACCCTAGACCCCTAAAACCCTAAAACCCTAAAACCCAAAAACCTGAAAGCTGAAAACCCTAAACCCAAAAGCCCAAAACCCCTAAAACCCTAAACCCTAAATCCTAAAGCCCTACCTTAAACCCTTAAACAAAAAAACCCTAAACCCTAAACCGTAAACCCAAAAACCCTAAAACCTAGAACCCTAAACCCTAAACCCTAAATCATAAACCCTAAACACTGAACCCTAAACGCTAAACCCTAAAATCTTAAAACCCTAAACCCTAAACCCTAAAACCCTAAACCCGGAACCCCTAACCCCGAAAATCCTAAAACTCTAAAACCCCAAACCCTAAGCCCTAAAACCCCAAAACTCTAAAACCCTAAACACTAAATCCCTAAACCCTTAAAACCACAACCCTAAATCCTAAAACTCTACCATAAACCATAAAGCCCTACTCCCCAAAAAACCCTAAACCCTAAAACCCTAGAACCCTAAAACCCTAAACCTAAACCCAAAGCCCTAAAATCTAAACCCTAAACCCTGAAACCCTAAAACCCTAAACCCTAAACCCTAAACCCTAAAACCCTAAAACCCTAAAACCCTAAACCCTAAAATCTAAACCCTAAATCCTAAACACTAAACCCCTAAAACCCTAAACCCTAAAACCCTAAACCCTAAACCCTAAACCCAAACCCTAAAACCTAAAACCCTAAACCCTAAACCCTAAACCCTAAAACCCTAAAACCCTAAACCCTATATTCTAAAACTCTAAACCCTTAAACCCTTAAATAAAAAAACCCTAAACCCTAAACCGTAAACCCTAAAACCGTAAAACCCTAGAACCCTAAACCCTAAATCCTAAATCCTAAACCCTAAACACTGAACCCTAAACGCTAAACCCTAAAATCCTTAAACCCTAAACCCTAAAACCCTAAAACCCTAAACCCTAAATCCTAAACCCTAAAACCCTAAGCCCTGAACCCTTAACCCGAAAATCCTAAGACCCTAAAACCCTAAACCCTAAACCCTAAAACCCTAAACCCTAAACCCCAAACCCTAAACCCTAAAACCCTAAACCTTGAACCCTTAACCCCGAAAATCCTAAAACCCTAAAACCCCAAACCCTAAACCCTAAAACTCCAAAACTCTAAAACCCTAAACCCTAAATCCCTAAACCCTTAAAACCCACAACCCTAAATCATAAAACCCTACCATAAACCATAAAGCCCTACAACCCAAGAAACCCTAAACCCTAAAACCCTAAAACCCTAGAACCCTAAAACCCTAAACCTAAACCCTAAACCCTAAAATCTAAACCCTAAACCCTAAAACCCTAAGACCTTGAAACCCTAAGACCATAAACCCTAAATCATAAACCCTAAAACCCTAAAATCTAAACCCTAAACCCTAAACACTAAACCCCAAAAATCCTAAATCCTAAAACCCTAAAACCCTAAACCCTAAACCCTAAACCCTAAACACTAAAGCCCTAAAACCCTAAACCCTAATCCCAAAACCCTAAACCCTAAAACCCTAAAACCCTAAACCTTAAAACCAACATAAACCCTACACCCTAAACCCTAAAACCCTCAACCCAAAACCCTAAACCCCTAAAACAATACTAAACACTAAACCCTAAACCCTAAACCCTAAACTCAAAACCCTAAAACCCTGGAACCATAAACCCTAAACCCTAAAACCCTGAAACCGTTAACCCTAAAATCCTAAACCCTAAACCCTAAAACCCTAAACCCTAAACCCTAAACCCCTAAAACCACCCTAAACACTAAACCCTAAACCTTAAACCCTAAACCCGTAAACCCCTAAAATCGTTAAACCCGAAAACCCTAAACTCTAAATCCTAAACACTAAACCCAAAAACCTAAACCCTAAGCCCTAAAACAAAAATACCCTAAAACCCTAAACCCTAAATCCTAAAACCTTACCTTAAACCTTAAATCCTCAAACCCTAC
Source organism: Chimonanthus praecox (assembly GCA_022113865.1). Lineage (NCBI taxonomy): Eukaryota > Viridiplantae > Streptophyta > Magnoliopsida > Laurales > Calycanthaceae > Chimonanthus > Chimonanthus praecox. The sequence goes on along the minus strand of CM039089.1, from coordinate 31,311,173 downwards.
CTCAGACCCTAAACCCCTAAAACACAAAAGACCCTTAACGCCAAACTCTCAACCATAAAATCTTAAAACCTAAACCCTAAACCCGAAAAGCTAAATTCTAAACCCAAAACCCAAGAACACAAAATCCCTAATACCCTAAACCCTAAACCCTAAACATTAAAATCCAAACCCAAAACCCTAAACCCTAAAACATAAACCCAAAACCCAAAACGCCAAACCCTAAACATTAAACCCTAAAACCCTTAACCCCTAAAATACTAAATTCTAAAACCGTAAAACCCTAAAACCCTAAAACTTAAACCCTAAAACCTAAACCCTAAACCCTAAACCCCTAAAACCCTTAAACCCTTGTACTCTAAACCCTAAACCCTAAACCCTAAACCTTAAACCCCTAAAACCCTACAACCCTAAACGCTAGACCCCTAAAACCCTAAAACCCTAAAACCCAAAACCCTGAAAGCTGAAAACCCTAAACCCAAAAGCCCAAAATCCCTAAAACCCTAAACCCTAAATCCTAAAGCCCTACCTTAAACCCTTAAACAAAAAAACCCTAAACCCTAAACCGTAAACCCTAAAACCCTAAAACCTAGAACCCTAAACCCTAAACCCTAAATCCTAAACCCTAAATACTGAACCCTAAACACTAAACCCTAAAATCTTAAAACCCTAAACCCTAAACCCTAAAACCCTAAACCCAGGACCCCTAACCCCGAAAATCCTAAAACCCCAAAACTCTAAAACCCTAAACACTAAATCCCTAAACCCTTAAAACCCTCAACCCTAAATCCTAAAACTCTACCATAAACCATAAAGCCCTACAACCCAAAAAACCCTAAATCCTAAAACCCTAGAACCCTAAAACCCTAAACCTAAAGCCTAAGCCCTAAAATCTAAACCCTAAGCCCAAAAACCCTAAAACCCTAAAACCCTGAAATCCTAAAACCCTAAACCCTAAACCCTAAACCCTAAAATCCTAAAACCGTAAACCCTAAACCCTAAACACTAAACCCCTAAAACCCTAAATCCTAAAACCCTAAAACCCTAAACCCTAAACCCTAAACCCTAAACCCTAAACCCTAAAACCCTAAATCCTAAACCCTAAAACCCTAAAACCCTAAATCCTGTATTCTAAAACTCTAAACCCTTAAACCCTTAAACAAAAAAACCCTAAACCCTAAACCGTAAACCCTAAAATCGTAAAACCCTAGAACCCTAAACCCTAAATCCTAAATCCTAAACCCTAAACACTGAACCCTAAACGCTAAACCCTAATATCCTAAAACCCTAAACCCTAAACCCTGAACCCTTAACCCCGAAAATGCAAAAACCCTAAAACCCTAAACCCTAAACCCTAAACCCTAAACCCTAAACCCTAAACCCTAAACCCTAAACCCTAAACCCTAAAACCGTAAACCTTGAACCCTTAACCCCGAAAATCCTAAAACCTTAAAACCCCAAACCTTAAACCCTAAATCCTCAAAACTCTAAAACCCTAAACCCTAAATCCCTAAACCCTTAAAACCCTCAACCCTAAATCCTAAAACCCTACCATAAACCATAAAGCCCTACAACCCAAGAAACCCTAAACCCTAAAACCATAGAACCCTAAAACCCTAAACCTAAACCCTAAACCCTAAAATCTAAACCCTAAACCCTAAAACCCTAAGACCTGAAACCCTAAGACCCTAAACCCTAAATCATAAACCCTAAAACCCTAAAACTCTAAACCCTAAAATCTAAACCCTAAACCCTAAACACTAAACCCCAAAAATCCTAAATCCTAAAACCCTAAAACCCTAAACCCTAAACCTAAACACTAAAACCCTAAAACCCTAAACCCTAATCCCTAAACCCTAAACCTTAAAACCATCATAAACCCTACACCTTAAACCCTAAAACCCTCAACCCAAAACCCTAAACCCCTAAAACAATACTAAACACTAAACCCTAAACCCTAAACCATAAACTCAAAACCCTAAAACCCTGGAACCATAAACCCTAAACCCTAAAACCCTGAAACCGTTAACCCTAAAACCCTGAAACCGTTAAACCCTAAAACCCTGAAACCGTTAACCCTAAAACCCTAAACCCTAAACCCTAAAACCCTAAACCCTAAACCCTAAACCCCTAAAACCACCCTAAACACTAAACCCTAAACCCTAAACCCTAAACCCGTAAACCCCTAAAATCGATAAACCCTAAAACCCTAAACTCTAAACCCTAAACACTAAAACCAAAAACCTAAACCCTAAGCCCCTAAAACCCTAAAACGCTAAAACCCTAAAACCCTAAACCCTGAAACCAAAAAACCCTAAAACCCTAAACCATAAATCCTAAAACCCTACCTTAAACCCTAAATCCTAAAACCCTGCCTTAAACACTAAACCCCTAAATCACAAAAAAACCCTAAACCCCAAACCCTCAACCCTAAAACCTTAAAGCCTAAACCCTAAACCCTAAATTCTAAACTCTAAACCCTAAACCCTAAAATACTAAATCCATAAAACCATAAACCTTAAAACCCTAGAACCGTAAAATCTAAACCCTAAACCCTAAACCCTTACCCTAAACCCTAAACATTAAAATCCTAACCCTAAACCCTAAACCCAAACCCTTACCCTAAACCCTAAACCCTAAACCCTAAACCTTTACCCTAAACCCTAAACATTAAAATCCTAACCCTAAACCCTAAACCCAAACCCTTACCCTAAACCCTACACCCTAAACCCTAAACCCTAAAACATAAACCATAAACACTAAACCCTAAACCCCAAAAACTAAACCCCTAAAACCATAAACCCCTAAAAGCTTAAGCCCTAAACTCTAAACCCTGAACCCCTAAAACCCTAAAACACAAAACCCTAAACCCTAAACCCCTAAAACCCTTAAAATCTAAAACCCTAAACCCTAAACCCTAAGACCTAAACCCTAGAACCTAAACCCTAAGACCTACACCCTAGAATCTAAACCCTAAAGCCTAAACCCTAAACCCTAAATCCTAAAACTAAATCCCTAAAACAATAAACCCCTAAAAGCCTAAACCCTAAACCCTAAACCCTGAACCCCTAAAACCCTAAACTCTAAATCCTAAACCCTAAACTCTAAACACTAAAACACCAAAACCCTGAAACTCTAAAACCCAAAAATCCCAAACTCCAAAACCCTAAAACACTTAAACCCTAAACCCTCAATCCTAAACCCTAAACCCTTAAGCCTAAACCCTAGAACCTAAACCCTAAACCCCAAACCCTAAAATCATAAACCCTAAACCCTAAATACTAAACCCTAAACCCTAAACCCTAAATCCTAAACACTAAACCCCTAAAACCATAAACCCCTAAAACCCTAAATCCTAAACCCTAAACCCCTAAAATCCTAAAACCCTACAGTCTAAATTCTAAACCGTAAACTCTAAACACTAAAACCCTAAAACCCTAAAACACCTTAAATCCCAAACCTTAAACCCTAAACCCTAAACCAGAATACCGTAAATCCAAAAACCCTAAAACCCTACTGTAAAACCTAAACCCTCAACCCTAAACCCTAAACCCTAAACCCCAAACCCTAAACCCTAAACCCTAAACCCAATACCCTTAAACCCTAAACCCTTAACACTAAACCCTAAACCCTAAACCCCAAACCCTAAACCCAATAACCTTAAACCCTAATCCCTAGACACTAAACCCTAAACCCTAAACCCTAAACCCTTAACCCTAAAACCTAAACCCTAAACCCCAAACCCTAAAATCCTAAACCCTATACCCTTAAACCCTAAACCCTAAACACTAAACCCTAAACCCCAAACCCTAAACCCAAAACCCTTAAACCCTAATCCCTAGACACTAAACCCTAAACCCTAAACCCTTAATCCTAAAAGCTAAACCCTAGAACCTAAACCCTAAACCCCTAACCCTAAAATCCTAAACTCTAAACTCTAAACCCTAAACCCCAAATCATAAACAGTAAACCCTTAAAACCATAAACCCCTAAAAGCCTAAACCCTAAATCCTGAACCCCTAAACCCTAAAACCCTAAACTCTAAATCCTAAACCCTAAACTCTAAACACTAAAATCCTAAAACCCTGAAACTCTAAAACTCAAAAACCCAAAACCCTAAACCCTAAACCCCTAAAACCCTTAAACCCTAAAACCCTAAACCCTAAACCCTAAACCCCCAACCCTAAAATCCTAAACTCTAAACCCTAAACCAGAATACCGTAAACCCAAAAACCCTAAACCCCTAAAACCCTAAAACCCGAAACCGCTACAGCCCTAAACCCTAAACCCCTAAAACCCTAAACCCCAAACCCTAAACCCCTAAAACGCTAAAACCCTAAACACTAAACGCTAGACCCTAAACCCGAAACTCCAAACCCTAAAACACTTGACCCCTAAAACCTGAACCCTAAACCCAAAACCCTTAACCGTAAACCCTAAAACCCTAAAACCATATCCTTGAAACTCTCAACCCTAAACCCTAAAACAGTAAAACCCTAAAACCCTAAACCTTAAAACCCTAAGACCGTAAAATCTAAACCCTAAAACCTAAATCCGAACCCTAAATCCCAAACCTTAAACCCTAAACCCTAAACCAGAATACCGTAAATCCAAAAACCCTAAAACCCTAAAACCATAAACCCTAAAATCCTTAAAACCAAGGACCCTAAACCCTATATTCTAAAACCCTAAACCCTAAAACCCTACTATAAAACCTAAACCCTCAACCCTAAACCCTAAACCCTAAACCCCAAACCCTAAACCCTAAACCCAATACCCTTAAACCCTAAACCCTAAACACTAAACCCTAAACCATAAACCCCCAACCCTAAAATCCTAAACCCTAAACCCTAAACCAGAATACCGTCAACCCTAAAACCCTAAACCCCTAAAATCCTAAAACCCGAAAACCCTAAACCCTAAAACCCTTAACAGCTACAGCCCTAAACCCTAAACCCCTAAAACCCTAAACTCTAAACCCTAAACCCCTAAAACCATATAACCCTAAACACTAAACGCTAAACCCTAAACTCTAAACTCCAAACCCTAAACCCTTGAACCCTAAAACTTGAACCCTAAACCCAAAACCCTTAACCCTAAAGCCTTAACCGTAAACCCTAAAACCCCAAAACCATAGCCCTAAAACCCTCAAACTCTAAACCCTAAACCCTAAAACAGTAAAACCCTAAAACCCTAAACCCAAAAACATAAACCCTAAACCTCAAACACTCAACCCCTACAGCCCTAAACCCTTAACCCCTAAAACCATAAACCCCAAAGCCTAAACCCTAAACCCTAAACCCCTTAAACCCCAAACCTTAAACCAAAAACCCTAAACCCTAAAACCATAAACCCTAAAAACCTAAAACCCTAAAACCCTAAAACCCTAAACCCCAAAACCCTACCCTAAACCCTAAACGCTAAACCCTAAACCCTAAACGCTAAACCCTAAACCCTAAACGCTAAACCCTAAAATCCTAAAACCCTAAACCTTAAACCCTAAAACCTAAAAAACCAAAACCCTAAACCCTAAATCCCTAAACCCTTAAAACCCTAGACCCTAATTCCTAAAACCCTACCTTAAACCCTAAACCCTAATCCTTAAAACCCTAAGCCCTAAAATCAAAAACTCTAAACCCTAAAACCCTACAATAAACCTTAAAACCCTGAACCCTAAACCCTAAACCCTCAACCCTAAACCCTAAACCTTAAATCCTAAACCCAAAACCCCTAAACAGTAAACCCTAAATCCCTAAGCCCTTAAAACCCTAAACCCTAATTCCTAAAACCCTACCTTAAACCCTAAAACCCAAAAAACCCTAATCCCTAAACCCTAAACCCTAAAATCTAAATCCTAAACCCTAAACCCCAAAACCTAAATCCTAAACCCTAAACGCTAAACCCTAAAATCTTAAAACCCTAAACCCTAAAACCCTAAATCATAAACCCCAAAACCCTAAACCTTGAACCCCTTATCCCTAAAATCCTAAAACCCTAAAACCATAAAACCCTAAAACTCTAAACCCTAAACCCTAAACACCAAACCCTAAATCCTAAACCCTAAACCCTAAGCCCTAAACCCAAAACCCCTAAAACCCTTAAATCCTAGAACTCTAAACCCTAAATGCTAAACCCTAAACCTTAAGCCCCTAAAACCCAACTGCCCTAAATCCTAAACCCTAAAATCCTAAACCCAAAAACCCAAAACCCCTAAAACCCTAAACCCTAAATCCTATAGCCCTAACTTAAACCCTAAAACCCTAAAAAGCAAACAACCCTAAACTGTAACGCCCGCCCCTTTTCACCGAAAATCAGAGTCTATATATATATATTTTTTTTTGAAATAAAAGTGACAAAGGCGCAGGACGTCACGACGCGAGTTAAGTTCCGAGCTTCTAAAGCCCGGCCCTTAACTGGCCAACCCTACGTGCGCGTGAAACGAAGTCCACGAGAACGGTTCGCACGTAGACGTAAGCTTAAGGAATTTTAAACTAAGTGCGGAGTTAAAATAGAGACTAACCTACCGATTTAGATAGCAGGGAAGATAACATTCATTTAATTACCAAAATACCTCAACATCACAATGTCCAAAAATAAAAACCAAAACATAGCAAGTAATCTAAAATATTACATTTCGACGAGCTAAGCTATCAAATGCATTTCCGAAGTAAACTTGAATAAACTAAGTAGTCTGTCTCCCCAAGCTCCTAAGCTTGGCTCCCGTCTTGTCCTTCGTTTCCGGCATCTCCTGTGTCATCAACTAGGGTAGAAGTAGGGCGTTAGACAACGCGCCCAGTAGGATTCCGGGTAGGGCTAACACATGGATTAGTGATAACAAAACATAGATAGTAATAAAGTGAAAACTATAAATGGATGCAATGCCATGGGTGTCTTATGTCATGTGTCCCACCCATCATCCTTACTATCATGATACCATATCCCCCTTGACGGAAAAACCTCGTCAAGATATAACCAATCACAAATTAACCCCCTTGACGGCAATGCCTCGTCAAGATATAAACAGTCACACATCATCCCCCTTGATGGAAGAACCATCATCAAGGTATCATAATTACATACAACATCCCTGATAAATCAAACACATCAAAATATCCCCATGACTGTTTATCGGTCACCCCGACGGAGCATAGACTCCGGTTTCATTTCATCCTTCCCCTGTCATATCCCTCCCATGCCATGCATGAGATGTAGATGCCATATGCCATGTAATATATGTAAATCATAGTCATAAAACCCATCTTAAAACAATCACATGATTACCAAATAAATCAAAGGGAAACCATCACATAATACTTAATCCAAAACCCATCTTAAAACATTCACACGATTTCCAAAATAAATTAAAGGGAAACCATCACATAATACTTAATACATGGCTTACAAAAAGGTAGGAATCCTACCGAATACCGACTAGCGTCCTTTCTCGTTTCCGTCCGATAATCCTGTCACCGATCACGCACCGCTTGCGATGTCCGGTACCTTATTATACATTACCAAATTAGTCCATGTTTTTAACTATTATTATGTCCCTAATTCATGCCTTAGTGGGGTTCGGCCATACACCATGGCCGAGCCTCACTATCTAGGTTTTGTGGGTCCCTTTTAGTCCATTAAATATTTTAATCACATGAGTTTAAAAACCAGCCACCCTGGGCTTTATTAATCATATATAAGGTTGTTAATTAGAGTCCCTAAGTCCATGATCATTTCCCATGGGGTTCTTCATTTTGGCCAATATTTACGATTTTGCCACTACCCTTCCATGGTTACTCATTCACTTAATCCATGTACATTTTGGTCATAATTGATCCATACACTGGATCCATTAATGTTCCATCAACCATGATATGCACATTAACAAATTAGTCATTAACTTAATCTAAACCCCATTAATTTTAAACACATGCACACACCTTAAACCTTAGCCCAAAGATGACTCTCAATGAGTCATGGGTTCGGCCATACACCATGGCCGAACCCATGATGTCTTCTCCTCATTTCCTTGGGTCTATTTCACCACACTTAGATCCATAATAAGTCCTCCCATGAGGAGGTTTACACCATGCCTTTAAATTATCAATTTTGATCATTACTAACTACATTTAAAATTCATTGAAATTGCCAACATTTCCTCACCATCACTATGGTCTAAGTACTTCTAAGTTCATCAATCATGTCATGGAATAATTAAAATCAACCCCTTTTTAATTTAGCCTAATCCCCATTAATTTAAACACATACCTAAGTCTAACTTAACCCATCAAATGACTTGCAAAATGGGTTATGGGTCACCTTCCTCTACCACCCTTGAGGCCATTAACATATTCATATCTCCCATGCATTTCCTCATTTAAAATCACTACATTTAATCATCTAAACCCTAAAAATCATGATCATTCCTTCCATGATTTTCTCCACTAAGCTCCCTTTATAATTTACAAACATTTGACCCTTTTTAAACCTCCAAATTATTAATGCATTACTCCATCTCTTCCATCCTTCTAAACCCATCTAAAACCACCATTACATCACCATAGGATTTAAAAACGTTCCATCCATAAAATTATGAATACATTACCATAGGGTTCATCAACACCACCATCATTCCCCATTTATTTTTCCATTATTTTACATCCATCATCATTCCACATTCAAACCCCTTTTAAAATTTACCAACATTTAATCATTTAAAACCCTAACATCATTAATCATTCTTTCATGATGCTAACCCTAAAAACTCCATTAAAGATCCTTAATTACCTACATTTAACCATTAAAATCTTAAAACCCTAACTCATCCTCCATGACTTCCATTCTTTAAAACCCTAATTCATCACTTAATTATCTACATCCATTGTTTAAATAATTTAAATACATAATGTCCTTAATCCATTTGTTTTTTTTTCTTAATCTATCTCTCTGATGTTTGTATAAAAATTTATTACATAAAACCCTTAAAACATCCTTTATTTTTTTCTTAATCCATCTCTCCCACTTTATCCATTTCTCATCTTTCCATTGGATGGATTTGAGATCCAAGGCCTATGATAATTTGGCCACCATTAAATCCAAACAATGGATTTCATAATCTCTTAAACCCTAAAAAAAAAATCTAATCTCTTGTTTTAAAAATACTTACAATCCGACGGCTCCTCCGATTTTTTTCCCCCTCCTCTCGCTTTCTTTGGCCTTCTCTTCTCTTCTTCTCCTTGATTGGTCGGTCAAGATGCTTGATCAATGGAAAAACATCAAGGCTTGGGTCGGCTAAGGTAGGGTTAGGTTTGAAAGAGGGAGAGGAGGAGATGGTGAGAAAGAAGATCCCAAGCTTTGATCTTGGAGTGGTGGACCATGCTTGCACTTCTTTCGTCTCTTCTTCTCTTCTTCTCTTCTTAGTTCTCTTCCTCTCTCCCTTGGGTGTATGAGGGACTGCTTTGAGAGTGCAAAAGAGGAAAAGAGTGAAATGAGAGTGAAAATGGAGAGAATGAGATGAAAACTCATCTTATCCTTTTGATTACTTAATTTACACACAACCATTAACTTTCCCACCAACCCATAAGATATTTTCCATGCTTTATGGTGGTGGTTGGGATAACCACCACCCTAGCCAACGTTTTGTATGTTTGGAGATAAGATGGCTTTTGGATCTTCCCATTTGACCATTTGACCACCTTTTGAATAATTTAATCATTTAATTAATTAGTTAATTACCGTAGGTTAAATAATTTCCACTTAACCTAATCTCATTATTCCACCCATGGTTGATCAAGTCAACCATGGTGGCCGGCCCCACCAATCCTTGGTCCACACGCCACCTCACTTGGTGAGGTGGAGGTGGGTCCCACTCGGCCACGTCACCTTGGCCAATTCATCACTAACTTAGGTGATTTAATTTAATCCATTTCCAACTACTTGGATCACCATTGGGACCATGGCCCAATTACATTCACCTCCTACCCATTTACCTTCGAGCTTATATCATCTTGATCCATTGGGTCCCAAATGGGTATTGGGCCCAATTTGACCATCCTTGGCCCAATTGACCATCATTGACCCTTTAGGTGAATTTAAATCCAAACCATAGTTCATTGGGCCATACTTGGGCCTTTGTCCATATTTTGATCCATTCACCATTTATTCCATCAAATTTCCAATTTCCACCATTTACAATAAATAATATCCACCTATATTGATTTACAAATTCCGGGCCATTACATAAACCATAAAACCCTAGAACCCTAAACACTAAACCTTAAACCCTAAACCCTAAACCCTAAACGCTATTCCTTAAAATCCTAATCCCTAAACCCTAAAACCCTGAAACCCTAAACCCTCAACCCTAAACCCTAAACCCTAAACCCTAAACCCTGAACCCTTAACCCCTAAAATCCTAAAACCCTAAACGCTAAACCCTAAACCTTAAACCCCTAAACCCCAACAACCCTAAATCCTAAACCCCTAAAACTCTAAAGCCCTAAAACGCTAAACCCAAAAACCCAAAATCCCTAGAACCCTAAACCCTAAATCCTATAGCCCTAACTTAAACCCTAAAACGCAAAAAACCCTAAACCATAAAACCCTAGAACCCTAAACCCTAAACCCTAAACGCTATACCTTAAAATCCTAAAACCCTAAACTCTAAAACCCTAAAACCCTAAACCCTAAACCCTAAACCCTAAAACCCTAAACCCTGAACCCTTAACCCCTAAAATCCAAAAACCCTAAACCCTAAAACCCTAAAACCCTAAACTCTAAAAACTAAACCCTAAACTCTAAACACTAAAACCCTAAAACCTTGAAACTCTAAAACCCAAAAACCCAAAACCCAAAACCCGAAACCCCTAAAACCCTAAAACCCTAAAACCTAAAACCTAAACCCTAAACCCCCCACCCTAAAATTCTAGACCCTAAACCCTAAACCCT